>CM067081.1:215439492-216639492 GCA_034008185.1 Gorsachius magnificus
GAATATTTTGCCCCCGGCTGTGGTGACAGCAGAGATCATGGATCCCTCCAAAGTGGCACTGGGCCCCCCAACTGCCCTGCTCCCGGGGGAAAACCCACCGGGGCTCAGCACCAAACAGCACCAAAGCTGCTCTCAGCATCATCTGGGAAGAGGCAAAATCATCCTGTCTCCATCCAAGCAACTTCCCATGCCTGATTTCCTCCCCCTGCCCCCTGCTGCCCCAAAACACCCCCTTTGGTTGCCGTTGCTTGTGAAGTCCTGGCTGCCGACAGCATCGCTGCAGCCCTCTGCGTTCCTTCCCTGCCGGTGAGCGGGGTGGCGGCGAACAGCGCACGCATCCTTTCATTTCCCGCCTTGTTATCCGACCTACACACAGGGATCCCTTCCAACAACACCCAAAGAACAGCAAACACCTATTTTTTCCGAGGACATACATCTGTACGCTTTAAGACTCCAGTAACAAAGCATGGGAGCCAAATTAAAAAAATATAAATAATAAGAGAAGGGGAGATCTAAGCAGTCGGGTTGTTGGGGTTTTTTCTTTATTATTATCATTTTTTTCCCCGCCATTTTACAAGTTTGTTAAACCAACCTGGTATTTAAGTTGCTAAAACCCAGAGCTGGTTGTTATCGCTCCGGGCTTGTGCCGAGTGCAGGCACCGCTAAAAACCTACACGGGAGCGCCACCTGCAGCGACCGCGCTTGGTGGCAGCTCTGGAAATCCCTGAAACGGGGGAAATCTTAAGAAAAAAAAAAAAAAAAAAAAGTCGGGGGAAAGGGCTGCTATCTTATGAGCTTGTTCCTCCGGGTCTCTTTTTTCACTCCCTTCTGCCCTCCAGTCTTTCAGGTGTTCGAGGTTTAAACAACTTCTCCCAGGGAACGGGCGATGGGACAAGGGGAAATGGCCTCAAGTTGCACCAGGGCAGGTTTAGGTTGGACACTGGGAAAAAATTCCTTCCCCGCAAGGGTTGTCAAGCACTGGAAGGGGCTACCCAGAGAAGGGGTTGAGTCCTGATCCCTGGAGGCATTTAAAAGCCGGGCAGACAAGGTGCTTAGGGACACGGTTTAGTGGTGGACAGGTATGGTTGGGCTTGATGATCTTACAGGTCTTTTCCAACCAAATGATTCTATGATTCTATGATTCTATGAACTTGCCCCACTCTGCTGATACCCAAAAAAGTATTGGCCTCTCCTAGGTAGCTGCCACCATCCCCACTGCTGACAGAGGATGTCTTTATTGTGCTTTTGGAGGGTGGAAAAATTCATTTTGAGCTGTTTTAAAGCTGGCCCAGGGTTCTGTGTTGTCACTCCTGACACCCTGGGGAGGGACAGCATGAGCTTGGCCCCTAGGGGCACTTTTCGGTCTGCGTGCTGGCTGCTGGGGTTGTCACGCTATCAGCTTTTTGGCAGTTTTACCAGCATCAGGAAGGGTCACGTTGATAGAAAAATGAGACAACAGTGCTACAAAAAAAACCTGCAAGAGAAGAAGAAGCTTGCAGGGGGGGAGGAGGATTGTGTCACTTGGTCAACAGCCACTGCCTTCCCCTTTGCTCGGAACCTCTTTGCAACCAATTTCTAATGACAGGTAGAGAAAAAAGCCCTTGAGAGGATCCGTCCCAGCCATCCTCCATTTGTGCTTTGTCCAACATGTCTTTGGAGTCTCAGGGGTTTGCACATTGGTTTATCTGGGAAACCTGGGTGCCCTGGCATGGAGCAGTGCTGTACAAGGTGGCTTTCTCCTCTGCCACTGGTTTGCTGCACAGCTTCTGGCAACTCCCTTAACTCCCCTTCCTGTCCTTGCAGGTATACGGGTTTTGGCAGATTTCTTAGTAGGACATATATTAAAAAGCATTTCATCAGTTACCTAACGTCTCCCCCTTCTCCCAGCCCTTTAGCAGCTACAATGCAGTGTCCACCAGAGGTGAGGCTTGCCTTCATTTTTTTACCCCTTGTTTGGATGGTTTTTGAGGAACGCAAAATCTCCTTTCACATTGTCCCAGGGAACAAACCCAGCAACTGGCAGGAGCCACAGACCTGGAAGGTCTGACCGTCCCCTCCTTTGGCTTTACCACCAGGACTCCTTCCCATCAGTATATACTCCAGTCTCTGTTAGCATCTGGATTCAAACACCAGGTCACAGAGTTACAGGAAGCTTTCCAGAGTTATTCAGTCCAATTTTCCCCTCTTTGTTGTAATTTCAATACCCTTGCCTCCCTTCCCATCCCCTCTTCTCTGTCCCCCTGCTCCGATTCATCCCTCCCTGTCTCTACCAAGGTGCCGCTGCCAGGTAGAGCCTGTCCTTCCAAGCAGACCCAGGGATTAGATGCTCATTCCACATCCCCTGCCCACCCCGAGGGGATTTACGATGTACTCAGGCCGACAGCATCATCTGCACATCTTCCCAACCCATCCGCTCTCTCCCTGTCCCAGCCTCCCCCCACCAAATCAGGAGCCGTCCCTCCACTCACCCCCTGCCCTCCCCCTTGAAACTCCCCAATGAACAATTTTTCTCTTTCTCCCTTCAAATATTTGTCGACCATTATCGCTGCTGGTCACACCCAGGCTGTCATTTGTCCAAACAAAACAGAAGGGGGACGGCCGCAGGAGAGGGGCAGATGGACGGAGGCAGGGTGAAATGAGAGCCAGGGGAGCAGTCAGGCCATAATGATAAGGAGAGTATAAAACACAGGCTGGGGCCGTCGAATTAAATGAGGGGACGTGTGAGAGGGGCTACTTCAAAGCAGGAGACGAGCGAAAGGGAATAATATTGGAAGCAGGCAGGTGGAGCGATAAGATACAACCAGAGAAAGTCGGACAAATTCATTGGGGTTTTTTTCTCATTTTGGAGGACAATGCAAGTGGGAAGAGCAATCAATCCTTGCTTGGGAGGGCTGGAGGGCACCGGGGGAAGATAAGGAGCAGGGAGGTTGTGGAGGTGGAGGGATCAGGTGGAGAAATGGGTAGGAGGCAGAGGAAAGCGGGCCAGGGACATGCAGGAGGAGCTGGGGACTGTCTGGAAGGAAAGAGGGGAAGGCTGGATGCTGATGCTGGAGGCATTGAAGGGGGCTGCTGGATTCGGCTAAGGAGAAGCAACACTCCAATCAGAAAAAATCTGAAGGAAAATAGGACAGCCTAAAGGAGGGGAAGGGCCTAATCCAGAGATTAGGGTTTTAATTTGGGATTTGAGAGCCTGGGTCAGACTCACTGCTATGATGCAGCTCCTGGGTGATGCTCCAGGTGGTACCACAAATGCAGGAGAGCGGATAGGAGCCGGGTTGGACCTGCAGAGATTTCCCCGGGAAGACCCAGAACTACCCAGCCCTTGCAATTGGTAATAAATCTGGCAAGGTGTTTTGGGAAGTTTGCCTCCCTCGGATAGCAGGAAAAGGAAATGCAAAATATAGTTTGCAGCCCACCAAATCTCACAGCTAATTGCAGATGTGAATCGCGGCTACTTCTGAACGGGGGGGGTAAGGGGGGGGCGGGGATTTATAAAGCCTCTTTCCTAGGTAGCTTTGGCATTTTCCTCGCTTGGAGAACAACCACCCAGCCACCTACTTCCACAAAACTTTTAGGAACAAGAACATCTCGCTGCCTGTCAAACGTGGCTGAAATCAGCAGTGGGCACCGGTAGATAGCAATGGTGGCAAAAGGTTTGTTTTGTTAGAACGCCTGGCTAAAAGAAAAAAGAAAAAAAGCAAACCAAGCCCAACATTTATGATTTTTTTTTGTTTCAACTCATGATTTTTAAGCCAATTGCATGGCAATAGGAGGGAGGGAGAAGGGGGAGGGCTAGCCCATATTTTTAAGCATGTGGGGTTGGCAGCACACGTAGAGTTACCCACTTAGTGAACGTGGGAGACAGAGAGGGGGAGAAGCATAAGCTCATCGAGGGATGTTGCGGGAACCCCAGTGAAGAATAGCTGCTCTTACATGTCAGCTTCATCACCATGGTATCGGAGAGGAAGAACAGAAGGAGAAATGACAGAAAACGGGAGGGAGGGGAGCAGGGCGGCTGAAGAAAAAGAAACAGGAAGGGGAAGCGAAAGCCGTTTCCCTGATGAACAACATCACTTGTTAAGTAGTCGGCACATGGTCCCTCCGGTACCCTGTGTTTACAGGCAGAACGATGCTGCTGGGCCCTTTATGCAGCACCCCTCAAAACGCTCCCATATTCACAAGAGCATGTCCTCTCCGTAACGTCAAAGTGGGGCTTATTCAACAGGCTCTTCCTAAAAGCTTCAATATCTATATAGATGCATGTATAAAAACAGGACAGCTACCTTCTCTGCTTTGTTTACTGGTAGGACCTATACAAAATGGTCATTGTTTATCCTCCAGCAGGTGGATTCATCTGTGGTGAAAATGGATTGTTCTGGAAGGCAGTTTTGAAGAGCTGTGACCCCTTTGCAGCGCTGTAAACTGATGGTGCAACACCTCAGGATGCAAAATCTAACTTTTTTTCTTCTAAAACTAAGTTTTTTTGACCTCCTTTCACCTCTGAGCATATAAAAATTCCCAGGCAAATCAGGATAATGGCCTGTGAAGACTGGAATTCAGCTTTTGACTATAATCACTGAGGATGCTTGGAGCTACCGCCCACACTCGCATAAGCAAAATCTGGGACAAGAGGTTTTCCCTCTATAGGGGAACACCCTCGTACTTTCCACATTACTCCTATGGATGTTCCCATCACCAATATTGACTTAGTTTTCAAATCACATTGAGTTCTCCATCTCTCTGCTCTCTCTGGCAATGAGGTCTGTGGGCTATCGAGATTCCATGGAGTTCTGCTGGAAGAAAACACCTTTTTAGGTTTGCTCCCTCCCAACTTCATGGGAAGATCTCCTTCATTCAGGTGCAGCAGAAAGGGGCACGACTGATCTTCCTTGCACCCCTGATTATTTGAGTTATCTTCCACCATTCTCCCCAACCACCACATGCTCCTTTTGGGAGTCTGTTCATCCCAAATTCCTCCCATGTTTCTGATCATCTGCAACACCTACTTCTTTCCCATTTCGGTTTCCACCCAGACAAAGCTCTCTGGATGCAGGAGCTATCTCGCATTGTGAAGTTGCTCAGCACTTCAGTCAAGGCCTTTGAATAAAATGACCCAACATTATCTCTTTAAACCCGGGTCATTTTGTACAGCTCCTGGTACCGATGTCTCCGTTAGGGCCTTTGAATTAAATAGCTCCACTCCATCTCTTTGAAGCCATTTGACTTCTCACCCAAGCAACTTGGCAGCAGCATCCCTCCCCCCTCCCTCTCCGCCTCCCAACACCTTTTGTACACATCCCCACCGAAGAAATAAAAGCCGCTGGAGGTGTAAGCCGGCCACGCATGTTGTAACCCTTTATTATCTGGGGAGCCCCACTCAAATGAACAGAGAGATAATGTTAATGGAGTGATGCATTTTGTCTGATCTGGAGCTGTCTCTGAAAGATAAATGCTGAGGCAAAGCAGAAGCATTTAATCAAAAATAAACCACCTCAACATGTTGTGGGGTTTTTTTTTCCCTGAAGAAGCAAACCTTGGTCCTGTCACAGCATATTATTTTGCCTGCATTATCTCTGTTATTTCTAAATAATTCCATTTAGTGCCGGTGATGGGTAGGAGGGCTGAGATACAAAATCAAATTAATTAGAGTGACCCAAGAAACTTGTGTTTGCACTGCAAGATTCAACATGGCAGCAAATCTAGCTGAGAACAAATTGCATTCAAATTAATTTAAGGAAAATAATTTGGGGCATATCAGGTTTATTTAGGATCAATTTTAATAAGGTAAAATAAAGTCAAGGCATTGGGTGATACCATCAGCCAGTCAAAAATCTGATAGAGGTTTATGCAGCTGAATGACAGTTACTTTCGAAGCTGTTATTAGAAAAGCTGCTTTTTGGAGTGGCTAGGACAGTTAAAAGAGCACCTCAATCACAGCCACTGGAAATATTAGTCATGAATAAATTATCCAGTAGGTTTGACCCTCCCTTCCTTCATATCATTTCCAAATAATTAAATTCCTTGCCACATTTTGAGACATTGTATTAAATTCACCTGCAGCAGAGGATCAGCAAAAGAGGTGAGCTCCGTTTCATCCATTCAGCCGGTGCAAAAAGCAGAGTTACATGTTCTGATAGACCAGACATGAGGTTTGGGGGGGGTGGATTCCAAAACGGGGGAATATTTTGCAAGCATTTTCCTAGCCTGTCCCTGACCCAGTGCCCTTGCACAGGCTAGGTATGCTGCATGGACATAGCAGGACCAGATCCTGGATGCATAAGTCTTCATGCCCAGAGGTGATGGATGCATGTTTGGCCATCTCCCATGCACATCCCAGAACATCAGGAACAAATTCATGGCAGACTAAATCAGCAGGAGAGGTTCAGGAGATCAGATGGGCCTTAGCTGAAAGAGGCAAAGCCATAGGGAGCCTCAGGTGTGTTCCTCATTGAATATGGACCTACTCTGGATTCTCTGCATCCATGCTCTGCTCCAGCCCAGGGTCAGCTCTGCTTGCTAAGACTGGAAGCACTTTGGTACAGGAGCTCACTCATGCATCAGCACAGATCAGAGCGAATTCAATGCAGATCTTCTCTAGGGCAGCAGGTCTGGACCATGCAGGGCTGTTGGCAGCATCACCAGTCCCACAGATACCCCAGCCCTGCCTTCACCCAACACAGGAGTCCCAGAAAGTACCAGGAGAAAGCTACACAGCTAAAATTACATTTTAATCTGTCTACAGCTTCCCCCATGGACTTGCTGTACCAGGACATCTAAAGAAATACAGTTTGCTCCAGGACACAAGCGCTAATCCCCAGGGGTGTCTTGCCAGAACATTTTTATTAGCCTGATTTAAGTGGTACTTTCACTCCCTCCCTATTACCCTTTACCTTGTAGGAGATCAACGGCTGATGGCCAATATTTGGAGGTACCTGTCTCTTACCACTTCAGCCAAGTGAGTGTGATTTCAAATGGTACACGCCAGGCCATAAGACATTATAGAAATTTAAAGGCCTCTCAGTGATTTATGGCTCTTAAATCAAGGGCTTTTAACATTTAATTAAAAAGCTACAGGAGTTGTCTTTATTTCTGAAAAATCTATCTGTGGTTAGGGGAATTAGACAACATGAAACTCAATATATTCTGCACGTCCTGGGATCACAGGCCTCTCTAGAGCAGAGGCAGAGAGGATGGGCAGCAGGAGAAATATAATACAGTTTTTTCTTATGGCTTTAAGATCCTGCAGTAATTTAAGGCAATAAATTAACCTCCATTATTTTCAAGGAGCTTGAGAAACCATGAAAGACTCATCAGAGGATCAGGCTAAAGATGCAACATCTTGTAGAGAAAATGTACCATGGAGCAGAAAGAAGGGTCAAATGAAGAAGACGGTGGCCAAGGCCAAGTCTATCCTAATCCACATCCCTCCTGCATCCCCTTGTGATGCTCCCCTGGCAGGTGGGAGAGCGTTCTCCAAAACCCTGCCACATTTGGGAAGAGAGAAGGTTTGGGACACCTACAAGACGGTCATACTTGGCACCCAGCTCAGGCAGCACTCTGCTGCAGATATCCCTCAACTGATGCTCAGGGGCTGTCATGCCCTGCATAAAATGGCTGAATATTCCCCAAAAGGCTAAAAAGGACTATTTTTTTTTTCTGCTGAGCATCAAAGGAGGCTCTGAGGTGCGTATCTTAAATATAAACATCTCTGGTTAGATGAGATGAATCCTATTCTGTCACTGATGTAGCAGAAGAAAAACAACCCTGTGAGCTTCTTGCTGGGACACCTTGTTCACAGTTCCAGCTCAGTGAACATTTTGTGATTCCTAAAGAGCAGAAAAGCATCAAAGGAGATATGGAGAGGCTCTCCCCACACGCTGGTGTCCCTGTGGATGGGCTGTCCATGAACTCAGGTCTCCCACAGTTACAGGCTGAAAAAGTACTTCTACCATTGCCAAAAAAAAAAAAAAAAAAAAAAAAAAAACCCAGGAGGAAATTGCATTATTTTTCCTGGCAATTTTATTATACCTGAAATAAAACCATCTGCCAGCTTAATCTCATTCCTGTGCTGTGTGGTGGAGATGGATCTGGGCATCAGCAGGGCTCAGCTTTGCCCTGGCAGGCTGGTGACCTTGAGATGGGAGCATTTCTCTACTTCCACTACTGCCTTTCTTGAGTCTGGTCTTAGTTTGGGAGCTGTGTGCATCAAGGGCTGCCTCTCATTATGTATGTGGGTGCTGCCTGGCATAACAAAGATGTGATTTTGGTTGTGGCCTCTACAGCTCTAGTACAAATAATAATTTCCATTCCATCTATTCTTTTGTTTGCTACTGATCTATATTAAACAGTTGGTGATTACTACATTTATGGGTGATTATTGCACTTACGCTGTGTTAAATCTAAATGTTTGTTTATCTTTATGTGGTCTCTGTGTGTATGTTTGCATGGCTTTTAACTTTATGTATTGCAGAGTTTCTTAATTATAAAATCAATAAATTTTTTAAAATTATGACTATTGCATAGATAGAAACCCACACAATGTCCATTTCTGTATGCAACAGTGATTCTTATCTTATGCTTGTGGCAGTACACAAACCTCAGCTATAGGAATCAACAGACCTTTTTAGGGGCTTTTGTTTGGTTTTTTGTGCTAGTAGCAATTAATTCTTTGTTAGCTTGGCTCATTCTCTATTTCTTATCAAAGCCTTTCTCTTGCAAGCTGCTCTTCTCAGGCGGACGCTTACCTCCCTGGAGGCTTGTTGGCTTCAGTGAAAGTCATGATCGGTGAAAGTCACTGTCCAGTGGTTCTTGTTGCCCTTGGTATATCTGTGCTAACTATTCCCAACCACCTTGTCCTATGCCTGTGGAAATGGCTTCCTACTGTAGTCAGCCTGGAGCTGCTCAAGGTCTGGAAGTTATCACTGGCAGTGCATCGCCACCAGAAGATATGAGGTTGTGGAAGGAAGAGCCGATGCAGCTGTAACAGAGCTACTCCATTCAGAACTTCTCTGTGGTGTAGGCACAGCTCCTGTCTCCCCACGGCTTGGTGGACTCTGCCTCCTCCAGCTCATTGATAAAGATGTTCAACAGGATGGATCCCTGGTACTCTGCTGGTCACCAGCCTCCGGGCAGAGTGCAACCTGTTAGCCATTGCCCTCCAAGTCCATCCATTCAACCAGCCATTTATCCATCCAGATGTCTCCTAATCCAGCCTGTAATATCCCTGAGCTTGTCCCTGAACCATCATAAACTTGTTGCATTTCCACTGCTCTTAGTAAGGATTTCCACAGCCTTGGTTTCAAGCAGTATAACTGCACAGCTGGTTTCTGCTTTGCTGGGAGGAACCAAAGCATGTCATCAAAGAATATCCTGCAATGCCATACCCCAGATTACGCACCCGGAGAAAAGGAGCTTATCTCTGGTCACAGTCCGTGCCAATGAAGAGAGCAAAGATGTTCTGCCTGGGACACCATGGATAATTTTTACTCATATGGCATTCTGCAATCATGGTCTTCTGAAGTGACCTGCCAAAATTCTGCGAAACTGTGGCAGGACACAATTCCGAAATGTCCACCAGGTTATATGACTGCAGGAGGTAAGAGACATTTCTACATTACCCTGTCCTGCGAAGAAACTAGGTTGAGCTGAGCATCAAAACCACCTCTCCATCATTCAGGGGAAAATGCATAATACCCAAAGCACACATTTGCTTGTTTTAGGCACTGCTCTAATTACTGCTTCCCCCTGGCTGTGCCTCAGTTTCCCCCATAGGGTTGTAGTAATATTGTGAGCATGTTATAATCATCAGTATTGCTCCCACTACCAGAGTCTTGAAGCTTCTCCAGACAATTAAAACCTGTGAATTTATAAATCCATCAGGAGATGCCCACTGCCCGGCACTCATTGCCACTTCTCGTTGATGAGGAGCTGCCAGCCTCCCATGGAGGCGGGAGCTGTAGCCACTCATGTAAACACAAGCTAATCAACAACCAGCATTAAAGAAGTGTAGTCAGGTGATGACCCCAATTTCTTTTATTCCAGGCTATATTTCTCAAGCAGCAGCTCACATTGGCTCTTCCGCTTTCTTTCTTTGCCACTTACATCTAATTAGGATCCATGCTCGCAAGGAGCAGAAGCATCTGTAATTAAACCGAACGGCAGTACCAGGAGCAAGCAGTGGGGATGAATTCACACACATGGCTGAGCGTGGCAATTTTGGGCACAGCTGGAGGCCAGGGGTTCAGCGGGAAATGACCACCAGACCTCTCACTGTGGACAAAAAGCTGGTAGGAGTCCTAGAAAGGCACGTCAACGGGGACACGCACTCCTTTCCAAAGCGTTGCCCAAGGGATGGGTCTGAAGGGGAGGTCCCAGAGTTGCTGGTGGTGCCACAACCAGGATTTCTGTAGCGTCTCATGCCTGGGCTTAGCCAAACTGCTGACCAGAGCCAAGCTCAGCATCTTTAGTTTTGCAATGCTATTCTGCCACTATTTTTCAAGGGGAAAGCGTGGAAGGAGGGAAAAGCCATGCTTACACACAAATTTAGCCCTCCCTAAAACCCACAATGTTTAGCCCAGCATAAATGGACTCCATATCAGTACAAGTGAATTAACTCCCCAGCAGAAGAGAAGTAGTCATTTCAAAATGTTTGGGAATGTGCAAATGTGAGGTCAACCTGCACTATTGATTTATTTTTTGAAATCCCATATTTAATCACACTAGCTCCACTCACAGAAAATATCAACACAAACATGCTAAATCTCATGCAGACTGGCCTGAGATCGGGCAGGTGATTCACAAAATTGTTTAAAAAGGGAAAAGAAGTCACCTAACTTAGCCAAAATTTATTCGGTAACAGTGCGCAGCCCTCGCTCTATCCAGTGCCAACTTGAAGCTGCCTTTTTCATGTTAACTCAGGAACAGCAAGGGGTTATAATTGCTACACTTGGGTAAAATGAAAACTGGGGAGAAATAGTCCCAGACCCAATTGCAATTCTAAAGGAAACGTAGGAGCATAATTGATGTCCGAAAGCAGCCCATGGATGTAAGTCCCCGCTTGGAGCCGAAGCCAGCAAGTCAGGTGCTGCCGGGTCTCTGTGGCCCCGCGTGGTCAGAAATATAATATTACAACTCATTGGAAAACCTCAATGGGTTGTAATTTTGTTACAGCATTAAAACACACCAGTGGCAGAGGCATCCCAGGGACTGTGTAATTCGAAAAAGACACATTCCAGCAATGCCTTTTTTTTTTTTTTTCCTTTGGGAAAAAAAAAGAAGCTGATCTTAATGTTTTCAATTATTTTTCATCCAGTTGCTGCCCTAGGATGATGTGGAGTTTTAAATATGGGCAGGGAATAATTTCAAAGGGGACATTAAATGCATGTTTATGTACTAAAATATGTATAAATGCAGACCACAAGAAAGAGGCTGCAAAGCATTGCATGGAGCTAATTCCACCGAGGCACTGAAGGAGCCCACAAGTTCACTCACACAGTTTATAAGGGCAGTGCAATCCCTCACTGGGAATCGTTTGCTTGTAAATAACTGTTGCCCAACTCTTTTTCTGGATCAAATCCCACATCTTCCAGCTGGGAACTGATATCAAGCTAAAAGCTTGCCTGCATGTAGCCTGGTTTCCCTCATCCAGAGAGGACATGTGGACTCCTGAAGATGAATCGGGGATCTCCAGTATTCCTGGGTACTGGCAGAAGTCAGAAGCTACACATTCCCTGGGTGATACTGGGAAAGGCTTTTCCAGCTCCAGCCTGCCTCCTTCTGTGATAGTTGGAAGGAAATGTTTCACATAACTCAACCCACACTGTTTTAAGAAGTCAATCTAGGAAGAAATTTGAGGTTTTGATAGTTTTCCAAAGGCAAGGCAGGATTTTTATATTTTTTTTTTCCCTAAATCTGGAAGACATCTCCTGGGACAGCAACATGACTTCGAAGACGGCTCTTGAACCAATCATGCTTCATGCACTTTCAGATGATTTCCCTGCAAATTTTAAGGCTGTGGGCACTTTGCCAAAAGGAGCTGTATTACCTGTGACCCGCAGGTCTGCCTGAGCTCCTCATATCCCAGAGCATCAGACTCACATCCCAGCAATTTAACCATGCTGAGGGAATTGGGACATATCTCCACATGCTGTAGGGCTGGTACCACCGCCTGGCCACATCGCAAATGCCCCTTATCTCCTGCTGGGGAGTTCCACTGCTCTGACACAAGGAGACCACCATCCCAGGAGAGGTGCTGCTGAAGGATTGGCCAAATTAACAAATTCTTGTGATAAGGTTTCTGCTCCATGGAGATCTCATGAATGGTGACAGAGCGACTTAGAGGAATGGAGGATCCTGCTCCAGTAAAGTCAAAGCTACACTAGAACTGAAATCCGAGGTAATTTCAAACAACAGGCAGCTATTTTGGATACTCGTCCCCGTTGTTAATACTCCTAAGTCCCTTTCTAATATCAGTCAAGATGTTTACTGGACTTAACCAGGATGGAAAAATGTTGATGGGACATTTAGCAGAGGTTCTCTGTGGCCATTCTGTTGGCTTTAAATATGGTGGTCATTATCCTTATGAGAGCTTCACAGTGATAAATCAGCCATGCTGACTGAGTAATCATGCTAGATCCTAGGAGACTGGAAGAGGCACAGAAAAGATGGATGGTTTTGCAGTTAAAACACTGGTTTATGTCAACTGGAAGAGCAATTCCTGACACATCTTCCATTGCAGTCTCTCTGCAGATCAAATCGCAGTTTTTGTGTGTTTGGATTATGAACTGCCGGAGAGCAAGGAGGGCAGTTGTGTTTGTACACCTCCCAGAAGGATGGAATGGCAACTCGGCTTGGCACATGTAAAATTTACTGCAATAAGATGAATAATAGCAATGATTTGCCTTCTTCAGCCTTCTGGGGTTGGTAAAACCAGGCGATCTCTGGCAGAACTGGCATTCGGAGTATGATTTAGCCAGGCTCTGGCTGAGGGTCCTGCGTAAACTTGGGAACATGTGATAGAGATGAAGTTACAGCCACTCTACTCTGCCTGGGAATTGGTGCCTGCAAGAAAGCAGGGAAGTAAAAAACAGAACCCCTTGGACCTGGAAATGGTCTTTTCCTGTATTTTAAGCCTGTTGTGAACCAAAGTACCTGCCTTGTACTACACGAGCATCCCTATGACAATTGGGTCTTCTTCTCCTTGGGTGAATCTCTCTCAGCTCCCCCTGGGAGGTGAAGATGACCGGGATGGATCCCCCTGTTGTCTCTCATCTGAGGGGATCTGCACCCAAGGGAAGTCTGTACTTCCCTCTTTCTCATGCTCTTTTCCATTCCCTGCATATGCTGCTTCCCTGTGCCAAGCCAGTGGTGTAGTGAAGCTAATGACTTGCTGATGACTATTCATGAATGCCAGATAATATGGTAATGCCACTATGCAAACACATTCAATAATAATAAAAAAAAAAAGCCAACCGAGATCACCTTGGTTTGGATTGTGATCTTCCCAGTCTCCCCAAGGAGAAGGTTTTGCCTTGGTACAGGTTACTGCCTGCCATCTCCAATTATGTCCAACCGCCCACATACTTTGTTTCAGACTTTTGATAGTCGTGACCTATTCGTTATTATTCAATGACAGTGTTAGGGGAACGGTTAGACTTGATGACCTTAAAGGTCTTTTCCAACCTAAATGATTCTATTTCAGACAGGCCATAGATTTCTGGTCTGGCTGAACCTTTGTGCCTTGGGGCTGGGTTTCCTGAGGCTGACCATGCCATCCATAATGGTGGTGTACATCTTCAAAGACCTCTTTGAAAGGACCAATTCCCACCCGCTTTGAGTACTCCCCAAATGGTTTTGCGGCTATATTTTCAGGACTGATCCCAGGGAATAAAAAAAAAAAAAAAAACACAACTTTTTTAAGCTCCATGGCTGAAATAAATACAAAAAAGAAAGCAAAGAAATATTGTTTGGGTGCCTTTCACCAACATTCATTCTTCTGAGACTCACCAAGAACTGTAAATAACCAAAACCAGCTTGGTGTACATTGATCACAGCAAACTCTGCCCTTTCATATCTACATATCTTTAAGAAAAGGAAAGGTTGAAAAGAAAGGCCATTCCCTCTCCTTGCACTCATACATGCCCAGCGAGGTAAGGCTGCTCACCTTGATGTTAGGAAAAGATCCTATGTGGGCACTCATGGACCATATTAATTGAATTCAAAGTAGGGATTTAAATAAGGCTGTCTTGCCTTTCAGGACAAGTCTACTGAGAGAGCAGATAAGGCAGTGGGGGTGCAATGCCTCCAGCTGAGGGAGATTAGGGTGTCGGCCAGTGTGAGGAGCAGCAGTAATGATCGCAAATTACTCTGAGTTCATTGCATTCCCATGAAAGACTCTGCCCGCGTTACACCTCTCAGCACACTCTATTAGGGGCAGTGGTTCAGAAATGATGCAGAGAGAGGAGGGCTATTTTCTGAAGGAGTTATCCAAAGAGTGTTTGGCATCTCCTGCCTGCTCACAGAGCAAGCATGAACTGGCTTACCTTGAAAAAACACAAGCACAGCTGCCATCACCTTGCTACAACCTGGGGAAGAGTCCCCAAGCAGCAATCCATAGAGTAAGGGGATATCAATGCCCCCAAAGGGGCTTGGTGCTTCTCACTATGGCCCAACATCTACCTGTGCCAACCTTGGTCTGCTGGCAGCAGTGGGATACGTTCCCATGAGGTGACTGGTTGCTGCCTAAAAGCCCACAAACAAAGAGCAGCTCCCAATATTTTGCAACAGCTCCAATCCGGAGATGAACACAGTGATTGCACCTCTCCACCTGCAGCTCCCCCATGACAGGCTGTGAGAGAGCCCTACACAGGGGTTTCTCAACCTTTTTTAATCAAGGACCATGAAAAGATATTAATAACTCCCTCATGGAGTTGCTTATGTCATGGTGCTACAAAAGAGTTTGAAAATAAAGGCAATATTCAAGCGTTGCTTTGGGTTTCCCCCTTTTTATTTTTCTGTTTGTGGGTTCATGGTTGTCTGGGTTCATACAAGAAGAAAAGGTTTGCAAGCATTTCACAGAGCTTCTTTAGATGTCTACAGCAGAAACCGTGCTGTACCCACCTACCTCTCCATCCAAAGGGTTTGCCATTTCCCCCCAGTGTTCGCATCCCCATGGCACCGTTTTCTCCAGCCCTTTCTGCCCAGGAGGAGCAGGAAAAGCTGGAGCAGGATGAAAAAACCCTCGTGGTATGAAAAGGAGAGAATGATGCCTGGCCGGGTTTCATCCGTCTAACTTTATGTGTCATCAGTTAGGATGCATAAATCTGAGCGAGTTGTCTAGACGCCTTTTATAGTCGATGGAGAGAAAGAACTTCCCGGGTGCAATTCAGCCCAGCTGGGAGAAATGAATTGTGGTCTAGAAAGAAACATCTCTCTTTCCCAACCATAAAGCAAACTCTCAGCGATAAAGCAGCTCAGACATAACCGCCTACCTCTCTGCAAGCTGCAGTTAGCTGAGAAAAGTCCCACTCAAAATAACCCACAAACAACTGCCAGCTTCCCTAAACAGCTCCCATGGTGTAACAGAATGAAAGCATCCCAGGGAGAACCATGTCTAAGCAGGATGCTTCCCACTGACCTCAAACCAGCACAAGCTCCCGACCATGGTTGAGTTGTCTGACCTGGGAAAAGACCTGCTCCAAACCCTGGCTTTAATGCGCTGTGCCAGAATTTGGGACCAGAATTTGGGGCTGCGGTGTGGCAGGGGAGCTGCGCTCACTTGGGTTTGGGTTTTGCAGCAGCGGAGCAGTTGGGCAGCATAAAAGAGGCTGCAAGCCCTCCCAGGGTGGTGTGGGTTGTGCCGTGCCAGGAACAGCATCTGACTCCCAGAGATGCAAGGACAGCCTGCTGAATTACAAAAGGACTAGAATATTGCTGCAGATTTTCCCGACAAAAGAGGCTCCACCTTTTCCTCCTACCCAAACATGGGAAAATTTCTGAAAATATTTCCTCTGCCCCATTGGAGGCTCCACCAGCACGTACACACAAGCACACGAGATACACAGTCATTCCCCAGGTTTGCTTTTCAGATATGCCTATTGACATTCCCCCTCCCTCCTTCCCTCCGTCTCCTGCTCTTCACTTCTCCCACTCCGTGGAGGCACCGGCGCGACTCGATTCTTTATAACATTCACCATCGCTGGGAGACCTGGGGCTGCTTTGAAAAATAAATAAATTTAAAAGAAAAAAAAATACAGGGAAAGGGAGCAGAGGAAAAAAGAGAGACAGAAAGGAAAGAATGCATGTCAGCTCCAACCTGCTGCCGCGCCGGCACGCTCACGGGTTGCCTTTTGCTCGGCGCACATCAATGCCTCTTATCCTCCAAAGTTATTTCCCCTGGAGTGAACCTATCAAAGATTTTCAGCCTCTCTGGAGAGAGCAGTTCCAGATAACACTGGATTCCTTTGTCAATTTTTGCCTACCAGACTCTGGCAGCATTTTCTACCTGACACTCTGATCCTGACACACACGTACAAGAGAAGCGCGTGCGTACGCGTGGTTTTGGAGCTGTTTCCTCCTGTTTTGCAAGCAATGCAGCTGCCTTTAAACTGCAGAGAAGAAGGGAAAACCCGGTAATGCTTGGCATCTGTATAGCACCCTACTCATCTATGATTCCTGCAGTGCCTTGCCCTCCTTGTAATTACAGTGATTAATATAATTATACTAATAATAATTATTTAGGGTGTGCCAGATCTTTCCTAATACAGCTCCTTCCCTGGAAATCCTGGGCCTATATTTGCAAGAGAAGTCACTGTAGGATTTCCAAATAAATGCTCCCCATGAAAATCCTGCTGCTACAACAGCTGGAAATTCAGAAATATTCATCCCCTCTCCTCTCTTTGCCGTGACAACAGTGCTGGAAGGACCAGCCACTCCAGCAAGTTCCTAGCACATCTCTGATGGTTCAGATATGCCTTTCTGGTCACTTGTGATTTTTTATTTTGGGGTGGAAGGAAGAGATTGGTAAGATCTGATGGTACTGAGATCGCACCTGGGTGGGTTGGTCAGCCTTCGTCAACAAAGGCGCTAAGGCAGTGGCTGGTGAGAGACTCCGTGCAATCCCTAAATCAGCATCCCAAGAAGCCGTGTAATTGCAAGGCTCTACCTAGAGGGCACAGAGCTCATTAGCCTCAGCAATAAAATAAGCAGTTTATAGGTGCCGTAACTCATGCTGGACCGAGGGGTGGGCACGTCGCGGAGCAGCAAGCTGCAAGACACAGCTGCTTGCCTGCGGCTTCAACCCCAACCAAGAGTTTTCTAAAGCTCCATCACAGCTGATGCCTCCAGTGCAAATCTAGTCCCCCAAAACACAGAATCACATGTTCCAATTGATGACTTCTTTCCATTTTGTATTTTCCTCCTGGGCATTATGTCTCAGGATGACATTAGACCCAGCTCCAACGTGGACTGTGATCACCAGCTCAGCTCCCACACCGAGCAGGAGGAGAGCGGCAAGAAGTTACTCTGGTGTGTCACCCACCTGTCCTCCTCATCCTGTAGCAATGCTGCCCTCAGCACATGCTCTGTGGTTAAACATAGCCCATAATTATTTGCACTGTATATATGATCTTCCAGCTTTCTGCATATCACCCAGGTCGTGCCCTGGAAGTAGCATTGCCCCCAAGAGCAAGGTGAGACCCCCTGAAGGTCTTAGTGGTGTGGGAGGAGGATCCTTGAATGCGATTTACAGTCACTGTTACCAACATGAAGTCAAAACCTTTCCATGTGAGTCCAATGAAGTCCTGGGGAAGAAAGGCAGGCCCAGAGCCACCTCAGCACCCCTCGGATACTTGAGTGAACCACTGAGTCTAGGAACCCACCGTCAGCATCACGTCAGGACTCTATCACTTTGTGCTCTTAATATCCACAGGTTTTCCCCAAGGACATGCCTTCTCCAGCAGTGACTGGAGAAGTAGGAGGAAGGCCAAGGAGAAGGTCAATGGGGCAACTATGCCAAGGAGCGAGAGCATGGCTGCTCCATGCATTGAGGGGACCTTATCACTCCCTACAACTGCCTGACAGGAGGGGGGAACTGGGGGGTTCAGGATCTGCTCGCAGGGAACAGGCGATGGGACGAGGGAAAATGGGCTCAAGTTGTGCCAGGGCAGGGTGAGGTTGGACATTAGGAAAAATTTCTTCCCTGAAAGGATTGTCAAGCACTGGAAGGGGCTGCCCAGGGAAAGGGTTGAGTCCCCATCCCTGGAGGGATTTAAAAGCCGGGCAGATGAGGTGCTTAGGGACAGGGTTTGGTGGTGGGATGGCAGGGTTAGGGGAACGGTTGGGCTTGGTGATCTTAAAGGGCCTTTCCAACCTCAACGATTCTATGATTCTAGAAGCTGCCTGTCCATACAAACTGGACGTCAGGGCTTGGTTGCTTTCAGCCAGTGCTGCTGTTCCAGCTACAGCGAAAGCGTCCCAGCTGCCCCGCCCCCACTCCCCCAATCCACCCCCCGAATACAAACACTGCTATAATGCCTATCAGACTCCTGTGGGTGTATGGGTCACCTCCAGGCTTGCCTATAGAGGCTGTTGGTGTGTGAACAACAAGGAGACCATGCAGGCAGAAGGGTCACACTGCATGTTGTCCATATGGGCTCATTCAGCCATCAGGGGACATACAGACAGCAAGCGATTCCTGAAGACCTGAAGATTCCATGCTGAAACCAAGAGCTCTGTTTGAAACTCAGCAGCACAATAGTGCTCAGTAGCAGATCCAGCCCTGGAGAGGACAGTTTTAATTGCAAGCTTTGCTCAAGGGCTCACCAGTGTTACTCCAGCCCTGTAAATACAGATCAGAGACCTGGGCTTCTGGCTAGTTCATGTTGTTCCCCCTCTGGGAGTTTCAAAATTTGTCAATTCCAGGAAGATCCAATAACATTTTGAAGGCAGGATGTGAAATTGGATTACGTGGGACAGCCTCTGAGCAGAGAAGAGGTAGGTCTACATAAAGGCCAACAGCAATCTTTCCTTTCTCCCTGCCTGGGACCTCCACTGAACCTTGACTGGCGAAACACATGGTTATTCCATTTCACCTTGCAGCTGGCTTGCTGTAATTGATTATATTTGTCAGCTTACTTCTTTTTTTTTTTTTTTTTTTAAATGCCATGAATGGATTCATGCTGCATGTACGTGCAAACCAGAGCCACTGCCCTGCAACAATAGTTCCCTGTTTTGTGCTCACATTGGGAGAGGTGCATCCAAATAGGACACAAAAGTATTGCTTTATAAACCGAAAGTAGGTGTGCAGCATCTAATCCAGCCATCCATTATCTCTCTGCTCTAATCTGCTGTGGTGGTTTGACCCTGGCTGGATGCCAGGGGCCCACCAAAGCTGCTCTATCATTCCCCTCTAACCGGACAGAGGAGAGAAAAAAGTAAATCAAAGAGCTCATGGGTCGAGATAAAGGCTGTTTAATAAAGAAAAAAAAAAAAAAAACAAAAGCAAAGGCCGCACGCGGTAACAAAAGGAAAGAAAACAAGATTTTATTCTCTACTTCCCATTAGCAGGAAATGTCCAGCCACTTCCCGGGAAGTAGGGCTTCAGTATACATAGCTGTTCCTTCCCGAAGACAAAACGTCGCAAAAGACAAATGTCCCCCCTCCTCTTCCTTTTCCCTTAGTTTTTATATCTAAGCTGACATCACATGGTATGGAATATCCCTGCGGTTGGTTTGGGTCAGGTGTCTCGGCTACGTCCCCTCCCAAGATCTTTCCCCCTTCCGGCCCACTGGTGGTGGTGGGGGGGGAGTATTGGACAGCCTTGATGCTGTTCAAGCACTGCTCAGCAGTAGCCAAAACATTGGTGTGTTATCAACCCCTTTCTACATACCAATAGAAAGCACATCTCTGTGCTGCTCAACCCAATACATCTGCCTAAAGTCAATGGGGACAGAGAGGGAAGAAGCAGGCAAGAATAACAGTATCATGGTAACCGTGAGAGCAATGCTGGAGTGGATCGTCTGCTCCAAGAGTGCAGGGAGGGGTGTGCAACCTCACACATGGTTTACCCAGGCTCTGTCTCCCGGGTAAGCATTAATCAGATACAAAAGGGTACGTGTCACACAAGAATAACTCTGCTATTATCATTATTTATTTTATCTAATGCTCTATCTCTTTAGTCAGGTCAGAGCCTTGGTCTTTTCCTTCAAAGCCTGGAATACCTGGAGTGGTGCGCGACTAAGAGCATATTCTGCAGCCCCACTTCCAGCTCTCCTCAGGGATGGCACTTTGTAGTCAGACAGCTCCTGCCATCTCCCAAGCCCTTGGGCCGAGGACATGTCATGGAGCCAAGGGCCCAGCTCGGAGAAGGGAGGTGCAAAACATCCTTCCCTCCCAGCAGCCCCAGGAGATATTCCCCTGGGGTACCACAGCAACCCTTATCCTGGCAATGCCTAATGTGATGGTGCAAAATGAAACATGGATGAGATTAAAAGTAAAAATTATCTCTGGCAGCTTCAGCTTTGCAAAACCTGTGGTTTCCCCCCAAATATAATTTCAAAGGGAAGTGGGCAGCTGACCAGCTCCCTGCTCTGCTCTGAGACCAATCCCTGGTGTCATCACGAGCTGCAATCACAGCCCGCCACTCCTACCATCTCCTCCTGTCCTGGGTTGTGTCCGATGATGGCAGAAGGAAGGGTGCTGGGCCAAGGGGTGCAACTCAGACCTTCTGCAAAAGCTACCACATGATGTCAACTCAAAAAAAAAAAACCCATCTAGGGGTTTGCTCCCATGGAAATGGAGCATAAAAGGCACAATTTCATTCCCTTAGAGGGTTGTTGGACTCTTTGAGCCCTCCCTGATGCCCAGGAAAGAACAAAGGCAATCTGCAGTAGGAATTAACAGGGTGCAGTGGAATTACCCAAGTAAGAGGGTCTTTAGAAATACTTCTAATAAAAAAACCCAAACAAACAAACCAAATGAAAACAAATGAAATGAAAACAAACCAAATGAAAACAAACCACAGAAAACAAACCAGGAGCACTTTGGGTCTGCATCCTCCTCCTCTTCCCTCCCATCTCGCTCACAGGATGCAGGCTGCCCTCTTGCAAGAGGCTGCAAAGACAAGAGGAGAGAAAAGACAGCAGAGCAAACACGTGCCCAAGGCCACGTTACACTGCTGCTTCTCTCCGTGGCTTTGCAGGAGCCGCAGGGACGTGACAGCAAAATGCAGCAACCGAAGCTCAAGAGCTGCCAGGACCATGATGGGGGAGTGCAAATAGGAGAAGCTGTTAATGCAGGGGAGATGCTTACAGCCTTAATCCATTTGGCAAATTGGTGCCCAGCACTGCATAAAACTGTGCACTGAGAAATAAAGACAGTGTTTGGGGGAAGTTTGGCAGGGTGTGATTTCTCTTTGCTAATGTACAGTCTACAATAGCAAAAGAGAGAAATCCTGGTATATTCAAAAGAGGGAAATCCTCGTATATTCCTGCCTCTGCATCCATGAGGCATTTTAAAAGGGGTGCTCAGTCTGCATTTGGATGGCAGAGGTGGCTCCCACACTGCTCTCCCCACTCTCCGTTCATGACAGGTCTCTCCAGCTAACGTCTACAGGCTTGGCTCGCCGGCAGATCATCACACTCAGTGGTTCATGGATGGGACTGAGCCCAAATCCTTTCTCTGTGGTTTGATACCCAGCTCTGCCTCTGCTATTAAACCTAAATAACAAACAAGTTTAGTGGCTGCAAAAGCTGCCAGGCCGTTGGAGCTTTATTTAGTCGCATAGCAGGCACGTTTTGGGAAGTGGTTTTTGAAGTCTTCCCTCACACATGCATGCCCACAGCCTGCCTGTGAGGTTAACCCATCTCTGCAGGTTTAGGGGGGTGAAGACCAGTCTGTTCCCTCTCTTCTAGCCAGCAGAGCATCTGCTGCAGAGAGTCCTTGTGCTGGAAGCGTGCAGCTCAGGGGTGTCCCTTGTGCCCTTGGAGTCTCTCATAGTGGGTTTGAGAACTGGTCACCAGCCTTAGGTGGGATCTGAAAGCACCAGAAGTCCTGTGTGGGTGGGTGGGTGGATGGATGGAACTATGACCCAGCGTTCATCATTGCCTAAACCCCAGAATTATCATGACAATGTCCTATCCAGCAGGGCCCAACTGTAAATGCCTGGGAAAGGGACCTCTATATTTAGAAGGCATTCAGAATTTTTGTTTTTTCTTTCAGAAATTTGTCCAATGGCTTTTTGAACCTGTGTAAATGTCTGCCATGAGAAGGCAGCCAGCAGAACAAGTCGCCGTCTGAAGGATGTCCTTGTGTTTGTTTTCAGCTTGCTTTCTGCAAAGTGCTGTCTGCCTGGCAGAGTTGATGCCTCCGTGTTCTTGTATCAGAAGAGAAGGTGAACAAGCTTTGTCTCTTCATTCCTCGGTGGCACTTAACGGTGTTACAGACGTCTACTGCCTCCACTCTCAGCCATCTCTTCTTTGAAGCAGTTACACTGCGTTATCAGGATTTCATTCCTGTCTCTAAGCCACAAACTGAGCAAGATTTGCAAGGAAATAGGAGAAACTATCTTTGCAATGCCCATGCTCCTGGCTTGCTACAGCCCATCCTTCCCTCTGACAGCAACTTGCTTTGCAGCCCTGGGCAAGCCACCTGAAGTTAGATTCACCTCTCCTAACTGTGACTGGCTAAATTTGAGGCATTTTGCAAGCCAAACCTAGGTACCTGCTTTAGGGGAAGATAAATCCTTCTGTAGACTGTCAAGGGACTTCAGCCACCAGCTCCCGCAGAGGCATCTGTACCGTAGCTGGCTGCATCCCACCTCTAGGTTTAGGGGTGCTAAACTCAGTCTCCTCCCCACACGCCTCTGTTTGCCCGTCTGTACAAACCCAGGCAGCTTCCCAGCCTCATGGCATTATTTAGAAGCTCAATTAGTTAATGGCTGCAAAGTGCTGGTAAGAGGGATAGTGCTATAGAAACACTGTTCTCGGGAAGGACTTCCACTATTTTTAAAAAAAAGCCACCTGACAAATCTGTGACTAGAAGGGCCAGGACGTCAAAAGAGACGGACAGTGAATAACTGAGAAGGGGACAGGAATTCTAATTCATCTTCCAGTTGGCATTCATTTCATTTTTAGCTCCACTTCAGCTTGAATGTTCAAGAACAAGGTAGGAGGAAGGAGTTTTGTTACTGACTTACTAATGTCTCTGATGAAAGGCAAGAAACCCTCCAGTGCACAGCTGAGACCCCCCCAACTCTGCCTCTGCATCGCTGCTTCTTCACGTTTTTACTATTCCTAAATTAAAAAGCAGGGAGGGGAAAAAAACGCACCCAGCTGAAAAAGACCTTTTCAGATTATTTTTTAGTATCATAAAGAAGTGGAAAGGGATGTTAACCCTGTTACTGTTCTTCCGGGAGTCAAAACAAGTCAGGAAGATGCAAACTTCTCTCCAGCACATTTTTTGCTGTGCTTTTGGACTGTGGCCCTTTCCCTTGCTGCAAGCCTGGCCGGTGATGCTAACCGGTGCCGAACGTACACAGCACTTAAGGCTTCTGCGAGCTTTTTCTGCAGGCAGCTGCGTGCCGTCATCTCTGCTGTTTGCACAGCTGAATGCCTGTAATACCTGAGTCAGGGCTGAGCGCAGTGCAAATCCCCCCAGCTATCAGGAAATCCAATTTTATGGACACGGCTAAATTTGTGTGATGTGTTGGTGGATTAATTCATGAAGATCATTGCCTTCTCTGTCCTGTAATTCAAGCTCTTTTCTTACAGGGGAGAGAGGCAGGCACATGGATATTTTCACATTATGGGGCCAGCCAACAAGTGTCACAGTGGGATGCAGAAGCAGCATGTAAGATCGTGCTTGGCCGAAGGTCAATACGACTATTATAGTGCTGCACAGGATTGGTCAAAGGTTTTAAATGAGTAATCCAGATAGGTTAATTCTGATTTCACAGATATTGATAGGTCAAAAGGCTTCCAGCGGCTCCAAAGACCGTATGTATGTATTGTGCCCCATCCTGGGATTTTTTTTTTGCCAGATAGATGTAGACTGGCCTAAATCAGTAAATCACACAGGCTTTGTGGGTCAAGACGCAGAGGAAAAGCTTTTATTTGGGAGGCAACAGTCTGCTTACACTGTGATGCTGCCCCATGTCCATCTGCTCTGTGCATTTGTCCAGTGCTTTTTCCCTCTGTGCCCTAGGAAAACTGCAGGTTGTTGCTGTGCCTTTTTGGTGTCCCTGGCCAACGCCACTCCAAAGGCCATTAGGTAGCACCAGTGCTTCCCCTGGCAGGGCCTCCCCAAAACAGGTATAGAATCATAGAATCATAGAATCATAGAGTCATAGAATCATAGAATGACAGAATCATTTAGGTCGGAAAAGACTCTTAAGATCATCAAGTCCAACTGTTAACCTAACACTGCCGAGTCCACCACTAAACCACATCCCTAATATCTCTCTTCTTGCACTGGGAGAGTCCCTTCCATTAAAATGAAAGCCAGAAAATGTCACCCTGCTGTGTAGGGCTGTTTAATGGTAGTATCACTCCCAAAGACAGGAAGATAATTGATATTTTCATTCTCCTTTACTTTGATGAGAAAACTGAGGCCAAGCACAGCTGTGATTAGTGGAAGATCCCCACACCCGGCATCCCTCCGACCTATGTTTCTCCATCTTCACAAAGGTTGTTCTACTTACTGGTCCTGCAGTGGGAGGACCCACCACAGTCAACAATGTCCCCATCAATGTCATCGTTGCCTTCAGCCTTCATCTGACAGACATGAGACCTCTGTTTCCTCCAGCTCCTGACCATACCGGATGTCCTGCACTTCCCCTTGTGCAACACAGAGGACAAGCTGTACTGCCACCAAGAAGCTTGACATCCCTCATGTCAGTCCATCTAAAGCATCACGGTCACAAGTGTCTCATCACAACTATCACTGCAGCCACGCACCAGAAGGTGCAAACACTGCAATGCCCCCAATGGCATGGGGTCACCAATTCAGGAACCTCAGTGGGAAACCATCTCTTACGCTTTTTGTATTTTTCTTTGCAATGAAATGCATGTGAACAGGGACCTGATTACAGGTGATACTTTACTGGGGCTAAAGGGAAACCTCATGATTTTGGGGCCACTCAGGAGCTCAGGTCAATGGGATCCACCATCTGCAGCCTCTAGAGCCCCCGCAAGTCAGGACCTCTCTGCAAGCAAGACCAGTAGTTTGGTGTTGGGGTGGATCTCAAAGCACATCAGGGAGGATGGAGGAATAGCGTTTGCTCTGTTTCATGGATGGAGGGCAGCAGAGACGTAACACATCTCAGGCTACATGGGATCAGTTGCAGATTTTGGAATAGATTTAGGAAAAGGATGGTGCTTGTAATGAAGGGGGGCCGGTGGGAGGGAACTGGTCCCACTAAAGTGACAGGCACTGGCTTCTCCAGAGCAAGGATATCATCCAGCAGCTTGACCCCTCTATGACACACAGAAATGTCCTTCACATAAATACTGTACATCCCTAATGACCAACTGGTGCTGCTGGTTCCTGCGTCTCACCTAATGCCCTCATTCTTGCACCAGTTCACAGCATCCCACAGCATCTGCAGGGCATCACTGGTGGTTTCCGAGGCTTGATGGCACCCTGGGAAACGGCAGAAGTCAAAGCCTAAAGAGGGTTTGATCTGATGGAGGCTCATCTGAGAAGAAGAAAGAAAAAAAATGTGCATCAGGTGATAGGAGGAAGGACCTCATATCACCCTAAAAGACACCTTAAACATCTTACAGACTGAGATACCCACAGGCATGTGGTCTGTTCTTCCTGCTCCCAGTTTGTGCCCAGTCTCTCCCCACCCATCCCTTTTTCCTTTTAAAATCTAATTTCTCTAACCTTCTGGAAGCAGCCAGACATGGTTCAAGAATGACCTTCCACACCCCCCCCCCATTAAAGTCTGTCTCCCTCTGCATTTCTTCATACACCTATTTATATCAGTTTCAGCTGAATGGAGAAGGCCCACTGAAAGTGTTTTTCTGGAATATTTTTTTCACAAATTGGACCATTAAACCTAATGTATGATATTAGCAAAGTGTGTGGTATTAAACAGAGTAGTATTTAGCACATACAATATATTTAGAATATTAGAGATTGGGATCATTTTCCCTTTACAATGCTTCAAATGTGCTGGAAAGCTAGGGAGAAGTGCATTAGTAGCAGGATCAGGTTGTGATTCAAGGCTGAAGAGTAAAAGCTCCCTGGACGACTGTAATTTTGACCCCTTCTCCAAATGATTATGCTAGGACACAGGGCCTTCCATTACTTGAGAATATAACACTGGGCTCTGAGAGTTTTAACTCTGCATTTTCTGGCTTTTGTGTGTTTAAATCATAATTTAATGTTCCATTAAAACAGTCCATTTTCTTATCTTTCTTCCCAATGAATTAACTTGGAGAGGTTTTGGGGAGTGAAAGGGGAAATTATAAATTTGGGGAAACTGAAGAGGTTGACTCCGTTCTGCCTTTTTGGGGGTGCTTTAAGGGAAGGTGAACACACCATAAAACTGCTTTGTTCAGGGTGAATGATGTTATGAGACCTTTGTACAAAGGAGCATTGGATCCAGCATGTTCATAAAGACAAACAAATAAGCCCATCAAAGAAACTTTCTTCATGCCAAAGCACATTTAAAAATATGCAAAAAACACTGCTTTGTGTTTTTAGTAAAGGGGATTTTTCCACCTTCCTCTGAGCTCACCTCTCCTTAAATCCTTCCTTCCTTCCTTCTTCTTTTACTGAGTAACTTCTGTGACGCCCTCTGCTCCCCTCTGGTCCTACATCATGCATTTGCCTCATTTCTCGAGTCCCTAAAGCTTGAGAAGCCTTCCCCTGAGAAGCCTCAGGTTTAAAGGTCTCTGATACAGAAAACATGTTTCTATGGATTCGTAGAACACTGGCCAAATAGGCAATTATTGATTTTTATGGCTTGTGTGCAGGGTTGTAGGCAGATACACCACCAAGTTTACACCACCATTGTGCTAGACATTTCTCATCCACACGTCACGTATCCACCTTATCAGAGCGAGCCAAGTGGTACATGGACCTGCTGTTGGGTGGTGACGTGAGCAAGGGATATGCCATCGGTCACTTGTCAAGGTTGCTTTGTGTCCTTGCTTGGACATCGTGACACCTCCTAACTTGTGAAGGAGTAAACTGGTACCAATTTAAAACATCACAGCTATTAAAAGCAGACACATAAGATTGCGTAGGGTCTAATGGATAAAATGGTTTTAAAGATGGGAACAAGGAGTGATAAGCACTGCTGGTTCACAGGACATAGGGGCCCTTTCCATTCCTTGTATCCAGGCCCAGGGCAGTGATGCTACACCAGGAAAGCTAATGGTATTCCCACACAGGTTGCAAAAAATGATTCTATGATTGTATGATTCTATATCGTCTCTTGCTTGCAATGCAAGTATATAGAATCATAGAATCATTTAGGTTGGAAAAGACCTTTAAGATCATCAAGTCCAACCGTTCCCCTAACCCTGCCATCCCACCACCAAACCCTGGCCCTCAGCACCTTGTCTGCCCGGCTTTTAAATCCCTCCAGGGATGGGGACTCGACCCCTTCCCTGGGCAGCCCCTTCCAGGGCCTGACAACCCTTTCTGTGAAGAAATTTTTTTGTAATGTCCAACCTAACCCTGCCCTGGCACAACTTGAGCCCGTTTCCCCTCATCCCATTGCCTGTTCCCATGGAGCAGAGCCCGACCCCCCCCCCGGCTCCCCCCTCCTCTCAGGCAGTTGTAGGCAGCGATGAGGGCTCCCCTCAGCCTCCTCTGCTCCAGGCTGAAGACCCTCCCCCAGCCGCTCCCCAGCAGCCTGGGGCTCCAGACCCCTCACCAGACCCTTCACATCCCCAAATGTACAACGTACTCAGCAGGGAAAACAAACAAGCAGACAACTGGAGGAGAGAACGGGGTGACAAGCGTGCAGCGGGCATTGAGAGAAGATTGCATGGGTTATCTAGGAGCACATCTGGGGATATGCAATAATCCAGCAAGGAGATGTAATCATTACCTGCCATTTGACTGTTATCAGTATTATTATAAATATTAATAAAATGTTGAGTGCTGACATCAATCTCTTTCCTACCAGCATGACCTCAAAGTCTGCTGGAGATCCCAAATCAGAGGGCTTCTGTTGTTTTCAACAGACTTTGGACCAGGCCTTTTCACCCACAGGAAAAACCTGTTGCATTTCAAAGCTGTAACAAGAGTGCCAGCAAGAAAAAAAAGCAGAGAGAGAGTTAATAGAGTGATATGCTGTGTGAGGTCCGAAAAAACCAAATAGTTCTGTGAAATAAATGGGGACAAATGTTGAGACCGCGGATGGTGTTTGCAAAAATGGCAGCCATTGGCCAATGTTCTCTTTCTCATTATTCCTCATTTGCGGAACAAAATCAGACATTATCTCCAGGGATGTTTTCAGATGTAAATAGATGACTAGGCATGTTCAGATGATTTTTGCCATCCCTAGTGTTTATGTTTCATATCATTTCATGGGCACACTTCAATCAGATTGCATCAAAACTCGTGTCCAGATCAGGGGTGTTTTGACTGAAATGAAGATTAAATGTTACTCAAGACAGTTTACAGCCATCCAAAACTAGATCTAGAAGGAAGCTGAACCATTTGTCTGGCACTTTCAGAGCCTCAGGGGTAGGAAGTTCTGCGCAGATTTATATTTTTTATTTCTATAGTCTTAAAACCGCTCACTAATGAGAACAATTTCTCACATCCTCACATCCTCGGTGTATGTAGGACACCAGCGTCACAGCCCTTCAACCATGGGGCTAGAAACAAGCACGTTCGCATCTGTGCACATCCAGAGTAACTGATGGAGCAACCAGAGTCTGAATCAGACCCACAGCTTCGGCTCTGCAGAGTCATCTACCGTCTATGTCCTCTTCTTTGTCACCCAGGCTGTTTGCACGAGACTTGAACCATACCCAAAGCTAGCCAAGCTTTGAAAAACTTGAGCTCTCAATTCAAGTTGTTCAGGCTCTCTGTAGGTTTTTAGCCTATTTTTCTTCTGTCTTTAAGTTACAGATGGTATCAGCACTTTAGGTAAGACAGAATTTTACCGGGGCTTTGTGACTTGAAGAGAAGTGTTAGTTTGGGATCTGATGGGAATCGCCACAGTTATGTCTTGCCCAGAATTTTTCAAAAATAATCAGTGGCTGAGGGCTTTGTGCCAGGGGAAGGATTCAGACTGGGTCCCCATGTGAGCTGGGTATTTTAAAGACAGCAGGAACACGCTGTCTGTGCACTTTCCTTGGTCCATGCATCTTCAGATGAGTTTTGTTGTTATTTGCTTGATCAGGTCTAAGTGATTCTTTGGGAAATTCCCTTTTTTCCATGGTGCACAAGCTGATAGCTTGATGAGGGGAAAAAAGCATCATTAATTTCTTATGGATTTGGTGTCTTAGGGCAAAAGCGTAAGCTATTTTTCCTGCTGCTGAGTCTCATGGTGCAGGGAAAAGGCAAGTTGAGGAGTCCTGCTGCCAAAGGAGAAGCAACTTCTTAATTTTCTGTAACTTTGCAACCCCTGCACAGTGCCATGGCAAAGCTTTGGGACTTTTGCAGCTCCTTCACAAAATGGACTGGAACTATACTCAGTATATAACTGGGGAAACAACATCCAAAGAGGGTGCCTCAGTGCACTGCATGTCTTCACAATGACTAATTTTAATTAGGTTTTTTTATTATTATTTCATTTTATACTGCTGATTCACATCTCACAGCACTTTGCTGTTCCTGACTCCTTGTCCTCAGCTGATGAGAACCAGGGTTGCGCATCTGTCTTTCACTGCTGTCGCATGAAGCAAGTCCTCTATGTTGCATACAGATGAGATTTGGCTCTCGCCTGCGCGGCAGCCAGAAGGAAATCCGCAGGAATCACAGCTCCCCAGGTGTAAAAGTATGAAGAAAAAAAAACAAAAAAAAAAACAGGCTTGCAGTTTATGAGGACTGGTGGAAGACACTCGTACAGCTCTGCCAGCATTTGTGATTTTACTGCCAGCCTCACAATGTCTAGGCGTGTCTTGAACCCGTGCAAGGATTGTATGTTAAAAAGCAAATGCCGTGTGGTTGTGGCTAAGGAGAGAAGCTAGGACACGCAAGCCCTCAAGGGGGTGAAACCAGAGGGCTGTAGAAGGACCCCAGATGCCACTGCTTTTCAAATCCTGCACCGTTTTCTTTTTGCACTTAGGATTGGCAACGGTGAAGATTAATGGCTGAATTGTACCTATGTTCTCCAAAGTTTCTTGCGATAATGTCTGATCCCTGAAGATTATCCCTACATCTTCTTCAAACCCTTTCTGTTTAAACATTTCCTTTACAAAGCCAGCTTTCAACCCTGCATTTGAGAAAAATATTAAGCTGTTTTGTCAGAGAAGAGACACATATCAGAAAGGGGCTCTTTCTGCAGCATGTGCCTCAGACCTCCCCAGCTTCTATTTATGCTGCTTTTGAGCATAAGGATAGTTTGCTTTTATCTGTCCAATGGATTTCTGTTGCTGTGATCATTCCTCTCCTGGGAAAGGTGTCTGTGGCTCTTTCCACCACCACAGGAACACAAAAGACTCCTTTTCCTTTTGTCAAGAAGCCAATGTCGAGAATTTCCTGCTCTCTCACTTGGGGGTAGCGACTGACCTGGAAAGAACATCTCAATTGAGTATTAGTTTCCCCAAATGAAATATCACTTACCCTCTTCTTTGCAGTGCCAGTAATACAAATGGTCTCCAACCACTGTAATTACTTTGCGTTAGATTGAAAAAAAGACGAGCAGCTTTGCTGATTTGTGGTTTAGGAGAATGCACAATACATGTGTCTCCAACTGATATTAAAGACGACAGATTGAAATCTGAGCAGCCAAAGATGTGCACTGCAGATGATAAATTGCCCTCCAACTTTGAGAAGAGTTGGATCATGGCTCAAAGTGCAAGGGGAAGGCATACAATGAAAGCCAGAAGACCAACACGATGTCTCCACGGTTAGTGTAAGCATCCATCCTACATCTGTAGAGTGCTTTCTATTTCCATATGGATGTAAGTGGATTAGTGTGCTAGGGGCTGATAGCCCCATTAGATAGCCTGCTTTCCTATAATGGTTTGATAAAAGGAAGGTGACAAGAAGATAGATAGAGATAATACTCCAGGCTTCTCGCAGTAGAACCATTATCATTAACAGCATTAATTAGCCTATAATACACTGTACAGAAACACCAGATACAACCAGTCTAAGGGGAAGTAACCTGGCAATTGTCAGTAACATGATAGCTCAGCATTAGCATATACTGAGCATCAAATATCTTTATCTTCTTAACCTGGCCTTTCAAAAAGGGAAGAATTCCCAAGGCTGCCTTGCAGGCAGCATCTCTCACCAAGTCATTAAAAAGACACATGATTATGGAAGTGGAAGCCACAAGGTTGGTAGCAGACTCCAGAACCTTTTGCCATCACATCAGCCCATGCAGGACTAGTCCAGTTTTACCCTTTGGAGATTACTTGCACTTAAGGGCACATTAAGGTGGACTCAAGGGCACATTAAGGTGGACTGAATTGCTTCTAAATCTGACAGCCTTTCCCAGAAGAGACTGGTAGTGCCTTTGGAGAGGAACTTAGAGAGTTCTGGTAAAGAGAAGTGCAGAGAATAACCCTGAGTTTGCCCATAGGAGGTAACATAGAAAGAGATACAGATAGAATTGGGAGTATAGCCTTAGACTGGGGGGTTTCAGCCTAAAGTCAGCCTTACTGTCCTGCACTCTGGATGTGCAGACATGATAAATTACACTAAGGGAGAATGAAGCATTTTACTGTTACCCCATGTGAACAGCTAGACAAAAACCCCAAGGCTTCTACTAAGGAGAGAAATTAACTGTGGAATCAGTATTTTTTTAAGTTAATCATCTTTCTCTGCAAGGAATGTGTCAAGCCACAGAGTCACAGAAATGCAGTTGAGTCCCTTGGACCAAAGCTGAATCAGGGACATCTAGATCTTGCTCAACAGAAGTTTATCCAAACTCTTTCTGAAAACCCCTAATCAAGGAGATTTTACAGCCTCCCTTGTTAACTCATTTTTTGCATTTTGTTGTGAACACAACTTCTAGTCTCCCCTAGTATCCAAACTAAATCTTCTTCGCTGAAAATTAAGCTTGTTTCTTCTTATTTTTCTCCCAATGGACTAGAAGAATTGCTCTCATCACTTTTTCAAGTATCTTTAGTCTCCTGGAAGACTATTATTCTATCTCCACTTGGCTTCTCTTTTCTTGGCTAAGGAAATACAATTCTTTCAACCTATTTTGCTGATTACAAAAGTAATCAAACTACTGGAGAGGGTTCCCTTGCTCTGAGCACAAACCTTCTCTCAGCGAGGAGCCCTGAGACTTTCTTTCATCAAGCTTTTCTGCATGCTGCTTTTTCAGCCTGTGTGATGCTTTTCCCTACCAGCATAACTGTGCTGAAAGGAATATTGAGTTTTACTCTAACCGCTCTCGTTGTCTCAGCAGCCTGAGGCACGTGGGCTGTGGGAACACTCCTTGGGTTCTGGGTTGGTCCTCAGGGGTTAGGCTGATATCTAAGCTCCTTTATATTGCCCGACACTGGAGGTTATCACGGGACTCTGAATCAGCCACAGCTTTGAGACGACCTTCACAGGGATCTCCCAGAAAAAAAGACTGAAAAGTTTTTAAACTCAGAACCCCCACAGTTTTATTTGAATAAAAACTCTTACTGAATTCCCAGCTAGAGTATGGAAAGAGAGCGACATCTCCAGGGGATATTTTGTCCCAGATGCTAACCTTAGGCTGGAATGAAACTCTCCTTTTCTGTAGGAAGACCTAAGGTTTGCTCAGCCTGGACACCCAAACTTTGGTTAGCCTACATTGGATGAGATGAGCTATATGTTTGTGCTCTATTTTTCTTTTGCTTTCTCACAAACAGCTCCAGTCCAAACAGAAGGGAAGGATGCTTTCTTTATTTATTTATTGGTGATAGAGGCAAAGTTCATTCTCCTGATACCTTGAGTTGCAGCACTTTTATATCTAAAAGTGTTTCTTTGACTCCTTAAGTGGGTGCTTTGACCAAACAAATCCTTCCAAGTCTCCTCTTGAACTTATTCTGTGTGTGGTCTTGGGCAGACTCCAAGCTCAGCTGCTCCACCTGCCCATGCAACCCCAAATTCCTGGCCCCTACACACCTATGACTACAGTTACCTGCTCTTACCTATGACAGGCTGTGTGGAATCATGTGAAACACACTCATGAAGAGCCTCCAAGGAGGATGAGGGACAGGTGAGACCAGGATGTCCTGCAGTGACCAAGTGCATACCTGTCAGCTAGGTCTTTGCAGCTCCATATCCCAGCTCTTGTTTCCATACTGTCCTTCCAAGAGGGAACTGCTTTGGCAATGGCAGGGAAGAGAAGTGTTTGTCAGTACTGCTGGTTTTCTTGGGAGTACAGTCTCACAGGGAATTACAAGGCTGCATTTAAGCTTCTGCATAATTTAGATACTGAAACCTACTTGGCATCTAAAAATGACATCTTAAAGATGTCCCTGCTCACTGCAGGGGCGTTGGGCTAGATGACCTCTAAATGTCCCATCCAACCCAAAACATTCTATGATTCTATGATTCTATGATCTACACCAGAGCTTTCTGACCTTGGCTCTACAGACAGCCAGTGTAGAGAGCTAGGGCTGGGACCTAAGGTAGACACCAGCAGCAAGCAGTTGCTTATGGCCCATAGCTCACCCAGGGGCAGTTTCTTGACAGAAAGATGCATTCCCATCTGGCACTGAAAGCAACCTGGTGTCTACCCCACCTATGTTCAAGGATCAACCATGGATGCATTTCTAGCTGACCAAATCCTCCATGACTACCTTCACAGTCAGAGGACAGAAGTAGTCATTCACAGAATGAAGTTCATCTGCCCAAACATGGATGTTTCCTTTAGGATAAGATGGTTCGTGTCTGAAAGGCTCTCAGTGGTGCATGGAGGGAGCACAGGGGGACAAGGTTGGTGTGGTGGTGAGATGAATCTCATTTTGGACCTCACCTCTTGCAATGATGGGGCATTGACACTGAGAAACACTTTATACCACCACTTCGCTGGTCGTCTAGTAACTGCTTTAGCGAAGTGAAAAAAGAAATACTGCCCATTCTGCTTGGGCTGGGGCTTGGGAGGAGCGGGGGGAGGAACGAAATCTTCCTTGGGGGATGAAAAATATGGAAAATGAAATAGAGCAGACTGACAGCCGGAGCCTGCTGGATCTATTGCTATTGACCGTAGGCTTGGTTAAGGTGGTAGTTATCAGCTATAGTATCATCCCACCTAAAAGTGGAGAGGAAATATCAATACTGAAATGTTAAAGGCACAAAGAAAAGCAGAGCAGAGAAGAATGTGAAATAATGGGACGGCAACGATTCAGACAGACAGACAGTGATGTTGCTGCAGTGACTCTCGGCAGCGCGGGGAATTGAAAGTCTACATTTCATTGTGAGAAAACATAAAAGGGGATGAATTTGCTCTTGTACTGTCTGCAGATATTGGTAGATTGCAAAACAGATTTCCTGGGTTCTCGGAAGGAATTGCTTAGAGGAAATACCCGAGTCAGGAGGGTTATTCTCTTTTGCTTACAAAAGACGTCTGGATATAGTACCTACACCCCCAGTCTTGGAGCAAAGGGATGGATCCTCACCTCTCCATGTATATTATAAGGTCTGGAATGGCTTGAGGGCAGTGGTTTCTCATGAGAAAAAAAAAAAAAAGCGCATTTGGTTCTTGCTGCTTTGAACTTGCTGTATATTTCCCATTGCTTGAGGTGAAAATCTGCCCTGAAACAGGGTACACGCATCAGCGTGCGTATGCATGTGTGAGCGGGGGTCAGATGGGCACGCAGCTTTGTTATAAATAAAAGGAAAGCGGCTGTCTTTTGGCATTGTGCTCGGAACGAGGGCTTATTTCCCTAGAGGTCCACATGTCCCATTTTATTTATTATCTCTAATGGCACCATCCCAAATGATGGCTTCTCCACAGATGGGCCTAGTTCCCCGAAGGGGACTGTCCCATGCGTGCAGCTTTTCGGCAGCACCAGCCACCTCTTCCTCACTGTTTGGTGCCCAGCAGATGTGCTACTGTCTGTGGGCACCCTAGAGGAGCATCTTGCTTTGGGATGACGCTCATTTTTTTTACTCTTTTAAGAAATACTGAGCGTGCCAAAATCTTGAGGGTGCTTTTGAAGCACCAGGCAAAGTTATATTTCATGCAGAGCTTTTCCTTGCAATGAAAGGTTTCAAGATTACAGCTTTCCAGGGCTTTCCTGTACTCAAGATCAGCATCCAAGATCCATGGATCTCCTTTCCTACCCCTATGGCAGATCTTGCCTTGTTGATCTTGCTTACAGGAGAAGTTCACAAAATCTCTTTTCCTGCTGCAAAGTCAGCTTAGGAAACCTCCACCTCACTGTCCAGCTCCTTCTTCCCACATTCACAAAGTGGACCAGGAGCGCTGCTTGTGGAACCACACCAAAAACCATATCACTGAAACATCTGGGCAAAAGAGAACCTTCTGGAGGTTGTGGGTGCTTTTTTGGAACGGATGTGGGTGTGGGTGTGTGTATTTAAGGATTATTTTCAACCAAGGTTATTTAGCAGATTTTCAAAATCATCCTGTGGTGGGTTGACCCTGGCTGGGTTCCAGATGCCCACCAAAGCCTTAACTGGACAGAGGACAGAAAACATAACAAAACGTTTGTGGGTCGAGATGAGGACAGGGAGAGATCACTCACCAGTTGCCATCACAGCAAAACAGACTTGACTTGGGGAAATCAGTTTAATTTATTAACAGTGAAAATCAGAGTAGGATAATGAGAAATAAAAATTAAATCTTAGAACACCTTCTCCCCGTCCGTCCTGCCTGGGCTTAAATTTACTCCCAAATTCTCCACCGCCTCCCCCCCAGTGGCGCAGGGGGATGGGGAATGGGGGTTGGGGTCTGTTCATCACATGCTGTCTCTGCTGCTCCTTCTTCCTCCTCAGGGGAGGACTCCTCACACTCCTCCCTGCTCCAGCTTGGGCTCCACTCCCCATGGGGCCACAGGCCCTGCCAGGAGCCTGCTCCAGTGCGGGCTTCCCATGGGGTCACAGCCTCCATCAGGCACCCCCCTGCTCCAGCGTGGGGTCGTCCCCAGGCTGCAGGTGGAGATCTGCCCCCCCATGGGCTCCTCCGGTGCCTGGAGCTCCTCCTGCCCTCCTGCTGCCCTGGCCTGGGTGGTTTCAGGGCTGCTCCTCTCACATCCTCTCACTCCTCTCTCCAACTGCAGTTGCACAGGATTTTTTCCCCCTTCTTAAATACATTATCCCAGAGGCGCTACCACCATCACTGATGGGCTCAGCCTTGGCCAGCAGTGGCTCCATCTTGGAGCCGGCTGGCATTGGCTCTGTTGGACACAGGGGAAGCTTCTGGCAGCTTCTCACAGAAGCCACCCCTGTAGCCCCCCTGCTACCAAAACCTTGCCGTGCAAACCCAATACACATCCCTACTCAAAAAATCAAGCTTGTGATGGACCAATATCTGCCCTTCCCTCCTAAGATGGAGGCAGCTGCTCTACATTATTCTTTTTCTCCCAGATCAGCCCCTGCGGTCCCAGAGAGGTTATAAAAATTAATGGTGACAGCAAGAAAAAGGGATCTGCCCTGACTGTGCAAGATGCCCCTCCAAAACTTGTGATCAATGCCTGTGGTACTGCTGATGAGGACTGGAGGAGCCCTCAGGAGAACATCCCTTCCATCCCCATCCTGCTGAGAAAGCACCCATGTCCCCCTAAGCACCCAGAGAGAGCCTTGATTTAGGTCTGGCTCATACTGCTCTTTTCAGATGGATGGGAGAGAGAAAATCTTGTTTAATGTGGTCGTCAGAAGCAAGGCCAGGGGGAGCACGTAAATACGCAAGAGTGTTCATACGCATCTGAGGTTTTACCTCAGTTGCCTCCCAAATAACATCAAGAGGCATTGGGGTGACAGAAGGCAGCCGCAGCCATCTCCCTCCTTCCCCCTGCAGGCCTAGCTCTGATTTTTTTTCTTGCCTAGTTTCCAAGGCTATTTCAGGTCCTAAAGCCAATCCTTCCTGAACCCTCCACCTCTTCTCCCTTTAAATTTCTCATGAGAAACATGAAAGCCAGGTTTCCTCTGCAGAGCAGATTGCAGTGGTTGCAATTACAGCTCTCAAACTAATGATGTGCAACGACCCTAGGTAATAGTAATCTCTGTCCATAGGATGGGGATATCCTGGGCTTTCCTAGCTCTGGGTAGCTTGTAAAAAAGAGAAAATCTGTTTTAACAGGGGAGTGTTTCCTCAGCTGGTATAAAGCAGCGTAACTTGCTGCCTTTCTAAAGGCCAGGATGGATGACGGTAGCCCCGGGATGATTTCCCACAAAGCTTCACAGAATCTGAATGAAATAAGTACAATCCATTGCAAGTCCTTAGCAAAACAAGCACACAGCTTGGTGCTTAAATTTCCCCACCGTCACTGCTATTTTTATGTACAGCCAGCCAGTGCCATACTTATTTTCCCAGCATCATCCCCTGCTTGTTTTACAGGAGCAGGACTTGACATATAGGGTGTCGAGCAAATAACTTGCCCGGTGCTTCAAAAAGTCAGCAAGAGAGTCAGGAATCACAGCCTGGCACCGTGCAAATAAACACATCTGTCCTCTGGCTGCATGGAAAACTGGAGGTGTGGGGATTTAAGGGGTGGTGGTGAACTGGGAGTAGGAAGAACGGTGCAAAAAAAGGAGCTAAGAACAGTGTCTGTTCAATGAATGTATCTGAGTGGGAGTCAGTTAAAGGCTGGTTTGTGGTAACTGCATCACACATTCACATTCATCTTTCTTTAAAACATTTCAAGTTTCCTTTACTCACTACCAAGGCAACTAATTCCTGCAGGAAAACAGGGTGAACTCGCACAGAGCGGTTCTAAACAGCCGTGAGCGCAGCAACACCACGCCTGGAGATGCACGGGGGCCAAGTCCAGAGCAGTCCAGCAGATAGGGAGAAAACTTCTTGGCATCTAGAAACCTCTCACCACCAATGCCCAGGTATGCACAGACCACCCCGCTGAATATGCGATGCTGGGTCCACCCGTGCGGAGCATGCTGCGTCAGATACGCTTGCTCGGATGCTGACGGATGCTCAGACACGCTCAGCTTCAGCAAACAGCACAGACGATGCTGGCAGGCATTTTCCTTCTCACATCTGACTCCAAACTTCTCCCGCCCTCTCCCCCAGCTCAGCTGCTCTGAACAGCTCAGGGAGGGGAGGTGGCCTTGGAGAAGCTGAGGAGCAGAGCGCGAGCTACGCGAGGCATCTCCGCTCACCGTGTTAATGGTCTTGATCTGACTTACAGGCACTGCAGGTGTCAGAGCCTGGACTTGAACCTTAGCATCCCACCCTGGGACAGGGGGAAAGGAGAAACTCTCCTTATATGTCCTGGGAGGAGCCCTGAGCTACCTCTGAAGGTAGCCTGCCATGATATGATGAGCAGGCTGTCACCTCTCCCAGTGGGGCTCACAGGCTGCAGGGAGAGAAGGACTGGAGCTCAGCTGGCTGAGCCTTGGCTTTGTTACAGCATTGATGATGACCCTGTGGCCTTTGTGAAAAAGTGTGCTCAGCCTTCGGGCTGGAAAGGTTGGGCACCTCTGGCTGATTTATCCTGAGGCACTGACACAAGCAAGCAAGGTCCCAGCCTGGGGAAGATTGTGGAAGATGGATAACATGGTACAGATATTAATGGGACATAAGGGAAGGTGGCAGAAAATGTGAGGAAGCTACCAGTACCTGACACTTGCCTTTCAAATATAATTGCCCCTTGTCTGGCTGATGGAGGGTTTTGAACCTGGTGCTTCCTACACTGGAAGCAACAATCTCCAGGGCCTGCACGAAAGAGCAAGGACATTGCTGCACTGCTGACCCATCCCTTCTGCTAATGGCAAAGTTCAAACCTCGAGCCTCCAGCCACACACTCATAATAACAACATGCACACACGAGAGTATCTCCATATTAACCCAGTATCAGTGTCTGCCCTCAGACAAGCCTAAGAGCAACTCCCACACAGCATCTACCTCCTCAATAGCTGAGCAAGCTTAAAATCACAACCCCTTGGTTTCTGCTGTGCTTCAATCCATAGATGCGAAGGCTAGGTCCCCATCCCACCAGCCACATCCAAACAGATCACCAGGTGCTCCCTCAAGACAAATAACCACAAGTAAGTGCAACTCATCTTAAAATACAGGTGGTAAAGAGATAAGCCAACCTGAACCCTGGGAAAGCTTGTCCTTCTCCATTGACTAGAAAGGGAAAGAAGGCTGATTAGCTCTGATGCAATGTCTGTATCATCTCACCAAAAGACCCTAAAAAGTGATGTTGGAGTCATGTCTCATGAAAAGGGAGTCCTAAGCCATGGCATCTCAGAAAATCCCACTCTAGGAATAATGTAGAATAGAGGTAGCGAGATGATGATTTGATGATCAATAAAGCAGAGAGGTACCAACAGCGCCGAAAGAGAAGCCCACTGCCGATTGCAGTGTGAAGGCTCCACCCAGGTGGAGGAGGAGGAGTGGGAATTTATTACTCTGCTAGGCAGGACAATATAATGCATCCCATCCTCTGGCTTTGACCTTTTCTTGACAAAAGACTTCTCCAGTTAGCAAAAGTAGCTAGAGATTTTGGGGTGCTTCCTTTTCACAGGGCCAATTTCAGGTACCTTAAAGAGGATGGAGCTTCAGGAAGCACAAGACCCTAAGCCTCTGGATGTCAAATCCTTCTGATGTGTTTCCTACAGGCCATGTAAATATTTTAAGTCCTCCAAACTCCCTCAAAAGTTGATTTCCAGTCTCCGTACTCCAGTCTACATTCAATTCTTCTGTATGTGCCATCATCTATAAGGCCTGATCCTTTTCAAGCTTTGTCCACTGTGTTTCAATGGGAGTTTTTGCAACAGATTAAGGACAAATGTCTCTGATCCCTACACAAAGTGGGCTAGAAGAAGTTCCCTGGTTTTCAAAAGGAAAGCGTGTGGAAAGTGCAAAGAATGACTGAGAGTGTCTCAAAAAAGTTTGCACAGAGCAAGAATGTTCTCCTGCATCATGGCCTTAGAGGTTTAACTGGGCAGCTCCTCTGCTCTTTATCTGGGCTCCTCTAGCATTTCTCCAAAGTTGACAGGCAGCCATCAGATGATACATTTTTCTGGTATGTTATGACCACTCCTTATTACACTGTGCTCTCTCTACTCCTATCTGGGGTGCTGAGCACTTTGGGCCAGGCCTGAGAGTTGTACACGCACGCCAGCAGCCATCCAGAGTACCACGGATTTGGTGCCATGCCGTACTTGTGTGGGATTGAACCCTTGCTGCTCACCTCAGGAATCCCTCCACAAGGAGGTTTTGAATGCTCCCCCCACCCCATTTTCTGCTGGCACTATGATTTGTCCTTCCTGAGACACAGTATTATGTGGTTTTGATTTTCAGATGAACAATGACAATGAAGAAGATAGGAAGGAAAAGATTCACTTAATTTTCTCTGTTAATAAGATTCATTTTGTACTCCTGCCTCCCTCCTCCTCTTTACTCTGAGTTTTCACTGATTCAAGGATCTGTTACCGGGTACTCATTGGAAACAGCTCATCTCTGTTTACTCTCTCTGCAGGAGATATTATTGTCTCTCACAGCTTAAATTCATGATTTTTTTTCTCTTTGTTTGTTTGTTTCCATCTCCAACCTTCCTTTTTGCCTCCATTTTCTATTTGGAGAGTACCTGGATACTCAAACTACTTTTGAGACAAACCTTACTGTGCAAGGATATTACACATATGTCCAGACAAGGAGGCATATTCAGGTAGCCTACTCTAGGTGCCTTGCTTTGGTACCACAATGACGGAGCATCACCAACCAAGGGCTATTTAGTGAGTCACCTCCAAGGTCAAGAAGAGAAGAAGATGCAGTCCCAAATGTAACCATCTGCGATTTGAATCACCAGTCTGAATATGAGACCTGACTTGCCTCCCAGTGACAGTGGTGATGAATTTAATAAGACCAGAATGGTCTTCTAGCAGAGGGGGAATGGCCAGCTGCCCTGGACACTAAACAGAAGACCTGACAGTGACTTCATCTATGACCTGCATTGCCATGGGCAACAATGTGCCTTTGCTGGTTTTCCACGTGTAAAATGGAAGTAAGGTTTCTCGCCCCTACTCTGCCAACTATGAAAGAGCAAGATCACAGCAGCCTTTCCTGGGGAAAGACAGAGCTTCCTAGATGCTGTTGAGACCTCACTGTGTAGAAGTGACTGGTGCAAAAAGGTGAAGGCTCATGAATATTCATGCACCAGCATAACGGACACAGTGCCAAGAGACCAGGCTGGGAGATCAAATCATTGGCTGCATGGCTTATTTTGAAACAACAGCTGAGCTGTAGCTCTTGGTTATCAGCTTGATCACTGATAATATAAGAGCATCATACTTTTGTATTCCTCTTTTTTTTTTCCTTGCCCCGTGCTTGCAGCTAGGAAGCTCTCCTCACCTGGCTTTGCAGGTTTCCTAAGACCAGTTCTAGAGACTGGGTTCATGGCCAAGACCATTAGGATGGGCAGCAGCCTGCTGTCCTCCTCCTCCAGCATTCATCTGTCACTGTGCCAGAAGCAGCTCACCCCGATTTCAGTAGGGATGATGTGAACCAGACCCAGTCTGAGGATGCTGGGTAAGGCTGATGGCAAGCAACCTCAGCTGCTGGTGTATTCCACCCCCTCAGTGCCCCTACTTTGGGTTAGCTACTGTTATCCCTATCTAAAAAGACTTTCTTCAGTGGTGGACGGAGGGGACGCCACAGACCCAGCTCATTTGAGGGTGCCAAGGGCAGAGACAAAAGGGGTCTCATGGCCACCATGGAGCCACGGGGACAGAGTTTCTCAGTAGAGAAACTGCTTGTAGAAAATGGACTGCCATTGTCTCCACTGACCCTTTACTTCTGCTGAGCCAATATTGCAGTTTTCATTTCCAGGCAGCAAGCTGGAAATGTTTCCTTCCCTGTCTGTGGATGCCAAAGGTGCCTGAGCCGAGACAGAAGCTTTCAGGGAAGCTCGTCATGAAATGCACCTCAATAAACATTCGCAGGGCCGGAGTGGTGCTTTTCTGAGCGCCATGCATGCTTTCCGCCTTCCTCCACCGCACCGCACAGCAGCCTGTCAGGAGTGGGACAGTCACAGCCTTTGCCTGTCAGGCTGTGGAATTTCTCTCTCTCTCTCTCTCCCTCCCTGTCTTTGTGCCTTTGGTGCAATGCAGTATTTTCTGCTCTAGCTGCTTCGCTCACTGGAGCCCTGCAAGTGCTGGAGAAAACAAGGGGTTTGCTTTGCAAAGCCTCCCTACATGCAGCTACCGTCCCCATCTTCAGTGGGCCCATGTTTAGCCCAGTGATCGAGCAGGAGCGTGAAGAAGACCTTTTATGCCCCAGTTCTGCTGCCTGCTCTTAGCAAAGTGAAGCCTGGGAAAGGGCGAGCAAAGATGTCCAGTGGGGGAGCCCAGTTTCTGGGGAGATTTTGTCCAGAGCACCAGCCTGCAACTCAGAAAACATCTCAAGATGTTTCTCCTTGTGTCAGCTAATGTGGAGAGCATTAGAGAGGACACTGGTAGTGCATAGCTTGTCATGTCTCAGATGGAGAAAAAACAGCTGGGTAAATTCAGATTTTTGCTGGCCAGTGTTAGGGGAAGGCCTGTAGACACTGCTTCATGGCTAGCTCCTTTACAGTGCGTTAGCCATGTCCACATTGCAGAGCACTGGAACCATGGCTTGTCCATGGCCCTAAGACATAATAATTATGTTTTGGTGGATTTTAGTCTCAAAAATGCCTGAAATGTAAAAGTTATCCCCCAAGAAATTGTTCAGGCTTTGTCTCAAAAGCACAAGGGGATTTGTGCCTTTGGGGATCACACCGACTATGAAGCGGTAGGTGAACTAATAGATATGCATCTTGAGCAGTGTGGGGACCAGGGGATAGGAGTCACCCAAGGAGCTAAGATGACAATGTAGATGCACCCTTTTGGCTTTCTAGCCAGAGGCTGCAACCCCAAAATTCTTGGGTAACCTTTGGAAAAAAAAAAAAAAAAACCAAAAAACCAAACCATGGACTGCTATTGCAAACGCTTCTGGCAGAAACCCAGCCCTGCTGTGTTTTGTGTACACATAGGAATAAGGAAAATGAAGAACCGGTGCTATGGTTTCCTGCCTTTATGTGGGAACTTGTGTCCATCCCTTGCACTGCAACTGCTCCCACCTTCCAGCCCAACCTCCAGAGCTTTGTCCCAGGGTAGCAGTACCCTGCTCTGCTCCTCGTCCGAAGGCACAGAAAGCAGCTTTACACCTCACCCCACACGCAGATGTGCTCAGCAATGTGTTTAATAGGTTGTGCAAGGCCCAGAGCAGCAAACGGTGGGTTATCACCAGTGCTGCATTATCGGTGGAAGTGTCCTCAGTCACCCTTGCTCTGCAGGGCGAAGGAAAGCGAGGAAGGACGGAGACAAACAGACGGCACAGAGCTCCCGTTTCGCTCCTCCTTGCTCCTGTCCACTCTAATAAGAAGCAGGCAGAGTTTCTCCTTCCCCAGCAGCCATGGAGCTTGTTTGAAGCAATTTGGAGGCAATTGAATGAAAAGGAATAAATGAGTGGATATTGCAGTTTATGGATGGTTGAGTCAAACCCACAGGCAGTGATTAGAGACCCACAGTCCCTTTTATGCCCACAGTAAGAAAATGACTTAAATTTGCTCCATTTTAGCTCCAAACAGGAGGCAAAGTTGTAGCAGGCTGGATTGTCAGTTATGCTACCTTTTAATATTCACCTGGAGGAAAAACAAAACAGAACAGATTTTTTATTTTAATTTAAATAAAGTGTCAGTCGATCCAAAGCAAATTTCTCTGGCTTCGATCCTCTCCTTCTAGATGAGATACAAAGAAATGAAAATGGGGAAAACAGAGAACACACAAGTGTAACTTCCCTACTCTCCCACCTTCATTTGCCCTACAAATAGTTTTCAGCATGGCTGTGTGCTCAGCTGGCTCCTGTTAGCGCTGTCTCTGGCGGTTCCTTGCTTTCTTCTTTACCTTGTTTGCAATCTCAGCCTGGCTGAACAAATGCAGCTCCAAAGTCTGGACGAGATGAGCATGTCATAGAAAAGCTGATCTGAACTTTAGTTTCATCACTGCCTCTGCCGCTGATTTTCTGAGTAACCTTGGGTAAGCCACCAGTAGTTTTTTCCCCATAACGTATGCCTCTTCCTGCACTGCTATTACCTGCTAAAGTCTGCAGGTAACTGGACTGGAAAAGGCAGGCCAACACACTTGATGCTTCAGTTGCCTTTCCACAGCTGGGACATGGCTTAGTGGTGGGATGGCAGGGTTAGGTTAAGGGTTGGACTTGATGATCTTAAAGGTCTTTTCCAACTTAAGCCATTCTATGATTCTATGATTCTATGATTCTATAAAAATATGTCCCAGTCCTGCACCTTTACGATTGATACAAAAGGACCTCTCTGGCCTCATCACTCCTGTCATGTGGCCAACGCAGGCAGACCTTCTTCCCACTGAGACCAGGGTGAGGTGCTGGAGAAGGAATGGGGGAAATATGGACTTCTTCCAGCATGGAGCTGGTTTGCAGCTGAGGTGCACACCAGATATAAGGATCCACCCCCAGCTTTGAAGAATGTATGGTCTAAGCAGAAAAAGGAAGAAAAGGACAGAGATTCACTCCAAATCACCGAAATATCAGTGGTTGGGGTAGGCTTGAGATGCCCTCACTCACTACCCAGTAGCTTTGCCTCTGTGCTAGAAAGAAAAAGCTTTTATCTCTGTATTTGTAAACTACCTTTTCTCATCAGTGTTACTCCTAAGCTTTTAGTTTGTTTATTTATTAATAAGGAAAAGATACAGTCAGATTTAAAATGTACTTGTCAACCTACATCTCTTACAGTTGTGTTTTCCAGTCTCCTGGGACAATGGCTACCATGGCATCCGAATCTGAATCCGCCACATCAAGTCTCCTCCTTTGTAAACTGATGGAAACTTGACATTTTTCAAGTCTTTCAAAGAAATTACGAACACAAAAAATGCCACAAAAGACCAGAAAGCCACACACACTTAGAGCATCGGGTGCTGAAATGATATCAAGTTTTCAATAGATACAAAGAGAAAAAAAAAACCCTCCTGAATGATCAATCGTCTTGTGGCTGATAGTAACTCTCATTCTGGCCCTACCTGGTCCATGAGCTGCAGTGTTTGTGCTGTTGTTTTGTCAACTTGGCTGTGATGGACTTTTTACAGCTTGAACTTTGCAAAGGCAAAAATATGATACCAGTTTAGATAGGTAGGACCTTCCATGCCAGCAGTGTCATGTATTTTCCAGAGATAAAGGCAGAGCAGCGTATACATGGTTGAACGTGTATTCTGGGGGGGTCATTTCACTCACAGCTTCGTTCAACTCTTGTGTATAATCCCAAGCAACCCACTTCTTCACTGTAACCTCTTCTAGTCTTTATGTACTCCAGCGCCTACCAGGTAGAAACATCTCTCACTGGGGTCCCCAGCAGTTCCCATTTCAACTGGGCTTTGGTTTTAGCTGGGGCCTCAAATTGTCATTATAATGCAGAGAAGAGCAACAACATCTGCATAGAGCAAAGACACAAAATGAGACAGCAGACAGCATCAAGACCAAGAGCAGAACATAAACAGTTAGGGGGAAGTACGCTTTTTCCTATTAAAAGCCCTGGAAAAAGGAAAAACAGTACACCAGACCTCTAAAATTAGTGGATGCTCAAATTGCTTGTGCTAAGCCTTGGTGGAAGGAGGGAGAAAGATGATGCCTGGAGCATTGGAATAAGCACAAATGGGAAAAAAAGGCATTAGGATTTGATGTGGTATGGAGTAAGTCCCTGAAGATAGCCGGGTACAGAGATTATAATACTTCAGTGGAGTTACTTCATTTATGCTGTTACACAAACATGTAGACCATGACAGCAGCCAAAAAACTGAGTGGTGAGAGGGTCTTTTGGTTACAACACTCATCAGCAGCTCAGAAAGTATAGATATCAGTTGTGGCTGCACTCTAGTTAGTTTGTTTGGGTTTTTTAACCTTACTACTTGCTTACAGCTAGATTTCCCAAATAACCCAGCTCCTGAGCTAGCTGCAAAACAATTTTATTTGTTTATCTGTTGCTCCTGTAAAGTATGTTGAGGCTTTGTTGAAAAAACAGACACTTGGGGACAGCGTATTTCTCAGTTTTTAAGGAAAACTCGCACTTTCTTTTTGTTCCAAATGATTTTTGTTGGAAAACATGCATTTTCAGATACCCCCCCTTTTTCCTTTTTTTTTCTTTTTTATTTTTTTTACTAGCAACAGCAACAGAAATTAAGCAAACAGATCCAAGAACCTCATATGGAAAAAGCTCTAAGGCTCCTGACTATGCACCCAAGTGAGCACGTCAGCTTTCCCAAAAAGCCCAGCCTGCAGGAGCCCCTATTTGTACCAGGAAAACTACAGCCATCAGAAGCTCTCCCTGGCTTTATGTAGGAACTCAATCAAAACTCTCTGGGGTCTTTGCGCTTGGTCCTCTCCTTGGGATGTGAGATGTTGTGGCCTACTTTTGGGTCGCCGGTATAGGGGCTCCATCGCACAGGCACAACAGAATTTCTTTACAAAGCAACCCCAATCCTACACCATGGGCCAGAGAAGATGAATACTGTCACCGTGCTGCTGCGAACACCAGTCCTGCCAACTGCGGAGCGTCGGAAGCCACTTCCCCAACTCCTCCCTCCTCCCAAACAGTTTGGAGCTCAGCCACAGCTCTGGAAGAGGGCCCAGATATTTATGTTCCTGTACCTTGGCTCATGGCAGCCAGTGTTTGGTTTTGAAAACAACTGCTGATTAAACAGAAATCCCCTGCCGAACAAACAAAAAGAATCTTTTCTTCCCCATTTTTGTCCATACAGTTAGATGCCTGGGCTGGAACAGGACCATTTTGCTGGACAAATCTCTCCTCGGCAAATTCCAGTAGCGGATGGTTTGGCTTACACCTGCATCGATGCTCCCAGGGACTCAGAGCCTGCAGAAGCTGGGAGATAGTCTGGGCAGTGAGGGAAAAGGCTTTTCTCAAGTGCTTAAACCAACACTCCGTAAAACTGATAGGTAAAAGCCCAAATAATCTTCAGTGTTCTCCCTCAACCCTGCAGAGTTTGATTTCCATCCCTAACACCTTTGCTTGCAAAGCAGCCTTCACTGGTGACAGCCATTGCAGTCCACAAATAGCCACCTTACACCTTCAAAATCCTCTCTGTTTTCCAGGTAAGAGTGGTGATGTGACAACTCTGAAGCACTCCAACCAGTTGCCATTCTGACACTGAAATAGCTGTGATTTGGCCTCCAAAAATCACAATCATTCTTTCCATCCCCAGCGCAATGCTTTGTTATCCCCAACTGGAGTCTGTGCCTTCACACAGGCTTTTCTTTGTATTGCACCACTCAGGAGGAGGAGGTAGAGAATTCAGAAGTGAAGTTGAGCCCAGGAGGAAGGGAAGAGTGGTCGGAAGGTGTGTTAAGATACAGGGGGGGTTTTTATCCTCTCCTACTCTGATTTGATTGGCAATAAATTAAACTAATTTCACCAAGTTGAGTCCGTTTTGCCCATGACGGTAACTGGTGAACGATCTCTCCCCATCCTTATCTTGACCCACGAGCCTTTTGATATATTTTTCTCTCCCCTGTCCTGTTGAAGAGGGGAGTGATGGAGTGGCTTTGGTGGGCACCTGGCGTCCAGCCAGGGTCAACCCATCACACTACTGCTGTCAGCTTTCATGCAGACTCTATAGTGCACGGTACCAAAACATTTATAAAGTAAATAAAGCAGGCAATACTTGGGAACAAAAATAACGTGCTGTTTTGAAGACAGGGCGTGGCTGCAGGATGGCAGTTCTTGACCATGAGCTCATTTGCAGTGTACTTGTTAAAATGGCCTTCCACATTCGGTGTGGTACATGCCATAGCTACATCCTCATTGTTTCATTCGAAAGCTATCCTCAAGACGCAGACTAACAAGAAAGTCTAGAAATAATGGAGAAAATCTCTTTAGGCATCAGAGAGTGGTACATTGGAACCATCGTGTCTTATTTTCCAGCCTTTGTCTCCCCAAATTAATATTTTCACTGAACCTCTCCTGAAAACATCTAAGGAGGTAGAGATAGAATTTCTTCATCTGGATATAGTTGCAATGGTATTCCATGGAAAAAAAAAAAAAAAAAAAAGGTTTTCCTACTGTCTTTCACACTTTCTTTATGTTAGCTCTTATGGAGGCAACATGGGAATCTGTCTTTAATGACAGAAAAGAACCGGATGATTTCAGTGATGCAATTTCTCCTCTTCTTGCTCTGTCATTTCTGCTCATCTCTGCTCAAGCAGTTGAAAAGACATTCAGTCTGCCTTGATCAAGTGACCATCTGACACGGACAGTAGTCGCTGACACGTAACCCATCCAACAGCTGTCGAATGGTAATATCCTTTAGTTGGCCATTGGTCTAGTCCGGATTAACTTACGAGCTAGTGACCTGGAGGGGAAAGCTTTTGGTATTCCCTTACTAATCGTGGTCAAGCCAAAAGAACTTGTAGGGCATGGTTACAGGAAAAATATTAGTGGATAGCAAAGCCCATTCACAAGTATTTTGAGTCCTGAAGACCAAGGAGCCACTAAGTCTATTGAGAATAGCTCTGAAGATGATAATGTGTTTGGATGGAACTAAGTAAAGGAAAATAGGAGCTTTACACTGTCATTTCTTGGCCAGCACCATGGAGCACTCCCCCCAAAAGGTGGGTAAATACCCTGCTCACTAGAATAATTTGAAACTGGGTTGCCCTCAGCAAGTACAGAAACAATCTTGTACTGGCCATGAGATGATCTAATAGATCTTTCTGTCTATCATCATTAGCCCTCAGTCCCCTGAATCATCTGTTTCCTTCAGTGCAATTGCCTTACTTCCTGGCTGGACGTGGACTCATCTCTCCAATCTCCAGAACACTGATGCTCTCATTAGTTTTCATTCTTACCACTTGGTCGTGCCTTTCATTATGTAGCAGCTGTTTACTGTGGTTACCAAGAAAGAACAGAGTAAACTAGTAGCTTCACCTGCAGTCTACTGTACATGATGCTGATAGACCCGTCATAGCATTCATAGGTCTTGCATGGTGCATTTGGCAGGAGATGGGAAAACATAGCTCTACCCATACCTCTGTGCAGAGCATGTCCGGTTCCAGTTTGGTTGCATATAAGACCACAGGATCAGCTTACGACAACAGAGGAAGGTGAAAAGCCCTGAACTGTTCTTCATCATCTGCAGGTCCTCATATTATTCCTCATAATAACATAAAATAAACCTGGCTGCAGTAGGTCTGTCCAAAGATCCTCCCTCCACCCCACTTCCAATAACAGGAAGCTGCAGATACCTAAAGTAGACAGAACTGGGTGATTATAGAATGATCCATTCCCCAGCTTATCCATTCAAGACCCTGTCTTCTTTCCATCATGGCTGCACCTCTTCAGTGGGATGGCACACATGGTGGGTAGGTAGCTTCAAGGCAGGCATATGTTCAAATATCTTATTCTAAATCTGATTCATATCAGGTAGAAAATCTGGAGGAGGCTGATGGCATTGGCTTAACAAAATTAAGTGTCCTTCTTGGACGAAGTGAAAATAATTAAAATTGAGTGCCTTGAGCAGGATCCATTATTTAGGACTCAATCATTTATAGATGCTGCTTTTGGACTAAGGTAACCCAGAGGAGGTTCAAGGAGTGATCTAGAGAAAAGCTGCCCTCAGATGTTTGGGTCCATGTGTCTGATGACTCTGAGTTCATAGGGAATCCTTCCTATCCTCACTTCCACTTGGATGGAAACAGGAGTCCTTTGCTGCATTTGATTCAAAACCAGAAAGTCAGATATCAAAGGGGGAAAAACAAAACCCAACAAAACCAGTTTGATGATGAGGTTTAGGGCAAGTCTTGCTCCATTCAAAATCTATACACACAGCCCCAGTGATGTGGCAGTGGAAACAGCTTGATCTCAAGAGTCACCAAGACATGGGAAACAATTGAGATGGATCTCGAACCTGTAATTTTCTTTCCTCAAAAAGTCAGGAAATTTCAGACTTCTCCTCTTGTTATTGTCTTAAACTGGGATGAAAGCAGAAGCCATGCCCACACACACATCTCAGTGGTGGAGAAAGTCTCCTGAAGTTTTGCCTCTGAAGTTTCCTCCATTTGGGTGAGCCCCAGGGGCCGGTGCAGGATCACCCTCTTCCTTGCACTGCCTGTCCAAGCACTTCACCATGCAAATGATCCAAAACCATGCACAAGCTACCCCCCACCCACTTTGAGCCTGAGTTTTAGGACAAAGAAAACCAGCTGCCTCAAACTGCAAGCCCACAAAGTCGCCCCTAGTCAGATGACTATGGAACTGCCATGCCAGCATTTTTTACGGCAGTTTAAAACACTATCAAGGCGGCATCAAGCTGCCTTTTACATCCAAACCCAAATGGCTATGGAATGGAGCCCAGAGTGAAATGCTAAATTGGATCCTATCAAATCAGCATCAGATCACGCAGGCTAAGCGGTAATGAATGGCTCCTAACGATGGAGTTCATCATTATAAAGTAATGACAAAAGATACATAACCATTGAGGTCTCCAACAGTGCAACCAGCCGCCACCCATCACCTACCCCCTCCGCTCTGTCTGTCGCCCGCTGATTTTTTCCTATTAGGGTGAAGCTTTTTTCTGGGGAGTGTTGTTCTCCCTTTAACTGGCAAAGGGTTTCAGGGCTCATTCAGGATAAATTATTCAGTCTGAATGGAGATGCCATAAATCTTAAATGGCAAACAATAGATGATTCTCCCTTTAGACACACAGAGCCTACAAAACTAATCTCCTGCGAAGCAATAGTATGTCCCACTACAGCTGCTGATGGCAAAATTTACAAGGGTAGCATTTGTTTCCTTATGTGCATCTATATTTAGATTGCCATAGGACCTCCCCTTCCCACAGCAACGCAAGGCAACCCATTGCTGCATGTGTGAACTGGTCACCATGGGAGAGAGACAGAGAAATGGCTCACCAGCTCTCAGTTTGGGAAAGACTCAGTCATGTAAACGTTTAGCTGTTCCACTTGTTAAATAAGGACACTTAAAAGTGGAAGAAAGGATAGAGCAGCTTGTGTGAATTAGGATTAGCAGTCCCATGTATTGTTTTGCTGAGATTTAAGCCTCTCACGTAGCTGGACTTGCACTTCTCTTTTTGGAAAGCCTGGGCTTGGCATGAAATCTATACTGTTTAAAGTCATTTTACCCATGCTGAACCCAGAAGACCCATCTGGAAGAAGCTGAAGCCTCAGACGCACCAACAGCACTCAAATCTCTGCCCCATCACCCAAATTGGCTCCTCCTTTTTCCTCCACCAGAATTCAAAGCACAGACTAAGTTTGCAGCATCTGGAGGGTGTTGCTGCTCCTTAAGGAAGAGAACCAGCTCAAAACACAGAAAATCCCCGCTGTGGATTTAGTGCCAGCAACCAGCTGCAATAACACCGTGGCTAGCACAAGCTTCGGCCACCAAATGGAAATAGCTGTCAGTGGATCCTCGGCAAGCCACATTTCCCCTGGCTGAGAACTTGGCCTTCTGTGTTTAAATCCTTCATCACATTGCACACCCACTCCTTCCTGCCATCTGCCAGGCGCGCCATGCCCCGGGCCAAGTCTGGTGCCGGCTGCTTCTCCCCGCGCAAGCCTCCCCAGCCCAGATATGTCCAAGTGCTTCTGCACACTCCAACTGCTCTTCTCAACCCAGAAAGGAGCCAAGTTGGGAGCTCTGCTGTCATTTCCTCTACCCCCACATCAGCTATAGCAGGAGTGAGCAACTGCTTTGGCTTCTCTTTACCTTTCAGGGCCATCTGGACAACCTCAGACCTCGTGCTAAGGGAAGTGGAGGAAGGCCAACAGCACCTTCACGATGTCACCTGGGAAGCCAGTTATAGCCTGGAAGCAGCAGGTTTATGTACGTTCATGAAATACTCCGGGCTTCCTTGCACTCCTTTACAGCTGCGGAGTCCTCTGGGACTGGCATGGACTCCTAATGGATGCTCACATTAGCTAATCCAGTGATTCAATTACTTCTAAATACTCTCTGGTGGCAGGGGCTAGTCTTCCTGCTCACTTACTGGAAATAGTTGCTCTTCCAGGGGGAGGGGAAAAGACCTCCCATTATAAGGAGCATCCCCCTCTCTTTTCTTTGTATTGTCTTCCTACAGGTAGTGCTCAGCCTCCAAGGGCACAGATGGAGGCAGACAGGCCTGAGAACCAGTACCTCTCTCCCCAGCGGGCCAGACACAAACCTTTTCTGGCTCCACCATCATAAGACCTGTATGAGGATGGTAGGTCATGCCAGCTCAACACAGTGAAGTCCCAATGGCCACCAGCTTCTGGGAGCTGGCCCATATCCAACTTAACACAGGGTGAAGCCAGAGGTGCTCAGTCCTGCTGACACTCAGCTCTGCAGGCTTGTCAGTCTAGGACCAGCATCAGATGATATCAGGGATTGCTCCACCCATTTGCTACATGGTCATTCTTCAGCTGGACAACATTGTGTTCAATGTTGGGCTCCTCACTACAAGAAAGACATGGAGGGACTGGAGCGTGTCCAGAGAAGAGCAGTGGAGCTGGGGAGGGGTCTGAAGCCCCAGGCTGCTGGGGAGCAGCTGGGGGAGCTGGGGGGGGGTTCAGCCTGGAGCAGAGGAGGCTGAGGGGAGCCCTCATCGCTCCCTACAACTGCCTGACAGGAGGGGGGAGCTGGGGGGGGTCGGGCTCCTCTCCCAGGCAACAGGCGATGGGACGAGGGGAAATGGCCTCAAGTTGTGCCAGAGCAGGTTTAGGTTGGACATTAGGAAAAATTTCTTCCCTGAAAGGACTGTCAGGCACTGGAAGGGGCTGCCCAGGGAAGTGGTCGAGTCCCCATCCCTGGGGGGATTTAAAAGCCAGGCAGACGAGGTGCTTAGGGACATGGTTTGGGGGTGGGATGGCAGGGTTAGTGTAGTGGTTGGGTTTGATGAACGTAACGGTCTTTTCCAACCTAAATGATTCTATGATCACTAAAGGGGATGGCAAAACTACAGGTATCAGGCTGGACAGACTCCTATCCAAGCAATCACTACATATTCTACTGCCTAACTTCATTTTGCAGCTTTAATGGGACATTTAGAATCATAGACGTCTTCATTTCCTACCCTGATCTCTGCCTCTGTGGATGAATATGCTTCAGTCATTCATCTCAGACAGTCATAGTCTTAGGCATATGCATAGGTATCATCTGGATGTCATACAGCAAATCAACGCTCTTTTAGCTAGTGCTTTGCTGTATGGACAGAGCTTCATGAGCCTAAGAACAGCATTAGTCTTAGTTCTTGAAAGCACAGATGAGATGAAAGAGAAATTCAGCGCGCTCAGAGGAATAAGAAGCTCATGCCAGAGAAGAGCAGGTTTGATCCTGTAATGAAGGAGGGCTGTAACCAGCTTCATCTAGTGAATATACACATATAAAATATTGCACCCCCCCGCAAAGTAATCAGCCAGACTATGGGAGGGTCTACTGTTAGTCTCAAGTGGGTTTTACATAACAATACACCTATTTCTTCGAAACAGGCAGAAAAATGAGGAAAGATTTGCACAGAATGGGAGTGCCAGGCACACTTGCTTTTGATTTGGCAGGGATGAGCCATCAAAGAAGATCCACTTTTGGCTTTACTTTTCCATTAGGATTGCTATATTCACTTTTGACCAGGGAAGTGCTAAAATATATACAAAAGACATTGTCTGCATGGCCTTAAAAGGGAAAGATAAAGTTTTACAAGCTTCTACCAAAACCTTCATGTAGCCAGAAACCATACGACAGACATTCATACATCAGTTTGTAGCCTTAAAGAGCAGAAGAGATTAAATATTTATATATTATCTCTATATAAATGTATATCTAATATATCTACCTAATATATGTATGTATATATACAAATACATATGAAGTATCTTCAAATGAGTAACTCCCTACTGGGGAGAAGAATCAGTGTTTGCAACATGCTGCTGCAGTGCATGGAGTCAAGCGATGTGGAACTGCATTAATTACAATTTCACCCGGCACTTGTCCCAGTCTTGGGCTCGCGGGGAGGAATTGCTATTTGCAAGTGGTTTAACACCCTGCTGCTGCTGCTCCTGAGTTCCCAGCTCAGAGGGGCAGGAGAAGCGCTGTTCGCAAGCAGTTCAGCTCACGGCTGCTGTAAAAAAGGGACAGCAGGGAGCATTTGCCTGAGTGACTTTCCCAGGAGCAAAGCACAATCAGGCAATCCAAATCCTGGTTAATCTTCCCATCCAAAGAGCACAGGACTAAAATCCCAGACTCTGCCCTTCAGCACTGGTCCAGTACTTTCAGAAACCTCAAGTTTCGATACTGGACTCAAGTTTCAAGAGAATGAAAGATGTCCTTTGTGTGAGGACAATACCCAGGCTCATGTTGGAGTGAAGTTCACACCAAAGGATGTCTCCAGCAGACTGTTTCAATGGAGCCATCCTGTTTTACAGGAGAACACAGTTTAGGTATGTGGACGTGATCTGTGCTGGGCCACCTGGTCTCATGACCAAAGACCTTGGTCCGGTTTACTGAGATACATCCATTGCATAGTCCTGCTAGATCATTTCTTCCTGGATTGGGTGGGATTTCCATGGGTCTTGGGGCCTGTCCTGCCCTGCCAGTGTTGCCCAACACTGATTTTCTTAGGAGATGTGTGCAGTTTAAGGAGAGCAAACAAAGCACCCTGCTCTAAAAGTCCTTGTTTAGTATCAACACAACCATGACTCCTTCACCATTATCTTTAGGGGAAAGCCTTCAGCTAAATCCTTCGGTCATAGGTGGGACACAGGTAACCTGGAAAGAGTGGAGAAGAAGGAGGTAGAGGGAGAAAGCATGGCATAAATGGCAACACAGAACAGGAAGAAGATATCATAAATTCCAGGAGAAAGAATCAAACAGATACAGCCTGAAATTCAGATGTAATAATAAGTTTTCTTTGCATTGTAGAAGAACTAGTTTGGAGAGAGGAAAATATGAACAAGGAGCGACTGGGATACGGAGTCACCTTGGAAGGTGGAACAACCAAAGCATGAAATAACTTTGTTCCTCTAGTCTGGGAGGTGCAGAGGTCCTGCCATTTATTACCTTGGTAGGTCTGGAGACAACCACCTGGTTGTGGAGACCACTCAGCCACAAGGACAGACAACCAGGTGACGGACATGGCAGACTGCATTCGAGCTGCCTGGCCTGGTGTGTGGGCTTAATTTAGGGCTGTACCATGGTGGTTTAGTTCAAGAGAAGAGTGATTCTGACTTTCTGCTATCCAAGGCTGTCAGGCTGTCATCTCCTGCTGTCAGTGTAGAGAGGTGGGCAGGCTGAGCAACCCCCTTACTGCACATACTCCGGACATGAAGCCTACCTCCCTCCTTCAGCTATGGGGAACCTAGATGTGGTGGTCCTATGCAACACGATCTGAGCTGCCCATCGCTATGGGGAAGCCTGCTGTGTACCACAGCTGGCACCTACGTCCTTATCGGAAATCATAATGTGGATATGGCCTTCATGTGAGGAAATCCTGGACAAACAAAATTCACTGTCCCCGCTCCACAGCCATAAAGTACTTGTCAACCCTCCAGAACAAACCTCAACCATAGCCATAGAGTGTGACAGAAGGACCAAGGGCATTTCCTAGCACTACTTGTGCGCCCCGTTGATGGCAATGATGGAGTTAATATAGCTCCCATCTACATGTTGAGCAGGCAGCTTGCCAGAGGCTTGAAGTCTGGTAAATAAGCAGGCACATCTTGGCTCACTGGGAACAGATTGTTAACTCAGTTCAGCTCAGGGTGAGACGCACTGCCGAGCGGCTGTCATTAGCGGAGAGGATTCAGTGGTCATGACTGCACGTCACTGTCACAGCCAGGTCTGTACAGGACTGGAGACCTGGTAAGAGGAAATGGGTTTGGCTCTTGACCAGGTCTTGCAGTCCTTGCTCCACCAGCACTCCCATTCCCCAACTTGGTGTAACCTGCTGTTCAGTGGGTGTTTCGTGTTCCTCCCCTGGCAACCAGCCGACGAGCATGCAAGTCTGCTGCAGCTATAGTTATGTCTCATGGGTTGAAAATTCCCCAAATCAGTCCTGAATCCTTCACTTCATGCCAATACCAATGTAAGAACCACCAGGTTTGTTAGTACTACTGATTTCCTTGAGACCCTGCAGAGCCCTGGTGGCAAATGGGGCAAGGAGACCCCAAGCACCACCATGCTGGTTGACGCACCATAGCAGAGACAACGTAGTGGGTGCTGCAGCTTGAGCTGTGGCAAAACCAGTTTAGCTGAGGAGTTACGGGACACTGGGAGAGAACTGAAATCTCGTAAGGATCTAGGTGGGGGTAAGGTGGGTACATCAACCATCACCTCTCCAGGCAGCCACCTCACCAAGAAGGCCATGGCTGCTAGTGCTAGTGCAGCTGAGCATCTCTGTCCACCCAAGGGGCACCTCCCCAAGACAAAAGGCAGGGTCCATGAGGGAACAGGCGTCTCTAGTATCCTTTCTGGGGCCAAACCATCAACTGGGCTTCTGCTAGTGGAGCCACATCATCAAATCCCCTTCTAAAACCTGCCAAACCAGAAAATATGGTTATCAGGAAATCTGTGCACCACGAGGGCAAATTCTGGAACATGATCCATTTAGGGAAAAAAACCAGCAAATCCACAGCTCATGCTATGCCGTTCCCTTGAGCTGGAGCTCAGACACAGAATTATGGACCTATTATCTGGGCTAAAGGAAAAATACATCAGAATTCACCGGTATAGGGCACACAGTGCACACTGGAGCAGTTTCAGCTCAGTCCAGCAGAAGCCAGTGGGGAATCCATCTGCTCCAGCCAGCTTGTCGCAATGCCACACTTGCATTTCATTCGTGCGTCCTCCGTGCAATTATGAGAATCTACATGGGAACTTTCTCCCCGTCCCCCCGTTTGCTCTCAGCATGCAGCAAATTCAAAGCTGCGCTTCCAACATCACAGGGCGTTAGAACAGAATTGGTCGCGGTGTCACAAAATCAGCTGGAAAGTTTGCAGAGCCGCAGCAAGGCAGGCAGGCTCATTTTTCTCAACTGATAAAAAGCCTGAAGAGTATTTTTATTAAATCCATTGAGGGAAACCCCAGGATCAGAGAACCCCAGTGGCAGAGGGGGACAAGGGGTTGTTATGGAGAAAAATCCTCTCTTAAACCACACAGAAATCCTAGAGAGAGGCTCAGCAGAGGCACGGTGAATTATGAAAAATTATCAACAGCTTCTAAAAATGAAATTACCACAGCACTGTAACAAACCAGCTCTGAAAAATGAGCACTAAAACCCCACTAGGAGATGTAATCCAAACTGTGAAATGATACAACTTTATCACAGCCCATATAGCAATCAGCAAACAAGCCTTCCTATAGCTCAAACTGCAGAGCTTTTGGGGTAGAAAGGTTGGGAATTTTATCTCTGCTGAGCTGTGAGCAGCTATGGTGCACGGCAGAGAAACAACGGTACCGAAAGCTTTCTGGGGCAGGTTCTGTCTCATATCACAGAGGCTACTTGGTTGGTGCTTAAATAATACAACGAGAAACTGCAGTATGGGGACAAGCCCTTTTGCAGGCAGACTGCCGCTGCTTGCCAGCTAAACCCAAAACAGATCCCACCAGATTTATAGTCAGCAGCCAGCCACCAAGCAGGTGCTTGTGAAAAACATCTCTGGGATGTTTCAAAGCTGTGAAGCCCTGTCCTGTACCCTGAATCCTTGCTCTGAATCCATCCCAGTCCATATCTCTTGCTCACCAATCCAACCTTTTATTGCTCCTGGTCTCTATCGCTGACCAGTCACTTGAACCTGATTCAGGTGAGCCTGCTGCTTCCCCAGACCACCCTGGAAAGAAGCTCTGCTGAGAGGGACCTGGGAGTCTTGGTTGATGACAAGCTGACCATGAGCCAGCAGGGTGCCCTTGTTGCCAAGAAGGCCAACGGTACCCTGGGGTGCATTCAGAGGAGTGTGGCCAGCAGGGTAAGGGAGGTTCTCCTCCCCCTCTACTCTGCCCTGGTGAGACCCCACCTGGAGCTCTGTGTCCAGTTCTGGGCTCCCCAGTTCAAGAAAGATGAGGAACAACTCGAGAGAGTCCAGAGGAGAGCAACAAGGATGATAAAGGGACTGGAGCATCTCCCCTAGGAGGAAAGGCTGAGAGAGTTGGGTTTGTTCAGCCTGAAGAAGAGAAGACTGAGAGGGGACCTCATCAACACGTACAAATATCTTAGGGGTGGAAGTCACGAGGATGGAGCCAGACTCTTTGCAGTGGTGTCCAGTGACAGGACAAGGGGCAATGGGGACAAACTGAAACATAGGAGGTTTCAGTTGAATATGAGGAAGAACTTCTTGACTTTGAGGGTGACAGAGCACTGGCCCAGGCTGCCCAGGGGGGTTGTGGAGTCTCCTTCTCTGGAGATATTCAAAGCCCACCTGGACAAAGTCCTGTGTAACATGCTTTAGGTGAACCTGCTTTAGCAGGGGGTTGCACTAGATGACCTCCCGAGGTCCCTTCCAACCCTTGCGATTCTGTGATTCTGTGATGTGGTGTGTGATGCCAACTTGTGCCCTTTTTCTGTTCCTTGATTTTTGTGCATGCTTCCTCCACAGTTTTGTCACCTTCCATCCAACTCTAGCCATACATCTGCTTGCCCTTCGAGTAGCAGCACTCACAATTTGGGGACGTCCGACACCGTCTGCTATTTGGAGGAGAGCTTGCTTGGCTTCCAAAAACCCACATTGCAACAGACAGAAAATCTCGGTGTCCTCGTTTCATCACAGTGTTTGCACTTCTAACCTTACTTCTACATTGAATGCAGAATTTGATAGCCACTTGGCAAAAGAATGATGGATTACCATCAAAGAAACTAAATGCAAGTCGGCCAAGTGACTTACCATAGGGAGCCTCTGTGAAAGAAGCCTTCACCACTGTGGAGGATTTCTCTGGTAGGTGCTCAGTGGAGCTGATTAGACAGAAATAAACTCTCACTCTCAGACCAGCCCTGGTCCTCCCTCTCAATTCAGGTGGGGAAAGGGTCTGAAGAGAGAAATATTTCTCCTTTTCAAGTGCTTCCTCCTCCACGCTACAAAGTGTTGTTCCCACCCTCATATGGCCTGTGCAAAGTGGGAACACGCAGCACATCAACCTTTCCCTGGGAAGCAGACTCCCAAGGAACAAGTGATACCATTTTCTGCAAGTGAACTTTGAAGAGGAGAAAGCCTTTGTTTCTTAGATCCTTTTAGGTGCTGATCAATAATGAGGCTTCAAACCTCCACAAATACGCCTTTCCTTGCAGTCAAACCAAGCCTTGAGGCTGCCTTTGCTCCTTCTGATGATGGGCAGCCTTTCTTCCAGCCTTGCTCCACCACTCCTCCTGGAGGGTCTGCCATCAGAGGAGGACCCCGGGTCTGCACATTCAGTATTCAAGCCAGCAAACAGCTACGACATCTACAGAGCCAATTAGTAAGAAGGGATGGCTGCCACGGGAGCAGTGACTGATCTGACTTCCCGGGTTGGGCGAGCAGAGAGGGTGACATCTTAGTCAGGGCAACCCATCTCAATCCCAGCTGCGTGTCCATCTCATTCATAATGCAGCTGGGCCCTTCACTGCTTTTCCCTGTTGCTTTCGATACCGGATGAACAGGAAAATCACTGATCATTAGCAACAACAGACAGGAGGATCCCAAGGGCAAACTTTGTATTGTATTCATAAAATCGACCCTCCTCTCAGGCAGTCTGTCTCCCTGTGGCAGGTCTGCTCCATAGAGGATCTTTAAAAATACAGTTTTTATTTCAGTAGTGCCAAAAATCAAGGCCGCCTTATGCTAGACACAACACGATTAAGTAGATCATCCCTGCACCGTAGAGCTTAAAATTCTAATAGTCAAGGCAATGCGTGAAGGGAACAAGAGACATAGGGAGGTGAGCTGACTTTCCAAGAATTGGAAAATTCTAATTTTCCATATTGGAAATTAGTTTCAGAGCTGAGAATACCACTGTGGCCTCCAGTCAGAGGCAGGATCACTACAGCATAGTAAGACTGTCCTGTTAGTAATAAGTTTAAATACTCCAAGTGCTGGAGTGTCCATCATTTTTCTTGGAGACTGTCCTGCACCCTGATCATCAGGAACTGATAGCTGTAATGTTTGGCCTGAAGTACTGTTCTCTCCTAGTCGCAACCCGGTTTACTGCACAACAGAGTTTTCTCTCCCTCCCTGGTTTTTACACACTTCAGAGATCTTCAGTCTCTTAGGATGTGCTCTTACCTGTCATTGCCTAGCAAAACCACACGTCTGTTCCTCCACCCTCTTGCTGCTCTTTCCTGAACCCCTTTGGTTTGTCAGATTTGTAGAGGTTAACACCATGCCAGATTACCAATACTTTGGCAGTAGTTGCACAAGAGAAAATTACTCTTACTTGAAGATCATTGCAAAAAATAGTGCTTTCCACCCAGAATATGTGCCGCCACCACTTTCCCAGTTACTGATCTGTAATGCAGACCCCTTGCAGATGCATGACAAGATGGCACCAGCAGGTCACACATTTAGCAGCCACACACGTCAGTTTGGCAAAGTTGGATCGATTTAAAGCAAGGCACTGACCTGACAACTTATTCTCATCAAATACAGTGGGATCTGCAATGTCTGTCTTTGAGATACAGATGATCACTCAGTCTGGATTTATAGGGGTTAAAACAATACCTCTGGCTTCATTTGGGACATGTGGACAGAAACCATAACACCTGATACCCATCCAACACCATGAACAGTTTTGGCTAAAGCTACAATTCATTGCTAGATAGAAGTTTACGGTTGAAATAACCCTCCATGGCTGCAACCTTCTGTGATGGGAAGACCCTTCCTTTGGCCAGCAATGGAAGAGGCTTTTGTACAACGTTGCCCATCTACATAGACAAAGCTAATGCAGACGTGACTGTATTCTTTTTTCCTTTTTATTTTTTTGTATCTGGTCTTGTAGAAACCTGGTTTGGAATTGTGTGTGTTCTGCAGAGCTAGAAAATAAAATCTCACAAGGTTTGTCATTTGGGCTGGCACCCTGTAGTGTTTTTTATTAATGATTCAGGCATGGGAGATCATTGAATTTGCTGGAGATAATGAAGTAAGGGCAGTGGTTAAGACTCAGAAGGACGTAACCAATTTGCAGGTTGATCTTAACAGAGAAAGCGAATAGGTACAGAAACAGAATATGAAATTTAATGTGGCTAAGCGTGAAGTGATGCATGGGGGTAAAAGCAGCCTCTGAGCTAAGTGCATTTTAAATGATGCTGAATTAGTAACACAAAGGAATGAGATCTAGACTTAACCAATGGAATCACCATTTACCATCATTCTATGGTGATGTAATGCAATGTCTCAGGGTCAGGCCTCCCCAGGAGGTCAACAGGAGAGGCAGGTGAGGACAACAGCAGGCTTAGCTAATGACCATTAAGGTAGACACTCATTTGCTTCAGCCTTTCCTGATGCCAAGCATCGTTCTCAGCTGCTACTTAAAGCTGTCAGGCAACTCGGGCTGCTCACACCCGGTTTTCTGATCTTTATTACTTTGCCAAAGTTTAATTGGCCCAGCTGATGCTTCCCAAGCTGGGTGTCTGCTGCAGGCTGCTTAGTTAGTTATTTGTGTTGTTATTTGCCAGAGGAGGTGGAAGCAGGGAGGAGGGGAAGGAACTCGGGTTTCAATATCAAATAAGTGCAACTCACTCCAAGTCAAAACACATTGAACAAACCATTAAAAAAGATTCTCACAGCTTTCTAGGGGGACCAGTGCTGGAATAGGGATTTGACATGAGGAAAGAGAGACAGAGTCATTCTGATGTCTGGAGAATGGCTCCCTGGGGGTCACGTATTTGCTAAGTTAAAAAAAAACTCCAAAAACTTCAGCTTTCCAATTTCTCAAGAAAAATGTGTTTGTACAGAGGGACTACATCCCCTGAGCTGTTTGTTTGCACTGACGATGCTTATTCCCCTCACCCACCCAGGAAAGCAGCTGGGTAAGCCAGGGACACTTGAAGATTTGCTAGCCCACTACAATGAGCACAACTTGGGACTTCCCTTGCAACAGTCCCCTCTTATTCAAGACAAGAACTTGAAGCAAGGAAACTTTTCTCCATAAACTCATTAGGGCCTCTTTTGGCTTCCCAGGCAATGACTGAAGAAAGAGAGAACAGAACAGAACAGACTATTTCAGTTGGAAGGGACCTACAATGATCATCTGGTCCAACTGCCTGACCACTTCAGGGCTGGTAAAAAATTAAAGCGTGTTATTAAGGGCATCGTCCAAATGCCTCTTAAACACTGACAGGCTTGAGGCATCAACCACCTCTCAAGGAAGCCGGTTCCAGTATTTGACCACCCTCTTGGTAAAGAAATGCTTCTTATCATAGAATCATAGAACTGTTCAGGTTGGAAAACACCTTTAAGATCATCAAGCCCAACTGTTAACCTAACACTGCCATCCCTCCACTAAACCATGTCCCTAAGCACCTTGTCTACCCATCTTTTAAATACCTCCATGTCCAGTCTAACCCCCCCAGCGCAGCTTTGAACAGTTCCCGTGCATCCTATTGCTTGATACCAGGGAGAAGAGCTCAGCATCTCCCAATCTGCTTCCCCTCCTCAGGAAGCTGCAGAAAGGAATGAAGTAGCCCCTCAGCCTCCTTTTCTCCAAACGAGACAAACCCAAAGTCCTTAGTTGCTCGTTGTAGGACATGCCTCCCAGACCATTCACCAGCAAGAGTAAAGAACAAAAAAGGTATGAGATAGAAGAAGACCTTGACACAAGCAGATGGTGGTTGAGGGTACCTGGAGTGATGGGACAGACATTTGAGTCAACCCAAGTTATGACAAGGCATTGTTTTGGGACTGTACTAGTGGGCTTGGACCAAAACCTCACCAAGAATCATGATCACAGCTTGGATGACTGCATGTTGGTGCTGCCAGCCCAAGCCCTGGCCCGTATTATTTTACCAGCATGGACATAGCTTGATGCTCCCGTCTCACACTTTCTCTGCTGCCAGCAGACCTCAATGAGACTTTTATACTCCTCGCGTCATGATCAACACAGAGCACACTGTCATCCCATCAGCGTTAGCACAAGCAAAGGAGCTCTGCAGGATGAATCTGAGACAAATCCTAGTGACAACCAACCAAGCGGGCAAGAAGGAGGAATTCACGGAAATGTAGCCTTTTGCCTTAAAAAAAGGAGAAAAGAGAAAAAAGAGGAAGTTATTTATAACCCTGATACAAAAGAACTTAGGAGTTTTAAAATCAAAGCTAGGAAATGCCAAAATTGCCAATGTATATACTTTAATTCAACCCCTTTAATATATACTCATTATATTATAATCTTAATTACATGGTTGCATGCATTTTGTCTCCAGAACTTGGCTCACAGGATACAACGTGCTTATTGAGTCAGGCACCAGGTTTCTCCCTGTCATTCAGTGGATAACCCCATCCCTTATTTTTCTGCACTGTATACAAGCCTTGCTCAAAAGGCAGCATTATACATTTCAAATTCTTTTCTCTGCTGATCCCCCATGCCAGAAGTTTCACTAGTATGAATGAATTTACTTTCAAAACACTTTCCTGAGATGAAGCTGTAGTATGATCCTCACAGCAAATGCTAGGAGCTGAGACACAGAGATCAAAAAAAAAATATATCCATTATGACTGTTTGATTTGAGCTTGCTGTGACCCATTTTTTTTCCAAAAGGTTAGCCTTTTTTAGAGCTTGCTTTGTTAGATCTCTAAGGTGCCATTCATTTTAGTTGCAATTTTAACTATTCAATGTTTTTACAAAGTAGACTGCTTGGTTTCAATGAATGGTCAACAAAGAAGATTTTAGTCTAAATTACTTTTTCTGTGTGTGTGATGAAGGGATTTTTGTGGTAGAGTCAGGGCTGAAATAGGGCTGGCCACAAAACAAAAATTCCCTTTTGAATGAGGAGAAATGAATAATCAATATTTCATTTTTAAAATATTTTAATGAATCTGAGATCTTCTGCAATGGACGAGGGGGCAAAAAGAAGTAAAGTTGTGGTTATGAGTTTAGGCCTGGAGTGAGTTTAGGCTAAGCCTTAGTCCCTGCTCTGCATCAAGCAGGATCAAGGTCACCTGAAATTGTTCCAAGTTTTAGCAAAAGGTAAATAACTGAATTATTCACAAGATAAGAGGCAGACTAAGGGGACAATACTCACCTTTGAACTTCTGGGTTTTCCAGGCTTCAAATGGGTGTCCAAATTTAGCTATCTGTCACTTAAAACCCTATCTTAATCATCATAAGCCTTCCTGCTCAGTCATGCTTTTCCATCAAGAAAGAATTTTGGAGCAGAATTTCAAACCAGCTCTACATTTTCCTGCCTAAATCTCGGCATCGGCTTTTCTTCCCTTCAGTATCTCACCCACTTCATTGCTTCACCTGATGCCACTGCTGCGCAGTGGATCTATTCTGCAAACTGTAGCCTTCACATCTCCTCTGCAGCAGAGGAGGCAGGACCCGTTTAGGAAAATAGGGTTTTTCTGAGAGTTTTGCTTCCCTTAGTAAGTCAAGGAAACTGGAGATTTGGTAAAGCCTAAAGTTTTAGGCGAAAATGCAACACGGTCAACAGGAAACAGTACAGAATCACAGAATAACTTGGGCTGGAAGGGACCTTGAGACCTACCCACTCAAAGCAAGGCCAACTCTGAAGTTAGATCTAGCTTTGAATTTAGATGACATTGCACAACGTCATCTCCTTGAGCTGTGGCTTTTTTAGCAAAGAATTAATCCAGGGATTTCCCTTGGAAAGGTTCACCAGCCATGGGCAGACACTCATCTCCAGGGGCTCTGCGGCCTCTTCTCAGAAGGTTCCTGACAGTGAGTATGCCCCATTGTAAGAGAGCAATAAATGGCCTTGTCCACATCTAGTCTGTAGGGTATACACGTCTCCATCCATTGCCCTACTTATAAAATGTCAGAGCTTTATGAACTGTTGCCAAAAGTGCTTTACTTTGCAGGTGGGATCACTGCAAACCACGTTTCCTGCTCTCTCTGAAGAACTTCACAGATCCTGTCTAAAACACAACGGTTTAATTGCATTCACTAGGATGTTCGATATAATATACTGCCAAAGAAACAAGTACCGAGCATGTAACCAGCCAGATGTATGAGAAAGGTGATCTGCCAGGCCGTGGGAGCATCTCATGAGAGGCAGCCTAAATGATAGCCTCCTGTCCCCTACCATTGTGCAATTAGAGCCTTTATCCTAATGCATGTACCCACGTGGGCACCGACAAGCAACATCCTGCCCTTTCCCAACTTTTGAGAGCTCGTCTTTGTAGCCCTAATGTCCTTTTAATGTTGAATTTTTGATGTAATTATTTATTTACATGACCGTGCAGCCTAGAGGGGCTCGCTTACAAGGGTTGCGTGAGAAGACTGTGATTGCTCAGGCTTTGCAGAAGATGATTAAAGCAGCGTGACTAAAGTGTTTAAAGTGATCTGTCCTAAAAAAGGGCAATGCGTAAAGTGCCCTCTTCCTGCACGCTGCAGCTGCTGTCTGTATTCAGAGACAGATTTGTTAACTGCAGTGACAAAAGGAAGTTCTTCTTACTTCTCCTTCTCATCGCCTTGGCATTAATCAAATACAGCATGCACTGGGTTTTACTCCTTCCAGTTGCCCGCTCAAATTGTTGACTCATTTCCAGGCAGCTACACGTTCACCAGCCTCTTGACAGCAGCGAGGTGGGAGACAGGTCCCCAAAGGCATAATTTGAAGACAGTATATTTTACAGAGCTGTCAAGAAGTTCTTCGTTTGGGCTGCTGAGCCTTTATTACTAGTGACGTGTTGTAAGACAGAGAGGACCCAACTTGCGTCTGGGATTTCAGGATGAGTTTGCAAGACTGATAGAAAAAAAAAAAAGACCCAACACCACAAAAACAGCCCTTCTCTTCTGCGTGGAGCTTATCTAAGCTGCTACTTCCCAAGTGAGATAAACGTGGGCCCTCGCAATCTGATTATCACAGTCATTTCACAGGCTTGATACCATCTTTAATCCACAGGCCACTATGAAATTAAACTGGCTGATCTGCTCGGATACAGGCAAGAGCTGAATAGCTGAAGGATGAAAAGGAAGGGTGTAAAAGGGGAAGATGAAGGAATTTCTTTTCATCACTTGGTTTATACAAAGTCAGCCTGAATATTCACTGTGGGTGGCAAAGTTTGGGCGAAACGGTGAAGGGGAAAAAAATGACAGCAAATGGAAATCTTCATTTGGGGAACAAGAGTCTGATCACAAATATTTTTCCTGAACTTTTCTAATGTTTGTTCACATGCAAACGCTGGACAGTACTTGCTTTTCGTATGCAGCCAGAATTTGCTATCTGCTCCAAAATGAGAAAGGAAGAAACAGAGATGGAACTTAAGAGTAATTGCTGGGGTTTTAGAGTACTCTCCAGCTGGAAAAAGTGGACAAGATGTACCTCTGAGTTGCAAAATTACTCCTAAAGAGCAATAGCTGCCTCCTACACCCACCTGTAAAGGTCAGGCTCTCCGTGAAAACTGTTTGGTCCTGCAGGAAAAAAAAACATCAGCACAGCCACACGGACTTATCCAGGAGAAGGTGCCCAGAAAGGGGAGGAAAGGATGACGCTGCATTCAAACATGTTTTGTAGGGCTCGAGATTTGTAAATACAACACTCACAGAAGGGATCTCACGAAGGAGCCAGTTTTCCACAATGCAAGACCCATCCTTCTAAATAATCCCCTCCCCACCACAGTCCCTAAGGTAAAATGGGGAAAATCTTTTTAGTAGGGCCAGCTGTGACAGGACATGGGGTAATGGTTTTAAACTAAAACAGGGTAGGTTTAGACTGGATATAAGGAAGAAATTCTTTACAATGAGGGTGGTGAAACACTGGAATGGATTGCCCAATGAGGTGTTGGAGGCCCCATCCCTGGGAACATTCAAGACCAGGTTGGATGGGGTTGGGAGCAACCTGATCTGGTTAGCGGTGTCCCTGCTCCCTGCAGGGGGTTGGGCTGGGTGACCTCTAAGGGTCCCTTCCAACCCAAAATATTCTACGGTTCTATGATTCTATGAAAACTGCCCCAAACTATTGCATATACCAGATTTACCCCTCCCAAATGGTTTTTTTCCTCAAATGGGGAATGAAAGGAAGGAATTCCAATCCAAGTAGCCAAAGTTTGATTTTTCTGGAAGTGATGAACTCCACCAGCTTCAGTGGACTTAGTCAGGTTTGCACTGATGTCAGTGAGATCAGAGGTTGGTCTCGATGACACAGAGCTGGCAGAGTAGTCCTCAAATTGTCCCTAACACCGTGGGCATCTGGTTTGCTTCTGGTTCTGTCTAACTTCCACCTCAGTAGCGCCAGCTCCGCAAAAATAGAAACAGCAGGGGACTGACGGAGAGGTGCGTTGGGCTGGAAAGGCTTTCATGAGGGGAGATGGGTTTTTGTCGTCTCGTCTTTGAAGAGACAGTGCAGCAGTCTGGTATTTGAGCTTGGCTTGTGTCGGCTTTTACAAATGGAGCGATGTGAAGAGTTATAAATGGAGGGAGCTTTTAATCTCTGAGTAAGCTACAAATCGAAGGTGAACCTCATTAACTTGGACACTTTGTGTGTTAAAAATGAGAAGCATTTCACCTAATGAGAAGCTCTTAATAGGTGTTGTTTTTTTGCTAAATTATCATATTAACCAGCAGATAATTAACAAGCATTTTCTTAATGTGGTGCTCTACTGATAAAATCTCATTGTCTATAAATCATCAAGCCACTACAGCCAAAAAAAAAAAAGAAAAAAAAGGCTTTTTAATCATGCTGGGCATTATGGGCAAAAAGTACAGGACAATTTTAATTGTTGGGGAGCTAGAAGGGAAAGACAAGAATCTCTAATCTGTTGGGGGCATGCATGGGGTGTCTTAAGGTAAATCAAGCACTTAGGGCTGGTTTTTAAAACACTTTAAAGTACTTATGGGCACTGATATGTCATTATTGAAATGGCTTCCTTGGAGGTACAATGTGGCAGAAGATTAAGAGCAAATGCCAGATTCAAGCAATACTTTAGAGGAGATGGGGGGGTTCCTCTAAGAAAAAAAAAAAAAAAAATCCTAGAAAGGAAAGTGAACCACGATTAAAGCTTAAAGGTACCTTTTGAAAGTAGCATGGGATCTTTAATAACGACATGCCATTGGGACCTTTCACTGTCAGAAATTTGCCTGCTCCAGCAGCACCGTGTTGGTGTGTTGGCTCAGTGCGGTCTGAGAGCTCAGAGCTGCTAATGTGGCCATCACTGGATGGCTTGGACAGCAAAGCTCAGGGAGTTTCCATAGCACCAGGCCCTATCACATGGCCTCTTTCATCTGTGGCCAGCACTGCTCATTATACATCATGCCAGAAGATATTGCAGGCCCTCCAGTAAACCCAGCACTGGCAAGACAGGCTGAAAGTCGTGGCATGCTCGTCCCATTTCTACACAAAGGTGCTCCAGTGCTCTGCAGCTCAGTGTGTTTCATTTTGCTTTCTACCAATTTCCACCCCATGTAGCTATCAAAATAGTATCTAAGAAATTTCCATGTTAATTCTAGCTCCGTCTCTACATCCCTTGCTCAAAGTGAAAATCGTGGCTAAACCAAAGGTTGACCTGCAGTTTCCCAAGTCCTTCCTGTTCCTTCCAGCCCACTGGTCTATTTAGCAGGACAATGTCTACACAAGAGCATGGCTCTCACTTCTGGCTACATGAGCCAAAGGTGGACAGAGAGACCTCTGATTTCCTTATACCCAACACCCTCCCCTCCTGAGGTCCCAAGACCTCAGTACTTGACAAACCCTCCCTCCTGAGCACAACTGACTTGTGACTCATTTTCACCCAAGTGCATTCTCCCAACTCTTCCCTATCATTTCCACCATGTTTTCTCACTGGGAAAAATCCCTAGTTCAGCACCTTTCTTACAGGCAGTCCTGGTTCCAGTCCAGAGTTGATCAATATCTTGCTCTTTCTGCAGAACAACCATGGAGTCGCTAGCAGCAATTTCTGAGATGTCCTGGTAGCTTCTCAGTTGTACCCCTTGAACTGCTGAATTAATTTCAGCCCATTCTCATAGTTCTACTATTTCACAGCTCTGCCTTTCATATCATCTTTGCCCTCCCTATCTGCAGGGGAATTTCGGCAAGGGAGGATTTTGCAGGGAGAAGTGGCAGAGGATGAGCTGAGCAAAGTGCAAGGCTCCTCTCAGTGCTCCCTGCCCATGTTTCCCCAGCATCTGCAAACTGCACTGGCTCAGAGTGACACGGCAGCAGTTTTTTTCCTGGCATCCAGCCACTCCAAGTGCTTGTGGCTGGGGCTGTGGGCTCTGCACCAGCTGGCCTGGGTCAGAAAAAGTTGTGCACAGGTAGGAAAGTCAGACCGAGGAGCAAAGAACAAAAACTATAGAAACGAAGTGTAGAAATGAAGAGAAAAGCAAAACAGAGAGAAAACCTTCAAGCCTGAACCATTCCAGGGGTCTGGGTTTTAGGATATGAATCCTTCATTTATAGTTGATAATTCATAGCTATCCAGAAGAGCCCAGCTGCCCTCATGAATACTCATGAGGCTGTGGGCATGGAAACAGACCTCAGATCTTTTTTCTCTTGTGGAAAGTCTGCTTGAACAAAAGGAGACTCCCTTCTGATGGCCCACAGTGTCAAAACCATGATGCATGCATTGCTCAGCAGTCCACAGCCCATCTGGCAAACATACATGAGCCCGTGCCTCAGAGGACCATGGAAAATTAGCTTAGATAGACCAGGACTGATCACGTGGCCATGTCTTTAAGATATATAACCCAACCTAACATGGTCAGAAAGGAGCATGATGAAGATCCTGATGTTCCAGCTACTTTCCATCCTTCCACATTTGATGCATGGAGGGAAAAGACATAATCCCAATGCAGCAAAACCCCAAAAGCCCCTAATAGTTCATAGTGAGCTGCATCCTAAGAGGGAAACACTGGAGGACCCCCAGGTGGAGAGAAGAGCCTGGATGGAGACTGGTGAAGCAGAGCTTGGCTCCTGCAGGCTGGAGATGTGAGAAGCGAGAGGCTGGTTTCACCACAGAACTTTTGCACAAGGAGGTTGACAGGGGATGGCTTTTATCTGCCTTGTCCTGTGCCCCAGCCCAGGTATCACCGCGCCCTGGACCAGCACTTAGTGAGTGGGTGCTCCACTGCCTCTTCCCAGCTCCCATGGAAAAAGGAGGGAAAGCTTGAGGTAAGAATGGATGAGTGAAAAATAAGGGGGAAGAAGGAGGAAAACAGAGCCCTCATCATGATCGCATGTGTTGGGAGGGCATCAGGCCCCAAACACAGGCCATGCATTTGTAACACACGCCTGGCACTTGCTTTTATATCCAGCAACACGAGGACTTGTTAGAAGTAACTAAAGACCATCAGGAACCTTCATCCAGAACTCAAACAGTGGAAATTCTTCCATTACACTCCCTCCTGCCAGCTCCTCTCCTTTTCTTCTTTTTTACCTCTAGGTTACAGCCAGCATCTCGACTGAAATTACCTTGGGGTGCTGCTGAACCAGCTCTGACCTCTGCTTCAAATGGTTTTGGGGCACAGTGACTGAGGGTAGAGTCCTGGCTGATCAGTGTGAGCCAGACACCCTGGTCTGCTTCTCCCTCCAGCCAGCAACGTGATGGGGTGGGGAGGGGGAGGTTGTTTCAGGCTGCTATAGTAAATTTACTTCATGATTTATGGGAAGGGAAAATCCATTTGGAATTTAAAACTGCTATTAGCTCCTTTCAGTGTGCATGTGTCTCCATGTATATAAAATATATATATAATATAAACCCTTATAAAAAATAAAACATCATAAAAAGGGGAGGGGGAGGGGTGTTTGCAAGCCTTGCAGGCACAAAGCGCTGGAAATGTGCAGCAAGCTTTATAATTACCATAGCTTTTCTAGTGCATTTGGCCACAAAAGCTCGGAACTGAATTGCTTAGCATCTCTCTCTGTCTCCCTGAGACTCTTCCTTGCATCGCAAAGCTCAGACGCACCATTTGAAGTTTCAAAAGGAGCATTTTTGTGAATGAGATAATCAGCACTGACTAATCAGCCACGTGCCCCTCCGTGTAATCCGTACACCTCCAGCGGCGGGACCAAAGCCACATCCAGCTAATCCCCTTAGGTCATGCCTTGAAGCCTGTTGCATGAGCCCTGTGGCAGGAGAGGAGGCGGGAAGGATTACGCTGTCAAGAGCAGACCTAGGTCTTACACAGCACCTCATTATGCATAATTCCAGGTAATGAACTCCAGGAGTGAGGCTGAGGCTGTGCAGCAGCGAGCCTTTTGGCACACTTGGGTCCCTATACTGATGGTACAGAGGTCAGCTTATTGACCAGCAATGCAGAAACCATATGGGAAAGCACCCACTGCCCCGAGCCCCAGAGCCCTGTGCCGTGCAGATGGGACAACGTGGGCCATACATCTCACCCACGAGATTCCCATCTCCTCCATCACTTGAGAAAAGGTCTTAACCACCACTTTATATGCTGGCTAGGAGGTAAAAATCACTTTCCAGCCCATAGAATCATAGAATGTTTTGGGTTGGAAGGGACCCCTAGAGGTCATCTAGTCCAACCCCCCTGCAGGGAGCAGGGACACCTTTAACCAGATCAGGTTGCTCAGAGCCCCGTCCAACCTGGCCTTGAATGTTCCCAGGGATGGGGCCTCCACTACCTCTCTGGGCAACCTGTTCCAGTGTTTTACCACCATAAATGGTGCCAGACTGTTACACGAAGAGTTGCAGGACCAGGGGGAAAGGAAAGAGGGGGGGAGCTGAAGCTGTAGCCCTGTGCTCAGAGTACGCAAGGGGAGGGAGAGAAGCTGTACAAGGGTCTGGGCTGCTCATGCATTTCACATAGAGCCACTGGATCAAACAAACAGCACAACCCAGGAGCGATCTCAGAAGCTCTTAAATATCCTGTTTCCTCATTGCTATGGAAGAAGCATGTACCGTGCGGGGAAAGGTGAGCAGGAGCATGCGTGGGCTTGTGTGTGAGCGTGCACACATGCATGCCTGTGGTGGGCAAAGAGCACGTTTCTGATGCAGTGCCTCACCCTGCATCATCTGCAGGAGTAAATTTGCTGATAAAAATCAGGCTCAGAGCTGCCATCGCCGAACCAAACGCTCAGGAGCGGTGAACATCCATCCTTGGGATCTAAACTTGCTTTGCTGTTAACAGACTGCACCTCAATTAAAAAGGCAAAAGGCCTCGTTCCCCTTTCCACAAAATCCACCCCAGAAAAGAGCGGCTGTTCCTGTTACATGGCAGCAAAAGCAACCCACTCCAATGTCTTTAGAGAGCCCTGCTCCCTCCAGAAGGAGGAATCTCTCTCTCACTGACATGCTCGCATCCATACGCGCTTATTCCTGCTCTGTGACTCTCCAAAGGGAGCCATCACTCTCTTCAAAGCGCTCTCCTGTAGTCAGCGGTGATAGGCAATGTAATAATACCTTTTATTGGGTCAATACATCAGCTGGAAAACAGAAGCTATTCCTTTCTTCAGGTGATGGCCAAAGAGTGACCTATGTGAGTGTGCAGGCCGGTATATTATAGCTGTTAGGCTGGCCCGGTAGGCAGGATGGTATATTTACCTCTCTTCGTTTGTCTCTTGGTGCTTTATTGCGTTTCCTGTTTTGTGAGGAGCCTTAATAAAACATCTTTCTGAAGGGCTCTCCGCTGCGTAGTAAATATCCTCCCTCATCCGCCAACTTAGATAGGGATCAATCAATCAGAGGAGGCCCCTTGGGATGTCAGGGTGCATCATTCAAGGTTAGGGACTGGACAGGCAGGTGACAGCAGAAGGATTGCAATGTTTCTGCTAGGAATTAACCCCCCTGCTGCTTGTCAAAGAAACAAAAAAAAAAAAAAAGGGAGGAGGGGGGATGGGAAAGTCCTCCAAAGATGGGAGAGGTTTCATCTCTCATCCTCAGCAGGGTTTCTTTAAACAGCCTGGAGGAAAACAGGCGTCCCTGAAATCAGCCATCTGGGTGGCTTGGTATAAAGAGCTGTAACACAGCAGAATGCCTTGGGCTTTTCTGCCAGTAGACATCAAGATCTAACCATCAGTTGAGGGGTACCACACATGCAAAGACTTGGGAACCTTCCCATTGAGAGATGGATCAGGACCAGGGTGTAATCGTTTCCGTGGATATAGCTTGATGGGGCTTGTTTGCTTCGTGCTGCTCAGGAACCACATGAAATGTCTTTTTGAGCTGGCAAGCCAAAGGGTAGAACCAGCCTGGGGGGTGCAGGAGCTGCCTGGTGTCAATCCAGCCTGGCTCTGCCCAGTGCCAGACCAGGTGACAAGGCATCTCCCCCCACGGAAAGTTTTGTTTGTGATAAAGCCTTGACAACAGGGTTTTATTGCTGCCTGTGTTTCCCAGCTTTGCAAGCATCTCTTGTATTAACTCTTTGGTGCCTTCCAGAAAGTCAAGAGAGGATCCAAAAGATTAATGTATTGTTCCTTAACACATTAAAATGTCAATATTTGCTTTTGGTGGCCTGCAGTGCCAGATGGGAGTGTGGAAGCTCTCATGTAAGGAAGCTGCAACCATAAGTAACGATGACCTTTTAATTGGTCCATTATAAGGTCGGCGCTTGGCCACCATGTTGGGAGCACTCACTAAGCAGTTAATCTATTTAGCAGAGCCCGGATCTTTGGAGAGGATGTAAGTGGTGTGGTTGTTGTATAAGCTGCATTTGAGAGTCATTAAAGGGTTGCTTTCTGCAGGAAGAGTCACAATTTAACAGCATTAGCTCCCGGCTGCACCAGGCGAGCCCTTGTGAATTATCCTTCGCTGAAGCTGCAGCTATAGATTTCATCTTATAGTTTCCTATGTATAATAAACAATGGCTCTCAGACATCCTAGAAGGGGGCTTCTAATGGCAGCCAGCACACAGGAGCAGGCAATACATCCAGATTCAGGAGTGAATTAAAACCCGAGCTCTCTGCAGAAGCTCCTCTCCAGCTGGATGGAGGACAAGAGGATGCACGCCGGGTAGCCCGTTCTCAGGCTGCGTTTCATAATTTGGCTCCTTGCACACTGACTGACGTCAGGCACAGCCTGCAAGTGTGCATCCAACAGATGCTTCCACCTATAGCTGTTGTGGATGGTGCAGCTGGCTCTTTGGCCAACTGGTCCATGCTCCTCCATCACCGCATCCATGAACAAGCTGAGCTGTTTCTCTGCTGGTGCCAAGCCTGAAAAATGCTGGGCCTAAGGGGGTACCTGTCACCGTTTGGTTACAGAAACCCTTGACCAGAGAGTACCTGCTAAAGTCTGTCCTCGAACGTGGAGTTCACAGCCTTGTGCAGGGTGAGATAATGACCGATTCAGAAGGACGTGGGACTAGGTTGGGAAAGGAGGTGAGGCTGCAGGAATGAAAGGAAGGCAGGGTCCCTCTTCTGACCTGCACTGTGGGGATGGTTATCAGGGGAGGAACAAGAACGCTCATTCATTAATACACACATGTTTTAAGGCCCTTCAGTTGTTAAAAGCTAGCTAAGACTATGCAGGCAACAAATGCTAAAGCCTGAGGACATGACTTGGAGCTCCAGGTCATTCTCTGTATGGTGAGTAAAGGGCTTCAAATGGCGCAGAGGGACTCAAAAAGCTACACTGCTGTGGGCCGTGCCTCAGCACAGGCCTGTAAATCTGACCTCCAAGGACCCCCACAAAGCCCTTTACAGAGGTAGCATGCCAAGGCAGTGAAAACACAGTGTGAAGGCCAGCAAGCAGTGCTCCACCAGTGCATGGGCTAACTAAAGAGATGCTACAGAGGGAGAATCTGAGTTAACCCTCAAAGCCAACAGAGTTGGTTCTGCTTCCTTCCCCTGTCTGCCTTCCCTACCTTTCCCTCTGATGGATCTACACTGGGCTGCTGTTCCCTTCATCTTCCAAAAATGATTATACTAACTACAGGGGACCCTCTAAAATGTCCCCTGGTCAGAAGGACAATGCTACACATCTCCTCAAAGACAAAGACCTCCAGTCACCGAGGAAGGGTGAGGGCAGGTGGTAGTGTTGGAGTTGGTGGCAGCAAGGCCAGTTAGACCACAGGGTTCCTCCATGAGGCCGCAACATGGCAAAGACCCACAAGCCCTCTCCTGAAAATGATGGGAATCATCATGTAGAGATCTACAGGGATGAAAGCTCAGGTTTTGGAGATGCACGGCTAGCGGGACACCCACATTGCTCAGGTGGTGCAAGGTTACACCGAGAAATGGGGTTGGAAGTGAGACTTGTCACTCGTCGCTTCTCCTGGCAAGCATGGCAGTGGGATACACTGCCCTGTCAATAGAGCTGTAACTCGCCCGATCTCCACCCGTTCATCCATGCACACTCCTCTCTTTCTAAGTTTCTTTTCCCCAAAGCAGCTGATCATTGTACTGCCACGACCTCCCACCCCGAGCCTCATCTGTATGGTGAAACCAACTTTTATGCTCAGCGGCAGCCCAGATTAGTGCCTTGTAAATAGAAGCATCTTTGTGCTCAAGCACTGACCTTTGACTCAGCTCCTGATCTCAGCGGATTTGATGTGTCCGGCTATTTGTCTTGCTGCTCGCCGGGAGGAAGAATAGGAGAGGGGAGGCAGCACGCGACCGAGAGCTGAATGGAGTGGGGCTCTATTCTTGGCTCCGTTGCAGACTTCCTCCCCAGCCCTCGGCAAAACGACTTGCTCTGTCTATTCCTGGGTGATGTGGGGTCATACCCTGCTGTGGTGGATATTCACTGGAAGTGCTCATAGCAGTAGGAGGATCAAAGGGTGGAGGATGAAACTTGGTTGGAGCCTGTATTGTTGCACTTGAGCCTAAAATCCGATTCTGGACTTTCCAGAATCTCAGATGGCCAAGGACTGGGAGGAAATGAGAGAAACTGTGCAGTTTTACTGCCATACCTTCTTCATCATCACACCATAACTCTCTGCAGCACAGCCTCCTCTTCCTCACAGACTAAATCGAGGTCCCACATCTGCACATTCCTCCTCATCTCTGGGGACATCAGACTTTCTCATGTCCCTCCCTCTATTTCTCCTGCACACCTTAGTCCTACCACCATCGCTGCCCATCTCCTGTCCACCTCCCACCCTCCAGCTAGTCCCCTTCCTTCCATGCCTCCTTTTCTCTCTCCTCATCTGGGATTAGGAAGCAAATTTATTCCATTTCTAAAGAGATACCAAATCCCACAACCTCTCCAGTTCCTGCTCTCTCCAGATCTTGGCTGTCCCAGAGACTTGGATTCCTTCCCTTGCCCCAGTCCCTGCAGCAACACTCTTACATAAAGTCAAGGTATTGCTTTACCATTATCATAGAACCATAGACCCATTTGCTTGAAAAAGACCTTTAAGATCATCAAGTCCAACCGCACCTGTCCACTACTAAACCATGTCTCTAAGCACCACATCTACCCATCTTTTAAATACCTCCAGGGATGGGGACTCAACCACTTCCCTGCGCAGCCTCTTCCAGTGCCTGAAAGCCGTTTCAGTGAAGAAATTTTTCATAATATCCAACCTAAACCTCCCCTGGCACAACTTGAGGCTGTTTCCTCTCTTCCTGTTGCTTGTTACTTGGGACAAGAGACCAACACCCACCTCACTACAACCTCCTGTCAGGCAGTTGTAGAGGGCAATAAGGTCTTCCCTCAGCCTCCTCTTCTCCAGGTTGAACACCCCCAGCTCCCCCAGATGCTCCCCATCAGCCTTGGGCTCCAGACCCCTCCACCCCTCATTACAGTCAATGTTTCCAATTGTGTCTCTTGGAACAGGGACAAGTTAAATAATCCATAAAAATGTGGGGCAAGGGAGGGATTCAATACCTTTAAAAGAAAAAGCTGGCATAACTGTGATGAGAAACTCACAGAGTTGATTCAGTCTGGAGCAGAGATGGATGGGAACACTTCTAGTCCCTAGAGCCATGCTGATGCTGAGCTCTGCAGTTCATGATCACAAAATATGATCCCAGCCTGGGCTGGATTTGTGACAGCGAGCATCAGGCAATATGCTGGTGTGAAACCTCCGCCCAACAGATCTGTGTGGACCCTCAAGCAACACACAAATAATACCACCCCAGATATCAGCTCCAAGCCCACTACTGGAAGTGATTTACTAGTCCTACTCCCTGCAATGTTTCTCACCTTCACAGAGGAGAAGATTGCTTTTTCAGCATATTATCAATGAACAGAGTTTGCAAATTATCTCGTAAATACCTGCAGCCTCATTCAAATGGCAAAAAAAGTCAACCTAAACTTCTCCCAGCCAGAGGGGGACACTCCTCTGCTGTCATTTGGGCTTCAAAAGTAACTCCTGGGGACTCCACCACTGTAGGTTTCCACAGTGATCAGCTCGAGGCCTTTCATGAGAATAGGGACAACAAATTCTTCAAATACATTAGGGTAAGAAATGGTAAAAACATGTATCAGGACAGGATTGCAATGTACTACAAGGGAAGGAAAGAAGAACTGAAGAAAAATTTTGGGAATCTCTTTGGTTTCTTTATCAAAATTATATAAAGTAGAGTCACAGTTACGAGGTTTGCTCTCAGCACACTTTAAAGGCCCAAAAGAAACACTAGGAAGCCCGTCTCAAACTCAAGAGATACAGGCATCACCACGAACAAGCTAAAAACGTACTAAGTACACAACTGGGAAAGAAAATTGAAATCGAGAACTAGGAAGGAAAAAATCCTCTCAAACCAAAAGTAAAAAGAAAAGAACCAAAATTTTGGCAGTTCTCAAACTTCAGATTGCTCAACCCAATCTAGAGAGACAGTCTCCAGGTCCACAGACCTCCTTCTCTAATAATTTGGGTGTTACACTCAAGATCTTGTGGGCAAAAATGGATCACACCAAATTCAGGGAAACAATAGTGTAGTGTATGTGCGATGCTCACCATGCCAGTGTCCTTCTGGGTCCCACGGTCAAAGGCAGCAGTCACCTCCAGCAGAAAGGTAGAGTTGTCACTGTGAGTCGTCACCACGCTAAGGAGGACCTGCAGGGATGGGAGGGGTATTAATCCAAATCCTAATGTAGAGGACTGGAAAAAGGTATTAACTTGCATTATACATGAAGAGAAGGTCACGTTTATTACATCCCGGCTTCAGTCAGACAACTACAGGCAACCTATGGATTCTGTCAGTCTGTCCTAGCAGTAGAAAGACCCTTGGTCATTGCCATTAGGGCAGGAAGACCCTATGGTGCAGTTTACTGCAATTATTGCCTTCCTGCCTTCAGGAGAGTAGGGTTTTCCAGTTGCTTCATCATCAGCTCCATAGCTACCTTTCCACTGATCCCCCACAACCATATTTCAGACCATTCAGTGGCAGAAAGAACAAGGGAGGACAAAGCTGAGCCTGGGTGGATCCGTTATCCCCCAGGCTAGATGTAGGCAATGGTCTGACTCCACATTCAAGCCCACAAAGGTCAATGCCCAAATTATTAGAACACATTTAAAGGTCCAGATAGAAGATTAATTTGACCGACAAAGGACTAATTGGTTTCAGGACTAATTAAGTACATATACTTGGCTTTGCTTAATCAGTGAAATTTCCAATGGCATTAAAATGTCTAAGAATACAAATCCCCAGAGATTTAAAGCAAATAGTTAAAATCAACTTAGATCCAATTATCATATAAATCACTAATGACCTGGGTAAATTGGAAGCTCTTTGGCTCAGCCTCTAGGGAAGAATAAACCTGATAAGAATGAACATGCTACCTGGGTTAATACACAGGCTCAGGGGACTTCATTGCAAATATTCCAACAGGACTTTTTCAGTGACATTGTTATTCATCGCAAAATGCCAATATTTCAAAACAAACAGTTTTCACAGGAAGGTTTTGTTGAAACTTTCAGCAGGAACTTTCATAGCTTTGTGTTCAGCCTCCAAAGCTATATTCACTCAAGAATAGCCAATTATCCATTGCTGGGCACATTCCTGCTGAATACTTTAACTGGAGGGCAATTAGTTATTTCCAGTTCCATCTTCCCGCGCTCAGCTTTTCATCTTGCATATGGTCACAATCTGATATTCCATTTCTAAAAAGAAAAAATAAATAAATTGAGGTGATTAAAGACCTTGGTTTTGTTCTAATGAGAAAGAACTTGTTTGCTACATGCTCCAAGATACTCACATGCAGTTTTCTAAATTAATCCATTAAATGAAAATGGTGGTGGACAAGGAGCACCAGGTATCTCCCTTGAGCAACTTCAGCTGTCAGTTGAATTACTGGAGTTTAGATTTCTAAATCTCAGGGAAGAGCACAAAAGCATTATGGCACCGGAAGCCATCAGATAGCAAACACAGAGGAAACTACTATCTAACAGTAATATTTTGTCAGCTACACTCATTTTTAGAATCATAGAATCATTTAGGTTGGAAAAGACCTTTAAGATCATCAAGTCCAACCGTTAACCTAACCCTGCCATCCCACCACTGTCCTAGGTGTAGGCTACAGGTGGTTCCCATGAAGACCTAATCTCTGCTATCCACTGCGGCTGTCTCATTTTCACCTTTTTACTTTGCCAGCCCAAACTCCAGATGCCTTCTCCATGCATGGGAATCCTGGGCCACAACTTGGGGAAAAAAAAAAGATTAAATATGATACAGTTTTTATATATCCAGTGATTGCAAATCCTAGCGTTTACATCTGCCAAACTGCAATACACTTTAGGAAGTGCTGCCAATAAATGAGTGTTCAAAGCCTTCATCTCCTGACTCCAGAGTTTAGCCAGGAAATGCTCACAGTCAGAATCCCTCCCATTCCAGATCCCTTGCTTTGCTATGTGATTTCCTAATGACCCACCAAAGAGTTAATCTGAGTGTAATGAGGCACAAATGGGATAAAGAATTAACAGCAAATACCTCACCCACAGTGGAATAAAGCGATTAAAGAAATACCCTTGTACCTTTGGCTGTGTCTTACAGAACAACAGAAAGAACAACGTTAAGGTGCATCAGACACCCCAAAAACCTGCCTGAAAATAAAGCTGTGGTCCCCCCGCCCCATGTGATGGTTACAAGAGCAGCCTCTGGAGTGTTTGTACATATGTTTTGACTGTGCCCTTTTATTCCAAGCTCCTGCTCTGGTATCAAAGCACAACCCTGGAGGTCTGCAGTAGGCTGGATTTTGTTGCATCCATCAAACATTTGTGAGAAGCACATTAAAGTGGAGGGCCAACTGGAGTGCTGGGGGTTGCAAGAGGGGTCCTCTCTGTCAGAAAACCCTCCCAAAAGGGACGTCAACTCGACTAGGGGACCTGGTTTTTAAAGGAAGGCACACATTCAAGCCACGCAGGGTAACGTCAGGTTGACCAAAGAACCCTTGTGAGACCCAGATGAAAGGCGTGAAAGAAATTCATACCCTCCTCCCTGCCTCTCCTCTTCGTCTTTGCCCTTCCTACTACTCCTTTGTGTTACTTTGCTTTGATATGTGCCCAGGAAATCTCTGTGCACTTAAAAAACTTGGGTACCCAGGCAAGTAATAAATATCTTTTGTTGTTTTCCCTGTGTAGAGCACTTCAGTGCTTGAGATGCATGCTGGTACCTCTCATTTGTTTGCTTGCTTTTAAAGGAAAAAAAAAAAGGCTTAATAAATAGACAAAATAGAAAACAAAGGCAATCCACATTCCCCCTCGCTCACCCTCTTACTACTTCGGAATCCCAAAAACCTCTAAAATATGGACTATGCCTCGGCAGCTTGTCTTCCTTCCTTTTCTCCCAGTATCGTTAGGAGGCTCTTTAGAGGTCAGAGTACAGTCCTTGCGAGGATAAAACAGCTCACGAAAACGTAAGCCCGTGGCTAAATAAAACTCTGATTGAGCCAATCGCTCAAACCCTTGTTGCTGAAAATGCTCAGCAGCATGGAGGTATTGTAGATGTAGGGGTGCAGCAGACGTTGGGGTGGACTTACAGGTGCATGGGAGAGGAGGAGGAGAGGCTGGGCTGCAGGGCAGTGGTGGAAATAAAGTCTGGCCTCTGCACTGGTTTTGCTGCTTTTCCCATCCTACCTGGGTAAAGGAAACCCAGGGAAAATTTTAGCATATCAGGTCCCCACAAAGCCAAGGCTGCCTTTTGCAAGGCAAAAGCAAGCCCTGGTCTGAGGGCAGGCAGAGCCATGAGAGATGATCACGGCCACCATCACAGTGGTGTGAATGCAATTTATAACACAGTGTATTGATGTGATAACGGGAAGCACCGCATCAGTAGTGCTCGCTCACCCGTCACCGAGCAGCACCCGTTAGCTCTCAGCCCTCATGGGGGAACAGAGACGTCCGCCATCACCTGGAATGTTCTCAGGGCCAGAAGGAGGAATGTTGGCTAAAGTGGGATTGGAAAGATGCACGTTCAAGGCTTAGCATGCCCAGATCTCATTCCAGCTGACAAGAGGATGAGTTTATTCCCAGAATAAGAGATAGGGTGGTAAAACACTGGAACGGGTTGCCCAGAGAGGTAGTGGAAGCCCCATCCCTGGAAACATTCAAGGCCAGGTTGGACGGGGCTCTGAGCAACCTGATCTGGTTAAAGGTGTCCCTGCTCCCTGCAGGGGGGTTGGGCTAGATGACCTCTAGGGGTCCCTTCCAACCCAAAACATTCTGTGATTCTATGATTCTATGATCTGCTCTGATCCTGCAGCTCCCTATCAGGATGCTGGCCAAACTGGTGAGGATGGACCCGATCAGGTCCTCACTGAGGGCTCAGTGGATGTGCCTCAGCACCAAGGCAAGTTAGGGAGCTGAGCACCGACCCCTCCATCCGCAGCATTCTCCCAGACAAGGCTGGGGCTGATGGTGCTCCAAAAGGCTAAGAAAAAAAAATCAACCAGGGCTGCAATGCATGGCCTGAAAGGATGGGTTCCTCCTGGTCCCTGTGGTTAGATGAAACCCTGATGCATGAACACTGATTATCCTGATGTTACTCCAGATGAACTACATGCTTTTAACAGTTGCTTTCTACTTTCTTATTCTGTGCCATCACTGTGTTACACTACAAACCTCTTCAGTCTCATTTTATATTCATTTATGGCCATTAGCTCCCTGCCCAGTGCTGCATACCGGCACCATGCGCTGAGCTTGCCCACCCAGATATTCACCACATTAGGCAGCGTAGGACAACTTAAAGCTAGGCTAAGCCAGTCCATGTCCGTGCAGTTTGGCCCTGAGTCTGAATTTCAAAGATAAATATCTTTATGTCTTTGCAACCACCAAGTCAGCTGCATGCAGGCCGAGAGGGATATGCACGTTTGACACTTCAGGGTGGAAAACCACATCCTTCCCTCCACGACATGTCACATTCAGAAAATTTGCTTCTCTGGGGAATCAAGTATTCAGCTGTAGTCAGTTCATGAGATAAAAATAGGTCAGATTTTTTTTTTCCCTCCTTATGCTGGATAAACTCCCCATCATATCTCAGGAAGCTGAACCTGGGGTTTCCCTGCATGTACTGTAAGACGAGCATCCACCTGCAAACCCACCTGTGGCTGATAGCTTACCCAGGCTGCTTGTCCCCGGAATTGTACCACTTGGGATGGAGAGGCTGGAATTTGCTCTGCTGGCTGCAATCCACCCAGCAAAACCAAAAATCTCCAGGGGGGTGGCCGTCACCAGGGCAGCTCAGCACCCACACACTCGCTGGAGCTTCACCGGAGTCAGTGGGATGCTGAGCCATCCCTGTCGCCTCTGTGGAGCGTAAATGTTGGCAAACAAGGATTTGCCTGTTGCTAAGCTACATGGGGCTGATTGGTGCAAGGGCTAATGCAGGGCTGTGTGAGCTTGGGTCCCTAATCCGTAAGGTGAGGAAAGGGGGTTGCCTGCGAGCGGGCAAGTCCTAGGACACGGGGGCACAGTTGAGGTTGCAAATGCCGTCTACTGGGACTTAAAAGCCAGCTTTATTTTGGGGATGGGCAACATGAGAAAGCAGGCAAGGATGCTCAAAGATGTGTCTTTTAAGATGAGGAGGGCTTTAAAGAGCTTAGCCCCTTGCTGTAAAAACAAACTCAAATGCTGTTATGTAACTCCCAACCCCTCTAAAGCTTCAAAGACATCCCGCGAAATTAAAAAAAAAAAAAAAAAAAAGGAAAGATTTTAATCTGGAAAACCCTTCAATCATCAAAGTATTTCACCTTAAAAAAAAAAAAAAAAAAAAAAAAACAAAAACCCCTTACAAACAACAAAATTTCAAACAAAACCAATAAACCAGTGTCTCACCAAAGGTCGTGGCTCAGAGCCCACCGATGTCAGGGCAGACCCCCACGTGCTTTGCCTACAAGTTTCTTGCAGTGGGGGCTGTTTCTTGACTTTTTCTTTTCCCACCACTGCTACTTATTGAATAAAGCTTAATCAATGCTCGTAATAAAGCTTCCAAGGTGGCAGGAGGGAAAGACACGGTGCAAAGTTATCATTGTAATGGGAGGATTGATTCTCCCTCCAGTAACTCAGCTCTGAGAGCCTCGGACTTCAGCTCACAAATCTGACCTTTTGTTTAGCTCGGGCCTTGCCAGCATGGGCACGTGCCCTCCCAGGTCACGTCACCCATCCTTCAGACACCTTCCAGAGCATGAACCAAGGCAGAAAGCCCAAGATGTTGCCAGTTGCAGCCCGAGAAGGTCCTCCGTCACCCCAGTGCCCTGTGTAATTTGTTTTCCTGGAAACTGGTGGTGTTAACGTTTCATAAAGCCACACCATCTCTTGGTAGGTGCTTTCAAGACCAGGGCTTGGACTAGCTTGTGACCAAGGAGGAGATGTCGTATTAGCCTGACTGGGGAAGGTTTATCTTAGTGCCTCCAAATAGGAGATTTCTGGGGCATTTCTCATTGGAGATCCTTTTTGTGTTACAGGGTTTTACAGCAAGCATTTTTGGTCTCCAGAGCAACCCTACTACATCAGCACAGATCACACAGAGCCTCTGTGCATCACTGTGGGGGAAGGAGAACCAGCTTCCCTGGATAACTGGGCTCCTGGCTCCTCTGCTATGGCCACTGACACTGGAGCAATTAGTGCCTCTGTACAAACTGTTCTCGGCTGAATCCAGGGTGAATAGCACCAGCAAGAGGTCTTCTGGCTTTTGTACACAGACGAGCGATGGTATTTGAATAGCACTTACTGTGTTTGATGAGGACTGGTGCTGTGTGGTGAAGAGATGTCCAAGCACGTGCACACACACACGCCGGCGTGGCTGCAGCAAGCTTTGTTTCTCAATATGGTTTTTCAACACAGCATCACTGGCCTGGGGTGGGTTCAAGTCTTCTGCTTCTGCCAGGTTGCACTGGGAGCAGTCATGGGTGCTACAAGGACTGCCCATGAGATCTTGTCCAATGGCATTCCTGTACCGGGCACCGCTTCTATAATTACTGATACAGCACCTTATGGGGGTGGTTGAGAAATGTGTCAGGGCTGAATATGAAGCCTGGTTTTATGTTCAATGGATGCAGAGAGCAACAATGTCCTCACCTCATGTATGGGCAGCATTGGTGTCCTGGTTTTGGCTGGGATGGAGTTAATTTTCTTCCTAGTAGCTGGCATAGTGCTGTGTTTTGGATTCAGCATGAGAGTAATGTTGATAACCCACTGATGGTTTAGTTGTTGCTAAGCAGTGCTTACATGAGTCAAGGACTTTTTCAGCTTCCCCTGCTCTGCCCGGGGCACAAGAAGCTGGGAGGGGGCACAGCCAGGACAGCTGACCCCAACTGGCCCAAGGGCTACTCCATGCCATATGGCATCATGCTTAGGGGAGATGGCCAGGGGGAGGACAAGAGGAAACGGCCTCAAGTTGCGCCAGGGCAGGGTTAGGTTGGACATTACGAAAAATTTCTTCCCTAAGGGGTTGTCAAGCACTGGAAGGGGCTGCCCAGGGAAGGGGTCGAGTCCCCATCCCTGGAGGGATTTAAAAGTCGGGCAGACGAGGTGCTTAGGGACAGGGTTTGGTGGTGGCATGGCAGGGTTAGGGTAGCGGTTGGACTCGATTCTATGGTTCTATGAGAGCAATCGCTGCTCGGGGACGGGCTGAGCCTCAGTCAGTTGGTGGTGAGCAACCGCATTGTGCATCTCTTTTGTATATTCTGTATATTCTCTTACCATTATTATTATTACTGTTATTAATTTCCTCTGCTGTTTTATGAAGCTGTCTTTATCTCAACCCATGGGTTTTACTTTTTTTCCCACTGAGGGAGGAAGGGGTGGGTGATCAGCTGGGTGGTGTTCAGCCAGGTTAAACCATGACAGTTGGGTATAGATCTCCCAGCCTGGGCACGGGTCTGCAGAGGTTGTGGGACATGTGGTGGACACCATGCACCTTCTACCAAAGAAGGGAGAATTGACAACTTCAATTTCTGGAGCAGGAGGGTATTTTTTTAGGTTTAAATACCCACCTAAGCCAGAAAGGTTTGGGGACAGAAAATAACCAGCATCCAATGAGCACCAAGTGCTCCAGGTTCTCCCTGCCCAGCTTCCTTCTGAAGAGAGAAAAAAAGAAAACCAGTCTTATGGAAGAAAACTGCTGCCTTCTTCAAAAACCAGGTATCAGCAAGAATCATAGAATCACTTTGGTTGGAAAAGACCTTTAAGATCATCAAGTCCAACCTTTAACGTAACACTGCCATCCCACCACTAAACCATGTCCCTAAGCACCTCATCTATCCTTCTTTTAAATACCTCCAGGGAAGAGGACTCTACCACCTCCCTGGGCAAGGAAGTTGAAGATAGACTTATTTGCCCAAAGAAGTTGCCACCCCAGTAGCTGTTCCTTCCAGGACATTATTAGAGGTACCTTTAGCATGAGCACTGATGACTTCCCTGCTTTTGCTCCATGTTTAATGGGGATGGGGACAAACAGGGATCACAAGCTGCAGCAACTTAAGATGGAAGAGATAAACCCCTCCGTGTGCAGGATGCAAAGAAATCATCCAAACACAGAGGCGTTGCACCATCCACACCCCCAAGGGAGCTCACCCACTGCCCTCCGTAGGAGATGAGCACTCCCAGACCCCAGACCATGAGCTATGCTCAGCGGTCAGCACGGTAAGCAGAGGGTTTGTTTTAATGCCATGGGTTTGCCCCTGTTTTGTGAGCCTGAGGTGAAGTGTTCCCAGCAGCAGATTTAGACCCACCGCCGCCTGGCAGAAGCCCGGCCACAAGCCCACGAAGCAGCAGCCAAGTCGAAATGAAGACAAAGTACTTGGAGGTTGTGATGGACGACAGGCAGAGCTGCCTTCAGTCTGAGCCTCTCATACAATATCCAAACGAAGACACAAATCAATGCAAAGTGTTTGAACTCCAGAAAGAAAGAAAAATTCAACACATCTATCACATTCAGACACACGTCCATTCGAGTCCAAATGCTCGCAGCGCTTTTTATCAATGGCAGCAGCTGGATTAATGCAAACTGAGATGTACATGGAATAGGACACGAGATCCCTTTCCCTTCCCAAAGAGGCAAATACTTCCCAGACACCTCCAGCATCGTCACTGGGACACACAAACTCTCCCTTAAGAAACCAAATTCTTTCTTAAAAGAAAGAATTTAGCCCCACTTTAAATAAGGGACACTGAGGGGATAAGTGCTATCCCATGGCTGAGCTTTGAGGAGGAAGACTAAGTCAGAGTGATACTATTGAAGCAAACAGCTGAGCATTTGATAGAGAAAAAAAATGCAAACAATGCTACAGAAAAGCTAAAACAGCAAAAGGTTCCACCAAAATCTGCCTGACACAAGCTCTGCTCTCAGCTGCTATGTGGGGGTCTTGCCCCAGCATGTTCCCTGGGAACAGAATCACAGAATCACAGAATGGCAAGGGTTTGAAGGAACCTCAGGAGATCATCTAGACCAACCCCCCAGCTAAAGCAGGGTCACCCAGAACAAGGTGCACAGGACATCGTCCAGGTGGGAGTTGAGTATCTCCAGAGAAGGAGACTCCACAGCCCCCCTGCGCAGCCTGGGCCAGGGCTCGGGCACCCTCAAAGTCAAGAAGCTCTTCCTCATGTTCAACCGAAACCTCTTCTGCTTCAGTTTGTGCCCATTGCCCCTTCTCCTGGCGCTGGACACCACTGCAAAGAGACTGGCTCCATCCTCCTGACATCCACCCTTAAGGTATTTGTACGTGGTGATGAGGTCCCCTCTCAGCCTTCTCTTCTTCAGGCTGAACAAGCCCAGCTCCCTCAGCCTTTCCTCACAGGGGAGATGCTCCAGTCCCTTTATCATCCTAGTTGCTCTCCTCTGAACTCTTTCTAGGAGTTCCTCATCTTTCTTGAACTGGGGAGCCCAGAACTGGACACAGAGCTCCAGGTGGGGTCTCACCAGGGCAGAGCAGAGGGGGAGGAGAACCTCCGTCGCCCTGCTGGCCACGCTCCTCTTAATGCACCCCAGGGTGCCCTTGGCCTTCTTGGCAACAAGGGCACACCGCTGGCTCATGGTCAGCTTGTCATCCACATGGCAATGCTGGTCACGCTGGAGAAGGAAATGGGGCATTTTGGGGACCATGATGAGTCAGGCACCCCCAGCCTCCAAGTATTCCCTTATAGATGGGGATGGAGAGCAGGTACCAAGCCTGCCCACAGACAACCATATATCCTTGCTTTCTTTCTAGCTCTGATGGGGTACGGAAGGGACTCTCGGGGACCTTCTGTCCATCTCTGTGTCACCATTTTATTAAGGAGGCGGACTGCACTGAAGTGCATGTATGATTATTAAGGAGACAGTCTTAGGTTTATTAAGCTCTGTTTAACATTGATTCTTTTTCAAGTGGGTCTGTGCAGTGATTAGCACTGTTTGGGGCTTTATTTGAGCATACAAATGAAGCATTGGTTGGATACGGCAGAGGCTGGTTGTTCAGTTTTACCCAATACTGGGCAATTCTGCAGAACCGAGGGAGGTGGTGGCCTTGTCCCCAGCCTAAGTGTTTGAAACATGAGGGTGTTTTACAGCCTGCTAGTTCGTCCAAGCTTAGCCATCCTCTTCTTACTGCAAATTCATAAATAATCCATCCTAAAAAACAACTGTTGCACCGGTTTATTAAGTTTACTAAGATCATGGCTATCAGACAGCTCTTAGCATCTTGAAGAGCCTCTAAGCATTTCAAAGAGCCTAAGGACAAGGAATAAATTTATAAAAAATGGATTTAAGGAGGAGGTACCTAACCCTGCAAAACATCTCCCTATGCACTGATGCATGAGTCCTCTAGTGAGGCTTTCCCACCTTGCAGAAGGCATTTGACTTCCCAAAGAGCACTGATTTCAGGCTGTCTGCAGACCCTGGTGGGTCCTTTTAAACTGTCCATACTTTGTCATGGTTTCAACCTGGAATAATACAGAAGTATGTGTTCAGATTCGGGTGATGCTGGAGAGAAAGGCACCTGGACCAGCCTCTAGCTCCCAGTTTAGTTGCTCTGAAACTTGGCCGGAAACACTAATGCAAAGATCCATTGAAACCAGTAAGAAACAGGCTCCCAAGCATCCCCGAGGCTCACTGAGATCACGCAAGGAGACCAGGAGGAGCTTGGAGTTAAACTCAGATTTAAAACCACTAACTTATTTCTAATCCTGCATCACTTTCAGGTCATTCCCCAAGCTCATGAGGCACAGAGGGGCTGGAGCAGGACACCTCCAAGTGCCTGTGAGAATGAGAAAGAAGAAAAAACTTGAAGTTAGCCCCATGGGCACTCCCATGTTTCCTACAAGGACCAGGAGACACATTATGGGGAGCACTTGCTCCCTTCTGCCACCATCTGCAGCTTGTCATGTCAGAGCCATTTGAAGGCATTATTCTGCAGTTGACACCACGTATCGCAGCCAGGACCAGGTTATTTCAAGCCCTTTCTGTCCTTCTCCTCTGCTGCTGGGTGGGGAACCCATCACTGATTCACCTTCAACTCTCAGAACTGCAAGGTCCTGGACCAGTAGCAATCAAGTGGCATCAAAGACAGGATCAGTCGTTCCTTTTAGCAGGATGGCAGGTGTCAGGGAGAACATCTGCAAATAGAAATAGGAGGATGGGTTGTCTCTGTCACTCATCTATCCATCCATGCAGGGTGCTCCAAGACCCCTTGATTAATACTTAGCACTTCTACAACAGGGTACAGGTTCAAAGCATTGCTCAAACATTAACTAATTCATCCCCTTGCCAGGCTGTGAGGAAGGGGAGAGTTGTCATCTCCATGGTGCAGGTCGGTAACAGAGGCTGGGGGGTGTTCAGGGCACTGGTGAAGAGGAGGAGACAAGCTGAATTGGGATGAAGGAAACAAGCTGTGAGTCTCTTCCTGATGATGCCTGCTCATGACAGTGGAGCAGTGGCATTCATTTCCCTCCCCCTGCAAGCAGAAGGGATCAATCACGCCCTTTTCCTAAAAAGGGGCAAGGACAGAAACAAAGTATCAGGGGCTGCAGCTCTTCTTCTGGACTTTTTCTCCAAGACTAGAGAGATCCATGTCCTGATAGGAGGCCGTCCATCTGTGCTAAAACAAGTTCAAGCACTTCCCCTTTATGTCTGATTCATAGCAAGATGTGAGAACAGGTTTGGAAGATGGACTCATGAAGGACACTGGTAGGACTGTTAACTCTTGGATACAGGGAGCACGTTTTGTGCCAGTCCATGTGGTGCTAACCACAAAGACGTGACCAGAGATGCTTCAATGATCACAAATAATCCCCTTTTAACGGGCAAAGTTAGAGTTTGTGCAGTGGCCAAACATCTCTCAGGAAAGGGTGAGGTGGAGTTCATCAGGACGCAGGTTGGGAAAGGATGTGGCATCCCTTCTGGACCTGTCTGGAAGCACACACAGTCTTCATCCAAAAAGTCCAAAGCCTTTTTTGCGACAGCTCCTGAAACCTCTCCCTCACCAGCCTCCCAGGCCAAGAGCTCTCCGTGTCCAGCCTGGACCGACAGTGTTCTTTCTCCACAGCAAATGCACCCATGCCTCAAGCATCACAAATTAATGCCCAACAGGTCTGGATGCAAAGAAAAGACCATTTTGTTGCTGTACCAGACTGTTCAAACTTGCAGGAAGCATTGAAATATGTAAGATGCCGCTTTGATTCCATGTCATTCTCACACAGACACGCACCCAAAGCAGCACCTCTCCATGCCCAGGCTCATCTGCTAGTGTTCCCTTTCCACCAACACAGAGCCAATTAGGAAGGAGACGGAAACCTGTGCGCATCAGCTACCAGGCTCTGCTACCTCAAAACTCTCCCTGAGCACCCTGTGCTTCCTACCCTACCCCAAAATCTGACTCCTGGTCCCCTGATGCTATAACCCCAGCCTTCCTTCCCTTGCTCCGCATCTTCATTATAGGAGACCCTCAATATCAAGTTTTATGTATATCTTAAAGCCTTAAATCCTTTTCACCCCTCCAGAACACTTAGGGAATGACTAGAATAAATGTTCATCTTTTTAATAGGAGCACACATGAGGATTCACCGCTGGGGAGAGCCCAGCGGCTGTGAACAGATGTATCCTTAGGTCAATCCAAATCCTATTGTCATTCACCGCCATGACCCACCGCTGCCCTGACAGGAGCAGACATACAAAGCTACATCTATTATAGCAAACTAGACAAGGTCAGGGCACAGGATCAAACTCCAGCACACAATTACACATACTTTTAAGCTACTGGCAGGCTATCTGTCACAGTCTCAGACCACAACAAGAAGTCTCCCAGACACTGGCCAGACCTTGGAGGTCTACATGGGCCAAAGGACCCTTCCTAGAACATAGACTGGGTTTGGTCACCCTGTTTTGGAGAACAAGAACATTTAGGCATGTGGACACAACTATGCCATGCTGTGTCTCAGGGCCAGTGACTGACCCCTGCCCCATGTTACTTTTGACAATGACAGAGCCCAACAGCTCTGGGCTTTTCTGCAACCTCTCCTTTGAAAATGCCACCTTGCTGTAGAAATCACCTCACACCAGAGAATCACCAAAGGTGGAAGGCATCCAACCACACTTATGAAAAACAGAGAGGGAGGAAGAGAGGGTTGAGGGAGGAATCCTGCCTTCTCCCTCTGTACTGGGAATGAGTGAGGCCACCCCTCAAATGCTGGGTTCAGTGTTGGGCCCCTCACTCCCAGAAGGACATGGAGGGGCTGGACCGTGTCCAGAGAAGGGCAATGGAGCTGGGGAGGGGTCAGGCTCTGCTCCCAGGGAACGGGTGATGGGACAAGGGGAAATGGCCATAAGTTGCACAAGGGCAGGTTTAGGTTGGACATTGGGAAAAAATTCCTTCCCCGCAAGGGTTGTCAAGCACTGGAAGGGGCTGCCCAGGGAAGGGGTCAAGTCCCCATCCCTGGGGGTATTTAACAGCTGGGCAGATGAGGTGCTTAGGGACAGGGTTTAATGGTGGACACGTACGGTTGGACTTGATCTTTAAAGGTCTTCTCCAACCAAATGATTCTATGATTCTATGAAAGCAAGACGCTCAATGTGCTTGCTCCCCATGGATGTGGGGTGGAGGAAACAGTGAGCCAAGAGGGTTGTGTCTATCAGCAGGCGTGAAAGTGGCCAGGGCAGAGGGGGGGACACTGGCACACGGAAAGGAAAGCAGCAAGCAAGCACGCAGGGTATTTGGTGCAGTGCTTTCTGGGGAAGCAGGGTGACGAGCAATCACGGGACATCTCTGGGGAGCAGAGCTGTCGGGCAGCCCTCATGGTGGGGCAGATGGGGCAGATGTGATGACAGGGCATGTGTGGGGGAAGGCTGGGGGGATATCCTGGCTCTCACATCTCCTCCTGGCAATCCAAGCTGGCCAGACTGGGGAAAAGAGTCTGCTGAGAGATTTCCAATGTGCTGCCTGTCACCATGGAAACCCCTTCCCCAGCATCCCAGCTGGCTGGGGGATGTCTCTCCATTTTATGGGGTGGCCGTGGGCCCCAGAAGAGGACCAGCCCTGAGGGAGGACACTGGGGCAAAAGCAGCAGAGAAGGAGTGGCCCTGGCCCTCAGGGTTCTGCAAACAGGACGGGATCAGCATCTCCACACCTCAGCCATTGGGAATTGAAAAGCCGGTCCCTGCCTTAGCCCTGGCACTAAGCAGGGAGGCTGGGAAGCCTCTGAAGAGCCTGCAAGGGCATCCTGGGAGGCAGGAGGTGGGAGGGTGTCACCTGGGGATGTTGCCAACTGATAAAAGGTCAGAAGAAAACTCCTTTTGGTCACTTACTCTGGATTTGCCCATCATGGAGGTCCTGCTCCTGGACACAGATGACCAGATGTCCTGCTGGCTCAGGTAAGCCAGAGCAGGGGTGAAGGCAAAGCAGGCAGTAGAGTTAAAATATCCAGAAAAAAATATCCTGCTTCACATTGCATCATGCCTATCTGTATCGGCTGTCCTCATGCATCTGCCCATCGTGGTGCCCTTCTGAGGACAGCTGGTCTCTTCTGCCCACACTTGAGCCCATGCTTGGCCTGGGCACAGAAAAAAACCCAAACGCCAAAGGTTGTTCAGGGGGAGCAGTACAAATCCCCATCTTCTGGCTCCCAGGAAGGTGGTAAAGGAAGGATGGACCCGCAGTCCAGATCCCATGTGCACAGCCTCTTCCCACTCCATCACCTCAACCAGCTGAGGTAAGTCCTTGAAGGATGAGGTCTGCAAAGAAAGGAGTCTTGGGGCAACACCACCGTCCCTTGGAGGTGGCTGGAGGTGGTAAAACCCACCTTAAACAGGCATATGGCTTTAGATTGATACCCAGCAGTCCTCAAGGGAAACTGAGCCCACACTTGAGTAGGATGTACATTTTGTAGGTGTTTGGCAGTCTTCTCAACATGTTTCAGTTTTTTTGTTTGTTTTGTTCTGGGTGGTATTTATTGTGTGTTTGCTGCTGTGTTTTACCAAACTGCAAGAAATATGTAAACAGCAAATGATCAAAGCAATATATCTTTTATATCTAAAAGCAGGCAAGCCAGATGGAGTTAATTAATGAAGATGTTTAGCAAGACTACAATTTAGCTCATATGCAAACAGGTTGTTCCCAGAAGCATCAATCTAATCCAATAAACAATTTGTGGGGGTGTAAGAAATGCTGCTTTGTTCCTTCCTTTCCATCACAAAGAGCTGAGCAAAACTTTTGTTGTTGCTGTTTAATCCTGGAGAGAGGTTTTGAATTAACAGCACCAAAAGGTAATTCGCCGCCCGCACTGGAAACATCCTCATTTGCATGTCTTGATCCTGTTGCTTAAGGCAAAAGAGTAGTCGAGTACCCAAAAGCAAATTCAATGCTCAGCCTCTTTTCTGAGACTGCCAACGAGGGAGCTAATTATGGCCAATACTAACGACGTGGACATCGCTGCATACCAGACTGTGGCCAGCCAAGAATCCTGTTCTCTATCAGATGATAATTCAGGTTGTTATGTCAGATTTTATTTTTATTCTACAAGATATTACCAGACATAAACCGTTATAATGCCCCAAGTGACAACCCGTTCAATCACTCTGCGCTGTGATCCACCCTATAACTCAGATTTACAGCCCAGCTTTGTGCCAGAGATTATCGATCAATTATCTGGCTCGGGTTGCAGCAGTCTGTGATGCCAATCCCTGCTTGGCCAGCAAGAAAAGAGGAGCCATCAGCCTCCTCCGGGACAGCATGGATGTATGCAGACCCACACATGGGCATATACAATTCCTAGGGGTGATGGTGTCCCATCACTGTCATCATCTACCAGCAGAGAGAAGAGCCAGGTGCCTAAGTTGTCTGGGGAGGAAGGAGCAAAGCAAAGTGATGGCTCCGTTTGCATTTCAATGAATGAGCTGCAGGATGGGGCACTGGGGGCAAAACAGCAATTCAAGTCATAGAATCACAGAGTCATAGAAGGCTTTGGGTTAGAATGGACCTTTAGAGGTTATCTAGGCTAACCCCAAGTTCTGTTAAATGGGTCAAGCTTCTTAATTCTGCATTTCAAACAAAGACAGGAGGAAAAGAGGTGGCTGCTGTGCCCAGGTATCTCTGCTGGTCTTTGCCTGTCCCAGCAGCTGTGGATCAGAGGTGATTCTCATGGGGAAACTGTGGATTCAGTCCCTGGGATGCTCGCAGAGGCAGCTACGGCTCCAATTGCCACGCATAGCAGCAGGAGAAGGGATCAGGACCTCACACCTCCTGTTGGCGAGGAGCCCCAGGCCAGCTCTTGTGCCAATGTGACCCTTCAGCTTGCATGGCTTTTACCTCCCCTCCTTTCCCTTGCCACACTGAGCATGAAGACTTTTGAAGTCTGCCTGTTGCATGGGGTGGAGAGATGGGATTTGGTTTTAGCCAGGCCTTGGCTGAACAAATGCAGGTAGCAGTGCACACAGCAGAGCTTGGGAAGCTCCCTCAAGTGGGCATCTTCTCCTGACCTCAGGAGCTGCCTTGGTGGACCAGCGAGGTAAAGAGCTCCTTACAGTCCTCACCAATCCCTTCCTGGCCATGGTGAGAGGAGTTTCTTTGGAGATGGCAATACAAGGCTGCGACTGCAAAATACACACAAGCCTACCAAATTCTCCCTTTCCTCCACTTTTTCTGCCAAAAAATGTGAGGTAAAGTTAAGAGACACCACTGTCCAGCCACTGACCATTGCCGCTCCATCATCCCACAGCTGGAAACTTTCCTGCTTTGAGACATACTGAACCTGGCCCTTGCATAGCTGCTAATGCAGCAGAAGACTCAGAGGACATCTTCATCCAGGAGAAACCTTCTTATTTGGTGCTTATCCTTACAGTGGTTATCATAAACGTGTTTGCTTTGAGGGAAGATTGCTCACTAACACCAAGGTGCCAACATCTGTCAGCTGCTGTGGTCACACCAGGCTTTTGAGAGATGGTGGAGACACGGAAAAATCCAGGAAAAGAAAACATAAGGATAACTTTATTTTATGGTTGTACCACCCCGTCTTATCACCTCTAGCTGGGAGCCCTTGAGTCAATGCTTCCTCCAACTCCCCCTCCTGCCCAATAAACACACACTTTGAAGGAGTTCGAATACGCCTCTTCCAGCCAGTGAGTCATTTATCTCTGTGACTCTCCAGACCCTGAGCTCAGAAAAAAAAAAAAAAAAAGGTAAGAATGCACAGAAACAGACTTCAGACTTTCTCTGCATAAAAATAAAGAAATACGCCTTTTCCCTTAGTGAGGACCTGGTTTGGTTTTCCCCCATGGGGTGGAAAATGGCAAACAAGAAAGAGGTAGAGTTTGAGGAGAGATGGGTACACACGTGTGTGCCTATGCACATGCGTCCCATTGCTGAACAGCAGCCGCCACTCCAGGAACAAACCAGCTGTCCTCAACTTTCGGATAATGTGAACCTTCAGACCTAAAACGGCATGAGATTTGCCCGTGTTATCCTCACACTTATGGTGGCTAGGAAAGGTCAAAATTGTTTTAAAAAGCACTTATACCCCATCTGTGCTGCAGAGCAGACATCTCCCCAGCTTCTTCGAGCTGCAGCAAGCTTTCAAACCAAATGGATCAATAATGGCTTTTACAAATTATCATCAAGAAATGAAAGGCTTGGCATTGCACATCCACTTAGGTAGCTGTAACTACAGCAAATTAACTTGAAACTGAAGTTGGTCCCAAATGAAGGCACATCTCTGAGATGCTGGAGCCTGAAATGGCCTTTATGATGTAAATTTATATTAAGTACCAGCAATCTTTTGTGTTTCCTTCTTTAGCATTTTACTTTCAGTTGGCCTCTTTCCGAGTCTATTTTAACGGGAGATTTCCTAGACGTGGGGACAAAGCCACTGTCAGTCATGTTTCTATTTATGCTTGATGAGGATGCTGATGGTCACCTGAAACTAGAGACTAGGTCTATTTAACAGAGGTGAGTGGGCTCAGGGTTTGGGTTGGAAATCTCTCTGCTCCAGCTTAGAATCATAGAGTCATAGGATTATTTAGGGTGGAAGAAACCTTTAAGATCATCAAGTCCAACCGTTAACCTAACCCTGCTATCCCACCACTAAACCCTGTTCCTAAGCACCATTTCAGATATTTCAGAGTCTTGGACACTTGAGAACGGTGCATATGGCCACCACCTCCCAGCTGCTTCGCCACCAAAGCTGTGGGTATAAAGGCTTTGTGAAAGGATCTCCAAAGGACTTTTGGTGCATTTTGATCATTTTCCTCGATGCAAAGCAAAGGAAATCCAGGGCTAATGACATCCCAACTGCTGTGCTGGGGGGAGTCCACTGACTGCCTCACTCCCAGAGGACACCAGGACAGAGCAAAGACCCTGGAGTGAGACAGGATCTCACCCACCTCCTTGCTTTCAGTTGTGCGTGAGCCTCTCCTGCCACAGAAAGCATGTCCTTCACCCTCCCACCCTCTCTAGCACATGGCACCCAGCAAAGCAACAAGGGGGCAGACACACCATGCTGAAGGGCAGCATGCACAAACACTGCCTAAATATAAGATGAAGGCAGCCTCCATGTTTTTATTGCAGCGCAAAGAGGAGATGCAAACCCTGAAGGAGCAGCAGAGTGCTCAACACATCGATGTCATCTATGCCAACCATTCCCTTCTTGCTAGCCCTGCCCATGCAGCAGAGGCCAAGGTGGGGAGCTGTGCATCAAGGGTTCCCTGTGCATGAAGTTTTAATAGATCTCAGAAGATGAAAAGACAGAAAATTACCTTCTGTGACAGAGAGTACTGTACTGAGATTGGGTCTACTGGTCAGCCTCCACCATCTGCAAACAGGATGATGACCCCATCCTTTCAGGAATGATCCAGCAGAGGACAACTTACTTTCAAGACTGCTGAGGTCTCTTCTGGCCCTCCTAGGATTGCGTTACTGCTTCTTCTGGAATAGCTTTTGCCATTGGGTGGGATTCACCTAACCTCAGCTTCCTGCATGAGAGAAGACTGTCCAGGCCCCCCCCGGGAGGACAGAAGAGGGACCACATTCAGAAGCAGTTTATATAAAGCCAGTGGGTGGACTGAAGCACTCTCGAGACAAAACATCCTCTTTCATCAACAAGAGGGAGAGGCAAACTCCACTGGACTAGCAGCTTGTAGATACGGGAGCCTTAGGTACCCAACGTTGCCAAGAGGAGCCCCCATCTTGGATAAGGGATCAGACCAGAAGGATTGCAGGCATCTTCCAGTCTGACCAGCAGAGAAACCAAGGGTGAGGTTTTGTGGGTAGTACCATTTCCCCTTCCCGCCAGTGAAGGGAGAGCCCCAGGGGTTGCCTGCACCAGCGCCAGCCCCTACCTGCATGGTGCTGCAGAGCCCTCGTCCCTGGTCCTGCACGCTCATTCTTTCACATAGCAAAAGCGCAGCGAGTTGCAAGGTGGGAAAACATCATGGTTTATAGTGGGTTTTTAAGTTATGGAGAAAAAAAAAAGGTGAAGTTTAGAGATACAGTTCTAGGATGTGACCTCCTCCTCCTCCTGTCCACCTCCCTCTTCCCATGCAGGCACCATTCTCTGCAGTGCGTCGGCTGTGGTGGCAAACCCAGCTTTTTGCAAATGCCTTCAGAAGTGTCAGAAACCTTTGTACAAGCCAAAGGGCCCTGGGCAACCAGGACACAAGGCTGGAAGAGCCCTTGGACAGGGCAGCTGAGCCCAGCAGAGCTTCTATTTATGTACTTGGCTAATGAGCCTCAATGTCCCAAGTGTCTCAGAGCTGTCCCTTAGCAGTGGCCCCAAAGGCAGAGCAGAAAAATGTTTTCCCAGAAGGCTGGGAACAAAGAACTTTTTCCCCTCAAAAATTGTTCCTCTGATGCTTCCTGCGGTAACTGAGGCCATTTTGGTCCTTGTTGCAGAATCACAAACACTCTACAGGGATGGGGGACATTTTAGCGTGCTGGGGGGATGTCACTGGGGAGCCGGACTGCGGGTCCCCACGTCACTTACATTCCTACTGCTTTTCCTAGGATGGGAACATAAAAAAGAATTTTGATTTTGTTCTTTTTACCTCCACAGAGTCCCTCAGCAAAAAGAAGGGCATGAAATGAAAGCAGGTTAGAGAGAATTTCGCTGGCAATATTTCATGCTGCCCCTCGTCCCTTCGTTCCTACTGAGTATTCCCAGCCTGAATATTGAGTAACCCAAGCTTCAAAACACACATGGAGGTGATGGATTGCTGCTGAATGCAGGCTGAAGTCTTAAGCCAACAATTACTTTTCTCTGAAGGCTTTTCCCCCACCAGAAACTGGGGAACAAAACACCTTTGAATTGTTTTTATGAACAATGCTGTCGTCTGCACGGTAACCAGAATCTTTAAAGGATGCTGGGTTATGAATAGCTCTCATTACTGGGGGGAAAAATGCCCAGTGCTGTGTTGGTATTTTTTTGTACATGTGCAGGGGATTAATCACCACTTTTAAAGAAGATCAGAGCTGAAATTATTAACCTCTGAGCAGAAACCTGATTTAAAAATGAAGGAGCCCACTTAGTGCCTGCCTCGGAGTCCAGAGCCCTCTCCTTCCCCCTCCTCTCCTGCGGCTGGGAGGAAATGAGCCTCCCCAGAGACAGCCGAGATGGACCTCAGCGAAATGAATGTCTCTGTAATCCCGTAAATCAAGTGGTGAGTAACTCCCGTCTGGGGGAAGGGATCACTTAAGAACCGGAGGCAGAGTCAAGGGACGGAATTCAGAAGAGCACGGAGGGGCTGAAGACACCTCGAGGGGCAGGGTATCAGTTTGGCGTTTCTGCTGCTTGTTTTTAAACTGTCGGATGTCAAAGCTTGTCATGTTGTACATTGCTCTTCAAAAGAAAAGAAAAAAAAGGCAAAAACCCCACCCCAACTACATTAAACACATTTCATAAAAGGCTGGCTCTGCTTGATGGATGTGAACTTCCCAGAGGCAACTTTTGGGGGACCCCCTTGCCTGCCCTCAGCACCTCGTAGTCTTGAGTGGTTGCACTGTGTTATTACATGCTGAGGTCCAAGGACTACATCTGGAGTGCTGCGTCCAATTCTGGGCTCCCCAGTTCAAGAAGGATGAGGAACTCCTGGAGACAGTCCAGGGGAGGGCTACAAAGACGATGAGGGGACTGGAGGATCTCCCCTATGAGGAAAGGCTGAGAGAGTTGGGCTTGTTTAGCCTGGAGAAGAGAAGGCTGAGAGGGGACCTCATCAACACATACAAATATCTTAAGGGTGGATGTCATGAGGACAGAGACAGCCTCTTCTCAGTGGTGCCCAGCACCAGGAGAAGGGGCAATGGGCACAAACTGAAGCAGAAGAGGTTTCAGTTGAACGTGAGGAAGAACTTCTTGACTTTGAGGGTGCCCGAGCCCTGGCCCAGGCTGCCCAGGGGGGCTGTGGATTCTCCTTCTCTGGAGATATTCAACCCCCTCCTGGACCATGTCCTGTGCCCCCTGCTCTGGGTGACCCTGCTTGAGCAGGGGGCGTTGGACTGGGTGATCTCCGGAGGTCCCTTTCAACCTCTGACATTCTGGGATCTTGTGATTCTGTGAAATAAAGCGCATGGTCCCACAGGGCATCAGCAACAGCAATAACAACAGATATTTTGATGTTTTTAAAGCAAGCTGAGGAAAGCGGTTATTCAGCTGCTGCTGTTTCACACCTGCCGAGAGCAGGGGCAGAGCTGCAGAGCCACTTCAGCTTTCCAATGAACCACGGGTGTCCCAAGGAAGAGACAGTGACCACACACCTTGTGCCTCCTGGATGGATCAAACACAGTTCCTTAGTTCAGCTTGTCCAAAGCAAAACTAAAAAAACAGGAGAGTAAGACACAGAGAGAGCCCATTCTTGGTGGATAGATTAAAAATTGCATGCCCACACGTTCTCTCCTCCAATGCCTCCAGAGCATTCTCCAGCCTAACATAGTCATTTCCACCAGGCTGCAGAAATGGAGGCATTAAAAAGCTGAATGATACACCCAGCAATACTTGAAATAGAAATCACATACCCTGATGCCTCGGTGACCCCCACAGAGCACTTGGCATCCTTTGGCACAGACCAAAATGGTTCAACTGGTTGGTTCAACTCATGGTCTTCTGGGGAAGCAAGGTGAGCGAGGCCACCTTCTGGGCCCCTTGCCTTGAGATCCATCTCAGCCCCTTGCCTTGAGATCCACCATCTCAGCCCCCTGCCTTGAGATCCACCATCTCAGCCCCCTTGCCTTGAGATCCACCATCTCATCCCCTTGCCTTGAGATCCATCATCTCAGCCCCTTGCCTTGAGATCCACCATCTCAGCCCCTGGCCTTGAGATCCACCATCTCATCCCCTTGCCTTGAGATCCATCATCTCAGCCCTTGCCTTGAGATCCACCATCTCAGCCCCTGCCTTGAGATCCACCATCTCAGCCCGTTGCCTTGAGATCCACCATCTCAGCCCCTTGCCTTGAGATCCACCATCTCATCCCCTTGCCTTGAGATCCATCATCTCAGCTTGTCCATGGGGTCCCCTCGGACCTGTAGGAACCTCAAACCTAGCTGGGTGGCGTAAGGAAGAGGACATGAAAGACCACTAGCTCCAAAAGGCTGACCCCAGGTAGCAGGAGACGCAGCACAGCAAAAAGCACTGCCTCTCCGGGGAACCCTGAGTCACCAAGGTTTGATACACACGGGTTTATTATGCTGTTTGGTTTCTTGGTAACAGCAGACCAAGCTGCAGCGGGAGCAATCATCAGCTTCGTTCTAAACCCCCAAAAGTGCCACGACGTCAGATTAAAAAGCTTCCATTTAAAGAAAAAAAAAAAACAACCAAAAACCAACCAACCAAAAAAAAAAAAACCAACCCCCACCAAGGCAAGACTTGGTAGTGATTCATAATGACGCTGTTTTACAGGCTCCCTAATGGGTGCACCCTCCATTCAAGGAAAACACACGGTGCACTGAGTGAATGATTTTGCTGGGCTCCGCGCCGCAACGGCAGCGCCCTCGGGTCGATAGGCAGATCCCAGAACGCGCCCCGCTTACAGTAACATTAGCAGCAGCCGCACATTACCCGTTCTTGAGAGCCTGAAGTGGCTGCACAGCCGCCTCTTGTTTTACTGGAGGCTATTTAATATTCTCTTGCTGTTGACACCCTGCCTCTCCCCCGCCTCCTCTCTTCTGCAGCTTTTCCCCAAACCTGCAAGAACAAGTAACACAGGCAATCCCTCGCCACTCCTCCAAGACGGCAAACTGGGACCAAAGAACAGGAGCTGGGAGGTTTCCTTCCTATTTGGTGCTAAAGAAGGATTTTGCCTACCAAGTCAGTGTGTTACCATCTATAGGCTCCAGCCTCAGCTCATACGTCCCATGCTCAGCATTGCTCCAGCACTTCACGCCGGTCCTAACAGCAGCAACGGGATCAGCTTCTAAGGTGTAAACCCACTAATACCTACACACTGTTCCTTTTTGCCTTCTCTGTGCTCCTGGAGATGTATTTGGATCCTGTTTACAGACTTCCCCCTGCAAAGCTGATTTTTTTTTTTTTTTTTCAGGCAAAAGCAGAGATTTTTGAAACACTGGAACGGGTTGCCCAGAGAGGTGGTGGAGGCCCCATCCCTGGGAACATTCCAGGCCAGGTTGGACGGGGCTGTGAGCAACCTGATGTGGTTCAAGGTGTCCCTGCTCCTGCAGGGGGGTTGGGCTGGGTGACCTCTAGGAGTCCCTTCCAACCCAAACCATTCTATGATTCTATGATTCTATGATTTTCATTTGTTCACCTGATTCCAGGAGCGGGAACCTTAAGCAAAATTAAAGAGAACACGAGACCTTTCCCTACCTATAAGCCCTCGCTTGCTATCAGTCAGACCCCACTTCCCTCTGCAAACGCCTCCTTTATAAAAATCAGCCTCTGCTGTTTAAAGGCAGCTATGGTGGAATATAGATTTCTTGTTTGCTTGCTGACTTTGACCTTTTCGAAACAGCCTAAGTGTTAATAATATTAAAACTGATAAGGGAAAAAAAAATCCTCACTATCCGACATAAGAAACAGGGGAGAGATCCAGTAAATTCTCATAGGCAGCCTAGCAAAACCAGTTCCTGTCCATTAATGGGTCTTTGGTACCTCACCTCCTTGCCCCCTTCGCCCACTAAACCCTTTGCAGAACTAAACCCCTATACCTCCAGCTCTGGAGCCCTCAGCACAAGGAGGACATGGACCTGTTGGAGCAGGGCCAGAGGAGGGCTACTAAAATGCTCCGAGGGCGGAGCCCCTGCTCTGAGGCCCTGGGGGAGTTGGGGGTGTTCAGCCTGGAGCAGAGGAGGCTGCAGGCAGAGCTGAGTGCGGCCGGTCAGGGCTTAAAGGGGGCCTATAGGAAAGATGGGGACAATCTTTTTAGTAGGGCCAGCTGTGACAGGACAAGGGGTGATGGTTTTAAACTGAAGCAGGGGAGGTTTAGACTGGATCTAAGGAAGAAATTCTTTCCAGTGAGGGTGGTGAAACCCTGGCATGTGTTGCCCAGAGAGGGGGTGGAGGCCCCATCCCTGGAAACATTCAAGGCCAGGTTGGACGGGGCTGTGAGCAACCTGATCTGGTTAGCGGTGTCCCTGCTCCCTGCAGGCCCGGGGGTTGGACTAGATGACCTCTAGTCTTGATGACCCTTCCAACCCAAACCATTCTATGATTCTATGATTCTATACCACAAAACTCTGAACAACTTTGCAAGGAGAAGATGATCTGGTTTAAGGAATGTGAGAACAGTTTCTTGGTATCGGGTTTTATGGAGGAGTGGAGAAGTGGCCTCCAACGTTTGCCCAGTCCCTTCCAGCCCTGCTAATTCTATATAAGCAAGAGATGAACACGAGGAAGAGTCTGCTTAGCCTGCAGCTTACTTGGGAATTTGATCCGCTTCTTGTGGCTCCAACGCCACCTCCCAAATGAGGACTTGCAGTTTGATCCATGCAGTCACCCTTGCTTTGGGATAACGGGGACAGCTGCTCAGCCTCCGTCCACCCGCGGCACTTGCTAAGGAAGGAGGGACGGCTTTCGGGTGTAGGGTGGTCAGAAAATAACGGAGGTTTCATATGGCAGCTGAACAGAAAACCCTCACCTCCGTTTGCTGGCTTGCACCCCAAGCTGGTAGAAATGCCTCCATTAAACCAGCAAAGCAGCCCACGGGAGAAGGGATGTGGAGGATCTAATACAAGGAGTGGTGGAACAACCTTCATCTCCCAAGAGCAGCAAAGCCATCGGGACGCTTTGAAACGGTTGCCCAAAAGGTGCCCCCAGCGGTCTTAAGAGCATGTAAAATCTTTGCACCAAATACCACATCACCCCTGGGCTGTCTGCTGCATCAGGTCCTCTCCTGGCTACGGCGCAAGCACTTTTGGATGTCACTGGAAGGTGGCTCAAACGTTTTTGGACACGAGACCTCTGACAAGCAGACCTTTGAGGGTTATTTTTCCTTCAAACCATCCCATTCTTAGCAATGTCAGATGCTACTTCCCATAGCGGATGGAGAAGGGTTAACCCGGCCGGGGGGTTGCTGCAAGCACTGCAATTCACCGTGCTCCCTCCAGCACTGAGTGTTCTCTTCCCAGCAGTTACTGGCTTGAGAGAGAATCAAACTAATTACCTTAGTAATTACTAAACTAATTACCTCTCTAATTACCGAGAGTCTTTGTTCACAAGGAGCAGACATTCTTGCAGAGGAGCCCTGGCTCAGCGCCCCATGCTCTCCGGGAACTTGCCTGGCTCTTTTACAATGACTTGAAGAGGCAGGTCCTCTTCACGCCACGGTCCTCCTCACACCATATTCAGGATATCTCCCTCTTCCTCAGACAGGGGTAGATGCTGATCAAGTTCCTTGGCTGGTGCAATGACCGTTTTGCTGCCAGGCAGACTGTGGAAGGGCACAGTACCTCTGCCACCCATAGGTTTCTCTGGTGGGAATATCCTTAGCACAGTGCTGTGGGATCACCACCACACCGATGATCAAACTAGAGATGCCCTTTCCTCCAAGCCCTACTTGACATTGCTCCCTCTGATAAGAACAGCATCTGCCAGCAAACGGGGAGGTGACTTGAGATGGCAGACATTCCTCTCCAGTATAGAGCCCAGCAAAACCCAACGTGAACATCACTGTCAACTTACATCCCCTCCCCAAGCTTACTCCCTCTTCGTTTTCCAGACCTCTATTTCAATCTTGCCTTGGGCTCTCAAGAGCCAGGGTCTGGTAGTCACTTGCCGCTCTTCTGAACTTCAATGTGACAGTGGGTGCTCAGCCCTGGAAACAGCCCCCAGCTCCTTAAAGCATGAACACAAATGGTTTCATTAATGCTGATCATGACCTGGAGATGATTTCATATGAAGAGATGTTAGAGCCTGAACACAGAAAGGACTCTCATGGCTGTCGAAAGAACGCCCACCTTACGCATGCCCTCTCTTGCTCTCTTCTTCCACAGTCCCCTCTCTTGCGTCTTTGGCCAACTTCCCAAACACAGTGTCAGCTCAACACAAACCTTTGCACACGATGAACTGACCAGCTGACAAAATCCAATTCTGCAGCTATTTGCCTGCAGGTGAGAAGACACGGAACTGAAAGCTGCCTCGCTCTGTGATGATCAGGGAGATCAGGGATCTCTAGGTGCTCATAGAATAGAAAGGTGCATATAACGAAAAGACTAGAGATAATCGGTTTGCCTTGCCCAAACACGTCAGGATTCGCAGCCGGAGGGAAGACCTTGCAACAGTTTGCAGAGAAGAATATTGTCTAGAATTTCTGTTCTTGTGGAAAGGAAAACAAAAAGGATAGAAAAGGGAAAGGCTTCCCCTCCTATCACTTCTTCAGCTTGAGAGGTGAGATGTAACTCCTTCAGATGGAGTCTACCTGAAACGCCATTCCCCTCTAGATTCCCTCAAAAAGGGCACAGGATCTGAAGGAGAACGCGCCATCTGAGCGGTAAAATTTATCCCAACCCGTAGCCATTTCCATGTTAAGGCTAATTCCAAATATCTGTTTAAAGTTGCAATGCAGGGATAGCCTAACAGGTCAAAAAAAAAAAAACCCTTAACGCTGCGATGTTACGAGATCTGTCTCATGCACGACTCCTGAGGAAACGAAGTCTGGTATTTGAAAGAGCCTAACACTGCTAAATTACACGAGAGTAGGATAGCAGTGAGTATTTTGACACCACTGAAAAACTTGTGATTTGTTCCACAGACTCTGAGCACAGAACAACAAAAAGCTTTGGTTTCGCTGTTACAAAACTGCTTTTCCATTGAGAACCCCAGGTAAAATTGCCCTTTGGTTACCGTTGATCAGAGCTTGTGAATCACAGAATCGCAAGGGTTGGAAGGGACCTCGGGAGATCACCCAGTCCAACCCCCCTGCTCAAGCAGGTTCTCCTAGAGCATGTTACACAGGACTTCATCCAGGCGCGCTTTGAATATCTCCAGAGAAGAAGACTCCACAACCCCCCTGGGCAGCCTGGGCCAGGGCTCGGGCACCCTCAAAGTAAAAAAGTTTTTCCTCATATTCAACTGAAACCTCTTCTGCTTCAGTTAGTACCCATTGCCCCTTGTCCTGTCGCTGGACAGCACTGCAAAGAGTCTGGCTCCGTCCTTGTGACTTCTACCCTTAAGATATTTGTATGTGTTGATGAGGTCCCCTCTCAGTCTTCTCTTCTTCAGGCTGAACAAGCCCAAAAGACCAGCAAGAACATCTGAAATCATTCTCTACCATGGGCACAGAGTGTCATGCCTTTGTCTGTCATCCCTAGAGAGTATCAACCCTGTCATCCCTTCTGAGATCAGGACCCACAAAGCTGAGTTCAAACTCTCAGTTTGGCAGGGAGCAATCTTAAGAGAGATCTGGTTATTTCTGAGAAGGAAGGAGACCGCCCCCACAGGTTTTCTATTCTAAAAAAAAAAGAGAAAACCGAGAAACTTAAAGATTTTCTATCTTGAAATGAAGCTACAAGGCAAGTCTTGGCTGGAAGGACATTGTCCACAACAGACTGGACCCAGCACTTTTCCTCCTTTCCCCCAGTACCATAAGCAGTAAGCTGCAGACACACGCTCCTCTTGCTTGCGCTTCTTCAGATCCTATGAACCTTGCTTGTTTTTATTACGAGTTTTTAAATATCAGTCCAGTTTCAAAAGAAAATATGGCAAACGTTTCTATTTTAGGCAGACCTTCTGCTTCCTTGAGCTGAAATGTCCAACATCACCTCTCAACTTGGTTTTCGAATGAACAGTGTCCTGCTTGACGTCCATACCAGCAAGTGGGGAGAAGGAAGAAGTCAATGACTGACAAAGGACTAGGATGCAGGCATGCAGAAGGAGGGGTGGTAAAGGCAGAAGACGTGGCAAACTGAAGCTCACTCCAGAAACATCAGAACTGCTGCTTTACTTTAAAAGGCAAAAGCTGTCCACAATGTGGACAATTTGAAGTCTACACCCTGTTTGCCGCCATCAGCATTCCCCAAGCTCAAGCAACACATGCTCGAGATGTCGCTACTGATGATACAGAAGATGTTTAAAGAACACAACATCTCAAATGAAGCCCGAAACGCAGTTGGAACAAAGCAAGCAAGACTGACTCCCATTGCTCAAGGCTGTCAGGATGGGAAACCAATAAACATTTGGCAATAACAGAGACCTTCCTTCCCGACATAGCTCTTCTCCTGATTTTACAATCATCTGGCCTTAAAAACGTCTGCTTTTCCTCTATGCTGCATTTTGCTGCCAATTCTAAGTCTGGCAAGGATGGATCTGCCAACTTCTTGGCTCTCTGTTACAAAAGAGAACATTATAAAGGAGAATTTGTGAGTTAGCTGATTTGTAAACACTACAGCAAGTCACCATGTAAACATGTCGCTTACGTCCCTATTATTTCTCTCAAGCAGTTTACCTGGCACCTGACGTTGAACTCCAGAATTTTCCTCTCCTACTGATATTACAGTTGCTTCACATGTAAAAAAGCCCAGCTTCTTTTCATAGCATTAAAAAAAAAAAAATAAAATCCTTAATTAAACAGTACTCACCAAGCATCTTGATAATTAGAATAGGAGAATCACTGGCAATATTTTGAATATGAATGAGATCCGCAGGTGCACTCGGAGTTGTACAGTAGGACGCAGTTCAAACGTAGCCAATTAGAGAAAGAGAACAGGTAAATAAATAGCAGAAGCTCTAGACACATTGCTTGTTTGACACCGTTACTACCACTATTGCGTAAAAACCTTTTCTAAGATTGCTTGATAAGACGAATGTGGCGGTCGTTATCTGAACAAAAAAAAAATTAAGTGAAAGTGATTACTTGCATAAAGATGGCTTTAAGCTTTGGGTGCCGCACGCCCTTTCATTCACAAGTACTTTCCAAGAAAGGAAGTTCTGGTGGTGCATGAATCACAGCACACTATCACATGGGAACCTTTTAGGTTGCCGTGATGGAAAACAGTTTTATGGAAGTGCGGTTCCTGAAATCAAGGTTGGTTATGCATAAAAGTCTACACTTTAAAGCTTCAGCAATAACATCTGCTGGGAAAACATGATTGACACAGCAGAGGGAACACCATCCGCCTCTGAGAAGTGGAAAGAGAGACAGACTGAACCATCAATCTTGTGCATAAAATATATTTATTGTTGGTACAGAGCGAGGCATGTTCGTCAGTACTTGATAGGAGTGAGGAGCACAACAGAATCATTTCACGTAAATAAAGGCCATGTTACATCTTAAGTGTTGGATCATTAACACCACTCCAGCAGAAGGCCTGGAGAGAGACTTCATTAAGTTACATAATTTGTGAAATAAGTTAAAGCACGATTTACGTCATTACACATTGTAAGGGAAACTTTAATATGAGCAACGAATACAGTGAGGAGCAGCGGCTGAGTGGCTCACGAAGTACCGCCACGTCCCAGCACACCAAGCGTTACATACCCGTGCCTTTGACAGGGAGAAGTTTTTCAGGAGATTCTACAATGAAATAGCAGCATTTGAAGGATATTTCCCCTTTCTAAGGTCAGTGAAAGGTTCTTTTCTTTTCCATCCTTCAATCACCAATAAGTGGATTTTACTAAGACTGAACAGTATCTTCGGATGTGTGATTTCTGATGTAATAAGATACAGGTCTTGGCTTTTCAAATGGTCACACTGATTGAGCCGTGATGGCTGCTGCTCTTGAAATGGCTCTTCCAGTTCTTCTCTTTATTGGTCTGCCCTGTAAATGGGCTGTCATATCATTCTTGGGAAAAAATGCTCTTCTGCTGAAATTAGAGTTGATGGTCTTGTGCTTGATTTGGACAGTGCCTTTATCCTCCTCTCCCAAGCATGCTCTGCTAAGAAAGTGGTCAGGGGGGAAGGGAAGAAAGAAACACATATTTCAATAACTCAAAGTTACTCCAGAGACATTTGGCTACAGCTCCTTCTTAGGAATTGCAATTTTTAAAATTAAAATATAGAAAAAGAAACATTGTCAACATACACATCATCACAGAGGCGAGTCGCAGAGGCATAATAAAGCTATTTGAGGACTCAACAAGCCAGCCATTTGGAGGCCTGACGAGCTGCAGGAACGATTCCTTTTCATCTATCAGCTATCATGGCTCTAGTTGCACTATGGCTATTAAGGAAATTAAAAAGTCTGACCTTAAAATAAGATAAATCCTGTTCCCAGCAATTACATACTCAAGGAAATATATCCTGAAGTCATACACCACTATCTCCCATCCCCACCTCCTTCCTGTGTTGAGTCATAATCAAAATCTCGACAGTCTGAACATGTTGCACCAACCTTGTGCTTCATTAATCGCCTCCTGTGCACAACCAGGCCACCAAGAGCTAAAAGTATAGAACTGTCAAGTAGTCCAAGGGTTACTCCTCCTGCCACACCAGAGAGCTCTGCCATCAAGTCTTGACTCTTCAGAGAGGTCCTGGCCTCTACCACGAAAATACAGACTTGCAAGGACAGTATGTAGGGCTCTTCTGAGAACTTCCTACTGCCATGATCTAGAAATAAAGGGTCTGCAGAAGCCAGCATGTATGGATACTACTTGTCTAGATCCGTAAGGAGAACAGAAAGCAGGATCTAATAGGACACTGACAGGCTAGGCAGCAAAAGTATGTTCACTGGAGGACTATGATGCTGACCAAGGCAATCTATTGTTCTTGCCTACAAATTCCACAAAATGGGGAAGACAGTAATTATGAGTCTCCTTGTAAGAAATGGTAGGAAGGGATCTGATAATTTTTAGGGCTTATGTAGGGAGCAAACCCAAATGTAGACCTTGAAATCTTACAGGAGACCTACAAACAGCTGATTCAAGTATTTGAGCAGCAGTACCTGGCCAGGCAGGGCACATAGCCTTGCAAGTCAGGATTGTCAGAGTCACAGAAGTTAGGGCTCAGGAAAATTAGAAATATGTCACGTATGTCTTCAACCAAATTGTCACGGTATTTCTAAAAATAACCCGGTGAACCAGTCATGTAGATCAACCAGTATTTCTGCAAGGATGAAGAGGTCTACCAAGGAGCAGGAAAGTGTGCATATGAAAAGATGGTAAAAGTCCTTGTGATCTCACATATTCTCCAGAATCCATGGTAGAGAAGTACACGCTGACAAAAGGAGTCAGTTCTATGCTACCCAGGTGCTATTACAAATAAAAATATGGGAAACTTTTATTAGTTGACAAAATATCCAATCTGAGTTTGACAGCATCTCCATGGAGATTTCTGTAAAACTGATGAAGGCTATGTTACCTGAAAGGCTCTTTTTGCAGAAAAACTTACAGAAACTTGCTCGAAGCCATCACTGGGCTGAATATTAACTTTCCATAAATTTAACACTGCGTAAGTTAATGCAGGAAATTCCCAAAAGATCTGAGAAAAATTGTGTTACTTTTATTTAGTGTCCTAAGGAAAGAAATCGCAGGTATTTGTTCATCACATGCATATTTCTGCCCACAAAATTTCATCTTCAGACAATTGGGAGTGTCCCAGGGCTTGGGTTAGTCTACATTTTGGGGTTTTTAAATGTTCTTTACTGACTCTTTCCCTTTAACATCACCTAAAAATTCACTTCATGTGTTTAAATTTTTTTTCTTGTGTTTTTTTTGTTACACCAACATAGGTGTGAAGGGATCCTGGTCTGACTCTTCCATAATAAACTTCCTTCAATCAAGGTAGTGCTAAATGGGGACCATAAAAGGCAACGCCTTTTTATTACGTTTCAGTTCAGTGTTTCCAGCTACACTAATTTTACATACTTTTCTATTAGATTGGAAGATGGTATCTAGTAAAAATACTGCAGGATGAGGTTAAAATATGGTTTTATTCTGCCTAGGATACATGATTAAGGACCACTCTATCCTACAAATTAAAGTAATGGTTACACGGCTGACGGATAACATTTTGTAGCCAGGCTGTCAGACACCAGCAGCTGTTGGCATCATTCTTTGAAGTACTTTTAAATCTCACCTGCCTGCAGAGGCTCGCATCCCTCTGAAATTCAATGGTCTCATAGGAAACTATTGCACAGGCTTCATTAAGCTATAGTCTAGTTGTATTTCCATATAGGAAATTAGGACTCCCTGTAGCCCAGGGAAAAGAGAAGGGGGGGAAAAAAAAGAAGGGTATTTTAACAGCTACCTTTGTCCATATCAGTGGACAGCAGACTGGGATAAGCGATAAAAATGCCACTGGATGGTCCCATATGGTGACTGGTCTGGTTGGAGTTGCTTCAGCAGTGGGAGTACAAATACATGCCACAGACAATCCTAATATCAACCCCTTAATGGCTCCATTAAGTAGGTTTTTCTCTCCATTACTATTATAATAAAATGCAAACATTAATACTAGAGTTTAATTTATTTCACTAGCTTCTCATGACTTTGGGAAAAGATTTAAAGCGACGATACAACAACGTGTCAAACTCCTCTGAATTAACAGCTCTCCGGGCCTTTCTAACAAGGGGAGAAAAGGACAGATAGAGACATGAGATTACAGACAGGATGAGAAATAAGGAGCATACAGAAGAGAGGGTGAGATAATTATAAGCAAGATAGGAAAGAAAGAGGAGTCAATAAATTCAATTTATGAAAAGCACAGAGTGTGCTCAGCCTGAGCACAAGTGCCTCGACTCACCGCCAGGAAATCGGATTAGTTAACTTATTTGGTTTTCAATATCTTGGTCTATTCCCTCTAGCAAATTTTCTTCTTTGTTTGTTTCTTGTAGCCAGTGTCAGTTAACTTTTTCATTTCTGAATCTGGTATTTATCCCACTCCTCTTGTCTCCCAAGCAAGTAGGTAATTTTGCAGTGTTTTATAACAGCGTTTAGGAATTATTTCAAAATAACTGTTTTGTCTGGACCTCTGGGCAATCAGTGAGTAAAAATAATTACAATTACAGCTGCAACACATGGAGGATGAGCTACAGAGGACTGATGTTCATTATGAAAACCAATTGTTCCTGCTTGCAAATATTTCCATCATAAAAGGCTTCTCTTTCTCTGTCATCATAAGAGAGAAACCTCTCTGAATTCTCATCTTGAAGCATGTGTACAAGAGAATGAGAAGCATTTAGGAACCACTTTTAACTACTTGACAGGTTTGGTTGAAGATCTTCAAGAAAAAAGGTGTTTAAAAGGGTTCAAAAACCTAATGCTCATATTTATGCAATCTCCTTTTCCAGCACCTTCAGAACATGAATTAATTCATCCTCATCAGAGTCTTCTGAAGAAATTGCTATCAGATACAAACTTTAGTTATAGCTAATGTATCAGTAATTACTCTCAATTTTCTAGTTACTTTTAAAAATAAGATAGAATATAAATACAGTAAATTAGTGTTCCAGATGATGCAAGCCATGGCGAAAATCTAGTTCACTACATAACAACCTGATATTATTCATTAGCCTTTTTTTCTAAAATGTCTCAGAAACACCCATGGTCCAGTAACTTCAGACTGGATTTTGGAATACAAAAATCAAACTAAGAGAAAATGTAGAAAAAATAAATATACACACCAATTATTGTTTGTCATAGTAGGAATTCATTACAAAATTCAATTTAAAGAAAAAAAAAATACAGTTCCAAAAGTCATGGAGAACTGTACAGCTTAGGGAAGATGGGGATGAGCAGAATTTGCTGGCAGGAGCCACGGCAGCTCCTGCGCCCAAGGAAGGCACCTGGTTGCACTGCTCACGCTTGGGTGTCTGATGCTCAAGCATCTTTCCAAAATTAATAAAGTGTCAGTAGCTTTATGAAAGAAAGCCTCAGGCTAGGAGATCAGGACAATTTTTCATGAGCAGGGAGATCTGGTAGGCTGTAGAGTTTTTAAGGAAATGAAGGAAGTCGGGAGCTTGGTGCGTTAACAAGTGGGCAGGAGAAACACCAAAGGATCTACTGAAGGAGGTGATTTTGAAAGGGCCAGGGTGATCTCACTGACTTTTGTATCTAATCACATGGATCCTCTTTGAAGTTTTCACTGATGCTAACAACACTTAATATCACAAAGTGATTTCGGAGCTGCCCAGACAGCCACACAAATTGTCCTCATCCTGCACTGTTCAGAGAACAACCACGCTACAGCGGTTAGCCAAGTTTGTCTTCCAGCCTGTCCTGGTTTCAGCTGGGACCGAGTTAATTTTCTTCCTAGTAGATGGTATGGTGCTGTGTTTTGGATTTAGTACTAGAAGAATGTTGATAACACCCTGATGGTTTAGTTGTTGCTGGGTAGTGCTTAGACTGGCCAAGGACTTCTCAGCTCTCAGCTCTGCCAGGGGCACAAGAAGCTGGGAGGGGACACGGCCGGGACAGCTGACCCCAACTGGCCAAAGGGCTATTCCAGACCATAGGACATCATGCTCGGTATATAAAGCTGGGGGAAGAAGAAGGAAGGGGGGGATGTTGGGAGCGATGGCGTTTGTCTTCCCAAGTCACCATTACGTGTGATGGAGCCCTGGTCTCCTGGGGATGGCTGAGCACCCGCCTGCCCATGGGAAGCAGGGAATGAATTCCTTGCTTTGCTTTGCTTGCACACGCGGCTTTTGCTTTCCCTATTGAACTGTCTTTATCTCAGCCCACGAGTTTTCTCACTTTTACTCTTCTGATTCTCTCCCCCATCCCATTGTAGGGGGAGTGAGCGAGCGGCTGCGTGGGGCTGAGTTGCCAGCCGGGGTTAAACCACGACACAGCCCTGCCAATCCAGCCAGGCTGCCTGTGCAAAAAGGAGCACACTAATGGTATAAAGAAAGAATTAACAGTAACAGCATCGCACAAATGTATTAAGTGCTGCGGACTGAGGAACAGCTTTAGCATCGCCACGCCACTGTTGGCTCCTACCACGTTTTACACAGCACAAGACCACGAGCAGCGCTAACTCCAGCAAGGTCTTCAGTAACATCAGAGCAAGACTGCACCAGTGTGACAGCAAAAAAGTTTGTGGTGAATGATCATAGTCAAAGTCTTACTACTTTTCCGTACAGACAGAATAAACTCGAGTGAAAATTATTATCGTTATCAAATACTAGACGTGCTTGCTGGGTCTCTGCTAACGTATCAGTGCACGTGTTTTCACATGTTCAAATATTAACCCATAGATTTTAACAGAACTAAAGATCAACAGACTTATTTAAGCACTTTTAGCATACACTACGCATATGGCCTATAAGCACATTTGCAACTCGCTTCTTTAGGAGCACAATCAAGGTCAACAGATGCATCTCTATATCTAAAAGAGGTTAAGCTGTTGAAAAGGAATCACGTTTAGAAATTTTAGCTGAACTGGAAGATGTATATATTACTATCATTTTCCCTTATGCTGCACTAATAAAGCATTAGAGTTTATAATCTACAGTAACAAACCGTACCTGAGCAAATTGGAGGAGAGGAGGGCAAGACCAGGTGAATGGTGGTATTAGACTCTTGGAGCACATCACTTAAAAGAAATTGAGACTTCCAACTGGTGAGCAATCTAGTTTGAGATGTTCATCCGTTTCTTACTGAAAGTGGTTGTATTTATGACAAACAGTACTATGTAGTTTAATCCCCTTGTTTTACTGCTAAAACTGCAGATACCAGGAAATATCTGCCAACAGCAATAGCTACTGCACCAAACAAGAGCTTCCCAAGGGAAGAGATGGAAACCCTAGCGTTTAAATAAATTGGAAGTGGACCTCACAGAGCTTGTGCGAACATATGTCCTGGGAACAGTACTGCTTTAGCATCTAAGAAGGACTCATTGGATAATCCGATAGTCTTCCTCTCTTCTTCACTCCATCATTAAACCAGTGGCAGTATTTCTAGACCCACCTGTTTGGCATGATTGACACAGTGCAGGTACTGGCTAGCCAGGGCAGAGCAGCTGAGGGTCTCCTGAGCATGTTGCCGATAACATTGTAGAATTTTATCCTGCAGATCAGCACAGATGGGATGAGACTCATATCGCCTGGGGAAAGAGGAAAGAAGATTTTGGTTTTCTTCTCAAAAAGATTTCAGGAAAGACGCCACTTTTAAAATTCTTATTTTTTTTTTAAAGAAGTAAACTAAATAATAGAAGTGAAGGAAAACACTTTACAGTTATAAACAAAGGCTGTTTCTAGTGCTATCTGGGCTATAAAGTGGATAACATCAGACACAAACATCAAGTTGAGCTGCAGAAGTTTGGCTGTTAGGACCACAAGTGTCATCCTGATCCAGTACTCGGGTTGCAGCTGGCAGAGAAAATGAACATCCAACTTCATACGAGCACGCATCTTTAACTGAAGATCCCAGGAATGACGAAGCACATCTGACCTCACCAACATTAGAAAAACAGTCACAGAGCCACGGGAAAGCTTCATTGCTGTATAGCCCTATGACCATATCATCTTGCTACTTATTCAATATTGCTCCTGCATAAAAGTGAAATCACCCATTGGGCTGACCTGGAGAATATAAAAACCCTGCTCCCATCAGCAAATTACACCACCTACTTCTGCTGATCTGACGATAGCCTCTATTTTTGGTGCATCCTCCTTCCCATCACCTCAATTCTAATCCTGATGCCAGATGTGCAAGTTATTGAGGAATTTTGTCTATTTTCTTTATTGTATGGATTCATTACTCCTGCCATCTTTTTGCCTTCAAAGGAAGCTAAAGAAACAGAAGCTTCTTTAGTCCGTCCTGTAAAATCCAACCTCTTTCAGACAAATCTCGTCATTTGCATTAATCTGTAAAATGGTATCCACACTGATAATGCCACAGACTAAAATGAAAATACAATACTTTCCTATTTCAAAAGTAAGAGCGTTGACAAAGTGTTTCAGAGACGAAATGTCCATTGAAATTTTAAGCTAACTGGACAATTACGTTATAAATACTTTTTAAAGTACTCATTTCTGTAAGAGACAATCAAATCACAGTTAAACCCCTTTCACACCAAAGAGAAAATATTTCAATGGCAGGAAAAAACACATGAAAATTTAGAAAACCATTTACAGCTCATAGGCTTTGAACACAACCATTTGCTTTACACGTGCAAACTGTGTCTTTAACGCACCTTCCCATTTACCCTACTGGGAAAGCCTGACAGCGGCTGCTCTAACATCCATTCCAGCCCACGGTATTTTTAGTTCAATAAGGTTGTAAAAAAATGAGACTCATCAGCCACGGTATCCTCAGATGAATATTCCCTTCCTTCTTATTCTGCTGATTGGCCAAGGCGGATCTCTATTTTACTACAGCAAGAAGTGAAACGTGAAGCACAATGCTGTTCCTTAGGGGAATCGACTTCTTGGCAATCACTCAAGATGTAGTACCAAAAAAAAGGAATGTTAAGTCGCCTTGATTTTACAGTATATACCTATATAAAACACCCCTCTTACTCTTTTCATTCATTACCGTACATCTGTGAAACGCCTAAAACAGAATTTAAATGCAGTCCCAGGTGCTTACACACTTTATGATCTGAACGTTCAAACTTCTGTAGACTCTTACGGATGAGGATTTTCCCTTAATCCCCCCTCTGCTGATATCAGCAAGGACTTCAAAAGTGTGTTAGGCATCAAAATGTATGTCCACAAACTGCTGCGCACCGACTGCTTATGGCAAGGTCTGTATTGGGATGGAGTACGGGAGGAAGCACCACGTACGCTCTTTGTAGACTCACAGTGGTGATGATTTAGGTCCAACTAAACCGGAGCTCGTTTTAACTGCCCGAAACCCTGGTCTGGATTGATAACCCAATACAATAGACCATGCGTTAACAAAAAAATACACACAGTAAACCTGGCTGTGCCTTTATTCACAAGTGATTTCAAAGTGGCTTCTTATATATAAGTGAAGAGCGAAGGAAATGGGCTGCTGTACGCTTGCGACATAAATTCTGTAAAGGTATTTAAAGCCCTTTCAACAGAGGTACTCTAACCCACGTTAAGGAGCTTTTTTGATTGTGTTTTTTTTTTTTTTTTTCCCTGAGCCACACCATTAATGACCGTTCAAAGTCCATGAACTATTCCTTATTTGAATGATTCAACAGACTCTTTACGTTGCCAACCATATCGGAGTCCTGTAAGACACGTCATCTCCTGCCCTGCAGGTACTTACTTTCATACTATGACCTTTTAGTGGTCATTTTTCAAAACACTGCCTGTCCTTCCAGGCACTGCAGACCCAACACACGTCAATGCGAACAGGGCCACTTCCTTCAAGTCAACAAAGTCCATTTTCTTGAATTAATCTGTTGAAGGAGAGCACCGTCTCCGTATTGATCTGCTGTGCTTGTTACGCTACCCTAATGCACTACTTGCACTTTTGGGAAAACGCTAAACGAGATTACTGTCTAACATTAGATGGCCATAAACCACGTGCTGCAGGATCTCCCGTTCAGGAAAGAAGGTTGAGATGCGCATTATGGTAACCTCACCGAAGGGTTTGCGATTGATTTGTGTTTGGTGATGGATGACAGGACTCTTAGATGGATGGTCAGAAACAGCCAACAGCAAGGAAACTCCTCAAAAGGGAAAAGAAATATCTCCCTAAACCAGCACTTCTCTAATGTTCCTATAAATAAGGGTGATTTTGCAGAAGCATTTAAGGGTCTGTGGGCCTTGACTGAAGAAAAAGCTTGTAAAAAAAGGTAGGTAGTGCAAAATCAGTAATTATGTGGAATCCGTAGTAAAAATGTGGAGGTTTAAAATACCTGAACGGATAAAGCAACTTGGTCTGGTCCCAGAGCTGACCCTGCTTTGAGCAGGAGGTCCCTTCCGTGAACTATCCTGTGTCCCGAGAGAGAGATATCTGTATGTTGGGACATGTGGCAGGGAAAGTATCCCATTATTTTATTTTTTTTTTAATCACTTGGGAATTTCACAACTAAACGGAAGGAAAAATACACAACATAGTAGTGAAGCAGGAGTGCCAGGGAACCCTGACAGATCTCCATCTCCATTCCGTGCAACTCAATAACTACAGAATCAACACCCATGGAATCTAAAATGCCTTTCTTAGCAAAAGTCAATACGAACAGCAGTCTGATCTGCGCCGCGTGCCACATGGCACGCTAGTAACAATGCGTTTTTATTAAGTTTACAATTACTTGATCTGCTTTTGCTTTTCCAGCTGCTCCTCAAGCACCTCACATGCTAGCAGAATATTCCTGTGCGCTGGAATAAACCTCCGAGGGAACTGCGCATCCACCTTTTCCATCAAGCTGATGCGCCGCAATCTCATAAAGGTAATAGGATGAAGACACAAAAGAAAATGAGAGAGAGTTTGAAAAAAATATTCTATGCTAAAGCATGAAGAGAAAATTTAATGAAGGTAACTTTGTACTCATCTGGCGTCTCTCAAAGAGCATAGCTTATTGTACTCCTGGGGGCACCGAGAAAGGAGCCCCTTCATGGCATTCAAACAAAATGTCTACTAAAGAGGAAATTTGAAATCACCACAGTAAGCTTTACAAGTTTTGTGATAAAACTGACATTCTGACTGAAGGAATCTGAATCGCTGATGAGTTTCCAACTGTGCAGGTATCTGGCATAATCCCACCAGATCAGGACTTCAGGCAATTGTCATAAAATATGGGAAAAAAAATAGCAAGAAAAAACCAGCATGCAATACAAAAAATAGCGCCATTAGATGGCCAGAAGTATCCAGGGCTTAATTTTATTCCTCATTAAAATGCTGACACCTATCAAAAGCATCTGGTTTTATTTGCGTAGCCCTTGGCATCTAAGGCTACCTCTCTACTACTAAATAAAACAGACCAGAGGTGATTGTCTGGGTCCAAGGCCAAGTAGCACGATACAGCACAACCTACATCTCTTAAGTGCAAAATCTTGCCTTCCTCTCCAAACACGCAGCTCAGCGCATCCGCATCCAAACCGCAAACTGGGGACAGTCCCCAGCATGTGCTGTTCATAGAATCATAGAATCACTTTGGTTGGAAAAGACCTTTAAGATCATTGAGTCCAACCGTTAACCTAGCACTGCCATCCCACCACTAAGCCATGTCCCTAAGCACCTCATCTATCCTTCTTTTAAATACCTCCAGGGATGAGGACTCCACCACCTCCCTGGGCAGCCCATTCCAGAGCCTGACAACCCTCTCGGTGAAGAAATTTTTCCTAATGTCTAACGTAAACCTGCCCTGGCGCAACTTCAAACCATTCCCACTTGTTCTTTCGTCCGTTACCAGGGAGAAGAGGCCAACCCCCACCTCACTACCCCCTCCTCTCAGGCAGCTGTAGAGGGCGATCAGGTCTCCCCTCAGCCTCCTCTGCTCCAGACTAAACAACCCCAGGTCCCTCAGCCGCTCCTCGTATGACTTGTGCTCCAGACCCCTCACCAGCTTTGTGGTTCTCCTCTGGACCTGTTCCAGCAAGGCAACATCTTTCTTGTAGTGAGGGGCCCAAAACTGAACACAGTATTCGAGGTGCGGCACCGAGTACAGGGGCACGATCACTTCCCTACTCCTGCTGGCCACACTATTCCTGATACAGGCCAGGATGCCATTGGCCTTCTTGGCCACCTGGGCACACTGCTGGCTCATATTCAGCTGGCTGTCAACCAGTACCCCCAGGTCTTTTTCCGCCGGGCAGCTTTCCAGCCACTCTTCCCCAAGCCTGTAGCGCTGCATGGGGTTGTTGTGACCAAAGTGCAGGACCCAGCACTTGGAAAAAAGTTGCCCCGGTCATGCCCAGTGTCGTCCAAGGAAGAGTTAGCTCCAAATCAAAACCCTATAAACGAACGTGCTACCCATTAGACCCAATGCAGCAGCACAGACGAGCGCTAGAGATGATGTCCTGATCTGTTTTATTTACTCCTACTGATGTAGGAGAGGAGCCACGCTGCGACCAGACCCCACCTGCACCAGGTAGCATGCAAAGAAAAATAAGAGGAGGAGGATGTTTCTTTTCTCAATGTGCTTATAATGCCCACAAAGATAAGAAACAACAAATTGATGGCGCAAGAAGGAAACTGAGGCAATCCATACTCTTGTGATAGGCAACAGTCTAACTGTTGTCAGGTGCTTTATGAGCAACCGAGAGGATTTTTAGAGGGATTTGTGGGAAGTTAATGAATTAACGATGCCTACATCTAGCCGAAATTCCTTCTGAGAACCAGCGAAACTTGGACCTTGTTTGAAAAGTGGATGAGCGAGGGATGGAAGGTGATGTCGTGAGGGGTTCAGAGAGAAAGTAAATAGGGAATTGGAAACAGCAGGGCAGCAGAAATGGGACACGCGGGGCTTCAAAAGCGAAGACGTGTGACTTGCCCGGGATAACATTGATGGGGAAGCCAGTGGCAGGATGAAAGGAGATGATGTGAATACGGGGTGGGAAATTATCTGCAGCACTGCTTTCAACAGACATCATCGGGGCAAGATTTCACTTCTCACGGCCAGGGGGACAAACAAAAATAATAATAATAATAATAATAAAAAAAAAAAATGTTGCGGCAACTGGTAGCCTGAGTTGTGATGGATTTAGCTGAGCAGATGGACAAGAAAGGCCATGTTTGAGATATTTTGCATAAAGAGTCAGCAAGAGCGAAACGTAAGCGTAGCTGAGAAGACCTAGAGAGAAGGTCAGCTCAAAGATGAAGTGTAAGCGACAAGTCTGAAACAGCAGCAAGACAGCGGTATTTTCCATCGTGACACAAAAAGGTGGTGGTGAGGGGGTTATTCTCTTTTCAAGATGCCTTCATCCAAAAAGAGCCACTTGCAACAGCATCTCTGCCGAGTGAATTTGCAGGACTTGTTTGTAACGTAGAAAATAGTTGCAAAACAGATAACAGGGGAAAAAAGACAAAAGGGCAGATGGTAATGAAGGTCCTTACTGCTGCACAATTATTTTTAGGTTTTAAATTAATTTACTCTTTATATTAAATTATTTTTAAAAATTGGCTTCGCACATTAAGTAGGTGATGACTTGAAAGTGCATTATGAAACACGTAAAGCACAAACCAAATGGTTATGTTCTTCTAAAAATCATTTGGAAGTAATACCGCCGATGTGATTTCTGAATATCTACAACTGATGTTCTGAAGCAGTCCATAATCAAGCTGTGCCCACACAGAGCCCTCAAAACTACCGCGTGGGAAGTGCTGCCAGCAAAAGATCAAGTACTGTAGAGTTGATTCTTGCTTTTATTTACACTCGACTACATGGTGTGACTTTTCCAAAAGGTGTAAAAGAAAGAATTTGCCTAACGAATTTATGATGAAATGGTGAAAGAGAACCACAGTTGTTTCCGATCTACAGTCGGGAATGCCACATGTGGGTAATAATACCAAATAAATAACTTCTGCAGAAGTCAGAACACAACTGACTCCGCCTGCTGATGTATCTTTTGTGCCACAAGTGCTAGTGTTAATATTGCCCGTGTTATTTTTAGACTCTTTTGCCTAAAATCCCGGCACCGACAAAACCACAGGCAAATGTTTGTCATCGTCTCATTTATTTCATCTTCCACCCAGCCTTCTTAAAAGCAAATAAAAGTCTATTTCAAACATTCTGACCTTTGAAATTTAGGGACGGAGATGAGAAGAGGAGGAAAGACACATTCCAGCATATTCACACACACACACACACACACTGCTTGAAGACAGACATTTAATTATGTCTAGAGAGTACTAAGTCAAGTTCAATATGTTGACAAAAACCTGGTTTAACAACGACGACTGGCATATAGTCCTACTAGACCTTTTTAGATGCCTTTTTTTTTTTACCTAGTGAATGTTTCCTACCTGGTATGTTGGTAGGATATTGGTTCAGCTTTTAGCATAAGCAAAGTGGAAACCATTCCTTGCATTGCAACAACTTATTTACTGCATACAGGGAGGAAGATTAACAGAGAGAATTTACGATCTCAAATCTGGCAAAGCACATAAATATGAGCAGAACTTCAAGAAGTGAGTAATTCCACATTTGCATGTGTAAAGTTATGCACATTCTTAAACCCTTTCTTGGGCTGGGACTTAAAGCAGGAAGACGTTAGGATGAGGATCAGAAAAGATTTCCCGGTTGCGAATCCTAATTAGACTGATGAACTGGTTGCCAAGGCAAGTCTTCAGATTCTGAGGACGTTACGTTAGGACTACACCTCTTCAGCCCAGAGAAAGACAAAATTGCAACTGAACGTGAGATGGGTCTGTGAAATCACCAATGGCACACACAAGAGCGGCAGCCAGGGAGGTTTTCTAGCAGTAGATTTGCAATGGAAAAATAATTCAAGCCTTTCCAAATAACACATAATGAGAAGCTGGTAATCACCACTGGAGGATACCGGGGACAGTACCTAAGCACGTTTGGGTTCAAAAGATAATTATACAGTAATGTGAGAGATATCCATCAAGAGATTATAAGCAAAAATACAATGTTTGGCTCAGGAAAGCCCCACTCCGCTACTTCTTTGAGGGTAAAATGGTATCACTGTGTACCTTCCCTATTTTTACAGCGTTCCCTAAAAACCCACGCCTAGCCGTTGCCCAAGAAGCTTGGGAGACCTCTGAGCTGACCTGCTGCGGCTGCTTATGCTCCAAATAGCTTGACGAGCAAGTCATCAAATGAATCCAAGATTCCCATCAACCCCAAGAAACAAAATTAGACTGAATACTTTTATTTAAATTGGTATTAATTGACTTTTATCATCCCAAACCACTACTCATTTACAAAATTCCTCTCCCTGAAAAAAAAAAGAACAAAAAACCCCTTAAAATACAAAGTACACCAACATATTATTATACAAACGTACCTTACACACAGCTGGTTCTTGCAGCTGCGAAGGGAACCACATGGTGGAATTACCCAAATTTAGGATGCATGTTTTTTTTTTAGCTTAAGGAACAGTTTTTATTGAATACCAGGATACTAAAATAAACAATCACATGGATGATAATGATAGAAATTTTAGACTTCTAACAGGGGCACGCATGCCTTTACAGTATAGAAAAGATAGCGCAGCAACTACAGTCTGTAATCAGAAGAAATTCTGGAAGGAGCAGTTTTATCTCCACGGAATATATTATATCCACGTAATGTACCTATATGCTGTTTATATATAGAAAGAACTTCTTGGTCTTGCACTGATCAAAACCAGTTCCTATGTTTGGCAAGTTAAGAGACAAAGAACATCATCTCAGATATATATATGTAAGTCTGTCCAACCCCTCGGCAGAACAAAACCCAAACTAATCCCACCACTAGAGTCCAATCTGCTCAGTCTGAATTGAGCAAAAACCCCCGCTTTCATGCATACGTGATCAGCACATCAACGCTTGCATTTCAAGCCTCATAATGTAAATTCAGATCACAAATTATTTTTAGCGTTTGCATGTGGCATCACTCGAGCTCTGTCTCATTACTCCGCCCAAAAAATTATTTAATGAAGACTGCCAAGATTCGGCTCGTTCAGCTGTTTATGAGCAGAAAAGTCAAAGATCACCACGGCAAACAACACCAGGTGGTGCCATTTCTTAGTATTAGGACTTTTGGGGGGCTTTTTGGCACTATGGAGGTTTCTGCTGCAGCAAGGGAATTACTGCTCTCTTCAGACCTACCTAGAGCATCATGATAAGGTAGATCCAGTCATTGGGAACTTTAATTGATGTTTTGGCTGACGTTTCTCATGGAAGTGGCTGATGCCAGTGGTTTGCAACATCGCTGTTGCAGGACTACTTGGGTATATTAACTAGCATTACATACTATGTAAAAATACAATACAGTAGTTCTAATTTTTAAAGTAAAAATTCATTTTGCAACGGTTTGCCACCTGCTTCTATATGAAGGTGGCAAAAATACATAATTTTATCTGCTTCAATGGAGATTTTATCCATTTAAATTTCATTCCTGTCCCTATCTTAAATTTTCCATAGTAATGATACAACCCCGGGTGTGTAAAGCACACACACAAAAGAAGACAGACAGACTTAAAGACCAAAAACCCAGCTGAGCAGTACAAACCAAATACACATCAGCGTACCAGGTTGTAGATTTATTATTGCCACGGACTTCCCAAAAGCTATACAACTCACTTCAGCCTTTGTAAAAAGTCATGAGTAACACGCTCATCCCCAAAATCGTGGTAATAAAATCTTCACAGCACCTTAGACAACTACGCTAAAAAAAAAAAAAAAAAAACAGCTTTCCCTTTATATAGGTGCTATATAATGTGTTTTAATAAGGAGAAGCGCTTCCCATCATAGCAAAGGTCAACTACTGCGCTCAATGCGAAGCACCACAAGACTCTAACTCACAGCACATTATTATCCAAATATTACTCTCTAGAGCCATATGTATTTAACTATTTTCTTCAGCCGTATGAGGCCCAAAAGCCTGTTACTGACCACACAAATAAGAGATATTACGAGTAGAAGTAGCGTACAGAAAAAGCAATCAACAGTTAAAACACTTCAAGCATCGCTGCTCCCGCAGGTGATGATTACTCGAGGGAACTGAAGGTTGCAATCTTAAGAGATAATAGAGTAAATGCCAATTTTTCATTTGGGCATGAAGTTATTTAACAAAAAAGGCTTGGATTCACCCTGAGAAGTTAACGAAGGCTACGTACACTTCCCCAGGTCTTGCGTTGGGCTGCAGCAAGCCACCCTTTTCATGAAAGAGAATCAGCTTGGCTGCAGCAACGATAATGCATTAGCAAACACAAACAAAGAGCAATCCTCATCCTGCGAACACGCCAATAATAAAGGGGTACTGGACCTTGCCATAATATATCTTAGTTTTAATGCGCTTGTACAACGGGCTCTAGAAATATTAAAACATAATGCCCTCAACAACCCTTTTAGCATCCTAGTAGGGAACATGGACCTCTCACCATGAACAAATCATGAACTGAACTTAAGAGACATAAGCTGCAAAGCGCAGCATTCGTGGGTTTTTCATGATTTTCATTATTTTTCTCATTATTTTTCACTTTGTTATTTTTCATTGCTTACAGGTAGACGTTTCCCTGAGACTATTATAATGGCACCTGGAAAGCAGTTTAACACCAGCAGGTAGAGGGTATTGCAAAGAAATATCATTGCCAACTCAAAGATCCCACAAAGGTCTCTCCTTACACATTTGCTTTGTGTTGGCAGCATTAATTAAACACTGGATTAATTAATGGAACTTCAGTCTGATCCAAGAAAAGAGGAGTATGGCCAGAAGGGTGAGGGAGGTTCTCCTCCACCTCTACTCTGCCCTGGTGAGACCCCACCTGGAGCTCTGTGTCCAGTTCTGGGCTCCCCGGTTCAAGAAGGATGAGGAACTCCTAGAAAGAATCCAGAGGAGAGCAACAAGGATGATGGGGGGACTGGAGCATCTCCCCTAGGAGGAAAGGCTGAGGGAGTTGGGCTTGTTCAGCCTGGAGAAGAGAAAACTGAGAGGGGACCTCATCAACACCTACAAATATCTTAAGGGTGGGTGTCACGAGGACAGAGCCAGACTCTTTGCAGTGGTGCCCAGTGCCAGGACAAGGGGCAATGGGCACAAACTGAAGCAGAAGAGGTTCCAGTTGAACATGAGGAAGAGCTTCTTTACTTTGAGGGTGACTGAGCCCTGGCACAGGCTGCCCAGGGGGGTTGTGGAGTCTCCTTCTCTGGAGATACTCAAACCTTGCCTGGACGCTGTCCTGTGCACCCTGCTCTGGGTGAGCCTGCTTGAGCAGGAGGGTTGGACTGGATGGTCTCTCTCGGTCCCTTCCATTCCTTGCCATTCTGTGATTCTGAAGCCTTGTGTTTTATAACCTTATAAAAAAGGATTTTTTTTTTTTTTGCCGAGATCTTCAGATAGTTTGGCAGTGGAATGTTTTTTAGTGAAAGTATCTTCAAGTTTGACAAACTTTAGATCAACCACTAAAATTTTTCCCACTTGGGTCATGCCCCTTGATTTCAACTAGTTCTCACGACAGATTTCTTGCTAATTGCTGCTACCTGAAGAATTCAACCTGTTCCTGCTGCGGCACATCTCGTTACAAAGGATGGTACTAGGCTAAGAGAAAGAAAAAAATGGGTCTTGCCATCTACAGATGAAAACTGGTGATCTTTGCTGTTATGCTGGGGCTTTTGGGTTTGTTTTTAATGGGTCTAAATATAATGCAGTCTGAAATAACTCTCAACAGGAGAAGAGTAATAATTTAGGGCAAAATACCTCAGTGATGGGAACTGTAACAGAAACAGCAATTTTTTCGAAAGACCTTTCCTCCTCCTCCTCCTAGTATCACTTCTGCAAGTAAGTAAAATCTAAATGACCTCTTTCATTTAATGGCACAAACAAAAAAGGTCTCCTTTGGGGGTACTGCCTATATAAACCAGCAGGATTTTTATCATGCTCATCCCACTTTGTGGGAAAGGTTGAGTCCACTTTAAAGCTAACGTGGTAGCGAGTGCAAGCACCCTACCAAAGGTACAGAGAGCTGAGAGAGACAGTAATGAACATAATTACAGTTAGTTATTGTTTGGTCTACTTATGGCCCTATTTTATAATGCTACTGCCAGCAGAGCTATTTTATGTGATGTCTTTTTCATGCAGCAACCTTTTCATAAATCAAAGCAAAAGCAATACGAGGCAGTTTCTCCTGCAGCCTGTTTGACAATAAAAGTTAACACTGAACCCTGGCTGTTATCAATCTTCATAAACGTGTCCATGATATAGCAAGTCTGTTCCATATTACGCCGAGTCTGTTACTAATGCATGCATAGGAGCAACCTAGTGGCTTAATGGATCTCCTAAATGGCTGGAAACTTGTTAAGTGGCAAGGAAAGTTTTAAAGAAATAACTGCTTTACTCATTTCTTTCAATATACGATGAAATGATTATGCTTTACAGTGAATCTAGCTTGAGAAATGCGTGTTGTACCATGATAGGAATTTTCACAAGCAAAATACAGACCTCAGGAAAATGGATATCGTGTTCGAGAAACTATAGTAAGATGTGGATAGGACAAGAGGTAATGGTTTTAAAATAAATGAGGGTAGATTCAGACTAGATAGAAGGAAGAAATTTTTTACACTGAGGGTGGTGAAACACTGGCACAGGTTGCCCAGAGAGGTGGTAGATGATGAGGGGACCTTATCACCCTCTACAACTGAGGGTTGGGTGTAGTGAGGTGGGCGTTGGTCTCTGCTCCCAGGGAACGGGCGATGGGATGAGGGGAAATGGCCTCACATTGTGCCAGGGCAGGTTTAGGTTGGACATTAGGAAAAATTTCATCTCCAAAAGGGTTGTCAAGCACTGGAAGGGGCTGCCCAGGGAAGGGGTCGAGTCCCCATCCCTGGGGGGATTTAAAAGCCGAGCAGACGAGGTGCTTAGGGCCAGGGTTTGGTTGTGGGATGGCAGGGGTAGGGGAACAGTTGGGCTGGATGAGCTTAAAGGTCTTTCCAACCTAAACGATTCTAAGCTTCTATAACGTCAGGTTGGAGGTGGCTCTGAGCAACCTGATCCTGGTGAAGATGTCCCTGCCCATGGCAGGGGGGGTTGGACTAGGTGACTTTTAAAGGTCCCTTCCAACCCAAACCATTCTATGATGATTCTAAGTGCAAATTACCAGTATTTCTGTAGTTCCTTTCAGCAGAGATCTATGTGGCTAAGGATTTTTATAATGAAGGACTGAACTCAAAATCTGACAGAATTAACAAACTTATTTCAGTAGCACACACCCCCTCTTAAGAAGAAGAAGGGGGAATGCCCAATCTATATTAATTTGGGTATTAGCTGAAAACAATTGGTTTACAACGCATATCCAGAACAAGAGGGTGATGGTGGAGTTTGACCTTCACACGTCTGTACTGCAAGGATCCAAAAAGCAGCAACGACTTTATCTACCTAAAGATGAGGTTTACCAGGTACTGAGGAACTTGAAGACGACTTCTGCCCCATGCAGCGTCACGCTGTGCAACCTGAGAGGGGTGACAAGTCTCAAGGTTTAAAATAAAGAGAATATGGGATAGAGCCATTACATAGATTAGCTTTATCCTTAATCAGTTCTCTTGAAAAGCCACCAAAACTTCTTTTGTAGACCGCCCAGAGGAGTATCTGCAATTTCTTTACCTACAGGAGCCAAAATATTTAGTAGAGAAGAGCTGGTAAACTGGATTCATTTGACAGTGAATTTACCTATAAAGAACTTGTTTTTAAAATCTACATTGACCGCGTTGGCCGCATCTTTTTATTGAGAGGGTTGTAACAATTTTTTGGCCTGAGTACTGTGTCTAGTCAAGGCAAAACAAGGAGAAGATATGTGATGGAAGAAAAGGGACTGCGTTTCATCGGCCCGCGCGAGAGTAAGATTTCACTAAGAGCAGGGCAGTGCAGACGGAGAGGCAGGCTATTACACACGGATCTATACAAAGCCTGTCTCACAAAACCTTTCGATCCTGATCTTCTCCCGCTTCCAGTAATGCATACGGCACAGTGCAGCATTTGCTATGGAATATTATCCGTCTTAACACACCCTTGACAGGGGAGTCCATCTTTATAAAGTTTATAGCTAGAGACATGGCACTCAAGTGGTCTCCTTAAAGATACACGTATTCGTTTTATCTATTTTTGTTCAGTTCCTTTCCCCAGGCTTAAATGTGTGCTTTAAATGTTTCAGGACTATGCTTTGATTTTATATTGCAGGCAGATAAATGGAAAGGCAGAGGATAGTGAAAGAGAGAGCATCCTTATGATTATTTTTTTAAAACATTGCCAAGTTTTTTTTCCAATTTCAGTTATAGATCCTCTACAGAGGCCCATGGCACTTGAACCAACAAAAGCCACTAACACTTAACTACTCCATAAACAGTAATGGGGAAACATTTCTCCTACTGAACAGCTTTGTGTCTTCTTCTGTCCTTTTAGGGTTAGAAGATGGTGTGCTTCTCATGCTTCCAAGTGCACCGCGTGGAGGATAAATATCAGGTCACATCTATACAGCCCAAAATGTTTTAAAATGCCAAAGCAAACCAAAAATATTTAGGAATTCCCCTCTTCAAAAACAGCAGGTAAAGATTTTTGATTTGCTTAAGAATGAAGCTCATGTTCGAGAAAATTTGAAAATGAGTTTATCAGATAATGTAAAAGCCTTTAAAAAAAATGGTTAGGACATTTCATGACCAATGTATGCATTTTCTCCTATAGATGTCAGGACTTATGCTTTAAAAATGCAGCGATAACCACTGAAAGAATCAAAAAGCACGTTCAGAGAATGATTTGATGTTTTGCATCGAGGAGTACTGAGAATAACAGGGCAAGATTTAAAGAAAACACAGTCAGAACATCAGGAAAAAATATTCCTGTAAAGGCCATGCATGAAATAAAGCATAGTATGGCAAGGGAAATAAATAAAACTCGATTTTTCTGCTAGGCAGATAGTTTATCTTGGTGAACCTGAGGACTTCCAAGTAACGTGGCTAACCCTTAGCTCCATGGCTAACATCGCACAGTAACACACGATTAAATGTCTAAAGGCAACGGGCTCATCTCCTACGAGCCATCAGATGGAGAGCCCTGTTACAATTAGGATTTTGCAGTCTATGGATCAGAACTTTGGTCTCCTACAAGAAGGCAGGTGTCATACCCTGTGCCACGTGCGCGTGCAGTCACACCAGTCGGTCTGGGAGTAGCTGCAGAGCTACCCTCTGATCAATTAATTGACTTACGCAGTTGTGTTTAGAGATGCTCATTGGGAAAGCTTGCTGGAAATTTCAAGCTAAAAAGAGAAAGAATTTTTTTTCAAGGCTTGCATCTTCTGGGAAATAATTTCAAAATGGTCATATTCACAAGAGGCAACTGCTGTCTGAAATCCAGTTATCAAAATGTCTAATTTTCTCTGATCAAAGGAGAATAATTGATATACTAGGTAAGTTTGGGGGTAGAAAGAAGTCGTAATGCTCTTGAGAGCAGGATTCATGCCAATCCCCTGTTCAAAGCTGTACGGAAAGGCACTGTGTTCAGTTTTGGGCCCCTCACTACAGGAAAGACGTTGCGTTGCTGGAACATGTCCAGAGGAGACCAACAAAGCTGGGGAGGGGTCTGGAGCCCCAGGCTGCTGGGGAGCGGCTGGGGGAGCTGGGGGGGGTTCAGCCTGGAGCAGAGGAGGCTGAGGGGAGCCCTCATCGCTGCCTACAACTGCCTGAGAGGAGGGGGGAGCTGGGGGGGTCGGGCTCAAGTTGTGCCAGGGCAGGGTGAGGTTGGCCCTGGGGAACAATTCCTTCCCCAAAGGGCTGTCAGGGGCTGGAAGGGGCTGCCCAGGGAAGGGGTCGAGTCCCCATCCCTGAAGGGGTTTAAAAGAAGGATAGATGAGGTGCTGAGGGCCAGGGTTTGGGGGTGGGATGGCAGGGTTAGGGGAACGGTTGGCCTTGATGATCTTAAAGGTCTTTTCCAACCTAAACGATTCTATGATTCTGGTCAACTCCTAGAGAACGGAACCGCTTGAAATAAAATTGTATTTTTAAAAAACAAAATTATCTTCTGCTGGAAGTGCTACTGACAGGACCAACAAAGCAAGCCAAAACATCACTGCTTGATGGTGGAAAACAAAAGTTTGGTGACCATTACAACCTCTTACCTGTGAATGAGACCCAAACCAATCAGGTCACTGCAAAAATATATCCCGTATTAGGAAGAACAGCCTATAAAGTTTATGTAAAGAATGGCAGGAATTAACCATGTAATTCTAGACTTGGATTCGGCACATATTACCCCACTGACCTCAGTCAAGTCCCCTAACCCTAAGGGATGACTGTATGCACTCATGTCACATCCACACAGGTCCTTTCATTATTTTTATTATAGTAGCAGATAGGTGGACTAATTAAAGCGAAATTTACATTAGGCAGGCAATTTGTTAGGCATTCTGATACATAAGAAAGCATAAATCCTAGGCAGACCTATAAAGGCTTCTCCATGATCCAACATCCACGTAGCGATCGTGTTGCCAACTGCCTGCTGCACAATTTTGCTCCATTCAACAAAAAATTAGAGCTGATCAAGTGCAACCTGGCACAATTTTATTTATTTGTTTGAGTCCACTAGCAGCACAGAGTGACAGGAAAGAAATGCACTTCTTCTTTTATCAAAACAGGAGCAACACCCACAACGTGCTAATCCCATGCCGCCTCCCAGGTGCCACCCTCCCAGATGCCAACAACTGCAGCAGCCCCTTCTCCAGATGTTGCCAGCTGCAGCTCTGCACTCCGCATTGCCAATATCTGCAACGTGCTGAGACACAAACGTGTGAGGACCAGCATAAAATAAATGTAATCTGGTTCAGGTACCAGCAGCATTTCTGCTGTTTGGATCTTTTGAGAACGAGGACTTTCTTTTCAAAATGTAAATGGAACAGCAACAGGTTGCTGGGTGAGCGTTGGAAGATACGGAGATGCTTGTCAAACACTCCAGGCCTGACAGACACGTTGTGCTGAACCCCTGACTGCTAAGCAAGGTCCAAATCTGATTGAGATTCATCTCAGTTTAGACTGTCCTAAGCAAACAGGAAGATAAAAAGCAATATTGGAAGATAAACTGCAATTAAAGGTGCAGCTCTGCTCAGAGAAGGAGCTATGGGAGCATACCTGTTCTCCGTGTGTCTTACCTATTTCCCACAGTACAAAAAATAAAATATTTTTTATACTCTTTAGACTTTTTATACCATTTTACCTCTTAGCTACAGAGTAAGGTAGGTGCAATATACCTGCCAGATACCACAGTTTTCAAGTCCAGTAATAATTTTTACTACCAGCAATTAAAGTTTTACTTTTAAACTAATCTGATGTGAACTAGGAGGCAACAAGGCAGCTTAACCACTTAAGACATCTTGATATTATTTTTACAAACCTTATTTTCCGAGTGTGACAGCGCTTTGCAACAAAGCATATGATTTGATATTATTCCCCAAAATGTTTAATGCATCCTTTGGCTTTACAACTGTGATCTCACTTAGGTGGAGTCTAAGCAGAATGAGTGCGGTCTATTTTTTTTTCCTGATTTAGCCCAACATTACTGGAAGGGAGGGGGAAAAAAAAAAAAAAGGGAAGAACTGGTTAATTACAAGTAGCAGCAAATGAACTGTAATGGAGGTGTTGTGAATGTAAATCAGTGCTGTCTGATGCAGCAACAGCAGCATCTGTGCATGCAGCTTCCAAAGTAATGAGATCGTGCTGATGTACTGGCATCTTGCTTTGATCACTTCATCTTGTTCAAGAGGTCTGATGGGAAAACAAAGGTTGGTGGCACTGACCTCCCTTCCTGCAGCTTGCGCACGCACAAATATTAGCGACCGATCAAGGATTGCTGTCTTTCCACCCCATGATTTCGGAACGGATGGTTACATAGTTGGGGGCCTTGACTAAACAGATAGCACAAGCTCCTGCAAGATGAAGTGTCATGTTCTAACATGGAGAGGTAATTGGCAATTCATTCTTCACCCTGTAACCAGAAACAGGTGTATGCTTCTTAAAAAAACCCTACCATCAACTCTGCAAAATCTGCTCCCTTCCAGGAAGACAGGCTTGCTGCTGTGTGCTCCAAAGTGGGGGCTGTGAGATTCGTAGGCTTTGATCCTACAGATGGCTTGGGCTCATAAAAAAACATCCTTAGAAAAGGTATTTGTAAATCTCAGCAACAGAAGATTATAAAATTCAGAACAAATTAATAATAAAAAGAAGAGGCTGTGGGTTTTAACCTTCCTTGGTTTAATACTGTAATTGGGAAATCATTGACTCGTGTTTACACAAAATCCCAACAAAGGATGCTTAATGTATTAAAACAAGAGGCTTTAGTCCTTGAAAGGGAGCACGGAGCCAGATGTACCGCTGCAGAGCGTTACGTGCCAACTCCGCCGCAAAGAGCCCGTCCTTGCCGGTTGTGAGTGGCTCACAAACCTCCAGCCAGCAGCAAAACCTGCCCTTAATGAGCGTGCATCCATCAATTTTCAGGGGACTTGGTTGATTACCAGCACACAAAACTAGGGAACGCGCCAATTTAACTGGTGGCCACTGATGCGTGAAGGAAGAGTTTCACTCACTTGCTTTCATAAGGGAGTCTATACAATTACTTAACGTGGCTATGTAAGCAAATATAGAAAATCTGTGGCGTGCTGGAACATGACCACGTTCCCCTACGAACACATCAACCGGAGTCACCTGAGGAGGAAAGAGACAGAGGGCATGTTTGCCCAGGTGGTAATCCTACAATAACTAACCTACCTGCCAGAAAATCTTTTGTTATTCGAAGTACTAATTCATATCAAATAAAAAAAAAATTCCTAGTCATGACTTTGTGCTTTACTAAAATGAATTCTAAGATTGCTGTCTCCATTTCAGACCGTCAAGTATCTAACTGTGCGAAAAATTGGTGATAGCCCAAGGAGAGCTTTAATGAATGCGCCCCCGATTTCTAGAAAGGAAACAAAAGGGGGAAAAGGATTATGGCAAACATGGAAAGAATTGGCTTGGCCCTCTTAATTAACGTGCTATCTACATTTTGAATAATGGATTTTAAAAGTTAAAGTAACTCTCCAAGACACATTCAGCACTTCAAACCTGACCAAATAAGCACATTCAAAGTTCACATTACAGCTCAAACATTGCAATGAAAACACACAGCCCCGTGCAAAGAGACTCATGATTCTGGGCTTAAGAGAAAAACACACAGATATTATGCCAGAATCCCCTGCTCCCACTTCGTTCAGAATGAATCTGCATCTAGCTAAAAAGTGCGCAATTAATATTTCATCCAGCTCTGTTGAGCACTCTCATTCCTAATGGACTGTATTGATCAAAGGAAGAAAGTTAAACATCTCTGTTGCTGTAGGGAAAACTAAAGTTGTCGTTTATGAAGTGATCATCATTTCATAGGTAAATGAACTCAATAAAGGGGGTTTAGAATTTTTATATTCTAAAGCTGCTCAAAGGATATCCTCTTCTATATATTGATAGGTTGAAGAGCACCTGAGACAGGGGTAAGTACTGACCATGGAAGTCCCTTCATCAAGTCAAGCTGCTGAAGCAATAGGCAACCCTATTCGAAAGGCAGAAATACATAATTCCTGCTTCCTTGCTCCAATTCAAAGGCACACATCAGGCACACATGCCGTAACGGGTTTCTCCAGCCAAGGGAACACCGTGTCAAAGCAACATCACGTGTACAAAGTAGTAGGAGAAAGTCAAACGCGTTGCTTGACTGAGCTCTGCCACGGCAGCCCTCAGGTAAGTCTCTCAGGACCAAGCAGTGGCTGAAAGGAGTGAGCAAAGAAAACAGAAGGGTTTATTCCTTTTGCATTCAAAAGGAACAGGATTTTGGATGTACAAGATAAATAAGAGAGACTGAAAAGATTTGTCGTCTCTTTATCAATTTATCTTCCAACACGAAGCAGCTCTACACGTTCTGAAGCCAGACTGGTTTAAACCGAAGAGGGGTGACAATATCGCAATCCACTCTATAAAACACCATTTACACTTTGCTCGTTAAGTGTAATGCTGTTACAGACACCGGCACTGCTTAAATCAACGTAAGCAACTCTCACTGCTATGCCACCCTCTGCACAGTGTCTGTGCAGCTACACAGCAACGCAGCCTTGGGGAACCAAATGGGGATTTGGGTGGAAGAGCAGAAAGAAAGAGAAAGAAGACTATTCAACTACCTCTTGCTGCTAGGAAAAGCTCCATGGTTTAAGCTGAGTTGATGGTATTTAACCCTACGCACTCTTTCTAGCGTAATTTACAAACGTACCGGTCCTACGCTCATCTGCGGGATGTTGTGGATAACTGGGGACCATGTCCCCAGCCATAACACATTAAAAAAAGAATTCAAGAATACCACCAGGAACGGTATCAACAGGGCAAACAATACTGAAATGACTTTTCATGGCATGACGTTTCAGGACAAAGCACTACATGTACATGCTATATTTGTAAGAGAAAAGATTAATTCGGGGCGTTTCTATTTAGAGCCCATCGTCGTTGGCTAAGCAAAGGGAACTCAACTAGAAGGCAGCAAGCCTGCAGGCTCTGTCCGAGGACTTCTAAATAGCTTTCTATTTTCTGTTATGGGAAAAATACTACATAGTATTTCACAAATAATTTATAATCTGTACTTTTATCTTTAGTTTTTTAAAAGCAACGAATGCTAATTAAGGTAGAAGAAGGAACTGGTGCCAGAAAACTCAAAGTTTCTCACCAGTGGATCTGCACAAGCAGAAACAAAGCAGAAGCTCTTTGCCTGGGTACCTCCAACATGGATTTCTACATTACAGTAGTACATAAGCACAACATGGTAGTCACTGAAGATATTTGCATTAAGGAACCATCAGTATTCCTAATTTACAGACAGTGCAGAAGAGTCCCTTAAAAGTCACCATATGGGCCCAACATCAGAAGGGTAATGAGAACAGGGAAATAAACCCACATTTCCCTGGTCTCAGTCCAACGTTGTCATTAAAAAGCTTATTTTCTCTCTATACTGCATTTTTTTCCATGTCCAGAAAATTGGCATCACTGCTTTGTGTGACAATTCTACTTGAAGATCGAAGTGTCACTGTTAATTCATTTAACGTGGCTTCATTACAAACTTTCTCAACTTCACTTCCCAGTTCGAAAGAACATGAGCTGCAACACAACTTAAGGGAAATACTCTTCACGTTTCCATGTATTTACAGGTAACCAGCAAACATAACAGGGCTTTCAATTTTATTTTCAGTAAACATTAATAAACCAAGCTTCATGATACAGAAGTCATCAATTAAAGGAAGACATGATATCGATGTTTTGTCATTTATTCCCCTTCACTCTACCCTGGATCAAACCCCCCGCTGAACATGTTTTCAAGGCTGTAATAGCCTGTTGCCTGGCTAGCTCCAAGCCCTAACTCCCATCAGCGATCAGAGCAATGGAAATGATCGTGGATCACGTGAAATATATTGATTTGGTTTGTAAAACCGTTTTTAAAACGTCTCAAATGTGTAAAGATTGTACCCTGTGAAGCAGCCCCAACAAATCCCAACCCTTTCTATGTTTAATCAAACGAGCTCCTCCAGTTCCCGGGAGGGATTCCTCCTGATGGCAAGATTCATGATCAAAAGTCACATAGAAAGGGAATAAAGCCATCAAAATCTGTAATTCAGAATAAACACCCAAGCTTCCAGATGTAAAGAATCCTCCATGATTAAAACTCTTAGCGCTGGATAATTCCATCCATCAGTCTATCAACATAAAACACATAAAACCCCTGCGCCATGATGCAGAAAATCCAGAATTTGGCTTCATTGCAGGAGTTTAGAAGCGACACTGAAGTGACACATTGAGATACCGGGGGAAACCTCACCCTTGCTTCGCTTCGCACAAATATGACCTGGGCAGTAGAAACCCAAAAGGACAGCCGATCCCCAACGAGGACCTGGATTTTCTATCAGTCTGGCCAGCTGGGGACTATGTTTTTTCCAAGAAACCAGCAACAAGAAGCAACACCTCCATGCTGTCTACGAGAAAGTGGTGGAGCAGGAGAGGAATGGCAAAATATTTCGGAAGAAGCACTAGCGCTCAGCTCTGAATTCTATTATCTACCACAAGGAATCAAAACCCACAGAAGATAAAGCAAAAACATTTATTTTAGGCTGAATTTGCCCTATCCGCTTACTCTATTTCTAAATGAATAATCAAGATGTTACTTGGCTCTAGACACCACGGGGGAATAAAATGTCACCGCCGCAGCTGCCAAATTTCCCGCTACCAGCCCTTCAAATTAAGGAAAAAAACCACAATACAAATGTACAATTTGATTAGTTAAAGTTCAAATCCTTGCCCAAAGCCCGGCTCTTCCTGTAATATTGCATTCTTTTCTTCTTGTGTAAACTTCTCATTATAACAGAGACATCTTCATAATATAATAATTCTGGTTACAGTGTAACTGCGGGTAACATAACTCCTACATTAGAAAAGGCAGCATGCTCTAGTAATGTTGTTTTAATGTAATTTGTGTACTGCAGGAACTGACTGAACCTGGTCATTTAGGATTTGATCAATGTGAATTAGTGTCTTAAAGAGATGAACCGTTTGATAATTCAGGATTTGATCAATGTGAATCAGGACCTCACGGAGATAAAACATTTATCATGAACATGTGGAATATCAGTCTAATCCAGGCAGCGCTGGAGAAGGCAATAAGCAGGCATCAATAAGGACTGCAGACAAAGTACAGAAGACCTGCCAGTTCTCTGATGTGAGTCTATCTGGGATATTTGGTTTTTCCCTCTTAATGGGGTGAATTATCCCTAAAGACTGACGAAGCCACGGCTGATGTAATTTGAGGGACTAAGTGGAGGAAGGAAAAGGAAAATCCAGGAAATATTTAAGTAATTATCCACTTCTCTTTGCTCTTGAAAGAGATGTAGCTTAAAAGGTTGAAGAAATGCAAGTTAGCTCAGTAAAACTTAGTAACTAATTCTAGATGTGTTTAAAATAAAGTGCGACTATTTCGTAATAATACCGCAATTAGATCTATTAATCTCGCACTTAGAACCTGAAATCACACTGACGTGCAGCACATTGGTTTATGCATTAATAAAATTTAGCAGTTCAACCTTATTTAATTCTTCTTTTACAGCCAATTAAACAAGCTCTTTAAACACCATTGCTTGAAACTCTGTCCTCAATCCTCACATGCAATTAAACTGAACATGAGAAGTGCCTGGCGACACCAGAAGAGCATCATCTTCACTAAATCATTCATAATTTATCCATCGAGTTACATACAAAAGGCAGTGATAAAATAACATCTGCTGAATTTAAACCTTCAATAAAAGGACGTGGCATTTAAAAGGATTTTATATACGGAAAACTTTTAAATTATAAAGTAATATTGATATTCCATGCACTTTGTCAAATCTACTGCAATATTTGCATATACTTCAGATATCTTTTTCTTTTCACAATGTTTTCTTTTCTTTTTTTAAAGCAACGGATCAAACCAGGATCCACTAATCAAAAAGCTCCAAATAATTTTTGGGAGAATTTGGCTTGAAGTGCAAAAGAAGCACAGCACTTTCAGTAATGGCATTACGGCGAAGACAAGTCAAATAGGTGCTTTCTATTTATACCTTTAGTCTCTAGAAAATTAAGAAAAGACCAATCTCATAAAGCGTTAGGAATCTCTGATTCCCTCTCCAAATCCCTTTTCATTAAATACTCTTTGGTTTATGCAGAGAGACTGAAACATCCTTCAGAATTGCTTTCTTAAAATTCCTAGATGTTGCCTGATGCTAAGGACTGGCCCCTGCTATACCTACCGGCGAAAAGAAACCCCAAACCATTTCTTTTAATTAGGAAATTATTTATATATTAGTTCTATATTAGGGGGAAAAAACCCCAAACATGAAGCCATTTCCCACCCCTGACCACAATAACCACCGAGAGCTATCAACAACTACTTCAAATCGCAATAAAATCTTGTTTTGGAATAATGAAAGTCAGAATAGGCAATAATTAGATGTCGAAACCTGAAAATACCCCACTGTAACAAAGGAAGGGGAAATACCCCCTTGATGGGAATCTTATCATGGATGACAAAAATGACAATGAGTAACGACAAAGCAGGCTGCCCATCCGTAATGGGAAACCCTCCAAATTATGCTTAAATCAGACCTTGAGCCAATGGTCATTCTGTCCCTCTTCTTTCAGGGACAGATGAATTCAGTCCTCAGTACACCCTGCGCCATTAACCAGTACCGAGTCTTGACATATACACTAGAGGATATTTAACAATTCATGATATTAAGAGATAAGATGATTTTTATCTGACAGTTAAGAACTTTATTTATACCATTATCGGCAGCAAAAAAAGACCTTTTCTCTTCTTGCTCATCAAAAACCAGAACAAAATCCAAACCAAAAGAAAATCCCTCCACAAACCGAAAAATTGTCACAGAATAACTCTTTTTGTACAGCATTTCTTGGTTACTGCTGAGACTACAAGGTTGTAAAAAGTTCTCTCTGTATCCTTACAAAAATGATAAATGGAAGCTTCTGCCTAATGGATGAACCAGCAGAAAGGGAAGAGTCCAAGGCTAAGGGTCAGAGTCGCTTTGATCCATCAATTACTATATCTTCATTTAACCATCCTCAGGACTAATACAAATTATTTAATTTGACCTTCGCTGTTAAGGGCAAAGTGAAGTTGCTAATTTAAATCCTTTCACATCATGCAAGCACAGGGTGAATACTATTGTAATGCAAAGTTGGAACTACATTTTTGGTTCTCCATAATGGAGAAGAAGAGGAAAAAAATGTTAAGGAATATACATTTTAGAATATTTTATGCATCTTACCAAATATAAATTAAATAGTACATTACTAACTGCGCATCCAATTTCTATGCAGCTTATGGCTACCATGCACTGGCTATCAAATTCTTCAAAATTCTCCCATTCCAGTAACTGGCACAGACTGATAGGATCTACAATAGGGGGAAGGGGAATTATTGTGAATTTTAATGTGGATAAGAACTTGTCTAGCTGCCAGGCTCAAAAACAATAGCAGAAAAGACTTACTTGAACCGAGCTGACACTTCATCAGCAGCTTTTTGGTATTGCTCCGTGGTAACTTTGTAGAACTGGGCACTCTGGAAAGTTGGAAAAAAAAATTACAGATTTCATATAATATCATTTATACACATGCTAATAGCTAGTAAATTATGCTAATGTGGGTATTTTCTCTCTTTAAGTTGCTCCAAAAAAACCCCAAACCTAACCTTCAAATCAAGTATTCTACACAGTTCGAGAGATGACTTTTTTTTGGTTTCTTTTAAAATAAGTGCATCCTCTTGGTTCTGGAAGGTTATGCAAAAGAGATGGCTCTTAGGGAAGAAACTGCAAAGAGACATGGGGTAAGAATCACATATTTAGCGCTAGGTGCTGCTGGAGCCTTTGAAGCTGCTCCGTTAGAAAAAAAAGAAGAAAAAAAAAATCAAAATACTGACTCCTTCCTTCTCTGCGTGCCCCTGTTCGTGTTACTTACACACACATCGCCATCTAGTTTGCAGCGATACTGGAGCCAAACTTCAAAGCTGCACAATAAATTAACTATGGCTTGACTTTCTCTTTTGCTCTTTGCCTTGATAATGTCTCTTGCAGCGAGTTATTTTAATATTCCAAACTTCCAGGTCGCTTTCAATCAGTTGCTAATTTTCATTTTTAAAATCAGGCAGCTTCAGAACCTATTTTCATCTCCCCTAGACCCAGGAGTGCCTTTCACTCTGTTACACCAAATCATTAATTTCCAAAATGCAGGCAAGACAAGATTGAATTATCAAGCAATAAAACTTTTCTATACTTAAAACTGGCAAAGTTTCTCAGTGGGACGTAGGATATTCAAAGAGAAATCACTATAATGTTGTGATGCTTCATGTCTAGATAATATATACTTGGTATTTTTAAAGAGGTTTTTATAGCCTTAGCACAGTTGGACTTAAGATGTAATAACTAAGGCACCTGGCTTCACAGTTGGAGGAATAAAGAAAAGTTAAAGCAGTTCAGAAGTTCTCTAAAACCATTTTTTCTCTGAATGGTGGGGGCAAACAGGCCATGGGGATGTAGAAAGGTTTGCTTGGCACTTGCAATAACTCTTCCGTAGCGTTGCAGCTCTTGAGTCATCTGGCATCCCAGGGAGTCACGTTAACACGGCAACAAAACTCTTACAATCACACGCCACATGATTACATTAAAACCATTTCGAATCTTTATTTTAACAATCTAACTATTAATACCATGGTTTAAAGTTACCCGTGCCACAACACCAGTTCGCATCTTTAAAACATTCAACATAGACGGATGGCACAATGCAGTCCACAGAAAGTATCATCCCACTTTTATTTTGGGTAAAGTAAGCAGTTTTATTTATTTAAGACATTGATGTATGAAAAAGCAATATGCCTGCAATGTTGTTATGAAAAAAAATTTTTAAAAAAAAAAGCCCTGTAACTGGAGAGATCACTCTTTCGTAAAAGTCAAAGATGACATAGTCCCCTTGACCACTGGGTTAGTAAACATGTCCTGAGCAACATTTATCTGTGCCAAATTATGTTATGAGGAATGCAGGTAAGACAGCCCACTATAGCAAAAACACTTGATGGAAACTCCGCAAGAGGCAGCGCTAGCTACAAAAATAAAAGGAAAAAACCATTTTTCCTTCCCGTTTGAGGACCTCATCTTCCGAGTTTCTTCCTTGTGCATTATAGTCTCGAAATCAGAAATCACTGGAAAAGAATACCAAGTCCGGACACGGGTAGAATTGTAACAGCAAGTCTAATATCTTACAACAAATTATAACAAATTGTGTAACATCCACCACAGTCAAAGGTCACGCACAGATCACAAAGAGCACGGTGGTCTACTGCACTCTTGCTTCTGAAATTCAGACCTAATAATTCATTTGTACTGGAATCAAGGTTTCCATGCATGTGACTGGGGGTCATTTATTTTTTCATAAATCACTGTTGGCCAGTAAGAAAATGAAAATGAAATCCTCCTCACACCAGTGACCCCCCTTGCATTTAGCAATCTCAGCTGCCCAATGACGGTCACATCCAGGTTCCTTGGACGAAGATGAAATCAATAGGTATGCGATTAGACAGCAGGCTGACTACGGTGCGAGCGCGGACAGGTCACCATTTGAGGTGATGAATAGCTCTCTATCATCCTACAGTCCCCTACGATGCTAACATTTACTATAATCTTATTTGGGCTGCGATTTATCTTTCTTTTGCCTGATCAATAAAGATGAACACAACAGTTGTAAGGATCGATTGCAATTTTTTATCATTTTCAAGCTTGAAGGAGCATTTCTGACACAAAAACAATATTCCGCGTGTACTTGTTCTATTTTTTAATTGCAGTTCAGGTGATCAACTGAGCTGCTATATATGCCAAGAATTTTTAGTCCTACAGTAGACTCAAGTTATCAAGAAATCATTTGTTATCTTAAAGTGTGCCGTGTTTCTTGGAGGAGATCTTCCTTTGAAATTCATTCTGGTTCTCTTTTAGGGATATACTCTCGATAATCCAGAGATGAAGTTTCATTGTAGAAGTCCTCCCTAATCCTCAAGGTAAAAGTGCAGTGGTCATTTCCCTAAATAGAGAAAACAACAGTGCTATTACATAGCACCATTAACATAACATCCTCGGTCTCCAGATAAATGCATATATGCATTTACATTGTCTGCATAATCACGTACTGTTCAACTCAAAGCGGAGGAAAAAAGCTATGGTCCAATTCTCAGGTCAGCAGCAGCGGCAGACCAGGGGAGAGCAGCTCTGGATCAGACCTGTGGATCTTCACGAGTTCCAGCAGATATTCCCAACGCAGCTCTTTTCTCCCCAAACTCTGCACAGGCGGGGAGGAGGGAGGGGGGAGAACAGAAACGCAACACCACCTACCATTCTGCATCAAGCACCGTGTGCATGAACATACAAACCTCAGCTATTTTGATTACATTCTAGATACTCTCTGTATACTCCTAGGATTCTTTTAACGAAGCAAGCCACTGAAATGGTAGCAAACACTACAACCAAGCTCCCTGGTATCTTTGATTTGGGTCCCTCGGGCACATGCATTATAAAAACAATCTTTCCTTACAGAGTTACACAGCATCTTCCCCTCTTTAAAGCCTTCTCTGTTGCTTTTCTAACAAAAAGATGGGTTTCTGCAGACCTTTACGCTCTCCTTTGTTGCACAAAGTATGGAAGTGCAGAAAGAGTGTGACAGAAGATGCGAGGAACTTCCAAGAGGGAACAGAAGTGTCAGGGTTATGGCAATTAATCAGCATCCCAGATATGCAGAAGCTGCTATTTCTGTATCTGTTACGGAGCTCTTGCACGACATGGGCATGTTGCTTGACTTCAATATCAAAATAAAGCGGCAAATTCGGTTCTCGATGACTAAACTGTAGCTTCTTCAAAGTCAGGTAGCCAGACTAAACTGATGGCTGAGGTGTGCGCTCCAGAATCACAGCCGTTGCTGGCTAGCGATGGCTAGCGGTTGTCACAACCCCATGCAGGGCTACAGGCTTGGGGAAGAGTGGCTGGAAAGCTGCCTGGTGGAAAAAGACCTGGGGGTACTGGTTGACAGCCGGCTGAATATGAGCCAGCAGTGTGCCCAGGTGGCCAAGAGGGCCAATGGCATCCTGGCCTGTGTCAGGAATGGTGTGGCCAGCACGAGTAGGGAAGTGATTGTGCCCCTGTACTCGGTGCTGGTGAGGCCGCACCTCGAATACTGTGTTCAGTTTTGGGCCCCTCACTACAAGAAAGATGTTGCCTTGCTGGAACAGGTCCAGAGGAGAGCAACCAAGCTGGGGAGGGGTCTGGAGCACAAGTCATACGAGGAGCGGCTGAGGAACTGGGGTTTTAGTCTGGAGAGAGGAGGCTGAGGGGAGACCTGATCGCCCTCTACAACTGCCTGAGAGGAGGCTGTAGTGAGGTGGGGGTCGGCCTCTTCTCCCTGGTAACGGGCGATAGGATGAGGGGGAATGGTCTGAAGTTGCACCAGGGCAGGTTTAGGTTGGACAATGGGAAAAATTTCTTCCATGAAAGGGCTGTCAAGCCCTGGAAGGGGCTGCCCAGAGAAGGGGTTGAGTCCCCATCCGTGGAGGTATTTAAAAGCCGGGCAGACGCGGTGCTTAGGGCCAGGGTTTAGTGGTGGGATGGCAGGGTTAGGGGAACGGTTGGACTTGATGATCTTAAAGGTCTTTTCCAACCTAAACGATTCTATGATTCTATGATTCTAGCAGATACCACCCACCTCACACACTATTCAGAATGACACGAGTTACTCTATCGCTGCCGACTCAAGGGGGGCCCAAATAAGTAACTCAAAATAGGCGATTAACTTTAAAGCTGCTAAAGTTGGGGCAAGTTAACCCACTTGTGTCCACGCTCCTCATTTTCCATCTGCTTGACTGAAGAAACACTGCCCACCCTTAGAATAAAAATGGATGTGCTGGACCAGACCAAATCCAGCTCAGGACTCTGGGAAGTGCTAACAGCACACGTGTAGGATAAAGAGCAGAATGGTGACGCTGGGTGACACTGGGTGACCCTCCAGCACATACAATGACTAAAATCTCGTCCTAGGGGTATGCCCCAAACTCCACCACGACCATCGGCAGGGTTCAACCCGGCACACCAGACTTGAACAGCTGAACACAGCCATAATGAATAAGCAAAAGTTCTATTTCCAACACACTGAATGCCAGAAAAAGAGAATTCCAAGAGATTCCAAGGTATCACGCCTTACCCACCTCTTACTGAGCACAAAAGGTACTTGTGATCGTTAGTCACCATGCTTTTTCCATTCATAAAGAACTTTAGCCTTAACTATCTTCCATAGGAATTAGGGCATTTATTTTCCTTTCTTTAATATTAGGGGAAGGGTAACACGGTAAGGCTTATTAAAAACTAGTAATTTTTCAAAGTTTTGATGCCGTGAAATGAATAACGAACGCTGTGCACACTGAGTAAGTAGGGTCATACGGGGGAAACCCCACAATTACAGGAGCAGCTATGGCGATACGTTAGAGGTCCACGCCATCTGAATAAGCCCGCTGCCTTCTACGCTGACATTTCCAATTTTGCAAATATTTGATTTTAGCACTTGGCTATTCTTTCAGCAGAGATAGCTTAAAAAAAATAGTGAAGAGCAAGATGAAGGAAGAGAAAAAAGAAATCCACCGAATGGTAGAAATGCCATGACGTAAAATCACGACACCGAGCTTGCGTCACTTGGAAAATTATGATCATAGAATCATAGAATCATATGATGCTTAAGATCGTCAATACAGTCCTGTTCTACCTGAACTAATAAAACAGCAGGTAGGATCGACTTCTGCTGGCCAAACTCTCTTACAGATTCTGATGTTCTCAACAGCTATCAACCTCTCTGCTCTGTTCCCTCAATCCAGACGGCTTATTCTTCCATCAGTCTACTCTTAACTGTATTTCCTACCCTGTATCTCCACAAGAGGAGACCTTCCCATTAACCAACTCCTGCCTTATCACAGCCTCTTTAACTTCTTGTACCCAGTCTCCTTCTTTCAGGCTGTGCCTCTGACGTCCTCAGCTGAAGTCTCCTATCCCCCTCTGCCTCACGACGTTGGCACAGGATGTTGTACTTGGGCTGTTCTTCTGGCCATTTGGGCTTTGCACTGGCCAACATGTATTTTGGCAGTCCAAGAGCAACAGTTCTCAAGGATCCTCAACCTTTGCTAGCACTTGGGTGGCAGCATCAAGCAGATAAATACGCTGTAGGTGTCCTGGTTTCGGCTGGGATAGAGTTAATTTTCTTCACAGAAGCTAGCATAGTGCTGTGTTTTGGATTCAGTGCTAGAAGAATGTTGATAACACGCTGATGTTTTTAGTTGTTGCCAAGTAGTGCTCAGACTGCTCAAGGACTTTTTGAGCTTCTCCTGCTCGGCCAGGTGCATAACAAGCTGGGAGTACAGCACAGCTAGGACCCAAACTGTCCAAAGAGCTATTCCATACCATAGAACGTCATGCTTGGGGGGGTTAGTCAGTCGGGTCGGTCGAGTCGGTCGGTCGGTCGCGGGCAGAGTGGTCGCAGCTCGGGCTGTGTGATCGCTGCTCGGGGAGTGATTGCTGCTCGGGACGGGCTGGGCATCGGTCAGCGAGTGGTGAGCAATTGCATTGTGCATCACTTGTTTTATATATTCTGTATATTTTCTTACCATTATTATTATTATTATTATTATTGTTATTCTTCTCTCTTATTAAACTGTCTCTATCTCAACCCACGGGTCTTACTTTTTTTTCTTTTCTCTGATTCTCTCCCCCATCCCACTGAGGGAGGGGGGGGAGTGAGCGAGCGGCTGCGTGGTGCTTAGTTGCCAGCCGGGTTAAACCATGACAGTAGGAAAACACTATTTGTCTCTACTTACATACTTGAATCTGTATGGCAGAAGGTTTTGGTAAGAGATGCAAAATCTGAGCCAAAGGAGGAAGACAACTGTTTTAATAAATGTTTGAATTGGTATTTTTCTAGGTATTTTTCTACCAACTACCCTGCTGAACTGCAGTGGGACAAGCTCAGGCACATTTTCCCAGGAATGGCAAAATCCAGAAAGCATCCGAGCTCTGCCCAGTTTTAGCTTCCTTACACAAAATTCTTAAAATGCAATCCCCAAACTACCTATTAAAATTTGTTGAAATACTGTAACATTGTGTTAGTCACCATACAGGCAGTAAGCCATTCATAGAATCATAGAATGTTTTGGGTTGGAAGGGAGCCCTAGAGGTCACCCAGCCCAAGCCCCCTGCAGGAGCAGGGACACCTTGAACCAGATCAGGTTGCTCAGAGCCCCGTCCAACATGGTCTCGAATGTTCCCAGGGATGGGGCCTCCACCCCCTCTCTGGGCAATGCATGCCAGGGTTTCACCACCCTCATTGTAAAGAATTTCTTCCTTAGATCCAGTCTAAACCTACCCTGCTTCAGTTTAAAACCATCACCCCTTGTCCTGTCACAGCTGGCCCTACTAAAAAGATTGTCCCCATTTTTCCTATAGGCCCCCTTTAGGTACTGAAAGGCCGTAATCAGGTCTCCCTGCAGCCTTCTCTTCTCCAGGCTGAACAACCCCAACTCTCCCAGCCTGTCCTCATAGCAGAGGGGGGGCTCCAGCCCTCGGGTCATTTTAGTAGCCCTCCTCTGGACCCGCTCCAACAGTTCCATGTCCTTCTTGTGCTGAGGGCTCCAGAGCTGGACGCAGGGCTCCAGGTGAGGTCTCACCGGAGCAGAGTAGAGGGGCAGAATCCCCTCCCTCGACCTGCTGGCCACGCTTCTCCTGATGCAGCCCAGAGTACGGTTGGCCTTCAGAGGAGTTTTGTTGGAAAAAAGTGCAAAAAACTCGTAGTGTTTATCACATGAGTAATTTAACGTGTGACTTTAATCTACTTGACTTGAATGGGACCACCACAAGTTAAGTTACTTACTAAGTATTTATGGCCCAAGGATAACACACAGGACGCAACCAAATCGAGTGACCAGTCGTATTTTCTGTGCCTTTCACTTAGTACCCTTCTGTGAAAAGAAAGATCAGGATTTGTCACTCTTGGGAAAAAGTGCTTTTTTAAGATCTACCTTTGAAAAAGGGAACAGAGAAGAGCGTAGGCTGGCATTGTGGAAGAGAAGGTAAAGATGAGAGGACATGAATTTTAATTTTAACTCCATCCCATTTCCCCTGATACATACACAGAGCCATAGCAAGTATAAACAACGCTATTACTCAGGTAGAGAAAAATGGGATCTGACCCCAGGCAAAAGTATTTTCACCATGTTTGCCCCCGAAATAATCTTCCCCGAACAAAAGTAGGAGCAGAAGCTTCTTAAAGAACGTAATGCAGAGGAACAGGAGAAGAATTATTTTGCTAGACAGATCTGATTTCAAAGGTCTGTGTAAGAAAATAAATTCCTACAGAACCTCAGAAGGTCAGCTGTTTTGTCTGCATGGGGGACCTCAAAGCAGAAGTGCATGTTCTAGTCTCCGCTGAAAATCTTCAGATTTTCAGCCAGATAAAGTTCTGAAAGATCTTGTGTCATCCAAGCTGATAAAAGGTTATCAAAAGAACCAGAAGAACTTGAGAGCCCTCATTTAATTTCACTAAAGAGACATCACCTATATACACTATTTTATTACAAATGCGCTGAAACTGTTTTTACTGCAGACATACCGCGACTTCTTTTTGGCACTGAAATTTCTCTTTTAAGCCCCTTGGCTCTTAAAGCCCCGAGCAGATTCAATATGGGAGTAACATTCATGCAACCTATTTAAGGTTTTTTTTTTTTTTTTTTAATAAATTTAATAGTTATCTAGTTAACAGTTTATTTGACAAAGAAAAAGACGTGTGACTTCCATACAAAAGAGACAAATCTGGCCTTTGCTTCGAGTTAGTACTGTGAAAGACAAAAATGAGCACAGCTTGACTTCAGAGCAGCTCAGCACCTGCTCCACCCACCAAAGGAACGAAGAGCTTGGGCTGTTTGGCACCTTTGAGAAGCAGGGGAGAATTTTTAATTTAAAGACTTCTTTTTCCTTGTCATCCTCCCCCACGGAAGGACTCAAAGCATCAGCAGGCAAAGATGATCATGTTCTCCGAATGGCAAATTGGAAAGTTTTCTTTGCCTCTTTTTAATCCATTTCTGCTGAAGTTAAGCTTTCTTTTATCCCTTAATTGAACTTCTGACCATTTCATCTCAGTATCTTTTACGAACCCATTTGTGGATAACATGAAGCATTTTGTTTTATTCATTTTGTTGACAAGCAGCCTGAGATCTATACGGCCTTAAAAGAGAAGATTTCCAAAGCCAGAGGGAAGGAATAGCTCTTAAGCCTATGAAGTCGCTTCACAGATTGGAATCCAGCTCAAGACTGCCACAGTCCCCATTTGCTGCTGCAAAGGAGGGACAAGAAGCCAGGCACGGCTGTCCACCGTTGTCCAACGTTCTCCAAAGAGACCTATTACAGCAGTTGTGTGAAGGAAACCCATGCAGGAGCGTGTTCTGCGTACCGGAGCGGACCATGAAAGGTGTATGATCGCTAGGTCATGCCCCATGGTTATGCAAACTATAAAGTTGACCATATGGATTATAAAGAAAAAGACAAGATTAACTGTTAAAAGAAATAACCTTAAAACACCCAGTCGTGCCTGATGGGTGACGCTGCCACTAAAAGCAACAAGTGAGCATGAAGTGGAGGAATAGTGGAAGGGGAAATGAAAGAGAGTAGGACCACCTGCTGTAGTGTGCACACATCCCAGTTCCAAACTGTATTAAACGACAGCTTTAAAAAAATATATAACCATTTTAATGGCATTTTTATTTGAATTAAAAACCTCTATTTGTCTCTGAACTCGTTTCTACTAAGCTGTGGAAAACCAAGCGTATAACATCATACAGATTCCCAAGTAATACTGCATCTTTATTCTACCTCAAATGCTATTAAAATGATATATGAGTGAGGCGATTTCTTCTGAAATGTCATCAGATCAGGCCTTTGCTCGAATTTTTAGATAAGTTATTTTTTATACAAGTTACGACTTCTCTCATTTGGTCCAGCTGCACTGTTCAGCCAATTGCTGCATTTTTCAACTCCAGAGATGAAATAAAGATGTTCAGCTCCTCATGCAGGGAACCTATGCACAGCTTATGACTTCTGCTCTTGTTGGGATTTTTTACGTGTGAACTCCTTTTTGAATGAGGGGACCTTTGGTATTGTTTTTGCCTTCATCAGAACCCAGCGGATGGACCAGAAAGTTCTTTGTACTGGTCATAGGGCTGAAAATAGTCAGGCATTCAGCTTTTATGAAAATCTACTCAAATAGAGCATCTTTTCGTAAAAGGATGGCTGCTCCCCAAAGCAAAATGGTTATCCAATTCTGAACTGCAGCATAAAGGTAACTCCAGAGAAGCACCCAATTGATCCCTTGACGAGAGACTTTGATCACACAACAAGGATGTTCAGGACAACTCAAAAATATTCAGAGTCTAAAGAGACATGGATAGATCAGGGAATGGTGCTTTCATAACTCAGGAGAAGGTTTTATGAGCAAGAAGTGGGAAAAGTAGGTTCAAGGCAGGAAGAAAGAAGACAAACTGAAAGAGAAGGCCCAGAATTCAAAAAAACCCAAGGCAACAATCTGGAATCCTGGACTAAACCTACAGAGGGCATATGGATGGTAAGGAAGTTAAGGCTAAGACCAATTTTCAGGATTTTGGTGGAGTTTGCCTAGAGCCACATATTTCCCGTGTTGGCTCAAATCTAAGTGCAGTTAGAATCATAGAATCATTTAGGTTGGAAAAGACCTTTAAGCGTACCCAGCCCAACCGCCCCCCTACCCCTGCCATCCCACCCCCAAACCCTGGCCCTAAGCACCGCCTCTGCCCGGCTGTTCAATCCCCCCAGGGATGGGGACTCGACCCCTTCCCTGGGCAGCCCCTTCCAGCCCCGCGCCCTTGGGGGGGTTTTCCCAGGGCCAACCTCACCCTGCCCTGGCACAACTGGAGGCTGGTGCCCCTCGTCCCATCGCCCCTTCCCTGGGAGCAGAGCCCGACCCCCCCAGCTCCCCCCTCCCTCAGGCACTGCCCCCTGAGCCCCACTCCCCCACCCCCCCCAGCAGCCGGGGTCCAGGTCCTTCGGGGAGGGGGGCCAGCATTCGAGGGGCGGCCCCCCCAGTGCCCAGCACAGGGGCACCATCACTTCCCTCTCTTCTACTGCTTACTCCCAAGCCTTTATAAAACCTCATCTCCCCTTATGTCCTGGAAGAGATTGGCCCTGGACCAGAGTTGGCCCTGGACCAGCGTGCCCCCGTGACAGAATAGATGTCTGAACTCTTAGGAACTGAAGGGAGGGCTTTGGACACCCATGCCACCGCGTACCTGTTTCTTCAGAGGGATAAAAAAGAAAGCATACAAGTATCCAAAACAGCGCTGAAGACGCCAGAGAAAGAGACAGAATTACGACCCACTCAAGGAAAGGAAATGAAGGAGAAACACGCGCTGTATCTCGGCGAATGTTCTGCCAGAAGACGATTCACTTCCCGCCATCGTTTGTTTGATTTCGTGCCGTGTGTTTGTCGAAGAGTGTGCAGCAAGTGGGGCACAGTACTTAACTTGGTTATCAGCAGGAAACGGGGAAAATCGCATATTCTTTGACCTTTTCTTTTGAATTTCCAATTCTGTTTTTCAGGCACCACTAACTAATACCTTTAACTGCAATTATTAATGTCTCTAAAGTTTTTCCCAAGATATGCTTCGCTTCACTTTTCTGCCCTAGTAGAACATTGATCTCTAATTTGTTAACACTCAGAGCTGCCAAAGAAAATGAAAACCTTTGTGAAAAGGACAAATCTATTCAAAGTTCTTACAGCTATTCAGCCAAGCATCTAATCTGCATGTAATTGTAGTACAGTCTTTAATACAAATGTTCTCTATCTTAGAGATGCATGTGTAAATGCACAACTATATTTACGTCTCCCGCTGATGACAAGACGCCTCATCTAAATGATTCCTATTTACAACTTTCCTTCTCAGTCTCACCCCTTTCACTGTTACACATTATAAATTACATAAATCTCCCTAGGGTACCAATGGGTATTATTTCTCCGTGTCCTAAAGCAGACTTTTCCCCCCCAAAATTGCATGCGAACATGTCAAGTTGCCAAGTGCTGTCTTTGAAGGATACAGGAAAGGGTATTGCTGCTGCCAGGGGTGATGCCCAAGAAACTCAAGTTGAGGAATCCCTTCTCCCAGTGGCATCGGATACAGACTGCAGCACTAGGAACTGCACATTCATAAAGGATTTAAAATTCCCGTTGTTGATTGCCTTTATGGAATTTAGTCTTAAATGCAGATCCAATGGGCCACTTTTGCAGAGCAAAACCCACACCATAGGGATCAGTAGACAAGGGAAAACCAATGGATGTCATCTATCTGGACTTCTGCAAAGCCTTTGACACGGTCCCCCACATCCTTCTCTCTAAACTGGAGAGCTATGGATTTGACGGGTGGACTGTTCGGTGGATAAGGAACTGGCTGGATGGCCGCATCCAGAGGGTAGTGGTCAATGGCTCGATGTCCGGATGGAGACCGGTGACGAGTGATGTCCCTCAGGGGTCCGTACTAGGACTGGTGCTGTTTAACGTTTTCATCAATGACTTAGACAGCGAGATCGAATGCACCCTCAGCAAGTTTGCGGATGACACCAAACTGAGTGGTGCGGTTGACACACCAGAAGGATGGGATGCCATCCAAAGAGACCTGGACAGGCTGGAGAGGTGGGCCTGTGTGAACCTCATGAGGTTCAACAAGGCCGAGTGCAAGGTCCTGCACCTGGGTCAGGGTAACCCCCAGTATCCATACAGGCTGGGGGATAAAATGATGGACAGCAGCCCTGCCCAGAGGGACTTGGGGGTACTGATGGATGAAAAGCTGGACATGAGCTGGCAATGTGCGCTGGCAGCCCAGAAGGCCAACCCTACCCTGGGCTGCATCAAAAGAAGCGTGGCCAACAGGTCGAGGGAGGAGATTCTGCCCGTTAACTCTGCTCTGGTGAGACCTCACCTGGAGCCCTCCGTCCAGCTCTGGAGCCCTCAGCAGAAGAAGGACATGGAACTGTTGGAGCAGGGCCAGAGGAGGGCTACTAAAATGACCCAAGGGCTGGAGCCCTTCTGCTATGAGGACAGGCTGAGGGAGTTGGGGTTGTTCAGCCTGGAGAAGAGGAGGCTGCGGGCAGACCTGATCACGGCCGTTCAGTGCTTCAAGGGGCCCAGAGGAAAGATGGGGAAAATCTTTTTAGTAGGGCCAGCTGTGACAGGACAAGGGGGGATGGTTTTAAACTGAAGCAGGGTAGGTTTAGACTGGATCTAAGGAAGAAATTCTTTACAGTGAGGGTGGTGAAACCCTGGCATGCATTGCCCAGAGAGGTGGTGGAGGCCCCATCCCTGGGAACATTCAAGACCAGGTTGGACGGGGCTGTGAGCAACCTGATCTGGTTAAAGGTGTCCCTGCTCCCTGCAGGGAGGATGACCTCTAGGGGTCCCTTCCAACCCAAAACATTCTATGATTCTATGATTCTATGATCTACATCAGCTCACAAGCAAAGCAGGATCAGCATGAGTCTTGAATGGCTGGCTGTGGGTTACAAGGATACCCAATATTTTAGTTCAATGTACACAGCTGTACATCAGGTATATATCATTAAAAAATACATATTTTTGCTACAGCAGCACAAAGTCAGCTTAGCCTAAGTCTTCTATTATGTTCATGCATAGTTGCAGCTCATCTGCTGCATGAGTAACTCTTCCAAAGTCATAGAATCGTTTAGGTTGGAAAAGACCTTTAAGATCATCAAGTCCAACCGTTCCCCTAACCCTGCCATTCCAAAGTCCAGGGGTGTTAGAGACTCAAGGGAAGACAATTTGAGCTTACTCACAAAGCTGGTGTTGCAAACCTTGAACAGAGGCAGCTCCAAGTTGAAGGCAGCTCTTATATGGACTGCAGCAGCCATAATTTTAAGATCATGTTGCTCATCCTCTGCAGTCAGAGGAATGATCTGGGAAAATCACTTTAAACACTGCCTGTTTCAAACTCATTTTGGTCAGCTTTCAGAGGCAGACAGATATCCCATCAAAGCGGTCAAAAGAATAAGAGAAAATTGCTTCTGTAAATTATGGGGGAAAATTTGGCTGGATTATCAGGCTCTACTTGGAGGCCAGCTACACACAGAGTTCCTCGGGAGTCTATACTGCAGCCATCCCTGTTTAACATCTTTATCAATGACCCAGAGGTGGAGTGAATGCTCACCAAGTTTGCAGGTGACACCAAATTGGGGGAACATGCCCTAGAAGGAGAGGCCAAGGGAACATCATTTGTTTAGCTGGGAAGAGAAGAAGATCTGGGGGGACCTGACAGCAGCTTTAAAAGCCCTAAGAGAAGGTTATCTAGACGGAGACAGACTCTTTACTGATGTGCAGTGGGAGAATAAGAGACAGTGGCTGTAAATCAAAACAATAGAGGTTCCAAAAATATTTCCCTCCATGGATAATTAAGCAGGGAGACAGGGATCCAAAGGGGTTGTGGTATCTCCAGCCTTGGTGGTTGTCAAAGATCCGAAAAGCACTAACAACCTTGTCTGTCCTCAGCGTTGATCCTGCTTCAAGCAGGAGGTCGGACCCACCAAAGCCCTTTCCAGTCCAAATAATTCCATGAATATGTATGCTTACACTCAGGGATATATCTGAGATCAGAATGAAAATCTATTTTGGCTTGGAGATGTGCGATCTGCTCTGCAGCTGTACGTGAAACTCATCTTGTGGCAGAAGCCCAACATAAAGAATCACAGATTAGCTATATCTTCTTTCAAATAAATGGAAAGTAGCTGGGTTTTGCTTTGTTTATTAGATCTACCGCTATCACTGCTCAGTGAGATTGGTTGCCTAAGGGCATGATGAGTGCAAGATTACCATCTTTTGAAAAGCACAATGCTGCCACAAATAACACTCATGTGCCAACCCTCAAGAGATCAAGAATGAAGTTCTTGAAAGAAATTCTAAATTATTCCGTCTCTCTCGAGCCAGCAGTCCTGGCAACAGCGTCATCTCACAGACTTACTCCTGTCCCTCAATAACAGCTTTAAAAAGTTTTGTCTTTGTTTTTCTGAACTGATATTAGGTTGTGGTAACTTTCTCAGGTGATCGCCTCAGCACAGCCAATGCTGATACCACACCGAGACTCAAGACCAAGTTTGCTTGATGCTACCAAAGAATTACGAGCTGCAGTATCCAAGTAGGATGAGCTTATTATTCAGGACCACTTTAATATTTGCATTTGGTGAGACCAACAAACTTTTTTGGATATTGCTGGCACAAGTGTTCTAAATGCCGGTAACTGGCTTTTTACATCGCTGTCGGGTGAAAAGATTTGGATGATGTCAAGATCAGCAAATCCGTAAAGAGGAGGTGAATACAGATACCATCCTTTCACTGTGCCAAGTGCATGATCCACGTCAAACCACCTACAAGATATCGAGGCAGAAAGCCTTTCGATCGCAAAGTATCAGCTGACTGACAGCTGATGCTGTGCAACAAGAGCTGAGCAAAACTGTAAAAAACCACGTATCAATAACGGGCTTTGGTGATTACAGAATCACAGAATCGCAAGGGTTGGAAGGGACCTCAGGAGATCATCTAGTCCAACCCCCCTGCTCAAGCAGGTTCTCCTAGAGAATGTTACACAGGACTTCATCCAGGCGGGGGTTGAATATCTCCCGAGAAGGAGACTCCACAGCCCCCCTGGGCAGCCTGGGCCAGGGCTCCGTCACCCTCAGAGTAAAGAAGTTCCTCCTCATGTTCAACTGAAACCTTTTCTGCTTCAGTTTGTGCCCATTGCCCCTTGTCCTGTTGCTGGACACCACTGCAAAGAGACTGGCTCCGTCCTCGTGATTTCTGCCCTTAAGATATTTGTATGTGTTAATGAGGTCCCCTCTCAGTCTTCTCTTCTTCAGGCTGAACAAGCCCAGCTCCCTCAGCCTTTCCTCCTAGGGGAGATGCTCCAGTCCCCCCATCATCCTAGTTGCTCTCCTCTGAACTCTTTCTAGGAGTTCCTCATCTTTCTTGAACTGGGGAGCCCAGAACTGGACACAGTACTCCAGGTGGGGTCTCTCCAGGGCAGAGTAGAGGGGGAGGAGAACCTCCCTTGCCCTGCTGGCCATGCTCCTCTTAATGCACTCCAGGGTGCCATTGGCCTTCTTGGCAACAAGGGCACCCTGCTGGCTCATGGTCAGCTTGTTGTCCACCAGGACTCCCAGGTCCCTCTGGGCAGAGCTGCTTTCCAGCAGGTCATCCCCCAGCCTGGACTGGTGCATGGGGTTCGACCTCCCCAGGTGCAGCACTCGGCACTTGCCCTTGTTGAATTTCATCGGGTTCCTCTCCGCCCAACTCTCCAGACTGAAATTTTCTTCAAGGATGGTCTTTTGCAGCTGCTTTGAATGCCATGTGCAAGCTGCGAGGAAATATCAGGACCGGTATAACAAGAAGGCTGGGATATAAAAAAATTGCTGGGTGAAAAACGTTGTATTTTTTTGTATGTATTTGTTTGGATGACTGGTACCAGAATCCAAGAAAATTACGTTTTACACTCAGTCCAGATTCAGGACTATGCTCATATTTAGTGAAGCAAGAAACAAAATGAGCTTCGAGCATCTTTAAATCAAACTAATGTGAGAATTTTTCAATGCTCTTACAACAGTGTATCCCAGCAGACCCATTCTGTTCGGAAACTGCCTTCTGAAAGAAACGCAGCCAAAACGAAGGCAGGTGGCCTTCTCACTCGAAAACCTGCTAAATAAAAAAAATCCAGGACCTATGAAAAAAGAAACCGATTAAGTGTCTCAGCACGCCCCAGTGCAATCGTTAGCACCAAATGCATTGCTTTGGAAGCTAAAAACGCGGTTCTGTTGCTCTCAATAAGGCAACGTGCCACAAAATTCCTACAGCTGGGTGATACGCTAGGCCAAACAATTCAAACGCAGACCTCTAAAAACATTCAGAATTTAGAACTACGTTTTGTGACCTCTAAAGATGATTCCCACTATTTAGGGGGCTTCTTTTTCCCCGCGTTCTTTGCAGGTTCCGTTTATTCCTGCTATCCATTTCAATTCTCCCTCCCGCAGTGCTCAGTGCATCTTTCAAGCTGGAGCCGTTATTCCGCTTTTCAATCTTCCTGCAGGTATTTAGCGTATGTTCCGTCCTACACATGTATATTCTCCCACTGGTGTCTTTCTTTTTTCCTTCCATTTTAAGTGATCGCTTGTGTTATACACCTGTATTTCCCCAGACACCCACAGCCTTTCGCAGACACCTCTTCCCCGTTAGTCTGAACAGATTTTTAGTTGTTTCTTGAGAACGCAGTCTGCGTTATATGTAGTTCCCCACTCCAGGTCCGGTTGTTTTGGCCAATGTTGGGAACTCAGAATTTGCCTGCGTAGATCACTGCTGTTACTACGAAACAGGTCTGCTAATCCCTCTACCCGTGCTGGCAACGGTCCACAGCGTTTGTCTCTTGGAATGGGACCCATCGCACCTAACCTCAGCTGCCTATAGATAGATGCTTAAACTACATTTCCTCAATAATCACCAGCCAAATAAATGGGATGGTTTGATCAACATTCAGCGGCAGCTCTCTCTCACCAGCAACTACTGAGTGAACCCAGATCACAGAATCATAGGATTGTTTAGGTTGGAAAAGACCTTTAAGATCACCAAGCCCAACCGTTCCCCTACCCCTGCCATCCCACCCCCAAACCCTGGCCCTCAGCACCGCCTCTGCCCGGCTTTTAAATCCCCCCAGGGATGGGGACTCGACCCCTTCCCTGGGCAGCCCCTTCCAGGGCCTGACAGCCCTTTGGGGAAGGAATTGTTCCCCAGGGCCAACCTCACCCTGCCCTGGCACAACTGGAGGCCGGTGCCCCTCATCCCATCACCCCTTCCCTGGGAGCAGAGCCCGACCCCCCCGGCCCCCCCCCCCGGCTGTGGGCTCCCCGCCCCCCAGCTCCCCCCCAGCCGCTCCCCAGCAGCCTGGGGCTCCAGACCCCTCCCCAGCTCCGCTGCCCTTCTCTGGCCACGCTCCAGCCCCTCCAGGTCCTTCGGGGAGGGAGGGGCCCAACCCTGAGCCCAGCATTCGAGGGGCGGCCCCCCCAGTGCCCAGCACAGGGGCACGATCGCTTCCCTAACAGATACTTAATGCAGAGTAGATGTTTCCACTTGAAGCTAAGTTAGAGAAAATGCATCAGTGCCATAGAACTTCACCAAGGATATGCAAAGACACCATAATTTAGACCAACTTTTCGCTGTGGCAAATACTGTTATGCACTTGCACTGTGCCAATATAACAGCAAAATAATAATGTAACAACTGAGGGAAGGTTACACATAGTAGTTCTTTTCAAAATACCAGAAACCCAACCACAATCATTTATAATTCTCCTTCATTCCTTACAGCAACAAGTCCAGCTAGATAAATTATACCTCTATATTGATTAACACAGTTGCCTGATAAATATATGGAAGGATTTACAAGTTTTGATTCTTGTAGTTTATTATATATAACACGTTATATCTATATAATGCATGGGAGCATTCAGAATGCACTCGATACAGTCAATATTTTTTCTTCTCTTTTTCCCTCCATAGTAGTGAAGCTACTCAACAAAAGCCCCCATATCTTTGATTTGGTCAGCTCTTTTCAATGCACTATGGGAAAACCATCCTTTTTGTTATTAAGAGATCTGGAAGTACCTTGTAGGGTCTACAGCATCGTTAAGCCTAATGAATACTAAAGGAGCTCTTTGCAAGACTGCATGTATGACTGCAATTATTTATTCATTCTCCAGATGTAACAAGTGGTAAGGTAAATTCTCCGAATTGCCAAGCTTCCTTTTATAGTGCCAACTCATGGAATAATTTAGGAGAAACCTTCAGAGGTCACCTATTCCAAGCACACAGCTCAAATCCGGTCCAACTAGACCAAGTTGCTCCAGACCTTGTCCAGTTGAGTCTTGAACACCTCCAAGGGTAATTCCTCATTCGTATTAAATCTGTGTCCTATGGATGATGCCACCGGGAATTGTATTTCTGGTATCTGCACACTGAAGCTTTCTATTTGCTCTGCCTCCACTTTCATACTATTTCTTAAAGCCTGAACGAGAAGTAAAATACTGCCAGTAAACTCAGAGCCACATGAAAACAGGTTCATGTGTCTGAAAACTTGTTTTAATTACAACAATTAGTCAAACAAAAAAGACATCATACGCCCCCTCAAATATTGTCAATAAATCCGTGCTCTGTTAACCGCTCATAACCTTCCCAGTTCAAAAATATCCACACATAATATGGTACAAACACACAGAGCATTTTACATTTGGTTTTCCAATATAAAAGCACAGGTCTTGTAATGATTTTTCAGGGGTTTTTTAGTTCTTTCAATTTTATAAGTATCTGAAATCATCTCTTGTCAGTTCAGGACAATAATTCAAAGAAAAAAATTCATTGAAGTTTTCTGAATTTAAAAGGGTCATTTTCTGCTTTTGAAAAAGCATTAGCAAAAAAAAAAAAACTTCTTCATATTTTCTAACAAAAGGAAGTCCAACCTCCACTGTTATCCAATAATTCATCTTACCTATACACAGCAATATATTGGTTTGATCAGTTGAAAGCCCACCAAAATACTACTGCCTGCCCAGCCGCAAGAGATTCTCAAGTCTTCAGCATTCTGCACATTATTTTAAACATATAATTAAAGAAAGTTTCAAAAAAATTAGGAGACAGTAGCAGCAGTGAATTCTTAAGGAGGAAGGAACAACATGAAAGCTGTTTGAAATGTGCAATGAGAGTTGGGGTTGGTCAGCCTGGAGAAGAGAAGGCTCTGGGGAGACCTTATAGCGGCTTTTCAGTACCTGAAGGGGGCCTGCAAGAAAGCTGGAGAGGGACTTTGTACAAGGGCACGTAGTGATAGGACGAGGGGTAATGGATTTAAACTGAAAGAAGGTAGAATTAGATTAGATATAAAGAAGAAATTCTTCACTATTAGCGTGGTGAGGCACTGAAACAGGTTGCCCAGAGAAGCAGTGGATGCCCCATCCCTGGAAATGTTCAAGGCCAGGTTGGATGTGGCTTTGAGCAACTTGGTCTAGTGGAAAGTGTCCCTGCCCATGGCAGGGGGAGAACTCGATGATCTTTAAGGTCCCTTCCAACCTAAACCATTCTATGATTCTATGAATGAATACAGTATGGTCTGTATTCATTTCAAGGGGTGTGTTATGCTGGCGATGTGTTATTTGGTAGCGTGAAGTCAAAAAAATAGTGCACCTATTCACTGGTATTAAAGGGGACAAGACAGTGAAGATAACACAGAATTGTAGAATATCTCCAGTTGGAAGGGACACCCATAATGAACCTCGATTCTAACTTCCTGCTCTTTGCAGGACTACCTAAAGCTAAAACACATGAGTAAAAGCATCGTCCAGATGCTTCTTGAACTCTGACAGGCTTGGTGCCATGACCGCTTCCCTGGGGAGCTTGTTCCAGTGACTGACCACCCCCTCAGTGAAGAAGCTTTTCCTAATGTCCAACCTGAACTTCCCCTGATGCACCTTCATCCCATTTCCTCATGTCCTATCGCTGGTCACCAGAGAGAGGAGATCAGCACCTCCCCACCTGCTGCCCCCTTTGAGGAAGACTGTGATGAGGTCACCCCTCAGCCTTCTCTTCTCCAAGCTGAACGAACCAAGTGACCTCAGCCATTCCTCGTAAGTCTTGCCCTCAAGGCCTTTCACCATCTTGGCTGCCCTCCTCCGGACATGCTCTGATAGTTTGATGTCCTTCTGATATTGAGGCGCACCCTACTCAAGGTGAGGTTGTACCAGCATGGTGGAGAGCGCAACGACCACCTCTCTCAACTGGCTAGCGATGCTGTGCTTGATGCACCCCAGGACACAGTTGGCTCTTTTGGCTGCCAGGGCGCACTGTTGACTTATATTCAACTTGCCATCAACCTGGCTCTGGAGCCCTCAGCACAAGAAGGACATGGAACTGTTGGAGCGGGTCCAGAGGAGGGCTACTAAAATGATCCGAGGGCTGGAGCACCTCTGCTATGAGGACAGGCTGAGGGAGTTGGGGGTGTTCAGCCTGGAGAAGAGAAGGCTGTGGGGAGACCTGATCACGGCCGTTCAGTGCTTCAAGGGGCCCAGAGGAAAGATGGGGAAAATCTTTTTAGTAGGGCCAGCTGTGACAGGACAAGGGGTGATGGTTTTAAACTGAAGCAGGGTAGGTTTAGACTGGATCTAAGGAAGAAATTCTTTACAACGAGGGTGGTGAAACCCTGGCATGCATTGCCCAGAGAGGTGGTGGAGGCCCCATCCCTGGGAACATTCGAGACCAGGTTGGATGGGGCTGTGAGCAACCTGATCTGGTTCAAGGTGTCCCTGCTCCCTGCAGGGTGGTTGGGCTGGGTGACCTCTAGGGGTCCTTTCCCACCCAAAACATTCTATGATTCTATGATTCTATAACCCAAACGCCCAGATCTTTTTCCGCGGGGCTGCTGTCCAGCCTCTTGTCCCCCAGTTTTTATGTATAACCAGGACTACCCTGTCCCAGGTGGAGAATCTGGCACTTGCTCTTGTTAAATTTCACACGGTTGGCGACTGCTGAGCTCTCTAGCCTATCCAGATCCCTCTGGAAGGCCTCTCTACCCTTGAGAAAGTCCACAGCTCCTCCTAGTTCAATATAATTGGCAAATTTACTTAACATACATTCAACTCCTGCGTCCAGAGCAGTTCAACAGTTTTTTTTCTTGTAAACACACCAAACTGAACAGCTTCAACTACAGAAAACTGTATTAAGGTGTCTTGTGCAAGGACAGTTCAGAGCTCCCAAGTGCCTGATGCTCAGGGTAGGCACAGCACCCCCTGAAAAAGGGGCTCCTGGAGTCCTGATAGAAGACTGTGGCTCTTCTCCTCTTCCAAACCACCTCTGCTTTTCTCTTTATGCTTTGCCGAGCAATACATAGCTTCAGGAAAAAAAACATTATTTTGGCATGTTGTGTTTTCATCCAACGTTACCTGCTGAATACAAAGCTTGCGCAACTGAAACCCAGCAGGAGGTGGGGATAAGAAAAAAAGGAATATGAAATCTCCGTACTACTGTTGTAATTGTGAAAGCCATGCATACATCCAGCACCTAACTCTCCTGTAAATCCCGCAAAGTCGGGGAAAATAATGCATGGGATATCTAGATAGCTGGAACGGTCTTTAATAGGTACTTTTGTAACGTGCCTTTTGCTGTTTCAAAGCACTGAGCAGCAATAGGCGTGCAACGCTACAGCCACCTGATATGAGAAATAACAATTTGCTCCCTTAAAAACGAAATCTGTTCGACAACGCAGCTACGATGCACACTGCAAAAGCCTGTTACACAAGTTAAACAAGAAATGAATAAATAGTAACTTAAAATCACGCCTTCACGTGTCCAGACATTTTGCTGAATAAAACGGTAAATACAAAAGATTGCATATTTTAACTCGCTTACTTCTCTAGCCAACAAAATGTGTGACATCTTCTTCTGTATTAATTTATCCGAGAAGTCACTCTCAGTATGATATTTTGATGATTACATTGTTCTTCCCCTGCTTGGAGAAATACAGGCAATGAAAAAATGGTGAATTTTCCGAGGTATGAAACAGAAACAGGATTATCAAACAGATTTTCTGTTCAAACATTTACTCCTTACTCAAAGGCAAAATTGCCATTTATTCAAAAAGTAGAGGCAATTGCCATAACATGGGTCAAAATGCAAGTATTTATACCTGTAGAAAGCAGTAATTATAATTTATATCATGTTAACCGCTGCCAGGCACTACTATGCTTCTACTTCTGCAAACTGTAGGCTAGTAAGGATTAACTACTGAAATCAGTAGCAAGCTTGGCACGAACAGACATTTGAGCTGGCATGCAGCAACAATTATCGGCAAATGCTTTTAAAAATACATATGGTATCAAACACACAAAAAAATATTCTGTATTATTGTCACGGCCTATTTGGAATGAGGAATAGCTTCTTTGGGGCTTTATGTTTGATAAATAGATGGACAAACAAGCAAGATAATTTGTTGCAGGAAAAAATATCTTTAACTGGATTACAGTGGTAGCAGATATGGAAAACTCTGAAATGTTATTAAGGTAAGATATTGTAAAAAATTACAATTCTTCTCTGACAATTCGACATATGTTTGAACTCCTCTGCTATGTTTCCTTTCAGTTTGCTTCCTAATTGCTGCAGTTCTGTTTCTGTGTTTTAGTGTGCATAAATACATATTCCTCCATGATCACGGCCCGCAGTAATGCAAACGGTTAAACTCTCTGACATGGGGAAAAAAAAAATAAATAAAGATTTCAAAAGTGGCAGGAGAGTATCTACTCATTTCAAACACATGATTATCTTTCCATATTTCAAAAGGAAAGGCCTTGTGAGGCACAGAAATATGCATGTGAATAGGGACATATTGAAAATTCTCAGCTTTCAGGTATAATGCTTTTCAGTTCGAAAGGCGTTAAGATGGGGGAACTTTCAATTCTCTCTGACACGCTTAAAGAGAGCTGAACACACCAGCGCGGCGTTAGCATTCCTGTCCCCTCTCCCGCCTCCTGATGCCTCACTACGACTTTTGCCAAGCTCTGTCGATAGCCCAATTAAAAACATAAGAGCAACGACGTGCCCCTCCGTGGCTGAACAGGACCTATTCCATACCACAGAATCCCAGACTGGCAGGGGTTGGAAGGGACCTCGGGAGATCACCCAGTGCCACCCCCCTGCCCAAGCAGGCTCACCCAGAGCAGGGGGCACAGGACAGCGGCCAGGCGGGGGTTGAAGATCTCCAGAGAAGGAGACTCCACAACCCCCCTGGGCAGCCTGGGCCAGGGCTCTGTCACCCTCACAGTCAACAAGTTCTTCCTCACGTTCAATGAAACCTCTTCTGCTTCAGTTTGTCCCCATTGCCCCTTGTCCTGGCGCTGGGCACCACTGGGAAGAGTCTGGCTCCATCCTCGTGACACCCACCCTTAAGATATTTGTACGTGTTGATGAGATCTCCTCTCAGCCTTCTCTTCTTCAGGCTAAACAAGCCCAGCTCCCTCAGCCTTTCCTCATAGCGGAGATGCTCCAGTCCCTTTATCATCCTAGTTGCTCTCCTCTGGACTCTTTCTAGGAGTTCCTCATCCTTCTTGAACCGGGGAGCCCAGAACTGGACACAGTGCTCCAAGCGGCTTATCAGACACAGAACCCATAAACAGCCTGAAAACCAGTTAAAATGGAATACAAGAAGAGGGATGAAACCTCCACCTTGGAAATATTAGTGTAATAATTTACATTATTTCTCCAGGAAGGATCTCACAGAAACACAATACCAGCTGTTCCCTCCCTTTCGAAGCAAAGGGGATTCAGGGAATTTAAAGGAACCTGGGTAATGCCCAAGACAAATTGGGTTTGCTCTCTTCAAAGCAAAAACTCAACTGTAAAGAAGTTGTCGCTAGGCTTGTCACCAAGTGCATTATTACGATTTTCTCTCCTCCTTTTTTCCCCAGATTTCTTTGAGTTCCTTCTGTCACCTTTAAAACTGGTTATTTTAGTTTCTGGGGAGTTTCACAGAATACAGAAAAATATGGAAGTTTGAATTTCTGTGTTCAATTCTCAACGCAGAAAAAAAAAAAAACTTTACTTAACCTTTCACTCCTTCAGCAAGGAAGCGTGGCCAAGCCTGAGATCTGGGCCCCAAGTTGAACCCCATGCACCAGTACAGACTGGGGGCTGACCTGCTGGAAAGCAGCTCTGCCGAGAGGGACCTGGGAGTCCTGGTGGACAACAAGCTGACCATGAGCCAGCAGGGTGCCCTTGTTGCCAAGAAGGCCAATGGCATCCTAGGGTGCATTAAGAGGAGTGTGGCCAGCAGGGTAAGGGAGGTTCTCCTCCCCCTCTGCTCTGCCCTGGTGAGACCCCACCTGGAGCTCTGTGTCCAGTTCTGGGCTCCCCAGTTCAAGAAAGATGAGGAACTCCTCGAAAGAGTTCAGAGGAGAGCAACTAGGATGATGGGGGGACTGGAGCATCTCCCCTAGGAGGAAAGGCTGAGGGAGCTGGGCTTGTTCAGCCTGAAGAAGAGAAGACTGAGAGGGGACCTCATCAACACATACAAATATCTCAAGGGTGGGTGTCACGAGGACGGAGCCAGTCTCTTTGCAGTGGTGTCCAGCAACAGGACAAGGGGCAATGGGCACAAACTGAAGCAGAAGAACTTCTTGACTTTGAGGGTGCCCGAGCCCTGGCCCAGGCTGCCCAGGGGGGCTGTGGAGTCTCCTTCTCGGGAGATATTCAAACGCTGCCTGGACGAAGTCCTGTGTAACATGCTCTAGGTGACCCTGCTTTAGCAGGAGGGTTGGACTGGATGATCTCCTGAGGTCCCTTCCAACCCTTGCCATTCTGTGATCTTATACAAAACCTGGTACCTCTGTCCTACCCCCTCTGTTTGCAGTGGGCTTAAAATGTGGCTGCATCCTAAGATTCAGCTCTTACTGCGGCTAGATTCTCCCTGATGTTAAGAAGATCCTCCCCAGATGCAGCCGGTCCTGGGCAGGACTTGATCTCTTGCACATGAAGCGCACAATAAAATGAGAAGAAAAAGGCGATATGGCTATCCCAGGACAAAATACAGAGCGCTGATTTCCTCAGGCACTGCACGAACCGTGTCCCTTACGCAAAACCTTCCCAAGCCCAGCTTCCCCCTGCTTGGCTAAAAAAGGGGTTAAATCCGCGTCCCTTTTTCTGCACGCATAGACGAACGGGAACCGTCAAACCCTCACATGAAAAAGGCCGCGCTGAATCGCGGCTTATTGTTTGGCAAACCAAAAGAGCCTCGCAACACCCAGCTGCCACAGCTCCTCCGGGCTGAACAGAGCCCTCGCTCCCACCGAAGGCCAAGTTATTAAGAAATTGTTTGTCGGCTTAGATTGGATTGATCATTTATTTCCCAAATTCCTTTTCCCATCATTTACTCATTATACGCCTCCTCCTGATGTAAGAGGACATTTATTAGCTTCTGCATTTATTGGGCTGGCAAAGAGAAACATTCTGCAGCATTTCCTGGGGATTCTCTCATTTATCTGTCGGTTATGGGACTGAAGGATTTTTAGGGGCAGAAAAAATGGAAATATCACTCAGACTGACAGCAGTGAAAATGAAGCCAGTATGTGCTTGGGAAGGCTATTCCAGCCTTGAGGTTTACAAGACTATTTACAAAAAAAAGCGTGGCAACATTTCACATAAACATTATTGCTTTATCATGAGAAAAATTTCTAACTACTGCTTAGGCAGAAAAGGGACCATTTTAAAGAGAAAGGGCGCTCAGAGGATGTTTAGATGCTCATCATGTCACTGATACTTGTTTAAATGGAAAGGATACTTAAATTAGGTGGTACTTGGTTGTAAATGCAATTGCACAAAGGAGAGAGAACAGAAAACAAGTGGAAACGGGGACTGGTCTGTATTTCACTTTTTTACATCCAACGCTTCACTTGCCCGAAAGTCGAATCACTGGGAATTAAAAAAAAAGTATGAAAAAATAAATTAAAAAAAAAATATTTACGGGAAAAAATTTCTATCTGATTCCCAGGAAACTGAAAGAGACGGAAGGATTATTCCTGCGGAATTATTCCAAATATCATATAACCAGTAAACCCTCCAGAAGGTACCCTAAAAATTCAGTATTTTACTTGTCTGGTGGTTCAATTCAGAGTTGCAGTATTTTCTAAATAAGTTACCTCGACAAAGACACCCAAGCAAACTATCTCAGTGCGTGGTTTTTTAATATAGTGTTCACTTCGTACAGTGTTTGTTCCCAAACGTCAACTTCTGTAAAGGAAAGAGGGTGGGAGGAGGCAACAGACCTGGGTGAAATGAAAGCTGCTTATTCATTAACTCCCCATATGTTAAAACATTTTGCTATATCCTACAAAACGCGATAAACACTGCCTTTTAACATTCAAATGCCAAATTTCTTCGGTTTGTTCCATTTTGCCTATTTAAAAAAAAAAAAAAAAAAAAAAATCTCTTTTATGATACTTTTCTTTGCTCCTCAGGAAGGGGAAGGGGAAAAGCGCAGCTGAAACTAAAAATGAAAACAGATGCAGACACAATCACTAAGGGCGACTTAGGCAATGCCGACATGTTTATGTTTAACTGTATACATCCACTCATTTGTATTCGTAAAAGGGAGCGGTGCTGGATGAATAACCTGCTTACCCTCATTAGGATCCGGCACGTGCTTTTGGGGGAAAGCCGTCCCACGGGAGAGGCACGGTCAGGTCCCGCTCGCCGATATTTCCAGTCCTGCCATCAGACAAGGTGGGCAATGGCAGGGGAAAGGCGTTATCCAGCTCTCCTGACAACATGGTATCGGAGACGGGAATAAAGAAGAGGGAGAACGAAAGAGCTGACCAACCTGCTGCTTTCCAACCGCTTTGTATTCAGTATTCATGGAATCATTTGGGTTGGAAAAGACCTTTAAGATCATCACGTCAAGGATTGCCTCGTACGTTCCCACTCCCATCATGTTTTATCCTCATCTGTATTTTTTATTCACGGGAATAACACATATATGTGTTCAGGCTTCCCAAGCACCAAGATTCAAATGATTTTAACGCAAACTGAAACACTCATAGAGGAAAATAATGATTAGTGGTGACCAGTTATCACGGGACCGTAAATAAATTCCTATTCTTAAAGTACAGTAAGAGGTCAGGAAACGCTGAGATCCAGAGCAGTGATAATTGTATAACTGAGGAAAAGTTAAGGAAAAAAAAAACAAAACAAAACCAATTCAAGTGGTGAGGACTTAAAAACTGCAGGAACAGAAAAGGGGTTTTGAAAGAAATCATCTTTACAAAGCTACGTGATAGTTGGATAAACACAAAGCACTACATAAACAGCCAATTCCTGAAAAATATTATTTCCCTCTTTCTTGGGTTAGTAAATCCTCCATTAACTACCAAAATCTCGAAGAGCTGGAATTTTAGAGGTTTTGAGCATCCTCATTTCCAATCCAAGTCTATCCCACCTCTCCGAGCGTACTTCTGCCGAACGCAGGCAGGGCAACCGCACCTCAAAAAAATGCCTTGTCCCATACCCGAGGAACCATCAGTGCCGAAAGTCTGTAATAAATGACACTGGGGCATCCTATGGGCAAAGACACGGACATCAGGATGACTTTAAAACAGCATTTTAGGCCAAAAAAGCATAATGAAATATAGCAGGAAGAGTGGAGGGAAAATGTCAGAGTCGGTTCTGGCCAGTGATGCAGGAAAAATGTAGCAAACCAGAAGCTACTCAGGAACAGAAAGTTGTAAAAATGGTGATGGGTGAGCGAGAGATACTACTGGAGACAAAATAAAGGAAAAAAACCCCTGTAACTGCATTACCGAAAGCACAGCGTATTTGAAAAGTCTTGAAAGATCACGCAAATACATCCCCGCTGCAGGACTCTGTGGTACCAGTTTGCACCCAGTATACCATTATCCCAAGGTCTTCTGCAAATCCTTACGAAAGAAAAGCATGGAATTATTCATCTTTTGCCCCAAACTAAAACTATCAAAAATCAAAAACCATCCCAAAGCATGGGTTTGCATATATTGGATAAATAAAAAAAGGATTGCAAACAACTTCTATTTAACTAGTGGTTACGTGTTAAACGTTATCAAGCGTCTTACTGCACAGGGGAAAAAATCCTGGAATATTAGTTATCGCACTTTTCTGTGGTCTCCATTTATATAAAGACACACATACAGAATGGAAAAATAATCTATAAACAAACATTTAGCGTAACATCAATACCTACTATTCAGGATGGAACAACTCCTTATTTTGTTATTAAGCGGCATTTCAGCATTGCTATTGATTGGATATGTGATAGTGAAAGATGAGACTGAAACAGGTATTTTTTAATGGGAAAACGTCTCAGAAGAAAGCACCATGCATATTTGGTGGGCTTAGGGGGGAAAAAAATATATGCGTGAGGTGTGTGTTTAATAACAAACATCTTAGCTTATTCATAAATGGTAAATAAAAGATAATAAGCAGGGGAAAAAAAATAAAACCAAGGCCAATTGTTCAGAATCATGATTGTGGCTTGGCAAGATACGGAGGCAGTGCATGAATGCGGCACTCGAGCCAGAAGGCTACAGCTCAGTCTCTTTGTCAATCAGGTTGAGGTTTCAGATATTGTAATTGGTAGCAAGTTTCCTAATCTCAACCTGCCAGGCAAGAAGCGTTCAACAAAAGCTCTAGCCCCAAAATATAATGAAATTTGAAGAGAGAAATTTTCTAATATTGGCAACATGAAGCAAGATCACAGGTTGGGTTGACAGCTTTATTATGCTAAACTGACAAAAACATTACGCCCTGGTCAGTACTAAAAAGGGTGGTTTTCGTGAGCGGTATGGAAATACAAAGCACTGGGAAACTCTGATGAACTCCTACTTTTATCTCATTGGTGCAGCATATGAGCTCAGACATAGAAAAGTCTCCTAGCCCAAGTCCAAAATGAGAAATTAATATATCTTGATTTAATACTCAGGTCTCCTGCTGCATCGATTTGGGGAAAACTGCAAAACCCCACTGTCACAGCTGAATATCCATTAAGGGAAAAAAAAAAAAAAAAAAAAAGACACCAATAACTTCAGAGAGATCAAAAAAAAAGACACCAATAACTTCACAGGGATGATACAATTCATTAATAATTACATGACATGATATACTGTGGTATCCTTCAAATGGAAGCCATAACATATTTTATTGCTTCTATCTGAAAAATGTTTGGAAATAGGGTTATGTATTGATATACAGGGTTTGTATTATAGAATGGAATCACAGAATGTTTTGGGTTGCAAGGGACCCCTAGAGGTCACCCAGCCCAACCCCCCTGCAGGAGCAGGGACACCTTTAACCACATCAGGTTGCTCACAGCCCCGTCCAACCTGGCCTGGAATGGTCCCAGGGATGGGGCCTCCACCCCCTCTCTGGGCAACCCCTGCCAGGGTTCACCACCCTCATTGTAAAGAATTTCTTCCTTAGATCCAGTCTAAATCTACCCTGTTTTAGTTTAAAGCCATCCCCCCTTGTCCTGTCCCAGCTGGCCCTACTAAAAAGCTTGTCCCCCCCTTTCCTCTGGGCCCCCTTGAAGCCCTGAGCGGCCGCACTCAGCTCTGCCCGCAGCCTCCTCTGCTCCAGGCTGAGCACCCCCAACTCTCCCAGCCTGAATTCATAAGAGGTGCTATATATATACACACACAGATATATACACATATATATATTGGATATGGGAGGGAGAGAGAAATAGATAGCCAGGCAGATAGAAACAAACAAAAAAAAACCACTGAGAAGATCACATAAAAAGGGATGGGAATTCAGAATGATGGCATTCTCTTCTTTCAAGCCATGGGTATTTAGAGACTGATGACATAATGACTGATTAAAAAGTAAAATTATTGTTAAGTGATACAACACAGGCATACCCACTTAGATATAAAGAGAAAAAAAGGTCCGCAAACTGCCTTTCAGCAAGTCTTTTCTGAACTACAGGATTTGGCTAGGTCAAAGACAACACAGGTATTACTGAAAGCATCAGTTTAAATAGAAGAAAGAAAAAGACCAAGCATTTTTAGCTGTACCACATTTACCAAATTCACCTCTCCTGACTATGAAGCATCTCCATAGAGGCAAACCAGAGAAACTCTGAAAGCTGGGGATGTTCTAAGAGATTCCTTTACAGACCACGTTCTCAAAAAAAGATGCTGGCACTATCCACTGAAGCTGCTACCGACAGGTTGCTTTGCTCACCTATGTTAAGAAAGATGCAAAATATAAAGCAAATGTAGAACACGGGGATTATTCCTTGCTAGACATTATGTTTAGAACAGAAATCTGTTTGAGCGGTATTTTGCGATTGCAATGGGCAATTTGGAAAAAAAAAACCCTAGCGGTATTACGCGTGTCCAACAACGAAAGCACACGTTGCACTTAATCACCAAGTACGACTTAGCAAGTTGGACTAGATGCCCTCTAGGGGTCCCTTCCAACCCAAAACATTCTATGATTCTATGATAAGTCCGTCAGCTCTGTGCCAGAGTTAATTCCATTTCTTCGTGGGAACAACGACAAAAGCTTCGCTGAGCTTTCCCTGCGTCTCCCCAAAGCACTCAGTACATAGTGTCATCGGCCAAAACCATGTCCTCCTTTGCTGGATCCAGCCTCAAGTCTTAAAACACTTTACCTACATCCCTGCTATTTGCTTCTGAAAGGCAGGAAAGACTGCAGCACAAACGCGTGGAGGATAAACATGTTTGCTCTAGCGAATACGAACTTCTAAACACAAGAGGTGAGAGCAGAATGATCCTCCGGTTATGAAATTCTTGCTGATACAGTCATGCAAGATGGAAGAAAGTAAACAGACTGATCACTTAAAACAAATAGAAACAAAAATGTTTAAACTGCTAAAATACGTTGTAGGGAATAAAAATGTTTGCAGTTATTCTACTGCTTTATAATAGTCCCCCTCTGTTATCTCCATCTTGCAAACTACAGTTTACAAAAAACACAGCAAACAGATTCTGATTATTTAGTTGTTGAGATTTGAAAAGGTAAACAAGACTCTGAAGCATCTGAACAAATGTGGAACTCGCATTGTTTGCATCTTAGCACTTATGTTCATTATAAACACCTACAGAAAAGCCAATACTTGGCTGTGAAGCTGAACTGTATATCATCGCCTTTTCTGAGCGCTGAGGCTATCGCTGCAAAGCATGTTGGTCCATTCTAAGCCTTGAATAGAAAAAAAGGAAGAGATCATTAAATTATAATTTCCCCACACAATTGGCATAAGCATTTCCTACCAACAGGATTAGTATGAAAGCGAGATCCCAGAATAAAGCTGCTCAGCAGTGAGGATGGCAGTTTAGTGTCTAGTAAATTTGATTTCTCTGAAAATCCTGACACATCATAATAGCAAAATCCTATTTACTGTAGCAAGCAGGATGGATAATACTATTTAACACCTGGTATAGGATGTGCCATCAGCTCACAGCTTTGTGCTCCGTGTGCTCATCTTACCTTAAGGTTAATGCTCCTTGACAGCCTACATGGTAAGTAGAATCCCCAAATTAAGTGCCGAACCTACGATTTGCAAATCCTTCCTCAAAATTCAAGTCATGAAAAAAAAAAAAAAAAAAAAAAAAAAGGATGCAGATAAGAGGATCACGTTTCCAGAACGTATGTCTATATCCTGATCTGGCAGTAAACCCTGCGTGGTGCCAGAGGATCCCTGCCCGAAGGCCACCGAAGTCAGCAAGGACATGCACAGAAATTAAGAGAATTGGCAAGGAAGAACTATTGGGGCAGTAACTTGTTGACTGCTAAATCTGTAGCAAATCTAACATAATGCTGAAACCTCCAAATGCTAACAGAATAATTTTATTACCTTATGCAACATGCATATTCACATTATTTCTAGGAATCTCAGAAGTATAGAAACATAGCTCGAGTGAGAAATATCCTGATTAATTTGGGGATGCATATCTTGCTCGTTCACACCGATAAACTAAGTAGTTGTGTCATAAAGCAGTGTATTAAAATTAATTTCCTTCTGCTCCTATGACTGGGGGCATGATTCTCGTAATGATGCATAATAGTATTATGAAGCAGCGTAACATGAAAATAGTTGGATTTGCTGAAGAAAATTTGAACTAGAGAGTGTTGTATAGTTCTTGAAGAATGCAGAGAAGCATGCAGAGATACACCTCATCGTGAATGTCTGCGTGATGCCAGAACTAAGGCAGGAGAGGGAGTAAAAATACTCCAAGGCAAAAGCGAACGGGTGAAGGAATCACGGAATCATAGAACCGTTTAGGTTGGAAAAGCCCTTTAAGATCAAGGCCAACCGTTCCCCTAACCCTGCCATCCCACCCCCAAACCCTGGCCCTCAGCACCACCTCTGCCCGGCTGTTCAATCCCCCCAGGGATGGGGACTCGACCCCTTCCCTGGGCAGCCCCTTCCAGCGCCTGACAGCCCTTGGGGGAAGGAATTGTTCCCCAGGGCCAACCTCACCCTGCCCTGGCACAACTGGAGGCCGGTGCCCCTCGTCCCATCGCCCCTTCCCTGGGAGCAGAGCCCGCCCCCCCGGCCCCCCCCCGGGGCCCCCCCCTCCCCAGCTCCGCTGCCCTTCTCTGGACACGCTCCAGCCCCTCCAGGTCCTTCTGGGAGGAGGGGCCCAACGCTGAACACAAGGAATGACAGGACATCAGCTGCTCTGCAGACAACATGAATGCAACTGTCGATGTTGTCTGGAACCAAGGCATCACAGCAACATTAGAGATGTGACGATGGTTACGAAGTCTTTAGCCACTTGGAATTGTCGCTGAAACCAGTGGCACAACGGAAGGATGACGGACATGGAGGAGCTGAACAGAACAATGATGACTACAACAGGACAGAAGTGTCCTACTGTGTGTGGATAAACCCACAAGACAGTGGTAGAGAAAGAGGCCATAGGGTTGTTCTTCCAGATACAAGCATCCGCTCAATCTACCCGAGATATTAAGTTCTCCTTTTTCTTGCTCTGCTATTTTAAAAGAAAATCAAACGGTTTAAAGTTATCACTCGCGCCACCTTATTACAGTAAATAATTAAGACAACGTAGGGTACGCGTACGTCAATGATTTGAATGTTTCTGTCTCTGGGTTTTTTTGTTGGTAGTCAAGAAGCACCATTAGCCTGTAAGCAGACAATGAAAAACACCGAGGGGTTTTTCTCAAAGCTTAATGTGCAAACTCTTAAATAACAGCGTTACACCCTAGCCAGACAGACCCTATGAGAAGGTTATTCTTTAACTCCTTTGTTAAATGAGCTCATTTTGCTTCGCTGCTGCGGAGCACGTAATAACTCATAGCTTATGTGCTATCTTTGACCTAGAAACACTGGCAGCTGTTAGGGGAATCGCCGGGTTTTTGGAAAGTATCAAAAGGTTTTTAGCACATAAACCAAATTTATGAACAGCTATTGCCCCGGAGAATAGAATTGTTCATGTTTTAGTATCACAGCTGTCACTGGTGCACAGTTATTTTGTCCTGTATTAATCCCCTGAAAAGGTTGAGCATCTTCACTCAGTCACTGAAATATTTTATAATTGACAGACTTCATCTGGCGCTGAATATGTATAATAATTTTCTCCATAAGGAGCCCACTGTGCTGACACTAATCTGTTCTGTTGTCATCTCCCTTTATTATCAATGTCTGCGTTGTTTTTTCAGCAGCGCTGAAGAACACAAATACGAAGCTTCTAATTGAAAAAGCTAAGTAATCAAAAAGCCAATTAATCATACAGATGAGCTCTGACACCCACTGATGCAACAGACAGAAATACCACATACGCACAACTGAAGTATTTTTAAAGTGTGCTTATTTGATGTAAGAATGATCTGAGAATGTAATTAGCATTCTTTGGCACAGGTGACAGACTCGGATTGCACATTTCTCCATCCTGACATTGCTCCTCCGAGCTCCGTTTGCTCCGCTCCCGCCTCGCCTCCCATTCTGATCTTTTCTCTGCCGAACAGCCCCTAGGCTGACTTTGTGTACCTTTCACGGAAATCAGGACAAGTTTAGGAACAAATAAGCAGCCTATTACTGTACTCTATAATTTCCAGAATGTTAGGCCTCGCCAGACCTTCCTTTTTTTCTTAAACCTCTACTTCCATCCCAACGCTCACAAAAATCACCAATTCTGAAACTCACAAATGACCTTAATAACGGCCGCGGGCCCCAGCCTCAGTGAAGCTGGGATTGCGGGAGACACGACCTCTCTGCTTTTGCAGGTTTTCATTCTGTAATCTCCACATCTCTGAAAAAGTTCAAAGTCAGATTTGGAGCGCGGAGTTCACCTCCTTTCCGAGCTCAAACAACTCTTTTTTTTTCTTTTTTTTTTTCTGGGTAGAAGAGATACGCACGTGTACTTTGAAAACAAACCAGATGACAACCTGGCAAAGCAAAGGTTTCTTAGAATGAAAAGACAAGCCGTAACATCCCGAGAGCTCCATTCTGAAGGCAGAGCAAACATGGTCCATGGCATAAGGCAGTCAATTCAGAACTGCCTGCTGTAGTCCTGGAGCCTTCCAAATCCAGGAAGAGAAAGCAAGGGATGGCAGAGGTCACCTACTTCGCATCACCTGGGGGACGACACTTTGGTAGCACTCAAAGAGAGTTCTTTCAAGTCCATGATCTCACTTGCACACAGCCATGATCTGTTCACACGCGTGTTCACACGTGATTCCACACGGGAAGTCATCGCTTAGCAGGAGCAAGCGAAGGCACTGTATCAGTGACCTACTTTAACATTAAAAATAACTAAGAATAAAATCTTATTTGCTGCATAGCACCTTCAAGAGGTGAAAGAAAAGCTTTCAAGGAATCACGGTTTATCGCACATCCTTCACTGTGAATAACTCCAGTACTACTTGCACCATGACGATAAAACGGAAGGCAGATAACTCAGAGCAGAGGTACAACCACCCCAGAAGAAGCCACTTTGGAGGAAATACTGCAGATCCTTTTTCCTCAAACACCAGCCAGTTATTACAGAATAAGGAAGGTATTCTGTGGGTTTGGGTTTTTTTGTGAAGGATCTTAATTTTTAACTGTTTAAATAATGCACCGTTTTACAGTCATTAAACTAATTTACGCTCATCCTTTCAAACTGTTTTTCATTGCCAAGAACATGGACTTCATTAATGTAATCTTCAAAAAGGTAGGACAAAACACCAAGACACCATCTGATATGCCCTCTATTTAAAATATTCATTAAGACCAATTATACACACTGATAATTCATGCAACACACTCTTCTTCCTAATCCATAAAAACAAGGGGTTTTCTTCTACCCTGCTAAGCTGCATAAATTAATATATATCTTGTTAACATCATTTTCAAAACGAACCAAAAAAATATCCAAATTAATCAGCAATAGGTAGGCTCGTGAAGAAGGCAGAGGGGTAAAGGAGGAAAATGTATTCAGGCTGAAGGTGACAACCAACCTGGGATTTAGAAAACGATGACAGCAGTAATTATTTGAAATTAACATCCTATAAAATAATACCCTATAAAGAATACGAATGTTAACAGCAATATGTTAAAACACTGTAAGCATGTCACACAGCTTCCCAAACTGTTCTGTATAGTTTAGTTTCAAGTCTACTGGGAAAAAAAAAGACGACGCAGAAGTGCTTTTTAAACACGGCATAAACAACTTGCAATTAACATTAAACTCTCCAGGTACCGGTGGCAACCAACTCCACCCAACGAGAGCAACCGTAGACTGCAACTAAAGCAGAAATTCAGTATGCATCTTCACACTTCACGTGTAATTTTAAGATTAATTGGGGATACTCATTTACTTCCACCATTTCTTCATCGATACTGGTATAAAAGTAACCTCGTTTGGATTATTTCTCTGCAGGTCATTACTGTGACAGATGAAATCTCCTTGCAAATGTTGAGAACTTGGTAAAGAAAACAATATTCTCAACACTAAAACCTCCATCTTGTAACATTAAGCCAGAAGCAGTAGCAGTTAATACCAAAAAAACCCGCCTCTGGCCACAGTTTGAATCTTTATCTCCTCAGCAAAGTCATCTTGTTTAACGGTAAAACATAACTAGAAAGTCAGTAGCAGAAATGAAGTCTTCATTAAAAGGGAAAGAAGGCTTTACCCTTTCTTCCAGCCGAGCCAGCTGCTCTTTGTAGTAGGCATCATGCTTCTTCAGTTCTCTGTCTTTCTCTTCCAGCTGCTTGGCCTAAAAAAAGAAATAGAAAGATAAAACTGGATCAAGAAAGAGGATCACTTGCAAAGCAAAACATCGACTCTAAATTGTACCAGTGAGGAATAGACAGCGATTGAGAACTGCAGTCTATTAGTTTTTGCCAAACAGTACATTAATAAGATGATGATTGCTGCATTGAAAATGTAAAGAGATTGTCTATTGTACTGGGTTTTTTCCTTCCCTCCACAACAGCTGTGCCATAGTTTGGCCAAATGTATTTGGAAACGTCACGAAGATGGAATCAAGCATATCCTGCTGAGATTAATCCTTTCTTTTTTTTTTTTTTTTTTTTTTTTTTAGATTAACTTTGCAGATCACTTCTGAACTTCAGGAAACTTGCTTAAGCTACCGAACAAAATACACGCAGATCCTGAATATTTGGCTTTATTTGTTAACTAAGTGGACGTTTTGACATGAGAAAAGCTGAACCTGCACCTATACATTTGTAGGCAGCGGTAAAAAAAAAAGAATTCTTTTCAAGTGGTTGCTTTTTCTCTAGAACCCCAGTTCAGGAATGTATTTAGCATGTGCTTAATTCCAAACACATGGATGTTTGGAAGGAACCAAACTGCTTATTTGCAAAAGCAGATCTACGAAGTACATCTAAAACTCTGCTGTCCTTTTTAATTAGTAGTTATTCCTCTGAAAACTCCTAGATTGAAGCATCCAGCTAAGTAAGCCGAAACCCTTTACTGTAGGATCACTCCCATGTCCAATAACTTAAAATAATACAGAAAAAACCTGAATATTTATCTTTTGAATACTAATGTGACTCAAGTATTCATTTAAGAGACACTGCTTCCAGCACTGTTGAGCAAGTTGACATTTTTTTGGCTTTTCATCTGCAATACATTCTAATATGTAGTATTAAATTATTCTAAAATACATTAAAAGAGCACACAAGCACACAGAATACATACAAAGCTACAAGTCCTCCAGAGGCAACACTAGACAAAAGATTTGTAGCAAGCTATGGAGAATTTAATGCCTAAAATATCAGCACAGATTCATTCCAGGCTCACAATGTTTTAATAAGAAAATCTCTTTAGTGGCTAATAATTAACTACCGGTGGTCGTTACCACAATTGCCTACTCCGTGTTAGTCATTTACCTCTACCGTGTTATTTTCACCCAAGTACTGATACTACTACAAAGCCAACGGCAAAAAAGTTCCTATTTTAGCAGCATCATGTAAAATGGTAAACTCTCGCCACTTAAAATAGTATCTCCAGGTCACGCTCATAGAAGCAGGTCAGAAAACTTATACCATACGTTGTGCTATACTTGTTCTATAGATCCAGGGCTTGATTCTCCTTGTCAAGATTTGCACTTTTTTTGCAGACAAAGAATAAAATAATAACTTTGGATTTTGGGTTGTTCTACTTAACGACTTACCTTTTTTTCTATATCCTGAAGCATATAAAAAAGAAATCAAAAAGTCGAATTAAATTGATGATATCATGGTGAATAGAAAGAATGCAGAAAAACGCATGCATGTCAGGCATATCTGTAATTTAGAACAATGCAGAAAACTACTTTGGTCTTTTTTAAATTAAACTTAACCAAAAATATCTTTGCTCAACCAAAAGCATACGGCCAAATTTTAATTCTGTTTCAATGAAGCAAACTTTGCCCTCTGCCAACCACCTCATCTTCAATATGGTGCTGTGGAACAAGCATTACAGCCCTGGCCACCATCATTTAAATCCGCCTTTATTCACCACAGAAAACTAATTACAGGTTTTTCCAAAGCTGATTACGCTATATATTCTACAGCCTAACTACCATGCTTGGTATTGATCACAGTTTTTCTTTTTCTAGATAATCCCTGTATCAACTCTCAACTGGTCTCTTGCTGTGGTTAGAGAAACAGCCAAAAATCCATAGCAGGTCATGCCTCCCCAAACCATCCTCTCCCAAATATCTAATACAATACTTCAATGCATTATCACAGTTACCCATACACAAATATTTTATCTATAACCATCTCACGATTCCCGACATATTTGCAAACTCAAGAACATTCCTTCTGCACAAGTGGAGTTAAATAGTCCAGTGACAAAGAAAACTTAAAATTATTTGTTCCATAATGCTCATGAGAACTCAGTTAAGTTTTAGTTCTTAGAATTCAATAGTGTTTCACATGATCATAGAATTGTTTAGGTTGGAAAAGACCTTTAAGATCATCAAGCCCAACCGTTCCCCTACCCCTGCCATCCCACCCCCAAACCCTGTCCCTAAGCACCGCCTCTGCCCGGCTTTTAAATACCTCCAGGGATGGGGACTTGACCCCTGCCCTGGGCAGCCCCTTCCAGTGCTTGACAACCCTTTCGCGGAAGGAATTTTCCCTAGCAGAAGGAATTTTCCTTAATGTCCACCCTAAACCTACCCTGGCACAACTTGAGGCCATTTCCCCACCCGTTCCCTGGGAGCAGAGACTGACCCCCACCTCGCCACAACCTCCTTTCATGAGGATCCTATTGATAACCTGAAACCAAACAGCAAATCTGACTTTGGAAAGCCAGTGAGATATAATAAAATGCATGCGAGAGCATCAGGACTCAATTCGCTCACCCCATTGCTCACGATTCACAAGGGCAGAAATTTTCAGGGTGTAATTACACCACAGGTCAAGGGCACACTAACAACAGAGAAGATGAGACCCATCCTCTCCTCCAGGTCTACCAGAGTTTAAATTCTTTTAATCTGTGTCTTGCTCACTGATCAAACTCCATTCAAGAAAGAGAAATGGATTTATTTAACGGTATCTGATCACTACATTTATATATATTGAAAGACAGTATGAGCAGGGGAATGCAAATAACATTTGTTTCAAGGCTATCCATCTGAATGCAAGTTTTTGCCCTGGAACGTTTGTTAGGGTTTTTTTGGGTTGAACTTTGGGTTTGGTTTCCTGCCCCCCAAGATAATTAGTGATCAAACCAGCTGGATTTTACTGCACTAAAGACATGGGGACCAAGCAGTGAATTATAGTCATGCTGCTCATTGCCTTGATCCTATCAAAGCCTTTACATCACTGATAAAGCAGAAATTTTAAATTATAAGAATACTAAATCATAGAATCATAGAATTGTCTAGATTGGAAAAGACCTTTAAGATCATCGAGTCCAACCGTTAACCTAGCACTGCCATCCCACCACTAAACCCTGTCCCTAAGCACCTCATCTACCCTTCTTTGAAATACCTCCAGGGATGAGGACTCCACCACCTCCCTGGGCAGCCCATTCCAGAGCCTGACAGCCCTTTCGGTGAAGAAATTTTTCCTAATGTCCAACCTAAACCTGCACTGGCGCAACTTCAGACCATTTCCCCTCGTCCTATCATCCGTTACCAAGGAGAAGAGGCCGACCCCACACCTCGCTACATCCTCCTTTCAGGTAGTCGTAGAGGGTATCCAAAGGTTTTGTTCCCTATATTGTGAAAGTAACGGGAAGATTTGGTAGGCCAGTAAAAAACTCAGGGGGAAAAAAAAGTTTCTTCCATATAGCTACCACTCCTAGTATTTAAACCGTAACGCAAACACAGCAAAGTTTTAAAAAAAATAAAATACAAATTATTCATTTATTCAGTAGACAATATAAATATGCCAAAAGAAGAGAATTCACTGCAGAAATAAAAACCTGTAAGGTAATATTATATTTACGGGGCTGCAGCAACATGATCTCAGTGAATATCAATTAGCCATAACAAAATAATTAAGAGTAGCCATGTATTCAATTAGCTGAATGCTGCACTTTAGTTGTAAATGAGATACTGGAAGAGGTTCATTGCTTCTTCACAAAGTAACTCTAATAAACAAAGCGTTTGCTTGGGTGTTATTTAGAAAACAGCTTCAGAAGGTCACCTTTGAGAGGCAGCCTGTCTTCCCAAGACTACCCAAAATTAAACTCCAAAAATAGATCACTAGTATTAAAGTTGTTTAGCATCGCTAGGAAGTTGGACCGAGATTTAAAGGCCAACCTCGATTTCATTTTCAGAAGGAGTGCCTGGATTCAGCACAGCACTGGTATGAGTTTCCATCACTGGAGAAATGGATGTCTACAAAAAAATTCCCGTGCGTCACCTCGTATACGGCCGCAGGGATACTTGCAGAGCAGTCCCATGATGAAGCCAAACCCTTCTCATGCTGGATACAACAGACACATTAATTTTGTCCTTTCTAGGGTAGAACAGAGCAAATAAGCAGCCGACTGAAAACGTAGGTTTGATAATTATCTTTAAAAAATAAAGGAATCCAGTTAGCTGGATACAGCAAGGTACGTGCAGTGTGTAATTGTTATTTTTAAGGAGTTGCAGGGGATAAACCATTATCAGGTATTTTAGGAGAAGTCTGTAGGCAGATGTCAAAATCAGCTCTTGAAGCACTCGGCAGTCCCAGGTTTACAGCTGCCCCTCAGTGCAGACTCTGAGCTCCAAATTCATTAACATCCACCGAGTTTACAGAAGAACACCCCAGAGACGGCTTCCATTTGCATTTTTCTGGCAGAGAAGTATAATCTGTTTCAAAATAACAGTCCAGGTTTACACTACATTCATAAAGCATCAGCAGTCATCTGAAAGCACTCTGCCTAGGTCTTGCCAAGCTGCTTCATGGTCAGTTCCTCATCACCCCACCAAGAATGTCAGAGGACGAGGTAAGCGGACAACCAAGGGACCAGGTCCTCCCAAGCCACATTCAAGGCTGCAAGTGAGACCACGCGTCGGGCCCGGGGGCTGAATGAGCTCCTTGTCACATCGGGCTTACAAGACTAAGGGGATTTGCCCAACAAAATGCTAACTACAGCAATGAGGGCTTTTCTCATGGGAAAGGTCACATGAAATATCTACAGGCCTTCAGCCATGCCCATGTGCTTTGAAGAAAAGGTTAACCGACTAATAAGCAAAAGCAGCAGAGGGCTGGCCTTCAGGAGCTCCAGAAGCACGACCATCTCACAGGAAAACCATGGGAACCTCAAGATGAATGTGATGCGCCCGTACGGCAAGAGAGCAGATCTCAAAAAAATGATCTTTCACCAATATGTTGCTGGCAGTGTTCTGTTTGTTTTCCAACTTGATGTTTGCTGGATGAGCACATCTGTAGGTTGAAGGAGGGTGTGAATTCATGAGCTCATTGACACTGATGTCACTCACGTACAGACTATGACTGTCACGTCATGGAACACTTGTTTTGATGTCCACTAAATTGCTCTGCCTAGAAACCCTTCTGCAGCAGACTACATTCACCAATCACGTATAGCCCCATACCTTCACATTCGCACGTTGATAAAATCTAAGATGAAAAAGGTTTGTAACTCGTATACATTATTATAGTCAGCAAAAGTACAATCTTCATTCACTGCATATAGTGTCCCAATAAAAATGATTCGTGATTTCTGCATTTAACATACGTTGGATCGCAACAGTTTTCAATTTTAACCTTCTATTTCAACATATATACACACATCATTCTGAACGGGCAACGGAAGTGACTTAGGGGTATTCATAGGAACATATGCTCTTCCCTTCCCCCCAAAAATAATTTCTTTTTGAAGCTATTGCTATTTGCAAAATCATTCCTCACCACAAAAAATTATCCAGACACATCACTTAGAAAAAAAAAAAACAACTATGTTAATTTACACTTTTAAAGGTAGAGAATAGTTATGAATTAGAAACAGCAGCAACAATAATGCATCATAAAACATATTGTTTGACAACTGTAATTAGAACAAGCTTTTGTAATTACCAGTAAATGCGCTACAGTACGTTTTCTAAAAATAATGAAGTCCTAAAAGAATGAGTAGTGCAAATAAAAAAGATCACATTGAGAGGAAGCTAATGGAGAAAATAAAAAAAAAAAAGAATTTACAAACAAGTCAGGATCCAGTCTATACAGAACATGTGACATTTAAGCTTCATTTATAAATCTAGTTACAGACCAAAGAAGAAAAAAACCAAAGGACCCTGAGTCAAAGAAAAGAGTTACGGATTCCAATTTCTAATATAAGCCACAAGAACATGCAACTGAAATCCAGAGGCACATTGCTCTCCATCAAGACAGAAGTCCGTTGATGTTCTTGTCCCAAAAAGAAGAGCTTCTGTTACCATGTTAGAAGTAAAAAGTCAAACAAGGGAAATGCTGGACACCTGCTGAATGAGGCAGATGATTTAGGGAAAGTCAACACATATAGCTGAGGTACTCAAGGGAACCTCAGGAGGTCCTGTAGTTCCTGCGCAAAACAGGGTCAATGAAGAGGCCAGACCTGGTACCTCAAGGCTGTATCCAGTTGGGTTGTGAAAACCTCCAAGCATGGAGACTGAACAACCTCTACCATGCCTTCTTCAGCAAAGTCTCACAGACTTTATGTGTCCAGACAGGGTTCAAGGAGGAGAAGCAGTAACAGCAGTAGGTAAGTACCGAGTCACCAAACACTTGAGCGCACTCCGGGTTCCTTCCAGCCTGAACTATTTCACCTGAAGCTGGTGAGGGGTCTGGAGCCCCAGGCTGCTGGGGAGCGGCTGGGGGAGCTGGGGGGGTTCAGCCTGGAGCAGAGGAGGCTGAGGGGAGCCCTCATCGCTCCCTACAACTGCCTGAGAGGAGGGGGGAGCCGGGGGGCGTCGGGCTCTGCTCCCAGGGAATGGGCGATGGGACGAGGGGAAACGGCCTCAAGTTGTGCCAGGGGAGGTTTAGGTTGGACATTAGGAAAAATTTCTTCCCCGAAAGGGTTGTCAAGTATTGGAAGAAGCTGCGCAAGGAAGTGATTGAGTCCCCATCCCCGGGGGGATTTAACAGCCGGGCAGATGAGGTACTTAGGGACAGGGTTTAGTGGTGGGATGGCAGCGTTAGGTTTACAGTTGGACTCAAAGGTCTTAAAGGTCTTTTTTGACCTCAATGATTCGATGATTCTGTTTTACGATCCTATCCACAAAACAAAGGGCAAAATGATCACAACGTTGTACCAAGCTACTACAAAATGAGCAACCAGAGCACTAAAGAAAAGCTGCACTCGTCACTGAACGCTGCTCCTCACTGGGTGAACCATCTGGTTTGTTCAGTTTGAAATCAACAGATTTTGAAGATTTTCTTTTCTTGAAAATAAAAATTAAAATACATTCATGACTATTATATTCATTAGCAATATGCAGAAAAGCCTCATGTTTCCATCCAATCACAGTTCAAAGGAAAAAAGATGCTAAACAAATCTGTATTACATATATGCATGTCAACAGGAATAAAAGAAAGGCACGACTTATTTCCAAAACTGTATACATGCTTTTCATTTAACTAACGCAGTCCAAAAAGATCAAACATTTTAAAGACACTCTGTACTGCTGCCAGGTATTTGGAGCAACTCAAATGATGTCTACAACCATTCCTGACAGCTTCTGATGTTTCAGTCATGTGTCAAATACATACAGTTTTCCACTAATCTTAAAGAAGCAGTCATAGACTGCTCCATATGAGCCAAAGTGGATTTCTCTACATAGAAATGGAGCAAGAGAACTATTACCCTGTAAAATTCAGGAAAAAAAACAACTGCCCTAAACAGATTTAGGATTATGTTCTATTTCCAGCTTTGTTGCTATACCAGTGTTGTAGTTAAGTCATGAATCTTTACGTCCCTTTTTACTATGTTCACAATTGATCTAATGATCATTTTGCAGAAGTAGTTTGAAATTCCTGGATGAAATGAACAACAGAAAGATAAAGAAAAGGTATTAGTAAGTGCTGTGAGCCAATATTTGATGTACTTTAAAATAATACATCATGTAAAACAAAGGAAAACATAAGGAACCACCCCCCTTCCAGAACGTATTCTGACTCCAGATCACCCCTGAAGTCCAAAAACAAGTCAGTAAGAAGAAAACTTGCACCTCAGTTGCCTAATATCCAAATTTTCCAACTAGAGAAAATTTTGAAATTTTCTAAGCTTTCCATCTAGGAACTGTTATGCTTACTTCAGGAATCCAACATCTTTTGTCAGCACTTCGACATTGTATTATTACATTTTTTAAAATTGCAACTTACTTCTTTTGCCTCGTAAACTGCAGATTCGGTAGACTGAAGGTAAATTGTGAAATAATTCTTAGAGACGCTGCACTAATATAAGCAATGAAACCTCAGCATCTCATTGAAGCCCACTTCAAAGTCAATCTCATCTGAAATCCCATAGAAAACCTACTGCATCCTCTATTTATTATAGGTCTGGCAGCGTCAGGGACCACACGTTCTCCAATGCTATTTTCCATCTGCGAATATCCAACTTCTTGTATGAAATGATCAAAACTATGCATGAATTGATATAATTTCCTTCCGACAGAAGTCGCGTCATTGGAACTGGCTGCTCAGCGTGATATCCTGGTAACCAATTTCCACTAAAGGCAAAAAATGATGAAACCCAAGTAGGCAAATCCAGTTTTGAAAACAAAATAAGAGTATATTTATTTCTTCTCAGCTATTCAAGTTATTGATTTCTGCTTAAGACACAGAAGTGAATCACTTGTAACTACATCAGGTATTTCTCAATTTGAAAGATACAATATAAGCAGTACCTTCATTTTTTTTGATAAACAAGAAGCCGCCACTAAAAATATTTAAGACAATGATTATCTGTATTTTGTTTTTAAATCAGATCGTGTTGAATTGAACTCTTCTCTTCAGTAAGAAACAAACCATCAAAACTCATTGACTCTCTGTCAAATAAGGCAGCCACGCCATTAACTCTTATTCCAAAACAGAGAGATTTTCCTCATCAGCCTGATAATAACAGAACTGCAGATAGCAGATAATTTAAGAACAGAAGTTGTAACTCAGCGACAAGCTGATCTTTTAAATGGGGCATGTGAATTAGCAGCAAAATATTTCAGTATTTAACCTCAGCATTGCCAAGGGAGTATCATTTTGGTCAGTTTTGGGAATGCTACAGCTTTCACAAAAGACCTTCTCCCATCAAGATATAAAAAAAAAAAAGACATGGTAAAGAAAATATTTATAGCTAATTGGTATGTCATATATCTCAAGGCTAGAAAAAAGTTATTCTGCTGAACAAGTAATTGCTTTTTAGACCTTCTGGTTTGTTCTTTGCAGCACTTTAAAACCTCAGCTCAAGCAAATAGGACAGTTCTAGTCTTTCCATCCTATCTCTTAAAGCATTTAACTTAGTGTGAAAATCCTATGTGATAAGAAAAGTTATTATACCTGTTTAAATTATTAAATCCAAACTCACAAAACTCGAAAGCAAAGCCTTGGGAAAGTGGGGGGAAATGGCAGGAAGCGTGTGTGGGGATACAGCAAGATTTAATGCTCTTTGTATTTTAATTAGCAAATTACAATGCTGGTCTTTCAGAATTCTCTTTAAAGTTTTAGCTACTTATTCTGAAATAAACCCACAAGAGAATTGCTGCCTTGAGTGGAGTAGCTCTGAAAAGAGCAGGGATTGATTTATGTATCGATTATTGGTGAGCATCTTCCTTTTGTATAATTCCGTAACCCGTGTCATTGAATTTCTGTGTCCAACTTCCATTCATTGCACTTTTATTTCTCTTCTCATTTGATTGCAGAGTCTCTAGGGCAGAGCCTGGAACTCACTACACATCTGTGCAGTGTTTAACATAATTATACTTCAAGCTCTGCTGGCGTTTGTATTATTCTAACAGAAATAAATAATATTCTAAGCAGAGAAAATATACAAAATCAATGGAAAAAGCGGACTTAATGCAAGACAGTAAGGGAGAGACTTAATTTTTGTAAAGACCATGCTGGAAAAAACAATGAAAATAATTTGATTTTTTTTTTTTTTTTTTTAAAAGCCCTGCCCAGTTCACATGGTATATATCTGAGCGTGCTAGTAATTTGGGACTGAGCAACTAAAAAAACCCCCAACTTTTAAATATAATTTACTACTTGGAGGCAGGAAATATATTTAAGAGAGGGTCTGATGCTAATATTTCTATTCCTTACTCTGTCATCCTTGTCATGTAAATTTGTTGACACAACATTTAGAGTGATTAACGTAGCAGGGCAGAGACTGGCGGCTACAAAACCATGGTTCTACATTTTACTATAATTTTTTCTCGCAATAGGGAAGAATCAAACAGATGTCTAATGGGATATTCAAAAATAATTCAACAATGTCTTACACAAAGAAAAATGTGAAGCAAATATAATCATAAAAGCCAATGAAATGCTCAAAGGTTTAATAAAAATTACTGGATAGAAATGGCCAAAAAGATCAAACCAGAGAAGATTACGTGCTCAATGTCCCATGTTTCAGGCAGTTTACAACTGAGATGACTTCAGTCCTTTAGAAAAGGGATATGTTGAGATAATAGCAACTGGAAATCATCTTAATTCATGAAGACCACATAGAACATCACATGAAGCTGTTTTAACTCGCAAGGACCAGGCAGCCTGAAGACAGGCAGGATCCGATGAGGATGAATGGAAAAAGATACAACTCGGAAGCAAAAACCGGCACCAACCACATGAGATATTTTCATCCTGACTGTAAAGCCCTGGAGAAAGACTTTCTGTTCCTGCAGGCAAGCCAATAAAAACTTGTAACAACAGCCAAATAAAAACAGAAAGAGATTTATGAAGAAAAAGGGAAAGAGAAGACAGCGCTGCACCAAGATGGCAGCATTTGACAGCCACTAAATAACCTTCAAGATCGTCCTAGAGCTCTGGTCACTACATCCAAAAGCTTCAGAGAAGAAAGCAGCTGGAGATACATAAAGACCAAAACCATCAGAAGTACTCTGTGTTTGTAGAAGGGTACATGATAGAGGTATACAAAATAATTAAATGTTCAGAGAAGGTGAGTCAGGCTCTCTTATTTACTCCCTTCTCATAACACAAGACCGAGGAGATATTCAGTGAACAGTGAAATTGAAAAGCAACAAATTTGGAACCAATTAAATGCATAATTAACCTGCAGAACTCAAGTTATCAGTGAAGCCAATCGCTCAGCAAAAACCCAAGAAAGTTTAGATATTTGTATTAACTCTGAAAACATCCACAGTTATACCTATAAGGTAGGTGAGACTCTGGATTCCTTTGAGGACTGTAAACCTTATCAGTCTGACAACAATTAAAAATATTGAAGACTGTCACGCATGAATTATAAGAGATTAGGAGGAAACTCCCTGTCCTTTTTTGTACCACCTGTATGTTATGAAGTGCCTCTGGAGAACTACTTGGTTTCTTGCGGCGTATGACAAAAACCAATATTCAAGTCAAAAATTTCAGCCACTTCCAGTCAGCTGCTGTGATGCTGCATTTATAGAACCAGGAAAGAAAAAAAAAAAAAAAAAGCCCTAAATGAGTCTTGCCAACTTTTTTTCTTTCACAATCAAGACTACAATTTATATAGGGATTACACAGATCCCTACAGAAAGCTTCAAGGAGTCTTCTTGCGGAACGGCCTCTCGTTTGTATATGGGTAACAGCTAAACAGTGTAAGGAACCAACGTTAAACACAACCCAAGGTATAAAACAAAACAAAACGTCTAATCAGCAGGGGAAAAAATAAAACCAAAAAAACCCAGCTAACGAGTACATTTAAATACTGCTGAGACAGAAACCAGAATGCCAAACTGGTTCAAATGACTGGTGCAGAAAGAAAGACTGCAGGGTTTTTCTGCTCAGTGAATTTCCTACCATTAGCCTTATTGTTCTTAAGACAGAGAAATCCATGCAGCAAAAAGCACAATTTTCCAGCCTGGAGAAGAGGAAAAAAAAAAGTGCCGAGAAGCACACTGAAGATAAGGACAGTGAATCCATGCTCTGAGTTTACCAAAAGAAACCACTACCGACGGCTCCCCCAGCCTTCCCATTTCTAGGTCTCCCTCTTCTTCTCTTCCACCTTCCCAAACCAACATCAAAATGGCAAAATTGTCACAGTTCTAAGTTCCACTCAGCTTCGACACTTCAGCTGCTTAAATAACTCTCAAGGGCGAGCATAAATTAGGACTGTAATTTCAATCTAAATAATAAGAAGTCAATCAGTTGAAAAATCAAATATTACCACTCTAAGGGCTGGGTAGAAGTGGATGCGAATGTCCCACTATGATCCACCACTAGAGAAACTATTAATTACCGTGTTGGTTTTTCGTATTGTTTATTGCCATATCACAAAGAGAGCAGCTCAACCTTAGACATCGATGAGAATTCAGCTGTGTTCAGCGCCGTACAAATGCAATATGGACAACTGGCGGAAGGAAAAACACCTGTGAGATTTAATATAATATATATTCAAGAGATAAGAAGGTAAGAAAAAGACCACGGACAACAATTAACCTCCAGTAAGCCGTTCTTTGAAGTATTTGGGGAATTCTTCCGTTCTTAAAGAATGTGAGGGGTAGAAGGCACAATAACAAATAAGCCAAACTTGTGCTATCTGTTACTATAACTTCCAGAGATGTAGACGTTATCAGTCATCAGGATTATCCTCATATTCACTACTTTTTGTTTGTTTATAGTTTTAAGCAGAAGAGAATTAAGGCTCCAATGCAAACAGCTTCTGGCTCAAGGACATTCCCTATCAACGAAGTCCAACATTGCGCCCTTACTGCGTGTCAAGCAACACGGCTCTAAAATGGAGTAAGAACGGCCCTGGGGTGCAGGAGCACGAGTTGTGTCCTCAGTTCTCCTTGTGCAACCTCAGGAAAGATTTTTTTACCTTTTCTTTTCCCTTTTCAGGGTGTCTGTGATGTTTGCAAGGAGGCTGAGGGCTGTCTGTACGGCACTTGGAGACTCGACAACCCATACATTTTATAAAGCAATACCATTATTTTAACATGACCATTTTATGTTGTGGGTGAGAAAGTCTGCAAGCGAAGGCAAGCACTTAAAAGTGCTTTATAGAAAAGTGGTTTCATTCCAGTCAATCGAATGCTTCAGGAAAATATAAGTTGCCAAGTACTTTTCTTATAACCAAAAAAAAAAAAAGCTTTCATTTTGGGAGTTGCTAAAACATGTCAATTTTAAACAATCTTTTGTGTACTGCCCAACGTTTAGAGTGCTAGAAAGCAAAGCTCTTCTCTAATTTTGTGAAATGGGTTTTTTTTACTGCATGCTTAAACCTTATTTGTCATGCAATGCAGAGTGTTCTAGCCCACGGTGAGAATTAGTGCTTAATTTTCTAAACGTGGAGAGACATACCAACGACTTGCAGAAGTAACGGCACTGGTATTTGCATGAAATTGAGAATAGCAAAGAATTGTTAAAATTACATTAATTCAGAAATGGTCAAAGAGTAACAACTTTTCTCTGTCCTTAAAGAGGAAGAAAAAAAAAAATTAAATAAATAATTCTGCAGAACAAAACATGACCGATCATAAGTAGGCAAAAAGATCTAATAAAATGTTTATTCATCCCTCATAACACAGAGTACACGACACACTGTTGAGGTTTCAGGTTATTAAACAAGACACAGCTCTGCGATGAAACGAGAAGAAAACCTGGACTAGGGATTGAAGGATTTCCCCTTGTCTTCCAAGTGCCCTGGTCCGGTGTCAGGTAAATACAGAAGTTATGGAGACACAATCAAGGCAGAATGACTGAAAATGTCAGGAAAGGGACGAACTCTTGTTTTATCCACTTTTTTCCCCCCTCCTCGCACCGTCTTGTGAATTGTAAGGTACGCCAGACTTCAGAGACAAACAGAAAAGAAAGAAATAATTGGATTCCTATGCATTCTTCTTGGAATATTTTTTCAATTCTTCTTCATTCACAAGTGTAAGCACCTAAAGCCACTCTAAATAGATTCTCCTTTTTATAATTTTGGGTCTGGAGGAGTAAGACACGCATTATAGGTTAAGAGATTTCAAAAGGACATTTCAAAAGAAGAAAAACATTCCTGCACCGCGGAAAACAAGAAATAATATATAGAGAGTAGAATAGTTTAGGTTGGAAAAGCCCTTTAAGATCACCAAGTCCAACTGTTAACCTAACCCTGCCATCCCACCACTAAACTCTGTCCCTAATAGAATCATAGAATTGTTTATATTACATATGTTACATATATTTTAATATATATAATTACATCTAATTATCTTGCTGTTACCTCTATATGCACGATACCATAGTTATTCAAGCTTAGCTGATATTCTACCTTTGCTTAACACTGATACACATGCCTAGGGTTGGAGAGGCTAAAGAACAGAATTTCCAACAGAAATCACATTTTTCTTATAACAGACCTCATTGTGTAGCAAGCTCTGACCACTCAAAATGACATTAAAAAAAAAATTATTTATATGTCATAAAATACTCACAGACGTTTCTCACCATGTAGTATGACCCTGCTAAATTTCAATGACTTCAGGAGATGAGGTTTGGTTAGTTATGGAGTGAGACAGCACAGCAAAGTTCACATTGACCACTGTAAGCAACTGGTAGGGTTTGATTTGAGTTAGTATTGAACCAGTGCCTCAACAAGGTGCTAAGGAAATGCAAGACTTTTCAAATGGGATGTAATACCGGTGTCCTAACTGCCTGCCAGTAAAACATCTCAAGTCCTCCTGTAAAAATTGCCTTTCCCCCATTCCTCTAACCGAATGTCAGCTTTGTGAACTGTAAACTACCTTTCCAAATTCAATAGGCAGTCTCTCCAGCAACCGCTATTTTTCACTTCTTTCTTTATGCGATTGAGCCCTATTAGACATCTGCCACATTCTACTTTCACAGCCTCGATTTATAGGTGGAGGAAGCAATATATTTACATGCAGAAGGCAAAATGTATTCAGGCACTGAAATACTGACACGGTAACGGTGGTAGAAGCACAAGCGTTATTACTGGTGGTGAGATACAGTCCAAGCCCAGCTCCGACACACTCCAAAGGAGAGACGGAGGCATGAATCTACATTATGCAGAATACCACCACAGATGCATAAATTCAGCTCCTACAAAATAAAATTACAGAGAGTCTCGTTTGGTTTTATGAAACCTTCATCTGTAACACATAGTGAGCAGTATTTTTTTTTAATGATGGGGAAATTGCCTCATGTCTCCTCTTACTTAACTAGAGTCAATTAAAAACAAGGCCAAAGCAGTTTTCCCTGAAATTTAAGCTGTAAGGGTGTACTACAGTAGAAAAAAAATCATTTTAAGACAAACCTGCAGGGTTTGTTTTTTTTTCAATTCTGTAACAAAAAGACCCAAACGCACGTGGTCCATGGACCATGTAAACAGAGCTGCTTCATCGATCAAGACTAAAAAAAATTCCCAAAATGGAAATAAAGAGAGCAGTTATCAGATTTGGAATCTGCCTACTCAAACCAGACACACAATCTTTGGCTTCACTACATTGATTGAGGAGGAAGGGAAAGGGGGATTTTTTTTTTTGTGGGTGGGGTTTTTGGAGGGGTTTTGGGGGGGGTTGTGGCTTTTTTTTTTTTTTTCCTTAAGTTGCAGATCTGTGCCAGCATCAGGTAGTTCTGCTGCTGGTCTGGCCTTCTACCTCTGTGGTCAGTATTCCTCCTTCTCGCCCGCACTGACTCCCAAACAGCTCAGCATGCTGCGGGCACCAGGACGGGAGTGGGACCAGCACCCATTAGCCCGGGCTGCCACAGAACCACAGCATCAGAGCAATAATTATCTGCACCCCTGACCACCAGCTCATTAGAGGAAGAACAGGCTGGATGCCATCTTTCCAATGCCTCCATAAAAAAAGTGCTTTCTTCCAAACCACAGCTTTGGTCCTGAATACAGGACTCGGGGGGGGAAAAAAAAATAAAACATCCTCAAAAGTGGCTGCTCCCTCCAAATTCTGGAGTTTCCTACGCAAACAGGTCTCACCCTGTAGGAGTTTTACCGCTGCCAAAGGCTATCTTACTCTAAGAACTCGAGAAATATTCTAGATAACACATTTTTATTCCAAAATAAATATTCTAGCAGCAAACAAGTAGGTTTTCAGGGAACACAGGAAGTATTTCATGTTCAGAATACCCAAATTCAAGTTGAGCTCATAGTGTAGCCGTGGCTACGCGATGTAAGAAATGCAGGCAGGGATTTGGACTTCTTAATTACATCAAAAGCCACAGCTGGAAAGCAAATATACCTGCTTTGGGCACACAGGCATTTTTTTCCCTACCTCGAGTATATTACTTCACACATATTTGTATGTATGTGTATATATATATATATACACATTTTTATGTATGCATATATAAAAAACCCCCACCTTTCTCCTTCATACCTTGATTTCGGAAATTACAATATACAGCGAAGACCTCACAATGTTGATTCTCAAAAAGTATTAAAGAGAAAAGTAAAAGGTTTCTACAAAATACCATGTGAAAATTTTTAATGGACACTTTCTTAAAAAGTAGTTTCTTTTTGAAGCCTAAAACTTCTTTCAATTTTATCTATGTTTATTATCTATCTATTCCAGGATTGTATCTGAATTGAAATACAGAAAGGAGGGAATGGGGTACATAAATAACAGGGGACAAAATTTTCAAAAGGATCAGCATTTTTGTAAAAACACTGAATTACAAGTCTGCCAGTGAATTTAGTGGGACTAAGACTAGGACCTAGATACTTCTGCAGGGATTTTTTTTTTGTTTGTCATGGAACAGGGAGTATCAAAGACACTGAATATTTGACTAATCTTCTCTTTGTTCAGCTCACAAAAAAATTTCCAAGCATTAACACTAGCATTCCCAAACTGCTAAAAAGTGGCAACAGTATCTATTTTAAAGGCATTTTTTGCACAACAACAACAAAAAAAACCCCAAACAGAATCAGTCAACAGAGATCTACCCAAGTAGTTACAGGCTGTAAAGGATAACGCACATGGAAATAGTACAAACAGATCAAGGAGCATAAGGACCAGTACACTCAGGGTCTTTTGAGCTCCATAAGACCTTTTCTCATCATATTCCCTGCATATAACTTAGCTTTTCTGTCTAATACTTATGGGAGGAATAATTCTGACAAATATTTTATTTCTCTGTCTGCTTGTTGACTTTTACAGGTTCACAAGCAAAAAGCCGAGGCCGAGTACCAGAGATGGCTCGGGTAAAACTGCAGTCACCACTAATCTCCTGCTCCGGGCTACCTGAACCTCCTCAGATGTTATTCTCAGATCGAGAATGTGATAAATTATAAAGAAACAGAAAAGCAAGAAATATGGAAGTATTTATTAAGGGCAAAATAAGAAAAAACCAGAAGGAACCTGCAAGTAAAATGTGGAGGGTTGGTATAATCCTCCCCCTGAAGGCTACAAAAGATCTAAAAGTTTCATGATAGGGCTGGGAATGTGGGTGAGGAGAAGTCGGAGAAGGAACCGAGGCCAGTGTCCAACTGCTGCTGGCCATCACCGCTGGGGGAGCTGAAACTGGTGCTAGAGGCAAGGAAGATTCTTTTTTCTCTGTTCCCATAGGCGTGAAACCCAAGCCCTGCCCTACCAGTAGACCAAGTATCATGTAAGAAAGAGCGGAAAGCTGTGCAGCTCAACGGGACGGTTGCATCTGGCACATTGCTGCTAGAAGCTTCTCCGTATCTGACTTAGCTTGGCTAAATACTCATCTCTGAACACGGGCAGGCCAAGTGGAAAGCAGCAGGGCACCGTTTTGTAAAATTAAACAAACTGTGCATGGTAATGCAGCTCATGAACTGGACAAGTTAAGGAGGTGGGCCAGAAGACAACCTCTTCCACTTTTACACCAGCAACTAACCTCCTCGAAAACTGCATGCAGGAGATGAGAAAAACATTTTCAGTCTGCACAAGCTCTACGAATGAGATTTATGATAGAATCATAGAATGTTTTGGGCTGGAAGGGACCTTTAGAGGTCCTCTACTACTTTCTCTCCAAAACGTTAATCTATTTATAAACTCACAGGAAAAAAAATAATCTATGTGCCACTGTTGCCTACATTTGGAAATAGGAGACCCCAAATATTGCTTCAGTCTGTGGCTTAAGAGATGAAGTTGTGAAGGTATCCTCCCTTCTGAAATCATAGAATCACAGAATATTTTGGGTTAGAAGGGACCCCTAGAGGTCACCCAGCCCAACCCCCCTGCAGGGACCAGGGACACCTTTAACCAGATCAGGTTGCTCACAGCCCCGTCCAACCTGGCCTTGAATGTTCCCAGGGATGGGGCCTCCACCACCTCTCTGGCAACCTGTTCCAGTGTTTCACCACCCTCGTTGTAAAGAATTTCTTCCTTATATCCAGTCTAAACCTACCCTGGTTTAGTTTAAAACCATTACCCCTTGTTCTGCCACAGCTGGCCCTTCTAAGAAGATTGTCCCCATCTTAACTATAAGCTCCCTTTAAGTATCGAAAGCCTGATGATACGCCATCAGTGAAAACTACCAAAAAGGAGCAAATCAAGCAGGCATGATGATACTGACAGCAGAAAAGTTTCAGCTGAGGGTGGCTGGCAGCACTAGATGAGGCTGGACACTGCCTAATGACATGGAAACAAGATACCAAACCGTGGTTTGAGAAGCCAATTAGTCAAAACACATTTTGGAAATGCAATTGCGGGCGGGCCTCTTGGAAGTTTTCTTGTTTTCTGGTGGAATTTTTTTTTTCCTATAAGATCTTGATGGATTTTCTTAAATTAAGATGCTCCCACAGCATGAAGAAGTGAGAGAAACAATCATCCTATAATTTCCTCATGATGTCTGAAGCAAAATTATTTCTAATATTTTTGGAGCTAGGAAAAATGATATGAAATGTTCAGAAATTCATAATTACTCTTGTAAGCAATTCAAAGGTTGCCTTGGTATTAAAAAAAACTGGATAAAAAGGAATAAAAACATCTAAGAGACTAAGTTAAATGGAATAGGTAATAATTTGTATTATCACTAAGGTTTATATAGTCATAAAACCATAATGACAAGGAAATTTAGATTTAAAAGGGAAATTATGTCTACAACCTTACCCAATGTTCTAAATATTGATTTTTTTAAAATGTAATGATCTGCTTATTAATAATATCATATCAGAAACACAGCAGAGAGCGACGCTATCTCCCCATTTCTTTTCAAACTAGTCCCACCACTAGTACTCGTGGCTTAATGCACGCACCCTTTGCAATAACATATCATGGCAGTGAATCAATAAAAGTCATTATCATAAAACCTGACTCCACTCTGCTCTACTACTTTCTCCCCAAAACGTTAATCTATTTATAAACCCACAGGAAAAAATAATCTATGTGCCACTGTTGCCTACATTTGGAAACAGGAGACCCCAAATATTGCTTCAGTCTGTGGCTTAAGAGACAAAGTTGTGAAGGTATCCTCCCTTCTGAAATCATAGAATCGCAGAATGTTTTGGGTTGGAAGGGACCCCTAGAGGTCATCTAGTCCAACCCCCCTGCAGGAGCAGGGACACCGCTAACCAGATCAGGTTGCTCACAGCCCCGTCCAACCTGGCCTTGAATGTTCCCAGGGATGGGGCCTCCACCACCTCTCTGGGCAACCCGTTCCCGTGTTTCACCACCCTCAGTGTAAAGAATTTCTTCCTTATATCCACTCTAAACCAGTTTAAAACCATCCCCCCTTGTCCTGTCACAGCTGGCCCTACTAAAAAGATTGTCCCCATCTTTCCTATAGGTTCCCTTTCAGGCCGCAATCAGGTCTCCCCGCAGCCTTCTCTTCTCCAGGCTGAACAACCCCAACTCTCTCAGCCTGAAATCATGGATGATGGACCCAAAAGCCCTTTAACGCTTCACGAAGAAAGAAAATTATGTCAAAGAATTGAGTTACAAACACTTCTTATGAAATAGTTTTGAGTGATTCTTGTTAGCATAGCTTTTTTTGTTTGTTTTAAGCAAATTCCGTATTTTTTTTAGAACTACAGAGTATATTTTTATTTATAAATTTAAAAAAAAAAAAAGCAAAGCACTCAGCATGCAGTAATAACCAACCATCCAAGTGCCACATGCCTCAAGAGAGATCTAAGACAAGAACAAATTAACTTAATCCTATTACTTTAAGGTCCAGGACTGAAAAGAGCTGCTCAACACTTGTGGTGAACCTGTGTCACTTTGATCTTCATCGTAACAGAAAAAGCAAAATGACATGCTCAAATGAAAATCATTTATAATAGATGAAAGCAGGGCTGAGCACTCCATGGATTAAATGTGTTTAGGAGAGTCAGAGGGTGAAAAACAAATAAAATTTACAATTTTCTCCAGCCCCCTTCTCCCATCTCAGATCCTTTTCTCAAATGCAAGCTCCTGCTTCCCCAAATTACTTTTAATCACTACTTCTATGAAAACCCCAGTGAAAAGAAGGCGTATTAAGATATTGGTTGTACCTAACATGTCATTCTGTAGCTGACTCAAATGCCACTGCGATTAAACAAGTAAATCAAACTAGAAACAGAGCACGAACTTTTATGTTGTAAAATTAAAAACTGGAAGGCCAGAGAGTTTCATTTTTCCACCCATTACTACGGCAGGGTGACCTTAAATTCCTTTCTCCATATTTCAATCTCTATTTCTAGAAAGATAAAATTACACGTGACGATTTTAGTAGAGTATTTGACAGGCTGCTACAAAAGGATGCTATGAATACAAAGCAACGTCCACTCTTATATACAGCCGAGGTAATGTGACATACATTAAAATTAAAGTAAGTTGATAATTTGACCTCAGGGTACCTCGCAGAGTTTGTCTTCAGAATGCATTTTTACTCAGTTGTGTGTGCTCCAAGTAGTATCTTACTGATGATTACATTAAAATCTCCATCATAAAACAATGAAAATATAGTCATTCAAAATATAGTTTGTTTTGGTTTTTTTTTTTCCCAGAACTCAGCTTTTAACTGTTTTAACCGTCTTAGAAGTATTACTAAAAATACATTTTGAGAAAAGCAAGCATCCTGCTCTAGCTGAGCCTGTTTTTAGCAGGGGGGCTGGACTAGATCACCTTCAGAGGTCCCATCCAACCTCAGCCATTCCGTGATTCTATTAAAACTTTTTCTTTTCTTTCTGAATAACTATTAACTGCTAAAAGTTGGCAGTCCTACCACTCATCTCTTACTCATTTCTGGCAGATTTGGAGTTGTCAGGAATGCACTGCGTATACTGATTTGTTTAACTATTAACCCTTTGGGAATACCAGCACAGCTTTGGGTGCAGTGACTCTTAGCTGCCAAACTACCCAGTTCTGCAGAAAAGCAATTTATCAGCTGCTTCTCTAACAGGAGAGAGTTCTAAAACTCGTATGCACTACAGTCAAGCTGTAGATAATATTTTCATTCTTAATATTTGCACATATAAAGACCCGTTTAAGCGATGTTGCAAAATCTTTGAAGAATTCTCTTCTATTTGCTCCGGTACCATTGAGGAGGAGGCTACGTGCATCAAGCTGTGCTAAACACCCTAAACCTCAAAGTTCATGGCTCATTTATTGAGAAACAAAGTAATTGGCAATTTGGGGTTATCTGCTTCAGTAGCCATCCCTGGAAACGAGTCCCTCTTCAAAAATCATTCACTCTGAGCAGTCAAGAAGCTGAGGCACTTAAGTCACCAGCTGTTTTTCTCCACCCACACCAAAACGCAATGTAAGCATTTGGGTCGAGTCCTACAAGCATTACAGAACAACTCAAAAACCTCAAGTGCGACCCAAGCACTATGAGAATAACCTGTCCTCAGGGCTGGTAAAAATCAGCATCTTCAAGAGGAGCTGAAGGGTTTTTTTGGCTTTTATAAATCTATCAAGTTTTGATTTTAAATACTAACGGAAGACATCTTCGTCTGGAGCTCACCGCTACTACCCGATTCCGCAACACCTTTTTTCTGTAGCAGAAAACATCACAAATGAACTCATACTTGGAAGCTGAAGTTAATAAATCAGTTCAACTAAAACAGTCGTAGCCAACCAACCATATCTGACCACAGAACATTAGGATTTGGTCTATCTATATCAGTTTGGTAGGTTCATAATATATGTTGTTCTTTTAGCTCCACTATCAAAATTCACCTTCATATACCAAAGAGGCCAAAACAACCAAAGGGAGAACAAAATACACATTACTTAAGGCCTAACGATGGCATAGAGTTTACTTATACCATAACATAGCTTTTCTTCATCTGTAACAGTAGAAAATTCTCATGTGTATGTTGCAGGCTGGAGATAGTAATTCGGTTGTTTCCCTATGAAACATCATTTCACAGGGGTTACGCATTGTACGGGCTTTTAAGTTATATTTTGTGGGAATAATTCTGCTATGCATTTGTCAGGGTTTAACCCCAGCTGGCAACCAAGCCCCACGCAGCCGCTCGCTCACTCCCCCCACAATGGGATGGGGGAGAGAATCAGAAGAGTAAAAGTGACAAAACTCGTGGGCTGAGATAAAGACAGTTCAATAGGGAAAGCAAAAGCCGCGTGTGCAAGCAAAGCAAAACACGGAATTCATTCCCTGCTTCCCATGGGCAGGCGGGTGCTCAGCCATCCCCAGGACAGCAGGGCTCCATCACACGTAACGGTGACTTGGGAAGACAAACGCCATCGCTCCCAACGTCCCCCCCTTCCTTCTTCTCCCCCCAGCTTTATATACCGAGCATGATGTCCTATGGTCTGGAATAGCCCTTTGGCCAGTTGGGGTCAGCTGTCCCGGCCGTGTCCCCTCCCAGCTTCTTGTGCCCCTGGCAGAGCATAGGAAGCTGAAAAGTCCTTGACTCATGTAAGCACTGCTTAGCAACAACTAAACCATCAGTGGGTTATCAACATTACTCTCATACTGATACCAAAACACAGCACTATGCCAGCTACTAGGAAGAAAATTAACTCCATCCCAGCCAAAACCAGGACACCATTAAAGACCACATCATTTCCAAAAAGGACAAGCATCTCTCATCTGCTCAACCTTATGTTAACTCAACTCACTGATGGCCTGGAGGTACTGGGGGAAGTTCAGGGCGCAACCGGCATGAGGGAACTAGCAGCCAGCTTTAGCAATACAATTTAGTGAAGAGTTTTTATTGCCATGCCGATGATTTGGGAGGGCAAGACTAGCTTTCCCTACAGCAGAAGTTTGCCACTTGCTCAAGAAACCCTCTGAGCAATTTTGATTCCTCTCCAAATGAAAACAGGTATTGATGAAACCTTCCTAGCTTTCAACTACGTTTTCCATTCTGTATATGAAAGTATTTTGTACTTGGTTTAAAACAGTCTGTGAGAAGTCCAATATGTCTAGAACATGGCAATTTATCTCTTTTTATTCCAAAATACAGAAGTCGGTGTTAGATGATTATCTACCCCACGGACAACTGTTATACGGATTACACCCAAATGATAACGGAAGGTCATATAAAGGGAAATTAAATCCAAGAGACATGATTATGGAAGGAAGGCTCAGTTTGCTGAAGCTTAGTCTCCAAAATTACTATCTGAGCTATCACCTGCACTCACTAGTTTAAGGTTACAGTCTAGTTTCCTCAAAGAAATTTTTATTATTAACTGAAGCACTTAATATTAATTTTGCTCAGCTAATAAATGAGATGTGAAAACAGCTGATCAAAACAAAGCTATCTTTTAAAATTAAATTGCCATTACATGTAATACTGAAAAAGAAAATTATAGAAGTTCTTGTACAAAACATTGTCCCCAACCGCTGAGTCAATAAGCCTGAAAAGTCAGTTCTAGATAATTCTGTGCGTTTCTGTACTGTAGGACAAGCACTGTGAGAAAGAAGACCTCCAGACTCGCAAATTAAACCTGCATGCATGTAGAGTTCTTCACGGGCACATTAAAAAAAAAAAACAAAAAAACCCCCCCAAAAAAACCAACCCAAAACTGAGGATACAAGTGAATCTACAGAGATATTAGTGCAAGACTGAGATTGCCAAACTGAATATCATGCATGTGCCTTAATTCTTCATAGCGTTAGACGAAATTACTTTTTACCGTTAAAAATACTCTTTTCTTTTGAAGTATGAGATATTATTATTCTAAGTCACTTTCACTCTGTTTTTATTACACCCAACTTGAATTTCCAAAGAGAAAACAAAAATTTAAACAATAAAGAACAGTTAAATACTTCTACTTGTAAATATTTATTATAGCTAAATATATCAGGATTGTATTTTGCATATTATGACACCTTCCAGCTTTAAAATAATTTCCCCCTCTAAGCAGAAAAAGAAATAAAAAACAACTACTAGCAGGAAAAAGACAAAACATTCTCTATTTGCTTTCGGAAATATTTTTCTCTCAAAGTAAAGCCTGTCAGTTTATATCGCCTCAATCCCTGCTCACTGCCATTGCTGACAAAATATATTAATGATGAATTCTGAAAATTAAAGCAGTAAGGTTGCTGCACTGCAGGGAATTGCCACATGGGGGATTCCAAACGGATGGGAATTACATTGAAAGTCGGGGGGGGGGCGGGGGGGGAAAGCCATGAGATCATGACATGGAAAAGGTAGAAAATAGTCTTTTAAAAATGACAGGTTAGACTATTTGCATTTATACGGATGTCCTATGTATTTCTGACTAACCTTCCGCTCTAGAAAACTGTACTGCATCATCCCCAACCCCCCAAAGCAAGATCTATATTTGTATTTTGCTCCTAGCAGTATAAAAAGATAACAAACCCAATAATTTTATCTATTTTCAGTATTTGAATCTTTTATATATTGCAGAGATGTCAACTGGAAAAAAAAATATACACCCCCCCACACCCCAAATGTATACATGCACGTTAGTGCAAAATTTAAATCCATAGCTCATAGTTTGCATTTTCAGCACTATTCCAAGAATGCACATCTATTCACAGCTAGCAGTAAGTCTGAGGTCTAAACTAAATTACATTTGAGAAATCTCATTCTTTAAGCTAGGGGCTGCGGCGGTGGGAAGGAGAAAACGTTTATTTCCATATCTGCCATTAGTACCAAGAATTTGGGTACTGATTTGTCCTTTTTGTACTCTTTTGTACAATTCCTTTAACTTCCATTACAACTTTAGAAGTGCTCAGCACACAGGTGTCAGCTTCTCACAAAGAAAAAAAAAAAAGATCATTAATAAATGAAAAGGCAATGTCCAAAAACATTTACTGCATAAGACAGGTGATAGAATACACCAATAAGAGCACTATTTTTTTTCTTTATATATCAATGGCCATTTATTTTACTATACTATCAATTTGGAAGTGGATCTTTCTGAAGGCTACTATTTGTTAAAAAAAAAAAGCACTTATAGAAGTGTTCTTGTAAACAGGACTTTAGATCCAAGTCTCAGCATAATACAATAAAATTGTCTGTAGTAACGACCTAGCACTTGGGGATGCAGCATAAGAACTACCTCCTGGTTTTAGAAATTGCATCCAGCACTACATAATTCACCCAGTAAAGAGAAATCTGTATTTTCCCCGAGTCAGTGTACTTAGGTATTGCATCAGTGATGACAAAGTGAGAAGCTCAAAACCAGACATTCATACGCTAAGGCACACCACGTTAAACCACGCTCATACGTTTCAAAACAAGACTCCTACTGAGCGAGTAGGTGTTGTGAGAAAAGAAGCCCATTTCCTACTAGGCATGAAGTCACGCCAACCACCAGCTGAAGGTTTGAAGAGCACAAAAAAATCTTGGAGCTACAGAAAAAAAAAAAAGCAAGCTTTACGATTAGAAATAATTTCCAAGAAAATTGTTTTGGTGTAGAAATACACAATGTCTTCAATTTTCTTTTAAATAGACCTCTGCTTGTTAGGTGAAGGTTTCCAGGAAAAATAGCCTTGGCATCAACCAACTGCATTTCTCTGTAACCTTTGCTGCTCACGGAGAAAGCAACCTCTTGCTGCCGTACTTGGACTGTCCCCATCACGTGCTACAGCAAGGTGTGGGGAGGAGGAGGGAGAGGAAGCAAATAAACGTGGCATCAACAGTGAGGTCGCTTCTGTTACAGCAACCTGATTGGCCAGCAGGCAGGCAGGCAATGTGAGGTCATCAAGCATATCACAAAGTCCAAGACACTGTAAGGCAGGACTGACAGGTTCTAGCAAGGCTGGGAGATGGGCAGGGGCCATCGCTTCTGGTTTTTACCGAAGAATCTGGCATCCCCAGGATGGACAAAAGAGGGAAAAGCCACTGATACACGAGAACAAAGAAGGACTACAGAAAAAGAACCAAATCAGTCTGTTCAATAACCTATAATTATCACTTTCAACAAAAAAAAAAAAAGCTTGTAGAAGGCTACTAAAGACAATCAATTCTTTTTAATTATTATTATTTATTCCATAGACTAAAAAACCCCATGCATCTTTGTGGGCTTCCGCACCATAATACCCAGTTGCACACCAGCTCTGAACAACCCTACCTTTTTTGACCATTCCAAGCCAGAGCAGAGCATTTTTGAGTGGACTTCACTTCTCAGTTCCTCCGGCGCAACCTCGGCTCACTGCCAGCAGCTGCCCCAGTTTCCATTTCATCCGCTGTCACGTGCTGCTGCTGCTTCTACAAACTCAAAGTTAAAATTTTTGTGGCTACGCAATGCCTCTGCTCAGTACACCACTTCTACGCAAAGCTGGTCCCAAATAAATATCGACTGCTAAACCAGATCAGACATAAGACAAAAATATGGCTGCCCGGTGCAGTGTTATGTAAAAAAGCAATAGGCTTGCAATTACTACTTCTAGATATAGCTAAGGCCCTGACAAGAGGTCCATAAAGCTCCACACAAAATTGCCGAGCATAAAGGACGTTAATTCAATGTCCTCCATTCGGAAAGCAAGACTTGCCTTGCCTGTCTAAACTCACACTGCCGATTCATTTTAGGCTGAGTTTATACTGGTCTTCCTCTTTCCGTTGTCTAGCACTAAGTCATCTTGGTACACAGAATTTCAACAGTACTAGTACTGTATTTTTCCTCATTTAACAGCCAAACTTCACATAGTAAGTCTTCACACCATAAATTGCTACTGTGTTCTACCACAGGAAAAAAAAAAATAATCTGTGAATAGTGTGAAATAATATACTTAATTATATATTTAACTTGTGAAAGCCCTTTGAGAGCCCCCAAGATAGAATTCATTCTATGGAAGCTCTCTTTATTAATAAAGTACTTATACCAATTACTTTGAACTTCTATAGACAGTGCCTTATTTCAAACTATTTTAATCAATCCTCACAAAATCTCTTGGCAACAGCATACAGAAAGTATACGGAGGCAAGGGAGTCGTGGCGCTTCCGTCAAGCTACCAATTCTTTCTGTTTATGATTCATCCTTACCACGCTTTTTAATTAATCAAACAAAATAAAACCAGTGTGGTTTGCCAGTCTCCAAGTTCTCCTTTATTAAAAAAGTGATTACATCCAGTAATCTGGAGTTAATATTAGAAAGGCTCAAAGAATTTTCCAGCCCATACTACGTACAAAGTAACTAATCATTCAACGAGATTTAAATTAATTTGGGTCAAATGAGACTCAACATCATCTTCCAGGTGCAGCTGCTCCCACTGAAAAGGTTACTGCTCCCACTGACGCGCTTACGGAGTTGTTCATGTGAATCTGGCAGCGAGGGAATCAGTTTAGCTCATATCATTCATTTAAAATATTTCAGCAAATAGATGTTGCCCAAAGCAAATTAGGGAAGCATTCGCATGAATTGCTACTAGGCCAGTTGGTGAGGGACGCTCACCTCTAGCAAGGGGAAATGATGAGGAGCTGCTGAAGCCTGTAACTTTCTCCACTAATATTACTGGACCTAGAAGAAGATGCTCGCCAAAGAGACCAGACCCTGATAGGGATGAGACGTCGATTGACTCTCCATTTCAGCTTCAGCCCTGTGACGTTCTGGCTGCCAGCTGAAATTATGTGCAACAGCAAATGATTTATGTTCCACGGGATTATTAATATATTTGACACAAGAAATTACAGACGTCTTAAAAGCAGGAAGTCATTTCTTCAAGGGAAGTTTAATTATTACGTATCATAAAAAAAAATAAAAAAAAAGCTTTCTTTTAAAAGTACTAATTTTATCATCTACTGAGATATAGTGAATCTTGCCACAGAAGTATGGGTTACTACAAATTCTGTATTACATCTTTGGACCAAAATACATGCTTGAAGATAACGTACGCTACGGGTTTTTCAAATTGACAGTTTATGTTAGGCTAAACACAGTTTGGTGGCCATTATCAAGCAAATTGGAATTGCTCAGGCATAGCTGCATACTGGTGTTACTTGTTTGGGAGCTTGGTAATTTAGTGAAATCACCAGCAATTGTTTAGCAGGTAATTAAACCATAAAGCCGAGACCTGTGATTTTCAGTCTTTTGAAAGCAATAATCACCAGAATTCCCAGCTCCATTTAAATGATTCCCGTCTAGGATCACCGGCATCATTTGTGTTATTGTTCATTCCCTTCCTATAGCAACTTTATCCAAACGACACACTACTGTCTGCTATTTTACTAAATATTCACCATCAATGTCCATCTCTCAACAGATCTGGATTCATTTCTTAATCATCATATGGGTATAAAATTTTAGCTTTTCTGTTTATTCATTCTGAGCAAGGCTTTCATTAGCATACAAAAAATATCTGAAGTCAAATAAAACTTGAAAGACTGGACGATTGTTTTCTTCACATTTTTTTAAACCAAAGACTGCATTATATAAATTTCACGATTCCCCTAAGTGCCTTTAAAATTACAAGCAATTTAAACCATGATTCACTTTCATGCAGACTCTGACTGCATGCAGGGGTTTTTTCCCCCATCTCAATTATATCTTAATATTATGGGGGCTGAAATGCATTAAATAAATCATATTTCATAGTAAAGCAATAATACTTACATGCATTTTAGAAGAAATTGTCCTGCATTATAAATGTATTTATAATGTCATTACCTTATTTTCCACATTGACTGAAATACTACTAGGCAGCAGCGACTGCTCCAAGCTACGGATGGAAGCTTTTAGCAAACCTTATGTTTATTCTGCTGCTGGTAATTAGCTGTTTTAGTTAATATAATACAACATTTACAAACAGCAATTTATCCAATATATAAACTCGCTCCTGTAATTAGTGAAACATTGTTATTGATTAAGATTTAATATGGCGGTTGCTGTTTCTGCAATGTACTACATAAAGAGAACGATCACTAATTTGTCAGAGGACAGTTCCTACTCAAAGTAATCTCCTGGCAGAGTACCATGAATTTCATTCTCTGTAAACTATTTTCTGCAATATTTTATCCAATCTGCAAAGTTTAAAATGTTTCAAAGGAGCAGGTAATAACAAAAAGAAATTTAAGGGATAATTATACACCCATTCTCTCTCGGAGAGACCCCAACTACCTGATTGGCCTTTTATTGCAAAACAAGTTTAAGGTGATACTAAGACCCACTAATCCTATTCAAAAACATTTTGAAGAACACACATAAGAAAAAAAAATCATGCCATCCTTTTAAATTCAACAGTAAATTCACTAAAATGGTATTACACAGAAGTATCAAATGTTCTACCACTAGTATCAGTCTTATGAGGCCAGGCTGAGAGAGTTGGGGTTGTTCAGCCTGGAGAAGAGAAGGCTGCGGGGAGACCTGATTACGGCCTTTCAGTACCTAAAGGGGGCCCATAGGAAAGATGGGGACAATCTTTTTAGTAGGGCCAGCTGTGACAGGACAAGGGGGATGGTTTTAAACTGAAGCAGGGTAGGTTTAGAGTGGATATAAGGAAGAAATTCTTTACAGTGAGGGTGGTGAAACCCTGGCAGGGGTTGCCCAGAGAGGTGGTGGAGGCCCCATCCCTGGGAACATTCCAGGCCAGGTTGGACGGGGCTCTGAGCAACCTGATCTGGTTAAAGGTGTCCCTGCTCACTGCAGGGGGGCTGGACTAGATGACCTCTAGGGGTCCCTTCCAACCCAAAACATTCTATGATTCTATAATATCAGGCATTATATTTTGCATAGGAGTATAAACAAGAACAATTAATTATCAAAAAAAGATTCTTTCCCAAAATATTTCGGTTCATCACAGAAAAATAAAGAAAAGTCTTTCAATTCTAAGCTTAAGGATGAACTCTCAGTATCAAAACTTGAACCTGAACTGTAATTTCTACTATCAGCACTCTCTCTGGATTCATGCTTCAATCCAGCGGCATTACTGAAATACAAGTCCTAGACTCTTCTACTGAATCACTCATCTGAACAGACCGTTACCTGTTAGCAATATCACATTTTATACTTTCATTATCAAAAGCAAATGAGGCAACTCTAAGTGAAGTACAATTTCAGCTATTTAGTTTTTCAGAGCATGTAGCACATTTCAGTAAAATACACAAGTAATGCGCTCAGAAGCACCAAACACTACACAAGAGAAGCGTAAATGTCTGAATATAGAGCTACTTACCTATAATTTTGAAAATCTGACTCAAACCCAACTTGAAAATTCCATATTTTAAAAATGCTGTAGTCCAAAAGATTTTTTTTTATCTCCAAGCAATTTCCATTTTTACAATGCTATTTTGTTTGCATTTTAAGTTAAATGAAAAAGAAATTTTAACTGACAAAGCAAAGCACATATTTAAAAACACAAAACACACATTAGTCTAAAAACCTCTCTCTAAAAACCCTCTGTTTGAATGAGAAAATGTATGCATTATCTAAAAGCTTAGTATGAATTGGAAAAGTTAACATATATTCCAGTCTGGGAATACAGACATCCTCATAATATTACATGAGGTGGTTACACACTTTTGGTAATGACAGAAATAACCAATATAAACTTATTACAGTAAGTAAAATGAACTAACTACATATAATTTCGATCCATTCCTAGACAGCTGTGGAATTCATAGAGTAAGACTCAAGGATTCACTTTTAAATGTATTCTTATAATTTAACTCAGTTACATACATACAATGACCAGGGGAATACTGGAAGAACGTGGTTTCTGTTACCGAGAAAGTCAGAAGAACTATTATATTCATTAAAATGCTCCTAAAATGACTAGTTTATCATCTTTGCTACAGAACAGAGCAATCTGAGCATAAATTATTTATGATGTGTAACAGTTTAATGGAGTATAAAATAGCTTTTTTTCTTCTCACTAGTAGTACAAGTTCTGATTTTTTTTTTGTTGTCAGCTCCACACTCAGCAACGTGCTCTACCCACTTACAATTATGACAGATGCAACAATTTTTAAAATTGTTCTATATAAACTCTAACTTAAAGGAATTACTTATACCACCTTTTTATTATTTTCTTAAAGTGCTATCATAGCATCCTGTAGAGGAACGCTGAACTGCATGAAATTCAAGTAAATTACAGGATTGTTGCCACTTCCTCCAGAAATTTAGGAATATCCTTGGATCAAACCTGCCTATGGCCTGACACTATACCATCAAAATTGCCGTTGCGGGAAGACGCACTAAGAACAATTCTCATCTCCCCTTGTGGCCACAATCACTCACTCGATAGACTTGGAGAACACGCTCCAACCTCAGGGAATGCATGAATGAGTAGAAATCTCTGGTTACCTATGGGACCAAAGGGATTTTAATACTAAATAGTTTAAAACTTTAAAAAGGCAGGACTACAGAACATGCTATGCATCACAAAGGAAAAAGGAAGCCAGTATAAACCGCTATAAACAAAGTTCTTCACAAATGATTATGAAGTATAAATGTGTTCTGACCTAGAATCACAGAACAGTTTGAGTTGGAAGGGACCTTTGAAGATCACCTAGTCCAACCCTAATGCCACAGGCAGGGACATCTTCCACTAAATCAGGTTGCTCAAAGCCCTCTCCAACCTGACCTTCAATACTTCCCAGTGGTGGGGCATCCACAGTTCCTCTGGGCAACATGTTCTACTGTCTCACCACCTTCATCATAAAAATTTCTTCCTTCTGTCCCATCTAAATCCATCCTCTTTCAGTTTAAAACCATTGTTTTTTGTCCTGTCACTAGAGGTCTTGGTGAAAAGTCTTCCTCGGTCTTTCTTCTAAGTCCCCTTTATGTATTGAAAGGCCGCAATACGGTTTCCCCAGAGCCTTCTTTTGGGGCTGAACAACCCCAACTCTCTCTAGGTTTGCTTTAGGCAAAGTTTTCGAAGGAAAAAAGTTAAGGACAAGGGACACTCCTCATAACAAAACACATGTCATGAGAATAGTTTGCATTATGACTAATTTTCTAGTTTATTATCAGCATATTTTGTGTGACTTGGATATAAAAAAATATTTATATATTTCGGGTGCAAATGACCTTAATTGAATAAGATGTCTACACAACAAGACAACCCCTTCTCAGCTAGAGCCTCTCAAGCCCAGACAGTCATATACAGAGACACTTCTACAAGATAATCCACTTCATCGTAAAGCTGACATCTGAAACAGGTCAGAATCACATCCTAAAAGCACCTATTTCTTAATCACAGAATGATGTTTCATTATAAAGAGATCCTAGCGTGAAAAGTTCTGGCACAGCCAATTAGACCTGTAACTGGCTGAAAACATAGGCAGAGAAAATGTACCTCTGCTTGCAAATGACTGCAGCTATACTTCGGATAAAAGCTTACAGCAAGACCACTACACAGTAGAAAATCTAGATAGTAAGCTTCTAAGGCAGCATAGACTGAAGATTCCCCTATTTACATTTGTTCATCCTCTGCATAATTAATCATCACACACTTGAAAGTAAACCCAAACCAACAGTAAAACTTATTTTTTGAATAATTATGAATGAACTGCTGTATTTTTCCTCCAATTTATTGATCAGACTTGCACAGAAAGCTATCGGAAAAAAAAGGATTTGCCTCCGTACTGTTCCACCATCTGTACAAAAGCTTTGTGTCATCCTCTCCACAAAATAAAATTAATTTCCATTCATTTTCCACTCCACAGAGCCTCAAGCTACAGAGCATCAGAAGCAAGAGAAAGAGAAGAGTTAAAGATGCTACACGCTTCATCTCCATCTCTTCTGAGGGCCTAAGCCAAATTCATTTCATCCATGTTAAAAAAAAAAAAAAAAGAGAAAACCCTCCACTAACAATAAATAAGATTTCTTTTTCTTCTGCTAAGAAGTTTGAGCATTCACGTAGTTTCCAAGGAATCTTATATCTGCCAGGAGAGCAGTGCCTATCACATTAATTTCAGGGTACCTCCTACCTCCAATAAAATCAAATTAAACTTAGCCATGTCCATAAGCCTCTGGAAAAAAAAAAAAAAAAAAAAAAAAACCCCACAGATCAGACTCGGTAAGTTTTTGTCAGAGCATGGCAACAGTGTTCTGCATTAATTTCATCTTCCATACCCCTGCTTCATTGCTGAGAGCTCCCCTGGGCCAATTCATACAGCCCAGCAACCTCCACAGCTATCCTGAACACACATCCTCCCAGGACTGCAGAGATGATGGGGGATTCCTTCTGCAATTATTCCTTCCACCAGCTCCAAGACACTGTAGCATCAAGCAACAGAAGCGAAGAGGACATCACAGAAAGAATGCAGTAGTTTGTCCTGAAGATGTGAACAGAAGGACTTGGTGATTCTCTTGCAGGGAGAGAAAAAAAAAAAAGGACAGAGAAAGAGTTGAAAGTAGCAGAAAAAGGAAAAAGAAAACAAAGGGAAGGACATAAATGAAGAATGGGGTGACCAAGGGCAGGAAGGAGCTACAGGGGTTGGCAGAGGTGGAAAGAGGCAAAAGATATGAGAAAGAACCAGGCTATTAGGAAAAGTTTAGATAGAAGCAGATGTGTAAGAAAATAATTTAACAACAGAATTTGGGAAAGAAATACCCGCAATAAAAAAAATAATTAAAACCCAAATACAATCCCATAAAATATCTGAATTGACCCAGAATTCCCAACTGTCAAGACTACTTTTTGTTTTCAGGACAACTTGTAAAGCTTACAGAAGGCGTGACAAGACGAACATAATGGGTTTCTCCAGTAGTTCATGTGGAATAATAGTTATATCACTCTCCTCAATATCCAAAATCTTACATGAACTTAAACATCTTTCCTTTCACGGGACTTCAGAAAGATGAGGAGGAGGAGAAGCAAGATTTGTTTTTTAAAATGGAGAAAATTACAGTCAAGTAAATAGATCAAAACAACAGTAACATAGCAAAATCATATTTCAAAAGTTATTTTATCTGATATTTCTTATCTGTTGAACTTCAGCTCCAAACTCTGTGCTTATGCAATCTTTAAATCTAACGTATTTATCACCTTTACACTTTTCTTGTGCACCAGACTATCAGCACTCCCTGAACGGATAATTATATGCAGCTTTTTCCGTTACATTCCATGTCCAACGGATGCTACAGGCCTTCAAAATGAAAAATACCAACCCAAATGAAATACTGAGTGGAAAAAAAAAAGGTAATTTGTAGTGCTTTCAGATAAATTAATGCTTCGTATCACATCCCTACAAAACGAGTTTAGAGACCCCACCTGGAGCCCTGCGTCCAGCCCTGGAGCCCTCAGCACAAGGAGGACATGGAACTGTTGGAGCGGGCCCAGAGGAGGGCTACTAAAATGCTCCGAGGGCTGGAGCCCCTCTGCTATGAGGACAGGCTGAGACAGTTGGGCTTGTTCAGCCTGGAGAAGAGAAGGCTGCGGGCAGAGCTGAGTGCGGCCGCTCAGGGCTTCAAGGGGGCCCATAGGAAAGGGGGGGGGACAAGCTTTTTATCAGGGCCAGCTGGGACAGGACAAGGGGTGATGGTTTTAAACTAAGCCAGGGTAGGTTTAGACTGGATCTAAGGAAGAAATTCTTTACAATGAGGGTGGTGAAACCCTGGCAGGGGTTGCCCAGAGAGGTGGTGGAGGCCCCATCCCTGGAAACATTCAAGGCCAGGTTGGACGGGGCTGTGAGCAACCTGATGTGGTTAAAGGTGTCCCTGCTCCTGCAGGGGGGTTGGGCTGGGTGACCTCTAAAGGTCCCTTCCAACCCAAAACATTCTATGATTCTATGAAATCCAGACAAATACAACCAAGTGAGTTCACCAGATCTGTGCACCCAACTAAAAATCACTTGAGCCTAATTTTTAATGATACCTATGTAATTTTTTTTCCTCTCACTCCAAAAGTAACACTAACCACCTCAAGGAGATTTTGCAATCTTAAAACTCCTAACAGACTGATAGATTTACTTGTTGAGGCAGCCAGAAATGCTGCCGCACTACGAACTACTCAACTGCATTTATACTTGACGGATCTTGACCACCAGTTCTGTACTGGTCTACTGCAGGAAGATAAAATTACTCTTCTAGAAAGGCCAGGAGGTCGAGGGAGGTTCTCCTCCCCCTCTACTCTGCCCTGGGGAGACCCCACCTGGAGTACTGTGTCCAGCTCTGGGCTCCCCAGTTCAAGAAAGATGAGGAACTCCTAGAAAGCGTCCAGAAGAGAGCAACTAGGATGATAAAGGGACTGGAGCATCTCCGCTATGAGGAAAGGCTGAGGGAGCTGGGCTTGTTCAGCCTGGAGAAGAGAAGACTGAGAGGGGACCTCATCAACACGTACAAATATCTTAAGGGCAGAAATCACGAGGATGGAACCAGTCTCTTTGCAGTGGTGTCCAGCGACAGGACAAGGGGCAGTGGATACAAACTGAAGCAGAAGAGGTTTCAGTTGAACACGAGGAGGAACTTCTTTAATCTGAGGGTGACGGAGCACTGGCCCAGGCTGCCCAGGGGGGCTGTGGAGTCTCCTTCTCTGGAGATATTCAAAGCCCACCTGGATGAAGTCCTGTGTAACATGCTCTAGGAGAACCTGCTTTAGCAGGAGGTTGGACTAGATGATCTCCTGAGGTCCCTTCCAACCCTTGCGATTCTGTGATTCTGTATTTCCATGAGCCTCCAAATCAAACTGGAATAAAACTGGCAGCACTGGACAATAATGTAGGCTAGCAAAAAAATTTGTTTAAATGAAGGCTTGCCTTAAAACCCCCTTCTTTTCCTAACAGTCAAATCTGTTCATATAAAAATTTAAAATGAGTTTTTAAGACATACCAAACTGCAAGAGAAAACGATAGGTGGTATTTTTCTGCTGTACAATAGCTCACTTGCAGGTAGCATGTTCAAAGAATGATTTTCTCAGGTTCAGTATCTTCTTCCAGCATCACTACTTTCAAAAGAAATAACTATGATTTTTTTTTTCCCCCCCACACACTTCAAACAGGCAGATAAAAGTGAGAAGGAAAATTAAAATATTACATGAGTTACTACAATGTAAAACAAAGATCCAACTAACCTATTTATCTGAGTACTACTTAGAAGGTCTCCCATTACTAAGGCATTACTAAGGCACCCACTCATTATCCTTCCTTCCAACATCCCCCTTCCCTACCTTCAGAAGCATTAAAAGAAAATCTGACAGATATTCTACAGAACTATTTTTTTCTCTGGCACCAAAATAGCAGGCACATTAAGCCATTGCTGCGAGTCTGCTGTCATGACTTGAATATTTGGTAGCCCCTACACACTAGAAATGACTCTGCTATCACTGTTGCATACAGTAATTCTCTTCCCTCGGAGAAGATTTCAGAGCAGTCTTTCTGTGCTCGAAATGCAAGAACCACCCAACAAAATGGTGCAGAAGGCTCTCTCTAAGGCTGTGAATAACCCGACAGGCAGACACATGATCGCAAATGGACTTTGAAAGTCAACCCGTATTTACCTCCAAAATTACTTCAATAATTTTCAGTTCACTCTTAGACCCTTCGTGTGTACACACTCCAACATCACACTTGGCCAAAAATATTCACCTACACCTAGAACTCCTCTTTCAATGTCACAGGTTTTTGGGTTTTTTTTTTCCTTCAGGTATGCTAAACACCCTAGTAGAAATTATTTTGAAAAGCAACCATTAAAGGTATGCTAATGACTATGAATAGTGACAGCTGCTGCAGAAACAAGCCTGTTGGCTCAGGCACAGCACCATTAACCATCTATCATAAAGTACGCCGGACTTGCTCATTTATTACCGCTGCATAGCCCAAGGCGGGAAAAGGGAGAACAGCAAGAGTTTCTTTCTCCGAGGCAAAATCATAAGACACTTACTTATCCTAATGTCACAATCCCCACTGTTTATCTGCATGATAATTAGGAAAATGAGAAGTAATTAATTTTTATTTATTTATTTATTTACAAACGTGATTTGAATTCAACCATCTATGAAAAAGACAATGCAGTACCTTCCCATCCTAACAGACTGGTGGATCTTCCGAGCTCACAGCTAAATTACGAGTTATCAGCCATATTAACCAAGAAGTAACGTGACAAGCACGTATTACCATCTTCTTTTGCCGTGGCTTCCCAAAAATGAATGTTGACAAACTTCTTCCGTATCCTTCCCACAAAATTTTTTTTTAAACAGCAGACTTGACAGCTGAAACCAATTTTTGCTTTCAAAACTCATTATAAAGAAAAAAGAAAAAAAAGAAAAAAAAAACAGGCATAAAGATTTTGTAGGCTACATATTGAAATCAGTGTATTTTGAAGGGGAAAGTACCTCCTGAAAAGAAAATCGCTTGGCTTCAATTCTCTACATTACTTGTATAAATCAAAGCTTGATTTTTTTTTTTTTTTTTTTATTAGGAGCAATATGTCTGATTCCCCAAATACACAACCTCAGAGAAAGAAACTAGCACACACATGTAGAATTGTAGATGCAAAAGCTATCGGCATTGCATTTCTTGCCATGAGACTGAATTTCCAGCTACAAACTCCACGGCCCTTTGCAGGACAGAGATGAAATAGTGTCCTATTGGGAACAGTGAAATTAAACAGCCCTCCATCTTCAGAGGATTGTACTATCAAGAGAATAATTTTTAGTGCTGAAGTAAAATGGTATATTAGCATTCCCAATTTATTAAACTCTTACACTTTAAACTCTTCCCTCCTTAAAAAAAAGGAGGCAGGCTGTTTTTTCCTCCATGCACACACTGGCATGCCTACCACAGAATATACAGGATAGGACCAAAAAATTTCTTAACGTTCTATATAAAAAAACCAAAGCCACAGACTTAACCACAATATTCAATTTTCTTTCCTCACCCTCTCTCTGAAATATCCTTTTTAATTAGATTAGTATACACCTGCGTTAGATACATTGGCACCTACTGCTGTAACACTTAAGCATCTCGACATAGTCCAGACACCTAGCAGGACCATGATACAAAAAGACATGGAAACTTAAAATTACATCCAAAACTGGGGGTTTTATTTTTAATTTGTCACCTCTCTCCCTTTTTCCCAAAATACCATTCCCTATCACTATGCCTTTTCTAGAGTTCAGATTATCAACTCTACCAGCGTAAGTATCAGCCTACTTCAAATACCTCAAAACATCCAACATATTTTATGACACTACGCAAGTGAATCTACGGCAACGATTATGAGAACACTAATAGTAACTGTCTAAGATGGCACTTTTTGATCACGTTTTATTCTAACTTGTGATACACAAATTCTCAAGAACTGTTACCTTTGGTGAAGGTTAAATCATTCTTCTTGAAGACGAACGTTACGCTATCCATTACCCGTTGTAGGCTCTTTGCTAACCAAGTCTGGTAACCAGGACTAAGAACTGATAGACAAGGAGAAGCAACAGAACTTTTCAATCTTATAAACTGCATTTGAACTAGGGGAGAGAAGAAAAAAAAAAAGGCACTCAACAGTATTTCACAGTTGTCATTTAGTTCTCTTATGGAGACACTGAAGTTCCACTACTTCAATAACTCATAGCAGAAACACAAGTCATCCAATTTTATATTAATAAATAAAGAATATGTCAAAGTGCACAAAGAGCAGAAAAAGTATTAAAGCCCAAACCCAATAAAAACGTCTTGGGCATCACTTACGTTTGTGTTTTGCTTAAAGCAGAAGATGACATCATTGTTGCAAATGCTGATAATGTAGATAGCCCTCCCACTCGCTTCAGCCTTGCCAACATTGAAGTCAAAGTGCTTTTTTATTTGTTTGACGTTATTTAACAGAACTTTCCGAAAGTATGCTTTCTCTCTCTCCCTTGTACAGTATAACACAGCACCAGACTTAAGCTTTCAGGAACACATGAGGAAAAATATGTTGTTAACATTGTCGTGGTGGTACTAAGGCTAGAAGGTCACTGCCATGCCTTACAGCACTCAGGGTAGAGGAAACTGGTAGAGGGTCCTTTCCCTAATTAAGGGTACCACAAAATAAGCACTCAATGGGAAAAACAAAACAAAACAAAACAAAAAAACCCAAAAAAACCCCCAAACAAACCAAAAAACCCCCAAAACCTTTTGTTCTTATAGTCAAGAAGATAATTCTCTAAATGGGAAAGAGATGTAAAATTGGGTGGCAATGGGACTCCTGAATGCAAGAGAGCTTCAAGTAGACCAAAGAAGAAAATGAACATCCACCACTAAACTTTGAGCTCTCCAAAATGCCAGGAGAGAGTCAGTTCCTCCTAAATTAGGCAATGGACGTGTAACTAACTATTTATCTACCAGTGCCTCCCCCTTAATCACCCTTGGGTTTAAAACCCAATGTTGAGCATAGTTCTGAATACACAAGTTGATGGTGCATAGTCTGTTCATCTGCTTGCTTATGAGGAAATTCAGGATTACTTCTCCTCCTCCTCCACCTCCCTCCACTCCTCCCATTCCCAAGAAATACTGTCACCACAAAACTGCCTGGAAAACAGAGAGACGTCTCCCCGAGAAAAGACATTTTCCATTATTCCAGGATTTCTGAGATGTAGAGGCACATATCCACTCACTCCTAAACAGGCTTGGTCAACAAAACTCTATCCGGATTCTCAACTTCTCTCAATAAAAGAGGAGGTATACAAAAATAAAAGGGATGTCTACGAAATAAAACCATCAAATCAAGCCAGAAGGAACACAATATGTAGCACTTTGTCAACTTACTGCTACTCACAACAAATACTCTTTTTTTTTTCCCAGCTTCAAAAGGAAGGGCCCTGGTCTCAGAACGTGCTCATAACAGAATAGGCAGAGTCCCGATGATAGCAAATGTTACAACAGTACACAGACTGAATATCATAAAACACCAAGATCAAGACCACTAATCAATATAGTGCCTTTTTTTAATATATAGGTGGCTAGATCCTTTCTAAACTGTCCTCCTTCAATGGCTTGGTCCCCTTCTTTCAGCTGGTGTTCCTAAACAAAACACCCACGTTACACAGTGAAGAGTCATCAGATAAGTTACAGGTATCATGAAAGAAGGATTTTCATTAACTGTTCAGGTGGTCATTAGTAAAACAAAATTGCTCGGAATTTCCATCTCCCTGCCCCCCAACCAACCTTTCTTCTCATAAGTCTTCAACCCAACCCAAAGGAAGGAAGGTAACCAGTGTACTCTAAAGAAGAGTCAAGGGACTATTTGCCTAGCCAAAATTAACCTAACCTGAGAGTAACCAAATATTAAATGAAATTCAGAATGAGAGTCTCAACACCCAGCAATTTGTTTTGTTGAAATGGAGGAGACAGTCTGTCTTGTGTTTCAAGACTTCTGTCAAATGAACAGGTTTTAATCCATTGCATGTACTTGTACCACGTCACGTATAAAGGACAAGTCTTGACAACTCTTTGATTTGGCTTTTGGTGTGTCGTACAGCTGGCACAACGTGCATGCTCCACAGGCCCAGAAGTAATCAAAAGGAGGTTGGATAGGAATATTTATATATAAGCATTGTGCTCAAAGTTTCAGGAGAACATTATTTAAAATGCTCTTTTCATGGTATCTTGAGGGCAGAAACGGGACTTCTCACTGGAAGAAAGGAAGGTATACGTAAAAAGGATTAATATGCTTACTTTTTGCCCATGCATGACAAGGAATGATGATATTCATTTGAAAAGATAGCATGGCAATTTTGTTAGCCATTCAATAAAAAGGGAGTAGCAAGAACAAATTGGTTAATGAATGAGGGAGGAGAGAGGAGAGTATTATGCAGTGAATCTATAAAAATGAACTCAATTTGAATTCAACCAAAAGAACAAATTGATGGAGCAGCAGGCTTTGTAAAGCACTAGATCTTCATCTGGATGCTGAGATAACACAGTGATTAATTTTGCTTCTGCCAAATATCTTCGGGTTTGCTACATAAGAATTAAGAAAACAGCAATGCTATTTGACTAACAAAATGCATTCCTCTCACCATTCAAAAAGAAATATTTAAAGAGAATAAATGCTCACCATACGTGCCTTACTTGCCTTCAAAATTTTCTATTTTTACAGCGGTTTTCCTACCTGTCAAACTTTGACATAGAGGGAAAAAAAATTAACCATTACATAAAAACATTTTAAAAAAAAAAGGTCTATAACATGTTGCCCAGTGAAAAACTGAAGGCAGGAAAAAACTATTTGCATTGTGTCATTGAAACAAATATTTTAAATGTCAGAATGGATGTTGTAAAGGGGCAGAAGAGTGATACAGGTAAGCAACTTCTTATTCTAGTTCACAGGCACTTAATGGCAGTTTCAGAGATGAAATAAAACATTTGCTTAACAGTTCACACGACAGGGATCGTACTGGGATTACAACCTGCAGCACGAAGAGTACCACCACCCACAGGCAATTTTAAATTATTTTTACTGTTTGACGATATCAAGGGAGGGAAAAATTCTTCACTCTTATTAATAAAGTAATTTTAGACATTCAAGTGGGGTCTTTACCATTTCTTCAAGGCACCTATATTTGTCCAGATAAGAAAACCAGTCACGATTCGCAAATATTTGGTAGGAATTCCCATTTCTTGCATTGCTGGAAAAAAAAACATTATTACTCTCTGTTTGCACAGCAACAGCTTCTTTTTCATACAGTAGTGTTTCACATCATCTATTTAACATCCCAGAAAAGCCAGAAAGCCAGATTCCTATCCCAAACACCTTATCACTGCAGTAAAAATGCCAGAAAGAGAAGGAGTCAGTGAAAGAAGAAACATGTGCCAGGAGAGACATAAGTCATGCCCATGATATTATGTTTATTCAAATGAAGATGAGTACGGACGCTGCAATGGAGTTTACAATTTTCAAAACGTAAATGACTTCTTCATCGTATTCCATTTCCTTCTCTTAACACACCAGCCAAACCCCTCTCGCTCAGAACAAACCAAGATAGATCACACCCTCCATATTCAAAAATAACGGCTTCCTCCATTCTTGATTCACCTTGTCTACTACACCAGGAAAAAAATAAGCCCAAACCTATGACTTTTGCCCATATCACAAAAGTACTAATGCAAAAAGCCTATTCGCTGCAACAAAACTGCTGTTCCTGACATAGCAGTAACAACAGCACATGGCAAAAAAGAACCATGTACAGGAACCTGAATGAAACCTTAAATCTCCAAAAATACCTACTTCTCAAGGAGATTTCAAGAGAAATCTCCTTTTTCTAAGTTACAAAACCAAAGAGTAAGAGACAAAACAAGCATCACTAGATTTGATTTTGTACCAGGTTGTTTCCAAACCTTAAGTCTAATTTTCAAATATGAGCCTTTAATATTTTTACTATCATAAATTGTAAATTATAGTCACCAATCATACTGCACTTTTCAGAAACAGCTTGGCCCTCCCCACAGTAAGCAATCATGTTTTTCCTCAAGCTATGTAGTTTACCTCAAATTATTTCAGAATCAACTAAAAAGATTCATTTTTCTATTAAAATGATGAATGAGCTAAATGAGGTATGTAATAAATACTGCAGGTTTGTAAACAGACTTCTTTTCTCTTGAGAACTAATGCCTTAACTCATTTAGTAATTCTTCCCCCTGGTATTTTCTAGTGAAGTCATCCTTAAAATATGGTTAGCACAGGACCGGTTGGAAGGAGCAGGAAGGGTCAGAATATAATCTGCTTATGGAAAATAGGGTACCTCCTCTTGACAGAGCTAATGAATTGAGGACGGGAAAAATAAATGCAACGCTAAAGCAAAGGTCATTGCATAGCACGTGTATGTAGCGACTTGGACCAGCCACCCAAGGATGATAGGGGAAACATCTAAACAGTTGAGACACAGAAGACCGAAACACTCTATTTTAACAAGACGTATTCAATTATGACGATAGGTCAAATTCACTCCTAACATAACTCAACACACTTCAGCTCTAATAGATCGAGGAATGCATTTTGTCTATTGATTTTAGAACTCAGAAAAGTAAAAGAAGAATTATACATCCCCAAATATGATTTTGCTAGGAAAAAATATCCAATAATCTGATTACCACATTCACCTAAGGTGCAAAAAGTGCTTTTTAATATAAGGATACTTGACCAAATTGATTTTTTTGAACACAGAATTTATTAATAGACCCTCTTGCGTAGAAAATAATTTACAAAAATAAAAAATACCTCAGCAACAACAGATTTCATTCTCTAACAGGTACTTCAATGAAAGCCTGGAATACATGGGAAAATATATATTATTATATTAGTATGGATACAGATTTCTAATAATAGCAATAATCAAATTTTTATGTTACGGTTACAGCAAATGAACAGAACAATATTTCTGTGCCTCTTCAAAGGGAAATGAGACTTTAATGTCATTGTCAGCTCAATAAAACCATTTTCTAACATATAGGGTCTTAACGATAGCTCATTTCAGTCCAGACAGTGAAGCAAATATGTTAACAGTAAACTCCAGGTCATTATAAGGAGATGGAAATACAACAGGTCCTCTGCACTTTAGATAACTATTGATTTTTTTACTCCATATTCTCTACGTTTCACCCCGACTCACATAATGACTCAAGTGATGGAACGTCAATAAACTATTTATGGCAAAGCTACCACATTTAAAGCCACTCAACAAGACTAGGCCCAACTCAACTCTCCACAATTTTTAGATATGCAGCAAAGATGTCCAATAATAAACACCGCAAAGGAGAACAGGTCTGGTGCCTATGTGAGTAAAACATAACACAAGTATTCTTGGAAGGGTCAGAAGTACGGGGCCTTCAACCATACCAGTATTTGTTAAAGAGGACCACACCAGTACCAAAAGTCTTTACGGCTAGACTGAAATAGAAGACTTAGTTTGTTATGAAGTCCTTCTTCAAGATGGACAGGCAGAAAAAAATATCATATACATGCTAAGGGTATGGAAGAAAGAAGTATTTTTCATCAGCTGCACTGCCACAGGCAGTTCTCAAGTACAACTTCAAGCACACAGTGCACTTTTTCCCTTGGTGAAAACTCAGAGATACTTGGCAAATATCACGTCTCAAAACTGACTGTTAAGTAAAGCTAAAGGTACAAAAACACTCTCTTTGGTGGCAAGGCCAGTTGAAGAAGTTTTCATCTTCTTCCCCCAACAACTTGCCATACACAGTTTGCAATTTCCTCAGTTGAGCTATTTTTGTGGTCAAGCTATAAAGCGGATCATGGGCACGTCTGCATTTGAAAAAGACCTCCAGGATGGATTTGCAATGCATTTGCTTCAGCCCACAACATCTGCACTGACACAACAGAACAGGAGGTGAACTGCAGTGCAGAGATGAAAATGGGTAGAAAAAGAGGTAAAGAAATTCTTCATCAGCAAAGCATCCCTCACACCCAACACTGGCATGTATCTGACCCTTCAAAATAAGCTACTTCACAGCACTTACCCCATGGGAGATTTTAAAAAAAAAGAAAAAAAAAGAAAGAAAATCAAAAAAAGGAGAATAAAATTCTCCCGAGCCAGCTCATTTCAGCATCAAATATCAGCCCCACTGCAATGGAGACAGCAGGATCACGCAGCCGGAGATGGGTGAGAAGCCAAAGGAGATGCAAGACCTCACCAGCTCTTCAGCACACTGAGTCTCACCAGCATCGCTTTTTAAAGTCTAGACCTAAATGCTGCGGGATAAGGAAAGTTAGGCTACGTCTGAAATACTCCTCGATGACATCTGAAGGCGTTACTAAAGGAATCAACAGTAGCTGGATTTATTTCTGCTGAATTAGGCATCAACAGTTGAACAAATCCTCATGCTGACTCCACAAGAGATTTCTAGGGCTTTGGTCAAGGTCTGGAAATTCCACTCTAAATTGTAATTTCTACGTTGGTTTGGTACAAACATCAGAATTACTGGTTTGTAAACCTCTAGATCCCCCCCCCAAATTGTTTTTGGAAGAACTTGACATCCTATCAGCCACTTTCCAGTCCACTTGTACTGAGGGAGCTCTCCCTAACAGCTTACGCAGCACGTAAGTAGTTCAGCTATCATTAGCTCATCTATCATCTCCAGGTTTTTCAGAGTTTTTCTGAATACCATCCAGGCTTGAAGAGCTGTTATCGGCAAAACTGCCAATTCCCCTTAACATTTTCTACAGAAACTTCACATCTCAGTCCTTGTTTGAGGAGATGTCTGCAAAGTTTTGGCACGGGAGCTTTCGGAAGTTCCTCTACTTTGAAGAGACACATGAAAAAATTAATTCAGGGTGTTATGCTGCTATGGCCTCATCTCTTTGACGTGCTGCTCATGCTCCCCAATCTTCTCCCGGGTCGACAGTCTTTGGTAGGATCCCTGTTCCAGAGTGGGTGGGTGCGAGTGTAGGTGTGTTCACTTTTATACCTTTTGTTAATTGTTCTTTAAATCCTTTTTGTCATACTTGGGGGGTTGGTTTCTTAACATTTAGCCTAATGAGCATCACAATCCTGCTCATTCTGCTCACTGAAAAATTATTTCAGGTTTTTTTTTTTAAGGACGCCCTCCTCCTTTTCCTTACCTTGCTGTCCAAGCTCTGCTGACTTCTCTTAGGTTTCTTTTTCTGAGAAGTGGACAAATGACGTCTTTCTGTAGTTCCTGTCACCTGCAAAGCTTTTATTCTTTTAGCTGTTCATTTTAGCTTCCTTTTGTCAAGTTTTTGTGTTTGTATGAAGAGTCAATGTTAACTTTTGGGTTATTAACACAAGTTTCCTCTCTGAAACTATAAGCAGCAGCTGGTGTTAAAATTCTTTAGGAAATGGAAATATTATTTTACTCTAACAATTTTATGTCTACTTATTAAAACTGAATTAGCAGCCTTTATAAAGAAGAAATAGAATTCTTCCTTTCTAACCCTAATTTCTTTTCCTGTGCACTATTTAAACAATTTAGCAGCAGCAAAGGAATTAATTTTGTAGATAACGCTACTGACATTTCAGAAACAGGTTTTTTTTTCCCTCCAAAAAGAATCAGACAGGCCAGATCAAATCCAGGCTACGTAAAATACAAACCTACCGTAGCAGCTTACTAGAACACAGAATTACTCATTTTAACTGACAAATGGTCCACACAGATATATCCCCCTTGTGCTACAGATTTTATAAATTCAGCTTCGATACATGAACCAAATAAAAAGCTAGCACAAGCAATGAAGCCAAGAGAAGAAAAACTGACAGGAAAATAAAGGAGGTAACTTATAGGACTTGCAAGAAAATTGAGAATTATTCCATGGTTTAACATTTAGACCCGTTTTAAGGAAACAAACACACAAAAGCTGACTTGCTCCTTTGTTATCTCACTGTACACTTCAAAGAATGAACAAACCATAGCAGAAATGACAAATCTTCAGTATTAATAGCATATGTGCATAGCAATTTTCACCAAAGAACCTCAAGTTATTTTAAATTTTCACAGATCAGAACACTAAAAAGACTGAAATTGAGATGACTATGCCAGGATGCCCAAGTGACCAGCAGAGCTCATATACTTTACTTCTCTTCTGATACCCAATATCTATGCCTATGCTTCCACAAAAGCAGGTTTTTGGCAGTCAGCTCTAAAATGCCAGGCAGCGATGCCATCACCACGGAAATGCAGCGAGTCATGCTCTCCCCACGTGACGGGACATCCCATAGGATTTTAAGGTGTTTCCTTCATTTCATTGGCGCCATTTGTATGTTATAGAATCACAGAATCCTTTAGGTTGGAAAAGCCCTTTAAGATCATCAAGCCCAACCGTTCCCCTAACCCTGCCATCCCACCACCAAACCCTGGCCCTAAGCACCTCATCTGCCCGGCCTTTAAATCCCTCCAGGGATGGGGACTCGACCCCTTCCCTGGGCAGCCCCTTCCAGCCCCTGACAGCCCTTTGGGGAAGGAATTGTTCCCCAGGGCCAACCTCACCCTGCCCTGGCACAACTGAGGCCGGTGCCCCTGTCCCATCCCCCCCCGCTCCCCCCTCCTCTCAGGCACTTGTAGGGAGCATGAGGGCTCCCCTCAGCCTCCTCTGCTCCAGGCTGAACCCCCCCAGCTCCCCCAGCCGCTCCCCAGCAGCCTGGGGCTCCAGACCCCTCCCCAGCTCCGCTGCCCTTCTCTGGACACGCTCCAGCCCCTCCAGGTCCTTTGGGGAGGGAGGGGCCCAATCCTGAGCCCAGCATTCGAGGGGCGGCCCCCCCAGTGCCCAGCACAGGGGCACGGTCCCTGCCCTGCTCCTGCTGGCCACACCACTCCTGATACAAGCCAGGATGTTCTTCTTCCAACTCAACATGCACCACACACTTGAAAGAACACTTCCCAGGCTGATAAGGTTCAAAATTAGTTAACAGCAATTCCCGATTGCTTCATGTAGGCAGTGCTAACTTAAATATTCTGGAGTAAGTAAAAATTAACAGTAAAATTGACATAATGGCTAAATAAACCAGTTTGATATCCATAACAAGAAATCTCTCAAGCGTTGGGCTGATGAGGAAAGGTATCGTGTGCTTCTCAAAAGCACGGTGCTACCTACAGTAGTAAATGAAAGATGAAAACCCCCTGGTAATTATGCAAATAATATTTCCCATTATAAATCTTCAGCTCCTCATTAGGTTGAAGGCAAAAACCCTTTGTCTCTCCTGCACAATATTAAGAATCCAAAGGTTTAAGGACTAAGGTTGTAATTCCTCTCTGTTTTCCTTTGTTCCTATTTTTTAATGTGATAAAATATTAAACATTTGTTTACCATATGGTAATAATTCTTCAACAATACCATTGTCATAAAGGTGAAAAAGCAGTGGGAAATGTCTGCAAAAGATACTCAGGTGTACTTAGGTGAAACTTGTTTGGTTTTAAATTGTGATTTGGAAAAATAACATGGGCAATAGATTTTTACTTACACAGCACTGATAAAGCTATTGCTTATTGAAGTGATTGGTTTTCTAGGTTACCAACCAATAAACCACAGAAAGCTTTGATTTTACTTCAAATACAGAGGGCCAAACAAATATTTATATAGATACTGACATAAGCAATCCCATTAATTTTAATAGGAATGCTCGTAAGGATTTTAAACTTTTTTCCTTAAAAATACCAATTTGTTTACTACTTATACTCAAGTAATTAAAAAAAAAAAAAAGGCATATTCAAACCTCAGAAAATAAGGATTGTTGTTACAAAGAAGGGTCAATACAGGCTCAATATAGCAAGCAACTGCTACAGATAAGAAGTTATAAATCTGCCAGACATTTGAAATGGACTGAAATATATGGGGTCAGTTTTCAGAGGGGAACAGCCAGCCATATTTCACAATTTCCTTGTCAGGAAGTTTTTATACATCGGCTCAAATGAAATATGATTCTTTGATACAGAACTTTCCACTAAACTGGTTCCAAGATTTGAGACAATCATCAAAAGTCAGAATTTTGTTTTTGTTTTGTAGCACTTTGTAGAGACTTCAGAAACTATACTTTTTTAATTCTTATTGTTAGCCAGGTTTCTAGCCCAGAAATACTATGGCCTTCTTTTCAATACGAAGTAATTAATTTCTAGAAAAGTTATCTTGTATTCTGTAACTTCTTAACACAGAATAACCAAACTTAGTAAATAGACCTAGACCTTCATAATACTCTTCCACCCTCTGAAAAAAGACATTTAATATTATCCACACACACAAGAAGACATTATATTTGCAACCTTCAGAAAGGTTAGGCTCTTTCTAATCAGCTATTCTTAAGACAGGGTTAGTTGACCAAAAAAAAAATAAAGTAAAATGACATAATATTAACTAGTAATAAAGAAAAAAAATAAACAAGAAGATATCTGCTTTCCTCCTCTACGGACAGTGTGAAACAAGTCTGAAGACACGGTTGGTTGAAAAATCTGAGACTTCTGTAAAAGTTTCTGAACTTACAAAACGCTGTGCCTTCTGACGCTCCTCTTCTGTCGCAGCTCGCTCTCGAAGAATGGCTCGAGTCAAATGTTCATTTGAAGAAATCCTTTCTCGCTCCAGAATTTTGCCAAACTCATCACGTACATACATTTGTTCTTGTTTCAATCTACAGAAGGTGGAGGGAAATTCAATTTGAAGGTGTATTTTCCAAATGTAGTTTAAAAGGACATAGGCACAGTCACTTTAAAAGCAGTCACTGTAATAAATTATGATCGGCTTAGAGATACCTGAATATGAATGCTTGCTATAAATTCCAGAAGTCTGTTTCAGAATAAAGTGTCAAAAACAGAATATGCAAATTTAAGTCTTTGTAACCCTTAAGTCATACAAAATACAACTCATTCAGGAGCTTTATGAAAATACATCTTTAAATAATAAGAATATGCATGAAGCTCCATTTGTGGGTCGATTTTGTTCTGTTTTTAAGGAAGCCTTTTTCCAGGAAAATCCCCCTCTCTGCCAGCCAGTGGGCACCTCACTTCTAGCTAACAGCTCTGTTCTTTTCTGCAATGGGATAATGCTTTCCTATCTCTGGACATACCAGAAACCCAAATACTGCATCTATTTACCAAGCTGCAAAAAAGACCAAACAACCAGAACGAACTTTTCCCAGCGATCTGAGAGGATGAGATGAAAATAGCTATTAAAAGTGTTGCAACAGAGTTAATAAAGGCAATTCCAGTCCCAGCAAATTCTCAACATTTATATGCCACAAACCATTAATATATTTGAAATCTTCGCTACAGGACTTGATCTAAGTACACCATATCTAATTTTCATGAAAATAGATAGCTATCAATTGTTTGGCTAATAAAACTTATCTGTTGCATGTATGTTGTGACACTGAAGACAAGAGTTAGCGTTCGGGAACTCAGAATAGTAATGGCAGTATCAAACACTGGTTTTCAAATAGATTTTTGAAAGAGTGATGGAGAGGAAGCTTAAGTATTCTCAGTGCATTTATACGTTGTCAAGGGAGCGTCAGAGAACAAATCGTAATGAGTAGGGTCACTTTGTAAAAGGTAGTAGCATTATAGTACATTAGATTCTTCCCCAGGGAAAATATTTAAGTGAGGTGGGGAGGAAAAAAGACAATTACAAGATGTATTACTTCAGCGCTCAGACACAACCCCCTGAAACGCAGTAACCAACTGGGAATCTTTATAAAAAGTTTATTAAGCAGCATCTTCAATTACTCTAGCAAAAAAAAAAAAAAAAGGCAGATTATGCAGACATGGACCAAATTCCATTAAGTGATTTCCCAAGGTCCCCCAAATTATTCCAGCGGCATTGATATAACAAATCCTTCACACAATCAATGGTGCAGTCAAAACACGCTGGTTGTCTTTTCGATTGGAGAAATCATGTTTTGTCTAAAAAGAAAAAAAAAGTGTCAAAATAGAAGTCTCAGCAGCTTTCTCCTTGTGAGAGACAGCAGAGAAAGCATTTAGCGTTTCCAGAGACTGAAGTAAGCTCCTTCCTCATCCCTTCTGGATTTCACTTCCCACAAGTGGTTTTTTTCCCCTAAAAATGTCTCTTCTTTATGTATCCTGTACCTAGCAGAGTAATTAAAAGTATATGAAATCAGATAATGTCCAAAAGAGGCTGCCAAGGGTTGCCACATTACAAACTCTCCAAAATTAAAACAAACACTTATATGTTTACATCTATTTCTTGACAAATCATTCCCAGATTTGACACGAGCTCAGTCTTCTCAAGTCTTCTCCTTCTTGCCCCTGGAATTACAAACCTTCACGAGGTCTCCTTGCAACCTCTCTTGCAAAAAGAAGAGAGTCAGGTTTCCTTACACTTAAAAATAATGGGCTCCTAATGTCAAGATAAACCCTTTGATGGCTTAACCTGACTGCTGGTACATTCAGCTTCCCTGCTAAGTACGCTACAGAGGGACGGGATGTTCTTTTCTACTTTTGCCAAAACTCCGCCGCGTCCTTTGCTGCCAACTTCCTACAAGCTGACCACCCAGAATCTCGTCTTCATTCGCGAGTCATCCGACTCCCCACCCTACAGCAAGCCGTTAAAAAGCTTTTCATCGGAAGCTCTGACATCCCACAGAATTAGCAGACAATGACACAGCCGTGGGCACGGCCACACCAGCGACAGAAGGGATGGCCGTATAATGCTGGTTTCCCACAAGAAGAGAACTCAGGGCAAGACTTGCTATTTCGACCTCAACCAGCCCATTTAAAATTAGTCCAGATATCTCAAAATACTACCTTTTGCCGTTCCAGTTTTGAGTATTTTCTTGGCCACAAACAGCTGTATCGTACCACAGCAAGAGAGGAAAGGATGGGGATAGGACACCCAAAACTGGCACCTATAAAATCCCTGCCAAAGTTGTATAAGCCTAGGCCTGATCCTGTAAGTTATTGGTTTCCAAGTACACCATGTGATAAAAATCCCAGAAAAAGGACTCTGTGCCATCCTTTGTTGGCAATCACATCTCCCTGTTGTCACACCAAACCCCAAGGAACTTCCATCGCAACAGAGTAACCAATAGGAGTGCAGGGAAAGTCCCTCACTTCCAACTCCCGCCTTTAGTAGCAATACATTGTAAGTTTTTAACAAATTACTACCTGCCCACCTCCTTTTTCCCCACTCCATGTGTAAAATGGTATTACTAAACAGTTAAGTAACGTATTCTTTTCCAATATATGAAGATGAAAAACAATATTTCATACTAGCTTGCTCACTGGTACCAATACAAATAATGATGTGAAATATTCATGTCAAAAATGGAAAGATTTTATCTGTTATTCATAACAGTTCATCCAAATTCAGTTTTCTTAGTTACAGACCACCCTCCTTCCTTAAAGTAGGATTTTTTTGATGTCTTCAAAAATGCACACATAGTGGTATAAAGTCAGCATAAATATCCAAACACAAAACTGTAAGCATCTACCATGTCATCAGGTAGGTAACGGTTTTGAGGCTAAGCAGAAATGCGTGGCATTAACTGAACAACTTCATCCAAAACAACCAAAAAATCCCAAAATCAAAACCACAACCCTCTTCATAAAAAAACCCTAAACCAAGCAAACAAAAGTGCCTCAAAAACCAACCCAACCGCCCCCCAAAAAAATCAAAACCACACAAAACAAAAGACCCCAAACTTTATGGCTGTCCCTGTCCCACCTGCAAGGCTGTGGCAGAAGTTCCCCTTATGGAAATTTAGGAATGTTCTTGTAATCTCTAAATTCAGTTTCTACTTGCCCCATTTAAACACGTTCACTTTGGGGACAAAGTTCATTTTAAGACAACAGCCTTGTTCGCTGTTCCATCTTCGGTTTTTCACGCGAAAAATATCCATGCTTTTAGCTTTGTATAAGAAACGTTGGTTCCCTCATCAACCCATCAGCTCTTCCCTGCAGCTGCTGCAGAACCACATGCTCCATTGCCAGAGGATTTTACTCTGGTGATTAACTAATACTTCCCAGGATTTTTTTATCCCCTGCTATTTCTAAATAGAAGATTTACAATACCAAAAACATTCGTTTGTTAGAAGTACTTTGCACTTTCCTACCAGTTAGTTGGCGTCTGTCATTTATTGCCTCACGTAAAGCACCTTAACCTTTCTTTCTCTTGCAATAGCATCACTAATTATTGTAGCACATGCATCTTTCAGAAATAAAAATATTAACATTAGTTCCAGGACTGCTTCCTAAGAAATCCCATTACCAACCACCTTCCAGACCAATTATCTCCATTTATCATTCTCAACAAATCTCCACCTTCTCCAGTTTAACCAGTAATATTCTGTTTTCTGGCCAAGTGTTTCAGTAGCCATGGACAAGACTAGGCCTACTGCTTTTCTGTTGATTTAAAGTAGCTGTGTTCTTACATTGGGGGAATGAAACTATTCTCCGCTGCTATTTCCATTCAGTAAATGTGTATTTTGTCTCTTATTTTCCATTCCTTTTTATGTCCCTAACAGATCTTCTCTTCAAGATTTGTTACATCTTTGCCACTAATTTTACTTCACCAGTTCCAGAGCTGTCTGGATTGCCTTCTACTCCCCCAAACACATCCATCTTTGATGGGTGAAAAAAAAAAAAAAAAAAAACAAACCCAAGAACCTTCTATTCAGTTTAAAACATACTGGAGTAAAGAAAACAAAAACTTCTGCTTGACTCTTAGCAATTCTCATTTTGACTTCTTGGCTTCCATTGGCTCCATGACTTTTGATATAGAGCTTTCTTGGCTTACCCCTAAGTCTGCATTTCCATCTGTCTTGTGGACCTTTTGATCAACAGCAAGCCTTTTTGAAGACAGCTGTCCAACCAGCAACATCTGGAGCTCTTCCCTACGTGACTTTTCTTCTTGTCTGGCTCTGATATACTAGAGAGTTCTCACAGCTTTGTCTTTTGAATTCTTTGAATTTGTCTTTGAACTTCCAACATTTCTCTACATTCCTCCTCCTCTCCTCTACATGAGGACTTTTATCAGCTCTTCATTTCAGTTGGCTTAAGTAGATGCCTCTTTTCATCAAGACGTACTTGCTGATGTCACACAGCAATTCTGCAATTACGTGCCCACCTCCAGAAGCAGAAGCTTGCTCCTTTGCTGGAGGTTAGCTGCCAGCCAAGGGAGTTCCCTGCCTTACTGTGTCTGTAAGCTCAAAGGCTTGGCGACATCTGCCTATCCAGTTTTGCCAATGTGTTTAGGAGTAGTTTTATTAAACTTCTAAACCAGGTCACCTCAGTGAAAGAAAGTTGTACAGCAAACATCTTACCGATTTATTTTTTTCCTTCCTTTGCGTGGCATTTGACCATAGAAGAAATTTATACTATTTCATTATCAACATTTTATACAATTTAGGCCAAAAAGGTACTTGCTTTATGTTCTTCAAAAACATCCAAGACTGCCTTGCTCATGCAGCACCTTAAAGAAAAAAAAATTAAGTCTTTCCTATCTACTCTAATACCGATTAGTGTGATAAGGAATGTATCTCCTCGTACCTACAGAACAAAACATAACGAGTTAACTTTCTAAAGCACCCACTAGAGTTCTTCATTTAGGGCAACTTTTGTTCACAAAAAAGTCTTTAATACCCATCTCAACTGATTTAAATTCACCAGAGTTTTAACAAAAGAAGTAGGATTTTGAAGTAATTTTCATTTATTTGAGTTACATAATTGGGTGGCTTGTAGGAGCTTAATGAAACAAACACAAGGCAGATACGCACTGATCTCAAACATTTGCTTGCATCAACTTACAGTAGTTTTCTTCCTTGACATTACAAATTCATTTTACTGGCATTCAGCATGCACCGCTGCTGAATAAAGGCAAACATCAGCTAAATCGACAGTAATAAATTATATTATTATCTAGCCAAAAGTAAGAAACCAAATAGATAGATGTGCACATCTGCAATTTATAAGGAGTTAAATAGCACAACTTGTCAGTGCAGTCCACCGCTCTAAGAACTCCACATAAATAGACCACTTAAAATGACGTTTTTAATTACAACAAATATAAAGGCTCAACATAATGGTTCTCACGTTTAAGCACAAAGCTCTGGTTAACAGACAAGAGACATTATGCATTACACTGATCATTTATACAGAAAGAAAGAGAGTGCTTTTAAAAAAAAAAAAAAAGGTGCTGAACCAGCAGAGAAGGCTGCTGGCTGTACATTTTTCTACACAGCAGATAGTTTGAATAAAATACTTCTGAATAATTATGAAATACTGTTTCAAGAAGTATACAGCTCTTTAGTTACAGTAGCTGATTTCATGAAATAAAGTATGCAATGCCATTGCTTTTCCATAGTGCTATTTGAAAATATACATAAAGCATTAACAAGAACCTCTACGTACTAAAGTTTGGATTCACAGTATTTCACGCTCTCACGCAGTTTATAGAATACAATCATACACAGAAAGCAAGAGCTCCTGCCTTTCTACAGCACTGTCTTTTAGGACTTCTATCCTCTGAGTTAGTGGTACGGAGAAAATTTATTCTTGCATGACATTTGTATTTTTTGCAATTTAGTAAACACCCAGTGATTAAGTCGCTTATCTTTTTATTACCCCTAAAGCTTCTGGCATGCTTAAATTCTACATCATAACTTCTTCCACCCATCCTTTAAATGCTTGATGATTGTCTCCTACATTATTAAGTAGAAAGTGCAGTCCACAGCTCTCATAGAATCACGCAATTCTTTAGGCTGGAAGGGACCTCGTGGATCATCTGGTTCAACCCCTCTGCTGAAGCAGGGTCAGCTAAAGCAGGTTGCCCAGGACCGTGCCCAGTTGGGTTTTGAGTATCTCCACAGATGAAAACTTCACAACCTCTTAGGACAATGTGATCCAGTGTTTGATGGCCTTCACAGTGTCTTTTTGTACTCAGGGGGAATTTCATATATTTCAGTTTGTGTCCATTGCTTCTTGTCGTAATCCCCAGATCTCCCTGCTTGCCCTTCTTGCAGATGGGAATGACATTTGCTTTCTTACTGTCTTCAGGAGCCTCTTCTCTTCACCATGATCTTTCAAAGACAGAGCGGCCTCGCAATGACATAAGCAAACTCCCTCGGCACTCATGGGTGCAGCACATCAGTCCCCCCATGGCACTTCTCTATGTCCAGTTGAAGTGTTCCTAACCTGAACCTCCTTCACTATGGGTTAAGTCATCTGTGCTCCAGACAAACCCTCTGGTCCCAGGGTCCTGGGATTCTGGAAAGCTGGCCTTAACAGTAACGACAGAGGAAGCGAAGGCAAAAGTGGCTTTAGAGTACCTCCACCTTCTCAATTTCCTGCTCCATTCAGCAGTGGGTCCACACATACCCCAGTCTTCCTTTTGCTGCTGATTTTAACGCTATATTCTGGTATTCATATCTAAATAGACAGACACCTCCATCCATCTGTAGAGCTAACTGCTAGTAGATAACTAAAAGTAATTAAGTATTTACATTAAGTAAAGCCATAGCAAAAATAACAAACAGTATGTTTAATTTTGCTATTTATGCGAATGCAACGTTTACAGACGGAAGACAGGAAAACACGTCTATACCTTCCTGAAATTTTTCTTTGAACAATCAAGTACACACAAAGGTCATTTTTTAGCTTGCCCAGTGGTTCTTCAACCTGTTTTTATCTTGGAAGCAAGAGTACATCCTTACAGTCAAGGACTGACATAATTAACCTACTGGACATACTTCTCGTAACTAATACTTCAAAGGAATATCCTCGTATCAGCTCCCATCCTTGTTCTGGATATCTCTTTTCAGTAGAAACCAAACTTGTGAATATTAAAATCAAAAAATGTATCAGTGAATACCTAAAAAACTTCTTGGGGGTTTTTTTTGTGCTGTGATGCAAAGATTCATTTGTTATGTATGTTTTAATAAACGCAGACTTTCCAAGTAGAAAATGGGTCATGTCCTGAATACAGATACTATAAATATAGACAATATTTAGGCATTAAAACATGGGGGGAAGAGCTTTTGTCAGAAGAAAAGACATTGTACTGGACACACCTGTGTACCGTTAGCCTGCACGGCACTGCAATCATCCTGCTTATCTCAAAACAGAGAATAAAAACGCTCTGCCTGGGGCTCTTACTGCCTTTAAAGACTGGACTTAAGAGCTTAGCTAGAGGAGAAAAAAAAAAAAAATATTGCATTTCCTTTGTAATGAATACTGTGACAGTTATGAAGCTTACCTATTTGAATGAAAAATTTGAATCCAGATCCCTCTGGAGAAAATTCCTACATTTAAGTAATTCCCATCTCACTGGAGAGAGTAGCCCCTTGGATTCACTCAGAGCAGAACACCACCACATGCATTCAAATTTCTGAACACGAGAAGCAGACCTAAATATATTAAGTTTGGATTTTCCTCAAAAAAATGTATGATTGAACATTGCTGTCACCAAGGGGAAAAAAAAAATCCTGGAGGAAACTGCAAGAGGCTATAGGTAAATCCTCATACACCAACCACCAAAGATTTATGTATCTCAGAACAAAATTAGGCATAGTAAGAATTTGAATATTTTTAGTTTTCGTATTTAGGTTCTACTATAAGACGTGGACTGTTTTATTCCTGAAGTCAATTTCATCAAAATAATGTTTGCAGTACACTCCACTTAAATCAGATTCTCTTAAAACGGAACACAAAACCTACCACATTATTCTCAAGGAGCCATCTCGCACCGGCAGACAGATGAAAAGAATTCTGAAAGATGCTCCCATACATATAAGCCAATTTGTTCTTAGATTTTTTGAGGGATGGGCAGGAGGGGTAGAGATGAAATCAAAGTTATACATGTGATCAAAACGTGTCCCCAACCATCTCCTGAAACAGATCTTCAAACCAAAGCCAAAGGGGAAATACCCAATTTCAGCAGAATAACCTTTTCGCTTCTGCATTCTGCTTTTTTTATTTATATCTTTTTTTTCCTGTAAAAGCAGCAAATGTGAGATTCTAGGTGGCATTTGTTATTATACAGCTTTTGAACGAGCTATGAACACACTACATGCAAGATTAAGTAAAAGAGAATCTACCTGTGAATAGACCAAAAATAACCATCTCAATTGCTTAGTTCATCTTGGCCATTTACTGCAGCTGACAGTAGACAAAAAGTAAATTTGCCTAAATTAATGCACATTAAGGAATAAATAGATTGAATACACCTATATTTAAAAACTTAAGTAGCAAGTTTCTCCTTAGGCTTGCTCAATTTTGTATTTTCTGTCTGTAACAGTTTAAAGTAATTATTTCTTACTTTATGATTCTATTTTTTAGTCTATGATTCTATTTCTATTAAAATTAAACTAGTATTAAATAACATAAAAATAATACAAACCAAAAGAATAACAAAAATAATTCTTCAAATATGTAATGACTTAAAATAATTAACTGGCAACTATCATATAGGGTCCAACAAAACAACCAAAGTCAAAATATGAAGCTAGCTTTTCTCTCCAATTACTGTGCAGCAGAATTAGAAATTTAAGGAAAAGACGAGAATGCATCTCTGATGGGACAAGCTGTCTGTTTTCTCTCTTTTAAGAAATTCAAAAATACATTCAAAAAAAGAAAAAAAAAAAAAAGAGGCGTGATACAACTTTGCTGCACTCTGAAAAAAAAATTCAGTCTTTTTCAGGTCCATTTTTAAAATGAGCTCAAGAGATGAAAATTGTTAATTTTACCACGTGAATTTATAACATGGTACTGTAATTTTGCACAGCACGAAACACGTTAGCCACACTAACAAGATGAATAATTTAATTCTCAATCTAGAGGAATTCACTCTATTGTTTACTTCAAAATATCCATTTCTGTCATTCTTGAAAAACACCTGCAGATATTAAAGATTATCATTAAGGAAAAAGCACCTTTTAATTCACAGACAACAGCAACACACTGAAAAATGTTTAAAAAAAAAAAAAAAACAAAACACACCAAATCCTAGTTTTGCGCTTCAATGGCCACTACACACCTTATACCAAATTAATCCAAAATCCACAGGAAACCTAAAATTGTTAAATAATACTATATTAAAAGGAAATATAGTGATATATCATTTCCAGCCCTTATTACAGCCATTGAAAATTTATTACACTATCAAAGATTAAAGACTTTCTTTGTGTTACTTTTCAGGGAAATGATTACTTGCCAGCTGTTGTATCTTTATTACAGTCTCCAAGCTACACAATCTGATGGATCTGTGGTGATCCAAGATAAACTCATTCAAGTCCAAAGCATGAACGGTGTCATTTTTCATTACCTCCAACCAACCAAAATCAAAATATTTCCTGTTTCAAAGTCCACTACCAGCAAAGTCATCCTCTCCTTTTCTCTATAAAATGTAGAAAAATCTGAAGAGGATCTATAAAATGTAGAAAAATCTGAAGAGGATCTATAAAATGTAGAAAAATCTGAAGAGGAACTAGTCTTCAAAGTTGGAAATGGCCCTTAAATATGAACTCCATGTAAGAAGATCTAAAACTAAAACATTTCAGTATCAAAAAAAAAAACAACCTGCATGTTTTCTTACGATGAGGGTTTTTTTTTTTAATGTTAATTTTATCCAGCTTCCTTAATTTTTCATGATCTCCGAACACTTCCAATTCTATACGATACCCCCTCAACTCAAAACCCCTTAGCCTGCCTAAAAACAAGAGTACAACGTCTTTACAGCAGAAACTCTTCATCAGTTTTTTTTGCTTAGTTTGACGCAAGCAAGTTTGTTAATGCATTCTGACAGACTTGCGTAACATCCCAAAATGTTTTGAACAATGCAGTTTAGGCCACGATGCAATATTAATGAATGAATAATGTTTCTGAGTACTGAGTTTCAATATTTAATGAGTGCATGCTGAACGCGCCATGGAAAGCTGTGGTTGAAAATCACTAGCTAACAAGGGATTTGAAAAGCTTCAAGAGACATCAGGAAAACAACTTCAACCTGAACTGAGGTCTTAGAAGTGCGACATGGATATTTCTCCTACTCAGTTTCTAGTAACCGATTATTCGCCTGACTGCAAAGTCAGATAAATTATCTAAAATTCATCTGCTTCCACAAAACACAGTTAAGGACTGAGATGCAGAAACAAATTCTCTGAAAGGCAATGTCTTTTTCTTCACAAAAGTCTCTGAATGACAACACAAAAAAAGTTCTACTAAACTGAAGTGATTTCCTAGAACCATCTACACGTTAAAAAAATTATTCTCTGTTCACATAAGACTTCACATACTACAGGTGAAGGGGGCTATTCCTAAAGTTAGTAGCAAGCACATCTGTCCTAAAATTTCATTTCTAAACCCCATATTTCAGATTATGCAAGCGTTAAACGGGGTGTGGGGGGATCATTCTTCTGCACCACGAAGTATGGTGTAAAAAGGACACATTTTGCCTTCGACTTTTTTGCATTCATATTGCCCACATGACAAATTTTTTTTTTTTTCCCTCTAATTGACTTTGCTCTTTTGGCAAAGTTTTATGTGAATTGTGTTTTAAACGATGCATTGCTGTGGGTGAGGGCTGGGGGGGAGAACCCAGAACATTACTAAAAAACAGAAATGCAGAAAACTCTTCGAAGTTTAAGGTTGGATTTTAACTTTCCTGAACCTGTTCTACCCAAGTGGTTTGAGACATCTACATACTGAATAAATCTCTCATTAAGTATGAGAGAATTAGGACTGGTAAAACAGAAAAGCAGCAAGGCAAACCAAAAATGCTAAAGCTTTAAAAATATGGGAACATAAAGCCAAAAAAGATCAAACCCACATTTGCAATCATTTCCTGAGTGCTTACTCTAAAACCATCCAAACATGACTACATGGATCCAAATTTCCCTCCACTTTGTAGACCACAACAGGCACAACCAAAATTCTTTGATAAATTCCCTACAAACTCAAGAGCTCTCATGATTATGGTGTGTGCAGCAGGAGAGATCAAAGGTACCATTAACATTTGCAATCCCTGTCCCATCAACCAATTCTGAGTAACACAACTTGTCTTATACACCAGCCAGCTGCAAACTAAAGCCCTCCACATCGAACTCTATGTATTCCAGCCTTAGCGACTAACACAAGCAAAGTGCAGCCAGGCACTTGCCAGCATCACCGAAATCATCCCAGCTTTATCCCAGATTTAACACAACTATAACATGGAAGCCAGTCATCCTCCTGTAGCTCAGAGTGAAGTTAAAAAAAAAAAAAAAAAAAAAAAAAAAAAAAAATCAACAAACACAAAGAAAGAGGAAAAGAGAGAGGCCAAGTTACATACTCAGGATATCGGTTGGGAAGGTCTTTTTGTCCTCTGATGAGAGCTAGCTGCAGCTCGACAGATTAATATAACAAAAAAAATTATCAATATCTGTTCCACGTATCTAATTCTTTCTGGCCTATCTACCTCAAACTGCATACAGTCATCTAAGTGAGATTTTCCTATGGTCATGTACTGTTATTACTGTTACTTTCCTATGCTTGCACTTCATATTAAATTCAGCAACAACTCCGCTACTTTACTGAGTCCCCATTCCTTCGTCATGGTGACCTGCCCCTCCTTAATGGTCATACACGTATATAAATTAGTGCATCAGTCATTAGAAATATTACTGTAAACATAAAAGCAATAGTGATTCCAAAACTGATCCCTAAGCAGCAAGTAAACTTTTCCCATAACGTTAACTCCTCCCTCCAATATGTCCCATTACATGTTCGGCTTCGATCAGGCTCAAGTTGTCTTTTATTCTTAGATTACTTCTGGAGATGTCTGGTAGCAATAACTAGGAGGGCGAAGTATCAGCTGCTTTGCTTTAACCTTTCTTTAGGCTGAAGTCTGCTATCCAACCCAAGAAAACACTGAACTTAATACAAATTATCCCTGTTAAGACTATGTTCCACCTTGCCCTGCTTCATAGAACCATAGAGACATAGAATATTTGGGGTTGGAAGGGACTTTTAGAGGTCATCTAGTCCAACACCCCTTAAGCATTTTTTCCTTAATTACTCCCCACTCAATTGCTGTACTTCTCAAATCAACCTAATAGCATTCTGTTGAACATATTCGTTCATTTACTTTTTCCAGCTGCCTTCCGGCCTCAGATAACATCTGTCAATTAAAAAAAATCTTTGTAATGGCCACGTTATTTTATGAAAAAAGATGCTAATTTCAAGACTCATAATTACATACAGCTCTTCAATTTAACAACAAAACTTCCACGGACAGCTTGTTAACATGTATTGCAATATTGACACAGATTCTTGCCAGTCTGATGGCTGCTCATCATGGTTGAGCTGACTTTCTTTATTAAGATACTTGGGTTGCGGGGGCTTTTTTGGGGGGCAGAAGTGTTGGGTGTTGAGAGGAGGGAGGATGAGCAGGAGGGAAAGAAGGTTGTTTGAGGGGATTCTGTGATCATACTTCATAAAGCCGCTGTTTTTAAAATATGTCTATATAGATCACTGTTATATAAAGACAGAACAGACGAACCAATTTCTACCTTTATGCCAGGGGCATGCAGAGAACCGAAGTCAGAATAGTAAAACTGCTTTACATAATTTGTATATGTATTTAGCTAAGACTTTTCCCGATATCCACATAACTCCACTTGAAATTACTTTCCAACTTAATATCCCTCCTCTTGGGATCTGCAAAGGCAATCGTGAAATTACGACAACATTAATTATCCACTAAAATGAAGTGACAATTACAAAAGTTTTTATTATTATTATTTTTAAGTGTTTCTCTGCTTTGTCTATTCATTTGCTACTTCGCAAAATGAAAGAGCTCAGTGGTTTGAAAGCAAAGGTTTGTTTAAAATTGCCAGGGGGGAATAGTTTCCCTCCTCCTCCCTTGCTGAATCTAAAACTATGAAGCAGTATTATTTTTGTTGATGTTCTCTCCAAATAAACTCACTGGCTTCAAGTCATTTTCCCATCTCTCCTAGAAATAAACTTATCAAGATGAAGTTTGGTATACAAGTTGTCAGCTGAGACACCAAGTGGCAAAATCGAAGTGAAAAATAATGCCTTGAAAATTGGGGTTTATAAAGGTAGGAGTGAATTATAGCACTGCTTTCTCCAATTTCCACTTCTTGTCTCCAGGATTCATCTCCATATATACCCAGAACTAGACAAAATGGTATTAATGGAGAGTCAGACCCAGAAAAGAAATCTTGGAAAGTAACTCTACCATTGCCAAATACTGTTTTTTCTTCCCAGAAAACAGTAAGGGAAGTGAGACAGTAAGATAGGTTGATATTCCCAAACCCTCAACCTCCTAAGCAGCATAGCTGCAAACATTTTGATGCTTCCTTGGCATTTTGCAGATAAGATTGTGGGCTAAACTTTTATGGTTTTAAAAAGCAAAAGGTACAATGCAGCCCTACTCAGAAGGTGACTTACGCTTCCATAACAGAATTATCTTTCCAACAGCTGGCTGTCCAAAGAGGCATCAGTTACAACAGCTCACCATGCTTGTTTTATAGGTAAATCTGTGCTGGAACCTGAAATGTCTTCACACTTAATCTTGGCTTCTTCCCTTGCCTGCAAAGGGACAGTCTTGACCCAGCCTGACCCTCCACATTCCCTCTTTTCCTGCGACAGAGCAGTGTTATCCCATAATCCTTCAGACCTCAGTAATATTATAGCTGTCGAAGAATAAATTCACTTCTAAATCTTTTGCCGGGTGCGAGATCAGACAAGGGAAACTTCTGCTGTGAAAGAGGGAAAAAGAAGTTTGAGACGGCATTACTAGGAAAGGGCAATAGGACAAACTCAACCTGTGGAAGCGATGCCACAACTTGGCACTTTCTCCACGTGTGTTCCCCATCTCTGAGGCTGAAGTGACCTTTTAGATGCTTAAAGGAAATAGGTTTTACTGTTTTATTTTTATAAAATAAGTTACACACACCGAACTTGAATGTTTTGGTTTGGTAAATAAATAGCCCTCACCGCTGCCTGGCATGATCTGATTTTACACTCTAGAAAAGCCTACTCTTCAGTCTTATCCATTTACTATTTTAATTCCTCTCTCTACCAACTATACATCTTCAGATATGGATGGAGAGTCATAAACACATACATGTCACGTCCAGAGACAAGAGGCCCTTATCAGATGTCACATTAGCCTTTCTTTCCAGTTTATATGCAATTTATGACTTCTATCTTCCGAAGTCCTGTTTATCACTATAAAATATCCAAGTTTTGCTCTCTCAAATCAATAGCCAGGTTTTTTTTCTGATACATTGAATGTCATATTAGAAAAAGGTTAAGCTTCCCAGCATTTGTGGAAGACAAGTCATCCTGTATAAAGGTGTATGAACAAAGACAGAATAATTATCCATATGCTCCATAAATGCGGCAGTACTAACAACAGAGCTTTACTTCAAAAGCATACCTTTTCACACCACAGTATCTAACTTTTTTTTTCCCCCCTCCCAGGAATGACAACGGTGATGAAGAAACTTCCCTCTGAAAAGCAGTGTCTCTCAATTATATTTTTAAATAGTACTTGAATCTCTCTCTACAGTATTTCATATACACCTTGTCAGAGAAAGGACGACGAGAGGAGGCAAGATGGGGTGCAAGTCTGTTGTATCAATTCTCGCGTTCCTCGATGTGATTATCAATTGGGTAATATAGTTAGCTGGGTTTTTAAAAAAGAAAAACCATACTAGTATGGTCACTCATGCCAGGCAATATTAAACTCTTAATTATTGACCTATCAGAAGTCAAAATAATTACCAATTTTACTGCTTCATGGGCATATTTCCAGCTTCCTATCCTTACTGTCAGTAGGAGAGAAGATACAATTTTCACACTTAATCTAAACACCACCAAGAGGTCCCAGTGGCAGAAAACGAGGTTACAACTATTTTCAAAACAAGTAGCTTTTTGTCCCCTGTGAGAAGAATACTGCAAGAAAAAAAAAAAACAGTCTCCCAATTTAACATAGCTAATTACCTGGGAAAATATAATCATTTCAGAAGAAAATAAATCTACTTCAAAAAGTTTTCACCACATTTAGCGCACTACCCAAATGAACTGAAGATACATCAATATGTTCTTCATAAATTCACCTCAGTAAAATACAGAATGAATATTTTAAACACATAAATCCTTTTATTTTTTCCTTATGTTCTCCAAACCTATGCCAGTAAACTAGAATAAACATGTTATTAAAACAGAAATCAATAGTAAGCTTTGAAATATACAGTAGCACAAAAAGGTCAAGGCCCAGTATTGATTTTAATATAACATTTTTGGTGCGTAGTTCCCCACAGGGGTCTTCTCTAATATTGTTCTTCATTCTTCTTTCACTTTACATTTTCGCTGGTGAATGTGGTGTTCTCTTCTGCAAAAGCTGCCTACTCCAAGAAGTTTACTAAGAGCTTGTCACATATGCAATGTACTGCTGAGACATGACAAAACAAGGTCGGGGGGAAGCACTCAGACGCATCAGAGTATCAATTAAACCGTAAAGTAAATTGCAGTTATATAGGGACCCTCCCCCAAGCACAACAACAACAACAAAAAATATAAAGCAGCTAATGGCTGCAATCTAATAACCTACCACTGAGAGCCACCTTCATGCACCAGTGTGTACGTATTTTTAAAAGCTGATTTAGAGTTTAGAAAGATTTTCTTTAAACAGATGAGGATGTTTAGAAATACAGAGGTTGCAATAAGTTATCCAGCTAATGACAGATAAAATGCCACACCATATGGAGCCCAGCTAGCCAAGTAGAACAGACTCCAGCAATTCATTACCAGGGAGTGTTTGAAAATCTATCATCTGTATTACTCAAGAAAAGCATTTTTCATGTGGCTTTCGAGACAAAAGTTACCAAAGTCATCACAGGAGACTAGATAGTCAAAACATAGCAAAACCTAAGAGTTGTTAAAAGCCATCATAGAATTGCAGAACGGTTTAGGTTGGAAGGGACCTTTGAAGACCATCCAGTCCAACCCCCCCTTCCATGGGCAGGGACATCTTCCACTAAATCAGGTTGCTCAGAGCCCCATCCAACCCGACCATGAACATTTCCAGGGATGGGGCATCCACAACTTCTCCAGGCAACCTGTTCCACTGTCTCACCACCCCCATTGCAGACCATTTCTTCCTTAGGTCCACCCGAAACCTTCCCTCTCTCAGTTTAAAGCCGTTGTCCCTCATCCTGTCTCTGCAGGCCCTGGTAAAAAGTCTCTCTAAATCTTCCTTATAAGCCCCCTTAATATATTGCAAGGCTACAGTAAGGTGTCCCTGGAACCTTCTCTTCTCCAGGCTGAACAACCCTAATGCTCTCATCTTTTCTTTGTAGCAGAGGAGTTCAAGCCCCCTGACCATTTTTCTGGCCTCCTCTGGACCTGCTCCAACGCATCCATGTCTTTCCTGTTCTGCTAATTGGCTTTTTGGTGATGACACCAGAAAATAAGCAGAAGCCAATACAGGGAAGGGATAACAGGTATCCCAATAGGCAACCGCTAGAAGGCCCAGAAAGCTGGCCAAGGACTGAATAAGACTACAAAAGAAAATGCAGGCTTGTACCTATAAGTACAAGGTAGTTAGGAGACACCAAAACACTCCCGAAGATGCAGGCAATAGTTCTCTTCTGGATCTGCTGGTTAAAATCACACATCTCCAGATACCCACCATTTCCCATCCACTGACAGTTACCACCCACTCAATTCTCTTCACGAGGGATCCTAGGAACGTGTCTCATTCCACTTCAGGTGAAGTCACCTGGAAAAGTTCAAGCCTGTTCCTCAAATCAAGTTAACCCACATTCATGATCTTTAAACAGAAGGAATCTTGCAGGGTTGAGACTGCCTAAACAGACATTTTAAAAAATATTTAAACTAAACTATTACATACATCAAATCCTTTTTAATAAGATTTTGAGCAACAGCCGCACAATGCTCAGCACTAGTCCTGATAATTTTCTACCTTTGTCATGCCTTAATTTTAGAGAAGGCCTAGCAACAGAGTTACTGAAAGGCCACCAAACCAAACAAAAACCTACTTTTAAGCCTTTTCCTGCCTTAAAATTCCTACTTACAGTAGTACTTTCCCTCTAAGGAACAAATGCTGGAATCACAGGAGATACAACACAGGAGAATCTAACTAAGGATAGGGAAAACCAGTCATCTGGGTCTCCTGGGACAGTCATATATCAGCAAACCAAACAGGGACATATATTTGGCAAGCTAAAAAAATTATATGGATGATATATTGAAGACTTAAAGAAAATAAACTTTCTGCAATATTGAAAGGATTGTCATGCATAGCACTTTGCAAAAACACCTCATTATACATATAATTAATATTTGCCATGTGCCAAATCATATTAAAAAAAGTGGAAGCTAGGAAACACTTGCCAAGCAAAAGCAACTGGAAACCCACAAATATAATTGCTCTAAGCTAAATGATTAGCAAAATAAGACAGACTGAAATTTCCCTGATTTTTAAGGGGAAAAGAAAAAAAAAAAAAAGGTAAGTAATTCATGAGTGTTCAATTTTTATGGGAAATCACATCCTTCATTCGCCTCAAGTATTGTTTTGTGTGTATTTTAGTGGAGGAATCCAGCAGTCTGATGAGGTTGACAGTGGCTAAAATATTATCTTTATGCTGATGATAAAAAGCTGTTCACTTTTGCTTTTTCAAAATAGCTTTTCTTCTGTGTATGTCTTTCATAATGCAAACTCTTTATAAACGAAAAGATTTATCGAGCACTATCAGTACAGTATCGTGAATTCTTATAAATTAGTAGTTTCATATTCAGGAACAAAGTTAGCGTATGTAGTAGATAAACTTCTGTTTGGTTTCAAAATTAAAGATGAGAGGAGAAGGAAAATCACCTAATTCCCCCATGCCTGTTCACCAGAGCCGTAGCATTAAAAATTTTTACTTATTGACTTCTTGGGAAATTAGGAAAAGTGCTAAACATTCGCTGAACTTGTCCAGAACAATGAAAAGGTAATAGTCAAGTTAGTGTTCCATGTTTAGACTCAGACATCCAGGTTAACAGGGAGAGTACAAGAGTTCCAGTACCATGTTCTGGCAGTAAGAGGCAAACTAGAGCAAGCCAGACAGACATTGAGACACAACAGTTAAAACTGGGAAAAATCTCAAAATTGATAAAGTTTATTTCTTGGCAATAAAACCCTTTAGCCTAACACCACTTCTCTTTCTTCCAAACGTGTATTTTGTGATTCCCAATACTAGTCTACTACTGTAGCATTGTCCAACAACATACCCACTGGTCTACTGAGTTGTGCAGATTTCTCTGCAGAACTCAATGGAGCAGATGCATCATCCTGACCAGAAGCAGCTTCTCATCGCTTGTCGTGGTTTAACCCGGCTGGCAACTCAGCACCACGCAGCCGCTCGCTCACTCCCCCCCTCCTTCAGTGGGATGGGGGAGAGAATCGGGAAGAAAATAAAAGGTTAGAGCCGAGGGCTGAGATAAAGACAGTTTAATAAGAGAAAATAATAATAATAGTAATAATGAGAATGATAGCAGAATATACAGAATATACAAAACGAATGATGCACAATGCAATTGCTCACCACCCGCCAACCAATGCCCAGCCCGTCCCGAGCAGCGATCAGTACCCAAGCAGCGACCGACCCACCAACCCCCCCCCTGAGCATGACGTTCTACGGTATGGAATAGCTCTTTGGACAGTTTGGGTCCTGGCTGTGCTGTACTCCCAGCTTGTTATGCACCTGGCCGAGCAGGAGAAGCTCAAAAAGTCCTTGAGCAGTCTGAGCACTGCTTGGCAACAACTAAAAACATCAGTGTGTTATCAACATTCTTCTGGTACTAAATCCAAAACACAGCACTATGCTAGCTCCTGTGAAGAAAATTAACTCTATCCCAGCCGAAACCAGGACATTGCTGAAATTCACTGTGTTTAGTTTTGGGTCCCTCCCTCCCAGAAGGACCTGGGGGGGCTGGAGCGTGTCCAGAGAAGGGCAGCGGAGCTGGGGAGGGGTCTGGAGCCCCAGGCTGCTGGGGAGCGGCTGGGGGAGCTGGGGGGGTTCAGCCTGGAGAAGAGGAGGCTGAGGAGACCTTATCGCCCTCTGTAGTGAGGTGGGTGTCGGTCTCTTCCCCCTGGTAACGGGCGATAGGACAAGGGGAAACAGCCTCAAGTTGCGCCAGGAGAGGTTTAGGTTGGACATTAGGAAAAATTCCTTCCCCGGGCAGAGGCGGTGCTGAGGGACAGGGTTTAGTGGTGGGATGGCAGGGTTAGGGGAACGGTTGGCCTTGGTGATCTTAAAGGTCTTTTCCAACCTAAACAATTTTATGATTGTATGAGCCATGGCACCAGCTGGTACAGTGCAGGGCCACCTCTGTGCTATCAGAAGAAATGCTTCCAGTTACTTCAATAGGAACAGCTATTCCAGACTCTCTCATCGCCAACATCAACAAAATGATTAAAACAAAAGAGTTCAACAGCTGTGACAAGACCTAGTGTAATGATCTACATTTGTAAGACTATACCTCAGGAGGAAATCCAAACAGCAAACGGATTGAGAAGTTTCATTGTCATATTTTGTACCATCTCATGTCATGGCAAATAACCAGTTTCACAAACTCTGCATCTCTTTCTATTATGGCACTGGAAACAGAGTTAAGAACTTTGTGAAAAAAGAAACTACGTCAACAATTATCATTTATTACCTGTCACTACTGTCAAACTGAAGTTCTTGTCCCTATTCCCTTGTTTTTAAGTCTTTTCTTACAGAGCTGTGTAAGAGCAATCACAGAAGGCGAAAGCCTGCTTCTTTAGCAGGTCTGAAGGGACCGTACATACCAGAGGCAGTAATAAAAATCACACCCAGAAAGCCTTTTAAAGATGCCCAAAGTAGTGATATGAGTGTGGTTTGCTGAACCATTGAGGTACTAACCTACACTTCGTTTTCAGTAAATACAAAACCTTATAATTTCTGTAACACTGTAAGAATAGGGCATATTTCTGGGAGGTATGGTAAGTACCAGCACGAAATGGAAAACAGACAACAGAAATACCAAAGCTTTATATTTCTCAAAGGGGGAAAAAAGCATATTACTCTTTCCTCTTCCTTCTGTTCAGAGCATAAAGAATCTCTCCAGTATTACCAACAGTAACAATAAGACTATTATAGCAATAATACTGATAGTGTTACAACCTGTACATTACCTTGAGTATTATCATAAGATTGTAGCTCCGACACATTAACTGGTCTCATCTGGTGATGCAGTCACTGCAAATTTTATTGCAATCGAATAATAATCAATTTCATTTTTCTAAATGAAAATGCTTTGAAGATGAAACATTTCAAATGTTCAAAAATCCAAGTGAGAAGCAATAGTTGGGCTAAGTAGAAGAAAAAAATAAACTAGAATCAACTTTGTCTCTTCAGTGGGGTTTGTGGTCAATAGGACTTTATTACAAAATGCCAGACATGTTCCTCTCTTGCATAACTGACCGGAGAGCATGAGAATGCCTACACTAGTCAGACAAAAGGTCCAACCTACTTCATATAACCCATCTCCAACGCCAGCCAGCAGATACATGAGAAAATGTAAGACACAAGGCAAGTAGACTTCCTTCCTTCATGTACAACTCATTTCTAGAAATAAGTGTTGCTTCCACTTAAGATGACAGAAAGGAAAAAAAAAAAAAAAGACTTCAATACACAGCAAGTGCACTCATCCAGTCTCTCCGAATAAGTAGGTATATTCCCAGTGGACAATCAGCTCTATTGAAGCACTTCCAGGAATCTTTGTCCATTAGTTGGACTGCAAAAACAGTGAGTTGAGGCGGTGGCCTGGCCCAAGATAGTCAAACATGGGGGAAAACTTAGCCATTGGTAATGCTTAAATTTTCATCAAGGGATTAGAAGCCGTTCTCATGACGGTAGCTATTAAACTTTGGATCAACTTACAATGTTTCCACAATCTCTATATGGACTTCCAAATTATGGGATTTTCTTCCCCCCATAAGTGTTCATCATTGTTTGTGGGAAAAATTAAGTTCCCAAGCAGCCTCCTGGTTTTCATCCTACTCTCATACAGCCAAAAGTTTAGGCAAGCTTCATATTCTCAGCAAAGAAACATATAGGTTTGTAAGCACATCCAGTGACACACACACACAAAAGAAGAACATCCGTGAAGAAGCATACAGAAGAAATAATACAGAAGGCCAGCGGGCACACCATTTTGGACACATGTTCTAAAGCTGGGTCTAAATCACTAGTTTAGGTATAACTGTTCAATGTCCCTTTAAACAAACGCTGTGTAATTCAAGTATTGTGAGTGCACTGACAGCATTAAAATACAATTTGAAGAGTCAGCCTTTAGCTCTAATCCCAGAAATAAGCACAGATCTTAACTTTTTATAGTAAGAGTAGTCCATCTGTACTGTGTATGTATGTGTGAATAAATAAGTTATATAGCAAGTTAAAATTAAAATTTCCGTCACAGTCTGAAACGAGTAAAATACTCCCCACAATCAGATCAAAATGTGGTCATACACTGCGTACAGAAACAGTACTGAAATTAGCTGTTACAGTTGGAATCAGACACAACAAACAGTTGCATCTTTCAGATATTTACATGTTTAAATGTTGCTTCACTTAAAGATTGGAAAAAACAATGGTTTTCAGAAAGGAATGAAAATGTACACATGCAAAATACACCATCTATGGTGAAAAAAAATCTCATTAAATGATGGCAGAAATAAAAGATCTTTAATTTCATGTCGCGTACCATCCACGTGTGTCTTAAAAGACTGTCGACAAAGAAAAGCAGTGGCTTATCAAATTAAATTGTTAATAGATCAGAAGTGCAAGGTCAAATAGTTTTTAATACTAGGATACCAGTTACAGTCTCTAATGATGGGCTGATGCCCCTACCATAACTCTTCTCCCCCTCTGCCTAAGAAATAAATATAAATAAATAAATAAAGGAGAGGTCCAGTATTTTGACTTGTTTTTCCTAAATAAATGTTGCAAGTCTTATGTTCAGGGGGTCAGGCTTCATTACACTCATTTCTCTATCAAAGAGCCTGATATTGGTGCCAAGAGAGATGGTGATCACAGCGCTGCATGTTGCTATTCCCAGAGACACAGGACACCATCGCGCTTCCATCCAACTGGCCTTGGACAGCACATTTGAATACTGCATCCCTCCATATAGTTACAAAACCTGCATTACACTGTATTTTTTCTTGTGCAACTATTGGCATACAAATACTATAAACCATTCTCTGTTAACAGTTTCCTTTCATTATACGTTTTAAGCACAGTATACCTGGGAACTCAGGTTTTGTTTTCCAACAGTGCATCAAAGTGCTGGTACGGTTATTACAAATTACAGCCGAGAGTAATCTTTTCCTTTTCATGTTTATGTTACCTAGAACACTCTGCACTGGACAGACACACAAGCGAAAATACTTTATCTGAACAATGTGTATCTAGCTCTTAAGTAGGTACTCGAAAAGTGAAGTCCACTAATGATGAAAAATTATACCGGCTCTAAGTGCATGAGCGTCTGGAAGACTGGCACAGGAGGCTGGACAGAAGACGGCATTTTTTCACCTGAAAGTATGGATCCTGACTTGAAAGAGAACATTGCACAGACATTTCTCATGCCCCTGCACTGTGGGGAGATGGCTTTCTCAACTAGAATAAAACAGGAGGGGTAGGTATGCTGAAGCTGAATAACATCAATCTGTTCTTGAAGCGATCAACAGAGCAGCATTCCCTTCGGTCTCAGAACAACGTGATCCAGAGGAGAACAGCTCCACATGTGCTGCAGCACTACTTGAATGTTTTTAAAACGCAAGCCTCGACCAGAATTCAGCCCATGAACACCTCAAGCAATAGCTAAGTAAAGATCTGCATCTTTTAAAGTTGTTTCATCCAACACAGAAACAGCTTCTACGATCTTGTTAAAACATACTTTTAAACTGTGTAGAAAGCATAATAAAAAAATCCTTGCTTATTGCTAAAAAAACAAAATTAGAAAAGGATTAAAGCTGCTTACAAGACTTGGTATTTGTCATGCTTTCTATTTTTATTTTGATTTATTTTTATAGTTTACATTTCAAAAGCACAGATTCTTCAACCTGATTTTAAGACAACACAAATATTTTACAGGGTCGCTTTAATCTGCAATATCTTCCTCACTAATCCTTCGCCAAATAAGGGGAAGACTGGCAGCATTACTCCCTACAAGATAAAAAATCAGGTATATGACACGCCAGTCTGCTCCCTACCTTTCACAGATCAATGCACCACCCATGAAAACTGAATTTGGGAATACTTAATGAAAATTACTGAAAAGCGTCAAATGACAAAATACTGAAGTTACAAAACAAATATTTCCATACTGTAATCAGATTTAGCTGAACTCTTGAGCAGCCAGCATGAAGCTCAAATGTAATGCAAGTTCTCCTGTCAGAGCCCAGTTCAAAAGAGGAGAGATTTCACTGCAACATATTGATTTCCTTTACTGCTGATTAAAAAAAAAACCACTATTTTTTTTTCTGGGACATTTATATAGTCCCATCTAATTATATACTCCAACAACCTAACTCAATTAAATACTAATATAATGATGTGTAAGAAACAACTGATATATATGCAGACAGTTTAAGGAGTACTAATTACATTCTAATTTTTTTAATTCATCATAATGAGCCTTTCTTCCCATTCTCAGAATGGAGGACAATGTGCAGGTTCATATTTATATTCAGTGTGTCATATTCTCTAGCTAGGAAATCACTGAAAGCAAGTACAAATTAACACACAAGTCCACCAAGTTCACCATAAAGCCAAATTTCAAATTCAAACAGGGTTATTGGTTTTTTTTTTTAATTGCCAATAGTCCCACAGTACCATACTAAACATTGCAGAGTATAATTGAAAAATGCCGCATCCAAAGTCTGCCGGTGCATTCTGTGTGACTCTACCCAGCCTTTCACAGTAACTACAATCTCTGAAAACACATACAAAAGTAATGTTTCAATATACAGAAAGGATATCAACAGGGTATTCTATTAGTAAACTGAGAATATACAAAGTGCTGTATTAAAAAAGCACTATGCTAACTATTAAAGCAGTTCTAAATATACTGCAGCTCACAGAAATACCAAGAATTGCCATTTCTGCTACTGTTAAAATTTACCTTTTGATCAAACAGAGGGGTTTTAAGTACCCCACCTCTGCATTGCTCTCAAGCTATTTCTATCTCTACACTGCAAAGTGAATGTTTGGACTCAGGAGAAATCAATGAAGATTGAGCTTAAAAGACTGCAAAAAAAAAGAGTCAGGCTTATGAGGTCAAAAGGGATTTAGATCAACATTTTATATCAGCTTTTACAAGGAAATTGCAGTTAATTTGTTGTTTTAACATGTATTTAATAACAAAACTTGCTTTATTACACAAAGCTCTTACCTACCATTTTGTCTTGGGGCACAAAATTCAACTGTTTCTAGTAAATAGATAAATAACAGTAATAAAAGCATTAAGTACACGCTTGTTTTAAATATTGTTATTAACAAACCAACCTTCTCTTTTGAGCTTCAGAGTCTCTCCTGGCTCGTTCTAATGCCAGTTCTTCAGCTATTCTTTTCTTTAGTTCTTCATCATTAACTACAATTAAAAACAAATTAAATGAAATGTTAACAGAACACAACATATTCCTAATTACAGAAACAACTGCATAATACAGTGCTCCATTTATTTTCTTTTTTTCTGTAAAGCAATTGGAGCACTTTCTTGTGGCTTCTCCACCTTTCAAGTTTTAGCATGTAACGCTAGAGAGCCTTTAAAAATTACTCTTATTAAGGAACTTTTCAGTTAGTGGAATCTTTTGAAAATTAAAAAATATATACTGTATATGTTAAATTAAATATATTTTTCTTAAGAAATATGCCTTTATAAAGTAAAAGGGGGAGGGGGGGACGGACGGACACACGACACACCCTGAAACCTAAATAGTAAAGTCATAAAATGCTGGGTTTTATTCATATGGGACTAAAGGAAACATCTTCCTGTGTAACGAATCAAGTGTTTTCAGATACATATTTTACCCAACAAAGCATTTACAACATCCTTCTAGTTTCTACTGTTTAGAAAAGAGATTTTGCCTCAAATTTTCCCAATTTTGTTTTAAGAAGGAAAGGTGGAAATAACGTTTTCTTCATTTGGATTATGTCAGCTGAATTAGTTGAAAATCTGGTTAAGAACTGAAAAAGCAGGGAAGGAACTTCAAGTCTATGAACAAGCTTTTGCAAAAAAGGTAGAAAAGTATGAGAGCCGTTAGTATCACAGATGTCTTTCAAGCTTGTAGAATTCCCAAAACCCATTCAGTAAGGTTTTGAAACACAGAACAGGTCCATTCCCAACTCTCTCTGATACTCAAGGGCTCATCACATGAGCTACTACGCTGATACCGTTCAATATTAACTATCTCCACACCTACGAGCGACTGCAAACTTCTGAAAAGTCTGACCCAAGGAGATCAGAAACAGTTTATTACTTCCTTTGATAGAAGTTGTAGCAATACAACATGTTTCAAAAGAATTTCAGAAGAATTCATACTGAAAAGGTTGTTTGAACCTTAAAAACCAACCAAAACAAACAAGAATAAAAAAAACACCAAACCAAACAAATAAAAAAAAAAGCCCCCACAAAAAACCCCACATCAAAACCAAAAAAAAACCACCACCAAAAGACACACACACACAAAGAGAACCCAGTTTTGGAGATGGTGTTGTTTTCTCTCTATCTAAATACAACTTGACACACACATAGCAGGAATTAAAGAAAGAAAAAAAAAAAATTAAATACCCAGTCGCCTAGTAAGAAAAAACAGCATTTTCCATTTGGGAAAATATAGTAGCTTAGTAACCAAAAGTTTTACTGACTTCAGCAGAACAGCTGTTAACTTTGCATAAAATATTGATTTGTAGCAATCAAGAGGAGTGAGTTTTCCTACAGGTGGAAAAGAAAACAACTATAAAATATAGGTGTAGAAAGAGATTTAAAAAAAAAAAAAATCAAGTAATTATTCCAATATAAATCCTATTCTAGACCTGTCGGTCTGGCATGAAGGAATACCTACCTACACTGGCTGAGCTGGTATAGGCATATGGATAATTCCCTTATTTATATGAAGCATCTGGCTCAAATTTCACCCTATGGTACCACAGAGCTAAAAAGACATGTAATCTCACTCCAAAACACCTATCGCTTGAGCATAATAGAGATGTTAAATTCCAGAAGGTGATAGAACCCCCTCATCTGACCTCAGAAGCAGGAATAAAAACACTTGCTTAGGTAGCTGAAAACCAAAGAACGACATTTTCAGGCAATGTAAGGCATGAAGCAATAGCAAGGCAACGAGCAGTCTCCTTAGAGGTTGCATTTATATAAAGAATTTATGCATAGAGACAGCATTTGACAACTGCTAGTGGTCGGCAACTTGTGGAGATACTGGGGCAGAGGGGGAAAAGCTGTCGACCACCTCTTTCAGAGAAAGCTAATAGTTACAGCATTTGCAGATACACCCTCGTTTTGTTTAGTTGGGGTTTTTTTGGAGGGTTGACAAATTAAGCTAAAGAAAAAGTGCCTTAGAGGATGTCTAGCGATTAGAAGACAAACCTGGGACAGCCTCCAGGTTCTAGTACCCCCTTTGTGGAACCCAGTTATTTGTTTTATATTAGGCAGCAATCAGAGTCTCAAAAAAAACAGGCACACACAAAAAAAGGCAGCAACAAATAGCCACGTATCTCAGTGACCTCGCCTCTAGGAGTTGGCTTTATCCGCAAATATTACTTACCATCATTAGCCCACATTCCCATTATAGTTAATAGAGTGCAGTGTGCAATTCTTCTCAGCCTAAAGTAGACTTTTAAAATAGTGAATTTTATGAATGAATGAAGCAGCTTCATCGACTATGTAGGAGTCTTGGCCAACTAATTCAGTTATGAGCATCTTAAAGCAGAAGGAATCGATATCCATCCTGCCAGATGCAGCAACTGCTTAGATGACAGAAACCCAAGTTGCATTAAGGAAAAGTGGGGGGACGCTTGCGAATGGCAAGTGAGACCCCAGCCTAAAAATATATTAACATATGTGAAAAGCCAGAGGTCTAATATTAACCTTGTAACAGATGACTGCCACAAACTCTGGATGGAAAAGCAAAATCCCATTTTATCAGGACTATGTCTTCTGACTGTTGACACTGCTCCACTATTTTTTCCTCTGAGGCTATGCGAGGACCTTCCCCGTTTGAGAAGATACCGAGTTGTTACAGCACACCTGTACGTTTCCAAGCAAAGCTCAGTTAGTCACAGTGAACCGTATCACCAGGAGAGAGAAAAAAACAAAAAGTTTAGCAAAATACCAGGCAATCACAAGGATCCTGCTTCTGTACTGCAGCACGCATTAATCTCCCCCACACCTCAGTAAGCATCGCAAGCCAAAATGAGAGCAGTTAAGGTTCTGCATTTGTACACTTAGAAATGATTAAGCTGTCATAAAAGCAAAGAATTTATTTCACATCCCAGCTACCTTATTCACAGAACAATCTGAAAACCCATAATCAAGTGTTTCTTACTGCAGTTCTGCTCAACCCAGATACCTCAATATTTCATGTCCTTTTAATACCGCACCTGAGAATACACAAAACGTTGCGTAAGTATATTGTTCACCAGCATCCACATCATGAAGTTTATTGTTCTGGTGCGCAAAAAGGAGTACAAGAACTCTAACAGACGAGCAAACAGGTTTTTTAAGTCATAATGAGAAAAGATTCAGGCATCAGCCGATAAAGACATTTGACCTTAACAATCAATTAGGTTAGCCATCGATCAGCCAAATACTAATAGGGAATAAAAGCGGAGCGATAGATCATTCAATAGAATTATTGTAAGATATAAGTGGGTAGCTCCCAAATGGGAACTTTATGATGTTTCAGAAAAAGAAAAAAAAAAAAAAAAAAAAATTTTGTTCTACAAGGACGAGGGAATTGTTCTAGGGGAAGGAGCATTTAAAGAGAAACGTTAATTTATTAGAAAGAAGATCAGGAAAAAAAAAAGGAGCTGTTTCTAGACAAAAGCGCTAACATTTCTCTCTGATGGGAATCTCTGCTAAGACTACAGGGCATTAAAAACAGACAGCTGACCATTAAACTACTGGAGAACATTAAAACCTGGTGGGCACAAGACTGCTAAAATAAGCATGATCTGGAAGTGATAAGTATACAGCAGTTGCCAAAAATTACGTAGCCATTCCCACCACCACCCCCTTTAGCATTTTAAGTTCTTCAGGATACTGAAATCAGCATCAACTTCATCGTAAGTGCATCCCAGAGTAGACAAATTTGGAAGATTTTCAGGCAAGTACATTTCGGAAGGTCACACTTGCATCCCAGTGCTTTCTTCTGCTCCTACAAGGGCGTAAAATGAATGCAGCTCCACCATTTCCCTAGTCTGAATGTGCTAATGCACAGCTCACATCACAAGACAATTTAGATAGATGGTCAGTAATGGGAGCTATACTCAAAAAGCCATAGTGCTGCAGCCAGAAATAACTTTTCTCTGTCCTCAGCATGTGAAGGGTGGATGCTGATAGGTGTCTGATAAGCAGTATTCTCTTCAGGATAATGGGAACAACGGGAGTACCACCAGCTGCATTGCCAATGGGCTCATTACCATGCTCAGATCTAGCAGCAGGTTGCACAATGCTTAAAAAAAGTGACCAGACTGCTCCCCGTAACACCACTGCTGACACAGAATACCAGTATATGATAAAAAAACCACAAAGCTCCTGCCTGCATCTTGGCAGACCAAGCAGTGACTGTCAACAGGACAAGGACATTTTACCATTTTGATGGCCTCTGGGATGCGGTAACCTGACGTTTCTTCTCTGTCTGCCTACTTTTTTGGGAAGTTTGACAGACATGGTCAATTATGCCTAAAATTATAGAGCAAATGCATGACATATTTCCTCCCCTTCATGCACAGATTTAACTTTTTTTAAAAGTACATCTAAATTAACCAATTATTATTATTACTGAAACCATTTTCACATACTGCAGGCGCAAGATAATATATGTATTTGGTTCGGTTAACTTCCTCTCCCCATACACACACACACACACAGGTAAATTCAGCTTCTTTCATATTTAAAACAAAGCTTTAAGAGCATGGAAGAAAAAGGACAAGACAGCCAAAGATTAGAGCTGAAGAAACTATAAATTACATCCAATACATATCAATTGGCCAAAATCCATGACCATGCCCAATGAACAGACAAGAGGCAACTTCCAGAATAAAAGTTACAGCACTTTTATTCATGTTTGCTACCAAATCATTGCAGTTGGCCTTATGCCTTCAGCCAGATGTGCAGAGTAAAAGGGTGCAAGAATACCTCTCACCAGGACGGGGTTTTATTTTTAAAAGAACGCAGAGCAGGCTGGCAGTTACGGAAGCATAAAAGCGTTCTCTCCATGGCCGTATTCCAACACTTTTCTGTTCAGCCTTTTCCAGACAAGGACACACTGAGATTCCTATCCATCCAACACCCTTTTGCAAACTTGGAGGAGGCTTATTCTGCCACCTTTTTAAAAGGCCATAAAACCTATGATAATGCTTTGGGGAGCCACTTGTAGAGATATGATGCTGTTTTCCATACTCCAGGCAAAGACTAATCTGACTGCTGCTTAAAAAAACCCACCAAACAAACAAATAAACAAAAAGAGTGAGTAAAGCCATTTGCTTAACCCTTATTATTCTGCTTGTGCTTCAAAGTCCCATGGATAACAAAGCTTACACCTGATATGTTTCCCAGGGTCCAAAAGGCTTTGAGTAATTACAGGGACAATTGATGAGGACAGAGGAGTTAAGGGTACTGAAGAGCTCACACACTTACCAACAGTTACTGAGGTTTCAGATACATAATATGCACTTCATCTTGGAACTTCGAAGGCCATCCACTAGCAGGATCGGAGCAAAGCCAAGAGTTTCACATGGTGACAATTCTTGAGAAGCAATCAGCAGTTTTAACTCCCAGGTTGGTGCATAAGGGTATGTGCAACTCAGCTACTCTCATAATATTCTTCTCCATTTCCTCTGCCCTTGCTAGTCTCAAGATCTAAATCCATACCTTTCTCCTCTCACTCTAAAGCAGTTGCATCACAGAAAAAAAAAAAAAAAACCAAAACATTCAGCATGAAAACTAAGATCACAGCAAGAAGGCGGCACCCAAAGCTGCAAGCAACACACATTAGGTAAAGCAGACACCTGCAGCCTCAAAAAGGTTAGCCTGAGAAATCAGGAATACGATATGGACAAATTAATCAAATAACCTCTAGCCTGCAGAGCTGCGAATCTGCCCATTAGTCTTGCATTTTCAAAAAAAAAAAAATCATTAATGGAAACAGCATTTATTATCAGGCACCTTAGCTAAATCCTCTTGAAAGGGTAGGTGCATTAAGTTATTAACGAAGAGACACTTAGGTTTGATACAATCAAACATCTTTTAGAAAATACTTAGCTAAATAATATTCGGAGAATCAATTTACCCAAAAAAAGGAAAAATGAAACAGTTCTACTTTTCCTTTTTTTTTTTTAATTAGCAAAGCTAAATTAAAAAGAAAAAATTGTGTCCAGTGAACAGGACGTCCTTCAGAGAGCAACTTCTCAAAGGCCAAAACATAATCATACAGATGTTCTCCAAGCCATCTGATTGTCTTCCTCAAAAAGATAAAAATTTGCTTTTACAAAAAATACCTCCAAGGATGGAAACAGCACAGCCCCTCTGGGCAATACATCTCAATGCCCGACTGACCTGATGGCCAAAAAGCTTCTTACAGGTCAAAAGCGCTCTTGTTGCAACATACGCATCTTGTTTCCCATCTTCATGCCATGCACCACCATGAAGAGGCTGGTTCTCTCTTCTCCATAGCTTCCTTGCTGGAAGGGTACTCCCAAGCCCAACAAGTCCAGGTCCCTTAGCTTCTCCTCCCAAGTTGCAGGCCACCACCCCTTCACCCAAGGAGCCCTGCAATGCACGTGGGGCTACACTGCCTACTTCTGCTTTCAAATAAACAAGGCACAGGGAAGGCCAACTCAACCCATTTAGATTAAGTACATGGCTTAGGTGCAATCCAGAGGACTAACGCAGGGGTAAGATACACAAAACCAGAACACACAATCTTCAAATTAGTGTCTGAATGCATCAACAAGAAGCTACATAGGCAATTCGGTTGGTTCATCTTTTATGTTGGCACTCAGTAGAGGCTGTTAGGAAAGTAGTTACAAAATGAGTGGTAAATTACTGTCACGGATTAGAAACAGGCTACGACAAACAGAGGACAAAGTGCTAGCAATGGGAAAGCTAAACAGAGACTTTAAACTCTGCACATGAACAGTCTAAAGCCATTTTAACCAAGACTTTGTAAGACTGGAAAACTTTAAAAGGGAGAAAATAAGGCCAAGCAAGCTGAGCAGCACAATGGTATACACATTCAGTTTTGAGAAGTGAATAGTCGCACACCCTGGAAAGCGTAATGCAATTTTATCTTACATTTTGCTTGCTTTTTAAATCAACCATAACCACACGTAAGTCCCAAGTATCGCACAAAGAAAATTTGTTTAATGGCCAGCAAGGCAGGAGAGAGAAGAAGATAGAAGAGAAAGAGAAGGTTCAACAGAAGCATAGCGTATATAAAGAATGAGAGAGAAATAATACGAAAGACGGATATAAGAGGATGCACCCCGACACTTCCTCAAGCACAGTGTTTTATCTAACAACAGTTAAAGCCAAGGATAAGCTTTGCTGAGATTATTTTCAGTTCCACCAAAATTTATGGGCTTAGCACAATAATCACTTTGAAAACCTGTCCAAACTATTTGGTCCAATAGCTTACGTTAACATTTTCTTTCTTTTAAGGCAAAGGAGAAACATTACAAGATTTAGCCTTTGAAACAAAGCATAGAGCAAGCAAGAGGGTTGGTTTTTTGTTGGGTTGTTTTTATTGGGTTTTTTGGTTGGTTTTTTGTTTTTTGTGGTTTTTTTACATCAGAAGCACTAACATGGTTTCTCACACAGCTGCGCCGCGTGTTTCTCTGCCCCCTCACATTAAGTCAAGCTGATCTCCCTTATCCCTACGACATTGTCTTCCTTGAGCTCTTCTCCAGCCTCCAAACTTCAGCTCCCTCTCCTTGTCTCCTAGCTTGGCTTGGTGATACACAGCACAGGCTATAGTCGCTTTTGCGGAACATGTGCCCATCTGCCAGCGGTAGCGTATGTGTAGAGGGGTAAACCTTCGGCAAAACAGCCCAGGCAGCTGAAGACCTTCTCTCCATAAAAGTATTTGTCTTCTTGTCTCTTTTCTACCTAGCCCTTGATTTATCAAAACCTATAGAAATATCAGGGCCTTGAGCCTTTCAGCCCTCTTACTTAGATTTGGCTGAAATAGATTAATGAATTCAAAGGCTATCAGAAGGCAACTGATAAATGTATGTCACGACCACACAACTCTCTTCTTTTGGGAAAGCACATAGAAATGACGGAAAGAAAACCCAAAATGGCTCAACACAGAGAATCACAGAATCATAGAATCAGTGAGGTTGGAAAAGACCTTTAAGATCATCAAGTCCAACCGTCACCCTAACCCTGCCGTTAGAAGAGACTTGGTATAGAATATAATAACATAAAACAGGCAGCTCTGGGCTTCTATTCATTCTCCCATCATGCATTTCTAAAAAAGGCTCACAACAAAGCTGATAGGGCAGCGTTTAAAAAACTTTTATTTTTGTCATTTTTTTTTGTAATATTTGAAATGCACAGTGGAAAATATAGCATCAATCTTTTTGCTGAAGCCAAAAGCAGGTAAAATCAAAGGGGGGAAAAAAAAAAAAAAAAGACTAAAGAACACCAACAGGCTATGTAATATGTAAAGTGGAGTTGGAGAACACTGCTTCAAGGTATGTATCAACCAGTGCCAGAAACGGGAAGACTTCTTTTTTTTGCTGGAAAAATTATTTCACAATTACTGCAGAATTTTTTGCATTCACCTCTGTAGCATCTCACATTAACTAGGAACATTAACCAGCTCACTTGGAACAACCAAAAGGTTCCCTTCGTACCTTAGGGCTGTCTTCAAACCCATCATCTGTCTCAGTAGCTGGCAGGGCAACTGCAGCTTTGTAGACATTAAAGTTAATGAAGATGTCACAAGGAAAATTTCTAACTGCGCACTAATATTCCTAAATATTGAACCAGAAATCATACGGCGGCAACCTGGTACCTCCACAACATCAAGCTGTGGGCTTATAAACACATTATGGGTCTGTAATTAAAACATTTTTCCCCACCCACATTCCAATTTAAGATGCATAATACGCAAATATCATAACATGTAAATACCATCAATTTATTCTTTCTACTTAATCAACACACTGGTTTGGTCCATATCTAAATTCACAGAATCTTAAAATAGTTTGGGTTGGAAGGCACCCTTAAAGGTCATCCTGTCCAACCTCCCTGGACTTCCATACATCACCGAAAAACCATCAATATCAACAGTAGCCATTTAAGTTGAACAGCAGAGAAAAGACAAAAATATCAAATCCATTAATCTTCATTTAAAAAGAGTAGCCAACTATAGAAACGACAGGCACTCAAGTAGCATCAAGAATTTCCACTAGACCTGGAAGAGACAAGTATATACGTTATTTCTTATTCAATTAAACAACAAGGAAATGTTGTTCCCTTTCCTGACCTTCTCGAAGTTGTCTCAAGCAGCTAACCACGGAGACAAAGTTTGTCTCACCCCTGAAATAGGTTACTTGAGGTGCAGGTTAAAGTGCACTGGTAAATCAATGCGAGACAGTCCATCTACGCCTACCCATGTTGTGTGCTGTCTGTGCGTACGTAGAAGCTTCAGCTCATCAGAGCGGTCACTCAGGTAACTTATGAGCATAAAATTCGCTGGTAGAATTACATACTTTAGTTTGCTTTGGATATCAGTAACACTGTCAAGGAACTCTTATCCTGGACTCCTAAAAACCTAAGTTTTTAAGACAGCCATATAAATATTCATTCCACACTACAGAAAATACTAAGACTTCTAGTTCTGAAATCAAACTGTATGATTTCAATGTTGATTAAAGCTGCAGCAAATATATTTAGTGTGCTTAAATTAGATAAGTCAATGACACCATTAAATACACTCTTCCTTAATTATTATTTTTGAAAGAGCCTGGATTTGCTGGTTACAGAACACAAGAGGAAACAAGGAAGAGTTATAACAGTTAGTACATCAGTATTCCCAGCATACAACATTTTTTTAAAAAAAAATTAATGGTTTTCAAACACTGTTGTAGCTGGTCTTTAGCCCTATAAATAGTCCAAGTTAGCCTCACACTCAATGGAAAAAATGAAGAACCATCCCTTCATTCCACCAGCACTACAGAAAAAAGTCCAGAAATAAGTTACTTCCTTTAAAGACCCAAGTGTCTGTTTCTCTCCCTACAACAAAGGGATCCCTTAGAGACCCCCCCCAAAGTTTACTGGTATGCATACAAGTGAACTATCAGAAACAAGTACCTATTTGTGCCAGAATAGTTGCTTCCATCAGTGACCTTATTACACATTTCCCAAATTCCTTCATTATGAGCCATGGATCTGGGCATGGCCAGCATTTCAACTGTTGGGTTTTTTGGTTTTGTATTATTATTATTTTTAAAGAATAGCCTTTTTAAGAATAAATTCTACTTTCAGTCCCACACAAATTGAACTACCAACACATACAGCAACTCTTCCATTTAAATTCAGAATTACAGGCACTTCCTACCATCACAGATTCAGTACAAACATACAGTGCGCCTCCAAGGACAGAAATTTGTATTAACTGATAAATATTGGTAATGTGCAGCAATACTTAAACAAGCTCATAGGATAATTAAATACAAAAACAATGCAATTAAGTGTGCATAATTTAAAAATATTTAATATTTTAGTTTCCAAAGGCACTCTTGCATATATTACGTTATCTATTTTACAATGTAAATGTGGATATCAATCAATTTATACTAATTTAAATTAAAAACAAGATGGTACGTGATCTAGAAATAGCAAAGCAAAGTTAGTTCATATTATATTTGGAACATCCTCTCTTCAGTATCCCATTATTGTTGCAACTTTAGCAGTAAATCCCAACAATGAACTTATGAGCGGGGCTAGAAAAAAAAAAAGGGGGGAGAGCAGGACGACAAGGTTTTCCCCTACAATTCTTTGAATTGGGGTCTACCTGCCTGTGGTCAGCAGCTTTATTTATTCTCGAGATTTGCACCTAAATGAGAAAAGCAGAGAATTTTCATTACTCCTTAACATGTCCAAGGTTACATTCTAATAAGCTAACAGAAAAATCAAATAAACAGAACAGGATGTATACAGAAAGATGGAAAATTAAAAAATGCAAAATCCCAAGGCTAAACTTCAAATTAGATCTTTTAACCTTAAAGGATCTTAAAGGAAAAATGGAGCATAGGAGAATAAAGTGGTAGGAGCCAAGAAGTGAGGACACGTGAGCAAAGGTCTATGCAGGACAAGACCATCCTGCTGCACCAAAGAGCCTGCGTAGCCACCCCTTCCAGTCACTGACAGGTTAACAGTAAACGCATGAGCTCTTCCGCTACAAAAATCCTTAGGCAATACTCAGCCTGGCTTTTCATATCGCCCAGAAAACACATCAACCTCTCCCCCATCCATGCTAAGCTCCGACTGTCGGTCCTGAACGCAAGCAGGGAGAGATGCCCCAGAGTCACGACAATCATGGTAGCAGAGCAAACAGAGGTTCTCACCATTAAATTTAAAATTGTGCATTTGCGCAATTCTTCCGTCAGACTTCATGATTATTCAAAAAAAAGTGTTACAGGAATTTCAATGCAGTATAGTGAATCCTTAAAAATCTGTCAAGATCTAGAAACTTAGAATTTATCACAAAAAATAGGCATGCTTGACAAAGAAAAAACACCCTGTTTTAGAGGACTAAAGTTATATCTAACAGGTGACAGACACAGAGAAGCACTGCAAGAAACATGAAATATGGGCGATACATCTTGAAATGTGACAACTAATAAAATAAGCCATTTACCACCAATAAGTGGATTGAGTTAAAGAAGCCAGTTAACATAAAAATGTACCTAATTTCTATTTTCTCTAGGAATTCCTGCTGTGCCAGCTACATGACTACATGAAGTTTTATTGTCACTTTTAAAATTGTTCTCAATACCCTTAGAAAATTGTGATCATTTCAACCAAAGCTCCTTCACGACCCATCCTTCTCACTCACCTTGGTAATATAAGTGTATATATATGAAATTGTTCAAGAAAGATGAGGAACTCCTAGAAAGAGTCCAGAGGAGAGCAACAAGGATGATAAAGGGACTGGAGCATCTCCACTATGGGAAAGGCTGAGGGAGCTGGGCTTGTTCAGCCTGAAGAAGAGAAGACTGAGAGGGGACCTCATCAATACATACAAATATCTTAGAAGTCGAGAGGATGGAGCCAGACCCTTCCCAGTGGTGCCCAGCGCCAGGACAAGGGGCAATGGGGACAAACTGAAGCAGAAGAGGTTCCAGTTGAATACGAGGAAAAACTTCTTTACTCCAAGGGTGACGGAGCACTGGCCCAGGCTGCCCAGGGGGGCTGTGGAGTCTCCTTCTCCGGAGATATTCAACCCCCGCCTGGACAAAGTCCTGTGTAACATGCTCTAGGTGACCCTGCTTGAGCAGGGGGGTTGGACTGGGTGATCTCCCGAGGTCCTTTCCAACCCTTGCAATTCTGTGAAATAATTTATTTCAGCAGCTGTTTAGCTATATGCCTTTCTGTTGTTCTGTTCATTTTAAAAAGTTAAAAAATATTAATAAAGGAACTGAAGTATCACGTACCTTTACAAGCCTATTACTGGCAGAATACCCTTAGATTGAATACAGCAGTTGAGAGACTTGCTATTTCAGCTGCCTGTGCTAGTAATTCCTACTGTACATATACTCTAAGATTTTTCTTGCTGAATACAATGGATAAAAGCATCAGGATTTCATAATTCAACATTTAAAAAAATAATCACACTGTAAGCAATGATGGGAAGGATTTTATGATTCTGCTTTCAACAGGATTAAGCATGCAGTGTTCTTTCAGGACAATTTAAATTGTCCAGTTCCTGATCTTTATGGTTCATAAGTTTACTGTAAAGCTATTTTATCTGACAGTATGTGGAAATTTACAGGTATCCCCTTTATTTTCTTGGACAAAATCATTTCTAAATTCTTTCACCACACGTATTTCAATGATCATCATCTACCATGGGAGAGGACAGTGCAATAATCATGTATTTCTACACATAACAGCTAGGTAAAAGGGTTTATAAACTAAAACATCTCTTTAGTTTTACACGTAGAAATCACCACTGATTACAAAGAACTACTAACTTCTATTGCACAGGCCAGCACTCCCAAATGGGACTGTCTGTACTGTCAAGGCTACATAAATAGAAAATGTAGATGTTCATTTCAGCTACTACCATCGCCTTTAAAGCAGGTTCTCCAGCTCTGGATTGCAGTCGCTTCGGACAGAAATAAGAAGATTCACAAAGCTGCTCACCACTCTGAATCAGAAAGCCCTCTGCTGAGGTTATTTTCACATACCTTTCCATCGGTGGGAACATAGGCTCAGAGTAGCTAGCTCTCAGCATTGAATTTTACTGTCAAATGTCCATGTGCCAACTGTTTGTGGGGCAGGGAGCCCTGCTGTTACATAAATGTGGTTCAAAACATAGAGAACAGGCCTTGCCACCCAAAGAAGGTAGGTGAAGACTTTTAACGAGCGACTGAATGGGATGAGTTAACGTGAATAGGTAATGGGATAAAGGATAATGCTATTTTCTGATATCGTGCATTCCATACACACAGTGCACACCTTTATAAGGAACAACCCCCCCCCCCCATCCTTTTTGTCTTTTTTACAAAGAAATGTTTGCAAAATATGAGTTTCTAGTCACCTAACTTTTTGACCCAAACCGAAATTTTGGTATATCTACAATGGAGCCTGTCCTTTCGTAGCAAACCAATCTGAACAATCAATCAGAAGAAAGAGGGGCAAGGCAAATAAACATAAAGACAGACAACCAAAGACTGGTATTTGCTGGAAGATACAGTTTCACGACGACGCTGCTTCATCAGCTTTCTGAAATTCAACCCCTTCGCTACTGCTTACACTATTTCCAAAGCCAGCTGCGTACTCACAGCTCCAAATGCCAAAGGAAATTCTCTCTCTGCTTTGTGAAATTAAAAACCAACAGTATTTCCCTTCCCATGAGCAACTAAATTAATGATAACCTGGCTTCTTGTGGATTTAGGTTCTATTCCAATTCTATACACAATAACCCTACCTCTTCTCACATCCCGGTACTATTTGAGCAAAGAAGGTAAATTTTATGGCTGGCCCAGAGTTACGCTCCCAGTGACTGCCCACCAGCACACTGATTGCTCAGTAGCCCAACATACTATAGCAGAGTTTTGCCTACCTGTCCTGTAGGGCATAACTCCCAGGTCCCCCAGCCTCCTGAGGGGTCACACGGTAGGTAATGCTGTAAAATATCAAACTGCTAATTTGCAACTACTCTGTTACTTAAAGCTATCATGAGATGCATCAAGTTGAAGAAGTTATCTTTGAATTTTACTAAAGAGTGGAGCAACTGCTTGTTTGTCCTGTCTCACTGCTGTTCTCAAAGACCAGTGACTTTCTGCACCCACTTCCTTCCCTTCAGATGCTGAACTTCAAATGTATGTGACAGCCAAGCATCAGAAAGCACGCCAAGAACAGCACCACAACCACAAGCTCCAGGACCTTCCAAAACCTAGTCTGGCCTATTTGCATGCATTGCCCCAAAGCATCTTCCCCCTTCATATTGACCCAAGCTCTCCCAAATCCACCAGGCTCACTGATGGCTTTTCTGCAGTCTTGTAACTCTCCAGGATTCCCCTGTCCCTGCCTTTCCACAGTTGGACTCGATGATCTTAAGGGTCTTTTCCAACCTAAGCGATTCTATACGCATCAGGTAGGGCTGCAGAAGCTCTTGCTGCAAGTCTCCACGCATCATTATCTCCTCCAAGCTCAACCCTATCATCAAACCATCTTTCCTTTCTCACCAGTAATGCTCTGAATTTTTTCCAGCCAGGGTTACGCACAAGCAGACATAGCAAGAGGTACCGCTCCCTTCCAGGCTGAGGACACCAGCCCTTTTGAAGGGAAGGGCTCGGTGAAGAAATCCAGTAAGAAGGAAGACTGAAAGTTGAATACAGAAATTTCAAAGCACTGATAGGGTGGAAAGGGAAGGATATTAGATTCAAACAGGCAAATTTACAATTAAACTAGGAAAAGACAATAATGATGGAAAAAGAATACAGACAATAACAACGGAAAAGGTATGGGTGCTGTAGCAGATCCACATCCAGCAAAGAGCTTCCCCCACCCGTCCTGGACACATCCTTTTGAGGAAATTTCTAGGGGTGCAGCAAAAGTCTTAACGTTCAAATAAAGTAAGTTGCAACATGCATTACAGGATACATCAGTGTCGTGGTTTAACCCGGCTGGCAACTCAGCACCACGCAGCCGCTCGCTCACTGCCCCCCCCTCCCTCAGTGGGATGGGGGAGAGAATTGGGAAGGGGAAAAAGGTTAGAGCCAAGGGCTGAGATAAAGACAGTTTAATAAGAGAAAATAATAATAATAGTAATAATGAGAATGATAGCAGAATATACAAAACGAATGATGCACAATGTAATTGCTCACCACCCGCCGACCGATGCCCAGCCCGTCCCGAGCAGCGATCAGTACCCGAGCGCCCGACCGACCCACCAACCCCCCCCGAGCATGACGTTATGTGGTATGGAATAGCTCTTTGGACAGTTTGGGTCCTGGCTGTGCTGTACTCCCAGCTTGTTATGCACCTGGCCGAGCAGGAGAAGCTCAAAAAGTCCTTGAGCAGTCTGAGCACTGCTTGGCAACAACTAAAAACATCAGCGTGTTATCAACATTCTTCTAGCACTGAATCCAAAGCACAGCACTATGCTAGCTTCTGTGAAGAAAATTAACTCTATCCCAGCTGAAACCAGGACGATCAGTAGTTATTTTCACCTTGCAAGTCAGTTCAACAGTATGAAGGTAATTATGACACGTAACACTGGTCAATAATCATACCAGGAAACACTGGAATAGTACCATCGTCACCAATCCATTTGCAGATTTTCAGAAAAGGATGTAAATAAATTAATTATCCTTGAGAAATCTCTCTCTCCAACTAGTTTGGATAAAACTAGTTAATAACTTTGCGTGTTATTCTGGGAAAGAGGGAAAGATAAAAAAAACAAATTATGTAAGAAGCCATCATGTAATGATACTGTGAAAAAACAAGCAGTTAAAGTGTCTCTTTACAGGTAAAGGTTAATGAAAGAGAAGAAAAAAGCGTTTCACCCAAAGATAACACTCATCAATACATCTGCTGATCCCATTAACCGGATTTCTCAGTGGCTGGAGTTGCATGGAAAGATAAATCAAGATGCCAAACTTCTACTTTGTACATTTAAAGCAATTTAACAACTTCGCACTAAATTTTAAAGGGACCAAAAATTTTCCAGTAGAAGCTGACCATTCGGGGGAAAAAAAAAAAAAAAAAAAAAAAAAAAGTATAACCTCCTCCATATCAAGTCATGATTTTATTTATCGACGACATGGGCACTGAAACCATGCACAAAGTCTGAAAGCAATCACTTCACCTAAAATTAGGTACAAAGCAGCCTGCAGTGATAAATAAGTGGATCTTTAACAGCTCTTGCGGTGCGCTCAAATGTAATCTTCTGTTCATTCATTCGAGTTATAACAACAGGCTGATACATGGATGTTTTGTATCAGTGCAGAGAAAACAGTCATTCCAGAAAGTGTTTTTTCAGCTCAGATGCAAACTACAGCACTCTCAGTCTCATTGCTGACTTGAGAAGGATACAAGGAAAAGAATCTAAATCCAAGTCAAAAGTCTAAGAACTTTTAAACAGCATTTGTAACAAGGTCCTGTAAATGAGAATCACTGACTGCAAGTACTTTCTTATGTCTTGAGGCCAACGCTTCCAGTTTCCTACATCCCACACAGCAGCATGTTTATTCCAGAGAATAATCTGAAAGTCAAGTTTTAGTAACAAAGTGACAGAACCCTTATTTCACATAACATTAATGGTAGGACACAAGAAGATTAGCAATAGCCAATGTACACGTTTCAAATTATGTACCACAAAAGTATCAAGGGCACTTGCACTCCTTGCACGGGAGCAAGGCTATGTTTCTGTGGCTGTGACTTACAAAGCATTGTAACGTGTATTCCTTCAACTTGAGCAAAACCGGCTTTGAATTGTCAGCAGACAGCTACAGTACCATCAACTTTGACATGTGGTAACAGAAGTATTATCAGCCCAATATTTAGCACTGTGTTACTGCTTGTAATAACAACTGAAAACTGATTGTAAACAATATGAAATTATGTTCATGGCTATTTTCGTTATTCAGAAGTTATATAAAAATAAAGGACAAACGCTGAAATGCTTAAAATTCTCGCAACAACAATAATCTAACACCTAGATTTTTAGTAACGGGTAAAGAGACCCGCTAACAAAAACAACTTTTCAAATGACTGGTCTCTAAACTGATGTAACACTTCTACCATCTCCACCACCGATAGCTTTTCAGTGTTAAAAGTTGTTAGCGGTAAGAAAACCAAAATACTAGAGAAGGACATAGCAAGTAGCAGTATTGCCAAAACCAAACCGATCTGATTCCATTCGAGGAATAAACTGCCTTGAGTAGTCAACTAAGTAGCACATTAACCGGCACGAACGAGCAAACATGAGAGCTAGTAGCATCTCAAATACTAGAAAGTGAATTCAGGAATTTAATAAAAGGTGCAGGGAAAAAGAAAGAGGCTGTTGTAGCAGGCAAGAGGTCAGATACAAAAATCCTAAGGAGAAAGAGTAATCTGGCTGTCAGCAAAGATGCTTCCAGTTAATCCAGAAATATATGAGGTTCACTTTTTCTTCGAGTAAAACATTCTCTCCTCTCCTCTGCAAATGACAGAGGAGATTAAAAGGAGCCAGCGTGTTCAGCCATCTCTTCAAGAGGCAGACTGGCACAGAAACAGAAAACTGGTCCTCAGTCAAACCTTAGCTGACAGAGCGATGTGATGGGATACCCAGTGCTGCTACTCCAAAACTTACAGTTTCCTTAGGCTTCTGATCAGCATTGAAGTCACTCTTCTATATAATCACTGCCTTTATTAAGTCTTTCTACCAATTTCTGCAGATACTATTTTTTCTATTTAAATTTTAGAATATTCAGTGCCACCACCCCCCCGTTGAGAAATGTCACTTAGTAACATCAGGGATAATCAAGTCCTTTCTCTTACATGAAGCTGCCACCTCCTCACCAAAAAAAAAAAGAAAGAGAAAAAAAAAAGTCAAGCATCTTGGATGAACCACTCATCTCAACTCTTTCTGTATAAAGCTCCAGAGATTAAGGAGAAATAGAAGCCTTTCCCAGGGTGGGCTGAACCATGTCTCACCCCTAGCCTAAATGACTAGTTTAGATTAGATGCTTATTTTTCAGATGATTAACATTAGGTGAAATCAAACACGGTTAATGAAGCTCTAAATGCAAATCAGATAAACTGGCTTCATGAAGCACGGTCAGAGGTACACAACAAACCTTGCAATCAAAGGGAAGAAATAATGTCCTTCCACTAGTTTTTAAATTCAGATTTCAAAAAACAGGTAGTAACATGTGGAAAAAAAAAAAATGCAGTTTTCACTCTGGTGTTCCCCAGAACTTTAGTAATATATCTCAATGGGAGACCATTGAAAATCAAGGAGTTCAATACACAGGCAAACCAGTCTTGGAAAAAAAAAAAATAAAAATTGTAGCAGTAGCTGAAACTGCATACTTTTCCCCTGAGGCAGAAGGAAAGAAGTCTTTAAGTGGTTACCTCCCGTTTAACTAAAAAACAACTAGTACAAAGCTTTCAAGAAGCAGCACTACACAATATACTTAACCTGCCTGATCTGACAAGTGATGAAGAGTTTTAGTAACACTTCACTGCAGCCTGAAGATGGAAGAATAAAACAAAGCTTTTCTTTTCATCTTACCGCGATAAACCATACATTTAAAGTATTCTTTAATATCACACTGAAGATTCTCTAACCGGTAAATAAATCGTGATGGAAAGAAAAGTAGCATTGACTATTAACACCACAAGAATTTATTACTTGGAGGTCTCCGTGTCCTGTATAGCGATCTCTTACCAGTTCATTGGAGACTTGGTTTAGAAATATTTTGATATATTCTCCCCTTATAGCAGTCCCTCGCTTCTTTTGATTTTATTGAAGGTTGTAGTCAGTGGAGAGGTAATTTGGATAACAATATATTTTACTATAAAACCAGAGGGGATGCTATATAGCAGAATGGCAGCTTCCTTGCACAGGGCTATCAAAGACTAATACTGGTAAAAGCAAACAGTTCTAATTTAGTCATTGGTTTTATTTCATTAAAGTTATCAACGTTTTTTATTTTATTCTTTAAGATAGCAAAATCATTCAAACTCCTCCAAATGACTTCTATTCTAACAATCCTTTAAATTACATTCCCTTTTATCTTGGCCAGCTATCTGGTCTTTTTGACCTATAATCCCAGGAAGGTCTCCGAAGGACAAACGAGAAATAGCTGGGTTTTATTCTGGTGCCCAGACACAGCATGGACGAGAGAAGTCAAAGGCTGAAATTTCAGAGGAAATATTAAATAGTTCAATGCCTACTACTGTCAGTCTTCAGCTCATTTAACTCTTAATATGAACCAAGAACTTGAGCACAGGTGAACTATGATTTCTGCAGGAACATACACGGGAGATTCCTAACAAGGGCTGCAACAAATGCGCTCCAAGCAGGCATCTTCCTCTGTCAAATCCAATTTCTAATAGATAATGCAACTGAAATTAATAAGGAAAAACAAAAGGGGGGGGGGAGCATGCTGATGTATAGAATTCTAGCATTAAAAACAAACAAACAAAAATAAATGCAAAACCCCAAAAACCCTTATGCTGCCTTTCCCTGAGTCTGCCTCATAACATTCAATAAATTCTGGCTGCATTTTCAAAAAGTTCAGCCTACGGCTAAGCCCCAACTGTCTATGCTCAAAGGTCTAAACCTTTGCCAGGATTTAACTACAAAACAATTCAGTACTCGGAACTAGTAAAAGGCAATGGCACCAAATCCATGCATAAACACATAACCATTTAGTCCTTAAAACTCATTATTACATGCTGGTTTGCAAAGAGCTCCATGAACTGTGCACAATCTCTTTTTCCCAGAGTAATTTTTTTTCCTCTGTGTTTTTAGAGACAATTTCCCTGGCTTTCTTAATTAAGCTTACTGCAGCACTAGAAATTAATGCAAGAATCACACGCCAGCCGCCACCATTTGTTTTTCAACATGATTTTCTGCTAACTCCTGGAAGATTGTTTTAGCATGCACAAATCCTGTGCTTCCACATGAAAAAGCCAGTGGTTCTAACTTTTAACTCGCAAGCCATTTCTAAGCAAATACTTTGGATATGCTTGTTATACTACCTATGAGAAAAATTGCTTTATATGTGCATCGCACAACTACTCCAAAAGATTTTTTACAGCAAACGTCTGCACTCAGTAAACCCTAATAGAGCGCATGCAGCCTTAAGCAGAATAGCATGAAATTTAATTTCCACAAATCCACTAGAGACCAAAAAAGACAGAGTATGCGGTACGTAAGAATTACCTGTTTCTAAGAAAATACAGAAACAAAAATGACACTTCTAAATGAATGCCCATTAAAGATAAATTCTGCCTACCTGCAAAAAGCCACAGAAAACCATTTGTAAAAGAAAAAAAACAAAACAAAAACTATAAAAGGAGCTGACTACCATGGCAATGAAATGACCTCGGCCTGAGACGTAGTTACTTACGCATACGAGTAGGACAGGACCTGACACATTGAGTGTTCTTTCTTTAAATTTCACTTGAAATACCAAAAAGTTAGATGTAAAGGCATTTGGTTATAAAATGAGAACCCCAAATAAATCAAATGCCTCCCTAATATTTGACAATATTCATGAATACTCACTTTCTCCCCAACCCTCATGGAGGGGGGGAAAAAAAACCAAACCAAAAAAACCCACAAAAAAACCCCACCCCAAAATAATCAAAACCAGACAACACCCAAACACCGCTCAATCCCGCAAGCTCTCAAAAACCTAATTCTCCCATTTGCAGAGCGGTTGCAAACCTTGGGATTCGTTTCTTTAGCTCCCCTTACAACACCAAATAACAACAAATAAAGTAATAGCGGGAGCAGAAGCAGAGGGGGAAGTGGGAATCAATTACTGCAATTGTAGCCTTAAATGCCTCCCACACACGGACCACTTTTTTCATACAAAGTTGAACAGAATCATTTCACTACAATGAAAGAAAGAAAGAGAGGGAGAGGGGAAGGGAGAGACAGAGAGACCCAGTCTACATCTCCCCTGTCCTTCCAACTGCACAACCAAACCAAATTTTTATCATGTCAAACTCTGGGTTAATGTTAACTGAATGTCATTTCTTGGAGCATATTTAAGTGGATGTATTTCATGCAGTCCACTATTACACTGAGATATAAATAAGGTATTTCAGGGGGCTGGTTGGGTTAGCTTTTTTCCAATTGCTAATTTACCTGCAAACGTTCTTTCTTGTTTAGGGGGGAAAAAAAAAAGTTAATCCTTCCTTGAATAGTATAAAATATTATTTCGATATTAGGGGAAAAAAAAATAATTCTAGTCCACGAAAGCTTGAGGATTGTTTCACCTTGCAACATTCTCCTCCCAAAGATACAGCCCAGACGCTTGAGTCGTGCCTGCGCTCTCCAGCTCCACCAACTGCCCGATCGGGCTTGCTCCCTTCCACTGCCACCAACACTTTGACAACCAGTGGAGAAGGTTCTTAAGAAGCTGATTCCAGAAAGAAAAACTAAAGTTGGACATAATCCGCAAAGTTGTTCCAAAAGGTGGTTGTCACCAGAAAGGAAAAGTGACACTATTACTCCCGTGCGTGCTCCCGCTTCCCTCCTCTGAATATACATGGGTCAATTAAGGGAGCTAAGCTAGTACAAAACTCTTCTTGTAGGGTGTTTCTGGATGGCTTAGATCACTGGACACCAGGTTATTATCGGAAGAGACATGATCAGACCTGAGGCCGTTAGATGAGGTTAGTTGTAACATCAGACTATAGCTTTAAATACACGACATTTGCATGAGAAGCTCCAACACCTCTTTGCCATTCGCTCTTGTTCTACCTTTGGACATCTGTTTAAAATGTCTGTTGTTCCACAGGATGTATCAGTACTCGAAATGCAATTAAAGCGGGCAGCCCAAAGGCAAAGTCTGCTTGCCATCTCAAAAAATGGTATTTCAGGGAAGAATCAAAACGCTACTTTTGAATTGGACAAATGTTGGGAATATAGTACAACAGAATATGCCAGGCACATCAAGGTTTTTGCATTCCCACCTTAAAAAGAATTCTGCTCATGAGACGAGCATTCATAAGATTCTAGATATTCCTCTTATACAATTATGTACCTTTTCCATATTCAACAATCCAAGTCATTTAAACAACTAAGTTGGGTCTTTTTGCCTATTCTCTTAACATTTTCATCATGTCTACCCAACTCTCCATTAATTATGCACCATCTTTTTGAGGAGGTTAATACCGTTCTTTAGGGACACAGTGAACTAAGCCCTCCCACAGGCCTGAACTCCAAATTACTATGAACTAAAACAAAAACAGGTGTACAAGTTACATCATTTGCTACTTTTTTCCTTCTAATTTCAGTATCATTTTACAAGGACATACTCAGCCACCTGAAAGTGTTCACGGAACACCTTCCATGTCACATAGACAGGGAGAACTTTAATTTATGCAATATTTGCTTCATCTCCCATGCATAATTCTATCATCCCTATACCCCTGCAATCCAGTGACATGAATGTCAGACTCAACAAAAGATTCACTGTTACTGTGACAGCATTAAAAGTTTGGCATCTTTAGCAGTCTAGTGAGTTACAAGACATTTCACCTTTTGGTAATAAAATACTTCCATCAATAGCAAGCCTTTAACCCAAAGAATATGAATATACATCACTAAAAATAAAGTTATCTCCAAGAAACTCAATGACAACGAAGTGGCAATATAGGAAGCCACAGGAGAGTAGGAGGGAGCAGTGCAGCATCACATGCGCAAGAATACCCATGAGGGCTTGCTGAAATTTAGATCACGCATCAAAAAAAAAAATACATACCCTGAGCAGCCTATAGCCTGGGTGTCAGAAGCGATGACATTCTGATGAAGCTGCCGTTCCACTACACGTCAGTGTACTACACCATGTACCTGCTTCCTTTGTCAAGAGCAGTAGGATGAACCCTACTCAACAAAACCATCAAATATTACAGCTACATTAGAGGCTTCCAAGATTTTCAGACCAAAAGCTAACCACAAGTCATCAGTATTTCTCATAAATATCTCCACATCCCTTTGAAAAACTTGGTTTTCTTCTTCCCCCCACAATGGTGAGGGGGAAACCAAACCAAAAACACAAGTATACTATTAAAAAAAACCCCAAACCAACACAATGTTATTCTGTAAGATGGAAATCATGGCATTCCAGGCTACCAGTGGTCCACAGACCAGCTCAGTTTGTTAATTCCTACTTGATTTATTTCACAGAGATTTTCAGTACCCATCAACTTTAAAACCTCCTCCCAGCTCTGGAGCCCTTGGCACAAGAAGGACATGGAACTGTTGGAGCAGGGCCAGAGGAGGGCTACTAAAATGATCCTCTGGTGCTGGAGCACATCTCTTATGAGGACAGGCTGAGAGAGTTGGGGTTGTTCAGCCTGGAGAAGAGAAGGCTGCGGGGAGACCTGATTGTGGCCTTTCAGTACCTAAAGGGGGCCTATAGGAAAGATGGGGACAATCTTTTTAGTAGGGCCAGCTGGGACAGGACAAGGGGTGATGGTTTTAAACTGAAGCAGGGTAGGTTTAGACTGGATAGAAGGAAGAAATTCTTTACAATGAGGGTGGTGAAACACTGGAATGGGTTGCCCGGAGAGGTGGTGGAGGCCCCATCCCTGGAAACATTCAAGGCCAGGTTGGACGGGGCTGTGAGCAATCTGATGTGGTTAAAGGTGTCCCTGCTCCTGCAGGGGGGTTGGACTGGGTGACCTCTAGGGGTCCCTTCCAACCCAAAACATTCTATGATTCTAAAGAGTACAGAAAGCTGTACCTAGAGGAAGGTAAAATAAATGCTACTAAATGGAGAGATCAAGCCCTCACGGCTACAGGAAGAAGGGCTGCAAATCCATGCAGTGGCTGAAAGGAACTGCCCGAGATTTACAGGTGTCTCACAGCAAAGTAAACATCAGGGAATCAACCCAGGCATTGCTAAAACTCTGTCGTTTGCCTTTTCTAAAAATAAGAGGAATTCTACAAAATAGAAATCACAGAAATGTCAGTTTTCTTCATCTTTTAGTTTATGCAGAGAAAAGGTGTTGTTGCAACAAAAAAGTAGATGAAAACAATTAATACATTAAAGGGCACAGAACTAACAGGGTTTATTTGCAGAGGATTCCTGCTTAGCCAGTATAAATTTAGCCAAACTCTGTAAACTTGCACACAGTGATAAAAAGAAAATAACAATTCAAAGCTATAAAGCAGAGCCTCCCACAACACGTATTATTATCATGAGGTATTCCAGTTTTAGTTTCTTTCAAACAGCATCTGACTATCCACTATTACTAGTACCATCAGCACATGCTGTAATTATTCAAATAAAAAAAAAAAAACACACCCCAAAACTTCCTAAAAGCCAGACAAGGAACAAGGGCAATGACTGCAGGACTTAGCATTTGTCCTTGTTGAATTTCATGAGGTTCCTGTTGGCTCATTATCATAGAATCATAGAATCACTTTGGTTGGAAAAGCCCTTTAAGATCATTAAGTCCAACCTTTAACCTAGCACTGCCATCCCACCACTAAACCATGTCCCTCAGCACCTCATCCATCCTTCTTTTAAAGACCTCCAGGGATGAGAACTCCACCACCTCCCTGGGCAGCCCATTCCAGAGCCTGACAACCCTCTCGGTGAAGAAATTTTTCCTAATGTCTAGCCTAAACCTGCCCTGGCGCAGCTTCAAACCATTCCCCCTCGTCCTACCGTCTGTTACCAGGGAAAAGAGGCCGACCTCCAGACAGTCTAGGTCCCTCCAGATAGTAGCCCTCCCCTTGAGCATCGCTCCAGTTTGGGGTGATCTGCATCGAGCCTGTACTCTGCCTCTTCCTCCAGGACACTGATAAATCTGTTGAACAGGAAAAACTCCTGCAGAACCCTGCATGACACCAGCCTCCAGGTAAAGTATGACGCATTAACCATAATCTTCTGACCCTGGCCATCCAACCAGTTTTTTTAACCCAACTTGTTATCCAGTTACCCACACTGCAACATTCTAACTTGGGTACAAGAATATTGGGACAGACAGGGTTGAACACCTTGCTGAACTTGAGGTCAATGACACCTACTGCCCTCCCCTCATCCACAAATCCACTCATTTTTTAGTCTGTCTCTGCTTCCACCTCCTGCTGACCTCACTTTAACACTTAGGCTCTATCATGAGCTCCCTGTTTAACCATACCAGCCTCCCAATATATTTATTAACTTTCCTGAGTTCTTGCACAAGGAAGAGCTTGTCCTTAAGGACCTCACAGCTTTCCTGAGCTTATCCCTCAGAGCTGCCTCCCATGGGATCCCATCAACTACCTTTCCTCATGAGCTGACATCTGCTCTCCTAGATTTCAGTTAAATCCTCATTGCATCTCCAGCTAGAACCTAATTCTTCAAATACCCAATCCTGTACATCTCAACAAAACCTCATTATATGTTTCTGATTGAGCCAAGATACCCTGGGCCACTGAAATGGCCAAAAGACATGGACACCAACACAACAGAGTACACAGTTGAAAGGCATCATTCCACACAAATGAATAAGGCTAAGAAATATATTTTTCTCCACGGAAAACATGCCAGGTCTAACCCAATTTCTGAGGCGGCATCAGCAGTGCTCACTTTATCACACACCTACACAATACACAGTGCTTTATGACACGGGTCCTTTACCCACTTGTTTTCATGAGGACAGTATAGTTAACAATAACAATACACTTAAAAAAAATTTTAAAAAAAGAATACTCTGCATCCTCAGTGTAATCTGTTTCTGCAGAGGGAAAAAAATGGCTGTCTGAGATGCAGAGACTCTTGATAATTTAAGCATTTGTTCTTTTTTTTTTTCCTTCCATAATAGACTATTAGCTTTTCAGATATCCACTAAGCTAAAATGAAATAAACCATTCCCTTTGTCTATTATGACTAAAGCATTAGGTATAATACACACTCAAGGAAAAAAAAGAAAAAAAAAGAAGTACTCGTCTGACCAAATTACTTTTCATCAATATTGCTTTAGGAATTACAGACATACTTTAAAGATTTTACAAGTGTTAAATATTTTAGTGCATTTAATATTACTCAGAAGTCAGACAACGATCCAAGCAAGCTAGGATGCTTTAAGACATAGAATTTAGATGTCAGACTTCATTGTAAGTGTATGCAATTTCATTTTCCGACCCCAAACTGAAGTCAATAAATTCATCATATATTGGCAAGCAACAAGATACACACTCTTTCATGTAATCTAATCCATTATTCCTCCACCAAAAGCTATCAAAGACTTGACTTAAAGGAAAGGGCTGTTTATAATAGCTCTAACATTTCTCCCTCTAGACATCTTTCTATTTTTGTAGAAAAGTGTTATTTGTCTGGAATATATAAAGATATAAATGCAGGCTAACAAACTGTCAAGTTCGAAAGTTGCCCAGCTGGTAACCCAAAAGCCAGAGCCAGCCTCCAAACACCACCATCCTTGGAAAACTCTTCAGAAACAGCGAGTGATCCACTGTCAGGAAAACAACTCGCTATCACCAGATTCACGAACGGGAAGGGAGGAGCTGCCTGGAGAGAGGTCTCCCATTAACAGTACAAGAGGCTTTACCAAGAATCCAATACCCAGCACTGCTGCATCACAGAAGGAAGATTCCCAGATTTGGGATCCAGCCCCCTCAGCTACCAGCAGAGAGTAGTTCAATATTAAGCAATCAGAGCACTAGCTTTGAAGCGAGCGTGCTTCCTGTAATGACACCTTATCAGACAAATGCAGACTCTGACAAGTTAGATGTAGCTACAAAATAAAGGAATAAGTTGACTGTTCTTACAGCATCAAAGAAATTCAATAGTTTGTAATTCTTCATCAAAAAAGCGTTCAATGGATGGTGCAGTAACATGTATTTAAGTATAATTTAATCCTATTAAATACAAATCATTTTAGCAACTGAGGTATAACACTGATTATGCTTTCCTGGGGAAATACAAGCACTTCACCTAAAACACTAGTTCTTAAAGCAAAAATACGCATAAGGTTTCTTAAGCTTGCGCAGGGTCAAGAGATTCATTAAGCTTTCCAATAAATAAAAATTTTTAAAAAGCACTATTTCCAATACACAAAGAGAAACAAAATAAAGGTTCAGAGATGTACATATGGTGAATTAGCAAAGAATTACTGGGGTATTACAGCCTTCATCACTAGTCACCACATCCCAAAAATCAGACGCTTATTCACAAGACTACTTCCATAACCCAGGTTTAAGGATGAAAAAGCAACAAGCACCGCCATGCAAGCATGTAGGAAGCACAAGTATTATTTCATAAAATCCTTTACCTAGAATAATTTCTTCACCACAGTAAAATATACATACACATAATGAGAAGGCTGTTATTTTAAAAAAAAAAAAAAAAAAAAAAAAAGATGGACAATCTGGCAGTGCAGGCACGAAACTATAGCCCTACTCCATTCAAACCTTACTTAAGGAAGCATTAAATTCCAAGCAATTTTATTGGGCAAACAACATTTCACAAGACAGGTGACAGTTTAAAGAATTTTTAGCACTGGTACTTTCCTTGCCTTCACTATGCCACAGTCTTCCTACATCATAAAGCAGATAAACAAACCTCTAAAACAGCATCATTTGGGAATCCCAATACTTGTAAAATGTCTCATGTTGGATTCACTTGATGCTTACTTCCAGCCTCTTCACCCCGGTATTCCTAGAGGGCAATTCATCTCATCCTCAAGTAGAATTCTCAAATAAGCCGGATGAATTGTCCCCCAAGACATCTTTTTCTTTCTACTGACTACAGAGGGAGCCCAGCTCGGACACAGACACCTTCTATTAAGCAACGTGAAACCAACTTTCTACGCTTCAGATGAAAGATGCGACTTTCTGTTCATTCAAGTCTTGCCGCGAGGCCCACTACTGCCACGGGACTTGTTTTTAATCAGCGCATTGAGTTTTGGTGGGATTTTTCTAAGTATCAAGGCAAAAGACCCTTAGGGAATACTGATATCATTAGTATTTCTGGAGCACTGATAAGAAGCCTTCCTTGAACCTTACAGGTTTCACACAGTCGACAAACATAAATCACATGCTCCAATCTCTGCCATTCATTTTCACTCCTTCAGTAGCTACGTCGTGTTCACCGTGCTGAAGTATTTTAAATTAGAGTACAGGCTGCCTGGCAAGAAGCCTGTTTGATACACTTGAACAGGCCTCGATAATGAAATATAAAATGTTAAGAAAGCCATCATTTTGAGCCATCGATCTGTACAAACTGTATGCAGCTTTTTTCTGCTATTCCATGATAGAAAAATAGCATATTATGCTTTTAATGTTTGCTTAAGTGTATTTCAGCAGAAGCTCAACATACCAAAATTTAGCACTGATTAAGTACGCAAGAATTTTCACTTCAGAACTCAATACACATTTGGAGTAGGTATTTGCTTTTTCTAGTTTTTAAAAAAGAAAAAGTCTTCAACAATGGATAATACCTTAGAAAGCCACATCTAATAAAGAGTTGTGTTACATTTTAATGTCAGTCAGAAGAAAATAAAGACTAATATAAGTTCTCTAAAAGCCTACAAACTACTTCTTCAAAAGGGGATGAGCAAAGAAGTTAATGTCAAAAAAATCATCTCTACAAAATGGCAATGAGTTCATTACAATGCTCTGAAAGGCACATTTGATTTTCTTTCTCTCATTAAAAAACAGAAAACATGGGCATACCTGCACCAGAAGCTGATCGGTGCTGAGACTGCGGTCTTCCACCTGGTGAAGAAGGTTCCTTCATACGATCAATGACACTGTCAGATAGCTGAAAAATATAAGCCCCAACCCAGAGTCAGACTCCGTCTCCTCCTTTATCCCTGTTATCTCTCTCTCCCCCCACCCAAAAAATGAAGTAAAAAACTGAAAAAAAAGCACAGAGCCCCAAGATAAAATTTTAGCGGCTGCCATGTGTTATCAGCAATGCAAAATAAACTTTGTATTTCCCCCTTTTTGTGGATAAGCACTCATGTCTGAGTGCAAACAATCAGGCTGAACAAGATCATTTTGGCTTTCACAGAACACAAGAAACTGATACAACAAAATACAGGGAAAGATAAAGGAAACACCCTTTGACACTCTGCTTGTAATTAATCAGCCTTTTTGCCTTTCTCAGTTATTTGGATGACAGTCAAATACCATACTGTGCAGGCGCAGAGCACCTAACCCAAGAGGAATTTCATCCTGATAAAGCCCTCAAAATACTTCTGCAACACAAGTGGGCAGAGCAAGTATGGTCAACGACTAAGTTCATTCTAATGTTCACACACACACACAGAGAAAAACTGTTACAAATTATGCAGAATCAAACTGAGAAGAAGAGTAATGCCCAGTTTCAGATCTATTGTAGCCCACAGAAAAAATTAACAGAAGTTAAAGTAGTCCTAACACGAAAGCTTTCTTTTTCCAACTTAAAACTTTCTATTGGTTTCCTAGAACAGCAACTCTATCAAAATATTGGTTATTTGTAATTAGCAAATTCCTTACTGAACCTAGAGTACGACATCTCTCACTGGCAGAAATCTGTTACAGATTTCAGCAAAATCTTTGTAATCCAATAGGCAAGTGTAAAATTTCTTCAGCGTAAGATTTCTTAACCCAATCCTTAAAACTTTCAACTTCACACAGTTAGTTTTACATACGTAAACAGTTATGTATATCCCACTTTTGGATGCTCTACTGACTGCCGTTATTTAGTTAGTGAAGCTACATTTTCCCAGTACCCATGATGTCACTCAGTTTTTATTCCCAGTATTTCAAGATCCAGGATACTTTAGAGAAATTCCCATAGCCCTTCCCAGTATTTAAGCATGGCTCAGAGAGGATAAACTCTGCTGTGAACACTTACATTGCTGTCACCCATTTACCCAAGAGCATTAAATTACCAGAACCAAAAAATATTAGTAGGCTGAAATAGGCAGCAGTTACTATCACAGCTCAGCCTGCAACACTCCTCCCTATGAGCAGCAATAAAAGAGAACTTATCGTCCTTCCTGATATGAACTACACCATCTTCCATTATAAAATTTCTAAGCTGCAAGATTCCTAAAAGTGCCTTCCATCACAAACTATTTTCCGGTATCCTATAGGCAACAGCATGCCATAAATAGGGAGAGAACGGGAATGCTTCTGCAGGCACAGAGAATCATAGAATCGCTTTGGTTGGAAAAGACCTTTAAGATCATCGAGTCCAGCCGTTAACCTAGCACTGCCATCCCACCACTAAACCATGTCCCTCAGCACCTCATCTATCCTTCTTTTAAATACCCCCAGGGATGGGGACTCCACCACCTCCCTGGGCAGCCCATTCCAGAGCCTGACAACCCTTTCGGGGAAGAAATTTTTCCTAATGTCCAACCTAAACCTGCCCTGGTGCAACTTCAGACCATTCCCCCTCGTCCTATCGTCCGTTACCAGGGAGCAGAGGCCGACCCCCACCTCACTACCCCCTTCTCTCAGGCAGTTGTAGAGGGCGATCAGGGCTCCCCTCAGCCTCCTCTGCTCCAGACTAAACACCCCCAGTTCCCTCAGCCGCTCCTCGTAAGCCTTGTGCTTGTCGGATATCCAGCACGTTAAGAAAGTGGAGTATGGGAAAGGGAGGAGCTCTCGCACGTAGAGGTCAGGGAAAGACAAAACAAACTCTTCTAGTTACACCTCTCTCCTACATCAGTTCTGCCGCCCCGTCCTTGGAAACCCGGCTGGGAGCAAAAGGCTCCCCGGCGACAGCCGCCTGCTCACGGCATGCTGCTCGCCACGACAGAGGCCTCCAGCCCGCGCCTGAGCCCCACGGCTCTCGCCGGTCCCCTGAAAGCCCCGACTGGAAAAGCGAGGCGGGAAAGGGGTGGAAGCCACTGCGGGAGAGGGGACGGAAACGGAGGAGAGCAACGGCGAGGCCTGAGGGGACGGAGCTGCAGGGAGCGGGGCAGGAGCAGAGGCAGAAAAAGACGAGAGAGGGAGGCCGGGGCGGGCCGAGCTCGGGGCAGCCCGGGGCGAGCCAGGCCCCGAGAGCCCCTGCGGGTCCCGGCGAGAAGCCCAGGCGCAGGGGAGCCCCGGGAGCCCCGCTCTCACCCGCACGCCCTTCACCACCGTGATGTTCTCGTTCTCATCCGCCTCGAAGGTGACGCGCCGGGCGCTGCTCCCGCCGCCGCCCATCTTCGCCCGGCGCCACCAGGCCGCGGCCAAGGGACGGGCCCAAGGAGACTCGCGGTCCGCGCTGCCAGCGCGCCCTCCAACAACGCCGCCCTTCATTGGCCCGCCGCTCGCCCCACCCCGCCCCCCGCGCGTAGAACCTTGCTCCCTATTGGCTCTGGGGCCGTAGCCATGGAAACCGCCCCCCCTTCCCGCTGAAGAGCGGCGAGGGACCCGGAAAGGGTGCGGAAACTTTTTCGCTTTAAACTTCGGGGGAGGGCACAGACTACAAGTCCCAGGATGCTTCGCGCCAGGAGGCGGGGCGGGAGCCGTGCGCCTGCGCAAGGCCCGCTGGGTAATGTAGTTCGCGCCACGGCCGAGCTGTGCTTCGGCTGCGAGGCCGCACTGAGCGCGGGAAGGTTCCGTCCCTCATGGCCCATTGCGGTCTCCCGGGACACAGCACCGCTCTGAGGGGACTTTCGGGACACACACACCCCCCCCCCCCCAAGCTCTGCTTGTCCGCTGGGGTGACCCGGGGGGGGGGGGTGGGGGGGGTGCTGCTTTGCCCTCCCTCAGCCAGGCCGCCTTGAGGCACCCGGGGGTGGGGTGGGTGCCCCAGGCTTCTGCCAGAGCTCTGGGCCTGAGCTCATCCCCTTTTCCACATCGTAACGGCATAAAATTACCATTAGCATAGCCCCCTTGGGCATGCAGTTTGTTTTGCAAGAGATGAATAATGTTAATGACACAGAACATGTTTTCTTTTCAGCCTACAATATAAACTGCGTCTGGATCTGGCTGTTCTGCGAGTGAAATCCCCCCTGTAGATCCCCTGGCCTATCTCCATGGCCGGAATTGCAGAGGTGTGTGCTGGGAAGACGTCTGAAAGGAGGAAAAGGTGTTCCTTAGCATATAATACCAGACAAAGTATTTTATTCTGGATGCCAACAGTGTCAGACACACCTCTGAATTTCTCTAGCCAAAGTATGAGGCAAGAAGTACCTTTACATAGAATATATGAATATACGTTGTTTTGTCTCCCCTACCATCTGGCCTCTTCACTTGTTTTACCCAGTGAAGCCCCAGTCTTCTGCAGGGGCTTCACTGGGTAAAACCAGGGCAGGTTTAGGCTAGACATTAGGAAAAACTTCTTCACCGAGAGGGTTGTCAGGCTCTGGAATGGGCTGCCCAGGGAGGTGGTGGAGTCCTCATCCCTGGAGGTCTTTAAAAGAAGGATAGATGAGGTGCTTAGGGACATGGTTTAGTGGTGGGATGGCAGTGCTAGGTTAACGGTTGGACTCGATGATCTTAAAGGTCTTTTCCAACCGAGGTGATTCTATGATTCTTGACACTGACAACATAGAAATAATATTATCCATGATATTTGGGAAACTTAATCTTTTCTTTTTCCCCCTTTCAAGTCCTTCATCTGCTCAGCTCAAGGAAGGATAGTCTATTTGTACCAAAGTGGCATCAAAGCCTTCCACTCCCCCCCCCCCCCCCGAAAATTTGTCCCAAAGTGTTAATACAATGATCACAACGGATTATTGCAGCCTGTGTCAACTGACGCATTTCATATCTCTGAATCGATGCAAACATCATGTTGGTTGCATCAACAGAACTGCTCACATGTCCTTGATATATTTTCAAGCAATTTTTATTTGGATGTAAAGTGTCTATCAGCCAACATTTCAGCAATATCTGCCTTCCTTGGGGCTTAAGATATTGCTGAAGCATTGGCTGATAGCCACTTTGCTACCAAAAAAAAAAAATTGCTTGAAAATATATCAAGGACATATGAGCTGTTCTCCTGAGGTATGTGACATGACGTTTATGCCTGTTTTTATAGATGTTAAACCAGTTTCTATCAGGGGGCACTATTAAGAATTCAACATCCTGATAACTGTATGTTTTTAAGGGAATAAATGAACTGTGCGTCTATCTGTCTTGATGCTATGTAAGTACCAACAGGCTGAGGGTATTGAATTTTCTCTTTTTATGCACTGGGAATGTTTTTAGGGGGTCAAATTGTATTTACTCAGTGATGTAACTGTTGTGAAAATGCCCATCTCCAAATCAGAAGCAGCTCTTCTAATATATTTGTCCTCTGTTGGGAGAGTTCTGAGAAAATACTCTTGTCTTGCTGAACAGAAAGATTTATATTTAGGAATTAAGGTTTTAACAACATCTATTTTCTACCAGGGGTTTTTATGATTGTTTTGTATGACTTGAAATTACAGAACACTGTAACATATGCATAGATTTCAGGAGAGGGAAAAAGAACAGATGGGCAGAATTACATCTCAAAATTGCTTTGGGTCATTTTGATGTGTCTGTAAGGATCACTGACTGTAGAAAGAGCAGGACTGAGGTACCCCAGAATTTATGGCTCCCCCATAATAGGTGGAAATGAAAGACTCTTTGCTGCAGGCCAGAGCTATCTATATGTCAGAAGCTTTTCTCTGTGGACTGTCAAACCTATCTGAGAGCTCTTTCAAGGACATTGCCAGATAAAAGAAGTATTAGAAATTAATGTTAGAAAAGGCTACAATAAATTTGCACTCCAAAAATCATTCGTTAACGACTGGCAAATGAACTCATGTCTAGTTCACAACTCTCACAAGCAATTTGCAAATAGAAAAAGAAGTTGTTCTGTGTATAACTTCAAACAATTCATATGTTCACGTAAATAATATGCTTATTTTAAGAGTAGTGTCCACCAGTGTGGTACACATAGTTGACTACTCTGTGGCACAGAAAAACCCAACCTAGTTTAAACTAACGAGTGCAGGCAGCAACAGTGATCTAAACATCAAAACAGAGCTCGGCATAGAATTACTTGTTACTACTCAGTAGCATTAATCGGTCTGCAGGGGTTCTGTGCAGCCAAGCCAGGAGCTTTGGATACGTGGGTTACCTCAAATACCTGCATCCCCCTCCCATCCGAGTAACACTCTTCAAAGATGCAGATGATGAAGTGACATGCCCAAGGTCATTCAGTGCCAAAGCAGCAGATCATTGGTCTTCTGTATCAGTTCTCTTCAACGGTTACTAGACAGTACATCTCTACCAAGAAAAAAGATCACGCAAGGGCAGAATGACGAATAAAAATGTATCAATCAATACAACCCTATTAACTGCTTCTGATTCTTGTTTGATCTGAACCCATTTCTGGCTTGTGTAAGCAGAAAATCCATCTCAAACTGGTAAACTTCAGGTATTTCATTGTGTATCTGAAAAATAAGCAGTATCTTATTAGGTTGAAAACGTTCACTTCTTGCGGTGCTGTGTGCTTTTCCACATACCCTGCATGTTTTTATGGGCAGATTATAAATGCTTGTTCCTTCATTAAAAAGCAATGTTGTTGTCCAATCTTGTTTGTCCTTGACTGGACACGTTCCTGCACAGTAGCAATATTTCTTGGACCACTTAATACTCAAATTGTTCGCTATAAAGTATAGCCAAAGAGTAGCGAAGGACAGCATTGCCAGACATTCACAAACAAATAATTCCTAATGAGCCCAGGAAGAAGTGAATATTAAATCTCAGACTCTTGTCTCAAGACTTAAAAAATGCCATGAAAACCCTTGATAGGTGAGGTGACATATAAAGGCTCATTGCACACCTGCTGTGAGTTTTTATTCTGCAGAGGATCGTCTTGCTCGGTCACTGCCACGGTGAGCATGTTGTACTGTATGACTTTACCTGGTTATCCCTCGATGGTCATCTGTTCCTTCGAAATGTTCAGCATGGAAGGACTTTGATAGTACCTAGGTTCCTCCTTATCAGCAATGGCCATTATAGCAAAGTCTGCAAGTTCTCAAAATCTGGAAATGACTCTTTCCTGTTGGATGCAACAGTCCTCAATGCCTTCTGCCGTAAGATGAGATTTCATGAGTCAATGATGTATCCTCAGTACATTCCTGGTGTGCCAAATCCTGTTTCTGATGGTGCTGTCGGCACAAGGTTCAGTACCTGCTATAACTGCAGGGCAAATTAAGCTAAACCATCAAATTCCTCTAAATGAGCTTTTCAAATGTATTTGAAGGCCTGGTTAGATAAAGGGCAGAAGACCTTCCCTTTCAATCCCAATTCAGCTCAGGTTCTTGGCTCATCTCAGAATCGATGCTTCAATCATTGCTTCGCTTTTCACAGTCTGTGTTTATTCTTGTTCGTTCAAGACAAGAGTGTGCTTGAATTTTGCCACATGGCCAGTAGCACCTTATCAGCCGCAGTTACCAATTGATATCACACGGAGACTCCTATCTGCATGGTTTGGTTTCCCGAGTCATCAAGGTTAACAACCCGATCAATGAATAATGATGAATTATTCTTCTTTTTCTGAGAAAAAAAAAAAATGAGTTCAACTCATCATAGTCATTGTAGGAGTGAGGCTGGATTTCTGCGCGGTGTCTGAGGCGGCTCCGTGTGATGTGTGCTACCTGCAGGCCGCTTCCTCAAGATCATTTCTAGAGTACCTGGGGTTCTTTATTAGTCTTTATTTCTCTGTTGCCTACTACGCATTGTATATTATGACTGCATGGATCACCCCAGAGATCCCTGTTTTCCACAGAGCGCAGCCTGGATTCCACGCCTTGAAGCACTAGCCACAGCAAGCCGTTGTAAAGCCTATTTAGTTAATGCGGATCATGCCGTTCAGGACCCTCAGATTTACCTATGGACTTCAAAGCATAATATATTAATATTATGTCATATTAATATGTGATTATTTATGTTGATATACTTTCATCTGACTGGTGTGGTTCACATCAGTAGCAAGTGAGCTGCAGAATTTGTAGCCAGCCTGACTGTCATCTCCAAGACCAGATTTGATTCATGGTCTCATTTCCCGTTTTTCCTCCCACTGCTCACAGCCCTTTTTTTTTTTTTTTTTCCCCTTCTCCATGGTCCATTTATTAAATGTAGAGTTAGAAACACAATTAGAAATTACTCAAGTCTATAATGTTTGAATACTAAGTCTTTGGAACAATAAAAATTCTTTCCCAAGCCTGTCTTATCTGGGTCGCCTGTTCAGCTGATGAACTCGGCCTTCTTTACTGATTGAACGACTCAAAAAGAAGCACCCGATTTGATCGATTCCAAGCAATAACTGTGTGAATAATTCTGAAATTTCCAAGCACTGCAAAAAGGCCTGCAAGCAGAAAGGCACGGCAAAAATATTTCCTTGGCATTCTGTATACACCGATGGATGAAGCTGAAAAACAGAAGTCTCGTGGTGCTAAGCACTGATACACCAAAAGAAAAAAAGGAAGTCCCAAACCAAGGAGGGAACGCAGTCTCTTGGAGACCGTGGAGAGGGTTCATCTTGAATCTGTGTCAGGAAGAGTGGTTCCGGTAAGGGTTCTACTTTGACAACGTTTATGCATACAAAGACTATTGTTGAATATTGACAGGAATTCGGGCTTGGTTTTCAAAGGTGCCAGACGTGTGCCGCACACATCCCTTGGCCTGTGCCGCCTTCGGAATTTCTGAGATGGAATCTACCTAAGAGCAGGAGCCAGTAGAGAGATAAATTGAGAATATTTCCCTTCCTTCCCTCACTTGGTAGCACATCACGGGTGTACCACTAAAGGGAACCCAACACTATGTGAGGGGAGAAGAAAAAAAATCAATTATCATTTGTAGAACGGATTATTAGAACGTTTATTTGGGGGAAACATCTGCAAGCCAGACCCAGCTGGGTGTATCATGGAGGGAGCTGAACTCACAGTTCGACAACACAGTTGTTAGGCTATGGTTCGCTTTTGGGCTGCTCTCTGAGTTCATTCTTTCCACTGTGGCTGGTCAGAAGATGAAAGGGTTTCTATATCTATGTTATATTCTCAGTATTTTTAGGCCTTGTAAATATCTTTTCCAATTGGAGAGCATCTGAGAATGTTTTGAAGTGTCCGTTCTATCTTGTACAAATGGGTTTTTCAAGTTATTTCAACGGAGGCACACCGCGCAAGGCCTGTGGTCTCTCTCCTAAGTGGTTCATCCAGTTTATGACAACAACCTACTACTGCTTTTAGCTAACAGAATTACTCTTCCAGCCAAGCGTGAGGTGTCTCTGGTACAGGAGACAGAAGGGTTCAGCCTTCGCGGGATATCAGTGATTGCGAGCGTTACAAAAGTCGCGCTGGCTGGAGGCTCTGTGTTTTGAATGATGTTTCTTTTACACAGAAAGCACGTGTCCTGTCCCCAGCACAGCCCACATCTCCCTCTAGAGGATGGTCCTCTAGTCTTAAACTCAAATTAAGCTTCATTCAGACACCCAAAGCCTGAACTACCTTTAGAGATGACTCGTCATCAATTACAGAGACAAGCCAGGGCGACTGCATTGCTAAAGCAGACAGCTCAGTCGTCTGCCTAAAATTAAGTGGTCGAACAACCTTCCACTGCTAATGTAGTTACTCAAGCAAGTGTCTGCGCTGAAGAAATCAGGCTCAGTCCCTCGTGACAGCTCGGGTGCTTGCAGCAATGCTCACAGCAAACCTGCATTCATGATGCTTCCCATCAGAGACAACTATGAGGAAAAAGCTAATCGCCTGGCAGTGGTAACGACAGGCTCAGGGTGCCGTTACACTGAAATTAATGTTATGGGCAAGAGTAGAACACACCTCATGAGTAGAGCCAAGAATTTCTTGTTAGCCCAGATAACACTGCAGCAGTCTAGTAGTCCAAACTAATTTTTTTAAAGTGTCATCAGTAATGCAATTTATTTTTTTGTATGAAAAAGCCTTCCTAGACTCTACGCCCTGTCTCTGGTGAGATGCTCACCCTGCCGGTGTCCCTCTGCCTCCCAGGGGGTTTCAGGATCCGTCTCCCTCAAGCACCATCACGGACAAGGATGCAAGTCACCACCACCCTGAGGTCTTCCCTGGGAGGAGGGTGATGTCCATGGTGGGGTTTCTTCCCCCTCACTCTTGCGTCCCCCCAGGGGTATCTTCATCCCCCCTCTCCCCACCACCTCTTGCCGGAGACGTTGGTGTCAGGGGTTCCGTCCCGTCCGGGCCCCCCCTTCCCGGTCCCCGCCCGGGCGGCCACCCAGCGCCCAGCCTGGGCACACAAAGGGCTGGGGTTTGCTGGGCAGTGCCTGCCCGGGGTGGCAGCCCTTGGCCATGCGGGGTGTCCCCAGCGCTGAGCTCAGGCAGGTCGGGCACGAGCCCTTGGCCACGGGACACTTGTGTTCACACCCAGCTTTAGGGCACAGCAAGCCCAGAGCCGTCCTGAGACCCTGTGGTGCTGGGCGAGCGCAATGCCTGTGGCCTTCTGCCAGTGATGGCAAAAATCATGTTATAGTATAAATGTGACAAGGCCATAGGATGAAAAATTAGGCTAGCAAAAATACTTGGAAGAAACAAACATGTTTGGGTATATAGAGCAGTCTTCGAATTTGACACAGCACAGAACAGAACCTCCCCTCACTTCAATTCCTAAAAGCCTATAGAAAACAAAGAACGAAAATTCAGCTTTATCTGGTTTTAATAAACTAAGATGCTTCTGGTAATACAGAAGAAAAAGGAAGCTTTTTGTTTCCACTGTTTTTTTTTTCTAGAACTTGTCTCTCTCGTGCACAGAAAGGTCTAAACGTGAAAGCAAATTGCTTTGTAGAGGTTTACAACAGGGTGTCAGGCTGATTGTACTGGATGCTGCAAAGAGATCCATGGATTCAGGTGATCATCGAAGACAGGGGGTTGCCTGTCACAGGTGGTCTTCTGGCTTCGTTGCAGTTGCCTTCGTAAATACACGAGTGGCAGGGACTGCAGCACATAGCTGGGTTCCAGCTGCTTCAGTACAAAAGCAAAAGGATTTAGTATTTAACATCAATGTCAGCAGAAATGTTTCATGACCTTCAGTGGGCCTCTGCCCCCTATGGAGTTATTCATCAGAAAACTTGGCTGGGCTGTAGCATCATCTTGGACACATTCAAGTGCCTCCTGCAGAGAGCATCAAGGACTCGGGGACTGAGCATTGATAGTCTCTCTGGCCTCGCTCCACTGGTGCCTGAGTCACAAGGGCTGGGAGCTGCATTTTCAGAAGCAGTTTTTTGATCATTATCTATCCTTTCTGCTCTGTCTGAAGAGAGAGATTTGAAGTAATCTGAGTTAATATTCGCTTCTCCTTCCACGGCATCATTAGACACCTCCCTCCTTCCCTCAACTTTTCTTAGCTGAAGTGTACAATTCCTCTCTGGAAAACAATTATCTGCTGCGTCTGCTTATTGCTTGTGCTTCCTCAGCACCTTGGAAGATCAGTCGCAGTCTATCCGGTGGTCAGAGTGGGTGAATGGGGAACGACAGCATGGTTGCAGTGAGCTTCATAGAAACAGGCAAGAGTATAGACTTGGAGGGAGAGGCTGTCCATGGACACCTGGAGACCACTTCTCTGGGCAGATATAAGGCTACATCCCAAGTGACCTGTAAACCCCTGAAGAGCTCAGCCTCAGCCCAGAGGTGGTCTGGCCAGCATGAAAAAGTCACAAGAGAGGAAGAAGAGAGGGGGAAGATTAGAAGAGAAACTACTTTTCTACCCTGCTAGCTGGGATCTGTTTGAGGGAGCACATAGAGGAAAATCAGAGGTCACACAGGGTGGGGCAGTTGTTTACTATCTCCCAGCAAGATAGCAAAGGGGGCCAGAAAAAATTCAGGGTGCTTGGATACCCATAATAACAGTCTTCATCCTTCTGTAATGAAAGCTTTACTGTGCCTTGTCTCTTTACATATTAGTAACACGGGGAGAGCCTTCTACTTCCACACTGCTGTTGTCCTGAATCCCATCCCCAGTCCCTCCAGCAGACATGAGAGGAGTCATCACGTGTTGGGACATCCCCTCCACTGTTACTAGAAGGGACTTTGTTTCTTACTATAATACGACTTGTCTAGCGTGTCCAACACGTTGCCCAATGTAGTGTGAAATACCATTCTCATAAGCCAAGTAGGAAGCTTAAAAATGGTGTAGGATGCAACTTAAAAGTGGTGTAGGAATGTCATTTTTGGTAGCTTGCTCCTCAAAAGAAAAAGGAATACTTAGCAGCCCTGGATATTCACTTCATTGAAACCCTTCCTGCGGTCATTTCTGCAGGGGAATTCAGGCCAAGTGAACTAGCCTCAATCTTATGGTTGATCTTTGGGAGAAAGGTAAACCTTTGGTCAAATCCAATGGCCTAAGCTTTATTGGAGGCAAAAGGATCAACACCACTTCACTACAAATTGCCTTAAGCAAGAAATATTTAGGGGTTTTTTTCAAGAGAACTTAATTTCATGTATCCAAAACCAAAATGGAGTAGCAGTCAGATGGTTTCTTTACAGAATTTTCTTGAAGAGTTTTCCCCAAAGAGATCAGGGTTCTTTAATTGAAATGTGCCTGTATTTCTTTTATCTCATTATAGTAGCTTTAAACAAGACATAGGTGTGGGAATCAAAAGGGAAAAGTCCTCTCTCTGCCGTCCAGGGTATTCCATTTGCACTGTTTGCTTTTCCAACAGTAAATTTTCAGAGACTGTCAGCTAAGTTGCTAAAGTGCCATAATAATTAAACAGGAGATTAAACAATTCAGGAGAATTGCAACTCATTTAAGGAGGTGAATTTATCTCTTGAATACGGCATGAGTGACACTGGTAATGGCATTCTGTCCCAAAAATGTAAAAGTATTCTCAAGGTAGATGCAGTGCAGGGGAGAACGCAGGAAACATTTCAGTGGATAAAATAAAGCTTGAGAGTGAGTCAGAGAGCTCAGCCTTTCTGTCTTGACAAAAAGACGACTGATGGGTGATTTGATTATAGTGCTTAAGCACTTTCACAAAGAGAAAATATTGGAGCTTTTCAATCTAATAGAAAGAGGTGTAACAGAGGATGGGTGTTAAAAGGGGAGAAATTCAATTTACAAGACAGATCAGCAAGGCATTGGGACAAACCCAAAGGCACAGGTAAATCCTCTGTCTCCTGCCTGGGTGCCAACGCAGGGTCTCCTTCAGACAGGCAGAAGTTATTGGTAAGCGAATGAAACTTCATGGAAGAAGGTCGAAGTAGATTATCTAATGACTTCTGCTGGTGTTAAAAAACCTATACCTGTAGCTGCCTAGGACTTCATAGTCATCAACTGATCTGCATATCATGGGCACATGGAAGATGGCCCCTCACTACAAGAAAGATGTTGCCTTGCTGGAACATGTCCAGAGGAGAGCAACCAAGCTGGTGAGGGGTCTGGAACACAAGTCATACGAGGAACGGCTGAGGGAACTGGGGGTGTTCAGTCTGGAGAAGAGGAGGCTGAGGGGAGACCTGATCGCCCTCTACAACTGCCTGAGAGGAGGGGGTAGTGAGGTGGAGGTCGGACTCTTCTCCCTGGTAACAGACAATAGGATGAGGGGGAATGGTCTGAAGTTGCACCAGGGCAGGTTTAGGTTGGACATTAGGAAAAATTTCTTCCCCGAAAGGGTTGTCAGGCTCTGGAATGGGCTGCCCAGGGAGGTGGTGGAGTCCCCATCCCTGGGGGTATTTAAAAGAAGGAGAGATGAGGTGCTTAGGGACATGGTTTAGCAGTGGGATGGCAGGGTTAGGTTAACGGTCAGACTTGATGATCTTAAAGGTCTTTTCCAACCTAAAAAATTCTATGATTCTATGATAAGATCAAGGCAAGGAGCTTCTTTGAAAAGTCAGATATCTGCTCAGATATGATTGGTGTTGTCCTATGGAAACAACAGTGTGTAATTAGGTGAACTGTCCTATCTCATTGCTTGCATTAAACACCTCAGCCAGTCTATGTTGAAACTGTGATTTCCAGCAATGCAAGCTGGCTGAGCCTCGGATGCCTCAAAGCAACGTGTCACACCAATTTCTGTCAAGTACTATTCCTTCCACCGGAGGCCAGAGCATTCAGCGTGAGCAGTTGCCAGTACAGCATCTCTGGACTGTTGCTGAGTTTGACTCAATCTAACAGAGAGGGAACAGTGGTCACGTATTGGCCCTTCCGTGATGATCTTAAAATAGGAAAAGAGCATAAAAAAAGATTATGGAAATTAAAGTGGAAAAGAACGTTGATAGTCCCTTACATTGGCATAACCTTGACAGGGTTCACTTGCATTTGCTGGTCACGCCATTTCCTACATCAACAGATCTAGCCACATGCTTAAAGCAAAGCATATGCTTAAATGATTTTCTTATTAGGATACAATAAACCAACTGAAAATGAATGTTTCTGTACATGAAAAGCCAATGAATGAAAGCCAGTCATATCCTGGGCTGCATCACAGGAAGTATGGCCAACAGGTTGAGGGACGTAATTCTGACCCTCTGCTCCACTTTGGTGAGACCCCACCTCGAGCCCTGCATCCAGCTCTGGGGTCCTCAGCACAGGAGAGACATGGACCTGTTGGAATGGGGCCAGAGGAGGGCCACAGAAATTATCCGAAAGCTGGAGCCCCTCTGCTATGAGGACAGGCTGAGAGAGTTGGGGTTGTTCAGCCTGGAGAAGAGAAGGCTGCGGGGAGACCTGATTGCGGCCTTTCAGTACTTAAAGGGGGCCCATAGGAAAGATGGGGGAAGGACTCTTTATCCGGGACTGTAATGATAGGACAAGGGGTAATGGCTTTAAACTGAAAGAGGGTAGATTTAGACTAGACATTAGGAAGAAATTCTTTACTGTGAGAGCGGTGAGGCACTGGAGCAGGTTTCCCAGAGAAGCTGTGGATGCCCCATCCCTGGAAGTGTTCAAGGCCAGGTTGGATGTGGCTTTGAGCAACCTGATCTGGTTAAAGGTGTCCCTGCCCATGGCGGGGTGTGTGTGTGTGTGTGTGTGTGAAACTCGATGGTCTTTAAGGTCCCTTCCAACCCAAACCATTCTATGATTCTGTAGTAGCTGTCATGGCCACGTACCAGGAAATGCTTGATCCTACCATGTTTCTGCAGATGTTTGATCCCCTTTGGGAAACATTTTTAACTCTAATGTACCACTCATACACCCCAGTGGTCTCAAGTTTGTGCAGCGAGGTCTCCAACTTCTCCTGAGAGTCATTGTGTTAAGTTTTCTCTTTCCCTTTCTGGAAGAAAGCATGCGGTCAATGGCTTGCCTGTGCAACAAAGACAATTATAGCAAAATACAGAGTAGTGTATTATTTGCCAGGATGGGCAAGAATGGTTGAGTACTCTGTGAAATAGCAGATTGATTAATTATACATGACCCAAGCAGATTATTTACTCAGTGAGAGACTAACACAGGATCTTTTGTCTTGTTTTGAGTCTTGTTTGCTAATCTGTTTGATTTGGCAGTTTGTAAATAACTGGTTAATAAAATTTGGGAATATTAAACCTAAGTGGTAAGTAAAGGGCAGCCAATGCTCACATAAAGGGGCAGTGAAAGAGCAAGACTTTTTTTAATCAATTGAAATGGGGAATAGGTAACAAAGCAGGGAGAGAGAAACAAAGGTGGCCATCCACAATGCAGTTTGTAATTTGAAAAAGCTTTAATTAACATTGAAAAATGCATCCGTATAACATCTTCTGCTTAAATATGCTTTTGCCCATTGCTCACAAAGGCATTTGAAAAGTTAAGCACCATTATCCCTGTTTTAGAGATAGAAAAAGTGAGGTGCAGAGCAGGAGAGTGTCTTGCTCAAGATCACCCAACACGCTCACGGCAGAGCTGAGAGGTCCTCAGCATTTACACTGGGGGGAGATGCACTCTCTGTGGAGCATCCTGGACATCCAGTCTGATGCACACCCTCATCCTGCCCCTGCTCCATGCTTTTGTTGCCAGCTCCGTTGTGTGCTCCACAAGTTCTCCTACCCTGAAGGGGACCACAACTGGAGGCCTTACAGCGAAGGCATGGCTGGCAAGGACCCAGGTACCTTCAGGCTCTTCAGCCTGTGTTCTGTAGTCTGAGCATTGCCCTCCTTCCACTGTAAAGGAGGGCCCTGGGGCTGAAACGCTATCGTACACCCTATGGCATAATCTTCCGTCAATTCACCTCTTTTCTAGGAAAAACACATGCAAAGTTTGCGTTCAGACACAATCGCGTAAAAAGGACGTTACATAGTCAAGCACTCAAAAGTTCAGACATGTTGGCGAGCTCCCAGATCGTTTGCTGTGCATAAGCATGATGGTAGAATGTTAATTACATGATCCCGTACTGTTCCTCTCTGCAGGACACCTACCTTCGGTGCGCAGGATAAGTGTTCGTCTAATGAGCAGCTATGTGATGTTTTGTTTTCACATCGTGGTTCCGTGTGGGGCCCCGTGCTTTATTTTCTGCACACTATTCAAACCCAGCTCTCAAGGCAGTGATTAATGCTCTCAAGGACTTCTCCATGGCAACAATCAATCTGGCATCCCCTAATTTTCAAGTGCTTTACTTTGCAGCATTAACAGTGTTTTCTGTTAAAAAGATGTGTTGCGTCCTATATTTTTAATGCAGGGGTTTAGTCCTGGCTGGAAAGCTTAAATGTATATATCTCCTTTGATTTCAAAGATTGCTGAGGTAGCAGTAGCAGGGTACTTTCCGCTCCATATGATGTGGTTGCCTGTGATAATTGGGAACATTTTCGTCCTATATTTCTATTTAAGCTTAGTAAATAAATGATTTTTTTTCATCACATACTACAGTGATGCAGTGGCTGACAAGAGTATCGGAGAAGAAGAAGCCAGGAGGTCCATGCAGAAATGAATGGGAACAGTAAGAAGCAATTGTCCTTTCAATCATAAAGTCCATGCCCAGCAGTGTGCCCTCAGGCAGAGTCCTGGAGGTGCCCCGCAGCCAACCAGTATGTAAATGTGGTTTCTATTTTCATTGCTTAGAGGTAACCATCAACAGATGGTGTTTTGAAACACTCATAATTTTGGCTAATAGAGTTACTGTTGCCAACTGTCCTGTCCTCCAAGTAGTGATTAGATATATTATTATTAATAAATAATACCTAATAATGATACAAACAGTCCAAACCCTGATGCCCTTAGTCCTAAGCAACTCCCACACTATTCAATACTTTGTGCTCGTATCTTTGGATGACTAAGTGCTTTACTGCACCGAGCCAAGTCCTTCTTTCTGATCCGTTGTTTGGTTTTTTTTTGATACAGATCCTATTGGCATCCTCCAGACGAGCTCTCACCAATGGGAATTCCATATGGCCATTAGAAACAGAACTTGCTCATGCAGGACTCAGCCATAGAAACTTTAATCAAAACTTCCATTAAATTCCCAGCGCAGAGGAGCCAAAAACTCTCGCCGACTTGACGTGCTCCTATCCAGATGGCCCCTTCCAATGCCGCAGAATTCAGGCGTTCATTTGAAAGGAGAAGAGAGATGCCATCTTTTATGGTTATTGCGATAACCTTCTGGAGGTGGCTGGAAGGCGAGCCAATGACTTCTACCTGAGTGAATGTGTGCGGTACAAGGCAAATCGCTCACAACAAATGGATTTCTTGTACTACTGACTGTTTGGAAACAGTACACAGTACACTGGGAAAGCAGCAGAAGGTGGGAGAGAATCCAACGTAAGGCCAGTCTTCAAAAAAGGAAGGAGGATAACCCTAAAAGTCACTGTTCTGTAAAAGCAACACCCGCACTCGGTGAAATTAAGGGGAAGAATACAGCAAGCAAAAAAAATGCACTATTATCCTAGAGGATCAGGGAACAGCCATGTGAAGGGGAGATGTATGAGCCTGGAGTGACAGATGCCATACAAGACCTTATAATTAAGCAAATCATATTTCAGGACTAAGTATAATATTATTCCAAGCGGAGAGACGGAGCTAAAGAAAGGTGCAAATGACTTGCAAGGCTGTGAAGCTCGTAACAGATCGCGAAGCTCCCCGCGATCAGCCGGGGAAATATCGCCCCTCTCTCGGTGAAAGCAGCATCATTTCAATTCTATCATATTTAGCAGCTGCCACATTTTTAGGCAACTGCTTAAATAAAGAACCGCTTGCTATTAAATTCCTGGAGTACTCTTAGTGACCAGGTGGGCCATGCTGCCATTTCCTAGAGCAGTGCTTCTACTTACATCCAGAGCGCGATCCCACAGACCGATTTCATCGGCAGTTTTGCCAGAGAAGGGACTGATGATTTAACAACTTGGCCCAAAACTTCAGAGCAGAAGTGGCAGTAAACATTAGTCACTGTAGCAAACTAATTTGTTTTCCATATGGCATTTTCAATGGAGTGTGGAAGATTCACAAGTGAAATAATAATTACAAATGAGGAATACTTTGAAAAAAAATGTGTTTTTTCTCCCTGTGCATCACTTAAAAGGATTTCTAATTAAGTCAATACTTGATTATGCTGCAGATGACATTGGCAGCCAAATTACAGTTTATGGGGTTTTGTTCTCAGGGAAAGATTGTTCCCAGGGGCAGGAATATTCCTGCATCTATTCAGCCTGGGGTGCTGCTTAGATGTAAGAGGGGTGAGAGAGGTGTTTAATTCCCTTTGGAAGATCAGGTGGTGAACGTTTTCTTAATAACATCTCTTGTAGTAGAAAATTTTGCTCAGCGAGTTGAGGGGCTGATATTACTTGATTAAGCCAAGTCAAAGATGGATGCTTTAAGATATCCTCGGATCTGTACCTGGCTAAATTCAAAGCCAACTCAGAGCTGGAAATTATGCTCTGAGGCAGAATAAAAGTAGCTTCATGAAATCTCAGCCCTAAGATAACAAAACCCCAGAATACCTTATTCTCCTCCCAAACTATTGTAATGGGGGATAAACCCCGCCCCCCCCCCCCCCAAAAAAAAGAGAAACATACAGCCAAGAATTTACTAGTCCAATTAATATTTTGAAAGGCTAACACTCCAAAATGCCTAATTAATGTTTTAAAAATCTCATCTATGATGCAATTTATTTTTTTATACGAAAAAGCCTTCTTAGACTCTACGCCCTATCTCTGGTGAGATGCTCACCCTGCCGGTGTCCCTCTGCCTCCCAGGGGGTTTCAGGATCCGTCTCCCTCAAGCACCATCACGGACAAGGATGCAAGTCACCACCACCCTGAGGTCTTCCCTGGGAGGAGGGTGAGGGGGCCCCCTCACTCTTGCGCCCCCCGGGGATCTTCATCCCCCCCTCCCCCCTCCTCCCTTCTCCCTGGTCCCCAGCACCAGTGGCAGAGCTGCCCAGCGCCCAGCCTGGGCACACAAAGGGCTGGGGTTTGCTGGGCAGTGCCTGCCCGGGGTGGCAGCCCTTGGCCATGCGGGGTGTCCCCAGCGCTGAGCTCAGGCAGGTTGGGCACGAGCCCTTGGCCACGGGACACTCGTGATCAGGGGGACACCCAGCTTAGGGCATGGCAAGCCCAGAGCCGTCCTGAGACCCTGTGGTGCTGGGTGAGCACAATGCCTGTGGCCTTCTGCCAGTGATGGCAAAAAATCACATTTACCAGGTTTACAGTTTCAGCCCAGGCTCTAGAGCATTGGGAGGTTTGGATCTGAAAACTCAGTTTTAAAATATAAAATGTAAAAACTGAGGAAGGTCTAAGATCTGGCTCAGGTCTCTGTTCACTTTTCAGTCCAGTCTTGCAAGGACATTATTTTTCTGCAGTGAGTTACGCAGAGATTTGCTACATATAAATGGGAAGAAATACGAGACTGATTTGTTCATACACCCTTGTAACCAAGGGATTTGACAACTGGTACTCAAATATTCCTTTCCTATCTCACAAAGCAGGCTGAGGACAGCCCTCCTTTCTGATTTTCACTGCTGGTCAATCACAGGGAACCTGCAGGAGTGAACGGTGCTACAGCCACAGATGACCAAGCTTGTGGAAAGATTTAGACCCCATGACTGTATTTTGGATGGCAGTACAAATGCTGATTGCACTTTTGTTTCTTTCATGCAACTCGGATCCTGTCTATTCAGATCTTTACACAATCTTGGATTACAGTTTTTATCATTTAACGGTTGTCTAGCATATGCAAAGAGCCTCCGTGTCAGCGCCCTGTTTGGAATGCCTGACGGTAGCGGAGTGTGGCTGAATTAATTAAAAGACCCTCACTGAAAGCAAGCTGAGGCCTAAAGCATCAGGTCCCATGGGGAAATGTCCACTTCTATCACATTTGCTGTTTGGGGACCTCAAAACACTTTAATGGTAAGATTTTTCAAAAGAGCCTGCGGAGAATGTAATTCTCCTTGCTCTCATTCAACTCCTGTTGGGAAGTGCACAAATCAGACGCATTTTTTTTAATCCCAGAATAGGCCATAGGCCACATTTTGCTACAGTAGAATATGGAGGAACATTTTCTTTTTGCAGATGTGTCCACTCAGTAGGAGGTATCACCGGAAGAGATGGTCGAGTCTTTTCCAAGATTTGTGATTTCATTTATTAATTGGTCTTCTGCCTGGATAGGATCAATTTATACTGTTTTTACCTGTATGCACTGATGGATGTGCAGGGGCCCTAGATGGACACCAAGCCGATAGGATACTGCTTCACCCTTGAAATGTTGGGTTTCATTCTGGTGCAGTTGGCTGTAAAGGTCTACTTGGAGGTGCTGGTTTGGGATCTGAAGGGGCACATCAGACTGGTAGCTAACCTTCCAGAAGTTCACCTCACAATTAATGATTTGCAACTGAATTGCTGAGAGCCACTGAGTCTGTAACTAAGACAATTTTTAGCAACAGCACTCGCAGCCAGGTGAAATCCATACATTTTCATGATGACCTGCTCAGAGGATGAAGGTAAAAGTAGTCTTTAGTCTCAGCCAGTTCCCTAAATAGCGTCACAAAGTGGTTCCTTTTGATGCTTCATATGGTATCTCTAATCTGATTTCAGAGGTTTAGGTATTCCTGAGACAATGATGATATTCTTTCATTTCTTCCTTGGCACTGACCATTAATGGCTACAAGTTACCATCCCCAGCTTCTGGTATACCAAAGTCCACCCATTCTGGTGTTGCTCCTCAGCATGCTATGAGGTCCAGAATGGATCTGCTACGCCAGCATCTTTCGTTGAGGACAATGAAGTTGGCTGGTTTAAAAATGCCATAAATTAGTCACAGTCAAACAGTCACCATCACCAAGACATAACTTTACTGAAGCGTCCTAACAGAAATTTTAGGGGAAAAGGCTGCACAAGATTATGGGGCTTTCTACACAGACGTGGCCAATAAAACCAAGGCAGGAATGACTCCCAATTATTTTTTCTGGCTTATAGAGTCATGCGGCAGAGAGAGCTTGGCCGTCAGCAGAGGCTCTGTTCTGATACAGAAGACAGATGGGTTATCTTTGCTCGGATAGTGAAAAAGACACGCAAAAATGGATTGAGCACCGTATCTCCGCTCCACCACAAAGACAACTGAGGAAATAGAGGCCTGCACAGAGAAACTCATCTCACCCCTTGCAGACATTTGTTTTTAACGTGTGATACACTGCACTTTGATGGGCCCATTGCTTTCCACTGATGTTAAGGGGAACCCAGGGTGACTAGCTTAGATAGAGACATCTAACATTTGGGTACCTAAGGCAGGGCAGATAAATCCCACCACAGGGCACTCAGCCTTGGCTGCGCTGTATCGTATGTAAGCACCAATGGAGAACACAGCAACGCGCAGGGCATTGGACGGGGCTTGAGATGTTGGGACACTTTCCCTCTTTTCACCATCTCCCCTTTTGTATTTTGAGATGCTCCATCCATTCCTTGTGTCTGTAGGGTAGCTGCCACACCAAAGCCTTGATCTCTTACAGCAGTTTTAAGCGGGCAGAGCAGAAACTGAGTGGTGCTAGTTCACAGGAGGGGTATTGGATGCATTTTCCCTTGATATCAGTAATCACTCATATCAAGGGAAAATGCAATATATACCTCCAATGCAATAAATATACCTCCAAATGCAATAAATACCTCCAGGTATTTAAAAGAAGGACAGATGAGGTGCTTAGGGATGTGGTTTAGTGGTAGGATGGCAGGGTTAGGTTAAAGGTTGGACTCGATGATCTTAAAGGTCTTTTCCAACCAAAGCGATTCTATGATTCTATGATTCTATTCTATGATCACGTGTGGTACGAGGCATTGGAGATGTAAGCACCCCATATCCTTCGTCAGTATGCAACTGATAAACATGCACAGCTTCCTCTCGCCTGCGCAATTCCGTTCATGGCCCGAGCATCTAAGCCAAAACAACTCAGTATTAAAGTGATAAATTAGAACTATTAAATATTTAACGATGAGAGGAAAAAAAGCTGCTAAAAACATAAAATATCTACAGGGTGATCTCAATTGTATCAGGCAGAAATGTTACATTAGCAGAGATGATTCTAAGTTTTAATATCTTATTTGAGGCTATTTCATTTTTGAGAACACACAGTGCTATTGCTTTATAAATTTATGAACAGGCTCCTGAGGCCACATTTGTTTTCTACTTAGTGTTTTTCCTTGACTTTCATGACACTTTGGGATTGCCAGTGCTGGAGGATAAGTGATTTTAATTTTTATCTTCTGGTGTTGAATCCTCACCCTTTCGCACCTGGTTTGTTTGTGGTTTTTTTTGGCTGATGGAATTCCAGGACTTCATGAAACTTGTTGTAAACCTCACAGCAGAGACCTCTAAGGTGACTATCAGAGATATTGTCAATAAGTCATTTCAATCTGCCCTCTCCCCATTCTTCCTCACCAGGATTATGCTGCACATGACAGATTTGGTACATAAGATGCCTGAAGTGCCGGCTGCTGCAGGGAGAAGGACAAGAGACAATTAGCCCACATCAGAATACACAACTGTGAGCAGAGGAAAAAACCTTGCCCTCAGGACCCCTGGAGAAATAGGCATAATAAAATTATTTTACATGTCAAGATCCTCACTTAAAACACAATAAGACTCCCATCAGATTTAAAAGATGTCATAAGAGGATTCAATTGTATCATTGTGCAGTTGAAGTCCTTAAAGAACTTTGCCAATATGGTTAAGACTCTCTACATCCTTGAATGTTAATTAAGTGAGATAATACAGACAGCATTATGGAAATGGTTAGGTTATAGCATCTGAAGCGGTCCCTGTCAGCTGCTGAACACGCTGCCTAAATATGACTTAGGGCATGAAATTCTTTGTAAGGTTTGTCTTCAGGCCAACGTGTCGGGGTTGGGAAAAGATGCCATCGCATTATTTTTGGGTGCATGTGAAAGGACCCACCTATGAAACGCTGTCACCCTCCAGCCAACCCAGCGGCCATTTAACTCTTTGCATCAACGGCTCCCAGTAATGATAGCGTGCGGGAAGCGAAGGAGATTATGTCACGTAAGAAACCGCAGGAGGGGGGATTTGAGACGGAGATTACTTGAGCTGGAATCCGGCCAGGTCACCGGGGTTAACCCCCTCGCTGTTGCGAAATGCCGTGGGATCTTTAATGGATGTAAGCGTTGAGGAGCTTGTCTTTCACATCTCATCTGATGGCAGGAGAGCGGGGAATTAGTTTACTCTCTTTAACACTGGGCTTCTGTACTGCAAGTGTCACAAAGGATATTTCTTTGCAGGCAGATGTCGGCTGCCAGTGGGAAACTGAGAAATGCCAGTTTTAATTAAAAGCTTTATTTTCAAATACAATTCAGAGATTATAAGCGGTAAGAAGGACTTCTCCGCTGGGAGGCTTCAATGTGCGGCCCTGAGCAAAACAGCAGTAATTGAAAGACAAGGCCTAATTCCCCTTCTCCCAGCTGGGTCTAACCACGAGGTAGGGACATCAATCCAGCCCTTGAAGGAGGGCTGGCAGCATCTCGGATTTGTCATTGCGTCTATTGTCAGAGGGAAGGAAGCCAAAGCAAGGCTTTTAGATCTTCCTATCCCTTTTCTCTAAAGTTGGCTTATGAGGAGAAAACAAAAGAGAGGGGCAAAGCTGTTAGAGGAGAAGGCTGAAAGGCACCTATCTGACACGTCTTCCCGTTATAAAATTGTGCTTTCATGTCATTTGGGTGTACACTACCCTAATCCTGGGCCCTCGCACCCACCTTAATCTACCCCAGGATGGTTCTGGACTGCTGGAAGGCTTTTCTGGATTCAGCTTGCTATGGTAGCGTCACCCATTTTCCACTTCAAGCGAAGGCATAGCTGAAAATGGGACAACACCAGGCATGAGCACTCTGTGCTGCCTTTACCTAGGTGGCTAGTCTCCGGGGATTTTTATTGGCCATTTTTAAGGAATTCGCTGCTTTTAAACAAAAAATCAGCTCATATCAACAATTCCATCTGTTCTACAAATCAGCCTCTCCGTACCCGCCCTCTGTCTTTAGAGATTTTTTTGTGGTGCCTGCACATCAACTTCTTATCTCTTGATGGGTCTGTTTCATTACTCCTCACAATTAATGTAAATAAAAATAATGACTATAAAACCAATTATCTCCTTTTTGGCTGTAGTATAACTCCCACTTCCAGTTCTCTACACATGATCCTTTTGTACAGGGACAAGTTCACCAGCAATGACCAAAGAAAGTTTCTTTTGCAGTTTAGTATCATCCCATGCAATGCCTGCTCACACACCAGGAAATTTTGGTTGCCACCACGTGACTCCCCAGCTCCATTCTTCAAGCCAGAGCAGGGCGATGCTCACATTCCGGGTGTCCACCAAGTGGAAATGGAGCTTTTGCCATCCTCTTACTGGCAGCAAGTGTGCCTTAGCTGCTCCTACAATCTTGCAGAGCCACTGATTCAGGTTGGAAGGGGCCTCAGGAGGTTTGCACTCCAACCTTCTGCTCAAGGCAGGGTCACCCTTGAGATCAGACCAGGTTGCTGAGGGGTTTGTCCATCTGCACCTTGAAAGCCTCCAAGGATGCAGACTTCACAGCCTCGCTGGGAAACCTCTTCCAATGCCTGACTGGTGTCATCATGAAAAAGTTTTTCCTTATTTCCAGTCTTGAAACTCTCCTGCTTCAGTGTCCGCTGTCTCCGGTGCTCCTACAATACATCACCATGAAGAGCCTGGTTAAACTGGTCAGGCATGATTTATGCTGGGTAAATCCATGCTAACCCTACCTGATCACTTAATTCTCCTTCCTGTCCCCAGAAATACGTTACAAGAAGAACCACACCATTATTTTCCCAGGGACCAAAGCAAGTCTGGGCATCCTGTACATCCCCAGGTCATCCTTTTGGCTCTTTGTATTTTTTGTCAGCCTAATCTTTGTGGAAATTCAGGTCATCTTATCTATCAACTTCCGTTTAAATATGAGAACAGATCTTAATAACAACAAACGCAAGATAACAATGCAGGTTTTATTGGACTGATAAAAGAATATGGATTTGCTTTTAAAGCCATTGTATTTGGGCCAACACAGCAGGGACATCGAGTTAAAAGCATGAACTGCAAGGACTTTTGTAAGACTTAAAGGTCCTTAAATGAGGCTGTAAGAGGGTCAGATACGCCATGGATTTCTGGGTACGTACATCCCCAGGTTGTGCTTGCACTACGTTACACATGAGACACATATACCCTTTTTCCTAAGACCCAGTTCTGTGTTTATAATGGTGTGAATCTGGAAAAAACTAAATTAGGGCAGATCTGCAGGGCTTACCCCCCAGTGTATCAACGCGCTATCTGCTTTTTCCTCTTTTTTCTCCTCCTTCCCAGACATTTCTCCTTGCCTTCTTCAAGCCCCAGTGCTATTGTACTATATCAAGTTCGGTACATATATTTAAATGTAATAAGATAGATTACAGGAATTGATTTTCCCCAGGGCCAGGTCGATAAGACTGTGTAAGCAGGGAATATACAATGGTTCAGGAAGCACTCGCTGTAGTAGATTAATTAATGATACGCGGTATAGAAACATCCAAGTAACCGTAGCTCTTCCCAGCTCACCTGAGCTCCTAGCTGAATCCCTTGCAAGACTGAACGGCTTGCTGCCAACCTAACAATATACAAATTTCTCTCGGAGAAATCACAGCAGTGCCAGAGCTTTTGAAGATCCAAAGGTTACTTTGCCCTTACTCTTTCAAGGAGAAATCACAGTGTGAAGTAAATAAAACTTTTGAACAGCACAGCACTGACCTACCTAATCTTTATTGCAATCTAACAGGGAAAATAAAAAACCTGCTGTAAGTTCTTACTCGCTTTTTATTTCCCATAGATACTTAGCTTTTGGAAACAACAGGAAAAAGAAAAAAAAAAGAGATGCTGCTTTCTAGCAGTATTGGAAAAAATATATTGGATCATGTCTATGAACTAATATATTTTTATTAAAGTGGTCTGATGGTTGGAAGAGGAGTAGGAGATGTGAGTCCCGCGTTCCCTTCCCAGCTCTGGGAGACACATGAGTTACAGCTGGAATCTAAAGGGGGAAGGAGAGAAAGGTGGGCACGTGCTGCATCTCCCTTACTAAATTTCAAATTCATGTGCTCAAAAGCAAAACTGGACATTGCATACCTAAATCTTTGTGAATGCACTAAGGCGTCTCAGTGGGTTTGTGGATCCTAGCTTCAACAAAACAGCTTAAATAAATGTATTGTTGAGCCTTCAAAAATGTTCAGAATAGATTGATTCCATCAGAAAATGTTTCATGTAATTTGATTTTTTTTTCCAAATTATGGGGGTTTTTTTGCAAATATAAAATGAAAATAAAATTAATTAAATATATTTAAATAAAGTATGTTCTTGGTGCAATAAAACCGAGAACCGGTTTCCCAGTTTTAGTGTGTGGGCAGCTTTTGAAACTTTTGATTTGGTTCTGCTTTTAAACACACCAGATGATTTCAAAGGCTTGGGATTCAGCTTCTGATTTTCATAGAATCATAGAATGTTTTGGGTTGGAAGGAACCCCTAGAGGTCACCCAGTCCAACCCCCCTGCAGGGAGCAGGGACACCTTTAACCACATCAGGTTGCTCACAGCCCCGTCCAACCTGGTCTTGAACGTTTCCAGGGATGGGGCCTCCACTACCTCTCTGGGCAACCTCTCTGGTTTAAATTTTATTTAAACCAGTTCAAAACCAAACATCTTAACAGACTTCTGCAAGGTCTAATAAATATCACCTATCGGAGAACCTCGTCCAACAGGGAACTGCACTGGTGATAAGGACTTGGGGACGCAATTGTCACAGGGGCTACAGCAAAGGGTGAGATTTGATGTAGGAGAGGGATGAGGAGATAAATGGTAACGAGAGGTGGTTTTAAACACCTGTAATGAACAGGCGTTGAGGGTGGTTGTGTGGGAGCCAAACTGGGACAACCACAGAACTCCTGGAGAAATCACTGACCTTTGAGGATCCCACTTAGCTCCTACAAGCTTGGCTCCCAATTCTGTATTTTTTAAACTGTCTTTTTTTTTTTTTTTTGAAACCTCCTCTGCTTTTGATGGAAGCAAATGAAGAACTCAACAAAACCTTATCTTTCTCGTTTAAATTTTAAGCCAACATTTTCCCAAAGGTTTTAATTCTATTTTTGGTGGCCGGTTCTGATTCTTGTCTCTACTATAGCTTTTTTTTCCTTCCTTGGCTGTTTTCTTCCCCAATAAAAGATTTGTTTCAAAAGTTATTGAAAAATTTTACATAAGAGGAAAAGATGTGGCTCTTTTTTAAAGAGCAAAGCTTTCTTATCGAAGACATTGCTAGCCCCACCAGTAAAAACGGTTTAGAAGTTCCGCCTCACCCAAATCTGGCACGTTGTGCAGTCACCGTAGTTTGAAGACCATTTCAGATTTCAGCAAGGCCAGGGTTTAGCAGCATGAGCTGGGGTGGGCTGGACACAAATGAGCCAGAGCTCTAATACTGGGGTTTCAGACCGGCTGTGATTTAGCGAGCACTAAGATTTTCCTAACAGGTTGCTTGACCTTTTCATTACCATTATTTATGGGCCAGTAATGTGCAGCATCTTTTAAACTCTTAAATGAGCACTGCTGGGTGAAAGGTTGGTATTTTAAGGGAACTTTCTTCTGCTTCAAGTTTATTATCGCTGAATGTAATGCTGTCGACATCTGACATTTATAGAGTATGCTTAACCTCTAGTAATCCCTGAACATTTTGCAAATGAATAAGCCAGATGCTCAGCTGCTAAAACTTTTCATACCTTGACTGGTATCACCAGAGACATCCTAATTTACACCAAGGTGAGATATTCCGTGATAAGAACAACTGATCATCTATAGGAAACAAACTTTTGGACACATAGCTGCTTCTTTATGGTTTTGAGTGATCTCCAGGAGAGCTGGGGACCCCCAGACCTTGCCTGTTTCTTCCAAATTTGTCAGTTTGCCTAATAAATTAATCACCATTCCCTCTCCTTTGACCTCCCTCATATCCTTAGACAGTCAACACACTTACTGTGTATCTCTGAAGCTTGTGCTTGCAGAAGGTTTATGCTTTAGGAATGGAAGTTCCTCTAACGTCAAAGTGTTTCTTCATGTTTGGTGACTGGTTCAAACCAAGAAATAAATATTCTCAGACTCTGGGGAGTGTTCGATACGAATCTGCAGTGCAGCTTGCTGTCCTGAGACCATATAGTTCATAAAACATCAGAATCTTTTTTCCAATATTGATGTGAAAGCAGCTCTAACGCTGTATAATAAATCTTGGGAGAGGGCTTAAAGAGTCAGGCCATCTTCAGCTTTGGGGATACCATTGACTGTTCTGGGCTGAGGTCTGCAATTATATTTGCTACCTAAGGGAGAGTAAGACCAGCTCCAAACCTGGAAAAAAAGTACAGAAGAAAAAACACCGATATCCACCACCGTCCGCCTCCTTCACAAATCCTGCCTGTGGAAAAGGCCCCACCTTCCAGCTCCTGGTTTCCACTCTCCCTTTGCCTGCTAGAGAAAAGGTAAGCCACCTGCAAACCGTAATCGAGTTGTCTTCATCTTGTGACAACGTGGCCCACCTCACTTTTTGAAAGAACCTATTGAATCTGATATGGGGGCTGTACATCCTGATACTCTCTGGCTCTTAATCAAGACTTGACTGTTCTTTTCTGTTGGGTTAGCAAACACAGCCCTGGTGCTGCACTTCTGTCCAATGCCTTTCTTGGCCAGTGCTGTCTGGCTGTTTGGTCCAAATTGTCCCCATATTCTCTGCACCTACCCGAAGCAGCTCCGTGTTTCTGATTTCACCCTTCAGGAACAACAAGTGAGTAAAGAAATAAAAATCAGCCATAGCAGGGGAGTTTCTTACTCAGACATACTTCAAATGTGTGAAGCCAAGAGCCAAGCAGGGGAATAATTTTGCTGTCACTACTTTCCAGACATAGATTATTTCCAGTGCAATAAAACACAGCATCTTGGAGATACGTACAAGCTAGCTATAGGCTTTGCAGATCAAGCACTAGAAGAAGTGGGGCTTTTCAAAACTGCACTTCACGAGTGTATATTGGGGTCTCCATCGTGAATTCTTCACCGAGCCTTGGAGATATACTCCAAATTTTAAAGCGTCAAGTTCCTGAAAGCATTTCAAGGCTTGCAACGAAGTTCAAGTCAATATTCAAAAAGGCACACAAAATAGGCAGGATGGGGAGAGAGCCTGCTGTGTTCCCAGGCCCCATCTCTCAAAGATAAAATGTAATGCAAACACTGGAAAAGCTAACAGGGAGTTCATGCAAGGGCTCAATTGGCAGACGTGAATTAGAGTATGCTTCTCAAACGTCTCACTGTAAGGCAGAATTTTTGCATTGTTCTTGCTCTTTTCTTTACCCTTATCATCTTGTAACACCCTTTGCAAAGTGCAGATGTCAGAACTGGGTGCAGGAATTCAGTAATGGTCTTGCAAATGTCCTACGCAGAGGAAACATCACCTTTCTTCCATTCCTGTGCATCCTCTCTCCGAGCTATGGCATCACACTGTGAACTCACCTTTGGGTGAGCTTCTGTCCTTGCCCCAAGCTGTCTGTGGCGTCACAGATTATGTCTCCCGTCTTCTCAGCATGGCCAACCCTCTTCAGAGCTGGATGCATGACCTTGTGGTGACTCCTTTCACAGGCAGGCTCAAGTCAACCCATCTCACCAGGTCACGCCAGCTTGGTCGTTACTGACTTCTTCCATTTCAATGTGACCAGGAGTTGTTTTGCTTTTTCTACCAGATTCCTGATAAAGAGACTGAACGGTGACAGCACCGTCCATGCACATTGCCTTCATTAGCTCTGCTCTGGGGCAGGCACCTGAGAGGAGCCAGGTCCTAAATTGTCACAGCACGGTCCTCTAGCACCTATCAGAGCCTTGTGGTAAATCCGTTATATCAGCAGCCACCTTTTGCAACCAAAATTGTAGACCAGTAAAAAAATTAAGTTTGTTTGATGAGAGCTATTTTCCACACAGGCCCATCAATTGCCATAATTATCCTACCTCCCTGAAAGCCTGCACTGATTGCAATCCATATCGGCCTTTCTAGAATTTTATCTCCCGGTTGAAGGCAGACTGAGCAGGAGCTTTCAAGGCCACCCCATTTATCCCGTAGTGTTTTGGCACAGCATGAACTCTTACTGGTCCTCTAGAACCTCCCCAATACCACAAGATTTATGAAAAATCAGCATTTAATAGTTTAGAGAGATTTTCAGCCAGTTTTTTAATACTCTAAGGAGCTACTGTATGGCCTGTCAATGCAAGCATGTTTAACTTTAACAGTTGCTGTTTAACATCCTTCCTAGTTACTCTTAAAATTGAAAGTATTTCCTTATTACCCTAAGATATGAATACAAAATCTGTCTTCTGTCTATTAAAAACCAATATTTATGAAACCTTTCATTTTTTTTTTCTGAAGCACAATCACCAATTTTATTAGCCTTATTCGGTATCATGCACACCCTGACAGTTTCATTTATTTCTGACAATTTTACACAAGCCTTGTTATTAAGATATCTCACTGTCCTTAGTTGCCTCAGCCACAGGTTTGTTGTTGATACCTTTACCTTTTTTATTCTCTTACCGAATGCCAGTATTACCAAGCTGTTAGGACGTGCTATTGGCCATTAACCTAATGTCTTTGATGATGCTGTTGCCCCAAATCCCAATATAAAAAAGCCCCTACTATCACCTAGCACACAGGATCTCGTGTAGCTCCTAGCTCTTGCTTGGTCTGGCTTTTTCCACTTGCTCAGTGCCAACGTATGCTCTCCATATAGCACATATGAAAACACAGGAAAGCACCACAGGGTTGCTGAAGATATCCCCAGTGTGCCGTGAACACTGCGCATAGCACTGGATTCCTGGTCTTGGAAAGGATAAAGCAGAGCTAAAAAAGGTTAAGGGAAGGCTGATAAGCAATGGGATGACTTCCATGGCAGGAATGATCATATAGGCTACACGGTCTCTGTGTATGGAAAAATGGGGAAAAAATCAGGGGAGGAGGAGAAATATAATAAAGATGTATAAAAAGATGAAGGTCATGGAGAAAGTTGGTCACTGACTCTTTTAAGCCAAGAGGTAGGGGACATCAATGGCATGAGGAGGTGGCTAGTTCAGAGCAGAGAAGGAAAGCGCTTCATGCAGGGCACAGTTTTAAACTGCAGGGCTCATTGCTGTAGGATGTGGGTGCTGAAATGTGTCCAGGGGCTCAGAAAATCATGAGTGGATAAAGGTTATTAAACTCCAAAATCTCAATTAAGATGCACAAAATTAATTATCTACAATTTTCTAGAGGCTGGGAGAGCATACTGAGGAAGTCTGCTCGGGTGCTTACTCTCAGGAGCAGGATATTGAACAAGATGCACCTTAGGTTGAGTTGGGATACTTGCTGTTATGTTCCTGTCTACACACTGCAAAATCCACATCCTTAGATGAGTAGGAAGAGGTCAAGCCCAACCTCTTTTTTTTTTCAGTGAAACAACCCAATTTTCCCCATTTTTCTGTGGCTCCTTTAAAACAGAGACGTGGCAATTGAGATACATTTCATATCAAAGCAGAACTCACAATTCACAGTATAAATTGTAGTAACAGGACCACTGGGATATCTTCCAAACGGGGACTGTCGGAGCGCATTTGATGCAGACCTCAGGTTCTTGATGTAATGTGTTGCTCCGTCTAGGAAATGCTCCATTTGTCTTTTCCTCCCACAGGTGATTTTACCTGGTGTTTTCTTTCTGGGTTTTGAAAGCAAACAGTGGTGGCATGACATGAAATTTAAGCAGCTGCGTGTCCATTCTGGGGATGTCCACTTTGTTCTGACTCAGTTAGTTAATCCCCAATTGCAACTGCAAATAGAAAAAGGAAAGAGCTGCTAAGAGAGGAGCTCCATTTTGGTTTATTTATTTTGCTACCTTGCCTGACTAAGTGCACTGACATATTGCCGCATGTTCCCAGCGTGTAGCATTAGGGTAACACAGTCTGTTAAGTTGGATCACATCAGCCTAGCTCATAACGGTATCTAACATGACATGTTATGACACAGAGCACTTCATTAGGCACTGGAGTGCTTAACTTTGCACACAGACGCGTCTCTATTCCGACCAGACCATGCTTACAGTGGCTGTGCTAGCATCCTATTCCATGCGAGGTATCCGCATCCCCACATTAAACCAGAGAAGCTGTGAAGCTAATCTTGGGGTTCTTCTGCAAAGGACGAGAAGTTTCTTTTCTAGTGAGTGACTCAAAGCACCTAACTTAAGCTACTGCTCAGCAATGTCCTCGGAGAAGCCAGCCTCTCTCTGCTGCCCGGAGAGACAGGAGAGACAAGTCAGCCAATGCAAATAAGTACTCGCATCAGTGGGTTCTTTAGTATTTGGATATACATTGCAGAATAGTATTACCAAATACGATATCGAAACCAGTATTACCCTGGCTCAGTATCAACGCAACGAATGGGAATGTTGCTGGTCTTCCTCCTCCCTCCCCTCATTTCATCTGCTTTATTATATCACTATAATTCTGGGTATCTTAACTGCTTGGTTGCTACTGGAAGTTAAAGCTATGTTCATGTATGGTGCACCTGCTGATTTGCTGAATATATCAAGCATGTCCATGTAGAGTACACCCACTGTGCTGGCCTAATGGCAACAGGACACCACCGACACTTCTGATCCACTTCCAGCTGTTCTTGGCGTGCCTCCGAGAAAGACGTCTTTGATGGGTAGACATGTTAGAAAAGTTGGACCAAAAAAAAAAAAAACAACCAGAAAAAGGCAGAAACACAGACTAAAATGGTCGCAAGGCAGATTGCCTAGGTTACATCGTTATTACTTAAATTACCCACTTGTGGAAGCAGCAAATACAGTTCTGAGAACAACGTGGTCCAGGTGGAATTAAGTATGAAACACCTCCTACACTCAGAGATAACTGACTGTATCTGGACTGAGTGCGTGGAGGAGCTGCTGCTTTCTGCCAGTTGACATTTGAAATTATTACTACCATTTGTCACTCTCCCAGTCATAAAACAAGGCACTGAGTGTTTTGCAGAACAGAGATGTACCTTGCCCAAAATAGATGCACCTGGGACACTTAGAATGAAATCAGTAATCCATTACAGGATTGCTTTTCCCTGGCTGTGAATACCAAGCAGAATCAGAAAATTAAGCACAGCGTAGCCTGCTCTATAGCCTTTGACCTCCTCGGAAGTCGTGGAAAGCAAGTGAAGCGTCTCAGCATGTCTAGAAGGACTGGGCAATACGGGACACGGACCAGGATGCTTCTGACTAATTAGTTGCTCAGCATCGGTTGCGTATCTCAACATACTTTGTCCCAGGAACAGCATCTGCCTTGTCATCAGGGCTGCGATAGCAAAATTTTAGGGATTGATGGAGCAAAGATAGGTGATGACATATTGATTTAGGAGAGGTGGGGAGGTAATTTAGCTGTCAGGACAAATAAAGGAGGGGTGGATTTTTGTAGCATTAAGTAGAATAGGGGAGAAGAGGGAAGTCAAACACGATCTTCAGTTTAATCAGCCAGAATGCAAGAAAAAGAATGGTGTTATTAAGTGTATTAATTAACAGAGGTAAAAGAAAGAGTTTAGTGGAAAGTGAGTCCTTTGGGAAGCTTGATCTGAATTCTACGGTTTCTGAAGTGCCCCAGTGGAAATTCAAATAAGGTTGTAAACAACTGCAGATGAGTGAAAGGTGAAAATGAATGATGGAATAAACATGGCCCCAACTATGAAATCAGGTCTGCCAAAGCACATAAATAAGTCACCCAATTTGTGCTCCCCAGATGAATTAATATGCAAATTGAGACCTCAGCAAGATGGTGGAAGATGTAAGTCAGAAGATCTGGACTGGAGAACAGAAGACAGAGCCCAGCAAGCCATTGATGTACAGGACAGTTTCAAACCTGCCTTAGACCAAAACTACCAGTTGATGGGTAAAAAAAAAAAAAACAGCAGAAGGATTCCAAAATATTGGGAAAAGTGGGAGGAAGAAGGGGATAGCTGTGGAGAGAGATACTCAGAGAGCACCCAGAGAAGTCACAGTGACACCAAGTTGCAGAAGCCAAGAGAAAGCAAAAACTCGTGGTCCAAATTTCATTTAGAGAGCCTAGATTATCATACACTGTGCCCAGACAGAAAAATTATCTGTCGTCTTCTGTGTGCACCAAAAAGCAACAGTCATTTGATAGCCAGGGAGAACCAGGGCCTTGAGAAGAAGGATATGAATTTAATGAGGGCTTCTTTGACAACAGTGGTCAACGTGCTCTCCAGGGACTGGGTAAACCCAACTGAGTGGCCACCAGCTCCTTTCCCCTGCAACTCACAGGAGCAGATTGCCCAAGATGTAAGCCCTGACCCTGCAAACTGCTCCACCTGGGCAACGGGAAGGTCTCGACCCTCCCCAGCCAGGATTTTCCTCATTTGTTTCAGTAAGGACTCCATAAAGCAGCCATCATGGACAATATTCCTTTCATCTTGTCCCTTCCAAGACCTACCACACTGATAGTAACTTGCAGGCTGAGAAGTGCCACTTGGTGGCTTCCAGCTGGGGCACGGCCAGGGTAAGGTTGCAAAAGGAAGAGCATGCCACCCATAAATCCCATTACATGCTCCGTGATTAAGCCCAAGTGCCAGCAGTCAGCAGCGTGAACACGCCAGGTAGCTAGCGCTGCCACGACCAAAGCAAGGTGCTAAATTGCTCTGATTTAGCTGAAATCACTAGTATATCTGACTAAAAAATACATGATTATAACTGCTCCTCTGTGTGTCTTTCCATGTTCATTTGAAAGAAGTATGGCAGATCATAAAACACGGCAACATCCCCCAAGCCCAGAGGGTTTAATGAAGAATTAAGGAGATTGTAACTGCATAGCTGAAATAATAGGGAGGAAATTGAATTATTCCACCCATATTAAATGCATATATTCTTGAGCATTTCTGCCAAAATTACTTTGCTAACCCGTGGTGTGAAATACAGTCTGTTTTCACATGGGTGCATTAAACAAAGATGCCTGCAACAGTACAACAGCTTTGAAGAGAACGGAAAGACATCAGGATGAAAAAGCGCTCCCGACGTATGGTTATATCAGCTCTAAATTGTCTCACAGCTGTTTCTGGCTCCATTAGATGGAAGACTGGGTAATTTATAGAAGTCATTTTTAACAATTTGATTGTTGGTATATATCTGCTGAATTGATTGGCTGGGGAGACAGATCTTTATTTTTATAATAGCAATAACATCCTTTGCAGATTACTGCTCAATTTATCCCTGACGTTAACGGTGCTAGCCAGCAACTATCCATTTATATTACGCTGTTATTTCTTAATTACCAGGCTAATTGTAGAGAAGAGCAGAGCCCAGGATGCATGAGATTGACTGGGCTGGACAAGAAACCACAGAAGCTAAGGGTCCAGCAATTTCTCTCTTGATATGCTTACAGCCCTGGCTGAGATCAGTGGGATTTAAACACTCCATCTTGTGCTGCTTTTTTTTTTTTTTTTTTTTTTTTTTTAAGTTTGCTAATCCTACGTGGGCTAGATATTTTCCATTGAAGTCAACGGGAGTTTGGTTACAGATGAGACCGACTCACATAATGTACCTGCTCTTGCATCTAACGATGCTGGAGGCGATCATCCTGAAAAAGAATGAGCTTCCTATGCAGATTAGAAGTCTTTGATAGGCACGCGGGGATGTTCATAGATGACCAGACCAGTGGCCTGTGTAATTCCTGACGCTGTCTTTGAGGGTGGCCAGTGCCACTTGACTCCCAGGTGGCTCAGCTGTGAGCTGTTAGAATGAGTTTGTTCCCGGCGTCTGAGAGTCAAGATGTGGTTTATACCTTAAGGCTCGAAGATATGTGGTCTTTTCTGAGCTCTTTTGGAAATGTGCGTTTATTGCGATGTCCTGGTTTCAGCTGGGACAGAGTTAATTTTCTTCCTAGTAGCTGGCTCGGTGCTGTGTTTTGGATTTGGTACCAGAAGAATGTTGATAACACCCTGAGGGTTTAGTTGTTGCTAAGTAGTACTTAGACTGGCCAAGGACTTCTCAGCTCTCAGCTCTGCCAGGGGCACGAGAAGCTGGGAGGGGGCACAGCTGGGACAGCTGACCCCAACTGGCCCCAGGGGTATCCCACACCATATGACGTCATGCTCGGTATATAAAGCTGGGAGAAGAAGAAGGAAGGGGGGGATGTTGGGAGCGATGGCGTTTGTCTTCCCAAGTCACCGTTACGCATGATGGAGCCCTGCTGTCCTGGGGATGGCTGAGCACCCGCCTGCCCATGGGAAGCAGGGAATGAATTCCTTGCTTTGCTTTGCTTGCACACGTGGCTTTTGCTTTCCCTACTGAACTGTCTTTATCTCAACCCACGAGTTTTGTCACTTTTACTCCTCTGATTCTCTCCCCCATCCCATTGTGGGGGGAGTGAGCAAGCGGCTGCGTGGGGCTGAGTTGCCAGCTGGGGTTAAACCACGACATGCAACCGCCTATTTTAATTTGACAAAATAATATCCGCATGTTTGGTTTGTGTCCTCCAAATCTCCAGGCCTCAGCGCTATCATGTGGCAGTGAGATCTGCAGATTGACCAAGAAATCTTTGCTAAAATACCTTTCTGCCTGACCTTTGAATTTGTCACCTTGCAGTTTTGTCCCCCTGCGCTCACGGGCTGGGAAACAACTGGCAATCTCACTCTGCTCTCCATAGGCTTTTTGGTTTTCTGCATATTTCTGTCATCATTAAATAGATTATAAATCCGAGGTGCAGTCATCTTCTGAATTTTTTGTCACTTAAGAGGAGACGTCAGTCAGTGGAATAAATAAAAAGCTCAAGACTCCCCCAAATAAGAGGCTAACCTCCTATGTTTTGTGCTGTTAAAACTCTACTCCTCCATAGCTGAAATTCTTCTCATAGGTGCTTATTTCAAAAGCCACATCCCAGGAATGATATCCAGTGTTTTTCCTGACCTCAGTGAGTGTTTTGTTTAAGCAAGAATACCGTGAGAGGGGATTCAGTCCGTACTCTGGTAACCAAGGGATTCTCTGAAATGCTCTGTTTTTATCAGAATGGAAGGATGGGGGGGAAGGGGGGAGAGACTCTGCTGCAGGTAGGTAGCAAATTTGCTGAAGATTAATAGAGTGAACATTTTTTTTCTCATTTTGGGCTTTGGAAATTTAGCAACAAAAAGGAAAAGTACTAAAAAAGTGGTTACTTGTCCCTGTCTCACTCAAAGGATTGAACTAATAGTAGCTTTATAGTGAGCACTTAAAAATAGTGGAGTCATTTACCTTCAGTGCTATTTCTGGAGAGGTCTTATCCCTCCCTTTTCATGTCACACCCAAGTTTCTTCCACTTAGACAGCCGGTGACACTGCTTATTTCTGTCACACACTCTTCTTTTTCTTTCTTCTTTTCCTCAAGGGGCGAACCGTTACGTGTCAGGAAGTATTTTCTTTTCAGAGGTTGTTGTTAACCCTTGGATTGTTTGGGGATAGTTGGGAGCAGGATCAGAGAGTTGGGTTTGGGGGTTTTTTATAAGCATGTATTCTGTATGTACTAAAAAGAATAGTGTCCACATTGCTTAAATGTCACCAAGCCCAGCAGGCTGATGGTGACATCAATGGGTTGACTACATACATGGGCAAGCTCCCCTGGAGTTTATCAGTGCAAATCAAAACAGTCTCCACTCAGCTGCTAATCTGGGGCTTGTAAGTGACACTCAAATCCAATTTATTAAAAACACATTTGATTTTCAAGCACACCAGATTCCTGATTAATTTCCAGCACCGGGGGTTATTTAATGCTGTAGGTTTCATTGTCATTTTTGATTTTCCGCAGAGTGCTTGATTGATAGAAGCTATTGTGAGCCCGTTCTTCGAGCACATTGTTCTTGTCAAATAACAATGCGCATCTTATTGATGAAAAGTCAGTGTGCCTTTTATCTATGGCAAAATCATCATGCAAGCTCTGGGACCGTGTGCCGAGCATATGCACATGTGAATGAACAAGTGGTATATTACGCCAGGAAAGTTTGATATCGTAGAGGAGTTACCCTGCCAGTTGAATAGCTAAATTCAGCTGGCGTAACATATCCCAGCAATCCATGACTCAGATGTTAATCAGTGTTAGATGCTCTTTTTATTTTTATGCTACTGCTGAGCGTTACAAAACCAAGTGTCTTGTACCAAGAGTGCAAATCAATTTAAAATTAAATTAGCCTCTTGTTTGGAGGGCACTCAGGGTTTGTTTGGGTTTTGATAACTGCCCCCAGCAATGGCTTTGTAAATCACAGGTGGTAGAGGGGAAAAGACTCTGCCTGGTCTTTTGGTTCATCCTTCTGCCACCCGTAGGATTGCACCCTGCACAAAACATTCCCCTGTGCCCCTTGAAGAGCCAAATCCCCCACCGTGTGCTCTCTCCACTGCTCTGAGGTGTTGCAAGTGAAAGGCGTGCAGGTTGCTTCTTAAGGGAGTGGTGGGATCCTCAGGCATGGAACCCAGAACTGATGGTGTCTCTGTGCTTCTGTCAAAGCAACCTCACAACTGCATGGCCATGCCGCTGATTTAACTCATCGAGCTGCAGATATAAAGGTCAGACAAGTTGGAAGTGGAGCTGTAGTCCAGCGGAAGAGATTTCTCACATACAGAAAAGCGATGCTTTTTAACAGTAGACGAGGTAACCTATGAATATCGATAGGCACCTTCACAGGTCTTCTAGCTAATGATACCGTATGAGCTACAAAAGTAAATGTTTTTCTTTTCTCCTCTTGTTAAGGAAAAACATAGATATTTTATTGAAAAGTTGGTTGTAAACTTTACATCTGTAATGATGGAAGGCAGGTCAGTCATAACCAAAAGCACTGTTGGGTTAGTCCTAGAACAGATACAGGGACCATTTGCCTCTGTCTCAGCCAGCTTTCTTGCTCCAGTATAAAGTCCATAAAGAGATTATTTCTGTTTTCAGATCAAAGTCTAGATGCACTCATCTAATACTCAATGTTCTTGCCAAGAACAAGGGATTCACACAAATAGACGTGAAAACAAAATCCACTTTTCCATCTCCTCTCATGTAGGCTCACCTTCACCTCCTGCCTTTGCTCTTGCACGTTTTGTGGATGTTCTGCTAAGCAAAAGTGAAGAGTCCTAAAACCAAACCCTAACCTAGCCATTCCATATCAGCCTCATCTCCATCTATTGTACCCTTTTACCATCCTATATCTCTGGCAAGCAAACTGTCCTCTCTTGAAGCAATGTCAGAAAGACTGCCCTGTGCATAAGGAGCTTCTGGGAGCATTTAGCACTCACTTAGAAATCTTCTTCGGTACTGAGCAGTGACAGCTTCATGTAGGGTGAACTGCAATCATGAGGCCCTAGACCACTTCCAGAAGAAACTGTACAGAGCTGTCACTGGAGGAAATGTGACTTAGTTGAGGACAAAGAAGTTGAGAGATCTACTAACATTGATTTAACAAAAAAAATGGAACAGAGAGGGATAAGAGGGAAGCTTTCCTTAAATGTGGTACGTTTTAGCCCAAAAAATATTCTTAGTGGGTTTTACCACATGCCATGTCCTCTCTCTGTTTATCTGTCTCAGGTTGAAGGCTTTTCATGGCAGAAACAATACTGTTTGCTGAGTTTGGAAAGAATACCCAGAATCTGTTATAGGCAAATGCATAGTAATAGCCTCATGGGATGGTGTTGCCAAAGTCTCCTCAGCTATTTCATCAGGTAACCACAGAGATGAACAATTTGTAGACAGATGCTAATAAACGGACTTAAGACATCCATGAATTTTCATCTTCAAAGGGCCAAAAAGTTCTTCTCCCTCTGTAAGATGGACATCATAATCTCATAATCTTCTCCCCCAATGTAAGATGGACAACGCATTAGAAGGTGGAGGACAGGAATTCAATTCTTTATATTAGAATCTAGGAAGCTGTAGAAACCACAATATTAACATTTTCTGTCTTTTTCTGCACTTCTTGCAGGATGCCTCTAGAGCATCCTTTGCAGGACCAGGGACTTTGCAAGACCAAAGACTTTGCATTGAGAGACAGCACGAAGGACAAGAGCAGAAGCGTGAGGACCAGTCTACCATGTACTTAAACAGAGCCAATTGGCAGTTGTGGGCCTAGGAGAGGGGCTGGGTATGTTGTTCTGAAATGAAAGCAGATGAAAACTGCAGAAGGATCATTATTCTAAAATTTTTGAAGGCCAGGTTGGACGGGGCTCTGAGCAACCTGATCCAGTTAAAGAAGCTCCTGCTGACTGCAGGGGTGTTGGGCTAGGTGACCTCTAAAGGCCCCTTCTAACCCAAAGCATTCTATGATTCTATGAAAACACCCAGAGTGAGTTGTGATGGCAAGTGAGATGGAGCAAGTACTGTACCCCTGGGACAGGATGGCTGAAAGAGGATTTTGTGATCAAAATAATTTTTCTTAGACAAATTGTTTTACTTAGACAAACTATTTCTTTAGTCTGTGCGTTTGGAGCAGGTAGGGAAATCTTGTTGATCTTCAGCCTAAATCCTTATGCCACAGCAAGTCCACCTCATAGGGACTTTTTGATATTTGGGTTCATTTCCATGAGTGGGTCTACCTCAGCTTGACTTTTGGCAGTTCTTACCTTCTGACCTCCACAATGAAACTTTCTTGGCTGATGAAGCTGTCCACAGAGATGACAAAAAATTTATTACTTCCACTGCTCTCAGCCAGGGGAGTCACGCATTTTTGGGTCTGAAAAGCAGGGTTCGCTTCCTTACTATTTGGGTGTGTATGTGAGGGATTTACTGCATCTATTTGCCAAACATGGGTTTGTTAGCAGGATGTCTGAGTCAGAATAAGAAAAATGGCTGGAACAACTCACAACCAATGGAGGAAAATGGCTTAAACCTCATCAGCTGCAACTCAGCATCCTTGACTCGGGGCTTAGCTCCTGTGCGCAGATTCTGAACTTTCCCTTATGAATCACCCCCTTTCCACAGCTGCTTTAAGCTTTGACAGAAAGTTGTATACATCTCCCGCTAAAGTCCGTGATTTTCCCAGTACTGGTAAAGGAAGAACATTAATTACCTGAAATTGACTCTGCTCCGCTGAGGCACAGCATTTGCCTACAGGATAGCTGATTTTCCGGTATGAAAGGGATTCCAGCAGATGCCTTCCTTTCCTCTTTACTGTTACCCACGCTTCTTAAAAAATCCCCCCTGCACCCCTCAGCATAAACCCCCCAAACTTTTAGATTAATCAAGATACAAATTGCACTCCTGGGAGAGAAAATTTTCCCCACGTCTCAAAAAAAATCCATCCTTGCTACTATGCTGCAGTCCAGCGCCTAGGCTTCAATAGGCATGCAATGAACGAAGACCCAACAGATTGCCTCCTTTTAAACTGAGACACAGCAATGCATCAAACATGCAAATCTGGTCTGGTGCTGCAGCTCCTTTCTAGGATATTTGCCCAAGGGAGCCGAGCAGCTGCCTGCCAGAGCCTTTGATAGTTTTAGCACAGAAAATCTATTATTCATACACACACATACACTGAGCCAAGGATTAATTTAGCTTCAAAGTTGTGCAAGGATATTCCAATACTATTCTAAACAAGGGAGGAATCACCAGCTGAAGTAACAAGGTATGACTGGGGTCAGCTTTTGAGAGAAGCGAAGCGTGATATCTACCAGATGCCACTTCCCGCTAGATGACCATCTTCCTGAGAGGCTGTTGGTGTGAGCGTGCTGACCATGCTTTGTTAACCCCATGATGGAGTGAGATAGAGACCTGCCCTCTCCTTCCAACCCTCCATTCATACATGTCCTCCTGAGATCCCTAAACCTTTCGCATGTTTTCTCACCCAAGGCACCTCCAGGACTGCCTTAGTTTCTTAGAAGATAACACACCTTCAAGCCAATACAACTTCAGTGTGTCCATCCAGACACAGTTCAGGTGTAGAGCTTGTATCTAGAGATAATAGAGAGTTTTCACACTCCGTGGCTGGTCTGTTTGAGTATCTCAATGTTTAACCCACAGATTCATACTTATCCCTTGTATTATTACCCCCATTTTACAAACAGACACCAGCAAAACAGAGGAAATCACAGACTCACAGAATGGTTGAGGTTAGAAGGGACCTCTTGTGGTCATCTGGTCTAACCCCAGTATCTGAAGTAATGAAGCATTATTGGAGGACTTTGGCTGAGTAGATGATTACATCCTTGTGTCCTTAGCCACACTAATGTGAGGGCCTCTGAAGGGTTGCACAATGCTGAATTTTATAACAAGTGGCTTCTTAACAATGAATTATGAGATTATGGTGAATAATGGAGGTTGTTCCCATCATCTTGTCCCATGGCTCCCCAAGTCCCCGCTTTCTTATTCCCCAGAACTCTTGCTCTCCATCCTTTTTCTTCTCCCAATACCCTCGGCTAGCGTGCTTCCCATCATACAACGTCCCATATGCCCCCTTGCTGTCTTCCCCTATTCGAGTGGTGGGAGATGTGGAACACAGAGGTGGGAAAAATGTGAGCTGGGACGTGAGAGAAGAAGGGTGTGTGAGAAAGGGAGACTTGAAGTACTATCTGAAAGGGCTTCTTCTTGGAGCTAGAAAGGAGAAGGGTGGTGGAGCAGAGCTCCCTCCTGGCAAGACTCCCGCTCCATCTGAGCACCGTAAGTTGTTCAGCTGATAACAGAGGGGAAAACAGGCCAGAAGGATGAAATCAAACAGCCAAAACTGCTGTCATGCTGCCATCCTCAAATATGTTTCTCGAATAATCGATGTTCACAGCATGCTTCAGGGCTCAAGAAGCCACTTGGGGTGTGTAGCACTTGAGGAGACCATGAGACCCTCATAGCACAAATGAGAATAAATTAAAAAAAGCCTGTGTGGGGTCCTCTAGCTTTGGGTCCTTCCTAAACAGGAGAGATGAGGCCAACGTCTTTCTGTAAAAGCTTTTTGACATTCTGATGCATCCTTTGAATTCATCAATAAAACCCTTTTTATTTGATCATCTGAATTTCCCTGAAATCCTAATTTCCCCAGAGCATCTGGCTAAGAGTGCAAAACTAAAGGGGAAAAAAAAAAAAAAAAAAAAAAAAAAAAGGAGAAAGCACGAGTTCTTTTCTTTTAATGAGTTCATTTGCTGGCATTCAACTCACAGATTTGCTATTAATGTTAAATTAGCTGGTTAAATTAGCTAATTATGTAAAATGTGTACAATACTCTCCATTTGGGACAACTGGCAAAGAAGGGCTACTCAGCTAAACTGGTGAAGAAACTACATTTTAGACCAAATGAATTAGAAATACTGGAAAGATTCACATCAGTTGGATAGTAGCCTCTGTCCAAAATCCCAAGGAATGAAAAGGCCAATATGTTTTTGAGGGAGCTGGATTAATTTGCTGTGTATTTTTACATCTTTAACACGCATAGCTACAGATTGTGTGTATGTTTGCATTTACTTTTATACATCTAAGTAAGCAGGAGAGTCCCTGTGCTATGGGGCACTCAGGACTTCTGGATTCTCTTCCCAGCTCAGCCACCACATATTCTTGGCACCTACATATTTCACTGATGTCTTGCAGATTTTGAGCAGTTCACTTGAAGCTCACATCTTCAAAAAATATGGACTGACATGAATATGATGCATATTGGGGAAATGGGTGTTGTAAAGCCAGAACTTCCCTCTCCAGGGGGCAAAAAGTATTGACAGAGGAGCAGAAAGGGGCTTTTAGTTTAGGCAAGTGTAGCCAAATGCAAGCCTATGTAATTCTTGGAGTTAACATGCCAATGAAAATGACTCACTGTATCCCTCTGTGTCTTTTGCATTCAGGCATGATACAGAATTTTCTTCGACTGGCATTTGTTGACATTTTAGCATAAATTCACACTTTTTCAAGTCTGCGAAAACCAGCAAATCTCATTAAAAACCGATATTGATACACCGTTGTGCCACCTTGCTCAGGATGCAAATTCAGCTTCTCCTTGTTGCCATACCCTGTTGAGCAAACATATGTCATGGCCTTTGAATATGAAACCGGCAGATGTCTAATTGACCTGAATAAATTTCCAGCATATACCAGAATGGGTCAATAGAAGGTCTTAGAATCCCCCACCAAATTTTAATCAAAACTAATGAGATGAACAAGTGAATGCAGAGATGAGTTATGAGATGCAGAAAATGCTGGGAAGCTCTGCATCTAGAACCACAGGCGATTCATTCAAATGCAATTTTCTCTTCCTGGAGCTCCAGAGAATTTTGCTGGCTGTGTGGCAGGGAAGAGGCAAGAGCAGAGCCATTTAAGAAGTAGTCCAGGTGGATACCATCCTAGCAAACAGCATGGAAGATTTCTCTCTCCAGAGGGAATGGTCCTAGTTAGGAAAAAGGTACTTGGGATAGACTTGTCATGAAATGAAGTTTTGTCAAAAGACTGAGCCAGAGAGCCACTAAACCCTGCAGGATAAAAGTCCTTTGCTAGTAATGAGCTGTCTGCACTTGGAGGAGAGCCAGAACCAGACATAACCCAAATGATGTCGTCAGACTTGGGCTTCCTCTTGCAGCTACCTCCCAGCATGATGGAATCTCTCCTCCCAGCCCAGAATGTTTGAATGCAGATGTAGCTGGGATATATATTAAAACATTGTAAAAGAAGCAGGGCACTGTCGAGTCTCAGTATCAGACACAGCGGAAAAAATTCTGATGCCGTCATGTGGGGGAGGAATTAGATCCTGTGCACGAGTAGAGAGGAGGGATAAAGGCAACATTTTCAGTTGCATCCTTAGGAATCAGACAAGGGAACACTGGTACCAACAGCCCCCAAAGCAGTCCTGGTGTGACGCACACCCCTCAGCTCTTGGCAATTTGTGTTAGGCAGTAAAACTTTGTGGGTGCCACAGTCCACTCAGTGTAAGGGTTCGTCATAGAATCATAGAATTGTTTAGGTCGGAAAAGACCTTTGAGATTATCAAGTCCAACCGTTAACCTAACACTGCCATTCCACCACTAAACCCTGGCCCTAAGCACCTCGTCTGCCCAGCTTTTAAATCCCTCCAGGGATGGGGACTCAACCACTTCCCCAGGCAGCCCCTTCCAGTGCTTGACAACCCTTTTGTGGAAGACATTTTTCCTGATGTCCAACCTAAACCTGCCCTGGCACAACTTAAGGCCATTTCCTCTTGTCCTATCGCTTGTTACTTGGGAGAAGAGACCAACCCCCACCTCACTACAACCTCCTGTCAGGCAGTTGTAGGGAGCGATAAGGTCTCCCCTCAGTCTCCTTTTCTTCCAGGCTGAACACCCCCAGCTCCCTCAGATGCACCCCATCAGCCTTGTGCTCCACACCCTTCCACATCTTCATTGCCCTTCTCTGGACACGCTCCAGCCCCTCAATGTCCTTCTTGTAGTGAGCTGGAAGGCATGATTGTCATTAATGCAATCATCAGCTCTTCACCAAAATGTTTGTAGTGACAGTGTAATATAGGAACATAACAAATAATGAGCCTGAGTCTATGGGCCTGGGGCATCACATCATCTTTTCACCACCTCCCCCTACTTACACCCATCAGCTGTAGATGATTCAGCCAAGACCGATGCTGCTGCTTCTTACAGCAATACCTAGTTGTGTCAGCAGCATTGTACAAACAAGCACTGTACAAACTCAAAACACATTTGCTACTTGCCTTGAAGAGTTTACGGTCTCCATAGGTAACTGCAGGGACAAATCTGGACTTTTTGAAGGTACTATTAAGGGTAACACTTCTCCTGTTGTCGTATGCCATCCCTGACACCTTGGATCTGACTCTTGCTGGTGTGGTCTATAAGGAAGTAGTAACTGAGCTCAGCACATTCTGCATGGCTTTTATCTCATGAAAATACAAGTTTCCACTCAATATTTCTAGCTGCCAACAGTGGATTTTGGGTTTGAAATCAGGCTGAAAGACTGAGTTATGGCTTTTATTACTTTCAGTGCAGACAACAGTTACGGATGAGGGCCCACTCATACTAAACCTTAAGCACTGTGTAAATACACAACAAACATGCCAAACTGGTCATAACTAAGAAACACGTTGAACCTCTGAGGCAGTTATTGTCTGGGTAGGTACTCTGAAAATCTAAGATTTCAGTTTGAGGTTTATATTGTATTTAAAAACATCCTGGTTTTGGACCTTCATCTTCCAAGGAACTCATCCAAAACATCATATTTTACTAGATAATGTGATTTTAGCAGGGGTAAAATGTTGTGGAGAGAGAGCATGAGAGACAGGAGCAAACATTCATTTCACTTGGGTGTCCATTCTTGTCACCATGATGGACATCAAGCAAGTCCATCTGTCTGTTTGACCGGACCTCATCAGTGGAATATGAGTTCTGCCCCACAAAAAGTTACAGACTGGCTTGTGGTGAGGGGAGCCAGATTGCTTTCTTTACCCTTGCAACAATCACATGGAGGAACAACTCATCCATCCAACCTAGTTACGGACTGGTGCAGGCAGTACAGGTTCACAGCAAGAGAGAAGTCCGGTCCCAAAGAATTGAGTAGATAATTCAGACAAAAGTAAGAGTGGAGAAACAATTGCATGGGGCAATGTAGGTTCTTGCTTCAGAGCTCATAAGACATCAGTACCCAAGTAAGGAAGAGGACCCAGGAGTCCTGCACTTGAGGTGACGTGGGATGGATCCTGAAGATGTCCCAGGAAGCGGGGGATGACTGGATCAGCATCTCAGCTGAACTCAGGGTACCCTGCATAAAGGGGGAGCTTTTGCCAAATTTCATCAGGTTTAAGTGAAGTTAAATTTGCCATTTCATCAGAGTTTTCCTTTCCATTTCAGGGTCTTGTGATTTAAGCAAGCAAATGCCCAGCAAGATTAAATGCCCTTTGAGCCTGCTGGGAAAATTTGCATCAACTTTTGACCACGAAGCCTAGGATCTGCCATGTGAGTTGAATGTGCCTTTGGGAAATTTAATCATCAGATCCTTTTTGTCATGGCTTCCAAAGCAGAACGAAAAATTGGATGGCTGATAGAAATCTGCCAGGTTTGAACAGGGAAGCCAGGAACTGGGAGAAGGCAAAGCATATAAACGTGGGTGTTTTCTGTTTCCTGCATTATTGCTGCATTAGATGTGTCAATCTGACACAGGAACTTAGAATGCAGAGAGACAGCGTATTCAGATTGAGCAAAGCCCATTACATTTACAAAGGCTCAGGAGAGATGTCCCAGCAAGACAGTGATGTAATAACTACAAGAAAATGTATTTTCAAAAAGATAGGCCCTTAGCTAAACTGTATGCACCAGGGGATCTCTCTGCAGAAAGCTTCAGTTATTACTTTCTTAAAATCCTTATTACATTTCCAGCTCTATAAAAACTGAGTAATTACTGTCTTCAATTACCTCTTGGCGCCAACTCGATTAATGTCCTTTACACCGATTGCTTTTTGAACTGTTGGAGAGAAAAGATGATCTGGGTCAACTCTATAAGTGTTCTTTTCAATGTCTTGTTAGCTTAAAAGTAGAGACTCATGTTTTCAGGGAAGGGTCATCCCTTGATTTCTCTGAGGAGGTGTAATGGATGGACTGTAGGGAGCCAGACTTTCAATATCAGCATCCAAAATTGAGGTGATGCCAGTGGATCAGCTATTCAGGTGGTTTGTTCTCTCTCTTTCCCTGCAAACGCCCTTGCTCTAAGCCCCTGGGATCTAGGCCAGAGAGATGGCACTAAGTGGGAGGATCAATGGTTGTCTCTACTGGCTTTAATAATTAAAGTTATTGAGCCATTATGTCTTGGATCAACAAACAGGGCTAACAGGTCAGTCGCCCTGGCCTTGTAAATTGATTATTTTTCTACAGACAATATTAGGGTCAGGGGGGCTTGACTGACCTGCTCTCCCAGGTCTTGGTATAAACAACCACTGATTGGGACCATCTGGCCACAATTTGGCTCAGGCCATTCAGTATTCTCAGCAGGAAAATACTTTTCTCCTCTAGCAGGAGTGTGTGGCGTGTTGGTACTGAGCTTGCATCTCCCTTGAGCAGGACCCTGCACTGTGGAATGGGACAGCGTGTAGGATTTGCTGCTGGTAGAGTTGTCCACTACCTCAGGATCTGATATTTCATTATAATCTGGAATTCTATCTTCTGGCCCAAGTCATTTTGGGACTTGTGTGCCATGAATAGCTGGGCAAACGCTCTAGGAAACTTTATCAGCTGCTCATCTCCTGCTTCAGCATCTAATGCTGATACTGATTCAGTAAGGCAAACACAGGAATTTCTTGAACTGTCAGGGAATGATCTGAAAGGAGATGGAAAGAAAGTGGGAGAGGACCACGGCCACTTGACCAGTGTTGGGGATGCTACTAAATGACTCAAGCTATCCTATGAAATCTCACTCTGCAACGTGGCCTCCTGCCCCACAGAGCCCCTTTCCTGGCATGGTTGGCATTTGGCCAGTCACTGGGAGGAAGGCTGAGCCAGCTCCTAAACCAGCAGAGGATTAGGTAGCCTAGAGGTCTGATGGCTCCTTCCCTCAACACGGCAGGGAGTGATCCATGGACCGCTTCCAGAATTCAGATCCTTTCCCCCACATCACAATCTTCCTTATTCCTTGTAAAATCAGCCAAGCAATTCTCTTACCTTCCTGATCCTGGATTTTTTTGGGGGGCCCATCTCTTCTTCAAAGGTTTCCACATGGCTGGCTGCTTGCTACAGCTCCAGGGCCCCACATGGGCCAGTCTGTCCTCTGTAGTGCACCCACACACGGATGCCTCCAGCTAAGGACCCCACTGTTTTCTACCAGTTGATTTTTGGAGTCACCTGAGTCAAGATCTTCAAAGAAACCAAGCTGCCAGGCTCTTGTTTTAACCTATCGAGCCAAGTACCATTAGCGCTAATTGGAGGGATACTGCGTGCTAAGCACTCCAGCATTTCGGCTGTGTCTCAGGCAGGGTTTGCAACTGGCACTAAGCATCACATTGCGGATGCTGCCCTACTCTCTGTCCCCCCAGATAGCTATTTAAAGCTCTCACAGCATATCTACATGGTCTACAGCCACACTCAATAATACAAGTCTTGGGGACATATTCCAAAAACCTGCCTCCTCCTCCCACCTTTTTCCATGTGGTAGGACAAGGTTAGCCTAAAAGGATTTTTGCAGTCCCTGAGGATTCATGTTAGTTTGCAATGCCAAATGCAGATATGAGTAGCCAAAGGTCTTCTGGGTGCAAAGGATTTTCAAGCAGAGACAAGCTGAAATTTGCTCCTTGCGGCACAGTAAAACAATCCCCAGCAGAATATTATTTTGTGTTTGGGTTTTACTGTATTATAATTCCACCCGTCTGTATTTTGATAGTCGGGTCGTGGTGTTTAACTCAAAGCTCTCCTGTGTGCTGGCAATGTTCTCATTCCTTCATCAGGCCCCCAGTGCCACTTTCCTCATCAAGGCTTTCTGCGTCCCTCGCTCTCAGCCTGAATTTTCTCTCTTTTCCTTTGATACCTGCATGAGTTTGGAGCACTGGAATTTTACATGCCAGGTCTTGATTTTTTTTTTTGTTAATTTGTTTTGCTCATTTTGACACAGGACCCTGGTGAAAGTCTATGCCACTGACTTTCTGCTCTCCCAATTAACACAGGCAGGATGAGATCTTCACTACCAGGAATGTCAACCTGGCATATTTCACTGCAGAGAAAAGAATGTGGGTTTTTTTTTTTTTTTCAAAAACTAGAAAATTTAAATATTAGGAAGCTATTGTAAAGGGAAAGCTTATGTGCATAACAAGGTGTGCACATAGGGAAGTGCTTGATTCCCCATCCCTGGAGGGATTTAAAAGCTGGGCAGACGAGGGTTTAGTGGTGGGATGGCAGGGTTAGGGGAACGGTTGGGCTTGCTGATCTTAAAGGGCTTTTCCAACCTAAAGGATTCTGTGATTCTATGCCTCTATGCTCAGTGCTTTCCCTGTTGTTCCTTAACAAGGATGGCATTATCCCTTAACCCCAACATCTGAGTTGCTGCTGTGTGTGCAGCCCAGGTAGACCCTTCCAAATTAGCTCGCAGTGAGTTCCCGCTACTGCCCTCAGCAACTCCCTTAAATCAGCTTCTCGGATGAGTTTTGCAGTTCAAAGAACTTCAGCCTGGGACTAAAGAAAACATCTTTTCCTCTCCTGAGCCTTTACAGACTTCAGCATGGGGTTGGATGTTTCCCAGGAGGTAAGGGGTTTGAAGCACTGCTCAAGGCAAGGCAGGGATGAGTTCTCTAACCCCTGTGCTACCACAGGAGGTCACTTCATCCTTTGTCAGGGGTTTAGAGTCAGCAGACAACACTTACAATCATCCAGGCGTGCATCAGATGGGCAAAGAGTACCTTAACAACTGGGTTTTTTTAAGTGAGAGGCAGAAGATTGCTTCATTCTGGGTAAGAACAAGGGCAGTGAGGAACTCCGCTGGGGTAAAGATGCTTCTGAGTTGCAAAACGAAAACTTTATGTATCAAGAGATAGTTACTTGTGAAAAGGCAGGCACTTACAGGGCCTGCAGGGATTTTGAAGAAGAGAATTTTGCTGCATCGCCAAGGTCCATCCTCATGCCTGAAATCACATGGGGAGACCATACAGAGGAGAGAGCTGGACCCATATTATCAGAGGATTCAGGTGTGGGCCAGCATCCCTGCCCCATTTACCATGCTGCTAGCCTGGTGATCCTCAGTGGCTCCAAACTGTTTTCTGTATTCACTGCTCTTCCTCAGCCCAAGGAAAGCTGAGCATCTGGGAGCAGCCTGGAAATGCAGTCAACGTGTGAAGCCAAACAAAGGAAAAAAAAACCTCTGGATTTTGTTTTCATTCTGCAGCTTTGCTGATTTATATTTCAAGCTATGGTGGGTATAAAATGCTCAGAGATATTCTAGCCCCTTCTTACCTCCATGGCATCAAGGGAGCATTATCTTTGTAAGGACTGAAGACAGAAGTACACTGAGGAATATATCTACCCCCATGGCTTTTCCTGCCATCACATCCCGGCAACTTCTGGATCCACTGAACTAAAACCACTTCAGACAAATGGTTTCTCACTGAAAAAGCAGCAACAGTTTTCCAAAGGTTCCAAAATTTACTGAGCTTGTAATGACTGCAACCAGTCGCCGAGACTGTGATTGAGCGATCAAGATGTTCATAACCCAAGGCTACGCACTTATTGCTTTTTCCCTTGGAAAAATGAAAGTGAGTATGTGTTATATCTTCTCTGGTTCCTTTTCACCTTGGTGAGAAAAGCTCGCAACAAAGACTGTTCACTGTTCTGCGCTTTTTGACTCTTTTCTTATTGTCTGCCTGAATCCATGGTCTATGGCTGGCTTGTATAATCCCTCGTGGGCCCATGTGCACGGTTGTGGTGGGGCCAATCTGCTCCCTGGAGCAGTGACCCCTGGGGCCATCTTGCTACTAATAAGGAGAATTTCAGAAGAACACAAATCTAGCATGAATATTTGTTCTCATCACATGTCCAGATTCTGGGGTAACGGTTTTAAACTGAAACAGGGTAGATTTGGACTAGATATGAGGAAGAAATTCTTTACAATGAGGGCGGTGAAACACTGGCACGAGTTGCCCAGAGAGGTGGTGGAGGCCCCATCCCTGGGAACATTCAAGACCAGGTTGGATGGGGCTCTGAGCAACCTGATCTGGTTAGTGGTGTCCCTGCTCCCTGCAGGGGGGTTGGACTAGATGACCTCTAGGGGTCCCTTCCAACCCAAAACATTCTATGATTCTATGATTCCATGATAAAGCACAGAGAGATTCATAGCCAGATTTGTCAGGTCACATGCATTGGTTATGAGATGTAAAGAGTTTTCCTCTGCATCCTGTTCCCCCAAAGCCAGGTCTATTTTTCACGCAGTTGTAGCATGAGCCCCCATTTTCTGTGAATAACCAGGACACCAGAAAAGGTCGTTGCACGCTAGGGAAGTGACATATAAAGGCCTTGTAATGAGTTAACCATTCATTTAGCCTGCAATGTTCTTCACATCACACAGCCTCAGATTACACAGTTGCATGACAACACAACAACTGGGATAGAAGGCAGTTGAGAGGTCCAGAGATCTTCCAGCACAGTAACATCAAATGGCTAAAGGCTTGAGCAAGGAAAATTAAAACAGGACACATGAGACACAATTTTCATAGAATCATAGAATTGTTTAGGTTGGAAAAGCCCTTTAAGATCACCAAGCCCAACTGTTCCCCTACCCCTGCCATCCACCACTAAACCCTGTCCCTAAGCAACTCATCTGCCCGGCTTATCCCCCAGGCGCCACCCTGCCCCTCCCCCCCCCTCGGCACTTGAGGCAGCCTGAGGGCTCCCCTCGCCCCCTGCTCCAGGCTGAACCCCCCCAGCCGCTCCCCAGCAGCCTGGGGCTCCAGACCCCTCCCCAGCTCCGCTGCCCTTCTCTGGACACGCTCCAGCCCCCCCAGGGCCAAGGACAGGGGCATGGTCCCTGCCCTGCTCCTGCTGGCCACACCATTCCTGATACAAGCCAGGATGCCGCTGGCCCTCTTGGCCACCTGGGCACATTGCTAGCTCATATTCAGCATATTTTAGTTATTTTAGTAGAAAGAACAAATTTCTGTAGGAACGGGTTATGATGGGACTGGGTGAGTAGCCCATCAGCAGGTGTTTCAGAATGGTAGGTTTCTGCAGGACTTACTGCATGAAGTCTTCTGGTCTAAGTTATGCAAGAAGTTAGACAAAGACATCACGGTGTTCACCTCTCACCTTAAGAGCAATGAAACCAATGTAAATTCCGCAACTTACATTTCAACCTTCCCTGAGGTGTATTTTATTACCCTGCTTAATTATGCTACATAAATCTCCGCTATGCTAAGGTTAAAATGTGGCCTCTGCCCTGATGAGTTTATAACTTAAATAGATGAGACACATGAGTTTCAGAAGGAAAAGGTGATATAACACAGAAAACAGCAGCGCAATGATTTGTAAATTTAAGTTGTGTCATTATAATTTTAAAAATATCAGTGGTGTTTAGGGGAAGGGATTAGTAAAATGTAAAGATGAAGGAAGAGGGGACACAGTGGAAAGACGAGATGAATTGGGAAAGAATGGGGAATGGAGGGTAGCAGTGAAGGGGTGATGAAAGAGAGCAAAAGCAGCAGCCGAATGGTCTTCAGCACCTGAATGATCGTCTTCAGCAGCTGTGACAGATATCTGTTAGTTTGTGACAGATATCTGTTAGTTGTGCTGACCTAGTTTGTCACCAGATCCCTGGAGCTGGATACGTCTTGAAAGGTTTTTCTTCTCCAAACTCACAAAGATCATAGGAAAAAGAATGATGTTGCATAAAGGGTAGGGCTTGCCTTTCCTAAATGGGAATTGTTAAAACCCTACACCAGTCACACCAATGCCATCTTTAGAGATGATAAAACCCTTCAGTTAATTTTACTGCATTATATTTCATTTTATAGATGTACAGCAGATTACACTTCATTTTCTTGCTGAGCATTTAATATTACCGTACCGGACTTTAAATGAGAATTGCACAACCTCTGCTGCATCATTTGGAAATTAATTACTTACACCATCATCTCTAGGAACTTTTTGGGTGCACTGACAGCTGAAATTCCTGCAACATCCTAAAGCAAATCTCCAAGAGACCCATCCTCCTTGTGTTTCAAAAGTCACCTGGACCACACTTCTGTAAGGTTATTACGATGGACTGGCTCTGCGGTGCTGACATCTCTTAATCCACTGTCAGGTCTTCTGGTGACTGCAAAATCATTGATGAAACATTACAAGATGCAGTGATCTTCTGTCCTAATGTGTCTGCCTCAAACCCTGCACACTGCTGATGGAGCTGTGGGGTTCATCTGCAAGTATCTGTCTTGCTGATTTTGTCCTTCTTGCTGACAATAACAGAAAAAATTAAAGACATCTATCTTCAGCCTTATTCAGTGCCCACAAAACACTGCTGTACAATAAAGCTGATTTAAGTCTGTTCCTGTAGATTTGGTGCTTCAGTGAGCTCTTTATCACAGTGCTTTAAAGCTGCAGTGCCTGTAGCTCTCTGAGCATCCTCACTCTTTGACTCCCCACAAACACTTCCCGGCACCAGATATTTGGGGGTTACCATCACTGCCATCTTGCAGATTGCTTACTCTTGAACAGTTTCCAGTCTGAACTTGAAGGCTGCTTGATGGGTATGTCCAGAGATTTTAGATTTGTCCAGCCTGAGAGTCAAGCCAGTGACTAATTCTTCAGGGCTCATCTTGCCCACCAAACTGGAATAATTCCAGGGTGATGGGTGGTAACGTTTCTGGGCGAGGGGAAAGCCAGCCTTTCTCCATCACTTAAGTCCTGAGACTGGGCACAACACACTGTCCCAGGCAGGGACAGTGACAGGGGTCAGGATGGTATCACCAAAGGAGTTGGCTGGCACCATCAAAGGTAACATGGAGCAAACATTGCCAAAAACCATAGCAGCAACACTTGACAGATATAGCACTGTTGGTGTTACGCGCATTTGAAGCATGCTGCTGCTCTGGTATCACATTGCAGAAAGTCTTGCATGGTTTCTTATTAAAGGAACTCCCCAAAAGAAACACTTTTTCTCACTGATGTTTTGCCTTAATGAAAATGCAGGATAAGAAGGCGCTGGTCAAACAGCGGGGAGGCTCAGATTTGTAACATGCAGGAGGGCGTTGTGGAAAGCCCCTTCAGAGCCACCGCTGCCTCTCTGTAATGTCCTTCAATGTGGCTGTCCTTCAGTGCGTTGAACTGTAGACTGAGTATAGATCATTCCAGTTTCTTCTCCTTCTTGGCAGCAAAACTTTGAGACTGTAAGGTAAAAGTGGAGGGTTTTGCGTGCTTGATTTTAGTATCACTGGGTCACAGTTTCTCCTGTAAAATGGGGGTTATGATGTTTGCCAGTGATCTATTTACTTTGTCAAAAGTGCTATAGAAGTACAACAACTGTCGTATTATCCTTCTCTTATATCACTTCATAGTAAATTAAATTTGAGGCCAAAAGGACTGTTCAGCTGCTGAAACTTATGCCCCATTTTCTGCAAGGGAAGCCTTGAAATTGGATGTCTGATGTCTCATTTTGGAAGGATTGATACCATTGCTGCTTTTCTGGAAAATACAAGAGTGCGTTGCTGGTACTGGGAGTTTTACTTACTTCAGTTCAAGTTTTTGTTGTTTCTCTTGCCTGAAGCTGCTAGTTACACAAAACAGAAAATATCCAAAGCTGTATTCAGCAGGATGAAATACTACTGTGAGCAGTGGAATTTATGAAGTCTTATCTCCAAAGGGTTTGTATGTCATGCTTGGCTGTCTACAGTTTAATAAGGTAGGCCTCTGATCTGAGGGTTTTTCCTGGGGTTGAGGCATTCATTACCTCTCCCTCCCATGTGAATTTGCTGGAATACACCAGCCAAGTGGTTCCACCTCAGTGCCAGCAGAAATCTGGGACTTTCTTTTGTATCCAGCCACCTTCTTACCCCAAACTGTAGGAACTTACTGGCTCAGATATCACCCGAGGCAAGTGTTGATGTCCAACAAATCCACAAATCATTACATGGAAACTGATGGTCAGCTAGACACGGGGAGCTTAGTGGAGCTGGGTCAAAATGAGAAGCTGGTGGATAGGATCTAAGAGCTCCTTACAGAGCGGCTGGGGGATAAAGAGCATAACTAAGCACAAGAGAGTCAGGATGTGAGTGTTGTTTTTTATGTCTCTTATACACCTCAGTTTTTCCATGTTTCCAAATGAAGATAAGGCTTAACGATTTTAACTTCCACCAGCCAACGTGCAGCCTGCAGCTGTTCACCTAAACAAGATGAGGAGAGACAGGCTGAGGATTTGGAAGCTGAGGACAACTGAATGCCAGACATCAGATGGGAGGTTTGTCTTACAAGTAAGATGGGAGGCACCATCGCTAAGTCACATTTAGTCTTCCTAAGCCCAAGGTTTGGTGCATCTACAATACCCAATAATGATGAAAAAACCTGATATTCCTCCTATATGTGTTGTCCCTGCCAGAAAATTCTGTTTGAACAAAGGCCTCATGCAGAAGTGTAGACGTGCTTTGCAGAGAAGGCTATGGAGCTTGTTCAAGCTCCTGGAAGGTGAACGCAGGCGCTGGGGCTCAAGCCGCACGTGACTCAGAAACTGTGCTAAGGCGTAATAAGATTAGAAAGCTGCTCTACCATCTTGCAATTCACTGTTTACCAGGGAATGAGATCAAAACAAGCCATGATAAAAGATTATTCCATGGGATCAATTATGGGGTTTGTACCCCTTTTTTGACAAGCATCATTCTGGCCAGGTCTAAATAAGGTCACCAACTGCATGAACAAACTGGTTCAGTCTCATCTCTCTGTATTGCTATGGATTGCACAATTGTAAAAACAGCATTCCCTTAGTAAGGGTAAGTAAAATAAAGGGGAAAAAATGAACCCAAATAATCTGGGTTTTGATGGTTTACAGAAGGAGAGCAGCTCATCTTCTTTCACAATGTTTTACCCACCTCACCTTCTTTCACAGCGTTTTACCCACCTTTGAAAAGAAACGCCTCACACTTCCACTCTGATTTCCTTCAGGGATTGCATTACCATAGGTTCTGTGGCTTTGACATTGGAAAAGCAGCAGTACTTTTCCACTTAGCTTAGTCTTAGTTGCTGTTTTCTCTGCAGAAGCAGTGCACAGTGCAACTTGGGAAATGTCAGGAGTCAAAAAACAATAAGAAGGCATTCGAATCATATCGCTGCCTTGATTCCCAGCATTAAGCCAGGCAACTTCTTCTCCTGCCACATGAGTTGCTTACTTCTTATTCACAAGCTGAGATAGAAAGAATTGATGGCAGCTGCGTGCTGGGAAGAGATACTGATTGTTGTCATATAGGAAATCCAGAAATACAACCTAAACCACCTTTAGCTCACACTTATGTAATGGCAAATAGGAATAACAAGGTCATCCAGACGAGTGACTAACCATAGGGCCAAATTCTGATGTTTCAGCACACTTTCATTCAGTTCTTATTCAGGTAGATGATCGATAAAGCCTGATAAAGCTTCATAAGAAAACCAGAATTAAGTCTATTGAATCATAGAATGATAGAATCGTTTAGGTTGGAAAAGACCTTTAAGATCACCAAGCCCAACCATTACCCTAACCCTGCCATCCCACCACTAAACCCTGGCCCTCAGCACTTTTAAATACTCCCAGGGATGGGGACTCAACCACTTCCCTGGGCAGCCCCTGCCAGTGCTTGACAGCCCTTTCAGGGTAGAAATTTTTCCTAATGTCCAACCTAAACCTGCCCTGGTGCAACTTCAGACCATTCCCCCTCGTCCTATTGCCCGTTACCAGGGAGAAGAGGCTGACCCCCACCTCACTACAGCCTCCTCTCAGGCAGTTGTAGAGGGCGATCAGGTCTCCCCTCAGCCTCCTCTGCTCCAGACTAAACACCCCCAGTTCCCTCAGCCGTTCCTCGTATGACTTGTGCTCCAGACCCCTCACCAGCTTTGTTGCTCTCCTCTGGACATGTTCCAGAACGCCACGTCTTTCTTGTAGTGAGGGGCCCAAAACTGAGCACAATATTTGAGATGTGGCCTCACCTATTGCAAGAAGTAGGGGCCTGGGACCCAATTCTTTGACTGCGGACCAATTTCAGAGTAATGCAGCTGACGTCAGGGTGACAAGCTCTGTAAGAAGAGCTAATGTATTTTGTTAAACTGACTGATAGATGCCAAGTGAATTATGCTCGCTTTATACAAGCCCGTCTTAGATGGAAACTCTGGCCTTCACTTTGCTCCCATTTACACTGATGCAAGTCAAAGGTAATTTCATTATAACTAATCTAAACGCATTACAGACAGGGCAATTACACCTGTAAGATATTGGTGTGAGCTGAACCCTTTTCTCTGACATTTCTGCTAATGTTTGAAATGAAATAACGCAGTAAAATGTGGTATTTTAAAAAATGTTAAACCTGTGGTTGAGAGACCCGTGTGTCCAACAGCACTGAGCATTGGTAAATCTGATAGATGTAGGAATTCACAAGTAACACTTAGAAAATACCAGTGGATAAATTGTGGAAAGGAATTGCAGGTAAGACTAGCTCAGGAAAGGGGGAAAGCAATCTCCTAGAATCACACAAGTCATATGAGGAAGGGAGCTCTTTGCCAGTGGATTTTGTAAAGACTTCCCAAAGGAAGTCAGCCGTATTTGCAAAAGAACTACTCTGCCTGTGCCTGTTCAGGCTTCTTTTTGGCATAGCTCTCTGCCACTGCGGTGGTCCCTCGGGCAACTGGCCCAGTGAATGAGAAACAGCAGAGTACGTGCTCGCCTCCGCACCGAGCCCTTTTCTTTCCTTTTGAAGGGAGGATGGGGAGGAGGAGTGAAACCATCTGTGCTTCCCGGTCCCTTCTGGTTTAGGGGGATCCTTTACTGAGCCCCTCTAATATTTACAGAGAAGTTGTGACAATGATTAATTCATGATCAAGAAAAAAGTCAGTTTGGACTTTATTTGGTTTGAGCAGTCAAGGAAGCACCCATTTTACTAGATATACCTCGTAGTACTAAAATGCTATGTGAAGGAAATGTGAAAAGAAGTACCTTTCCGTCCCCTGATTTCCAATCCATCAGTTTTCACATTGAGATCCTTTCTTGCAAGCTGTGTAAGGAAAAAATGCTGTTCTCATAACCCTTCATCCTCATTGTATCATATATTATTAATGAAGAAAGACTTCAGTGTTCATGTGCTGCATCAGGCCACACTACGTTGATTTTTTCTTTTCTTTTGTTAAAAGCAAATATAAATTCACACTTATAGCTCTGCTTGGGTTGGGAGTGAAGGGAAAGGGCTTGTAAATGAAACAAGACAGTGGTTCAGCAATTAGAGCCCAAGATTGAAAGTCAGCAAGGTTACAGTTCTGGGGGAGATTTGCTGTTGTTTGTCCTGATGAAGTTCCTCCTAAATGAGGTGATTATTGTAGCTGTCAGGAATGAAAAGGTAGGACACATTGATTTCATCCTCACTGCAATCTCCAGGACGTGCCAGTACAGAGCAGTCAATATGAATTGCCAATTAACAAAAAAACAATATTGGCAAGTCGGCAGTTTGAGAAAAAACTCCCTCCAGCCAGCGCATAAAACTCCTGCCATTCGAATCACCATCCTTGAGCAAAGGCATTAGCAAACCTGCCCAGAAAATCAACAAAGATGAGCTTTTTTGGTGTATCTGAATAGCAAATTGTAGATTTGTGTGCCTGTCTGCACAGGGGAAATGGAGCAGAACAGCTGTACAGGAACACACTTCAAAAGCACACCCCTATCTGGAGATAAAAATCACTTTACTTTGGAGTAATTATTCTGTTCTGAAAACACATTTGTTATTCAGGAATAGAGTATCTTTTATTTCAGAATTAAAGTGCCCATGCTCTTATTTTGCCATTCAGCTAATGATAATAGATACAGCTGTTGATTATAGCGATTCTTCCACAATAGCTACTGTGAAAATCTTCCCCATATAAATAAGCCCTAGGAATACCATGCTTCCAATTACCTTGTATTTCAAATACAGTTCATGTAAATGGATACTGTTGACTTACCTACAGATTTCGGCAATTTTCATGCGATTAAAGTTGTTAACGTGCAGCTTTGAGATGAAGAAACAACTCCAGAACAGCAGCCAGGAGCAGTGTCTTTGACATGATGGAGTGAACCTGGTTTAGAAAACACCCAGCAGCTCTTAGTACCTGACTGTTACTGCACTTGCTAAGGAATTTCTGCCTCTGCAATAACAACCAGGGTCTTGTGTGGTGCTTTAAACACAAGCTCTCAAAGGACTTGACCAGAGAGGTATTGGTATCACAGAATGGCAAGGGTTGGAAGGGACCTCGGGGGATCATGTAGTCCAACCCTCCTGCTCAAGCAGGCTCACCCAGAGCAGGGGGCACAGGACATCATCCAGGCGAGGTTTGAATATCTCCAGAGAAGGAGACTCCACAACCCCCCTGGGCAGCCTGGGCCAGGGCTCGGGCACCCTCAAAGTCAAGAAGTTCTTCCTCACGTTCAACTGGAACCTCTTCTGCTTCAGTTTGTGCCCATTGCCCCTTGTCCTGGCGCTGGGCACCACTGAGAAGAGTCTGGCTCCGTCCCCGTGACACCCACCCTTGAGATATGTGTTGATGAGGTCCCCTCTCAGACTTCTCTTCTCCAGGCTAAACAAGCCCAGCTCCCTCAGCCTTTCCTCGCAGGGGAGATGCTCCAGTCCCCTCATCATCTTTGTTGCCCTCCTCTGGACTCTCTCCAGGAGTTCCTCATTCTTCTTGAACCAGGGAGCCCAGAACTGAGCCCAGAACTGGACACTATCCCTCATCTGCATAATGGGGAAAGTGAGGCTGCGGTTGTAGGATGACTTGTTCTATGTTGCCCAGCAAGCTGGTGAAATACAACCTTTTGGTTTCTAGAACACAGTGACATACACCTTTCCTTTTCTAGAGAAGATGATCCTATGGGAAGAGATGGAGCGCGTCAGTGGTAAGGCAAGAGGCACTACGAGCAAATAAGTTGTCTTTCAGTAAGCGTTGTGTGTCAAAGATCTGCCACTTCCCAGTTTGTGAACTGACTCCGATCTGTGCAAAATCCACAAGTCAAATACAAAAATCTGACTCGATCAAGCTTGCTTTCAGAGCTGACTTTGATGATCACCTGGCCCATTTCAGTCCAAGTCACCTCACCACCTTCCTAGGGAAAAATAGGGGAAAACTATTTTTAAAAACACAGTAACTGAAAGCCATGAAATGACGTGATGCTTCGGCAAGCCCTTGGAGATGTACTTGCAACCAGAATCCGCTCAAGGCTCTGTCGTGCCGTTAATATTTAGCATTAGCTAGTTCATAGGACACGTTACTCTAAGTATCTAGAGGATTTTGTTCATTTTAAACCCTATAAACATTTAAGCCCTTCGCTGTTCAGCGTGCCGAAGGCCCGGGAGCACGCCTGGCGCCATGAGGGTGGCTTTGGTCCCTCACGCTCCCACCCCATTTTCTGCAGCTTCCAGAGCGAACGGTGGCGTTTGGGCACAGCCCTCGTTGGAGATGTATCTTGTCTGGTCGGTAATTTCTTCATCCGTTGGTCAATTTTAACCGCCTTTCGAAGGGGAGGATTGCGTCGTCGACGGGGCGTTTCAGTCAACTCCAGGCGGAGACGGCAGCAAGGCCGGGGCTGCTGCCATAAAAACTACAACTCCCAGAGTGCCCCGCGGCGCAGCCACACGCTGCACCCCCTCGTGCTGCCGCGCGCCCCACCCCCCTTCGCCTTCCATTGGGTCACAGGCCCGCAGCTGCCCGCCTTCTCTCTTCTGATTGGCTGCGCTGCACCAGCACGGGTGGCTGCCTTGTGTTTGAGGGGGGTGCAAGATGGCGGCGGGCGAGGCGGCGGGGCGCTACCGGAGCACCATGAGCAAGAGCAAGGACCCCTCGGGGCTGCTCATCTCTGTGATCAGGTAGGGGCGGAGCGGCCCCGCTCCGCAGCCTTCTGTCCCGGCCGCAGGGCCGCTCCTGGGGGTGACCCAGGGGCGTGTGCGGGCCCTGCCGTGCTGTGGGGGCCTCCCCGGGCCGGGCCTCCAGAGGCTCGGGTCCTTCCAGGGCCCTGACAGCGGTGGCGAGGCCTCAGTGCTGGAGCAGGCCTTCTCCTGAGGGGTGTCCCGCCATCCTCCCACCCTGCCCGGCTCACCCCTTTCTGTTCCCCTTACTTTGCTGTATCCTGGGGTCAGAGGAGTAAGCCCTGCAGTTACCACTAGCTTTATGCTAGGGAGGGTCAAGGCACTGCCTTCTTACTGCTCTAGAGTTGGTGTTTGACCCCCGTCCACAAACTCAGGACAGCAGTGAGTAAAATACGGCTGGTTGGAAAAGCAGTAGGACTAGGAAGTGCTGTGTACAGACTTTGTCCTGTTTTGGGAAGCAATAGTGGGAGAAGTGCTACTTCTTCTGAGTCTAACCATCTTGAGGGGGATGAAAAGAAAGTAGTTGCGTCTAGTCATGTTTAGACTATTGATTTTTGTCTGCCCTTATTCCTGCGCTCTCATCTCTGCTAGAGGAGGATTCTGTGATACGCTTGGAGACAAGCAAGGACCTGAATTCAGTTGACTGCTTTCCCTGCTCAAGCCTTCCTCAACTGCTTGCTCATCTGTTCTGTGTTGCCTATAACCGGTGGCTTGGCAGCTGATTTTCCGCACTGAAACTTTTAAATATTGGCCTTATTCGCACCCTTTAAAGAGGGTGTGGGCAGCAAGCAGTCATACTAGTGCAATACTGTGCATTGTAATGAATTTTCAAACTTTGTGGCCTACTGTTTTTGCCAGAAACCATGGTCATTCATGTTACTCTGGAGAAGTTATTGTAGTTCTGTATCTAGGACATGTTACTATTTTAAAATCCTCTATGAATGATAATGTTTAGGACAAGATTCTGTTCTTTTTCATTATTCGGAAAACTGGTCCTTCAGATCTTGCAAAACTTGAGGTGGATGGTGACTCCAAAAAAAGCAGCTGCTTCACAGAACTGCGTAGCCTTTCCAGGGTTGTGACTTCAGTTTCTGAATTGTATGGTAATAGGTTACAAAGAATCATGCTGAACAGTGAATGAAAGGTGATGCTTAACTCAGACTGTGGTGATTGACTTTTCAGTGTTATCTATGTGTGGTTCATTAGTTTTATAAGAAAAATCGTTATAAAGCCAGACAAGTTTAGGCTGGAGTTACATGTGTGTATATATATGCAGATGGAGAAAAGTATTAATTGGTATGACCTCATATAAACATGAGGCATGGTAGTGTACTTCAGTAACTTTTTACTTTGTATATAACAGATGTTGAGAGGGAAAGGAGTGGGAAGCTAATACCCAAATACATGACTCCTAAAATGGGTGGTGTTCCTGCAAATTTCTTATCCAGGCCTAAATGCACAGGTGCAATTGTTCATGAGTTCGCGTGGACTGTTTGCATGATAAATACATGAGTGGTTGTGAAAACCTGAAAAAATCAGGCTTCTCGCCTGGATTTTGAATTGTTACTGGGCGCTTACACCTTATATTTGGGACAAGGATATAGAGGGTGGATTTAAGGTGTGTTGTGTGTAGTGTTTCTTTAGCAGCCTCAAGTTTGAATAAGCTGGAGAGGCAAATGTGGTAAATTGTAGCTAGGTAACCTTAATTTAGAGAAAATACAGTCATTTATAGACAGTGGAAGAATGAATAATGTATGTGCATTGACTGCTGCATTTCCTGCAGTATTTTTTTTTTTAATGTTTCCTATAATTTCCAAGGGTATTGTAAGTGCCTCCTTTTGTATCTCTATTTTGATAAATCTGGACTTGTTTTTTCAGTTATAGTATAAAATAAGAGTGAGCTCATGTTACTGTGTTCTCCAAATAAGAAATCATGTTTGTCTAATAATCTTTGCCTTACAGGCACCGATACCTTGGCTAGTTTAGGTCCAGTGTTTAGACACAACATTGAGGTCATTGACTTCATGAAATTAAAATTATTCAGTAGAACAGCCTGATAACAAAACCTCCAGAATTTATTTAGAACTTGGTTTGGATGTAGAGATTCTTTGCAGAGCTTGAAGTATTACATTAAGCCAGACCATGAAAACCTTCAAAATAGAGCTGATTGCAATGGAAGGAAAAAAATATTGTGTTAATAATAAGTGTTGTGTTAGTAACATTCACTTTTCTTAGGGTTAGCCAAGTACAAAAAGCAAAAGGTTTGGAAAGGAATTTAAATCACTTTCTTCTGGATGTTGTTTTTGTGTAGTCGCTCAGGTGAGGATGAACTTGCTAAGCAACAGGTGAAATTTTTCATTGTGTTGTATGCTCATAAAATACCACTGCAAACAAATTTAGACCTGGGTGGGTTAAATGTATCTTTCTTGTAAATTTACTCAGCTTCAGAAAAACATCACAGGTCTTACCAGTAGGCTATTGGTTTGAAATGTAGCAAAGTTTTCTTTTCTTGATAGCTTTATTTCCAAAACATTTATGTATAAAGTCTTCTGCCAGCCCTTGTGGTTTTACACTTGCATTTCCCTGTTTATTTAGAAGACTATTTATTTTTCTCTTGTTGCTGTGTGAAAGCCCCATAAAAGGAACTAGGGTATGAAAAGTAGCGAAACTTTGACTACATTCTTCTGCTGTAAACAAACAAAACCAGAGGAGTTTTTTCAAGTGTTAGGATATTTTACCTGGTTATAGCAAAGACAGTTATGTCTTTCAAAAAGAAACATCATTTAGGTCTGCAAAATGTATTTTGTGTGATTGTCTATAAAAATGCTTTGGAGTATGAAGCTGAAAGGCCTTTTATAAATATAAATTATTTTATTAATGAAGGGATAACTTTTGATATTTACTCAAGCTCAGTAGCTCTCTGTTGCAAGAGACTGAATCATTTACTTTCCTCTGATACTAGATGTAGACGTTCTTGTACTTATTTCCGTGGACTTCCCAGGAGAAAAATTGTCTCGCTTTCAGGGAGAGTATTTGGGGCCAGACCCTTGACAGAGATTCATGTATTCTAGCAGCACTGAAATCAAGCAAGAAATGGTATTTTATGGGGCTCTAGTCTAAAATCAGGGTGCTGCTGCTTCAGAGAAGTTCAATGCATAAATGTCAGTGTAGCGGTGTAGGTTTCATCAGTGTTATTCATCGCAGTCGCAGTATACTTTGGAAATTTTGGGCCATCACTAGTCTCTGCCGTGTTCCTTTTCAGCAGCTCTGAATGCAGAAAACTCTTGACATGAAGGAAGACCCAACAGAAAAGTTTATCCCACTTTTGATCTCTTTTCTGTCCCTGTGAAGTGTCAGCTTTTCCTATTGTATTGGGGAATGTATTTGTTCTTTGGGGGTTGTTTCTTGTAGGAGGATTCATGTACTGATCGAACTCACCTTGGTTTTCCGGTTCTTGCCAAGAATTGAGAGTAAAGACAGCCTTCTGTATGGACTAATTTGGAAGAAGTTGTTTCCTGAGCAGAAGGAGATGTGCTGCTCAGTATTTAGAGTACAAAACTGAAAATAAAATCCTGGTGTTTGAGCTGAACCGGGATCTGTTGGGTGACGATAACCCTGCTAAGGTTGTCTGGCTCAGAGGGAAGATTTCTGGTTCCCAAGCCACGCGGTGCAGATGTCTGGTACCCGTGCTGCCCAACAGCCCCGACTCGAGCCAACCGGCCATGTCCATGTAGCAAACCACCCTTGTGGGATCCTTGTTGAACCTCATCGGTTCCAAAACCTGTACATATCTATGAACAGCAGTTCAGCTTGTTTGCCATCATAAAACCTGTCTTGCATCCCACAAGTAGGATGTTTTATAGAAACACAGTTGTGTTTCTTGCCCAGTGTTACAGGAGCCACGAGGGCACCAGCCCTCCTGGGTTATTAAAAAACTGTATTCGGTGGATGGAGCGGTACCTGGTGCCTTGTCTGTCCTGCCTGTAGGAATGCTGTCAGGAGTGAATGATGTGCAGCACTGCCCCAAGACAGGACTGATTGATCCATTCGAAAAGAGCCAGGAGCTACCGGGGAAAGTGAGTTATGAGGCAGTGTAGTCATACCCTCAGCAGTGCCACTGCTGGGTTACATTGAGTTCTTGGCCACAGTTTCCCTCTTGTTTCTTCTAAAGGAGAAATAGAGGTTTCAGAGGGTAGGTATATTCATAACAATACATCTTTTGGAAGTAAAGAGTGTTTGAGAAGCTTACAAATGTTTGCAAAGTCTGCTATTAAATTCCCCATCTTTGTTGCGTCTCAGGGGAAGCCCTTCTTCTCCCTGTGCCTTAGGGGATATGAGAGTATCTTCAGTTTGCCCTTGTCCTCACATTGCTGAGAAGAAATGATCGTTTTGCTACCAGAAGATGTAGCTCCTGGGATTGTGACTTCTAGAGTAGGATATTGGATGTCAGGGCTTTACAGCTTTTGTCCCATGCTTCCATGGTCAAATGCGCAGTGCTTGCGGTCATGCCTCAGCACACCCACTTTAAGAACGTGCTAATTCCTTCACGTAGGAGAAATGTCCTTCAAGTTCCTTAAATAAAAGGTACTCTGTAAGGTCAAAATGCTGTCACTGGAGACCAGTAGAATTCTAATGCTGGTCACATGGGCTTTGGCAATGTCTTTTTAAAAAATAGTGCAGAGAATGGAGAAAATTCTGCTCATCTACTGGAGGACAACTTGGGGAATATTTTTTTTTTTTTTTTATCTTTCAGAGGACAAACACATGTATGTATATTGATTTTTCTTAACCTTTTGTTTTGTTGGTAGCTGGTTGAAGCAGCTTTTGTACTCTGAAACAAGCAACCTGGCATTTAGCAAATGCTATTTTTTTGAGAGATCTTGTCAGATTTTTAATTGGTGAATGTGTCTGCCTTTTATTTATTGTTGGGCGTTTTTCTTTCCAGTTAAAGGTTGCTATTTTTTAAAACTGGCCTTTAATAGCTGCTTTAATTGGGAGAAAACAAACTTTAGCAGTGACTCCGTAAGACCTTATTGAAATCTTTGTGCTAAGCTTTCACATAGGCAAACACATATGACAGATGTCACGGAGAACTAAAAGTGAGGCAAGATATAGTGCATTTCCTACTTTCATGTCTGCAGAAGTTGAAATTACAGGCAAAAAACCTTGAACATATTTTATTTTTCACAAGTGAAATTCTTTCTCTTTTTAAGGCTTTTTGGCCATTATTTTCATTACATTTACAGTGAACTTTGTTAAATGGATTCTTACTAATGACCTGGCATTTGGTCTTCTCTTTCTGTCTAAAGCAATAGAACGGATATCCTGGTTTGTGATGTCGAGTGAGAAAGATGGATGTATAGCAGTTGCCCTTGCTGTTACATTTGGGAAATAGCTGCTACAAGAAATAAAGCAGAGTTATTCTGATCTGTATGTACTGTAATGGTCTCTTAAAACCACTTTTATTGCTAATGGTGTTTTCCAATGTTATAAGGGTAGCAGTTCTTCTACGAGACAAGTAGCTCAGAAATTCATCGAGAATAAATTGCATATGGCAGAGTATGGTTTTAAACTATAAATTTTCCTGCAATGATGTTGAGGCACTTGTAGAAAACGTATGCATATTTGGCAAGTGTTGGGTTGTAGCTTGATACAGGTACTTGGTTACATTTAATAGCAACCATAGGTGAGGGTGCCCATGTGCCTACACAACCATATGCGAAAGGACGGTGTGTGTGACCAGCCCTTGTTAAAAGCTCAAGGTACTTTATTTTTCAGCTCTTATTTTCACTTTAGACAGTGCATGGCGCAGAGTCGGAGTTTAGCCTGCCCTTACAAAACTAGAAAGTGGAAACAGTTGGTTTTGTTAATAAATGATTACAAGTTCTGTGGTTTCAACTCTTTCAAAGATGTTGCCTCCAACAGCTCTTCATTTCAGTGCAGTATTGAAACCTTCAGGTTAATAATGAATTTCCCAAAGCCTCTTGCTCTGATTCATGCAGGGCTGCTGTTCTGATGCGGTGTGATTTCAAGGATGGGTTTGTAGCACAAGGTGGCCAATGGCTCCTTCAATACTCGTAATCATGGAATCACAGCATGTTTTGTGTTGGAAGGGAACCCTAGGGGTCACCCAGCCCAACCCCCCTGCAGGAGCAGGGACACCTTTAACCACATCAGGTTGCTCACAGCCCCGTCCAACCTGGCCTTGAATGTTCCCAGGGATGGGGCCTCCAACACCTCTCTGGGCAACCTGTTCCAGGGTTTCACCACCCTCACTGTAAAGAATTTCTTCCTTCGATCCAGTCTAAACCTACCCTGGTTTAGTTTAAAACCATCCCCCCTTGTCCTGTCACATCTGGCCCTACTAAAAAGATTTTCCCCATCTTTCCTATAGGCCCCCTTTTAAGCACTGAATGGCCGTAATCGGGTCTCCCCACAGCCTCCTCTTCTCTAGGCTGAACAACCCCAACTCCCTCAGTTTGGATCATTTTAGTAGCCCTCTTCTGGCCCCGCTCCAACAGGTCCATGTCCTTCTTGTGCTGAGGGCTCCAGAGCTGGACGCAGGGCTCCAGGTGATCTTTTAATCATCCAGGTGGCAGGTCTGAGGAGCATTGTCCAGCCTCTGCTCTTGCAGATTTGAAAATACCCATCCTTAGGACTTCAGTTTTCTCCCAGGAATGTGGCAATTCATGTAATGGCTGTGTTGGCTTTTTGGATTTAAAATTAATTACAAAATAAGGTAGTGAGTTGGTACCTGTGTTCTCCTGTACATGGAGATAGACCTGGACAGGTTCTCAGGGGGTAGAGGGGTCACTGAGTCTCTCTGCTTGAGCCTGGCAGTGTAACTGGCATCTTATGGGTCTGTCTGCATCCCTTTTCCAAAGCGGAAAATGGTGTGCAGCTGGTGTCATTAGGGTTCTGCCTGTGTGTGGGATTGTTTTTTTGGTTTTTTTTTTTATCTTCATGTACTGCTGTTGGAGACATCTAAAAGAGTGTGACTTCTTCTGGTGAAGTCACCATCCTCAACGACTGCAGCCCAGTCTTTGCTTCAGAAATCAGCTGATCACTAGCTATGCCTGCATCGTTTGTGTTGGCGTGGTGAAATTTGATTATAAGAGTTGGTTAATTTAGCAAAATAAAGAATCCCCTGATGATATTTATTTAGATGGCTGTAGGCTGCTCAGCCTTTTCACTGCAGCTATCGTTCATACATCTGCAAGTCCTCAATGATAAAAAGATCATCAACTTCTTTTGAAAAGGCTCTAACCAACTGTGTAAGCGGCATGAAAGATTAATGGAATGTAAGTGGGGGAGCAAAATGTTTTATAATGCTCTGTTTACTTTGTGTGTTTAACAGCATTTTGAAGAGACTGGGTTCTGCCATTTCTTGTGGTGGAGGAGTGAGTTATTTCTTTGTTTGCACAGTAGAGATCTTGTCGTCTGGAGGCCAAGGCCCTTGTATTCCCCTTGATGAGGTTGGAACGTGCTGGCTTCAGGATTTCTTTTATTTTTTTTTTTAAGTTCCTTTCTGATTTTATAGTCAATTTACAGTGATACCCCATTTCCTAAGCCTGTTGACTTGCACGGTGCAATTTTTGACTACCTTCTTTCCAGCACCTCTCACTGTCTCCATGAAGGGAGTAGTTTGCCTCCTCAACATTTTGATTCATTTCCTCAAATCCAGAATTTCATAGGAACAATCAACCTGTGAAAATACTAAGAAGGCTTTCAGTACATTGCTATTGAGTTAAATTCTTAAATACCTTTTGGATTTTTTTTTTTTTTTTTTTTTTTTTTTGTTCTGGCTGGCTTTGTTTCATAAGGAACCAACCTTTTACTGTGGTTTCAATGAGACTCTGCGGGGGTTTCAAAATATGTATTATCAGATTCTGTGCTTTGGGGTTAAATAGTGCTGGAAGCTGTAGATCACCCCATTTGGGACTTGTCTTTAAGACAACAGTTTTCAATTATAAAATTGAAATAAGTCCATTTAGTTTAATGAACCTCTGGAAATTTGTAGACAGTGTGCTGAAGTACACTTCTTCTTGTCCTAGGGTGCTTTACAAAACTTTTTCGTTTACCCTGTTGAAATGCAGACGCTTGTAAGGTCTCGCAGGCTGGCACACAGACTGTGGCATAGCAGTCGGGAGGAAGAAAACCTGCTGAACTGCTCTAGGCAGGCTCTTTTCCCATACAGGATTTTTTTTTTTTTTTTTTTTTACACCCATAAAAATAAGGCTTAGGGAAAAAAACCCCTACCAAACCAACCCTGATTTTTAGAAAGGACCAGATTTTATTGTTTCCTCACTTACGCATTTTTTTATGATTAACTCAGAGGCTTAAATATTAGTAATGTGCCTCCAGTAAACATTCTCAAAATGCATATTTGATCTTGGGTGTTGCTTGATATTTTCACTACAAGCTCCATTCCTTGAAATTACCAGGATCAGACCCCATTGCCTAATGTTCCGTTTCCCTCTACGACTTTTTGGGGAGAAAAAGGTACTAACATACAAGTGCATTTTATCATACAGTATTTCTTCTTCTAGAGCACTTATATGCACCTTCCATGCTGTCTGTGAAGTCAACGCTCGATCCTCCCAACAACTTGCACTTCAGACACACCGCTGCGATTCCCGTGATAATTTACAACCTGACAGTGTCCGCGTAACCGCCTGGTTACGGTTGCTTCTGCTGGACGGCTGAGATGCGGACTGATGCTCACTCTCATCTCAGTTGTTTTGTTCCCTGTCCCTCGCATCCTGACCTCTTATCTTTCAGTCACCTGTTGTTGTTTCTTCTCTATTAGATTTCCTGCCGCAAAGAGCTTGCGCTGTCGGTCTGCGTCTGAGCGGCGTCCTCGATGGGGCGGCTGTGTGGCTGGCCTTCGGGGGTTAGTGCGCTGTAAATGTCTAGTAATGATCACAACAGTTTAAACTGAAATGAGAAAGCAAATACTGTAATTGGTGTGTGGCCACGGTCATCAGCAAGAGGTGCCTTATGAAAAGGAACGATCCTAATGGGTTTCTTTTTACTCTGCTTTTTTTTTTTTTTTTTTTCCCTTTTTAATACTGAAGTCTCCTTGGCACATTGCAGCTATTTCCTGCAGAGAGGAGACTGGTCTTTCTAGACATCCACAGTGCTCTGCTTAAATGATTAATTGTTGCTTCTAGCCACTGCTTTCTTCGTTTAACTCCACAAATCCTTTGTTGGTCAAAAATTGTCTGTGTTGGCCAAGGCTGTGCTTTGATTCCCCCCCCGCCCTGTACCTTACAGAGGCTTGTTTGATTCTGGTTGGTGTTTTAGGTCCTTGGTATGCTGTAAAATGGAGAATAAATAAATAAAGAGCCCTCCCTCTCCTAATTTTCCTTCCTGAAGGGTAATTTTGATAATCTCAGTGCCATACTATTAATTTTATTGTCCAGAGTGATGCAAGTATATATGGTTAAGTTGTGAAACATATTCAGGAGAGTTTTTGTAATATTGATATGTAGTACCTCCCCAGCACTCTTTATCTGCAGATTTCAAAGATGGGCAGTAAGGATTATTGTTTAACCGTTATCCGAACTATAAAACATTGAAAACCTCGTCCGATTTCTTCGGAAGGGATGGATCGTAGTGTGTCTGTTAAACTTTGGATTTTGCCCAAGGCTGCAGTGTGTGCTTAAGACGCTTCTTCTGTTGAACAGATTTCTAGTGTTGTTTTTATTGGAGAAAAAGGTTACAACATAAGCGAGTCCTGTAAATTGGCCACACATCTAAACGTAGCCTTAGCTTTCACCAAGACAAGCTTCAAGCCAAGCTGCGTTGCGTGCGGTTGATGCCACAAGCTGTCTGTGTTATCATAGCTGGGAACCAAGAGGCTTAACAAGGCACGGGGTACGGTGCGGAGCACTGTAGAAACAGGTGGTGGAAAGTTTATTGGGGATTGCTGTTAAAATTGGAGCTTTTGTTTGATTCCCCCCAGTGATTCAGCACTCCGTTCAATTACAACACTTCACTAAAATGTTCATTTTCCTGATCAGGTGAGAAATACTGAAATTTGGCTTGCCTTTTTTTTTTTTTTTTTCTTTTTTTTTTTTTTGGTGGTGTTTCCCACTGTCTTTAATGAATGTTTTCATTTGAATAAGCAACACTGAGTGAAGGCAAGTGAATTGCATGCTTAAAGAAACCTGATCCAGAAGTAACAGAAGATTCTGCATGGATTTCCAAGCTGCACCTGCACATCATGTAATACTCTATTTTTTTTTTTTTTTTTTTAATTCCTTTAACCACAAATATTTGCATATTTCTGTTCTGCTATCAAGGAGCAGGGGAAGAGGGGCTCTACAGGGATACGTAGACGCTGAACACCTACAGCATCGGTCAAAAGCAGCAGGGACTTCAACACTCCTCTCCTGTGAGAATTGTCTAGTGTGTTGCAGCTGCTAACTTAGCATTAATTTTCTAAAAAGCATATTTGCATTTTGCATGCAGTATCTATTCTTTTACTTTTGTTTAATAAAAAAATCCACAGCAGCATAATGCCCACATACTGCTACTGCGGTGTTCTTCCTGTGAAACCAATTCTCTAGTCAAGAAATTGATAATTAAGACTCCGTTTACTATCCATAGCTTAGCAGTAATCATACTTAACAGGGCTGGCCTTAGGGTAGGTAAAACAGGCAGGCAGTTATCCACCCAACCTAGCTGGAGGCATCAGAAAAAGCAAATTTGCAGAAATGAAACATTTATTAGTCATTAACATTAACAATTTTCTCTTAAAATTGACACTTAATCTAATTCTCTTGGCATTTTATTGGGCAGGTAGGAAGCTAACAGTGGGCTGGCAAAAGAAATTACTCATCGGCCCTGGAAAACAGACTAAAGCCCTTGATAATACAGGCTGTGTGGGGAAATACAAGACTTGTCTGTGTAAACAGAAAATCTTGTTGAGTCTCAAATCTGATTCCTGGTGGAGCTGTTGGGGTTGGCGCCTGTAAATGGATAGTCTTAAAGTTTAATGTTAACTTGCTTTGGCCATGGTGCAAAATATGGGGGTAGGGAGCCAACTTAATATAGGATTTGGTAGAAAAAACAGTCTAGTGAAGGAAATGCAGCGACAGGGTCCCAGATGAAGCAGGAGTCCTGTGAATCTCAGTCTTCTGATCCTGATTTCAGGGTGCGAGCTTGTGCGCTATAAGGGCATTTGGCATATTTCAAACAAAAATGGGGTTAGATTGTGGGCATTTGGAGCTGAGAAATTCATGGATTTGCCTCAGACCGACCTGTTTTTGTTATTGGCCCTTGTAGAATAAAAGAGAGGGGGAAATAAAGCTGAACTGCTTCTCTGATGCTTCAGACTGAGGTACACTGGTAGGACAGCATATGCTAAAACTAAATCTTCACTGTCAAGCAGGAAAATAAATTTGAAAATGCAGATGGAGGAGGCTCACTCACTCATGCATCCCTTTGAGAAGATGATCAGCAGGTTTCTTTAGGAACCCAAATTTTTCCACATTTGCTGTACATGTCTCTGCACGTGAACGAAATCCTCAGTCCCCTTGAAGCTTTGTAGTTCACCTACAGCACCTACCACCAAGGCTGAGCTCTTTGGCGCTGCGGCTGCCTAAAGTACCTGCAGTGATGCCTGTTGCTGGCTTTGCAAAGGTTTTTCCTTTGTGTGTCACAGGCTGCCCCATAAAAAGCATTTCATAGTAACTCCCCTTGTAGCTAGTCTCAGTTTGTGCTAAGCTTGTTAATACGGGACCTGGGCAAAGAAGTTTGTTGTGCATTTCATTCGCATCAAAGCTTATTTTGTAGTAGTTTGTTGGTGCGGATAAGCTGTGCCCATTTGTGGGAGCATGGGTGTTACCCGCTATAAAGATTAATCTGTGTGTGGTGTGCCTTCTGCGGTGCTGGGAGCTATGATGTTAAATCCTGTTTTAGGGCTGAAGTGCATTTGCAGCTTAAAAATAGCATGTTAGGAAGGGAGGTGAATTGCTTGAGTTTTGCGGCTGATGATCTCTGTGTAGCATTTCTGTACTCCCGTAGTTATCTGTTGTGCCGCGTGATGTGTAGTACAATGGTGTTTGTTTTCTTCTGCTGTTGAATAGCTTAGTAAACATCGTGTTCTTTCAGTTCACAACAATGAAAGAAATTTATTAGCTTGTGAAGAAATTATGGCTTGTTTTCTGTCCTTTTACATCATCTGCCTGTTGTTTTTCTTGTGGTGTTTGAACGCTGGAGAGTTTGCCTTTTTTTTTTTTCCTTTCTCCCCAAATGAATACATCACACCATCGGAGTAGGTTTACAGAGGAGATGAGATTGTGTGGTAGTTCTGCAGTCTGGGCACCTGAAGATTTTGGATAGGTCTATGAAAAACATTGATTTGTCAAAACGCAAAGAAATAGCCAACACACTGCCTGTAGTGTGAGAATAACTTGTTATATAGAGTATGGAGTCTGCTGGTGTTAGCTGTTGCTGGGACCAGATTAATTACATTGGTTCTAAGAGCAAAGTTTCTTTTATCCCTCTTTCATATGTTGCATTTTCAAAACATTCTATGTATTTACTATGGTAAATAGTAGCTATAGTCTGTAACATTTTCTGCGTTATAAAAGTGAGACACTGTGTGACTTTCTCAAAGCTCTTTCAGGCTTTAGGGAGAGAAACATTTCAATTTGTAGCTCAGAGGAAAATGCTGAGACTCTGAGGTCTGTGGAGAGAAAAAAAATTTGACGACTCAAGTGGGTTTTCCAACTGCTTCCATATACCATGTTGAGCATTTATAGGTAAGCAGAAGTCTTGCCTCCCAGTGTTTTGAATTACTCTTTAGTTTTTGATGGCTACAGGGTGTTGAACTGCTGTAAAGCACGAGGTGAGGGTAGATTCAAATGTACTTTTGGGTCCTAGTTGTGCCAGCATCTCCGAGCCACTTTGTTCCTTCATCTGTGGTGCTGAGGAAGGAGGACTCTTCTGGAGCTGTGGAGTTCCTTCAGTTCTTCTAGGAAGGTACAGCCTCTTGCAGAAGTGGTTGTGAGAGACTAAATAGCCAGCTAATTGTCTCAAAGCTTGCTCCTTTGTGTGCTTATCTGAGAAGATCAGATAAGGTGGCTTGCAGGCTTCCTGAAGCAGCAGACCATTCTTTTGCTTTCTTTCCCCCCAGATGGGGGCACCTGCCCACCAAGGCCTGCAGCCCAACAACAACAAAAACCAAAAGGGTACGCACAAGCGTGTGCTTTAGGCAAGCAGCCTATAAAGGGCCGTCATCTCAGACCTTGGGGGGGGAACCACCAACTCCTCAGGCAACCACTGAAGACCCTGGGGGACCACCGACTCCATGGGTGATCACTGAAGACTCTGGCGACCACCAACCCCACAGGAGACCACCGAAGACCCCAAGAAGCACAGACCCTCAGGACGCCGCGGATCTGTGGTGGTGACTGTCTGCGCTCTTCCATCTGGACCTCTTGTTTAATTCCCTATCTCTTCTTCCTTCCTTTCCTATCACTGCTTTCTCTCTTCCCCCCAAAAAAACGAGTAAATTTATGACATCTGAGCTCATTTGTGTCTTAATCTCGCTCAAAGGGATCGAACCTGAAATGAGAGGTTGGTCTAGCCACCCCTAGTCTCCCAGACTCATCTGAGGTTGGCTAGAAAGCAAGGAGGCCTTCCTCTCATCCAAGAAAATTGGATCCTAAAAATGGTAAAGACAGCAGTTATATCTGATCAACGTGAATGCATTTTTTTACTGTGTTTACCTTTGGAAACTAGATATTCTTGTCTTTGATGTGAACTCTTGTAGCAAAAGCAGTTGAAGGCTTTAGGCATCTTGCAGAATGACAGTGCTTCAGGACTCCTGTAAAAGTCTTCCCACCCACTCCCTGTGCTAGTTATTTGAGTTGGGTGCTGGAAAGCAGAGATGAAAAATACTTGCGCTCTACAGATCAAATTCCACCAAAATGAATAGTCCCCATGGACTTTATTAATCTAATTCCAGCGTAAATTCACTGACCTCAGGGAAAATAGCGAGGTTCATTTTTTTTTTCTTGTATGAAATATACTGTATATCCCATAATAGAAATATTTCAGGATTGCATCTGATCATCTTCTCCTCTATCCCGTCTTCCATATGTGTAAATGACTCCAGTGAATTAAGCATTTTGCATTTGTCTAATCTGTATTTTTAACTATGTAAAATCAAAAGTCAATGAGATTTGGCTCAATGAATTTCTGTTTTACTGTAGCATAAAAATGTCTCTTAACAGACTAACATCCAGTTGGAATTATTCTAATCCTATTGAGCTGTTGCTAATGAGACAGGCATATGCAGCCATCCAGCTGCCAAGTACAAATTACAGGTATCTTACAGGGGAGGCGGGTTCTCATTTAGAGAAATGAAAATGAAAAAACAAGTGAACTGATCAGGGAACCCTACTGGAGATCCCTGCTGAGTTCATAACCTGCACGTACCCGGTTTCTAAATTGATGTTTCGTCTGTTCATCATATGTTTCGAATGCTTTTGGTTTTCAGGGAGTTCTAAAAAACTAATGTATATTTATCATTGTTTCATAATCCTGTCCTGTTTTGTAATTCCCCCTTCAAAGTTCTTTCTGCAAAGTTCCTTTCTCAAACAATTTTGATCCGTTCTATTTGGCAAACAGTGTGTTGACTTTTCTTCTTCCTTCCCACACATTTTAATAGAACTGAAACAAGCAAAGATGCCCTTGGCTTACTTTTCTGCAGTGTTAGCAGGAACATTTATAATCTCAAGAATATTAAGTATTCCTTGCTTTGCGCTTTTTTTTTTTTTTTTTTTTTGTGCAGAGCAAGAAAAAGAAATGGCTCCCATACCAAGGGGCTTAGGTAGGAAATTCAGGTGTACAAGGTAATGTTTCAAATTCAAAGTGACATTGCTCCTTTTTGTAGTTATAGATGCTGCTAGACTTCAAGGATTTAATGTTGTGTTTTTGAAGGAGTAAAATACATGGTAATGAAGTACCGGAGTAGGGAGAACGTGGTGAGTTAGTTTTGGTTTAATGGGTGAAGTGCAGGCCCATCTGATTTATACAGTGACGTGAGAAGAACATGAGCAGAAGGGTCTTACTGGTGCCTGTAAGGAGTTGTATGCACTCATACTGCTTTTGAATATGTTACAAAAATTTATGTTATAGCCATGGTCGACAAAAATGTAAATTATTACCTGGGAAAAGGCTTAATGTAATTTAAAAAAAAAAAATTGGAAGAGGCATTCTCAGTTTTATAGCACACTTGTTTCTGACATTTTGGCTTAAACCAGCTTCACTTCCTCTTATTTATTTCTATATTGCGATTTGCATCCATTATAGAATGGGTTTGCTTTTCTCTAAGTGCTCTTTGATGGTTCTTCAGTGCATGACCATGGGATGGATCACACGTGCATTTCTTTTGTTCTCCAGCCATTAATTCAGACTCCCGTAATGACTGGAAATAACCAAGTCCTAAACCCAAAACCTTACAATTCTGAAACTTGCTGGTCTTTCAGTAAAATAAATGAAAAGGCAGTCTCTGATGTCGCTTTTCTCCATTTGGATCTTGGGTTGTGATTGAAACTTTTATCCTCTCCATAAAAAAATAATCTATAGGTATTTAAGGCAAACTCACATGGGTAGAGGGGGGAAAAAACCTGGTAGGCTTAAATTCCTTGTTGTTGTGTAGAATTATTTATCTCTTTTGGCATAGTAAGTGGTCCCTTTAATGTTTTACACTAGAACAGACTAAAGGGCTGTAAATATAGGTAAATTTTTCTAGTCGAAATGATGAGTATGATATTTTTAATGATGCTTGTTTCTACAATATTTTCCCAAAACAGGTAGTTAAAGAAAACAAGAGGGTCCCAATACAGGTGTTAATTCTGGGAAGATTTCCCAGTTGGTGCATCCACTAGAGCCAGCTGGAAATCTTGGAACATGGCAGTTGACTGAGCGTGAAACTTCCATTGAGTTCAAGTGTTGCAGGTTAGGATCACAGGCTGGAAAAATATGTAATGGTGTGTTAATATGGTCTTGTCTTCAGTGAGGGCATCCCTGCGATGTACAAAGCAGTGTTTCGCCAAACTCTGTAACTCTTCCCTTCCCCCCCCGTCCTGCTGCCTGACAGCACAGTGGTTTCACCTGGAACTGTGCAAGAATGGATCGTGGTTGTCTTGTCTTCTTGCCGGTTTGGATGCTGAAATATCCTGGTAAGGTGAAGGGAAGGCCCTGTGTTGGCACTTACTGCGTGTGTGTTTGTGTGTACACGCGTGGGAGTTGGGTGACATTGCCTCCAGCACCTCCAAAACATTACTCAGCTTTAGGTGGTCTAAATTTCTGGAGGCGTCCAGAGGATGAAACCAAAGAAATGCCCTATTGAGGCAGTTAATGGATCCTCCAGCCTCGTGGTTTGTCTCCAACAGTGGCAATGCCTGGTTGGTGTCCAGTGCCTCTATATTTCCCTAGTGTCTGCAGTTGTTGAGTTAGAGATGTTGGATAATACGTTCCAACTAGTTCCTTTCGATATTTGTTTTGCCCTGTTGTGTGTGAGTACCTTTAAGTATTCTATCAACTGAAATTGATACTTCTAGTTCGCCATTGTCGTTATATCATTTTAGTAGGAATAACCTTGTAGTATCTCACAACAGCTTCTGATTTACAGCTTTACTAGCTTTGTCCTTCTTTTGACATGTTTTGTGGCTTCTACAATACAGGTCCTGTTGTGACCATTCTCTTGAGCTTCATAAACAACTGTTTCGGCTGTGCAAATGTCTGGTGTTTTTAGCAAAAAAATATTTTTCCTACAGAGGGCAAGTTAAACTCAAGGACAAAAACAACTGGGCAGCACCACTTGAATCTGCTTAAAAACTACAGATGTGACTGGAAGTTGTTAGGAGGCCTAAGTTGGGCAGGAACTTGCTGGAGCATTAGAAGAGGCTTGTGACGTCCTCTGACGTTCCAGTGATGTAGTTTTAGCCTTGGGGAAAGATCTTTAGCTTTTGTAAGAAACTGCTGGCATGGCAGATGGATTCAAGCCAAAGCTTGAACAGCTTTGAGGAATCAAGAATTCTGAAACTTCATTTTGTTTCATTAAAACTAAAAACTCTTCTAGTCTGTGATACAGGTCCATTTGGTTCCACTTCTACATTGTCTGTAGCAATCCACTGTTCTCCTGCAATCTGTAACGCAGGTCAGAGAGAATCGATGTTTTCGTTAACTACCAAGACAAGCAATATCGTTTGGCTTCAAACTCAAACAATATGTCAATTCCTAGAAAGGATATACCTTCGTGTCCAGTGTAACCATGCTGAAGAACATTCTTCTAGAAAACAGAAGCAGTTCTTCACAAAGGAAGCGTATTCATCTGCAAGAGCTCTTAACGGAGAAGGATTTATTGCCAAACACGTTCTTGCACATGCTTTTTATTCACCTGTTCCAGCATGAACCCAAACTTCACTGCATCTCACAAGTACTGTATGTTTAATGCTCGTGCATTAATGGGATGCTTAGCGTTCTTTTCTAGCACATCTTTGTACGTTGCTTTGTCTAAAGTGTTTACGTGACCTCCGCTAACAGCGGTTGAGCGTTTCAGTAGGACTTGGTGTGGGTAAACACAGCTTGCTTGTTTGAGGAACCAGTGCTATGTATTCCCCAGGTGAGAGAGAGCAAATGGGCCACCAGGACACATAGCTGCCTGCTCGGCCCGTTCCACTGAAATGCAGATCTTTACATTAGGAGTCTGTAGGAGCTACGAGCTGTGTGTAGCTCATGCTGGAGTGTCAAGATGCAGTCTGCAGTGTGGGGGAGCTGTAAGTGCGATGTCGGAGACCTGCGGTAGAGCAGAGGCTGTAACCCAGATTTCTTAATTCCAGGTTTATTTTCAAACTGCTGTACGACTGTTCTTACTTTCCAGGTCCTTTTTTTCATTTATATTAATGTGCTTTGCATACAGTGCACATGAAGAAAAATACCTTCTTCTGTGAAAATGTGATTTAAGGCACAACTAAGAATGTTTGCAAGTTGAATATTAGTGTTACAACATTAGGAAGCATTCCTGTTTCTGTAGCTACCATGAAGAATGGAACTTGAATTGCTACAAATAAATTTTATGCATTGAAAGAAGCTAGGCTGTCAGCGGAATGGGGAGGAGGGTCCTCATCTCTGCATGCTCTTTGTGCAAGAGGTGCACCTGCATCCCCTGTAAAATGTGCAGCCCTTGGTATCTGGGAGCGGGGAGGAGAGTGTGAGGTGCCCACACTGGTAGTCTTGTGCATAACAAAAGCAAGAGGATCTCTTTTCCTTGCTTCCATGTGGTATCTGTTATGGTCTTCTGCCACTGCCATCTGAAAGTGAAAAGCAGTATTAAAACTCTGTAAAGTAAAACACATCACTTGGGTACACTGTCATCTTTTAGAGTGTTGTACGATATATTTTAGCTGTAATTCCTCTGTCCTTGGTAGTTGAGTAGGACAAGTGTGCGTGTGCTCCTGTCCTCCTCTCGTGCCACATTCCATATGGTAGTACAGATTTGCTTGCTCACTTGAGTTTTCTTAGATGCTCTTTCTGGGATTGTGATCCTCTGTGAAATGGCTTTCTCCTCCCCCCCCCCCCCCCCCCCCCCCACTTCTTTTTAAAGATGGAGTCCTTGGGTAGGTGGTACAGCCTGTTGGTTTTCTTTGAAGGGAAGAAAGAGTAGTGAACTGGAATTTTTGGATATGTCTCTGTTGACTTTCTGGGAGAGAGGGAGCATTTCTTGTATGTTTGAGTTCTTTGTTTACATTTATTTGAGAAGAGCTTTTGCACTTGTTCCTACTGCTTTCCTAATGGCATTGAAGAACGCAGAACAATCTATCAAATACTAATCCTTCTTGTGTCCTGTGTGGTGTTGGTGAAGATACTCTTAAATAAACCGTAAGGACATAGGTTTCTCTCCTTTGTTATTTTTCAATGATGTGCATGCAGTTCTCGCTTACCTTCTAACTTTTACCGTAGAGGACAAGTGAGTGTTATTGCAAGAAAAATTGATATTTTCTTTCTTACTTGACAGCAGGAGATACAGCCAGAGATACTGGTTTTAGTTTGACTGGACCTCATTGCTTTAACGAATCCAAAGTGAAAGCTGTTATGGTAGCAGAGAGCAGCAGTGTTCAGCAATGGGTTTTTTGTCTCCTTCCAACTATTCAACATTTTCCACGCAAATAGCTTAAGAAATCCAGAAGAAGCTCAAGAAGTTCTCTCTTCTGGCGGTGTATTTTTTCACAGTCTTCAGGGTTGGAAACAATGGCTGTTCTAGTCTCTTACTATTTTTATATTCTTTAAGTGAGCATGCAGGCCATCTTAAGATGCTGCCTCAGTTCAGTTCAGAGGCCTAAACTTCTGTGATCTAAATGAAATAATGGTCTCCACATGTTCATGCTCTACTGGTTGTATTTTTAAAGGCATCTCACTTTCAGCAAGTAGATGCTCCGGATTTCTCTGAACATTGTGATCATTTCATGATGTTCAAGCATATGATCCGAAACAGTTTGTATGCAGTGATTATTTTTTTAAATATCTTCATTTTTTGCTTATTTTCTTGTAATAATTCTTTTAAAGTGGTTCAGAATTTGTCGGTAGAGCTACAGAATCCACCCCTGCTGGTTGGGATAACTCCTATAACTGATCCCAAATGGTTTTTCTCTTTTTCACCATGAAGTATACAGTTTCCAATGTCTATATTGCTGATTTAAACCAGAAACCTTTATGGACCATAGCTGTCCTTCCAAGGATAAAGGCAGAAGAAAATTCAGGATGACTTTTTTTGCAGAAACCAGCTTTTTGAGTGCTACCTACTGTAGGAGATATGAATGTGTCTTTCTGGGTGTTGCTGTCTCCTGGGTCTTTCTGGTAGTGTGATTGAGTCATTTGAGATGTGGGCTTCTGGATCCAGTGGCAGGATGGGTCCCAAAAGGGGGTTAGCAGGGTGAAGAGAGAGAGGGAGAAAGAGAAGATCGTATTGATTCTTGAGTAAATCTCAGAAATTTGGAGCATGCCAAGAAACTTTTGTCTCCTGTGCCAGTTTTATTAAATATTCAACGAGTTTTGTTGGAATCTCAAACTTCATTGATTTAAAAAAAAAAAAATTAAAAAAAAATTAAAATTAAAAAAAAAATTAAAAATCTTGCTAGATTATTTTACTGAGGTTAAAATAAATGAGGGGGGAAATAAGGGCTTGTGACACTTCTTTGCTGTACTGGTGTATGTTTGAAAGCAGATTGACTATTGGAAGGCATGGGAAGGCTTTTGATGGATTTTTTTCTAGGTACTTGTGATATCCCTTGTGTACTTTTGGCAGGTAAATAGGAGTAACTGTAACACTCTTAAGAAATAGTTGTGCCGGTCCCTGAGTCTAAAGTAGAATTTCTTCTTTATAGTTCTTTGTGAGTAATAAATCAGGATATATTTCATATGTTATACTGTGCCCATATTAATGACTCTCTGGAAATATGATAACTAATAGATGACTTGCCCTTTTCATAAATCCAGTAAAAAAGCTCCATAGGATCTGAAAATTGGGGAAGTAATAAACCACAATATTTATGGGGTTTTATTTTCTTGAAGTACATTGTTCTCTACTGAACATCAGACATGTACGTTTACCAGAAATAAGCTTCACTCCGTGAAGTGTATAGACTAAGAGTGACTGGTTTGCGGTAGGTAGTACATTTTTTAGGCAAAGGCTTCCTGTCCTTATAGTTAGTTTCAATTTCAAAATATCCCTATTTTCGTAATCTTTTTGTCCTCAGGACTTTATCTACTAGTGATGATGTTGAGGACCGAGAGACTGAGAAAGGCCGCCTGGAAGAAGCTTACGAGAAGTGTGACCGCGATTTGGATGAACTCATTGTCCAGCACTACACCGAGCTCACCACTGCGATCCGCACGTACCAGAGCATCACCGAGCGCATCACCAACTCGCGCAATAAGATCAAACAGGTGAAGCCTAGCTTTGCATGTGTTTCTGTGTTTGCATCCGCTCCATAGCGTGTACTCTGGGTACAAATCTGTGCAACTCCTCTATCTTTTGCTTGTGTCCTGTCCTTTTATTGGTAGTGTAGTGGTGTAAGCTCCCATTTTAAGCTTTTATTTCTCTCTTTTCCCAGCTGCTTGTCATCATTCTGAACTGAACTAAAAATTGAATTGAGGAAGCACTGTTAGCCACTAATTCTGAACCAGGCCATATTTTCAAATTGCTCTATGGCATGGCTAGGAGCAGACCATCCAGTCCTAATACAGTGGTTGCAGGCTATGTCTTACTAGCAACATGTTTTCCATGGGATCTCTCTCTGTTGTTTGAGAACACAAGTAATTAAAAAGCAAAATAAGAGGTAGATATGAAGCGCAGAGCTTTGCGGTGCCCCCTGTTCATTTATTGTCTGGACTTGTTGCTATCAGGTTTTTGAAGTCTAAGGGCTGCTAAGCTAACACCTTTCCATCAAATCTGTTCGTGTTTTGATATGTTGGCCTCCAACCACCTCCTAAATAGTCTGGGTGATTCATCAGCTTGCTTTTCACTCAGAGAATATGAATTTTGGTGCTATTTCCAAACTGAGTTCTGTTGTGTGAATGTATGTGAACTCTGTGCCCCTATATCTTTCTGTATCTTGAGTGCTCACACTTTGGTAGTGTGCCAGTAAATAACTCTGGCGCTCTTTGTTGTGGACTTGTTCCATCTGCTCTCTCCCTGCAGCGATAGATTAGTTCTTTGGACTCCTGTCTTTTACTTCCTGTGTAGTTTGCTATACCCAAACTTTGCAAACCAGGGACCAAATTTATTCTGTTTTTTTTCCCTGGCTCTGTGGAGGTCTCAGCCTAAAACCTTTCGCAGCAGCGCTTTAGGAACGGTAAGCTTTTACCCTTTTGGGGCTATGTACTGACCCTTCTGGCTTTTAAAATTCATTTAGCATTTTCAAAGAAAATGAGACCATTCTGATGCCTTCCAAGGGTAAGAGTTCATTCTAGGATTTATGTACAGAGCTCAGCACTTTGAAAGCAGAGATCAATTGCACTAAATTTGAAATAAACTGTAGCCAATGGCCTATTTTCACACAGTATGGCTAAGTTTTGCAGAGGTCAAAACAAACATATAGGGGTGTGACCTTTTGGTCTGCCTAGAAGAATGACTGTAAAGGTGAAGGACCTTTTGATATTTAAGTTTTCTTATTAGTTTTGGTCAATATGTATTGAAGTATCTTTGACCTAATCTCATGGGAGGCCCCAGGTCTGGTTTGTCATCAATCTGTATTACGCTATCAGACTTTCTTTTGATGTTCCCCTCTTGTGGAGGGTAGATGATCGCACAGGCGTTTACTTGCATTAGGAATTGTGGAAGTGGTAGGTACTTCAGATCCCTCTGTGTATCTACCTTTTGTGGTCAATTCTGTTATGAATTCCTGTTGGGAAAGGCTTCGTTTTGAATCTAGCTTTAGAGGTGTTACCACTGTAAAACTGAATTATAAAGTAGAAAAGATTTGGCCTACCAAGGGGAGGTTCGTTCTTAAAGCCTTGCTGTTCATTCCTTCCCCTGCTCCCAGATGTAGATACAGTTGATCTTCTTTCTTGCAGGAGTAGGAATGTCTTGTGAGATTCCTTCTAGCCCCATGATTGTTTTGCTGACCTAATTTGGCTCTGAGTAACAGCAGTCCATTGATGATGGTGCGCTAGGTCAGTGAAACATTTTAAATTAAGGTATTGAACAGGGATTAAGTCTGAAATGAACTCTGTATGCATTTTAGTTTGCCTCTGCTTTTGCAGCGAGTTATGACACTCTTCTATTAGCTTTTCTGTTGGCTGAGGATTTTTCTGTTATTCTTTTCAGAGGGACATTTCAGAGTGCAATGTTATTGTATTGATATCTTGGTCTCTCCTGACTCTGGATGGAGGCTGCCTTATGCAGCTATTGTTATTTACCGGTTATCTGTATTTTGGTCCATCTATGTGTCTCGCATGTATTTTTTTTAAACTGCCTTTAGATGGACAAGGTAGGAGAATTTGCAGCTGAAGTGGGATTTCTGGAGCGCTTTGAAGGCTCATTATTTTAAAAAAAAATTGAAGGGCCTACTTCTGAGAGTCTCTCTTCATGTGTAATTCAGTGCGAGTTCAGCCTGAGAAAAGGTTGGACCCGAAGTATTCATAACTTACCACAAAAACAAGAGTAGTGTGAAAGCAATGTGTGAAACTGTGTTGTAATTGCTTCCACATTTTAATATGTATCATTGATTTGCATTATGCAAGAAAAAGCTAGGTTATACTGACCTTTCCAGAGGATATTGCGAGAACCTGAAAGCAGGGAATGCAGACTGTGCGTTTGAGCAGAAAGAACGGAGAAAAACTCTTGATGTTTCCTGAATGGGGTGTAGAACAGTGGAGACTTTGCCTGTTAAAAGGGACGGCATGGGGCTCGAAAACAAACTGAATGGCAAACACTGAGGTGTTTCTCTGATGACGTAATGCCCTTAATAAATAATGGAAATGCTGAATTGAACTGTATTTTAGCGGCTGTTTGTTCCGATGAACCAACATCTTACCAAAAAAATGGGCATTGCTCGAGGTATTAGGAAGATGGTTGTACACCCCAGTCAGGTTTGAAGAAATGGATACCAAACTTGAAGAAAGGAGGAGACGTGCCAAAAGATTTAATAGGCAGATGGAAAATGTTTACAGCAGAAAAATTAGTAGTGGCTTATTTGCTTTCACTGAAAATTGGATCCTTACTGTATGCCAAAATACTGAATTGATTTTTGGAAAATGTGCAAATAAGTCTTTGGTCATGGTTAATAGGATCCTGCGTTTGTTCACATTATGATAGCTCAGTTAAATTTTCACTAGTGGTTCAAAACTTGTTCTGAAAAACATTTGTGAAAGCAGTTCCGGTTTGTATGTACTATCTGTTTCCCTTGAGCCAAAGGAATAACCTGAAATTTTACGGAACTTGGATTTGGTTATAGCCCTGTGATATTTTTGGAATTCTTAATGAAGTAAATGTGGGAAAGGGCTGATCTGTGCTAGAAGTGCCAGTTACAGGGACCGATTTAATTAATCTTTTGACATGCTGCTTGTAGGTGAAGGAGAATCTGCTGTCATGCAAGATGCTGCTGCACTGCAAGCGGGATGAGTTGCGTAAGCTGTGGATTGAAGGGATTGAGCACAAACATGTCCTGAATTTGCTGGATGAGATAGAGAACATCAAGCAAGTGCCTCAGAAGCTGGAACAGTGCATGGCCAGCAAGCACTACCTCAATGCAACAGACATGCTGGTAAGATGGGGTACCTTGTGCTGGGCCAGTACCCACCAGATGCACACTGGTCAGCTGTCTGATCATCTGCAGACAGATCCGCTGTCTGTGTTTCTTTTTTTCCTGCTTAGTTTCTTCTTTTGCCATTTGCTGCTTTCTTGTACTGGAATTTCCGTTTGGTTTTGTTTTGATCCTTCCTGACTGGCCTTAGGGCCTGTTTTTAGCGTCTTTCAGAGCTGTCTTTACCTGTTTACTTGTCCTGATCCTGATGCTTTCTGTAACCATCTAGTTCTTTACTTATTTGATCTGCACACAAGATTTCCTTCTGCTTTTGCAACCTGGTGCTTTACTTTAAAATTAACTTCTCAGAGACCTGCCTGTATCATCTTCTTTATATCTTATCAGTGATTTCAAAACCACTTTTGTTATGGGAGAACTTCACTGTTTCTCTCCTATTTCATCTCCCAGAACGCACTCACAACTTTGGTCATTATTCAGAGAGGAGACTCTTTCACCATTTAGGTGTCTTTGCCTCTCACTGTCTTCCTCTAGGTCTTTTACCAGGACCCTTAATCCTTTCTACTTACATCCAGCTTTTTTTGGTCTCTTTTCTCCCTCCCTTCAAGTATTTTTCCTTTTCTGTTCTATCTCTTTTATAAGTATACCTTTCAATTTCAGTCTTGCGGTGGAGGTAGAAGTTTCCTGAACTTGTCTAGTAACAATCTTTCTTTTTCTCTTGTTTCTAAACTTAACAAGCACACTTCCTCACCAGGCTCCTTTCCCTTCTTTCCTGGAACTGTCTTCTACCAGTAATTAAAAACTTTACAAGGGACGTGATCCTACCCCTCTACTAAGTTCTGACATGTGGAGTGCTGAGTCCAGTTCTGGGCTCGCCAGTACAAGGGAGAGATGGAGTTACTGGATCGAGTCCAGTGAAGAATCACAAAGATGGTTAAGGGACAGGAGCATCTCGCATAGGAGGGGATGAGAGAGCTGGGACCGCTTCACTTAGAGAAGAGAAACCTCAGGGAGACCTTACCAGTGATTATAAATGTCTGATGGGAGGGTGCAAAGAAAACAGAGCCAGACTTTTCTCAGTGGTGCCCAGTGACAGGAGAAGAGGCAATGAACACCGACTGAAACATAGGAAATTATGTCTGAGTGTAAGAAAGCACTTTTTTACTGTAAGGATGGTTGAACACTGGAACAGGTTGCCCAGAGAGGTTGTGGAGTCTCCATCTGTGGAAAATTTTCAAAAAAGTCATTATTGAATAGGATAAAGAGATGGAAATCTTGGTGTTGTCACCTCATATTCCTAGAGCCCAGTCTTGAACTTTAATTTCCTTCTTTCTGTTTTATCTCATTTTACCTTAAATACGACTGTCTGAAGCTTACCTTGTTCCCTCTGAAACATTTTCAACAGTTTGATGTCAGTCTCCTCATCCCTTTCTCTGATGGCATGTGTAACCCTATCTGGATTTTTGTTGTTGCTGTCACATCCCCTTGTCTGATTTCACTCTGCCATCACCTTCCTGTTTTTTCCGGTTGCTCATGTTCTGTTTTCGTGCCATACCTGGTGCAATCACCCTTCTATAATCTGGTCACAATTTTCCCTTTCTTCCTTTTTAAAACCACCTTCCAGGAACCCTGTCAATCTTGTTCACCTCAGTCTCGCTGTCCTTCTGATATGAACTATTGTCTTGCAACTTTCCCCCGTATTGTAAGCCGTCTGAGATGGGTAACGTATCCATTTCTGTTGTGTAATGTAGAGTGGGATTTTTATGATGCTTTATAAAATGTTATGTAAAATCTATTAGAATTCCTGAAAACAGATCAGCAATGCAATGACTTGAGGCAGCATATATGAGAAAAGTGCAGTCAGGTTTTGCCAAAACTTTTGTCAGGTTTCAAATGTAGGAAATTAGAGCGTGGTGTTCATCTGATATTTTCAGTTATGAGAGATCAAAAAGTAGATGTAAGTTAAGGGCATTCAGTGTAGGGGGAAAACCACGGTATTCAGAGTTAACATCAGTACCAATTGAAATGTTGGTGCTTTCTTTTACTGCTGGACTTGCCAGTTTACTTGTTTTGGTGGTTTTTTATGGTTTTTTTTTTTTTTTCCAGCTCAAAAAAGTTCTTTTCAGAAGGAAATTCCAGCAAAATAACTAATTTCTTGTCTGGAATGCAAGATAGGAAGTGTAAGAAGAAAAATGTGCTTTAGAAATGGTTTGCAATATGCATATTTTTGATATCTTACTGGTTTGAAATATCTTGTGTGTGCAGGTTTTTTATATACACGCTCATATACGTACACACATACATGTGTGTATAGGTAAGGTTGCCCAAGGCTATGAGATAGACCTAATATTAGACCTCACTGAAGTATGGACTTCTGTAGCATACCATGCAGGGTTTTGTTGTTTCTTTGGCTGTCGGTTTTTTGTTTTTTTTTTCAGAACAGAACATCTTTTCTAAGAAATCAAATTATAATGATATAAAAAGTAGCTGTTAGGGTGTGGGTTTTGTTTAATACATCAAGGAACACAGAGAAATCTTAAGTGAAAATTGAACATGCTATTTCAGCCATTCCTTGGAACTTGCAATTCTCATTTGAAGACAGGTGGACCTATAATAAAGAAATAGTAACCTACGTGCATTTGGAGCTTTTTCATAGACAAAAATTGCCGTAGACTCCTTGGCTTTTCCCATCTTCTGTTAACACGGCCTCTGCAAGGCTGTGATGTTGTAATCACTCACTGGCTGCAGGATAATTCTACTTTTATATGATGTGAATGTTATGTAAAATAATTACTAAACTGTCAGGGAAGCAGAGTGTATATAGATCTCTCTGTCCTTTTGCTTTATTCCTCAAGGTAAACAGATGCTCATGGCTTATAAAAAGCCCAAAGTGGTCTGACAAGGAGCTTGCATCCCTCAAATTGAAATTGGAGCACTGGTTAATATTGTTGCCTGTAGCCTTGTGATATGTACAGTCTAAATTAGACCTTTGCAGTCGTCGTGTTAGGTTGATGCAAGCACTCTAATGGCATAATTTCTGGTTGCTGCATCACATTTCTGCAGTCTGTTCTTTGTATTCCACTCACATTAATTGAAGTAATTTTGCCACTGAAGCGTGTTTCAAACCTCTGCATTTAAATTGAAATTTTAATTCCCTTATTGTTTGGAAAAGACGGCCGAAGATAGCTTGTTACAGGTTTCATTATCACTCAGAACTCTCCAGCTGCTGGTTCTAATGTGCAATGACTGAGTAATGCTGGGAAGAATTGTTAATAAAAGAATGGCAGCTTTTCCCAGTAGTATGAACACAATGCAAAGGTATTTTGTGACAGCTTACATTTGTACGAAGTTGAAAATTTTAAGTGGCAGCTTTTTTGTTTCTGATTTTGTATCCATCTAGAGTAGCACAGATGAGCTTCAAATATCATGTATTTGTGTTCTGTGTTCCTCCAGCATCTTGCTAATACACACTCCGGTGAGCAGAGCTGGTAGGATCACGTTTGCTGTTCTGTCCAGCTTCCTTTGAATTGTGAAGCTTTGGAGAAATCAGGAGGGTCTGGAACAGATAGAACTGTTTGAGATTGAATATGTTTCAGTTATTTTCAATTTCTCTGTGTGTTTTTTTAAAATGTGAGTTTGCATGTTTTTCTGTAAAGGATCTGGGTTTTTTACACACTAAATTGTTAAAAGTAACGTTCACTTTTTTGTGGCAATTGAGTGCACATGTATGTGTGCATTTTCTGTTTAAGATAAAACATAAAAAGGAGGCTGAGGGGAGACCTTATCATCCTTTACAACTACCTGACAGGAGGGTGTAGTGAGGTGGGTGTTGGTCTCTTCTTCCAGGTAACAGACAATGGGATGAGGGAAAATGGCCTCAAGTTGTGCCAGGGCAGGGTTAGGTTGGACATTACGAAAAATTCCTTCCCCAAAAGGGTTGTCAAGCACTGGAAGGGGCTGCCCAGGGAAGGGGTCGAGTCCCCACCCCTGGGGGGATTTAACAGCCGGGCAGAGGCGGTGCTGAGGGACAGGGTTTGGTGGTGGGATGGCAGGGTTAGGTTAACTGTTGGGCGTGATGATCTTAAAGGTCTTTTCCAACCTAAATGATTCTGTGATAAGGTGCTGAGTGGGGGATTCCGATGCAGAAGGAGCTTCCTAAGAAGAGGCAGTTGGCAGTCTCCAAAAGGGAGAGCAGCAGAGGCAAGTTGGGGTTGGGGTTATAGCTTGCACTTGGCCTGCAAGCATGAGTTTGATTGCTGGAAGGCAGGAATACAAATTTTTCTGGAAGAGATGTTTTAGGTGGGCTACACAACACTATAGCCAAGCCAGAACTTGAAGCAGAGGGCATAGAGCAGGATGGGCAGCAGCGGGCAAGGACAGAAGGGTCCTTGCTTGGAGGAAGCAGTTCCATGTCTAGTGTTCCCTGGCACCGGGCTATGTATTAAAGGGCAGTATGCTGCCTAGCTGTTACTTAATTAACTCAAGTATCGTAGAGGTCTGTGGTGTTGATCTAATTGTTCTGGCTCTACTGTTGACCCACGAGGTACCCATAGGGAGAAATTAATATTTTGCATTTGTTTAAGTAATCTAAGAGATGAAATGCTAAAAACAGTTGAAGGAAGAGATGTTGTTGAATCAAGTAATTAAAGGTCATATCATAATACGATTAAATGAAAATTGCTTAGGCTACTTTCTTTGCATTTCCTGGCTTTTATGTGTCTAGCCTTGCAGTTTTAATGAACTAATGCCACTTTGTCAAAGTATATAGAGTTTTTTTAAAAAAATCTTTTAATTCCAGTAGATCATGAAACATTACTCTGAACTTGATTTATTAGTGCAGGAGTACAGTTCCTTTGGGGTGGGATTGTGTCAAGTAACAAACCACCACGAAACTGTAGAAATACATCCATAGGGTAGGAGTGAAGATAACTGCTGTTTCAAGTTGAAACTTTTTTTATTAGTAGGATGACAAGAAGGAAAAATGAAGGTAGAAAGAAGGAAGTATGGAGCCCTCCACCTTGTCTTCACTTAAGGTTAACTTCACACTTGCTTGTGTTACAGAGCTGGCAACTGATGTGTATGTGTGTTTTACTCATGAGCACATCCTTCTCCTTTAGCCTGCATGTCTTTGTCCCAAGAAACACAAAGCTGAAGTGACAGTAATTTGTTTCTCAAGAAGTAGGCCAGGGAATGCTCCCGCACCTACTTTTCTTTCTTTTTTTCAATGTTAAGGACTTCTATTTCAGTTCCCATATGTCAGGGAAAGAATAATACACATGTCCTGCTCTGCTTTCTGAAGTTTGTTTGGTTTCTAGAGTCGAGCTGGTGGCTGTTACTGTTGTTGTATTCAATAAAATGTACTTGGCGCGGCATCCAGCTGTACAGAGGAGATTGGTATGCAGGTAAATGAGGTCATTTTCAATCATGCTGATGCAGCATAGTTAAAGCATACTGAGTTCACCCCTGGCATCCTTACGATGCATTAAATATGTTTTTGCTCAGCTCCATAGACCCTAAGATCTGTATTGGGTTAATTTTTTGAGGAGCATTACTTTGTTGTGAAATCTGATATTTATATCGGGAATGTACCGGTCTAAACTAGAGATGCTGACCGGCTACGTTGTCTGTATGCCAAAGCATTTTACAAAAAAGTGTGGTGTTTTTTGTTTTTTAACTGCAGGGCTTTACAACACAACTGGGCTACTTACTGGGTGAGAACACAGAAATTGAAGATGTTTTAATAAGTGGAAATGCTGTGTAAAAAGGATCATAAAGCTACTGAGGCAGTCAGAAGGGAGAGGTGGCATAGGAAAAGGAAACAGAGGAGAGACTAACGTGGGTGGGATATTTTGGAGACCAGTGTATGAGGACAAGGAACCTAGCTTGCTGTGGGAAGTGGGAGTCAAACAAGGAGCTTACATGTTTTCTCAGGAGCAAAGAGAGGATATTGCTCTGTGTGTGTGTACACATGCGTGTATTTGGCTCATCCCATAACGAATGCGTTCTACTCTGTACCTGTGTCCCCTACCCTTCTGTGCACTTCATGTTAATCCTCTCTGAAGCCATTTGGAGTGATTAGCGTAAGGCTGAAGGGGAGCGACTGAGGGAGCTGGAGGTGTTCAGCCTGGAGCAGAGGAGGCTGAGGGGAGCCCTCATCGCTGCCTACAAGTGCCTGAGAGGAGGGGGGAGCCGGGGGGGTCGGGCTCTGCTCCCAGGGAAGGGGCGATGGGACGAGGGGCACCGGCCTCCAGTTGTGCCAGGGCAGGGTGAGGTTGGCCCTGGGGAACAATTCCTTCCCCAAAGGGCTGTCAGGCCCTGGAAGGGGCTGCCCAGGGAAGGGGTCGAGTCCCCAGCCCTGGGGGTATTTAAAAGCTGGGCAGATGAGGTGCTTAGGAACAGGGTTTAGTGGTGGGATGGCAGGGTTAGGTTAACAGTTGGGCTTGGTGATCTTAAGGTCTTTTCCAACCTAAACGATTCTATGATTAACATCTTTCCAGAAAACATTGGATGATTGTAGCCCTGGGCACAGTTGTTGAGGAGAGTTTTAATTTTAGTTACTTGAATGTCGCTGCTACCTATGGCTTTCCTCAGTATAGTAGGAGGAAAGTCTTTCAATTAAAAGTACCGTGTAGTGAGCAGACTTATTAGAATGTAAGTAGTCTAGAATAATGAAATAAAAAAAAAAAAAAATGCAACGCAGTTCTCTATGCATTTTATTTACTGTCTGCCTCTCAGCTGGAACAATGAAAATCAATAAAAACGGTCTTTCATTTTGTTTCTGCATTTCTTATTGCAGAGCTGGGATTCAGGTACTGCTGTGGAACAGTTTTATGTTTTGGAATTAATGCCATAAGTAGAAATAAGAGACTTGTGGGTTTGGGATTCTATAGAAATCTTTTTATTACGAAATTAAAATTTTGGCCCTGCTTCAAATTCTCTTCTCCCTTACAAAAAGTTATATTTTCCCAGTACTTCTTGCCTTGAAGTCTTTCCCTAGCTAACATTGTATCTTGTCGTTGCTGACCTTATTGGTTACGAAGAAGCCTTTTAGAAAACAGAATTGAGAAGCTGACATCTCAAGGGTTGTATCTCACTTCAGATTACCTACTGAGGTGTGTAAGTGTTTATGCTTAAAGGAACTGTTTTGTATTAGTTTTTAATGATTGGCAAACCTCGTGATTTCCGTTAGCTGTATGGTTGGGGTAGAGATGAGAAAGAAGGCAGCTCTTTTTTTATGAAGTTGATGTATGCATAGGATATGTTCTAGTGATTCACGCATAAGCATGGAAATAATGATCTTTCCTCTCTCTGCTGCTCGTTCATTTAAAATACTGTACCTTTGCTCAGGTGCTGGGATTTATTATATTATTTGTCTGCCTTCAAGGAGCATTGTAAAGCTTAAGCAGTTAAGTTTGGTAGAATACTTCCAAGTTCCTTCTATGAGAAGCATTGCCGCTACGTATTGCTAGAGCATTTTTTTACCTCTTTTTCTGTATCTTTTTTTTTTTTCCTTTTTAAATTCTGTTTTCTGATGTCTCTCTTTTTAAATAAACTTGGCTAAGTTTAAAGACATTAGAAAGTAGAGGGGTTCTTTCCCTTTGAAACATTTTTTTTTTTCTTTAGGATACCTATTGATAACTTTATCTCGTTCTTTTTATCCTGTAATTCCCATTATCTGAGGCAGTCTATTGTATTAAACTGTTAGAGCCTAATCCTGCTTCATTTGCATTGACACGTGCTTGACCTCAGCCCCTCCGCTCTTAGTTAATGCACCAACAAGCATTGATATCTCTCTAGAGTATTATTGTGTGGCTGTTAGCTCTACTAATAACAACCATTCATTTAAGCTGATGAAAGTTTATTAAATAAGAAAACATGCTGTAATGAAGGTGGGGAAGAGGTGTCTGGCATCTTCATGGTGAAAGTAAGCTGGAGCTACATGACAGACACTGCCCTTAATGAAAGGGAGAGGCATCTCTAACGTTATGATGTATGCTTTTGGGAAAAGGCATTTCTGAACATTAAATTTAATCCTTCCTGATTATAGTGTAGATGCAGTGATGAGGAGTTCTTTGCTGAAGGCAATTGCTCCTGCCATTTAATGATGCAGCCTTTCTTGGGAGCGCTCTCCTAACAGCTTGAGAGTTTTGTGGTTTAGTTTACATTTGCTTCCTTTTTAACTCATGAACCTGGTAGTATTTCATACCTTCAGGTTAATATTTCTTTTGCCATTGATGCTGTTTGTGATTTTTATTATTAAGGTACGTTATGGATTCATTCTATGTGGCATTTACGCTTTTATCACTTTATCTTGGAATACAGCAGATGTTTTTCCAGTAATCACTGGTCTTTCCACGAATTCTTTTGTAAATTCTGGAGTGTACAGACATAATTCTGTCCATAGTAAAATATTGGAACAAACACCAAGATAAATTGTTGAAGACAGATTGGGTTACGGGGCAATATAAAATAACCTAGATAAATCTGATTGCATTTTTTAAATGCACCTTCAAAGCTAGGGAATGGTGGGTGAAAAGGTGTAATAAATTTCTTTTTTAGTAAAGCATTTAAAACATTTAGGGTGATTTTAGCCCAGAAGTTTCCCACTGAAGTAAACTGATTTATGTCTGGTAAAGTTGCCATAATGCTACCAAGGAACTTGCAGAATGGTTTGATAGAAGCAGCACTGTCATGTAGACCTAGAGGAAGACTTATGCCGAGCAGCTCACAAATGGAGATGTTTGGACAGTGTGCCTGTCGGAGGAGGTGGCAATGATTTTCTCACACTGCAGTTTAACATTGCCTTTTATGAGTTTATGAATTCTGTAATAAAAAAGCATTGGTAAATTAATAGGTGAAGAGCTAATTGAAAGGAGTTAAAGATTCCTTTAACAACAGAGAGATGGGACACAGGGAACGTAAAAGACTTGAAATGTCATCTTGAAGACAACAAGAGAATCAATTTGGGAAACTGCAGGTTTGCATTAGAAGGAAAATCCCAACGTTTTACTTCAATGCATTAGGACCCCATTGTTTTAGACATTCATATAGAGAGAAGACTTGGGACAGAGGAAAAGCCTATGCTTTTCTTTAATGGCAATTAAGACTAAATGAGGACGCATTAAATCACAGAGAAAAAAGTATGGAAATGATAAATGGAAGGAAAATCCTTTTTTATTTCTGCTGCCTTCGCAATGCCTACAACTGCATTGCTAATCCATGACAGTGCTCCAGTGAGATTTAATATAGATGTCTGTACAAGGTCAGACCAAAGGTGGTCTTAGGCCAATACCCTGTCTCGTGCAGAGGATGCTTAGAAGGGAGCGAAGACAGAGCAAGCAATAGCAATCTTTTCCCCAAACACTCTGTGAGCTTCCAGCACTTGGCAATAAGCGGCTTTTGACGGAAAAGCTGGTTCCTTTTGTGTGGAATAGCACTCCATAGCTGTTTCTTCCTTGAATTTGTCCTTGTCGCTTTTTGCACCAATTTAAACTTTTGCTTTCGACGCTGTCCTTTGGCAATGAGTTCCATAGCTGAGCTGTCTGATGTGCTTGTTGTAGATGATACCGAACCTCTGATGTGCTAATTTCATCTTATTGTCCAGGAGCTACTGAGGATTTGAGGCACAGAATTATCACAGGTACTGGGGCAATACACCTCTCATTTCCATCGAACTGTCACTCTGCTGGAAAAAGTCTCGGGCAATTCTGTGATGACAATCCATGCTCTGACTTTCCCATTTCAGGGAAGTCATTTGACCATGCTGTTGTTGAAATTGCTCGTGTGTTGTGTTCAAGTCCAAGTGAGCAGTTGGATAATCCTCTCTTCTGGTTTTTAGCCACTCTGTTCCTTGAGCACTGCTTTTGGTCTCAGCACTTTATTACTAGAAAGACATTGATGAATTACAGTGAGTGGAGGAGGAAGTAGAATGATTGATGGGTGACAGGACTAAGGCAAATTCGAAAGAATAAAATTTATGTAGCCAGAGTAAAGGACAGCAAGTGAGGAACATAACTTTATGAATATTTTAAGGTTTGTAGAGGAAAAGAGTAAGTTAGCTTGGGTCATTGCTGTTTAAACATGAAAAATAAAGGGACGTTTGCGCTTTGTGTTAATGTGTTTATAACGGGTTTTCTTTGATGTTTTCATAAAGTAGGAGCAGTAGTGTTACCAGCAAGAGATATAAAAGTAACTTTTGTAAGATATAACATAATTCAGGCAGTACTGTAGTGGTAGGGAAATGTCTGTGTCATCTAATAGACCTCCTCCGTACTTGTAACTGATAACTTTGAAATTTCTTTTTAGGGAGGGGAAAAAAAAAGGTAAAGAGTAGATGGGATGATTGATTTAGAAAGTAAAATTATGGAGTTCAGCTTGCTGGAATTTGATTCTCTGGAAAACACTCTTCTGCTCTCTTAAGGCATTAAAAAAGAATTGTGTTACTCCTTAGCCTTCACATATACTTTCTTACTCTTGGGCAGCGTGCCATATGCCATCTAGCTTGTTGCCTCCTTTTGTAGAAGCAGTTGTATTTTGGTAATGTCGATGACTGTGCTGGTGGGAATCTTAATATAAGGTGCTGTGTTTAAGAGAAAACAAACCCCGCAAGCACAAAGTAACCCTTTTGCCTTCCCTGTTCCTATATGTACGTTTTCCTTGTCCTTTCCCCATGAAATAAGCTTACACTACTTATCTCAAGATGAGCTGTTTTCTTGCAACCTGAGCACTTCTCTGTGTGTGTAGCTCAGAATCTTTCAAACTAATCTTTCAGACTTCTCCCCCTTTCTGCTTCAGCCATCTGCACCAGTCTTCCCCTTTCTGCATCATTTGGTCAGGAAATCCTTTTATGGAGGGGAGTGACCTCGGCTATTTCCAAAATGTTGCAAAGGAGCCATCTGCTTCGGTCCTCAGTCTTTTATAGCTCTTTGTTAAATCTTACAAGGCTGTTCAAAGGTGAACAAAATTGGTAGTAATTTCTTCCATCATGTTAATATCCAGTATGTTAATCAACACTCAGTACTGTTCATCATCAGCATTTTACAGCTACTCATTAATCCCCACATCCTCTGTGCCTTTTCTCCTTTTCCTGTTTTTAAGGGGAAGGAGGCAGTGACAGTCAGGAATAGCTGTCTTTTGATCTGTGTGCTTTTCGTATTTTCCATGCTTTTTAGCTAAAGGCTCCCTGCTTTAGGACGATCTGGGTGTTCTTTAAGTTCAGGGTCATCTTAGCTCATGTTCACTGGTTTGTCTTGATACCAATTCACACTATGCTGTACACTGGCCTGTGGCAGTTTGGTAGCAGACATGCCTGATCTTTGGATTTCCTAAGTGCAGCTTGGGTGCGAGTTTTCTATGTTTCCCGTTATTTGGATGTCCCACCCTCAAAGGCAGTAACTTTTCAGCTTTATCTTGATTCACCTTGCAACTGAAATAGTGAACAAATTTACAGATGACATACAGGCTTACTTGATAAGACTTACGTCAAGCTTCTAATTAAAAAATATAAATGCAGTTTAAAAGCAGGCTTAATCAGTTACTCATTATGTGTTTGCAGCAGTGGAGGCTCAAAGTACTCAGCAGTCTTCTGCTTTCTGGATTTTAGCCCCTTCCGTGAGGATGATGAAGAGACTGGAGCATCTGTCCTATGAGGAAAGGCTGAGAGAGCTGGAACAGAGAAAGCTCAAAAGGGATTTTACCAATGTATATAAATACTTGGAGGGAGGGTGCAAAGAAGATGGGGCCAGGCTCTGCCCAGCGGTGCCCAGTGCCAGGACCAGAGGCAATGGGCACCAACTGAAACACAGGAGGTTCCCCCTGAACATCAGGAAACGCTTTTTTACTGTGAGGGTGACTGAGTACTGGCACAGGTTGTCCAGGGTGGTTGTGGAGCCTCCATTCTTGGAGATATTCAAAAGTCGTCTGGACGCCTTCCTGGACAGCTGGCTCTGGGTGGCCCTGCTTGAGCAGGACGGTTGGACCAGATGTCCTTCAGAGGTCCCTTCCAACCTCAGCCATTCTGTGATAGTGTGATTCTCTCCATCGTCCATGGAAAACATGGGAATTTTGCAGGCAAACCAGCCTCAACTTTGGAAACTCTTGCTTAATTTATTGCTAGTTAACACCAACTTCTGATCAGTGATTTGGGTTTTGAGGTGGTAAAAAAAGAGAACACAATCAAAAAACACTTAAGTAAACATGTTTTCTCACTCTTCTGCAGGTGCAATTCGAGTCCAACACCTTTACTCCCCTCCCTTTTCTCAACTTATTTTTTCCATGGCTTATGCTCAATCTGTCGTAGTCCCTTTGATGAGACGATGGGTGGCACAGAAAGTCGGTGTCATCTGTAAGGGTTTCTTTCTGTTACTCTGCTTCTTACTGTTTTCCTCTGCAGTGCTTTGCTACACTTTCCTTTAGAGTGCCTGCTCTGATGTGGGTCACCCACAAACTGCAGTTCCCTTGAGGGTGTCCCTGCTCCAGCATGGGTCACCCCCATGTTGCAGTCCCTCAGAGTAGTATGTCGTTCGTCGTCCCTCCCCCCCCCCCCAAGAGTGTATCTCCAGCCACTTGCAGTTGCTGGTTTCTTTAAATATGTTGGAACAGGGGTGTCATGTGCCACCCCAATCCAAAGTGACCCACTGTAAAATTCCTTGTCATGTGTAATTCAGCATCCTTTAGATACATTTGTGGTGTTAGAAGGTTGGAGGCTCAGTTGTCTAATGCATCATCTACTCTTAAATTCATTGCGTGTTAAATTCTTTGAATAGAGACCATAATTTGTAGGTCATCTGCCTTTTTGCCCGGTGCGCAGTCCCAGCAGCTGGAGTGTGAGTACCTTCCTGTTTCTTAAGCAAACTTTTCAAGTTAGATCCTTATCTCACACAGGTCAGGTGTAAATTGAATTCACTGAACTGCTTGTTTAGGTCTGGCTACACACGTTTAAGCCATTTTTTAGTAATTTTCCTTTCCTGTACCTTTTGAAAGCAAGTTCCTTGTAAAAGCAGTAGATCAATTCTCCTCCTTTTAAATGTCAGCATTGTCTTTATTCATCCAGCAAGGCAGCTGAAACCTTCTTGGTTGCTGCTATTTATTTGCTGTTTTATTCAGAGGGTTCAGCTTTTTTCTTTTTGTCATACTGTGTTTGTGTATGACTTGAATTTTTTTCCTTCAAATTGTAACCTACCACATTGTTTTCTTTTAACCTTCCTCAGTTGTTTGTTCATGTTTTCATATCTGTTTCCTGAACGCTGAATAGGCCGGTATCCCAGACGGAAAGCATTTAGTTTACTAGTTTGAACAACCATAATTCTGTTTGGTTTTTTTTTTTCCCCTGAAGAAGCACCTAGTTGAGGGCTTTCATTTTATCTCTGCTCGTAGACTTCCAGGATTGTGGAGGTCTAGAATGGAAAAAAAAAAAAAAAAAAAAAAAAAAAAAAATTCCTCTCTTTTCACATCTATTTTACAATGCTTGAAAAACCTTTTAAGGGAAGTATGTAGGTTTAACTGCAAACAGTTCGGGAAAACTTTGGCCAAAGTCAGGAAAGAAAGAAGAATTTTAACAAATACCTTGCTAGTACTTAGGTTCTAGTTTGTTGTAAAACGCGAAATTAAAACCGTCCAAATTGGATGTTAGGATAGGCAAATGTTTAGGTACATTTTCCTTTTAAGGCAATTAAACACTGCTATAAACTGACTGCGACCTTTAAACGAGCTGCATAATGGTTCTTGCTGTCACAGTTATTTTCTATAAACTTGCAATTTTTAGTTCATACAAAGCAGAGCTCTTTTTTCAGGCTTATTTCATTGATCCTTATTTTCTAAAGGGTCACTGCTTATTATTGCATGTAATAATAAGTACAGTAGTAAGTAGATACAGGTAAGTAGATTTTAACATGAGAAATAGATTATCTAAACCAAATTCTGTATCATCTAGGCCAATATTTTTACTATTTTTTCACTAAATATAGTTATTTTGTATTTATTTAAGTATGGCTTTCAATGGGAGAGAGAGACTTCTTTCAGAGTTTAAAAAAAAAAGTGGTGGTGGGGATTACCTACCATTTCTTTTGGTACTATTTGCTCATCGCAAATCAGCTTTTTAAAGAAGAATAACAAGATATTTGTCCGTCGACTCACCTTCCAGCTGGTTTTCCTTGCTGTAGATCCTCTCTGCAACCCAACCCCTGCCAAAAGAAAAATGTTGGGAAGCTCTCTTACCTGTAATTACCTTTGTGTCCAGGTGCCGTTATCTACCCTCAACCTCCCACCCTCAGAACAAAAATAAATAATTGCTTATTCACTTCCCTTTAGCTAAGCTGGGCGGGTGTAAGAAAGAGGCTTGAAGGACCCTCAGGTGCTTTTTCTGGACCCTTGAACCACTTGCAGGTCTCTTCTGTACGTCTAATTTTCAGGTTCTCTGAAAAGCTGCTATTCCATTAACAGTCTTAACCAGAGTCTTGTAGTGATAACTCTTCCCCTCTATATACAATTCTATATCTATTAGTCCTTTTGTTAGTATGAATAGCACACAGTAGGTAATAAGAGTATTAAAAACCATGTAACTACTTGGGAAATCTACTCTAAGCTGAAGGGAGAAAAGAAAGGGGAGAAAATCTAATTAAATGTGATACCGTTGCATGTCTTATAACATCTTTAATCTTCATTATCCAACACGCTTACCACAGCGAGGATAAAGAGAGAAAAGCAGAGGTGGTGTATTAATTGCACCCTCAGCTCAGTGTATGCACAGGGTGGCAACAACAGGGCAAACAAGGCCTGGTTGCCTTGTGGACTTTTTGGCTAACACCATATTGGGCCAAATCACACGGTGTCCTGCTATTTGGATGTCCCACTCCTACGTTGGCAGGATCACAGCCAGCAGATCAAGGCAAGTGACTATGTACCTGTGAGGCTGCATCTGGAGTACCATGTCCAGTTTTGGGGGCCCCTCTACGAGAAAGGTGCATACTTTTTCTTGTATGGGAAAGGAGACACGCAGGAGCGAGTCCAGTGGAGAGCCCACAGGCTGGTGGGCATTAGAAGCACACAATGTATAAGAAGATGCTACAGTAATTGGGTTTGTTCAGCCTGCAGAAAAGAGTGGGTTTTTGCTGTGTCTGACCATCTAAAAGAGAGGAAAAGCAGAGCCAGGCTCCTCTCAGAAGTGCGCGGTGAACAAACGAGAGGCAACCATCAACAGTTTCTGTTGGAGAAACTGTCTGGAGATGAGAAAATTCTTCCCCATGAGAGGAGTTAAACACCAGGAGCAAGGGACCAAGAGACTCTGAATCTCTGATTGCAGATCTTCAAGCCTTTGCTGGATGCCCTGAGCAGCCTGATCTAATGTTGAAGTTAGCCCTGCTTTGAGTGGGGGCTTGAACTGGAAACCTCTGGAGGTCCTTTCCAAGCTGGATCAGTAGATTTTTCTAGCAACGCTATGAATGCTGATTCCTGATTTCCAGAATTCTTTGACTTACTCTGATAGAAAACGTTGCTGTTCTTGCTGCCATTAAACATCAGTGTTTACTCAGTGACCACAGCGTGCTTCTGAGCTATTACAATTATTTCTTAACCTAATAAATGGGGTTTGTGCAGTTCATAGAATCATTTAGGTTGGAGAAGACCTTTAAGATCATCAAGTCCAACTGTTCCCCTAACCCTGCCATCCCACCACCAAACCCTGTCCCTCAGCACCTCGTCTGCCCGGCTTTTAAATACCTCCAGGGATGGGGACTCGACCCCTTCCCTGGGCAGCCCCTTCCAGTGCTTGACAACCCTTTTGGGGAAGACGTTTTTCCTAATGTCCAACCTAAACCTCCTTGGTGCAACAGTTGTGCATTTGAGATCACTCTTTGGTAGGCATGGATAGCCTTTGGCCTCGCTGCTATCCTTAATGGCAGGTGCCATATAAGGTGGCTCAAAAGCCTTTTAATTTTGATGTTCAACAAGTTCTGTAAAGCAGAGATGAATGTGGTAGAAGATAGCAACCAGAGACACTGGGTCGTTCTAGCAATGGACAAGAGGATGGTTTACACTACTTCTCTAAATGGAGAGTTTTTTTAATTTCCCAGCACTGCTTCTTTTGAAGTGAGTCTTCAAAACACTGCTGGTGAACTGAAAAAATCCAAAACTTGCTATAATGTACTGAAAATACTAAAACCGATATGGAAATGTTGTGGCTTGTCAGGTTTTTCTGTTCTTAATTGTTCAAAGTATTGAAATTAAAATCCTAATAAGTGATACAAATATCTAGAAGTGAAGGGCTTCTGTCTGTCTGAGGACTCCAGATAACTTTGCAATAAATGAGTGGAAAAATAATAGATACAATTTAAATATAAAATCCCTATTTTTTTAAGTTTGGTATTCAAGAGGGAGGGAGACAGTTGCCTTTTAAAATGCGAAAAGCTTTTTATGTTTAGGAATGGTGCTAGCAATATAAATGCATTCAACCCCCAACACTTAGGTTTCTTTCTAGAACGCACCTTTTTCTTGATTTCTCCTTTATACTGTAAGTGGAGGAGCGGAGCATCCGCAGTAAAAAATAGAAATGCAAAAATAAGATGTTTTCTCCTAATTAAGGTTCTTTAACTGGAGGAATCACTACTAACTTGAGGAACAGCAATACTTTCTTGCAGAGCAGTATTTGTGTTGTACTCGGACCTGTTAGTGCTTTGTGCAGCCTGTCTCCCACTCATCCAGCTCCTTTTGCATATCAGGGTTTGAAATGAGGAAAGGTGAAGAACAGCTACTTGAAATGATATGCCCGAGTTGAGTGATGAGTTGATGACACACCAGTAAATAAATCTCTATGGTCTTCAAAGTTGAAAAGTATTTTTATCGTACATTTGGGGTCTCTTGCATAATACAAGTGATGGTGTGTTACTAGCTGAGCGGGGGCATAAAATTCTGGTATTGCTCTAAATTTTGCCAATGATAGATGTAGACCCTGTTAAAAATTCAATTTAAAAAGTCTTATTTCTTTCTAGTCTTGCTTTCAGTGCTCGCCTTATTTTTCTTGGCTGCACGTGGCGTGCCAAGTCTCTTTGTAACCTCACTGTTTCTCAAGGTAGTTGACCATCTTGGTAACGTGGCCAAGAAAGATACTTGGACTTCAAGTAAAGCCAACTGTAAATTATTTCTGCTTGTATTTTCAAGTAGTCACCAGAGCTGCTGTTGTTATTACTGCTCTTCCCATTCACTTTCTGCTTCCCCTTCTTTTCTGTCCATCTCTGTAACTCCTTATCTCCCTGCTTCTGGAGAGCAAAGCCTTTGTGATGATAGCGTGGTTATTTGCTGAAAAGGACCTGGTCTTTCCTGGGATAGCAGAGTGAAACACAGGCTCGTGGAGGTTTTCCTTGTAACAGTTCCTTTGTTAGATGTATCTGTAGTGTATTTTTAATTTTCTGCCTTCTTTGTAGACATCTTTGCATCATTTTAGTTGCTTATGCTACCGTTCTGTGGTACGGTATCCAGCACACAAATTAGATGAATGTTTTAATGTCATATTTTGTGTTCAGAAATATAACCCGGGGTGCTGCTTTATAGCTTGCTTGTTGCCAGGGGTTAAATCATCTTTCTGTAAGTAAAGCTACAGAAGGGAAAAACATTGGATTTCTTTTTTTTTTTTTTTAACATAATGTTCGTACTTCTTGTCACCTAAACCAATTGGAGACTTTACCTTGACTCCAATGAACTTGGATTGAGCCCCTAAGCTACTTTCCAGACCCAAACTATTCTGAACGTTAAAGCTTTCCTCTTGTGCTCCGTCTTGATAATTGATGTTAATGGGAAAAGAAATACTGGAAAAGAAAAGAGCGAGGCTTTACAGGAGTGGGGCTGCCTGAAGTTAAAGGGCTCCAAGTGTGCTAACGTTGAAACTTGCCCCTGTTATTTACCTGTAGAGTTCAATCACTGGGAAAGTGGCGTTTATCAAGGACGTAAATTCCAGCTTGTCCAACTGCAAATATGAAGTGTCAGAAAGGCCGTGGAAAAAAAACACCTGAGAAACCCCACCAAAAAAACCCCCAAAAGCAGCTTTTTCCAGAAGAAGAAAGTTCAGTGCATAACAACATGGGGGTTTGGGGTTTGTTTTAGGGTTTCTTGGTTTGTTTTTTCTTTTTTTTTTTTTTTTTTTAAACAATAAATGATTGACTGTTCCATTTGTTTCTCAAAAAGCGTGTTTGAAAGCTGTGTGTTGGTCTTAATTAGTTTTGAGAATAACAAACTTCTTAGAAACTGGTAAGATAAAAATAGAGCCAAATGATCTAAGTGGAAAGCTTTACATTTCTGTTGCTTGTGTTTTAGATAATACTTTTCCTGGATGTCTTGGAACCTTTTTAATGTCATTTTCCTGCTTGCTTTCCGTTCTTCCCTCACTGCATTTTCATCTCTCAGCTTCTCAGTTTGACAAATGTTGTTCCTGATCTTGTTCTTGCTTTGGTGAAATTGCTGACAGCTTTCAGGGCCGTGATGAATGCCTGCAACTCCCCTGAAGTGACTGGCGAGGTTAAAGCGCCTTTGGAATTGGGATATTTGGGGTACATCTCTACCTGCCAAAGGAAGAAGATAAAAATTAGCACTTACACTTCTGCCAAAGGTTTCCAAGCTGTGTCTGCGTGCCTGCTGAGCCTTCTCCGTTTGTATGAACTCTGGCGTGTCAGCTTTTTGGGGAGAAGTGAATTTGGTTTTTTGCTTCATCTGTGGTGTGGTTTTGTGATGTGTTACAGCCAAACTTCCGTAACTGTTCACACAGAGATGCTGGGAAGAAAGAGGATGGATAGTGCTTTGTGTCAACTGGTGGGAAACTCATCAATGGTGTTGAAGTTGCAGCGTTGGTGGGCTTACGAGGAGCATGTTCACTCCTCTGTGATTAGTACTGGGACACAGATTCTTTCTCAAGACTGAGCTTTAGCCTAAAGACTGGCAGCAAGTGCACGCTCTCATCACCCGTGCGGAGAGAAGAATTTCATAGTTAGGGACTTCCTGGCAAAATTTTGCAGGAGAAAGGAAAAAGTGCAGCTTCCTCTTAGAAACAGCTCTTAATTGAAAAAGCCTGACTGCCCCAAAGCTATTTCAGGGTCGTTCTTGAGTTGGAGGCAAGCAAAGTAATACATCATTGATAGATGTTCTTTCAGTATAGTTAATATTTACTGGTATTAAGGGACCAGACCTTAGCTTGGCTGTCTACCTGCTGTATCTCCTTGCTTTTCATTTTTAATATTTAGCTGACAGGTTTGCTATAAACTTAAATCCTGAAGTGCAAGCAAATGTCTTATTTCGCTAATAGTATCTTCAGTTGTTAGGGAATGATTTTTTTTTTTTAAATTTTAAATCTCTGTATGCAAAACACGCTGTTCCTAGTTTTTCAGATTTGCAAACTGCAAAGGGATGACTTTTTTCTTTTGTAACTGTGGAGGTGCTCTGTTAAATAGTTAGAAAAACAAGTAAACTGGGAGAGATGCAAACTGATAGTGTTGCTTTTATGCACTGGTTTGTCATTCCTGGTGGCTTTTGTCCACGTCTGGTTTTTAGGATATAAATGGAAATGAAGTTCCTCAGCCTTGTGCCCACTGGATGTCAGCTGGTCATTACTGAAGTGCATCAGTAGAGAAATGTTAAATATGGCCTTTTTGCATTACTACACTTCTAGATCCCTGTCTGTTACTCTGTTGCTTGTATAAAGTTATTTTCCTTAATTGGAGCCTTAATAACCCCCCCCCACACACTCTTTAGAGTTCGAAAGTACCTTTGAACTAGCAATAGCTTTCATTAATCTGATGGCTGTGTTTATTGAAATTGTGTAGTTACATGACATAGCAGCTATGTAGGCTAGCAGATGAGGCCTCCTAAGCTTTTTCAGCTGTGTCATCACTTCAGGCAAATAAAATGTAAGCCATTTTCTCCCCATTTATAGAATTGGGAATAATGTTTTGTTGGTGTTTTTGTAATGAAAATAATAAAGGCAATCAAACATCATTGTCAAGATCTTTTCCCAACACTTTTCTACTTGATAATCTTATTTTGTGATAAACTGTGCTTTGGTTTTTATTTAATGAACTGTGTTTTAACTAACTTGTTTTACACATATGCTCAAAATATTTGAAGACGGCTCATTAAATCTGAGTTGTTTGGATATTGGACCCTTTTTATATATTGAATTTTCTTTTAGGAATAGAAATAAAGAAATACTACTTAAATGTTTTCTGCTTTAAAAGGGTTTATGGATAGAATCATCATGGTATTCAGGCACTCCCCTAATCAGAGAGAAAAGTCCCAAGAGATGAATGAATTGAGCTTTAAAAGTTGTCACATGTGTTCTCCTTCCAGGTGTCAGCGGTGGACTCCTTGGAGGGTCCCCTTCTTCAGGTGGAGGGATTGAGTGATCTGCGATTGGAACTCCACAGTAAGAAGATGAACATGCACTTGGTCCTGATAGATGAATTACACCGTCATCTTTACATCAAATCAACTAACCGAGTAGGACAACGCAACAAGGAGAAAGGGAGAATAAGGTGGGTTTGGGGTGATGATAACTGAGGGCAACGGGTCTGAGAGGGAGGAGGACAACATTCTCCCTTGCATAAGTAGAAACTTTCTTGGGAGAGTGCCATTGACTCACACCACAACCTTTAATTTTTGGCAAGCAAATTGCTCATGCTTATGGCTGTGGAGAGCAGAAAAACTCCAAATATGTTGATGCACCTTTGAGCTTTGAACAGCCTGTTCTTGTTCTTTCACTTTTGCTTAGTGATTCTGTGGGTTTTTTGCTGCTTCCCACAGAATTCTGATGAGGTCAGTTCCTTCTAGCATTCTTTTCCTTCTCTGATGCATATACCTTTCCTACAAATGTCATGATCATGAGGCTCAGGTCAGGCAAAGGGAAGAACACAGGGAAAAAATGCTCATCTTTTCTAGCAAATGTCCAAGGTTTAAAAGACTTCCAGCTAACCATAAGGTTACTAGCTGGAGGCTGCAATATTGAAGTGCCTGAGCAGTGTCTTGGGTGTGTTGTGTTTCTAAGGTGTTTTAAAAACGTTGAAACTTCTTACCTGGTTGGTGCTTCTGATCCGTGGAAATTCAGCTTAAGTGTTTGTGAATTCTAAGTTTGCGGGCAATAGAGTTGTTGGGAGGGAAAGAAGGAAGGGAGTGGCTAGAAAAGAGAGGCACAGTATTGGAAGATAACTTTTGTAGAGTAGCAGAGGTAATAAACAGGGGTGGAGAGCAAAAGGGGAGCCAGCGTATGATGAAGATGCAGAGAAAAGATAAATTAGCATTTTATAATGAGAAGGAATAAAAAATGCTTATCAAAAAAAAGAGGAGAGTAAGTTATGTTAAATAAATTTATTAAATAAAGGATTGATTGAAGTTGAAATTTCTAGGAAGTAGGGTGGCTAGCAAGTCATCAGTCTCTTCCTTACTCATCTTGTTAATTAAAAACAGACAGAAAGCTTTGGTGTACCCAGACTATGTGACTGCTAATTAACTGCAGTTTTGTATGACTGCTACAGGGACCCTTATCTTTTTCTTGTTTTCTGTCTTTTTTTTTTTTTCCCACATTTCCCTGTTGCACATCATTGATATTTGATAACATGACCCCTTGCATCAAGGACAGTCCTGTTGCTTTGCTTTAGGGTGCTGCCCTAGAGTGGCTGTTGACCAGGATGCAATAATGCTTATAATTATTTCTTGTATTGGTTTTAAGTGTGTTCTGTCTAACATTGCTAAGCTGGAATGCTGTAAGTATGGTATTGTAGGCGTATAGGGAGTACAGGTGGTCTATATGCAGGATAGTAAGCTCAGCCTTTGTCTTGGCAGGTTTCTATAAGCATTTTGATCTCTAAGGGAGCATACTGAACTCCATTACAGGAGCCTTCTCCACTTCTTTCTCTTAAGAATAATTTCTTTGCATTCCCCTGCCACATCCTGCTTCGTGCCTTTCATTATGCAGCTGGGACAGCATGATGCATTTTTGGGAAATAATACTATGTAAATTTATTATGAAAATGACCAAGTAGAAAGTCTTTGCTTTCTGAGAAAGAAGGCTGATTTGGAGAGGGATGCATGTAGGTGTGCACAGAACAGGAATTTGAAGAGGAGGAAAAAGGGTGGAGGTTTCTAGGGGGAACTAGAAAAGCTCAAAGGATTAAGTAGTTGACAGAAGCCATGGAAATGGGAGCATCTCTTCTCCCCAGTATGTAGTTTTCCAGAAGGATCTTAATAATTCTGTGTTAATTTATCATCACACTAGCAGCAGTTAATTGTGCTAGAGGTGAACGTGTCTGTTTGGAGAGAGTCATGTGCTATGGCAAGCTTCAGTGTGCCTATGGCCTGATCGTGTTGCTGTGACCAGACAAGTCGAGTGGGCTATTAAATTCAGAGAGGCCTTGGGGTACCAAATTTTGCCTTTGATGTGACAGTGTTCCCTCATTTCTTTTTTTCTTTTTCCCTTCTCACCCAAATCTGCATATATACACATCCACTTGTATTCATCTGTGGACTTGTGCTTTAAGTTAGGTTTTTTAAACCTTTTGGATCAAAACTGTATGTTAAGTATATCTGTTGCTTAAGCTTTCAAATTTTAAGAAATTAATGGATTATTTGTTGTGAACTGAGATTGTAAACAATATTAAAGTGTTGGCTTTAATTCTTTCCCCTCACGCAGTTCACTTGTGAAAGATGCTTCTTCTGTACCTCTTATGGATGTTACTAACTTGTCTACGCCTCGAAAGTTCCTTGAAACTTCCCAGTTCAGTACTCCTGGAAGCTCCAGCAGTGAGTATTTAAGTCCCATGCATTCCTTACAGAAACAATTTGTAGATCTTCAGCTGATTTTACAGGAGCAGTAGTAGGCATATCATCCCCTCTTCATGGATGGCCGCTGATGGGAGGTCCTGAGACAAAAAGTTAGGAAGTGATCTGTGCAATGTCATGAAAGGAGTGAGTCCAGGGGCAGAAGGTGACCGTATCTGCATTTTTTCTGTTGGCAAATCATCCTTCCCCCCACCTCCCCCACCATCAGCTTCAAACACAAAGTTTTCTGTGCCTGTTCTGATCTTGATTGTGTTCTTGATATCTTGGGCAGAAGAGTATTTGCAGTCAGTTCAGTTTGCATAGAGGTCTCACCTACATTACTTAATGTAGGCAAGAAGGTATGAGTAGATGTTGCAGAAGGTTTTTTTTTTTGCTGTCTTGGCGCCAAAAGGTCAAAGCTTTTCCTTGTGGGAACTTTGTAACTTTGACTAAAGGTACGTCTGTACACAGGAATAATCTGGTGGTGATCTTTGTATACCTGTTACTACAACAAACACTGAGCAAAATGCTCAGTTTCAATGGTGCTTTTGTATGAGGCTTTGAAAGTCCTGCACAGATGGAGAATTAATCCTGGTATTGTTTCAGTAGATTAATAAGTGAGGCTGTCCTTGTTTAACAAATGAATGAAATGAATAATACAGAAGTGACCTACATCTCTCCCCCTCTTCCTTTCAAAACTTGACTGTTTCAGTATTCCGTAAACGCAGAGAATCTTTCCTTCTTTTCTCATCCTTATTAATTCTTTTGTCCTTGTATTTGCCCGCTCGTTTGTTTTTTCTTGTCATGCTTGCCTCTTGGACGCTTTTGTTTGATCATTCTTATTTTCTGCTCTTTTAGGGGATTTTATTATTTAGCCCTGCTCCTGTAGGGCTGGCTAGTCTCCGAGCCTGAGGCTGTATTTCTATGTAGAGGAGGTTTGTGAGGAGTCACTTGTGACATGCCAGCGCAAGCTTTCAGAGCTGGAAACTGCAGCTTGGTCATGGAAACCTGGAAGAGAAGAACTGTGTGAAAATTCTGGGGAAGAAACTTAAGAATTCCTGTTCTGTCCCTGTGATCGGTGAGAAGTTTAGCTCAGTTTCTTGCTGAAGATCACATGAATTTGCAGAGCTGTGGTGGTTTGACCTTGGCTGGATGCCCGGTGCCACCAAGCCGCTCTATCATTCCCCTCTTCAGCAGGACAGGCAGGGAGAGAATGAGATGGAAAAAAAAAGAAAACTCCTGGTTCAAGATAAAGGCAGTGTAATAAAAAAAAAGCAAAAGTAAAGGCTGCACGCAGTAGCAAAAGGAAAAACAAGATTTTATTCTATACTTCCCATTAGCAGGCGATGTCCAGCCACTTCCCGGGAAGTAGGGCTTCAGTACGCATAGTTGTTCCTCCGGAAGACAAAAATCATAAAAGATGAATGCCCCCCCCAATACCAAGACCTTGCTACGCAAACCCAGTACAGGAGCTGAGGAAAGAAACCACAAAAACCTGAATCTCAGTCTCACCACTGTAAATGTTAACCTACTTCCTTTTCAGCGGGTTAGTTGTATATGTGTGTCTTATGTATATGTATGTATTATGTATATGGTTTAGTGGTGGGATGGCAGGGTTAGGGTACCGGTTGGACTTGATGATGTTAAATCATAGAATCACAGAATGTTTTGGGTTGGAGGGGATCCCTAGAGGTCACCCAGCCCAACCCCCCTGCAGGGAGCAGGGACACCTTTAACCAGATCAGGTTGCTCACAGCCCTGTCCAACCTGGCCTGGAATGTTCCCAGGGATGGGGCCTCCAACACCTCTCTGGGCAACCCCTGCCAGTGTTTCACCACCCTCGTTGTAAAGAATTTCTTCCTTATATCCAGTCTAAGCCTACCCTGGTTTAGTTTAAAACCATCCCCCCTTGTCCTGTCACAGCTGGCCCTACTAAAAAGATTGTCCCCATCTTTCCTATGGGCCACCTTTAAGTCCTGAACGGCCGTAATCAGCTCTGCCCTCAGCCTTCTCTTCTCCAGGCTGAACACCCCCAACTCTCCCAGCCTGGCCTCAGAGCAGAGGGGCTCCAGCCCTCGGAGCATTTTAGTAGCCCTCCTCTGGCCCCACTCCAACAGGTCCATGTCCTTCTTGTGCTGAGGGCTCCAGAGCTGGATGCAGGGCTCCAGGGGAGGTCTCCCCAGAGCAGAGCAGAGGGGCACAATCCCCTCCCTCGACCTGCTGGCCACGCTTCTCCTGATGCAGCCCAGGGTAGGGTTGGCTTTCTGGGCTGCCAGCGCACATTGCCAGCTCATGTCCAGCTTTTCATCCATCAGTACCCAATTATTCCAAGTTATTCCTTTTTTTTTGGTGGGTTTTTTTTTTTTATTATTTTTGGTTGGTTCCCCCCACAGTATACCAGGCAATGTTTGCATCTATAAGAAGAGAAAAAGTTGTGTTATTCATCCCTTGTGATCGTAGAACAAGAAATGGTACTAGCATTCACAAAGCATAGCTAGATACATGTTTTCTGACTCGAGACTTCTAAAAAATCAGTAAGTTCTAATTTTATTTGTTCGATGAAATGTTGATGGTGTTTAAAATCTCTTGTCCTAATGTGCCCTGATGAACAGTTACTTCATACTGTATTTGAAGGTTCTAGGGTACAAGCAACAGGTAAGAACCACAGCAGTGGGCTCTTAAGAACTCAGTTGCTTGTGAACATGAACTGGCATGGCTCCTTTCACTCCTAATTCCTAAAAACAAAGGTTTTGATGGCTTCATCCTCAACTCTAGTAAATCAGTATAGGTCAGTTGAGAATCTGCCTCAAAAATTCTCATTTTTGCAGATCTGTTCTTGTTCTTCATGCCCAACGCACCAGAAAATGTCTTACCTGGATACTTGTTACGCTCTGTATCATCCAGTGAAGTGCTGGGCAAGTGTCCCTCAGGCTGGGAAAGATCTAGACTATAATAGAAAACATTTGATCAGCATAAAGTATGCGTATGGTTTTGCTTCAAGTGCACAATGTAATTTTATTTAAAAGTAGCCTTTTCCAGGACTGCAGAACTATCAGAGAATTTAGAACTTATGTGTATGCATAACGAAAGCTGTTTCTGCCTTTAGTCACTTAAGTTCTTTGGCTTTTTATTGATGAAACAAAGTGGCCGTGCATATTAATGCATGTCATTATAAAGAAGTGACTCATTCAACCCATCTCAGTAAAGATGCCAAAATTTTGAGTCCTTTCTGCATTCGCTTCCCAAAGGAGATGTTACCTTGTGCTGTAGAATCTTTATAAGGAAATTAAAGCTGTTCCTGCTGCACTTAAAGTAAACAAAACCTTTAGTAATGTTCACCTGAGGATTGTAGATACGGCAGTTCACCAGTAACATTTTCCCTTCATGCCAGTTCAGAGAAATAAATTCACTTTCAAATTATATTTCTCTGCTTGAACCTTCTGTACTCTGAAGAGTATTTATGAAGGTTCCTGCCTTGCCAGGCTCTTCCTGGAACTATAAAATGTGCTCACCTAGTACATAGCAAACCCAAGAGTGCACTTTCCTGAAAATTTCCTGAGAATACATTTTAGAAATCCAACAAAGATGAGCTGAGGTGGTGACAGTTAATATTGGTATTGATGGCATATGTAAATTTTATGCTGAACAGATCATATACTTCAGTGACGTATACTTCTCAGCTCTAAGAGGAAACTGTAGCTTCTAGAGCCAAGCAGTATGGTGGCTTCTAAGGTCAAGTCTTACACTGCTCGTATCTTCAAGAACGCAGGTACTTCTGTGTAGGTGAAACCATGTGGAGACCAGTGAACTTGGCCCTGCAAAATACCTGCAGGAGCCAGAGCTTTAGGGTTCAATTTTGAAGGTGGCTCTAAAAATGTCATTGTGGCATTCTCTGTTGGTTGTCACAGCTGATTCCACTTCAAACATGCTCAACAAATACATAAAAGATTTTTTTTTTCTTCGGTTAACCTCACCTAAGGATCTGACGCCAGCTGAGTGACTGTTCTTTATCATTTGTACTAAAAAATAGATGATCCTCTTGCTGAACCAGAGTTTTCCTCATTTAGTTGATTTGCGTTTGCACAAATCCAACTGAGGACTGGATCAGAAGGTGGTGGGAATCCAGTCGGATTCTCTCCCGCTCTCATTGCAGTGCTGCACACAAAGCTGAGTTTGTTCTTATCTCTGGGTAAATTTTTGCGCCTAGGATGTTTAAGAGGAAGTCTGTTCCTGCAGTTTAAGAAGAGTTTGCAACTACACAATAGACATGAAAGCCCATGAGATAACTTTTTGTGTGTCTGTTTTAGCAGGACTGATTTCTCTCACTGATCCTCACTCATGGTTCGTGTTCTGACTTATGCTAATCACTGATGCTCGTAACCTCTGTGTGTGTTTGGGGAAGGGAAAATCAAGAAAATTTTAGATCCTTGTCATGAAAGCCAAAAGGGTAACACTTAATCACTCTTCCTATATAATTTCATTATTTGTTCTTATATGTGGTCCCAATGTAAGATACTTCACTACCGTGCATTTATTTTTTTTATTTGGAGACTCAGTTTTATACTTGTGTGTATTAGGAGGGTTTTGAATGTGGCTTACAGAGTTGTTTTGTACAGTTTTCTCAGAATGAAATGTTTTTACAATGTGTTTGAAAGAGTGGCCTTGTCAAATTAAAATGCCTCTGTTTTTGAAAGGCTAACATCCCTAAAACTATAGATGGAACTGTGTGAACAATGGTTTTAGAAAGAGGAGATTTGCCCTGAGGCTTTGAGGTTATTGATCTCTGGGACCAATTTTCTTCTGGGCTTGGTATTAAGGCAGAGAAGAAAATGACTAAAATTTGTAAAGGACCCATTTCTAAAGCAGCTGCCCATTTGTTGCTCATTGTCTCCATCCACGGGTCGGAACAAGGATCCAGCACCAGAAACTAGCAGGTGACGTTTCTTCAAATCTTAAATTATGTCTTTGGGGCACTATGAACTTGCGTTCTTTTCTCTAGAAGGATTGAAGGCAGAAAGGGTATAATCAGAAAGGACATAAATCATGGAAAATAGTACATTAAATTTTACTAGTTGCCCATAAAAGCACACAGTTAATGAAATCTTCGATAATGAGTAGCAGCAAATTTTGACCATTTATTGGAATGAAAAACAAGACCCAAGAGTCTTTTCTTCAGCTGCTTTGCTTAAGTGAGTTATCAACATTGGCTTTTATGGGGATCAGACTGGCGCTATTAAAATGCCTCTTGCAGCAGGTTTCTTTCTTGTGAAAGGGCAGAACTGTACAAATGAGGGTATCATCACTTGGAATAGATGTTTTAAAGGGCATTGTCAAACCAGGGAGCCGTCAGGGATGTTTCTACCTTTTTAACTATGGAGGTGATGAGTCAATGATGCACGTGATTCAACTTTCTAGTGATTTAAACTGGGGGTAGATTTTTGACTGCTTAAATACAGAGTTGTGCATTTTCGGATACACTGCTTCAGTGATGAAAAATTTTTGGAAATGTCTGCACATTTCATTAGAGGATGTGGCAAAATTACGACTCTCTTTGGTTGTTGTCTTGGGATGCTTTTGAGAAACCATACTTAAATGTTACGCTTCATAAACGGTTTTATGAGATCTTAGAACCAGAAAATCATCAGGAGTATCAGCATGGCTTCACCAATGGGAATTCATAGTTGACCAACTTGATTAACTGCTACCATGAAATAACTGGCCTGGTAGACAAGGGGAGAGCAGTGAATATTGTCTACCTGCTCATTGACAGTGAAGCCTTTGACACTTCTCTTCCATAAGATCCCAACAGAGAAACAGTTGACCTACAGGCTGGATCAACAGACTGTGAGGTGGATTGAAAACTGACTGAATGGCTGGGCGCAGAGAGTCTAGTTTGAGGGCAGTAACTAACGGTGTACCCCGGGTTACACCTGGGGGTCCTACTGCGTTCAGTCCTGTTCAACATCTTAATTACTGATCTGGATGTTGGAGGAGGATGTACCCTCAGCAAGTTTGCAGATGACACCAAACTGGGAGGAGTGGCTGACATGCCAAAGGGTCGTGCTGCCATTGAGAGGGACCTGTACAAGCTGGAGAAATGGACTGACAGGAACATCATGAAGTTCAACTGAAGGAATTGCAAAGTCTGCCCCTGGAGAGGAAAAACCCCAGGCACTGGGACATGCTGGGGATCACCAAGCTGGAAAGCAGCTTGGCAGAAAAGAGCCTGGGGGTCCTGGTGGACATCATATTGAATGTGAGTAGCCAGCACAGTGCCCTTGCCACAAAGAAGGCTGAAGGTATCTTGGGCTGGATTAGACAAACTGCTGCCAGCAGGTGGAGGGAGGGGATCCTTCCTCTCTACTCAGCACTGGTGAGGCCACACCTGGGGTGCTTGGTCCAGTGCTGGGTTCCCCAGTGCGAGAGAGATATGGACATACTGGAGAGAGTCCAGCAAAGGGCCATGAAGATAATGAAGTGTCTGGAGCATCTGTCCTATGAGGAAAGGCTGAGAGAGCTGGGACTGCTCAGCCTGGAGAAGGCTCAAAAGGGACCTTAACAATGTGTATAAATACCTGAAGGGAGGGTGCAGAGAAGATGGGGCCAGGCTCTGCCCAGTGGTATCCAGTGCCAGGACCAGAGGCAATGGGCACCAACTGAAACACAGGAGGTTCTCCCTGAACATCAGGAAACGCTTTTTTACTGTGAGGGTGACTGAGTACTGGCACAGGTTGTCCAGGGTGGTTGTGGAGCCTCCATTCTTGGAGATATTCAAAAGCCGTCTGGACGCCTTCCTGGACAACTGGCTCTGGGTGGCCCTGATTGAGCAGGGAGGTTGAAACAGATGACCTCCAGAGGTCCCTGCCAACGTCAGCCATTTTGGGTGATTCTGTGATTGGGTGTCACCTTTGAATGGAATTAAACCATGAAAACCCCTTGAAATCATTAAGTGGTACTGAAATATAGGTTTCTGAGGTCAGTTTATTAGCCACTATGTCAAACTGATCTGGAAGAGCCTCGATCGCCTCATATTTCTAAAGGTATGCATGGGGCTATGTACAAGAGTTGGTAGATGAGATGGGACAACAAAGCAGTATGTTGAAGGTGGCTTTTTTAAGCATAAAACTGCAAATTGAAGTTTAAAGGATTCATTATGGTAGAGAAGGGGGCAACTGTAATAATTTAATTTTTAAAGTATTCTTTCACTGACATCACATTTCACTTGTTATACTCTCAAGGAGGGTGGAGAAATTTGCTTCTTGGTATTACTGAAGAAAACCTATGGAATTCTTCTTTGGTGTTTTCTACCTGTATTATTTTTTAATATCATGAAGCTGTTTTTAATTAAAATCGGACTTGTTTTTTCTTCTCTTTTCTTTGATGAATCACAAAGGAGAAGAGGTTAATCAAATCAAATCTGAATAGCAGACCCACAATTTAGAATAATTTGTAAAAATAATTGTTGCAAACACCCATAGGATAATTTAATTTTTCATGGCGTCTCTCTACATAAAGCAAGTGCTTATGGTGTGAATGATGATTATACCCCTTTAAAGGGACACATGTTTTGCAGAAGCATTTCAGGTAGAAACTGGTGAACGTACAAAGCTAGGAATAGGTTCTGACAGTCTTGTGCTTTTGTCTTGATACAAATGAGTAACAAAGTCATTCTTATCTTGGTTGAAGAGTAAATACAGATGGAGATTTGAGTTCTGAGGGCTGATCTGTAGGGGCATCTTCCTTCACCCGTGGAGCTCCTCTGCCCACAGAGAATACCATGTGGGATTGCAATTTTAAAGGTGAACTTCTCTACAAACGCCTGTCTACTTTGATGCCTTTTTTGAAGAGGTCGGGGACAGGAGGGGCTCATCCCTGGGCCAAAGCTTTGTGGTCAAATAACCCCTTGATGACATTAAATGGCAGAAGAGGATGTTTGAAGTGGGGAAGACACAGGAAAAGAAGAACATCTTCAGTTGCCTGTGGTTGGAATCTTGTCAGATCTTACAGATAAATGGGCCCCCAAAGCTACCCAGGATACCTGTTTAATAGGCAGAATGTGCAGGAAACACCATCCCTACTGTCTTATCAAAAGATCTAACAAAACTTATAAACCACTGTGTTGCTACTAGATACTGAACTATTCACTTTGCTGTTGTTTGTAAAAGATGTAAATCAATGTCCTGGCTATTTGAGGGTGTTCAAAATTGGTTTGCTCTTTTGAAAATGGAAGAGCGTTCATCTCCGTGTGCTGGCAGAGTTCTCAGCAAGATTGCTGCCTTTAGTCCCCTTAAATGCTGTCCTCGCATTTGGATACAGCAGTATTTCCTCCCTCTTGGGTTTTCATTGTGTTATATTAAGAATAATTTACAGCCTACTTACAAAGGGGCTGCAGCGTAATGACGGGGACCTGTCCTCTAAAAGGTTGCTTAGGCTGTGAAATCTTTGCATTAAACTCAGAGCAACAAGATACTTGGGTGGGTTTTTTTAAACAGTAAGTTAAAACCTTTCTTCCTCTAACATTTCCAGTGTTGTCTTTTCCACAGCTCTTGTTCCAAAGAGCTCATTTTCTGTGTTTGTGCCTGGCATGCTGTGGTTTTTTTGAAATAACAAGTAGCATTAACAACGTGAGTAGACCATGTACACAGCGCGCGAAGTGCTTTGCAGCCTTGTTGGTTGAGAGGTGTGCAATGGAGGAGAGCTTTGAACAGAAATATGTGTGCATCCTCTTGTTACCTCCTAATTGCTATTATTGCTTATGTGTGTTTGAAGTATCTCCTATATTATCCTTGCTTTTTTTAAAAAAAAAAATCAGTGCATTCTGGGTGTTTCTAAGTGTTTGTTGAAGCTAACCCCCATAACTTGCCCAAATTACAAGTTTAAATAGACTGTAATTTGAAAAAAAGTGTGTGTGAGAGTAAAAAAGCACTATTTGATCCCCCTGATGTTGATTGCCTAAAACCTGATGTCATTCTCCATTGTGATGTGTGATGACCTCACAGGATCGATTCTCACCTCGCCCTTACCTGGCAGCGTTGCTGGGGCTCTGGGTAGAATCATAGAATGTTTTGGGTTGGAAGGGACCCCTAGAGGTCATCTAGTCCAACCCCCCTGCAGGGAGCAGGGACACCTTGAACCAGAGCAGGTTGCTCACAGCCCCGTCCAACCTGGCCTTGAATATGTCCAGGGATGGGGCCTCCACCACCTCTCTGGGACACCCGTTCCAGTGTTTCACCACCCTCGTTGTAAAGAATTTCTTCCTTCTATCCAGTCTAAACCTACCCTGCTTCAGTTTAAAACCATCACCCCTTGTCCTGTCACAGCTGGCCTTACTAAAAAGCTTGTCCCCCCCTTTCCTCTGGGCCCCCTTGAAGCCCTGAGCGGCCGCACTCAGCTCTGCCCGCAGCCTCCTCTGCTCCAGGCTGAACACCCCCAACTCTCCCAGCCTGGCCTCACAGGAGAGGTGCTTCAGCCCTCGGAGCATTTTAGTAGCCCTCCTCTGGCCCCGCTCCAACAGTTCCATGTCCTTCTTGTGCTGAGGGCTCCAGAGCTGGACGCAGGGCTCCAGGGGAGGTCTCACCAGAGCAGAGTAGAGGGGCAGAATCCCCTCCCTCGACCTGACACACAGGAGCGCGTGAAGGGTGAGCTTGGTTTGAGCTAGAGGTGCCATGTTTGGGATTACACCAACGGAAAGAAACAATCTCTGTTGTGGAGGTTGGTGTAAGCTGACACTGAAATGGGTGTCATCTGTTTGTCGTGCTGCCGTTTATAAAGTAGCACCTTATGGGGATCTTTGGGACATTGTTTTCTTGATCTTTGCTAACTCACACGGTGCTGATGCTCTTCTGTTCAGAGTGTCTTTAGACAGCTACAGGGCTGCACGCTACTTGTGACATGCCGGTTCTCATTTCTGCCATGTCATTTAAATCCTTCTGGTGGATCTCTTGACATTTATTCAGATTCTTGGATAAGTTTCGATTTAAGTAAAAAAAAAAATAAAATCTGTTGAGCAGTAGAAACCACGGGAGTCATCTGTCATCCAACAGCCCTTATCAGGGTTCAGCACCAGTAAGATGAAACAGCCGTTAGGTTTTTGTTTCTACACGAGGATATGGTATGGTGGATGGCACAGCTTCAGCCGTGTGCTTCGGTGCCGTTTGTCCACGTACTGCCACTCCGGCTGTTAACGAGCTGCATGACTGTAGACCTTCCAAGATGCTTTAGCTGAGTTTGCCTTGAAGACACTTGCTTCTCATAAGTGTTTGAATATATTTATTAAATATTTCACCCAGTCTTTAACAGAGACATCCTTTTGTTGTTGCTGGGTGTTATCTGTAAATTAAGAAATGTTGATTAATGAACGTGCTTAAAACAAGCACAGTACCTCTTGCCTTTCTCTTCCTTGTCGCTTAGCAACAGAACTTCTCCCTGTGCAATCCCTGTTACTTTAGGACAACTGTATCCACAATATCCTCTCTAATTCTTCTCGCTTTTCCTTTCTGGAAGCCTTGCTAAAGGATTTGAGTAACTTCATCAACGCTTGACAGACGTAATAAAGCAGAACAGGATAACATCAAACAATCCTTCACTTTGGCAGTGTAAACTTTGCTGAATTCATCAGAAGTCTGTTAAGCTTGGTAGTATTCATAATGAAAATTTCTCTTTTGTGAAGAATATAGCAAAGAAAACCAACTGGGTTAGAAACTTAGAGCTTTTAGCTCCTTGAAATGCATTTGGGGCATTTGTAGTGATATCTTAATTGCACCAGGCTTACTCTGTTTCCTAACTAATATGTAACTTACACCATGATCTCTGTTTCTAAATCAATCAAATGTGCAGGCTGTTGTGTTTATGTATGGGAACCCCCGCAAGCAAACAGAAATATCCACTGTCTCCCCCCAAAATCCAAGTGTTGCTGGTTTCCTTGTTTATTCCTTGGTTGCTCAAAGTGGTGTGAGTTAATATGCTCCTTCTGCATGGTACTAAGTGTTGGTTTTAATAGTTTAAATCTCAGAATATGCCTTTTTAAATCTATTCCAGTGCGAGAAACAAGCCTTCTGGAAATTAAAGATGATGTGGAACTGGATCCAGAGGAGAACAGCACTGTCTTCATGGGCATACTCATCAAAGGGCTGGCCAAGCTGAAAAAAATCCCTGAAACAGTGAAAGCCATCCAGGATCGCTTGGAACAAGAACTCAAGCAGATTGTTAAGAGGTCCACAACCCAGGTGGCGGACAATGGATACCAGAGAGGGGAGAATCTGTCCCAGGAAAATCAGCCTAGGTGAGGATATTTCAAACGCTGAACCTTGCTCGCTGCAAAAAAAAAAAAAAAAAAAGTCTGGAGAGGGGTGTCATATGTTAAGTTCAAGTTGAAGGTCTGCTAAATTCAACTTGAAGGAATAACAGTAGTATTTTTTCAGTAGCAGAGATCTCAAATGGTAAAATTCTTAGAAATGCCTGTGCTCATTGAAAGACCAATGTGCCTTGAGCACCTGAAAGGCTTGGGAATTTAAGAAATGTATTCAGAAAGGGGAGGCATTGTTGCTTCTCAGCTAAAGATGTGGGAAAGGGAGATGCCTCCTTCTGTGCTTGGCCCTAGAAGGGAATCTTTTGGCAAACCGATGTTCGAAATGCACATTTGAGGGTGGAAGCCCAGTAGAAGCCAGCTTTAACTAGCAAGAGGTGCATAATGTTAAGCACTTGATTTTTATTTTATTTTTTCTAATCTAGCCTTTCGTTTTAAGCGGCTTTAAAACAGATTGAATTGTAATGCTGTCTCAGATTGCTGGTGTGTATGGTGTAAAGAATCCCTGGTGCCAAAACAAATACTATCTTCTTGTGTTGCACTGACTTTATACTGGTGCTGATGCCAAAGAAATTTTTAAGTTCCTACATAATACGACTTGAAAAGAGAAGATTCAGCTCAGTTATTTATTTCAAGTGTAGCAGAGTCCAATTAAGCTGATGCAGGTGCAAAGCTTTGAAATCATATATGGAACTAATTATATCAGTAAATATATGGCCAAGTTTCTAATTGATTTGCAGCCCCATTTACATTAATAGCAAGGTGTGGAAGCCAACCGAGAACTGGTTTTGCTGTTCTTCAGGTTTCACTAGGACTGTTCTTTGGAAAATAGGACTCCATAAGGGCTGCTATCACTTCTAGCTGAAATATTAATTTGTGATACTGTACATTGTAATGATCACTGTCCAAAGGGAGTTAATGGTGGGAAAGAAAAATGAAAACAAAAATGTGTCTTCATTACATGTAATATTTGCAGTGGAAAATCACTCCCAAGAAAAACTTCAGCTTGATAAAGACTTCTTTTTTATTTCCTATCATTATCATTGCTCTGAAAACAATTACATTTTGAAGAATTCATAGAGTTATGGTACAGATAACTTGGTGAAATTACAGGAGGCTTTTGGGGTGGATCAGAAGGCAGGATTTTAGTTTCTGATGCCACGATATGCTTGATACTTGTTTTGTGGCTCAGTTTTGAGAGGTTGAATGGCTACTGGTTGTCCATTGAAATCAATAAATCAGGTCATATTTTAATGAACTTAACCTGCCCAGAGGTTTGGGTAAGGCACAAAAAAGTTTAATGGTTTTTTGGCATGTGTTAAATAGGAGTTTGCAAGCCTTTCAGATGCTCGTATTCTAGAGCTATGGAAAGTCTCTTGGATTCTTGTTGAATAAGGAGATAATTAGAACTGATTCTAAACCTAAATCACGTGTGAAGTTTACAGCAAGCAGGTGAATTCATTTATATTGAAAAGAATAAATTATAGTATGGAAAGGTATACCGCCCCTTAAATTAGCTACAGTTTTAAATCAAAACTAAGTGACTTTCCTGCTGGCAAGAAAAAACCCAAATCTGAGCAACGTGATCCTCTTATTTTGAGAGCTCTGTGAGACCCCAAATTTGAACGTGATGCAGCACCCAAAACTGCTTAACTATTCATTAGGCTGTCAGTCACAATATTTGCTTGGCCTCCGGATTCGGCCAGTAAAATGTTTTTCAGTTCACCTTAAAACTAGTCACACTGGGATGCCTCCTAGTTACTAAGCCCGATGCCTGTGTTCAGTTACTGTACTTTAAATGGTATCTGTAAAAATTCTCACTTTCTGGCAAATAAAATGAGTAATAAGGTGACAGAGAGCCCTGCAGGGTTGAAATTCAACAAGGGCAAGTGTCGGGTGCTACCCCTGGGGAGGTTGAACCCCATGCACCCGTCCAGGCTGGGGGCTGACCTGCTGGAAAGCAGCTCTGCCCAGAGGGACCTGGGAGTCCTGGTGGATGACAAGCTGGCCATGAGCCAGCAGGGTGCCCTTGTTGCCAAGAAGGCCAATGGCACCCTGGGGTGCATTCAGAGGAGCGTGGCCAGCAGGGCGAGGGAGGTTCTCCTCCCCCTCTACTCTGCCCTGGTGAGACCCCACCTGGAGCTCTGTGTCCAGTTCTGGGCTCCCCAGTTCAAGAAGGATGAGGAACTCCTGGAGAGAGTCCAGGGGAGACCATCTGAGGAACCTGAATGAGATGCATCCCAGAGTCCTGAGGGAATTGGATGATGTAGTCGCCAAGCCACTCTCCATGATATTTGAAAAATCATGGCAGTCAAGTGAAGTCTCTGGTGACTGGAAAAGGGGAAACATTGTGCCCATTTTCAAAAAGGGTAGAAAGGAAGACCCTGGGAACTACCTACCTGTCAGCCTCACCTCTGTGCCTGGGAAGATCATGGAACAGATCCTCCTAGAAGCTATGCTAGGGCACATGGAGGCCAGGGAGATAATTCAAGATAGCCAGCATGGCTTCACCAAGGGGCAAGTCCTGCCTGACGAACCTAGTGACTTTCTGTGATGGTGAGACAACAGTGGACAAAGGAAAACCAATGGATGTCATCTATCTGGACTTCTGCAAAGCCTTTGACATGGTCCCCCACAACATCCTTCTCTCTAAATTGGAGAGCTATGGATTTGATGGGTGGGCTGTTCAGTGGATAAGGAACTGGTTGGATGATCGCCTCCAGAGGGTAGTGGTCAATGGCTCGATGTCTGGAGTGAGACCGGTGACGAGTGGTGTTCCTCAGGGGTCCGTACTGGGACCGGTGCTGTTTCATATATTCATCAATGACTTAGCGAGATCGAGCACACCCTCAGCAAGTTTGCGGATGGCACCAAACTGAGTGGTGCGGTTGAGACACCAGAAGGACAGGATGTCATCCAGAGAGACCTGGACAGGCTGGAGAGGTGGGCCTGTGTGAACTGCATGAGGTTCAACAAGGCCAAGTGCAAGGTCCTGCCCCTGGGTCGGGGTAACCCCCAGTATCAGTACAGGCTGGGGGAAGAAAGGATCGAGAGCAGCCCTGCCGAGAGGGACTTGGGGGTGCTGGTGGATGAAAAGCTGGACATGAGCCGGCAATGTGTGCTGGCAGCTCAGAAGGCCAACCCTACCCTGGGCTGCATCAGGAGAAGCGTGGCCAGCAGGTCGAGGGAGGAGATTCTGCCCCTCTGCTCTGCTCTGGGGAGACCTCACCTGGAGTACTGCGTCCAGCTCGGGAGCCCTCAGCACAGGGAGGACATGGACCTGTTGGAGCGGGTCCAGAGGAGGGCTACAAAAATGATCCAAGGGCTGGAGCCTCTCTGCTATGAGGACAGGCTGAGGGAGTTGGGGTTGTTCAGCCTGGAGAAGAGAAGGCTGCAGGGAGACCTGATTACGGCCTTTCAGTATCTAAAGGGGGCCCAGAGGAAAGATGGGGACAATCTTTTTAGTAGGGCCAGCTGTGACAGGACAAGGGGTGATGGTTTTAAAGTGAAGCAGGGTAGGTTTAGACTGGATAGAAGGAAGAAATTCTTTACAATGAGGGTGGTGAAACACTGGCAGGGGTTGCCCGGAGAGGTAGTGGAGGCCCCATCCCTGGGAACATTCAAGGCCAGGTTGGACGGGGCTGTGAGGAACCTGATGTGGTTAAAGGTGTCCCTGCTTCCTGCAGGGGGGTTGGACTAGATGACCTCTAGGGGTCCCTTCCAACCCAAAACATTCTATGATTCTATGAACTAGGATGATAAAGGGACTGGAGCATCTCCCCTACGAGGAAAGGCTGAGAGAGTTGGGCTTGTTCAGCCTGAAGAAGAGAAGACTGAGAGGGGACCTCACCAACACATACAAATATCTTAAGGGTGGAAATCATGAGGACAGAACCAATCTCTTTGCAGTGGTGCCCAGCGCCAGGACAAGGGGCAATGGGTACAAACTGAAACATAAGAGGTTTCAGTTGAATGTGAGGAAAAACTTCTTTATTCTGAGGGTGACGGAGCACTGGCCCAGGCTGCCCAGGGGGGTTGTGGAGTCTCCTTCTCTGGAGATATTCAAAGCCCACCTGGATGAAGTCCTGTGTAACATGCTCTAGGTGACCCTGCTTGAGCAGGGGGGTTGGACTGGGTGATCTCCCGAGGTCCCTTCCAACCCTTGTAATTCCGTGTGATTCTGTGTCTGAGGCCAGAGACTGAACCTTCTGCTGGACGGGTTCCCTGTGGCTTCTTTGGTAGGCACAGAACCAGTGATACCCATTTCTTCATTGCTGTGTGGTGGCTCTCAAAGGTTGGCTTTTGTTTTTTCAGTATTGAAAAGATGGTGTTTCCCTCCGCTTGAGGATGAGGCCGATAACGTGCTCCTGGAGGCTTCTGGTGTAATTCCTTTAGGGAACCCATATTACAGTTATATAGAGCCCTCTCATTGTACAAAAGAGAAGTAATTTCTGTAACCTGGCCAGGAAAGTTGCAGAACCGATAACGGTCATTTGAGTCTGAACAGATCAGGTGCTCATCTTGCATTTGTCTTTTTTTTTTTTTTTCTTTTCTTCCCCCCCCCCCCCCCCCAGTTTGACTTCCTTTTCCCTCTTTGCCTAGTTAGCTTTTCCATATTGATTTGTGTGTATAAAAAAAAAACCCTATTGCTTCCAAATTTTTAAGATCAAGAATTTCGTTTTTGTTGTTGTGACTCTGGAGTAACTGGCTCCAAGGGAGAAATCATGTCTTTAATGCCCCTCCGGGTCCTCTCTCCATAGAGCCAACAGGCTTTTGGGTCAGCTCTTCAGAGCTTCACAAGGTCTCTTGCTTGGAAATCCTGTAGCCCCTTTAAGCCTGCCAGGAGCAAGTCTTGTCCATGGTATGCAAGCTGTTTTGGTTTGGGCTTGTTAATTAGCATGTACGTGAGAGTGAGCAGTGATTACAGAGTTGATAACGTGTGGCCCGTTGTATCATGGGTGTATTATCCTTTGATTTGAGCACTCAGTCCAGCTGAATAGAGAGCCGGTGAGAAATTGGAGGGGCTCATTTGCTGAAGATGACACTAGCCTGGACAGAACTTGTATATAATGGCAGAAGAATGTTTTTCACCAGTGGGGTCACAAAGACAAGACTTGCATAGTTCTGTAATACAACTGATTTTTAGGTTTCCTAAAACATGCAACAGGGATGCAGTCATGTCGGATAAAGGACTTCGAATAGGCCTAACTAGACGGAAACATCTTTGGCTGTTAGGTGCTTTGAATATGAACTCTCTTTACTAACGTGCCTTTACCCTCATGAAATGTGAATGGTACGAAGACAGTAAAACCTGGTAAAGGGCAGTAGTAGGTTCCTAGTACTTCCCTGTCACGGGTGGAAGATAATTTTGAAAACCATGCTTGAATCTTGCTTAGTTGCCGTTGACCTTGGCTTTAATTTAAGTGGCCTTTTTTAGAAGGCTAGGTAAGTGTTCTAAAATTTTTAGAAATCTGTGTTCGGAACAAGTTTATGAAAAAGGGGCTTGAATGTAGGAATTGCCATTGACTTATCCTTAATGAGAAGCTCGTTAGAGCATGCTTAGTACCTGCATGTTTAGAAATATGTATCTTGGGTTGTGGGGGACAAGGTGTGGTAGAAGAGGGCATGTTACATTAGCTTGGATTACTGCTACACCTTAATGAACCTGGGGGACTCTTCTGAATTATGGAAGGTTGTTGAATTTGGAAGAAGAATAATCTGGACATATGTCTACTTGAGAGCCAGATTTATGGGACAAGATTTTGGTAGGGATACATTGCTGTAGCTTTACTTTTAGTTGAAAATCCATCCCAGGAAGAGGAGGTTTATTGACAATTTTTCTACTAAATCTTATCGATTGGATTCAATACACTTTTCCCTACGTGTTCATAATTCACTTCCGCCTTTTTACCTCATCTCGAGGCTTTAAAATAAACACAGACATTATATACACACCAACACTCTGACCAGGGAAAGGACATTACTGCTGCTAAAATGCATGAATTGTCATTAGTGACCTCATTCAGGTGTCAGCAGTCACTCCGCATCAATTCATCCTCCGTTATTGCCCAGACAATAGGAGTTGCTTCCGGGCGTGTGTCACTGTCTCTCAACATATTTACCATATTTCTCAGTGAAGGGGTTATGAGATTGCTTTGACAAATTGCCTAAGCCAGTCTCCTGTCATTCTCTGTATGTGTTCTGCTTAGGTCACTCGGCGCTGCAACCCCATATGCATAAAATCTAGGCCATATTATTTTCTGCTGTTTTGTCTCGTTGGCTGTCTGACACGGACTGTGTCCGCGTCTCTTTTGGGTCACCTTGTTTCAAAAAATAACCTGAAAGATTTGCAAGACTTTTTAGAGGAAAGAAAATGAAGATAAAATTAAGGTGCTGGCTAATATGAAAACAGGGAGATGTGGAAATACGACGTTACTTGAGAATGGAAAATGTTAATGGGGTGGTAGTTAGTGCCACCAAAGACGTGGATCAGGGAGATTTCATGTCTATCAACCTGTAACATGAGAACAGGAAGCCACAGGAATGTAAAACCAAGTAATTCTGTTCAGTGCCATATTATTTTGGTAATGGCTCCATAAACAAGTTGATAACATGAGGTCAGGCTGACCTAGGGACAGTAAAACTGAATTTGTCAAACTATCTAGCTAGTTCGGTTCTGCAGAATTGTACTTTCCTGGGGCAACAAGGAGGTACATAGATAACGAAATTTTCCTTTGTAATGGAATGTTAGTAGAAGTTGGGCTTGCGCTGATAAATTGTCTCAGTGCTATACAATTAATTTGCTCCCATAATGTTATCTTCTTTGGCATTTCAACCAAGGCTGTATGTAGGTTCTTCCAACACGAAATTCCTCATCTGTCCAAATTCTTCCGTATCTGGTTTTCCTCCTATTTTTGTCTGGCTTCTGGCTGACCGGCCACTTGCCCCAGCGGCCTCTCTGTCACTTGCTACGAGAAGTTCTATATATCCCTTAGGGGCTGTTGAAGCAAGAGTTGCCTCTCCCGTGTCTTCGAGTGGGTTGGACACATTGCTTAACAGCGTCAGAGGGTGTTTTCCAGGCAGCTTTATCTGCATACTGTCCTCTCTCCTTCACCGATAGCATTGGTGATGGGCTGACGGTAGATGGGGAAGGAGGAAGATGTATAGGTCTTTCCACAGTAGCAATTTCTCAGTTTCACTTGGGACAGTGTAGTTATGAAGCTTTATAGAAAGCCTAAGTGGAGGAGAATGGCTTTTTTTTCCACACTGGACTTTCCCATATTGATAATGTAATGCTGTTAATATCGCTAATAGCCATCTTTTCTGGTGCTGCCTTTACCGTCATGTCCTGTATACTTCTGTTTATACCCTGCCAGCATCTTAATTAAATTTCTAAAGACCTGTAAAAAAGTAGTGTTTTCTGTCTTCGTCCCAACAATGCTTTTCTTTAGGCAATTGTTGCTATTCTTAAATATGAAGAAAATCGATATACACACCAGTTTCTTTTGTTTTGCTTAAATATGTGCCTTAGTTCTACAGTCGCTTTAAGTGTGGCAATATTAATGTTGTTAATTAATCCCTGTGTTTCTTATGAGCACCGCGATTCCTAAACACATCTTTATTTTTAATACGACATATATCTGGCCGCTTGACCTGTTCTGCTATGCCTCACTGTACCCTCCCAGACTTATCCAATGGCTCTTCCTATTGAATCAAGGTGCTTTTCTGCTTAACCTTTTGAGCTGTGTAGTTGACATCATTGGTAGGTGAATGGGCCGTATGAGATCCCCAAGAGATGGCTGGTTCATGCTGTACATATATATCTACATATGTAAAACTGTAGTATGTGAATGCAACACAGTAAGCTGATAATAATTTATTATTTTTTTTTTTAAACAATAGCCACCTTCTGTCCTTTGCAGACGAGAAGTTCAGTCTAGGATTGCTGTAGGCTAAGGTAGGCGGGTTTAGCCACAGTGTCATGCCTAGGCACTCTTACTTGCTGGTGGTGACAGCCGCAAATGTGCTACAGCTTCTTAATTACTCCAGTTAACTATCCAGCTGCTGGCTCAAACAGCTGGTGGAAGCGGATGTTTGCAGATATTCAGCCCTCTGAAATGAAGTGGCCGAGGCATGAACACGCAGCGTATTAGTGACACAGAAGATTGAAGTGTGTTGGGTAAGGAGTGGGTAGAGCTGAGATTCTGCTGCAGATCTTCTGTCCTGCTCTGGGGATAGCAACTTCTGATGGATAGACACAGAAAGCATGTGCTAACTCCTAAGCTGCTGCAGTTAAATGTGATGGAGACTGTCTGTCAGAGCTTGAAAGTGCCTAACATATGGATTTGGGAAGTGTTATCGTCACATTTTGTTGGGGTTACATGTGTACTTGAATTGCTCATTAAGCGGCAGTGAACTTGATCAGAATTTTTCTTTTCCCAAATAATAAAAAAGTGATGAGTCACTGCCTTATCACAAAATATTTAGGACTTTGCAAAAGTACATTAATTACAAGAATTGGGCTGTAAGGAAGCCATAGAAGCAGGTAAAGCGTAGTACATTTAGATGAGGTTAGAGCTGTAGCACCTTCCATATAGGAATAGAATCTTGATAACTGACACTGTTGATGAGGCTTGATGGTTTAGGTTTCTGATCTTTTGTGTTGTTTAAAACCTTCCATGCTGCTCATGTCATAATTCAAAATAAGTGTCTTGTATTCTGTTTGTATGGGTAAGTCAATTTGTATTGAATTTATGGTCTTACTTCTGGAGAAAAAGCAGGTAGTCTCCCTCCCTGTCTGCAGAACATAAAATGTTCTCTGAGGTCATGGTACTGTAAAGTGTAGATACTGTGTAATTACTGATGCATTTGTCTTTCCTATACCCCCAAGTAGAACACATTAAAGGTGAGCAGCTCTGGTATAGAGGAGGGAGTGAAAAGGAAGATCCTCAGAAATACAGATCCTCAGAAATACAGATCCTCAGAAATACAGATCCTCAGAAATATTTCAGTACCAAACCTGAGCTGCTAACAGCTGAAGTTAATCACCTGAAGCCCAGAGAGGGTGTGAAGCTTGGTGACCTCCCTGCTTGCACACAGCATCTGTCACAAAACAGGGTATATGAAGTCACAGTCTTCTGACTTCTGGCCTGCTTCTCTGATGTGCTGCATGACAGTGTGCTTGTGGTGTCTTCTGGAAACTGAGTGGAGGTTGTCTTGATGGTTTACAGGTTACTGCTGGAGCTGCTAGAGCTTCTCTTTGACAAATTCAACGCTGTGGCTGCTGCGCACTCCGTGGTCCTTGGACACCTTCAGCAAACGGTGACCTCTCCTTGCAGCCAGTATGATGGTGATATCAAGCTCTATGACATGGTTGATGTGTGGGTGAAGATCCAAGATGTCTTGCAGGTAAGAATCCTTCAGGTGGGCACGTTTTCATCTTGGAAGAGCTTTTATAACCAGAATACCAGAGAATACCTGTCGTACTCGAGAGACAGCTGTGCTGGAATTTGTCTTGATTTTTTGTTAGTGCCACATTTATAATAGACTTTTAAACTCCAGAGAGCTTAAATATCAGCAAAAAAATTCCTGTGGATTCATCCTTAGGGTGTACGGAAAGGTTGATTGTTTTTGCCTACCAAGTGATTTATCAGACGCTTTCAAACAGTGACATTTTTGTTCTGTGTTACCATGTCATGCCTGTCTCATAAAGTGTCACAGCTCTAATCACTTGTCTTCTCTTGTCATTGCGGCTTGGTTATAGTCAGCTGACATACTTGCCGCCAGCGTGTTTTCAGGGAATTCTGATTTGATTCTTGTTCTTAACTGTAGCATTCTAAAGCTGTACCCTGCTTGGTACCACACCTATCACCTTAGTTGCTGAGACCCACAAGCAGCAGAGCTATCATCTATCACGTGTCTGCTCTCTCATTCTGGCTGTGAGGCTAACACATGCACATGAGAGGTTTTTATTTATTTATTTTGGAATTGCCTTTATATATAGTACACAGATGTACACCTCACCCAGTATTTGATAGAGGAGGTCAAAGAAATGAGCCTGGCATTATTTACAAGAGGTGGAAAGATTTATGATGGTCATTCCACCTCTGGCCTGTTCATGAAAAATGCTCTCTGCCTCCTACTCTAACACAATTTTTCATTGTAGGGCACAGGTCTATTTAGCTGTTGCTGTAAAGGCTTGTTTGACTGTGCAGTGATGCACACAGGGTTTTTGCTTATACAAATATAGCCAACTGTGTGCGTGGTGTGAATTTGGATACTACGTGGACATGGTAAATGTAAGGTATGGGCCTTTGATCCTGTCCACTGTCTCCTTACCCACTTACTCGTCTTTCTAGAGTTAGTATTTTTTATTTAAGAAATCTTGATCAGTTTTCTCCATGATGCAAATGTTCACCTCCCTTCAACAGTGTTCTTGCAAAACATTGATTGGAAATGTCCAGAGGTTAACGATGGGTTTTCTAAACAAAAGAATGTCATGAAATTGAAGCTGTCTGGCCCTGTTAAAGGGAAGAATCAAACTTAAGGACATGAGGAACAGGCTTGGCATGTGGTACCTCTAGCCATCTTGCTGTCATCCATGAGGCCTAACTTTAAGAGCTTTGAGTTCTCCAGGCTTTGCTCCAGGAGGACAAAGCCTTGGGAGTAAGAATCCTCCACGATTTTGTCTTCAGTGAAGTAGATGACAAGGCTGGTAATTCCCCCTTATCAGTGAGACTTTGTGATGGTTTCATTCCTCACGAGTGGTGAAACTGGGAGGGAGTTATACTGGCTATTCCAAAACAACATTGATAAAACTTCTATGCAGAAGCATGTATAGGTGTGCACATAGAGATAGTGAACGTGCTTTCTGTGTTGGGGAGAAAATATTTGACCACGCTTTCTATAAAATGTGTGCCACAAAAAATACAACCACCCACTTGTAAAGGTTTCGTTGCTATTGGCCTGACAGCACGGGTGTCAGAGGGAGTCAGAACAGCTTCCAAAAGAGCTTTTCCAATCCATAAAAGCAGCGCTTTAAGATCCGTAACCTCTTGCTGGCTTAGGGTAGGGGATGAGCATTGACTGACATGGAAAGGAGGAAATTTTCCATTTCTTTGTTCAAAATCTTGTGGGGTTTTTGTATGTTAAGTTTCATTGGAGTGGATTACATTTTTTTTACTGCACAGTGTAAGAAAACCTTTGATCCCATGACTAAATGACTTCTATCCTGTTTTTCTGAATAAGGATAATTTTTTGAGAGGAGATCTTACGTTTGTGGCAGGGGGAGCAGAAAACTCGGGTTTAAAAGTGTTTATTTAACTGTGCCTGCTGTTGGGGGCGGATGCAGATTTGGAGGAAGTGGGTTCGTGGTGGGGTGCATCAGGGAAACGATGCAATTCCCGCAGATCGTAACGAATGAAGTTTATTCATCATGCTAGAACAATATCACATGACTCTGCAATTCACATGGATAAGCTTTTGCGCATGTACATTGTGCATCTCCGCATGTGAAATACATTACAGCAAGGTTATCTCTTTATAGTTCTGTACAGAAGTAATAATGTGCGCTCATGGTGGGCTGGAAATTGTCCTTTGTGGGAAATGTGAGTTATTTTCAGCAGCTTGTTTTTGTAGCTGGATTTCTGAATGCTTCTTAATAACTGCACCGAGCACTGTGGTGTAGTATTAGATAGGTGGCACAACGTTGTGCAATGTTTAGATACTGAACATGCAGATATTATATATTTTTGACCTTCTCTGAGAATGGAAGAATAATACTGAACTCGTCAGGAGGAAGACAGAGTGACCTTTTAGAGTTGGGTACCAGAGCGCTAGGAAACAAGCAAAAAACCGAATCAGTTTGTCAAAATATTAGAGCAGCCTTGTTCAGGAAAACACAGTTTGAAGTTATTTACTTGTAGCAGAGCCAGCTTAGCCTGTAGTTGTATTGCCGTACCAACAGGAGAGATTTGAAACTTGTTTAAATTTTAACTTGGCATTTCATGCATGGAGCTAATTTAGCTCTTCAGTGTAGGAGTGGGTGGAATATCCTTCTGAAGAGCGTAATTACTGTAGGACCAAGTACTCGGCTGCAGAGAACTGTGAGCCGTGTTACGACGGCAGTTAGCGATGTACTGATATGAACAGTTGCTTCAGGACAACGCAATGTAGGAATGATGAGTTTTTTCTGGCATAATTCAATATATACGCTGCATCATCCCATCCCAAATTATGAAGGCTGTGTTGTGTGAAAGACACGGTGGTGTACACGCTTGGGAAAAAGGCAGAAGGTTTTGGGAGCAGCGTAGTCTTTCTGAGTTGTTTTACTTTTTCAGTCTAGGGCAAATCTCCTTAGCCCAGTTTAGGGCTTTTCTGCCCTGTTGTATTAATGTTGGGGGACTGAGGGCTGCTGGACCTGCCGTAGCAGTCACTCATTCTCGCTGTGATGGGTCTTCCTTGCTGTCATCTATAGCACAGCATTTTTAACAGTTCATTCACCTTTTTGGGTGTTTTGTTTTTTTTTTTTAGCACTGTCTTTTGATACCACGATGAGAGAGAGGCATCTTTCCCTGCTGAGTAATAGCTGTGTTCATTCAGCTGCTTCAGAAATGTCACCTTCCTAGTGATAGGATGATCACCCTGTCGGCTATTTTGTCTTGGCACAGTACCTAACCGCTGGAGAAAATACCAAAGGTATCTCCATGTGTACTCAGAATCCTGGTATCAGTTTAGGCTGGTGCTATTTACCTCCAAGGAAGGGATCTTCTCTCCTCTTCTAGATGTATTTGCAGTTGATGGATCTCTCTTCTTTTTTTTTTTTCTTTTTTTTTTTCTCCTCCCAGAGTGCTCTGTATCTGTTTTCTTGCTTCTACAAAAGAGAGGGAAAATCACATACATGCTCTGGAACATATATCCTATCTTCAACAGCACAAGTATGCAGGGTGTCTGGTGGTCTATCTACCGAGAAGACAGTGACAATTACTACTTTCCTTTTTTGGGGTCTTCTGTCTAATGCTTTCGGGTGTTTTCCAAAACTGGTGTGATTTAGCAGCCTAAACATAGTTGAAACACCATAAGGAAACTGGGACAAGAGAAATTGAAGCCTACTGTCTGCCCACGCACTACTGTTCTGCTGCGGCAGAGCTGGAGGTATCAGAAAGTGTTGGTCGAGAAAGCCTCTCTCTTTGCATGTGATGCTCCTCCGTCCGCAGGCTGTGTGACATCTCCTTCCTTATCAAGAGGAACGACACGCGGATGAGGGATTTGAGCAGGGAGATGGAGTAGTTCTGCAGTACACAGCTAGGTCTGGTGGCCAGCAACGTGAGCGATCTCGCTGAAAAGCTGCACTGAAATTGTATTTGCTACGCCATACTTCTTCGGGAGTACGGCTGGAGCACTTGGAGATATATTTCACGGCTCTGCTGCTGTAAGCTGAGCCACTCTGTGATTTTGTAAGTGAATTAATGGCAAAAATTTTCGGTCCTCTTAGGCACACAAGTGAGCAGGGGAAAGACAGTGGAGTTCAGCAGTCTTAGTACTCAATTTACCCCTCTGCATCCTCATGGAAAAGGTGTAGAGGATTCAACTCCATGTCAGTCGGCAGATCTGAGCCAGCTGTGCTGCGATGCCATTTCTTCCTCTTCCGCAGCCCAGGATGCTATCCTTGCTCCAGCAGTGTTGCTTATTTTCCCGACAGTAATCTAATTTGAGGGAGTTGATTTGGCCAAGTATTTTCTCCTGGCTGCGTTTTCTGCTTGCTCAGGTCCTTGAACTGTGTCAGTGTTGGCACCGGAATGAGCGAGAGGGAATGCACCGTGAAGGCGGCAAGTGAAGGGTTTATCCTGGCAACTGCAGCTTTCATCAGCCTAAGCCGCTGTGTGGAGCAGCACCTCAAGGTACCCACTCATGCAAAACCAAGGTGGTGTTTGCTCTTACCCTGGGCTCAGCACAGGTCTGACAGCCGTGCAAAATGCTTACTAAAATGGCTTGTGATGTTAAGAGCAGGAGCTTAGGAATGATGGCCAGTCGTGAGCTCTGAATCTCTCCGCAGTTGTGATGCTGCCTGACTCTTCAGTTCAATAAGTGTGTCCTGGAATAGGTAACCAAATCTCTTTTTGCTGAACCTTTGCATTTAAGGCTGAATGAACTGTTTGTGATACAGCTAATACTTGTAAAGTAAAATAAGATTCGTGGATGAGAGGTGTTAGTGTTAATATGCCATAAATAGTGGTGAAATGTCAGAGCAATATATGAAATCGCTGTTGCATTTGGGAAGTTCACCAGGTAATATTTTGAACCTAAAGTAGTGTTATTTTTCAGCAAGTCTCTTTACAGAAATTTAATGGCTTCGTGGTTGTCCTTAAAATAATGTGCCTGACAGTCTTTCTAGTTCCTTTTAAGTGGACTTAAATGTGTGGAACTGATGCCCTTGGACTCCTGACTGGTTTGTCTTATTAATGCTCGTGTCTCATTTAGCTGAGAGGACGATGGTCATGAAAATGATTTGTCTGCAGCTTTTGGAAAGCACAGTTTCAGTCAGTCTGGGGTGCATGAAGGAGGGAGACAGAAAGCATCTTGCTCTTCAGGATGCTGATATTTAAAAACTGAATTTAGATAATTAGAATAGGTCACTTGGCACTTCACACACACACCACACCCCCACACCCCCCATTTCTTATTTGAAGTGAACTTGGAGCATGCATTAAAGAATCCAGGGCAATGAGTGTTACACAACTGGTGGTGGTTTTTTTTTTTTTTTTCTGCAAATATGTACTACTAAGAGCATGAGAATTTCTGTGACAGTTTATGGTCCAGGAAGAATATCATCTTTCTGAATCTAGGAAGGGATGAGATTATCTTGCGAGAAGGTATTTCTTGAAATTTTGGTTTTGCCAAGAGTTGTACAATCATAGAATCGTTGGGGTTGGAAAAGACCTTAAGATCACCAAGCACAACCGTTCCCCTACCCCTGCCATCCCACCACTAAACCCTGTCCCTAAGCACCTCGTCTGCCCGGCTGTTAAATCCCCCCAGGGGTGGGGACTCGACCCCTTCCCTGGGCAGCCCCTTCCAGTGCTTGACAGCCCTTTCGGGGAAAAGTGTTTTCCCAGTGTCCAACCTAAACCTGCCCTGGCACAACCTGAGGCCATTTCCCCTCATCCTATTGCCCGTTACCTGCGAGAAGTTATGCACTGTCCCGTCTCCCTTCTCTGTTAAAATGTTTTATAGATTTGCTCCAATTTACGTAATAGTTCAAGCCTTCTCCTTAGATTTTGAAACAGAAAGTAATTTGGTACCTTTCTTAAGCTCTTAAGAAAGTGCACCTGGAATTCGGGATGGTGGAAATCGCCTTGATAAAGGTGAAAAAGTAAGTCAGCAAGCACAAAGAGATTTCATAGCATTGGGCTGTATTATGCAGCTAGAAGGGCAGAGGATGAGATAGCAGTGGCATGCTGTCCTTATAAAAAACAAAGAATACGAAATAGAAATGCACAACATCGATCTGGTTTCTCTTGAGCTGGATGATTCTGGCTGAAGTGAAGTGTGTTTAAAACTAACTGAATTGCTCTGGTAACAGGTACCTGGAAGACATCCAGCGCTGAGCTGGCCACGAGCAATGGATTATTGTCTTTCCCAGGAATGGTCCCTGTTAACTGAACTGTGCTCTCTTAGCATGGTGACACAGCAGAAGTTCGTGCGGATGCTACAGCATTAATGGCTTTTGTTTCGAGAATAATTTTTATCCCGGAGCTTGTTGATCCAATGTATTTCATAAACACTAACGTTTACTCTAAAGTTCAAAGAGATAAAGCCCTGCATAAAAATGAATTGTTTGAGCAGCGTACAGTTACTTGTGCAGTTTATTGCAGAAGAGGTCACCGAGCTTATGGTCTGGGAGATTTTAAAAAAGTTTAGCTCATTTGATGAAATGTTTGCAGGTATGTGAGCAAGGAAAAAACTCGTTCTCTTCTGTCCGTGCTGTAGAGCATCAGGCTGCTCCGTACTTGAAGGGCTCTTCATTTCAGGTGCATTTTCCTTTTAATAGGTGGGCACGGTTACAAAGTTATAGTTTTAAAGGGGTTTTGGAGTTTATACCTAAATATATAAGTAGCTAAATCCACGTGAGTTAAAAGCATGTACTTAGGCAGTTGTCTGCAGGAGGAAAAAGGTGCACAAATCCTTGTCAGAGAGGCCCAGCGGTAAATAATTTCAAAAAGCTGTTTAGCGTAGTTGTGAAAGTAGAAGTCAGCTCTGCTAGGTGTTAGGTTGAGAGAAAGTCTGCACTGAGGAAAAGATTGGGAATACAGAACAGGGGAATGACATGTTCCCTACTCTGATATCTGGCAGTTGGGATGAAACCTGTGCCTTTTGGATCCCGGGCCACTGTCAAATGCTTTCTAATTTATACAATTTGAGAGCATGGATTTTTTTTTTCTTTTTTTTTTTTTTTTTTTTCCAGCCTTTGTTCTACTGATGTCACTTGGAAGCCTTTCTTTTACGAGCTGAAGGTTTGCTGAGAAGGGCTAAAAAGGTTGTGAAGTGGCCGTCACACCTGATGCAAAGCCTGTGTTTCACATTGCCAACAGGAATATGGGTGTTCTAAAGAAAGTGTGCAAAATTTCCAGCCTATCTATTGCTTGTTAGCCTTCGTCTTCTTGGAGCTGTTAATTAATGGGATGAGGCAGAAGAAATGGCTGCAGATATGTGCAGTGTCTTTCATTTAACCATTTCCCTAGATTCTTGAAGAGTTTTGTTAGGTCTGATGTGCTTTTTTTTTTTTTTTCCCCCCCCCGGTTACTATCTATGTCCGCTGGACTTTATTCCTGCTGTCAGCTAGAATGAGGAGAGACTACAAGTAGTTCATCAGCATTTGTAGATGTGTTTTATAGGACTATAAAACCACGTCTCTTTTGATGTGCTGAGCTTATTCACACTTAGTCCCTGTGTGACTAGCTTTAAAGGCACTGAGTCGTACTCTTACTAGCATCATAAAAATACTGTGAACGGGAAAAGGCCAAACGCTCATCATGTCCTCACTGCAAGACGTCTAATCTGACAGCAGTGCATGAGGGATTCATGCAGGCAAATTCCTGCTAATGTTAGAGAGTAGCTGATATCTGGGGGAAATGTTTGGAACCTGTTTTGCTTAAAAGCCTTGCCGCTCCCGTGCTGTGTACTTGTTGTGTTTACCGTGTGTGACATTTACAAAACCGTAAAGTAGATTTTTTTTTTTTTTTTTTTTTTTTTCCTGAAGTTTACCAGCTCTTCCTGTTTCTTTCCTCATCATATGAAATCTCAACTTTGTTTTGGGGGGCCTGCATGCTTTTTTTCAGTAATGATTTGTGATGTAGGAAACTACAGAATTGCATTAACAAAAATCCTTTACAAAATTTGTCTATTATCTTATTTTCCTTGGTTTTTTGCTCGTAGACAGGTGTGTTTGCAGGTGAGCCCCTAGCAATGAACTCCTAGGGCTGAGGCCATGTGCATCAAGAAGCTCAACCCTGCTCGGATAGAAACTGTCAAGGTTATATCTGTTACCTTCAGAAAGGGCTGCAAGGGTATTAATTTTCTTCTTTCCTTTCTCATTCATTCTGCAAGCCACGCTACTTGCCTCTTGTCGCTCTCCGTTCACACGCACGCGTCCCTTTATACCTCTCCCCCCCATCTTTGTTCCTTCTTTCACTTTCTTCATCAAAACCACACTCTCAGCCTTGCTCCAGGGCCCGAGCAAGAAGAGAAGGCGCAATATTTATGGACATGCATTCTGTGAGGACCTAACGCTGTAGGTGGGACAACAGCAGCTCCTTAGCAATTGCAAAGGCTTGGAAGCTGTTGCTGCTGCAGCTCTGGACACATAGGCACCACTTTGAAATGTGTTGTGTATCACTAGTAGTATACATAAAACATTTTAGGAAGATCTACTTCACAGCAGGCTTCTCATCATCAAAGTGACTTAGTCATCTGATCTCACCAGGGTGATGCCATTCTGGATTTTACACATGGGGGAGCTAATGTTTGAGTGAGTGAAACAAATGGAAAGGTTTGGAAGCATTTCTGCTATTTCTGGCATGCCTGGGTTGATGCTGTAGAAGGAGGGGAGTATATTGTGTGAGGTTTTTGTTGGTTTTGGTAAGAGTTTCTAAGATTTTTTTGCTTGTTTGTTTCTCTTGATGTTATGGATGCTCTGCGCCACTGAGAGTCAGGACATGCATATGCAAAGCACCCAACAAAAACTGGAGATGACGGTTTGGCTGATGATCTGCAGGCTTCCTGATTTTGTTTATTTTGTACTTTTTTTTTGTGGTTGCGCTGACCAGCTTTTGAAGTGGTTTTACTTAGGAAGCCTGCAAATAGCTCTCAGTGATTTTTGAGTAATGTGTCATTGGGTTCATACACGCACGAGTGTTTCAATGGGTAGTGCCAGCTCTGGTTAGAGATAATGAAGACTTGAGCCTGAAGTGGTAGGACTGTGATGTGCATGAGTGACAGGACATGGTGAGAAAGTATTTAAGCATAGAATCAGCCTTAATATTTTTTTCTTAATTACTTAGTTTGCATTTATTCTTTGGCTTAAGCAATTTTAGCTGTACAAGGCTTTCACCAAGTTTTAGCCAAAGTACTCAGCTGTAAGAGAACATAGGCTGTGCTTCTATATATATTGTGCAAATGTGTATGCACAAACCACCAGCAAGTGGCTGATGATTCACCGGTGATCTCTGGACTGAGGGAGGCTGAAGAGCTCAAAGCCCGCGTGCTTTGCAGGAAATGACAAACTCCCAATTTACGTTGAGAACAGCCAACCCCCCTCCACCCCCAAATCCTTCTGTTATGCTCAGCAGTGTTCTGGTAATGGCATTGTAAGTCAGCATTTTTTGACATCTAAGCATGAATTTAAAAAAAAAAAAAAAAAAAAAAAAAAATCCCAATTGACTTGTCAGAAATAAACTCGAGGAGCTGCTTTCTCTCTGTTCTCGTGGCTGAAATGGAAAATCTGAATTGCACTTCATACCTCTGTTCTGTCTTGCTTTCTTTGTGGGAAGTGCCGATGTCGTGTGCTTCAAAAATGCTGGTGTGACATAGACAGACTTTGAAATGGGCTGATTTTTATTTTTCTATTATAATGTTCTGATCTCATTTTTTTTTTAAATGAACAAAAAAGACTATTTAAAAAAAGTGAATGAAAATCAGAATTTAATTTTGTTTCAGATAGTTAACAATCTGCTTTTATTTTTTGTTGGGTTTACATGCTTTTAGACTCTTTGGAGAAGGTTTACTAGTCAGTAGCTGGTTTTAGCTCTTGATATATAAAGGTATGATGGGCCTGCTGATTGGACCCTTTTTTCGTTTGCAACACCAAAAATCAAGTTTTAAATGCGAAATGTGCCCTTGTCTGCCTTATCAGGTGGGATACTGATTTACATGATCCTTTAGTGGGCATTTACAGGCTGGATCGATGGGCCGAGGCCAATTGTATGAGGTTCAACAAGGCCAAGTGCCGGGTCCTGCACTTTGGTCACAACAACCCCATGCAGCGCTACAGGCTTGGCGAAGAGTGGCTGGAAAGCTGCCTGGTGGAAAAAGACCTGGGGGTCCTGGTTGACAGCCGGCTGAATATGAGCCAGCAGGGTGCCCAGGTGGCCAAGAAGGCCAATGGCATCCTGGCTTGTATCAGGAATGGTGTGGCCAGCAGGAGCAGGGAAGTGATCGTGCCCCTGTACTCGGTGCTGGTGAGGCCGCACCTCGAATACTGTGTCCAGTTTTGGGCCCCTCACTACAAGAAAGATGTTGCCTTGCTGGAACAGGTCCAGAGGAGAGCAACCAAGCTGGGGAGGGGTCTGGAGCACAAGTCATACGAGGAGTGGCTGAGGGAGCTGGGGGTGTTCAGCCTGGAGAAGAGGAGGCTGAGGGGAGCCCTGATCCCCTCACACTGCCTGACAGGAGGGGGGAGTGAGGTGGGGGTCGGCCTCTTCTCCCTGGTAACAGATGATAGGACGAGGGGGAATGGTTGAAGCTGCGCCAGGGCAGGTTTAGGTTGGACATTAGGAAAAACTTCTTCACCGAGAGGGTTGTCAGGCTCTGGAATGGGCTGCCCAGGGAGGTGGTGGAGTCCCCATCCCTGGAGGTCTTTAAAAGAAGGAGAGATGAGGTGCTTAGGGCCAGGGTTTAGTGGTGGGATGGCAGTGCTAGGTTAACGGTTGGACTCGATGATCTTAAAGGTCTTTTCCAACCGAGGTGATTCTATGATTCTATGATTTCTCTAACCACATAGCATGTACATCTACGTGTTTTGACTGGCCCAGAGCCGGCAGGAGGAAATGGAACTTCATGAGGGGATTTACACAGATTCTAAATAACTGTACAGTGTGTTTCTGCCAACCCCTTTTCCCTGGCAGGTTGCATATGGACGCATATGCCTTCAACCATCAGAACAGAGTTTAGAGAGATTGGGAGAAAATGAGCTTGATGGTAACAGAAGAGCCCAAATCCTGAGCTTGTGGAAGCAGAAAAAAGGGAATTGACTTAGTCAGTACTGCTTTGTTTCAAGGTACCTGATTATTTTAATTCTCAGCTTGCCCCACGCTGGCCAGTCTGTTACACTGGAGCAAATGGGGAATGGGAGAAGTAAGCCCCGATTGCTTCCTGATGTCAGTGGCCCTACAGGTTTGGCAGGCCAAGATCCGCAGTGGGTTTTCCAACTTAAAAGAGTAAAATTTCAATATTGAAATATGTGTTCCCTCTGTTTAAAGATTAAACTGTGAAGGTTTGCTTCAAAAGCTGACTAGTAGGAACCCTTAAAAAGAAAGCTGAGAATCTTCTGTAACCACCCCATTTCCCTAAAAGTGATAAAAATAATGTTAATGGCACTTTATTTTTGTGGTCATTCTGTCTTCTGCCCGTAGTAAATACCTTGCCTCTTTAAGGAGAAGCAACTTGTGAACATTTTGGTTTTACTAGATTTACGTTTCATACTTGTAGTCTTTCCCTTCCCTCCTTTCTCAGCGCTCCTCTTGCCTTGATGTGCAAACTTCTGAGAGGTGGTAGGTCTGACATCGGTTCTGTGTACAAATTTGTTCTGTTGCGATCATCCAGCTTGAGCTCCTAGGGTTGACGAGACTGCTCTTCAGTTCCACGTTACAAAATCAGTTTGCCATATTGGTTGATCAGTCAGTGATCAAAGTTGGTAAGACTGGAGGTTGAAGCTTCCTATTTCACGCAAGCGGTGGTAGCTGGTGGTCTGTAGACAAGCCCTTTACTTTTCTCTTCCCTGTTCTTGGAATATGCATCTTCAGCATGGTCCTATATCTAGTTTCAAATGTTGCGGTGTTGAAAACCCACCTGAAGAACAGGACAGACCCATTCTATCCAAACACAGAATACATATGCAAAAATAGCAGCAGTATTTATTCTGGAATCCACATGTTAATTGTTGCTTGTAAGCAAATGACTGGAAAAGACAGTAACTGTGTCCCTGCTAGGAACCATGGAAACCCATTTTCACCTGAGAAAAGGGGGGAGATGAGGGAGTTAGTTAATTAAATGTGGCCTGTATACAGTCGTTCTGCTCTTACTATGTAATTAAATGCCTTGTAAAGCTCTTTGGGGTCCTCGTTTACTGGAAAAGGCCTAAGAAATGTGTGATTGTTGGTGTACTCTCAGTGAAGCTGTGAGCTGGAAACTGATTAAAATAATAATAAAATGTGTTGCATTGTTAATTCATTCTTTCCAATAATAAAAGCTGGACTCCCTCTGCTTTGCATTTATAGCATAGGCTTGAAAACACATCAAAGAGCAGCACTAGGAGAAGAGAATGAAAAATACATGTGTGCCTAGCGTAGGCACTGTGGTTTTGAGTGATGTGGTTCTGGTGCTTTTATTTACTGGAGCATTGCCTTTTATTTTTAGTATTACAGCACGGCGTAATGATACTGATCAATTTTTACCATGGTTTCTGTGGGTGAAATGTTGTTTCCCAAAGCTTTTTTTTGGTGGAAAACTTGGTGGTGGTGCTTACTATTCCCAGCATAGTAGTGGCTGAGGGGCCCTGTAAAGTGCTGTAAAAATAACTCTGAAACTGTGCTCAATTCAGTACTTGTTTTTTTGTGTAGTTTTTATTGAGCTATCGTATGAATTTCTGTGATGGATGGGGTTTTCCAAAAGAGCCAAAGGCATTTAGGATCTAACTCCCTTGGCAATCCAGTGGGACTCAGGCAACTAATTACCTGAGATTCTTTTGAAAATCCCAGATCTAATTTTGCATTATAATAACACGATTTGGGGGGGTGGGGGGGATGGGTGGGGGTGGTGGTGTAAACCTCTGAGAAAAATAGCACTTTGTGTAACTTTTTAATTTTTTCTAGTAAGTCAGGGGAACTTTTTGCCTGGCCTTGCTGATGGCAGAGTCTCTTGTGTTGAACCTCCTTTGGAAAAGGCTCAGAGCAGGAGGTCGGATGGAAGGGAGGAGGACGAAGGGCTGGTTGCTGCCTTTTCCAAGGGCTGACCTGTGGCCTTGTGCAATACCCAAGATGAAAGCGAGAACAGGACTCTCGTCAGCCACTTGGTAGACTCATACCAATTGCAGAAAGGTTCATCGTGGAATTAATTGTCTCTCCTAGGCTTAAGCGGTTGGAAGTTGCTGCATATGACAGGGAGAATAATCCAAATCAGTTACATGTCCCAGCGGGTCGGTAAATAGATAAATCAGAGTGGTCCCTTAAGCGTAATATCAAAAATCTTTCCCTTTTTACTCACAAAGGACAATGAAAGAAACCAGTAGATTTACACATGATTAGCTAGGACGCAATAAAAGGATGAGCTCACTTTATTACAGTGATTTGGTGCTCTGTTCCCTTGCTGTTTAATCAGCGTGTCACATGCCTGGTGCCCTGTTAGAAAAACTGCATCTCCTAGCCACGTTCCCTGCCAAAGTGATAAACGATGGTGCCTTTGAATTGTTCTCTCACGCTAACCTCTCTTGATAATTTGCCTTAATTCACGATGGTGTCTTTCCTTTAGAGCCCATCTTGGTCCTAATGTGGAAAAATTAAGACGTTACCAAAGATCCCTGGACGTGACGACTGCGGTGGAGAGTGTTGTGAAAACTTTTGTAATCTCTCCATAGCAGTGCTGCTAATATCCCCTGTTAGTACGTACAGATCCTTGCATTTGCCTAGAGATTAAGCTGGTGATGTCCTTCAGCTTGTCTGCAGTGTGGTATCAGATACGCAGTTCAACTCTTGTAATTCCACCCACGGAAAGCAGCAGCGTATGTGTTTGTATCGGTACGTTCTTCTTAAAACTGCGCTGCCTGTAGTTCTTCAGTATTGTGCAAGACAAGCAATTGTAGATTTTTTTTTTATTTTTTCTTTTCAAGTTAACCGTATTTTCACTCCAGAAACTTCAGCTTCCTTCTGTGTTGCAAAGTGAATGCAGTTGGATAACCTGTTGTAAAGGACGCTTTTGTTTCCAGTGGGGCAGGTGGAAGTTTAAGGTGCAGTGTTTTTGAGACCTTCATCTCAAGACATTGATTTTTGAGTGTCCTGAATGTCTTCAACACTTAACATCCACTGCTTGAGCAGTTAGGAAATAGGTTCGTAAATACATTTCAGGTAATCTGCATTTTTGCCTTCCCACTCAGAGAAATAATGAACAAAATTAAGGATTCCAGAGGATGGGACACTTGTATCAACAGGTAAATTGTGAATGTAATTTTCAGTGCGTGGTTAGGTTTTAATTTTGCTGTTGGTAAGGGGATAGGCCAAGGCCCTAGAAAGCGTCATGTTGCAGTCTAAATTTGAACATCCTTCTGATTCAGCTTTGTAGTGGGAAGTAGTATTGATGGAGAGAGACTTCTGTTGCTAACTTCATGCGTGGTGTGGTTCAAGACAGGACTCTCATACCAGCAACTAGTTAGCGCTTTGCTTAAAGTAGAGCTGTGATTCTCTTTATGCTTATACTTAATATTAATTTGTGATTTTCAAATCTTAGTATCTCCGAGTTATTTGGAAGGATGAATAAAGCCCTTGCATCTCTGGGCAACTAATACACCTGAGTTCATGTAGATCAGAGGATGTGATCTGTAGAAATTTGTACGGCAACTTAGAAGTCAGTCTTGCCTTAATGGCAACCTGTGTGGTTCCTGAGGTTGCAGGTTGTATAAAGCAGGTTAGAATTTGGTCCTTGTATTCCCAAATCCCACTTTCCTTTCTTAGCAGTGATTCTTTCAGCATGATGTTCTTTGGTTTAATATTCTTCAGAGGCTGAGTTTGAGAAATGTTCTTTGTTACTTATGCTTCATATCTACTGTTATGCCTGTATTCCCTTTACTTTATATACACTGCGATTTCTAGCTAGATGTTAATCTGATTTTTTGCATTGACAGGCTTAAATGTATTCTGTAGTCAAACACCAGCAGAAGCAGAATAATTTCCCAGTTCTTACAGTCCACCTAAACATGTATTGACATTCTCTGCAAAGTCATTTGAACGAAAATCCAGACATCAAATACCCGAGTGAAGGGATTCTGCAGGTGCAGATGAGAATGAGATGATGAGACTTATCTCCAAGGTCACAAAAATGTGTTCTGCCTTTTGAGAAGTCTTTATTGTCATGTTGAGTGGATTGTTCATCGTGTGCTGTAACTGGTGCTACATGTTGCCAACAGCTCAGCCTCCTGTGATCAGTGAAAAGTGCTAGCCTTGTATTTTCTGTTAGTGCTTTTTTTCTGTTAGGCCAAGGGGTCAGGTTGAAGGTTTTGTTAAACATTCTTCTCTTTTGCATTTAGTTTTGCTGTGAGCTCTGTAATTAACAATTTCCTTAAAGATGGAGTTAAAGGTTCACATATTAATTGATGGTGTGGAAACACAGTCTCTTGCACAAGTTGTAATAGTTCTTCATGGTCTGTGTAAGATTATTGCTTGATCTATTCTATGCATATGCTTGATCTATCTATGACCTGTTCTTTTGGCTGCATAATATTGTGCCGTATTAACGATCCTAAGAGTTTTTGACTTTATTCTGAAAGGTTGTGTAGAAGGAATGAGAATCCCTTTAACATCTCAGCTGCAGCCCCCTCAGAATTGTAACTTGGTGCCTGCTGAAGGGGTAAGTTTTGGAAAACGAGAGTAATGCAGCGAGCATATACGTTCAGAGTAGAGCAATACAGTTAACTTCAGGGGAAATTTATTAATTTACATTTCTTTTTTTTTTTTCTCCTGGCTGGGGAACAGACATCAATATGTGGTTTTTGTAGGATAAACCAAAGACAAAACATACCTTGAATGAGAAAAAAGCAGATAAACTCCGTTTTAAGAGTCTAGAAGTAAAGATCCCTCAAATGGCCCCTATGGTGCCAGCTGCTTTGCAGGACAGATGTTCCAGAGCCAGCTTGAGATGAATGGTTTCAGGTATTGGTCAGTCTATTTTCTCAATATAGTCCCGATATATCAATACCCAAATATCTCCTGTATCTGCACACCAGTCTGCTACACAGATGTAATTTAGAGCTTGGGATAGACTGCTGAAGTTACGTGCAACCATGTGCGTGTTTGGCAGGGGAAGAACAAGGGAGCGGGTGGTAGTTGAGTGGGTTTTTTTTTTTTTTTGCTTTTAGAATAACCTCTCTAGTGCTGAATGGTTTGATCAGATATATATGGTGCTGTTTGCAGCTCTTCCAGCTCAATGCAGAGGTAATTTAATAACAGTACGATTATAATCCCAATTCTGTGAAAGCCTCCCTAGTGGAGTCGGAGTGGAGAAGCAAACTTTTTCAACAAATGATGTAAAATTTTTGCTATCTTGGGGCTGAAAGATCTTTTGAAGAGCTCCTCTACTTCCCCGCTTTCCCATTCCTTTCTGTGTTGAACAGGGTTTTTTCACACGCCCAGCTTTCCTGTCGTTGTGTGTCCATGCATTCCACCTGCTGAAAATGTCTTTATCTCTTCACTGTAGTCCCAGCTAAGACATTGGAAAGGTAAAACTTCTTGAAGGTGTGTATTTAAAATACCTTTATAATTCCAGAATTGAAACTTTTGGAGCTCAGCTTATTGTATGTCATTATCTGCTTGAAAAGGCTCTACGTGGTATTGAAGGGGCTGCTTATGTTGCACTGACCATGCTGCAGGGATTGCTGCTCCTTCAGAGTGCCAGATTTGGGGGGCTCGGGGGTGTTGTGTCTGTGTGGCACTAGGGTAAGGAGAAAAAATGAAAAAGCAGTGGCTAGTCCATCCAAAGGGAAAGATTGATCATTTTGGGGTGAATATGAACTGAACTTTTTTAGATGTGCTGGACTGTAATTGAGTTCACAGTTGTCCTTTTTTGCCTTACTAAAGAGTCTGATGGTTGTGTTAAAATCATATCAGTCCCAGCACCTCAGTGAGATCCTGATGATGCTGGCATTTCTGCACCTGCTTAATTTGGTTTTGCAAGAAAGGCCAGCAAGACTGCCTGTGAGACTTCACTTAAATTATGTGCTGGCTTAGCAGAATAAAGCTGGCTTGGTGTATTTAATGAATCTGAAATTATTTCCACGAAGTATTTGCTGAACCACAGCTTATTTTTGCAATCTTGAAAATGGCTCGTTAATTGATGGGAGACTGGCCATCCCTTTGGACAAAAGAAGTGGGGTCCAAATTACAGTCCCTCTTGAACACAGCTGACTTTCTCATTTTGATCATTGGTAGAGCGGCCCCAAGTAGTTGCATTTGTTTTAAAGGAGCCTTTGGGTTTAAGACATGCTTTTTTCTTATCTGCCACATTTTGTCTCAGATTTTCACTGAATCACACAGAATGGCCAAGGTTGGCAGGGACCTCTGGAGGTCATCTGGTCCAACCCTCCTGCTCAATCAGGGCCACCCAGAGCCGGTTGCCCAGGACTGTGTCCAGACGGCTTTTGAATATCTCCAAGGATGGAGACTCCACAACCTCCTTGGGCAACCTGTGCCGGTACTCAGTCACCCTCACAGTAAAAAAGCGTTTCCTGATGTTCAGGGGGAACCTCCTGTGTTTCAGTTGGTGCCCATTGCCTCTGGTCCTGGCACTGGGCACCGCTGGGCAGAGCCTGGCCCCATCCTCTTTGCACCCTCCCTTCAGGTATTTATAAACATTGGTAAGATCCCTTTTGAGCCTTCTCAGTCCCAGCTCTCTCAGCCTTTCCTCATAGGACAGATGCTCCAGACCCTTCATTATCTTCATGGCCCTTTGCTGGACTCTCTCCAGTATGTCCATATCTCTCTCGCACTGGGGAACCCAGTACTGGACACATCATTCTAGGTGTGGCCTCCCCATCCACCCATGATTTCGCCTCTGCACCCAAACTTCTGGTTCCTTCTCCCTCAGCTTCTGAACCTGCACATCCTTGGATTACAATCACCTTTGTTAGGTTAATCTGTTTATGCTTCTAGTGATTTTGCCATGCGTTATATGCTGTACATTGTAAATTACTGTAGGGTAAGGTCATGCTCTAACTATAAATATTCATGCAAGTTGTATATACAACTGTACAGTGACAAGCAACTTGCTGTTGTTGCTTCCTCGCATGGAATGAAAAAATCTTGTATTTAAGTCTTAAGGGTAAAGCCTGCAAATTGCCCGTTATTTCCAAGGCATTAATCAGTGTTTTTCAGACTCCTCTTGTCTGAAGAGGGACTTGCTGTGGCAGATAGAGCAGCAGGCTGGAGAGCAGCGTGAGTCAGTCTTGATTCTGCGTTTGGTTTTCCCTACAACCTTGGACAAGTTGCTCATTTGAAATGAGGTGGATAGTTTGCCTTAAAATAACGTGTGCTAAACCGAAGGCTGTGAAAGGCAATGTAAAGGCTATTGCGGCTTAATGTTTAAATTCTCCAGCACGTTATTTATATAAACCCTTTGTTTTCTTTGGGGGATTTGTTCCTGTAATATCCTTTCAGATCTTTATTCTCATATGGTCTGGTTGATGAAACAAATGGCCGTGTTATTTTTGAGTGTCAGATGGATGCAGAGGATGTTCGGTAGCTATTTTGTTGTTTATCTCCCTTGTTTTCTTCATTCCCCAAACTCCTATCTTCCCTGAATTTACTCTTCTGGTCCTTCCTTACTGCTGCATTATTGTCTGGAACACTTCCTATTGATTTTCTGTGGTGGTGATGATTTCCTCTTCTGAACACAGTTGTGAAGAATTGAAAGTAATTTGGTCAGAGAAGGTTTTGTGCTTTCTAAGATGTAGAGGACCATATAAAATCTTTTCTGTAAGCTGATTTGAAGAGGTTTGGTATTCTTGTTTGTTGAGCTGTCATTTTATTAAGGTCACTTTGTGCATTCCTGTCTCTTTGGTAGGCTTTGTTTTCAGCACAGCATGAAAACCTCTTTTGTGGTTTTTTTTTTTGTTTGTTTAGAAAAATCTTGTATTGTGAATTAAATTTAGTATTCCATGTTGGGGTTCCTCTACAAACCATTTACTGAAAACAGAACAGCAAAAGATGCAATTTAGTTATTGTCTGATCAGTAAAAACCTTCTTTTGCAGCCTTTAAGGAAAAAGGATCATAATGAGGTGGAGAGAGATTTATTTGTGAATATTGACCTGCAAGTTCTGAGTTGCAGAGATAAGTGATTAATCCATGTGCCATAATCTATCAGAATTTGAATGGGCTCTTGTTAAACCTTTCATTCCTAGGATAGAACTAATAGTTTAGAAATTATCTGTTATTATCTGGTGTTTAGACTGATAAAGCAGCAGTTGGGAACAGGCTTCGAGGATGCTGCTGGAGGTTTTTTTTGTCTGAGATTTGCATGTATGGGGATATCAGTGTTGTCAGTGAGGTCTTGATCTACAATGTGTTGAGTACTTTGGCCTTAATCCAGAAAAGCAATTAGATGTATGGCATGATTGGGACCGTTCACATGTTTTAAGTTGTGTGTGTGCTTAAGTGCTTTGCTGGCTTATGGCCAGACTGCCCAGCACCTTGCAGGATGAAGACAATATTTTTGTAATAAGCTAAGTTGGAACCTTTTGCAGAAGGTGATTGCAGCTGATTTCCATATCTTTACTGGGAAATAACCCAGCCTGAATCTCCAAGGTTCAGAGTAGCTCAAGGGAGTTTTGTGTGTTTATTGAATATCTCTGTCACTCCTGGACTATGAGGATAATGAATAAAGTTGTCATTTATATTCTGCTATTTGTCAACTTGCAAATGGGGTGATCTGTGGATAACAGTTCATTATCTGTTTAGCAAAATCTGTCACGTTGGGGATTAAAAATGTCATTCTTCAAAAAGTGACGGGGTTGGGTGCACTAATGGAGCCAGGCACCTGTGTCAGTGCTATATTGTTTCCATATGTGAATGGATAACAGCATTTTCTCCTATGCCTTCAGCCCTGCTGATATTAGTATGCAGTGAAAATGGGGAATTGATTTTTAAGACATGGGCATCTAATTGCTCCAAGAATTTGAGTGTTTTGTGTTCATGCATTATCCTCATCGAAAGCCAGGTTGTCTGTCAGGAAGCTCCCACTGAAATTGAATTCCTGTCCTGCTGAACAGATTCCCAAGAAATCACAGTCCTACCTGAAACCTGAATAGGCAAGAGAAGGAGTAGGAAGAGAAGCACCCAAGTTGATGTACAGCAAGTACTCAAATTAGGTGGAAGAACATTGTGGAAAAAGTAACAGAGTTTGGGCTTTTTTTGTTCTGTGGTTTTTTTGTGGTTTGTTTTTTTCTTAAATACAGTCTGATTCTCCAAACTAGTGGGCTTTTCCCCTCCCCCCCCCAAAAAAAAAAAGGAAGATTTTTTTGAACCCAAAGGTTATTCAGTTTCTATGACATTCATGTTTAAGGCACTTCAGAAGTACTCAGCTAAAAAAGCTGACTTGGAGCATGGTATGGGTTGAGGCAATTTGATTGAAATGGAGCATTTTGCAGAAGACTTGCTACAGAATGTAAGTAGCAATTAAGGCAGGCATGAGGCATCTTCCTTCTAATAAAATTTAAGACAAGACTACTCAGAGACCTAACAGATTTAAGGGCACAGAGTAAAGGGTTTTTTTTGCTTATTATTTTTTAGAGAGAGCAAGTGTGGTTTTTAAAGAGGAAAAAAAATGAATAATGGACCCTTTCAGCAACTTAAATATGTGATCTTGAAGATAGTAGGGCAGTGACAAAGAAAACAGTGAATTCTAACATTTTCTTCCTTCGTTTCTTTACAAATGAAAGCGCCTAAAATAAGTGATGGCTCTTCAGTCAGGGGTGGATGAACGGGATACTCTGTGGATGCATCTGGTTGTCATGCTAATTTAAGAGGGACTATTTTGTTATCCATATGAAAATTGGGTGGTGATAGATGTCAAATATTTGTCTTCAGTGGTAAAGTAAATATTTGATATCTAACTGTCCCCATCAGTGAACAAATCACTCGCTCACAACAACATATTGCAAGAAGGAGGACGCATGAAATTACATAAAAATTAAAGATGAAGCAACTGAAGGAAAATAGATTCCAAATAAACCCAAAACGCACGTTAAATAAAAATTAGGTGTTTGGATTCCCTTGTGATCGAGAAAACCAAATTATAGAGTGCGTTATGCAAAGGTGGTAAAATGACAAATGTCAGTGGAAATCTGTAAAGCTGTTTGCAGACTATGCATGGAAGACAGACTTTTTGTAGGAGGTGGAGGAACATGGCTTTATTTAAAGAATTCCTCTGTCTAGTGAGATAAAAATTCAGAGTAGAGAGGACCGCATGTGGAGACAAAAATATGATGCTGTAAAAATTGAAGTGCATTAGCAGGATTTATTAGTCTGTGGATTGAGGAGGGGAGATGGAGTGACATTTTAAAATGTATTTATTTATTTTAAAAGATTCGAGACCGGCATTTGTTAACAAAATGATGGTGGCTGCCATCCTCCATTCCTGAAGTTTAAGTTGTGTAAGTGGAAGAGTCAAAACCTGTTGATGGAGACCTTGTCTTTGACTGGTTCTTGTAATGGCCGCTTCAGGAGCCCACAGGAGGAGGGAAGTGTTTTTTAGGCTAAATCTTGGATTTAGTCTGACACCGTGTACCGCGGCTGGTTCAAAATTAATAATCTGAGCTGCCTAGTAGTAGTTAGTAGCTCTAGAGTATAACTATGTTAAGCATCCAAAGGAGCCAGCTGAGTACCAAATAAAAAAATGTAAAACACTGAACTGCAAAGTCCTAAACAGGCAAAGGAAGCAAAAGTCTTAAGTTGGCTGCTGTTTTTCGCTTGTCTAGTCTTGAAATTTCGTTCCTTTGTAAAGAAAGAAAACCAGCAAATAGATAAACAGTACGGCTGCCAAGGTTGGAGGTGTGTTTATTTGGCTCAAGTAACTTAAAATTTAGAAATCAAGCTCTAGGAAAGCCAATGAGCCGAAATACTCTTTTAGAGTAGGCAGTAGGAGGGAAGTGAAGACGACCGTTGTGGGTTTTAGGGATCAAATCAATTTGATACATCTTTAGACCGTTAAAAGCAAGACGCCTGCAGAAGACATCGTGGTTTTGTTGAATTGTACAAGATTATGTGTTTAAAAACAGAAAACTTTATGGGAAGGCTAAATGATTTCTTTGAAACCACTCTTCAGTTTTGAGCGTGTGGATGAGGAAGCTGCCCAGAAACTCTTCTCTTCTGATAATAAAGACATACAGGCTGAGCTGGAGGCTTTAGAAGGAACTTTGAAATTAATTCAAGCTCAAAGGCACTGTGTCAGAAGACTTTTTGAGGAAGGAGAAGTATGAAGTCACTGAGATGCCAGAAAAGATAAGCAGCCTCTTCTTAAAGCCTCCAGCTGAGGACTGGAGGATAAGCAGAAATGTTTTATTTACATGTACAAAAGATTCTACAAATTATTTCTACAGGGGGAAAATTAGCTCTTGTGAGTTTTGGGGTTTGGTAGGGTTTTTTGTTTTCTTTTTTATAGTTTAGTGCACTTGCAAGGGATACAGAAATTTCCAACAAATCAAAGTAGCCAGCGGTTGAAATGCAGGGGTGGAGGGGGGGCTTGTGTTTTCTTGGTTGGTTTTTTTTTTTTTTTTGTAATTGATTAAAAAACTGACCAGGAGATGTAATGTAACAATCAGTGGAAAAGTATCAGAATGGAAAGAAGAAAGGTTAACTCTGTTTTTCTGATGACCCTCGTGGTGGTGATCAGGCTTATTAGTGGTCTTCAGAAAGGTCTGTTCAGGAGGATGGCAAATTTGACACCTGCCATAAAATCTTTTGAGTTATTTAGGACAAGAAGGGACTGATGAATCTGCAAGATGTTTAAATAAGTTAGCAAGTGTGTATTGAGGGGGAAAATAAAATTATTTGTTGAGCTTCCTTGTTTCTAAATTAGCCAAAGACAGGAAAGTGGGTGTCAGTTTTAGAAAGCTCAGTGACAGTCTACTCTTAATGTGCAAACTGTGGGCCAAACTAGGGTGCGTAAAGGATGGATATCAAATTAAATTTTATATTGCCTTTATAGAAATGAATGCTGCAAACCTCATCTGTAGGTGCCTGCCCTGCATTGTCTGTGCTCGTCTTGGAGGATATTGCAGAACAAGAAGGGATTAGGAGAGGTGGTAGGGGTGATCATAACGCACTTGCAAACTGCCATCTGAAGAGGGGTAGAAAAAGTTGGGCTTGCTTCCCTTAGGGAGAGACTAAGTAAGGAGGAACATGATAAAATAATGGGTGGGATACAAAGGGTAGGTGGCAGTTGCTGTTTCTTCCTGCTCCAAGAACATAAAACAAGGGTCTTCATCACAGCGAAGAGGCAGGTGATGGGTAAAATGTGGTAGGTTTCTTGTGTGACTGCAGTTGAACGGAGGAACTACTGCTTGAATCAAAACTCACTCTGCCAAGTTCTATCATCTTCATAATTTGTTATCTCTTTATGTGTTTAAAATTTATAACGAGAAATGCTCTGAAGAATGCAGGCACTTTGGTAGATCTTTGGTCATAAAGTATGTTGCAACAGTCCGTGTTTCCTACAGGCTTGTTAGGGATAGATTTACATATGAAGGAAATGAATGAAACTCCTTGTCCGCTCTACCTGACTAGTGTCAAATTTAAATAGAGAAATCAAATCCATGTGTTTTAGATGCTTCTCGTTGGGTTCTGTTTTCTGCTTGTAGAGAATTTCATTCAAGTCTCAGCTAGCTGTCGTCTTACTATCCCTCTTCCTGCAGTGCCATAAATGAGTTCAAGTCTGAGGAATTCAATATTTACCTGAAAAGTTGGACAAATCTGAAGAAAATACTACGAAATCCAGTGGTGCAAGACTGTGTGTGTAACTTAACAAGACAAAACATTTTTAATGTTTGTTTTGCATATACAACTTGGCAGGCCCAAACTGAGTAAAGATAGGTTGATGTATGGGAGGATATTGTCCTCTTTTATAATCTTCATTCTGGAAGATTAATACTGAATTAATTGTTAGAGGAGTTGCCAGAATAAATCTGGACCATCCAGAGAACATAAAGACTAAATCATAAAGGAAAAAAATCTTAAATGTAGAAAACATGCTGAGAATAGGAAAAGTAGCAGTTTAGATTTGGTGTCATTTTTAGCCTGATTGCCCATGTGAGAGCTTTGCTTTTGTGTTGTCTGAGTTTCGTTCTCTAAAACCTTGATAATTCATATTTGACTGGCAGATTAAAATTTAGCTTTGGGCATTTCTGCAGGTTTGGTGTAGATACGTGACCTGGTGAGTGCCGCTTCCGAGCGAAAGACTGTAGGATGACAAATGTATAGAAACCTACAGAGGAGAGTGGTACTGTGAATGACCTCGCCATGGGAGACGCTTCAGCCAGAGCTTATGTTTCGTGATATACATGAGATGAATCAACTGTGAGAACCAATGCCACAGAAAACCAGGCTTCTCGCTTGCCATCTGCTAAGCAGTTGAAAAAGAAACGAATTGTGTATTGTCAGAGAAGTGTAAGAATGCGTCGTGCCGCTAACGAACGACAGTGCAAGGAGCCTCAGCTACAAATCCCAGGCAGAACGCGTAGCAATTATGGGATAACTTTCTTCTGCTATTCAGTAGTTTAAAGGCGGATTATGTTTTATGACATGAAAAGATACAGCGCTTCCAAAATTCACTGATTTATTCTTTCAATATGTGTGTGTATTTCTTCTTCTCTTTTCCCGCTTTCTTTGTTACGTAGTGACTACAGAATCCGGTTCTCCAAGGTCTAACCAAGGGTTGAGTTGCAGCAAGGCTTTACTGGGCTTTCTCAGTGAGTCTTGTCCAGCCTCCCCTTCCCTTTAAGAACCCTGCTGGATTTAAATGAGGGGGTTAGAGGACTTGTAGTATTTTATTTTTATCTCTGTCTTTTTTTCTTTTTTCCCCCCTAACCTGCCCTTGGTCATCGTCGTTATTTTCCCATCTGCTCCATGATAATCATAGCATAAGCAACACCTTCATCCAAGGAGAATAACATCTTTCAAAAATCTCAGGAGATTCCGGAAAACCATAAAAAGGAAAAAATAGACACAGTCTTTTAAAAAAAGGAGTCAGGGAAACAGGGGGAGAAGCCAGGGACTTCTAAAGCACTTGTTTACATTTTTTTTTTGAGAAGTCAGAATTAAGAAACCTATAAACTGTCTAAGTAATATATAAAATCAGAGGAAGAATTACTGTTGCTATATGTCAACCATAAGCTGTCAACTGATTTAATTTCCTTCCGAGAGCTGGTGGTAGGGATTGTGGAGGAGGGAGGAGCAGTGAGTGGCCTCTGTCCTGGTGACGGTAAGCCTTCTGCTAGTGTTTCATATGGTTTTTCTGATAACTGACTTGGGGAACTACTGTGTAGATAAAACTGTAATGAGGTGGGGTAAACAACTGGCTGGAAAAGGAGAAGTTATGAGGGGTTTGCTATTAAGGGATTTATCTAACGGCTCTTTTGAGTGCTCTGTCTAGGGCTTGGTACTATTCAATATTTTTTGTTAATGTCTTGAATAATGCAGCAGAGAATCGTAAAATGTGCAAATACCATGCTGGAAGGCAGGGCTTGGAAGTATATTGGAGAACACAATTAGAGTTTGGAAGATCTTGGTAAACTGAATTTAAAAGGAGAGGTATGCATCTGGCTGTGTATGGATGTGAACAGTTGAGCATCTCTCACCTTTGGCCAAGGAGTTGTGTACACGGGATTACAAATGGTATATGAATCCGTATGTCACCAAAAAAAAAAGTCAAGTATTGACTTGAGCCAGCAATGTGCGCTGGCAGCCCAGAAGACCAATCGTACCTTGGGCTGCATCAAGAGAAGCGTGGCCAGCAGGTCGAGGGAGGAGATTCTGCCCCTCTGCTCTGCTCTGCTCTGGTGAGACCTCACCTGGATTCCTGTGTCCAGTTCTGGAGCCCTCGGCACAAGGAGGACGTGGACCTGTTGGAGCGGGGCCAGAGGAGGGCTACTAAAATGATCCGAGGGCTGGAGCCCCTCTGCTCTGAGGCCAGGCTGGGAGAGTTGGGGGTGTTCAGCCTGGAGCAGAGAAGGCTGCGGGCAGAGCTGAGTGCGGCCGCTCAGGGCTTAAAGGTGGCCCATAGGAAAGACTGGGACAATCTTTTTAGTAGGGCCAGCTGTGACAGGACAAGGGGTGATGGTTTTAAACTAAACCAGGGTATGTTTAGACTAGATATAAGGAAGAAATTCTTTACAATGAGGGTAGTCAAACCCTGGCAGGGGTTTCCCAGAGAGGTGTTGGAGGCCCCATCCCTGGGAACATTCCAGGCCAGGTTGGACGGGGCTGTGGGCAACCTGATGTGGTTAAAGGTGTCCCTGCTCCCTGCAGGGGGGTTGGGCTGGGTGACCTCTAGGGGTCCCTTCCAACCCAAAACATTCTATGATTCTATGATTGCCCTGCTGATTACCAGAGGAGCATGGCCTGCAGGATGTCTGGAAATAATCCCATTCTAGTTATTGTGGAAAAGATTTCAGGTGTGGTCCAATGTCCTCTTTGACCATGGTCTTGAGGAAGAAGCCAAAGAATGGGGGGAATTCAAAGGAGATCAATCAGCACGGTTGGAATTTTAGGAAAACAATGACTTGAGTTCAAAAGGAACAATCCATTTACTTATAGATAACAGGACTAAGGGGTGGAGGGAGGCCTTTGCTTTCAAATACATCAAGAGAGTTAAAAAGAGGAGGGGAATCGCGTGTTTTCCAGGATATGATCAGGTAGGAAGTACTGAGCTTAAAGACTGGCAAGGGAGACCCGAACATTTCTTGTCTTTATGTCTAACCTAATGGCCAGTGTGTGTAAGCAGTGAATGATTTAGGGAAGTTATATTGTAGTTGTGTAGCATCCTTAAAAACTTCCAAGCATCTGTCAGGCATGACAACATAACTGGTTCTTTGGGGCGTGGGGATGGACTAGGTTATCTCTTGAGGTCTCTTCCAATTTTCTGTGATTCCAGGAAAATCACTGGGATTATAGTCCTGCCATCCACAATGATGGATGAAATGCTAGAGAGCCAATCCACCAGCTCACTGGTTATCAAAGCTGTGAAACTTTGTCTGTTTGATTTAGTTCTAAATACTGCCTTGCGAGTTGGGATTTGGAAGAACAAGACATTGCAATTAAACGTAGAATTAACGAAAGGGGGAGGGTATGAGTTGCATTTAACTTAACACTTCTGATTTAAGTGCCAGAATTAAAATCATCAGCTCCCTGTGTGGTCTCCTTATTTGTAAGAATTCAAGTGACATTAAAATTGGATTAGTAATGAGCTTTTGGTTGAAGGACCAATATTAAAATCAAGGGAATCTGAAGGAGGAAGGAGGAGGAGTGGTGGTTTCCTTGTGAAGTCTTCGTTGGCAGTGGCAAACTCTTGTGTATGTTTATACGGACATGCACGCATCTTCCTCCTCTTAAAAGCTTTATCCTCATTTCAGCCGTGTACCAGAATCTTACTTGCCTTGATTTATGAATTATTTACACTTGGACTGTGATGCATTTAAACTTTTTGAAAATAAAGGTATATATTAGTCCTCCATTTGTGACTGATAGGATCAGGGGGAAAAGCAGCAGACTAATGGAAGGGAATAAGGAAGCACTTGGGAGCTGCTGGCTCGTACTTGACAGTGATTTGTATGTCTGTAGGTTTTAAAGTGCACAGTGTATTTTAAAAATGTGCCCGTTGCCTTTTCTTTGTTTGAGTGGGACCTACTCTCACCTACCGTCTTACCTTGGGAGGGATTGCATTTGTAGGGGTCACTGTGGTCCTGCATTTTTTTGCCCTTCCTTGGAGCCACGTGACAGATGCATCTATTCTCAATGCCATTTTTCTTTGCATCTCAGTAATATTAAGAGACTTCAGCAAAGATCAGCCCCCTGGTATACTTGACACTGAGCAGGTATTCAGCGAAAATTCTCTGTTCAGTGTTGCTTGGGACAAAGAATGTGACTGGAGAAAGAGAAGAAACGAAGGTTGTGCTGCAGACTGATGCACGAACTGAAAACATGCTCTGGATTGCTTTGATTCCTGGTCCCGTAGCTTTGTTCCATCCTGTGTGGTCTCTTCTAAGCCTCCCTGTTTTACCAGTTGTAAATAAAAGTGACAGAATCTCCCTGCCATGCTATCCAGCTGTGTAACATAACTTCTTCCATCCTCCCTCTCTCTTTTCTATCATCTTCTGTGGACTGTGTTTTTTCTTTTTTTTTTAATTCTACATATTTTCATGTGGGTTTTTTTTTTTTTTTTTGCATTTGAAGAAATTCTGTTCACTAGATGCTGCCTACACTAAAAGGGGGAGAGAGAACTCTTTTAAGTAACAGCTTTTTTATCCAGTGAAGATACATTGGTGTCACGCATCAATAAATAGGTAACTCTCATCGCTGCCAACATTATTAGATTGCAAAGACAATCTACAGACTCCCTTGTGAGTCACAAATGTCTTAAAAAAATCCCCTCACAAGTAATTATCTGAAATGGAGACAAGTTAATGCAGGTTTTGCCTGTTTGTTTCTTCTAACTCTTGTTCACAGCTCGAAACCATGCAGTACTTTATTGTTTTTGAAGTTATATGTATCTATTTTAAATGTACCATGGCATAACTGGACACATGGACTTCTCTACGATGGCTTTGCTGAGCCAGGTTTGCACGTCCGACTGCAATCGTGTGCCATCAAGGATTTTAGATTTTAAAATGAATGCCCAGAAGTTTGAATTGGTAGGTGGTGCCTTCATCAGCTGAGTTGAATTTGAGAGTCCTCTGGGGTTTTTTTTCTTTTTTTGGTGGTGTACAGGGGATGCGAGAAAGTCCGTTTAATTATTATGGCAGCATGAAGTGATGGCCGGTGTCTCTGCAACGTTCTGAGTAAATAAATTCACTTTTAATCTCAGAAATTTAGAAGCAGGAGGGAATTGGTGCAGGGGGTTTGGTTGAATCTCAAAGGACAGAATTTGCCATGGTAGCAGCAGCTTTTCTTTGGAGAAAGCCAGCACTTAAATGGTAGCAAAATTGGCAGAGCGCTGAAATTTATGTTGCAGCCATCTGCTTTATCCTGGCTCCACCCAGTGGCATTACCCTGCCAGTTTCACACACATTGCAAGGAATTCTGCGTGAACCTGGGATTTGATGTCGGTACTGGATTTAGTGTTGGCTTTTTTAAGGATTAAGGTGGTGTACAAATGCATTCTGCCTTTTTGCTCCTGTCCCAGACAGCGTAGCTTTTGTTTGGATTTATCGGTCCCGGTGCCTACCTTTGATGCTGTTCAGTACCATGCACCAGTAAAATGAATATTCAAAGAGATTGGAACCTGAATTCTAATATCCAGCCCTCTGGACTAGATTGCTTGCTGACCTGTTATCTTGCTCTGGTTTTCTTTCATTTTTCAAAACAAACAAAACAAATCCCCACCTCTACTCTGCAATTGCAGTGCAACCGAAGAATATTATCATTAAAAATTGACTACATGGCAGTAGCCTCAGCATGTTCACATGAGCTGAAATTTCACTTGAAAGGACCAGGCTCTGGGATTCCGGCTGGGGAAAATATGGGTGAATTCACATCCCGCATCTGGAAGAATGAGAGAGAGACATTTCACAGTAAAGTAGTAAAAGGCTGGACGGAAATGTCGCGGTGCTGTTCAGGAGGGGCTCCTTTCTGAACAACAGTGCCAGTATATTGTTTGCTTTAGATCCTTTAAAAATACAAAGTGTGGTTTTGTGGTTCTTTTTGTTGTGTTGGGTTTTTTTGTTTTGTTTGTTGGTTTTTTTGGTCAGGCTCTTAGCTTTAAAATGGATTCCTGTTGCTATTACATTTACACTTCCTTTTGGCAATCTAAAGAAATGTTTTTACTGAAGGAAACAAAGACATGCATGATCGGTTTGGATATTGGAAGCCACATAGTGATTCCAGAAGCACTTATGCTTTTCCGAGTAAACAAAAGCCCGGGGGGGGGGTCCAAAATTTTTAAAATAATTTGAACGCTTGCCAAATTTTTTTTTTTTTAACAGAGCACAGAGTTTCCAGTGCTGAGAAGTACTTCAGAAATTAAGCCGGGGGGGGGTTCGCATTTTCCAACCGGAGGCCTCAGGTGGGCTTGCAGGTGAGTTGTCCTGATGCGCAGCTGTCGGCAGAGTTGAACGACGCTATCCGTCGGGATTGCGGAAAAGCCAGCGCTCAACTGGCATTGCTGTTTGTGTGCTCGTGGCCCCCGTGCCATGTCCCAGCAAGGACCTTTGGCGCTTTGTGCGGTGCCACTCGCTGATCGAACTGGGGGTCAGATAAGTGGGTGCCAGGGAAGAACCCATAGAGTCATACTGGCCGTTACACGTGCTGGTTTGAAGTTTGATACTTAGTTGAAAACATCTTTTGTTGAGCCAGGAGCCTTTCAGACAGGCTTTAGGGAAGGGTCTGGCTTTTCCTTTTCTGTTCCAGGTTTCATTCTAGTACTCAATTTGCTTTTTCACCTGCCAATAATATGGGAGGAAAGACAGCATCTACCTGAGAACTGAAAGCCCCTTGCTTCTCCCTTCCCATTCCTCATCCCTTTGTAGGAATGAATTTCATTGTTCCTACTGTATCCCTTTAAAGCATAGAGAAAGAAATGTCTTCAAGGTCGCATTCCTCCTTGAAACTAATGATGGTGTTTTTCCTAATCCCGTTACAAGGTCCCAAGTATCATTAGATGCAAGCGTTACTGTTTAGCTTCATTTGATAAGCTGATGAAAGGGGGAGGAAAAGGCTCCCTGATGCAGAAAGGCATTCAAGTATCTACTGTAATGGAACATGTTCAGAAACGTTATAATCTGCTTAACGTTGGCATTTTGGTGGCCCGGTGCTGTACCTTTTGTAGAGCAGCATAAAAGGCAGACGGGATAGTGATCCTGACGGGTACTTTAAAAGGCTGGAATGGCTCACAAGAGCTGTGAACAATTTGAAATTTTTATTGTTTTTTCCCCCAACCCTGAAAATGGGAATCTTGTCTATGCTGTGAGCTCCCCCCTCTGGCATCAGGATATTTGTAATAACATCGAAGACCCTGAAGCATTACAGAAATACGTATTTCTGGAATAAGGGTCAGGAGCACTTTTTTTTTTTTTTTTTTTTTTTTTTTTTTTGCTAAAGTGTGATATTAAGCCTCCAAAACCAGACTGCTGACAGCACTGCACTGCTATGCACTTCCATCCGTTTGGGAATGGGAGGAATATAAAACCGTACTTATTGTAAGTTTGACAAAGAGGGTCTCTAGTTCTGATGTCATTTCAAAGACGTCAGTGGCCTTATAAGCTGGGCTTGAAATGGTGGCTGCTGCGTTGATGTCAAAGGGGAACGTGCCCTTTTATCAACGTCTTGGAGACGCTAGGCTTATTCGTACAGAAGCCTACGTTTGCTGCCCTAGTATTCAGCTGCTCTTTTGTATAAACCCTTCACGCAACTGATTTTCTGGGCCGATTCTCTCTGTTAGGTGCTTTGCCTCTGGGCCACAGTTGTAGATTCAGATGTGGTTGGATCTTCAAGGATTTGGTCAATTAGAAAATGTCAACGTGCATTTAAAGAGTCAGGGAAACATTTTTTGTTAGTCTGGCGCTTGTTAAGCAGGGCTGTTTGGTGCTATCTTCGTATTAAGACAGTCGGAAAGGCGTGAGATCTAAAAGTCTTCAAGTTAATTCTGACAAATGCCAGAGATTACATATGAATTTACAAAGCGTAGGCTTTTTTCCATGCGATGTCATAGCCATTCCTGTGAGATCTGTTCAAAAGCCTTTTATGAAGCAACAATACTGAGTTTAACTATAGCAGACTTCCTTTTTTAATCCACTTTTACTCCTTTGCATGCCTGACACTGGTTGGTAAATCACTTTTGCGGGTAACGCCTCCTATTCCAGCAGCGTATCACGAAGAGGTGGGTGGAAGTTTCCTTGCTCGTCCTACGTTTCTCAAATCACCGTGATGAAGTGTTTAATTGATCTGAAAGAAGACGAAGCAACTGGTGGCTATCCAGTTCTGTTGACCACTTTAATTAACTTCCATTGTTCCTTACACCATTTCTTTCCCACTATTTGATACTGCTTGAAGGCAGAGTCTGTCTCTGCAGCTTCCACTGCTAAATTTCTTTCATGCTCTGGGTTGTAAGTATAATAATCACCTCCACTGTACACATCTTTTCTTGGCTGATTTTTCTCTCCCATCCAGCTCTGCTGCAGTGGGCTAGCAGTTGCTATAGCTGCTATATAACTTACCAGAAAAAGATATTCTCCTAAGATGGTAATTTGTCATTAAAAACCAACTCAGACTTAAAATCCAGTTTTAAATATTAATTCTGCAGTTTTGTATCTGGTTATACAAATATTCAGATCCTTCCAGTTTTTACGAATTAACATGCATGACAATATATGAAGACGTGTGCTAATTTGTTTGCTATATAGTCAAATTACCGTGTATGTGAAATAGATGGGTCAGTCTCTGGCAGCTGATCCTAGTGTCTGTATGACCCCAGGCAAAAGTCTCTGGTCCTGGAGTCCCTTATTCAGCCTCGGAGATAATCCTGGGTGCAGTTGCTGGTCACTCAGAGTAGGATTTGAAACCCAAGTTGGATAAAAACCTTCTTATTTTGTAAAGTTTTGGCATAAAGTATCCTGTTGTGGATCCCACTTGAGTCTGTCTGTGACTGCTCTCTATGCAAGTCCAACAAAATTCATATATCATAGAATCATAGACTCATCTAGGTTGGAAAAGACCTTTAAGATCATCACATCCAACCGTTAACCTAGCACTGCCATCCCACCTCTAAACCATGTCCCTAAGTACCTCATCTACCAGTCTTTTAAATACCTCCAGGGACGGGGACTCGACCGCCTCCCTGGGCAGCCCATTCCAGAGCCTGACAACCCTCTCGGTGAAGAAATTTTTCCCTGCAAATGAATTGAGATTGGAGACTGGAATCGTCGTTTGTTGGAATAAATCGCAAGTCAGGTTTCAAGTGGAGCTGGGACTTCGGCCTGTTTTTCTATTTGTTGTAATGAGTCTGTAGGTTACAATATGGGCGGTGGACTAATTACCAGCAGTAGCACGAGAGAGGGATCATGGGGCTTGAACTGCTCCATCGGTGTGAATGTCCTGGGTGGCTCAGGGTTCAAGTTCAGGAGCAGAAAGCAGCACGTTTGGATGCTCTCAGTAGTGTTCGGCACCAAACCACAGAGCAGCAAGCTGCTCTCGGAGCACCGTACAGATGCACTAAATTTACTTCCAGTGAAGAAGTTTTCATACTTTTGACTGGTGAGAATTGATGGGCTGTACCTTCTAGGGAAATAAATCTCTGCAAGTCAGATTTATGAGGACCCTTATGTTTATTTGGCAGCATGACGCTTGTTATGGGGATACACTGAGCAAATGGGAGAAAAGCTGACATGTTGAAAAATGTTGTATCCTATTTCTCAACTGGACTCCTGCTGTTTTAGAGCCATAAAACTTTCCTTCTTGTTGTCTGGGATAAGTGGCTTGGCGAACTTGAATTTGTTGGGGAGCCGTGGATCGGGAGCGGTACAGGTGTTTCCTCAGGAAAGAATCCCAAGGCGTTTTTGTTCTCCTGTGCTGTGGTGATATTGCACGTTTTTGTCAAGTGCCTGATTAAGTTTGACATTTGAAAATAGAACTTCACGCAGAAATAAGTACTGTACTTCTGAGTATTTAATTAAGATGTTTAGTTCCTGTCAAGGCTGGTAGTTTCTCTTTCCTGTTAAGGGCAATACGTCTTCAACTGCTGAAATTTCAGAAACCTGTACTTAACCTTTAATCGTCATTCCATTTACATAGAAATCTGATTAACAACTTTTAAAGTTCAGGAGCTGCGAGTAAATGCAATTAAAGCCCTTTTGGAGTCTGTTATTAAGAGCTGGCATTTAATGAAGACTGAGGGCACGCTACTGTTACCATCTACACTATAGCAGGATGTCTTAAGCAATTAGTTGAAGGCATGAAATACATGAAGTGTGCTGTATTATCCATGAGTTAACATGGTTGGTATTTAAACAGCAGGCTGCCTTTTCCTCCCTTTGCTGCTGCTGCATTGTATGTGCCAGTTTGAGTAGCAGAAGCTCAGATCACTTGGGTTAAGCGCGGCACTGTTTCTCCCGTGCTTTAGAATTGCACATCTTTTTTTCCCTGAGCCAGAGGATGCTCTGAAAGGTGGGCGTCTAGCAGGCGCTAAACGTGTGTGAATACATCCTCTTGTGATTTAAAAATGTTTACCTTTACTTCAGTTATAAACATTTCCAGCTGTATCCTCCCCACCTCCAAAATGGGCAGAACCACCGAAGCTTCGCTAAATTAGAATTGCAGAGCAGAAATCTGCACTCTGTTACCTGTTCAACTCTCACGTTCCTCCTTGACCTTTTTATATGCTACGTGAACAAAAGCAAGTCCAGTCAAACTGAAAGGCAGCATGGTTGAATCTTGCAGGAAAAGACGTTGTTTTGTGCCATCTGTGAAGCAGGTGGTAATTATGCCTTTCTGATGAAGTGCACTGCTTTCCGGTCCATTTTAGAATACGGTTGGCTAATTATCCATCCTCCGGATCGTACAGGACTGTATGTATTTTACAAGTTCTCACCAATCCTATCAGAAGAACCATGTGCTAAAGATACCTGTATTTGTATGACTATGTCTGTATATATACACACACAAATACCCACTTGTGTATATACACGCATGTATTTATACAAATACACACACACACACATATATTTCTATATGGTCAGCAAACAGCCCTAGCAATTACCAGTTACTGCCCAGAGGCCGGTTGGGTTTACTTGTCAAAATTTGCAAAACTGTTTATTTTTTTTTTTTTTCCCCCCAAAGCATTGGGCAATATTCAACCCAAACCCTCCAAGCTGTGTAAATACGTAGGTCTCGCCGTTTCCAGTTGTCGCTCTGCAGATGAAACACCCGCTTTACTATGGAAACGTGCATCTGAACGTGGATTTTCGCTGGAGGAAATGAATAATCCCAACTGACTCCCTGTGCCACCCACCTTCTTTCTGATTTTTTTCTTTTATTTTGGTGTTTTGTTTTGGTGATAAGGGCCTGATACTAAAACAAGAAAGTGGCCTTGTTACTTGGAAAATTTCTGCTAGCATAATCTGTATTTGCAGAACAGCTGATGTGCCTGCAGAAAATTAAATGCTGCCCATTTGTTTTATGACCCAGTTATTCAAGCTAACTGTTGGTAGCTTAAATAAATTTGCCATCAGTATTTGTTTCTCTTTTATTTAAATAAATAAATAAACCAGCAGAACTGCTGGGAAATCTGGAAAAAAAGACATCCCAGCTCCTGTTCTCCTTCATGAGCTCCAGTTGACTAAATTTCAGTGAAAATGTCCTAAAACTATGCGTCGCTAAACTGGAGGTGACCTTCATCAGGTACCAGTGTACGAACTGGTACCGGATCGTTGGTTATATGGATATTAAAGCCACTAAAGTTGGAAAGGAATTGCAAAGCTCCCCTTGAGGACTTGGAAGAGAGGCAGCCCTCTTTCAGCATCACGTGCCTGCTCTCATCTTGCAGAAGGTAAGGTTACCTCAGTCTTCCAGCAGCTTTTTCTTTTAGATGTTGATTTTCTGAGCCACCAATCTAAGTTCAGATGAAACTTCTACTATCGATGCGGCACAGGGGAGTGGGGTAAGGTTAGTGATGGTATGAGGCTGTTGATCCTGTGTGTTTGTCAGTGGTAAGACACAATCTCGTGCTCTCAGCAGTTGAGAAAGTCAGTGGATGCAAACCTTGCCCTGTACAAGTCAGCAACGTTTATCTCTGCGCTGGTAGCGGGAGCAGGGCTTCACTTTTTAAGTCTGTTCAGTTGGCTAATGATATCACAGAATCCCAGAATGGGAGGAGTTGGAAGGGCCCTCTGGAGCTTACCCAACCCCTCTGCTCAAGCAGGCTCACCCAGAGCAGGGGGCACAGGACATCATCCAGGCGGGCTTTGAATATCTCCAGAGAAGGAGACCCCACAGTCCCCCTGGGCAGCCTGGGCCAGGGCTCGATCACCCTCAAAGTCAAGAAGTTCTTCTTCACGTTCAACTGGAACCTCTTCTGGTGCTGGGCACCACTGAGAAGAGTCCGGCTCCGTCCTCATGACGTCCACCCTTAAGATATTTGTATGTGTTGATGAGATCCCTGCTCAGTCTTCTCTTCTTCAGGCTGAACAAGCCCAGCTCCCTCAGCCTTTCCTCATAGGGGAGATGATCCAGTCCCCTCATCAGCTTTGTTGCCCTCCCCTGGACTTTCTCCAGGAGTTCCTCATCATTTTTGAACTAGGGAGCCCAGAACTGGACACAGAGCTCCAGGTGGGGTCTCACCAGGGCAGAGTAGAGGGGAAGGAGAACCTCCCTTGGCCTGCTGGCCACTCTGCTCTTAACATGACCGAGGATGCCATTGGCCTTCTTGGCAACAAGGGCACCCTGCTGGCTCACGGTCAGCTTGTCATCCCCCAGGACTCCCAGGTCCCTCTCAGCAGAGCTGCTTTCCAGCAGGTCAGCCCCCAGCCTGGACTGGTGCATGGGGTTCGACCTCCCCAGGGGCAGCACTCGACACTTGCCCGTGTTGAACTCCATCAGCTTCCTCTCCGCCCAACTCTCCAGCCTGGCCAGGTCCTGCTGATTGGTAGCACAGCCTTCCAGCGTATCAGCCATTCCTCTCAGTTTTCTGGCATCAGCAAACTTGCTGAGGGTACACTCTGTCCCCTCGTCCAGGTCATTGATGAATAAGCTGAACAAGACCGGGCTGAGTACTGAACCTTGGGGAACCGCACGAGCTCCTGGCCTCCAACCAGACTGCGTCACCGATCAGAACCCCCTGAGCTCTGCCCTGCAGCCAGTTCCCAATCCACCTCACTGTCCACTCATCCAGCCCACACTTCCTGAGCTTCCCTATGAGGATGTTACAGGAGACAGTGTCAGACAGTGTTAGTTCATTAGTCAGTCAGATGTATATCACAGGGGTATTGATACATCGGAGGGTTAATTAGCGAATATCAGGAATAGTGTGGCCAGCAGGAGTAGGGCAGTGATCGTGCCCCTGTACTCGGTGCTGGTGAGGCCGCACCTCGAATACTGTGTTCAGTTTTGGGCCCCTCACTACAAGAAAGAGTTCCTTGGAAGGAACCAAGGGGGGGGGGACAAGTCATACGAGGAACGGCTGAGGGAACTGGGGGTGTTTAGTCTGGAGCAGAGGAGGCTGAGGGGAGCCTGATCGCCCCTACAGCTGCCTGAGAGGAGGCGTGTGAGGTGGGGGTCGGCCTCTTCTCCCGGGAACGGGCGATAGGACGAGGGGGAATGGCTTGAAGCTGCGCCAGGGCAGGTTTAGGTTGGACATTAGGAAAAACTTCTTCACCGAGAGGGTTGTCAGGCTCTGGAATGGGCTGCCCAGGGAGGTGGTGGAGTCCCCATCCCTGGAGGTCTTTAAAAGAAGGAGAGATGAGGTGCTTAGGGCCAGGGTTTAGTGGTGGGATGGCAGTGCTAGGTTAACGGTTGGACTCGATGAGCTTAAAGGTCTTTTCCAACCGAGGTGATTCTATGATTCTATGAAAGCTTGCAGAAACCATCGCTATTTAAATTGTTACACTGGGCATTTGTTACTGAACCAAAGTCCCTTTCCTGATAGATGGGTGAGCTCTTGTGGCAGCTTGCAGAAAGAGTGGCAAAATGAAATGAGTGCTGGCCAGCGCTGGCTGGTTCGAGGAACCTCACAGCCTGATGTTGGCGGCTGTGACAGCACAGAGCGGGTTCTCCTGTTGCTGTGCTACCAACTGTCAGACCCACTATATTAATATATATGTCTCGAGTGGCTTCAGCTCATCCATACACCAGGCAGAGTCAGAGCTCGTGGTGCTGAGGTTATAAAATCCACGCACGTGTTATCAAAAGCTTGTGAAGTAAAAAGCTGCTGGTTTTAAATTCTCCAAAGCGATCCGAGCAGGTGTAGGATCCATTGCCAATTAAAACAGCTTTTAAGAAGTTGTGTTTTTAAAGTAGTTATGAGCTTTGTTCCCTCCCTGCCTTCTTCCCTGGAGGTAGATGCACATTCACAGGTCTACGGTAACAGTTGTGCTAATTGACAATTAGCGTTGATAATGAATGTAGTAGCAGTGGCAATGATAGTATTATCTAACGAGTTCTGGGGTTATTTTTTTTACTTTTTCCCCAAAATGAAAAACAAAAGGAATTCTTGCTTCTTGTACAATAATGAAATTGGGTGATGCCTTGAGAGAATTAATTCTGGAAGGGTTTTTATTATTATGTTTCAGTTAAATTAATTTCATGGGCAACAAGAGGATTAGATAAAGCAGGTTCTGCAGCATTAAACAGTGTTCACAGCACCTAAAAATTGGGGTTTTTTTCTTTCAGACTTACCTTACTGTTTTGTCTTTCGTTGTACTTGCCATGTGTGTATTCGGCTCCCATTCTCTAACGTGGTACAACTTATGCAGGAAGCTCAGTGCTCTTAGAATTCAATGAACTGATTCTTTTTTGTTGTTGTTGTTAAATTCGACAATTACTGCAGCATTTTAATTATTAAGAATTTTGATACAGCAAATTACTGGGTAATTAGCTATAGACTACTGTCTCGCATAGAGCACCACTGCTTTTCTTGCCGTATTCTGGCACTTTGCTGGTAGATACCTCCCCTCTCCGGAGCTTCAAGAACGACGCCTCATTTCATATGTTTACAAAGAACTAAGTGCATGGCACAGTAGTGCATCCTATGTGAACTCCCAGCTATTTTTTTTTTTTTTCCCCCCCACGATTCATTTGCAGCCACTTTCATTGCCCCTGAAATCATCTGTAGCTGGATATCATCATGTCTCAGGAATGTGGTTCCTTTCCTTAACGCACGCACCGTGAGTCGCTGTCACCGGGCATCTCCATGCAACCCCGTGGAACTAGGGGACGTAGAATAATTTGAATCTGCTGTTCTGTTTTTAGCCAACTTTCCTCATTGAAATCCCATTAGGAAATCTCTTTTTCTGTTTTGTAATCTGGGCTTCTGATTCCTCCTACTAGGCTTAACCCAAACGTAACTCCGGAGGCTGATAAACTCCGGAGGAGTCCCCAGCGCGTCAGTACAGCTGAAATGCCAACGTTCCTATAGCTGCCCAGTGCATCAGAGCAATAAGCTGAAAATAAATCTTGTTTCCAATTGCCAGTACTGCATAGCAAAATACCAGACATTCTCAGATGGTGAGAGAATTATTTCTGTGGGTTTTCTGACTCTTACAGTCCTCAGAGTACAAGCGAGGTGGCCTTCGTTGGTAGTTTTGTGCCCAGTGGTTGCCTAAGACAAGCCTGGGTGAGAAGTTAGCACCAGCACAAACCTGTTCACCAAACACAAACGTTACCAGTAGCTGGTTTTGTTTCCTATATCAACTCAAAAGGGTGACTAAAGGTGCTGTGCAGCAATATTACTTTGAACACTAATGGTTCCTTCGTTCAGGAGCCTGAGCGCTGGCATGGAATGGGGCGACGGCTTTATTAAGAGCCCCAGATTATAAGGAGCTGTTGCGATCTTCTCGTCTGACCTCTGTGTAAAACAAGCTACGGTACTTTTTTGAATTAATTCCTGCTTGAAAGAGGACGCATGCTTTAGAAAGGCATCTACTCTTGACTGGAGAAAATAATAATAATAAAAAAAACCCAAATGGTGACAGCCAATACAGTGTAACCTTTGATGTAAGTGGTTAATTACGCTCTGGAAATGTATGCCTAACCGTTTGTCAAAGCCTGTCCAGCTTCAACTTTGCAGCCTTTGGATTTTTTTTTTTTTTTTTTTTTTTAAATTATTAGTGAAGATTTTTTTCATCAGTTCTGTGCCCTCTGTGTTGCATTCTGGCAGACTGATCCAGTAACCTCTTAGCCTTCTCTTCGCTAAGCTAACAAGACTGAGCTCATGGCTTCTCCGTGTTTTGCTATAAGTTGTGCCTTCCAGCCTTTTAATAACTTCCAGGCTTCTTCCTTTCACCCTTCCACCTGCTTTTTCCCTAATCTCTTCTTGTTTTTGAATGCCAGGGTTTCATTTGGCATTCCGGATGTGAGACCAATACAGAGCGATGCTGTAAACGTTTACTTCTGACAAAGCTCTCTGCTTTGTATAGCCATTTCCAATTAACTAATTAATACCCATCGTCACAGTGGGGACCTTCTCTGCTATTGATTATCTTCAGTATTGCCAAATTTGCTAGACCCCCACAGCTTTACACAATGATAGGTCATGACTTTCATAGTTTTTTCCCCTTGATACAGAGGTCGGTTGGAGTTGATGATCTTAAAGGTCTTTTCCAACCTAAACAATTCTCTAATTCTATGATTTACTTCTGGTGACACTGAAATTCTTACAGTAGATTGACTATATTATGAAAATAATAATACTAAAAAAAGGAAATTATATTATTCTGTTAATGCTGTGTTCACGTCATTATGTACCATTTCCCCCCCAAAAAACATTATACTTTACAAGCCTTCCCTAGTCATTATTTTCATAGGAATTTGAAATGGGAAGAGTTCTGGTCCGCTCAGTCCAGAAAGGGGTTGCTGCAGCCACTCTTGTATGTGCTTTCTTTGTCTGATAAAGTTGCTTCGAATTGCTGTTGTTTTAAAAAAGAAGATAGATCAAATTTAGGCTGAAATTTAGAAGCTTTCTATCCAACAAGAGAGAAGGGTTCTGGAATAGTCTTGTATTTCCCTTGGAATACAGAGGACAAAAAGAAAAGAGGAATTGAGAGATCTGGGACCTTGCAAAATCCAGTATCAGTGTTTTCCTCATTTTGAGTTGTATGTTAAGGATCTCGTCATATGCCTCCCCGTTTTTCTTTTAGGAGATGCTGTGTTGACTTTTAGTGTTTTGGCTTTTGTCGGATCCTTGGTGGAAGTATAACTTGATCTCTCTCTGTTCATATAAAGCCAAATTTGTCATCATTTTAAGAATACCGTTAGCCAAGATCTGTGTCCTGTTAATCCATGTCGCTGGACATGAATTCTATTAGTTTCCCTTAATTCTTTTTTAATAGAGTCTTCTATCATCTGGTCTGTGATTACGTCCCTGATCAATATGAGGTGGAGAGGCCAGTAATTACCTGGTCATCCCATTTACCCTTGCAAAATTCATGGTATGGTGTTAGTTTGCACTTGATTTCCTGACGGCCCCCCCCAAATATTTGAAGGCATAATGAAAATCAGTGTTGATGGTGTAGAGTTTGAAACTGTCACAATTTTCTGATGGAGCAAACTGTTCGCACTGCAGCATCCATCTTAATTCTGAGTATATGAGGATGTGAAATAGCTATTTAGGGCTTTTAATTGATGAAATAGAGCTTAATGAGAGCTCAGGCCTCCTATCTAAAACCTCACAAGAAGTACAAATACTGCATGAATTTAGCTGTCGCCCTGTGGCCGGGCATGTTTTGTTGCCCATGCTTTGTTCATAGGTCAATCTTGAGCATGATAAGACATAACGACTTACACAGCTTCTCACAGGGCTCGGGGAAAGAATAAAAACATGAATCTGAAGAGTCAGAGCAAGTGCAAGCAGCAGGCAGACACAGAAGCAAATTTGTTCTTGCCCCGTTGCGGTTCAGAGAGACCCTGTAGTGCAAGCAGTTCTCAGATCAACGCGATAGACAGGCCACACATCCTGATACGACCTTTTTGAAATTTGAGAATTTAATTAAGTCTCCAAATCCATAAATATTGCTTTTTTAATAAAACATTTTATATTAATTTTCCTTCCCAAAGAGCAGTTGGAGAAAGCGTGCTTTGTTCTCTTGCTTTTTGTACGGCTTTATTTGTTTGACATTGATGCAAATATACTACACGGATGGCAGAATTCAACCGTCGAACAGAAAGTCAAAGTCCTTGTTATAGATGAATGGGATGTTGCAAACTTTACAGTCACTCATAAATCTTGCTGTACGTCCATGTGATTAATGTCTATCAAGGTTTTTGATTGATGGCTGAGCAACTACTAATCAGGTGTTATGGGACCAAATCATGAAATCCCTTACTTGGTTGGTTAAGGGAAGCTCCTATTTGCTTAGATAGGCAGGAAAATGTCTGGGTTTTCTTTTCTTTTAAGTGGATTTTAAAGTTTTAGCTTGCTGTGGCTTTTGATAAGTACACGGCCAGGCCACAACTTCTAATGTTGAAATATGAAAATCCACTACTAGGACTATGAGAGCAGAACAACTGGATAACTTCAACCTGCCAGATGTGGGGAATAAATTGAGGCCGATGACATAGGGTGAAGGCCGTTCATAGCACAATGCAATGAGAAATGAAAACTTCAGGCTGTTTTTTGAGGCAAGTAGGTGGCAACAACTGGCTGGATGGCCAAGCCCAGAGAGTTGTAGTGAACAGAGTTAAATCCAGCTGGTAGCTGGTCACAAGTGGTGTCCCCCAGGGCTCAGTACTGGGGCCAGTTCTGTTCAACATCTTTATCAATGACCTGGATGAGGGGATTGAGTGCACCCTCAGCCAGTTTGCAGATGACACCAAGTTGGGTGGGAGTGTGGATCTGCTGGGGGGGAGGGGGGCTCTGCAGAGCGACCTGGCCAGGCTGGATCCATGGGCCCAGGCCAGTTGGTGAGGGTCAAGAAGGCCAAGGGCCGGGCTGCCCTGGGGTCACCATAACCCCAGGCAGGCTCCAGGCATGGGGCAGAGGGGCTGGAAAGCTGCCCGGCGGAAAAGGCTCTGGGGGGGTTGGTCGAGAGGGGGCTGGATATGAGCCAGCAGGGTGCCCAGGGGGCCAAGAGGGCCAGCGGCATCCTGGCTTGTATCAGGAGTGGTGTGGCCAGCAGGAGCAGGGCAGGGACCATGCCCCGTGCTGGGCACGGGGGGGCCGCCCCTCGACTGCTGGGGTCAGGGTTGGGCCCCTCCCTCCCCGAAGGCCCTGGGGGGGCTGGAGCGTGTCCAGAGAAGGGCAGCGGAGCTGGGGAGGGGTCTGGAGCCCCAGGCTGCTGGGGAGCGGCTGGGGGAGCTGGGGGGGTTCAGCCTGGAGCAGAGGAGGCTGAGGGGAGCCCTCATCGCTGCCTACAAGTGCCTGAGAGGAGGGGGGAGCCGGGGGGGTCGGGCTCTGCTCCCAGGGAATGGGCGATGGGACGAGGGGCACCGGCCTCAAGTTGTGCCAGGGCAGGGTGAGGTTGGCCATGGGGAACAATTCCTTCCCCGAAAGGGTTGTGAAACACTGGAAGGGGCTGCCCAGGGAAGGGGTCGAGTCCCCATCCCTGGAGGGGTTTAAAAGAAGGATAGATGAGGTGCTGAGGGACAGGGTTTGGTGGTGGGATGGCAGGGGTAGGGGAACGGTTGGACTTGATGGTCTTAAAGGTCTTTTCCAACCTAAGCGATTCTATGATTCTTAAGATTTTCTAACCAGCCCACATGTTAATTTTGTTGTTTAAAGAATTTAAGGGTTTTAATCTTCATGCTGCAGTTATAAGGCCAATGTACTCTGTATCGAAAATCTCTCCTGTCTTAACTTTTCTCCCGCTTGGCTGTGTATTGTAGCTGCTCAGCCGTGCTTACACTTAATTACTTCGTTGTGAAGAATTTGTGTAGCTGGTGAATACAGGGCACTGGAGCAGAAAGAGCTTTGATCTGTTTAGCACGGTTTCTGCTATGCCTGAATTTTATAACTTAAAGATGAACTTTGAGAATAGTTATCAAAACCAGCTATTATCACTTCTTCTGCAGCTTTTTACTTTTTCCGAGCCTTGGGTGTAACCATCCTCCCCTGCCTATCTAGTAATACCATCAATTAACAATTTTCTTTTTCCTAATCTGTCACATTTTCAGAGCTGTTCGGAATATCTAACCACAAACTCATCTTTTCTTTCTCTATTTCACTTTTTAACCAACAGGGGTAATTCATTATGTTCCTAGCTCAAACCTCTGTTGACTTATTGTAATCTTGGAGCCAAGTACTATATTACACGCTTTACATTTCCCAGCCCTGGATATAAAATGATACCAGAGTCACGGAATCCATTATATATAGGTTTCATCCGTAACGGGAGAACAAATTGCGAAGTGTTTTTCTTTTTTTTTTTTTTCCTTTTTTTTTTTTTTAGAAACTTGATTAAGTTTGAGGGTTTAATTACATTTTTTTGTGGTGATTTTAGCATTGTTAATTCAAGTAGAGAAGATGAAATGCAAATACGCGAATACAAACGGATTTGATAAATTACTGTTAAAAATTAGCACAGTGATGATTTTTACTCTTAACAATAAGCGTGCGGTTTAAAAGCTTGCACTCAGGTAAAGTTTTAATTGAGATGTTTTAGGAGTTGAAGTTTCTTTGTGTTTGTATTATTTTTTTTTTTCCCAAGCTATCCTGATTTGTTTCTAATTAGGGGCATGATACCATTTGCCTGGATATTTATTCCTCTGTAATTTGTTTAAACTTAGGCGGCACAGTACTGATGTATTCCTTTCATTACAGACAACTCCCTTTGATGGGCTTTGACTAGCTAATTATTAAAATGGGACACATTACTAATAGCCTCCGAGTACGCAGAGTTTTCTGAAAATAAATAGAGACTTTCTGAATGCACTGACAAAAGTTAATTTTTAAGGGGGTTTCTTTCCATCTTCAGTTCACAAGGAAATTAAAAGTGAATGACTTGGAATCTGTTTCTGCTTCTGCAACGTGGAATTGCTTAAAGAGCATCAAATATCGGGCCACCCCTCAGGGCTGCAGGGGTTTCACAAGGGGGACCTCGGTCTCAAAAAGGGACCCACCAGCCCCTTACTGAGTATACTGGGCTAGAGGAAAATCAATCCTAAGCCACGCTGGCAGAACTGACGGCTGTGGGAATTCATATTTTCAGTGGTAAAAGCAGCGTGTTTGGTTTGGGAGCTATAAAAGGGCGATTTTTGCAGGAAATTCCCAGGATTTTTTCCAACGGTGGACGTGACCTGCAGCACATGCACCCAATCACACGCGTGGATGCTTTATATTTCTACATGTAAATATATAGTAAATATATAGGCATACATAGGCTTATATAAAACATGCTTTCTTAACTGATAGATCAATATTGCTAACCTTTACGTTTTCAAGAGCTGTGGTATGTAAGCAGGCTGTAAAGGCCAGCCAAGAGTCCACCCACCATCTCCCTCTTGCTGCTGCTGATAGAATCCATTTTGGGAGGAGCGGAGACTTCTTGCAAGATACCTTTGATACCATCAGGGTTTTGTAGCAGATTGAGTTGGTCAAGTAATGCAAAATGAGTTTTTACCAAATTAGTGACAGTGGCATGTAAGCCACTAGGGTCACATTTCTGAAAATAAAGTTAGGTTTCTGCTAATTAGAATTTTTGAGATTTTTCTTAATTCTTCGGTCTTACAGAGTACCTAAAGATCCCAGCCATTCAAGTTACATTATAATACTGTTATATTTTGAATGTTGAGTTCCCCTTCCTTCCGTTGGCAGATGCTGCTGACAGAGTACCTGGATATGAAGAACACTCGCACTGCCTCGGAGCCGTCCACCCAGCTTAGCTACGCCAGCTCCGGGAGAGAATTTGCAGCGTTCTTCGCAAAGAAGAAACCACAAAGACCTAAAAACCCCTTGTTCAAGTAAGTGCTGAGATGATGTTAAAGCTGTGCCTAAGCTGTCTTTGGTCCCTCAAGTACTGCACAACGCTGGCTGCTAATCGCAGTTTCACAGTGTGAGAGGAGGGTAAGTTTTGTGATGGAGATTTAATGCCCGAAGCTGAAGCCTCGGTAAGGTCTCTGTTACGGATTCATCACTGGTTTTTAGAGTGTAGCTCTTTCCAGGGCTCATCTCAGGACTGGGATCCCATTATACAAGCTGCTGCAAAGCATGCAGTGATACATTATGCCTGTCTTTATCCGTGCTACGTTCAGGACCTGTTAAAGACAGCGATAAAGGCGACTGGACAAAGAGAATTAAGATAACTCTGTAATTACTAGATAGACTGAGTGGTTAATCCTATCGCTAGCTCCTTTAATTCAGAGTTCAGAATGGAAAGAATTAAGTGCTTGGGAGGAGAGTGTGGGTGAGAGACTAGGTGGCCAAGGGAAGGATTTTGGGGAACAAATTTGATGGGCAAGAAAGAAGTGAGGATGAGTTGTTGCTGAGCAGCAGTGTTAGGAGAGGGGAGGTGGACTTGTTATTACCCCTAGAGTCAGGGGAGCTGTGCTGAATTTTCATCTCTTCCCATGACTACACGTGCTGGCCGTTCTCTTTGGCCTCTTGAGGATTTTGGGGGATACCAAAATGTGGTGTTTTGGCAATGGCTGCTCCGAGTTCAAAGATCAGAGCTCCCTCAGCTCTGCCAGCATAACTGCGTGTGTGGCTGCTCCCCAACTCAGTAAATGCTTTTTTGTTGTTGTTTTGGGTTGGGTTTTTTTTGGTTTTTTTTTTTTTTTTACAACGAGATTGTTCAAAAACAGTTGGTGAGGGAACAAGCAAGTTTCACGATAGATTCGAGAGAACGGTGGTGGAGTGGAGCAGTGGTGGGGAGTACCAGCAGCTTGAGGCATTAACCTTTTAACCGTGCTCAGCTGCAGCAGGAGCAGCGTATCTGATGGGGAGCAGCGTATCTGATGGGTCCCCAGCACCGCTCTGGACTGTAAGCTGCCACAGGGCTTGGGCTGTCTTTCGCTACCCATCTGAGCGGTGCTTCGCCTGATGAGGCTCTGCTCTCCGAAGTCGAGAGAGTCCAAGGTTAAAAAAATATAGTGGAATATTTGCTGGAGGGGGAACGATTGGTGAGCTGGTGTTTTCACCCTTTATTTTGCTGGAGATGGGGATCCATGAAGCCTGGGTGTTTGGTTTTTTGTTTGGTTTTTTTAATTAAGAACCCCTCATTTGTGATCGGAGGTAGATCCTTATATGGTGGGGAAATACTGCAGGAACATCAGTAATGGGAAAGGCTGAGAGTAATCGGCTGTTTTGGGCAAGTGGGAGGGGAGCTTTGTGTTCTGCATCCTCTGGACAGATTGTTTGGGGGTTTTGTTGGTTTTTTTTTTTTTTGTTCAGCTAAAACTCATTTCTTGATTATCCAGAACTCCCTGTGCTTTGCCCCAGGGGCTGTATTCTCATAGTACTTAAGGCCCCAGTTAGAAATCGAAGTCTTCGGCACTGCCTTCTCTCCCTCTCACAGCATGAGCTGTCTATGTAATCTTTGGTTATTATAAGGTTAACTGTTGCCTGGAGGATTTTAGAGGTGCCTCCTGTGCCAGTCAACCCATGATTATTCCTCCCACCCTTTTTTTTTTATTTTTAACACTCCCATTGCTGTTTGCATTGAGAATTGCACACTCTTAATTTACTCTGACTTGCAGATGTATATTGGAACAAAATAGGGCTTTTCATACCGTGTCTGTTCTTGGGTATACTTGGACCACTTAAGTTTGAGGAATAAGGATGCTCTATTTCACCTACAGGAGTTTAAGGCTGTGTATTAGTTTGTCAGCGGAGAGTGAAGGTGGGTATAATTGTTTAAAGTGAAGGTGCATAACCTCACAGGAGCGGCATGGCTCTTACCACTCATGGTCTTGTCACCAAGTCGTTGTCAGCGCTGCAGTGACAGCAGCACTTATTGGCATCTCTTATTTGGTTATCTGTCTTCTGTCAGCTGTCACCATATCTATGGAAATCTCCGTTGAAATGGAATTTCTCAGTCCACCGAGGGATGTACGAGTTTGATGGAGTGTTATTCTTGTCTCCTCTCCCATCTTCAGTGCTTTTCACGCCAGGCTGCAAGGCTCTTTTCCTTGCTTTTCCATTAGCTCCATCCAAATCAGAGGAGCCTTCCACTTGTCATCAGAATATCTACATTTAATCCCTCACTTCAGAAGTCTCTTAGGGCAGGGCTCCACCTCATATTTTACTGACAGATGGATGCAGGTGTTTGTGCTTGCTGTAAGCTAATTTTATAAATACTAAGTACTTTTGCTAGCTGTGTGTTCTAGCAATAGTGGGAAGAATGAAGACTCCTCAGTTGTGTCCTGCTCTCTGGAAATCAGTTGCTAGCATTTGGAAGAGACTTTGAATCAGTCTCCCTGTCTTTAAAATGGGTATAATTTAAAAAAAACAAAACAAAACAAAATCATGATGTATTTAGTTATGTAATGTTGGCTTAAAAAAAAAAACTTCGGATGAGGGGTACTCTGGGAACTCAGATAGTTCATGCCACCATAAACCCGCTCTTCTCTTCCAAAAAGTAGCCAAGGGCATGTTCAGGTTGCCATCTCCCTATAGATCAGATTTACAAGATGGAAATTGGGCATTGGTGGGAAAGGAGTGACTTGTACGAGCAGATGTGGAACACCCAATGCATTAGTCTCAGGCTTGGCTGTAATTATGTGTAATTCTACGTAAAACAAAAATGTTTTGAAAGCTTTGCTTTGGGGAGGAGCAGCACAGGGAATCACAGAATGGCAAGGGTTGGAAGGGACCTCGGGAGATCACCCAGTCCAACCCCCCTGCTAAAGCAGGTTCTCCAAGAGCATGTTATACAGGACTTCATCCAGGTGGGCTTTGAATATCTCCAGAGAAGGAGACTCCACAACCCCCCTGGGCAGCCTTACAAGAGTAGAGTTAAGCGTAAATAGGAACGTGGGAGAAGAGCAGATCAAGGAAACAGCAGAGGAGGGGAAAATAGGGGAGAGGAACTGGATGGCTGTGGGAAAGAAGTGAATGTGATGAGATCCTGCAGCAAAAGCCGGTGCGGGGGTCTTGAGGAATAATCTGAGTCGCTGTCTCAAGGAGAGGAGACTGAGGTTTATTGCTGTAGTTTGCCTTGACCTGAAGCTTCTGCTCCTGATGCCTGGAGAAGACCTCTGGGCCGTGGCGATAATGTTATGCCTAATATCGCACTAGGGGCAAAAGGGAGCGCATCATAAACACGGAGCCAAGAATTCACTGTTTATTTAATTAAAGTCTTAAGTGTTGATAGATCGTTATTAGTTCAGTTGCAATAATACTAACACTCGCAGTCCAGAATAAAGCAGAAAAGCCTCATTAATAGGAATAACCTTAACACCGTTGCACAAGAAAGCTTACAAATGCTTGCCCTTTTTCTCTGGTGCAATGCTCGTGTTTCCAGTCTCCCTCTGGGCGGCCGATTCAGTCTTCCTTAGCAGGAAGGGTTGGGGAGGGGGCAAGGGGTATTACACCAATGTCTTGAGGTCTTCACCTTGAGGAGTCTGATGTTCATGAAAGATGTCTTCCCTCTAAGTCTTGTGTCCACTTTGGCTATTTGATGAAGATGCTTTTTACCAGTTTTGGGGGCCATTCCTCCTTAAATACCTGGGTGCTCCCAGCTGGTAGAGCAGAGGAGCATCTCTGAGCGTTGCGGGCAAGTCTGTGTCACGGGTGGCTACTGGTAGAGCTGTGTTGGTCAGAGGTGGCAGAATGTGGTACATCAATGATGGAGTTTTACAGGAAAAATGTGCTTTTGTCCACCATGATAATTTTGCTGCAACGTGCAGGGAAGTCCTTTTTGTTCAGAGCTGACTGGTGCTTTACAAGAAGGATGCTTCTATGGATGCGTAACTGACTGGATTTCTTTTTTCTTTTAATTACAGGTTTGAGTCCTCCTCCCATGCTATTAGCATGAGTGCCTATTTGCGTGAGCAGAGAAGGGAACTGTACAGCAGAAGTGGAGAACTTCAAGGTGGGAAAACAGATAATGTGCTAGTTTGGATAATTCTCTTTTGCAAGAGCATGAATATTCCGTTCATGCTACGTCAGGGTATTAATACCTTTCTTACTTTGCCACACAGGGTGTCTAAATATCTCCAGTTTTTAAGCTTTGTTTGTTTATTCTTTTAGCGTTGTGAAGCAGCGAGGTTTCTCTTCGTTCCCTCTGTATTTTCAGCTGGAGGACGAGGTCTTAAAAGATACTCATAAAACGGCAGATGAAAGGCAAACAATCTCACTGTGAGCGCTGCTTTGGGATACTTGGAGCTAATGTCTGCGTCCTGATCTGCAGTTTATTTCCTTACATCACGTGCCGAATGTGATACTTACCCTGGCTGGCTTTGGGAGCTAAGCTCAGTCATCTCATATTTGAAATTGCAGGTTTCTGTTGTATGGACTAAAGTGACCAATTCTTTGTCTTTTGTATAATGCTTGAAGAGTTGCAGACTGTTAGAAAATGGTGAATTTGAAGAGTTTGGATTATTCTTGCTGGTTTATATTGCTTGTGGCAAGTGTCGTATATACACAGAGAAGTGTTCTCTCCTTCGAGCACGGCATCATTTCATGTTTTTTACCTGAATGGTCTAATTCACAAAAGTGTTGGGTTTGGGAGCAAAATCAAGGGAAGATCTTAAGGCTGTCATGATGGTGTATAGCAGGACTAAATTCTTTTGTATCATCTATTCCCATTTCTTACTGGGCTAATCATGACAGGAAAATAGTATGTGTTCTTCAAGTATTACAGTGGTGGACAAGGGTAGAATTTCGCCTTGAAATCTTACCCCTGATAATTTTCTGTTGGCTTTTAATAGAGGATGTTTTATAATTTATGAGAGAATTTTTGTATTACTTTTGATATAACGATTCAGTCCATGGTGAATATTCAGATACTTCTGGATGGACGGTGAAGGTAGAATATGAGATAAAGATGTACTGAAGTTGACAGTTGCCCACACTATGATCTGACAGCACATAGGGCTAAAATAAAGTGGAGATACCTGTCTTTTAAATTATGGTATCGCCATTTACACACACTTGGAAGGTGTTTAGCTTACAGCTCTTTACCTTTTGAGAGTTGGGTTCTCACCTTCAAAATCTGTCACATGCTCCTGTGCCCAGGATTAACTGAAAAAAGTTACCCAGTTCAGTAGGATGTTGTCAAGTGTAAGCTGTTACTTTGCACCATCATTTTCTTATAGCAGTGGGCTGGAGGATTTAAGTAGTTACTTCTCCATGGTTAATAGTTCTATGTTACAAACTGCATGGGACAAATGTGGGTTCAAAGCCAAGAATATTGAAGCTGTTGAGAGCACTAAGTTTGGAGCAGAGATGGGGCCATCAGGAGCCTGCAACAATTGGATCAAACATTTCAGGTCTCTTTGGGATGAGTTGCCTTCTGTCGTTCCCAGTTTCCTCCACACCCTGACCTGACCAGTTGTCCGCATTGCTTTAAAAACAGAGTAGGGAACAGTATTGACTCGCTCCACGTCTGTGTCCTCTTTCAGGTACCTTGTGGCTGAGATCTGGGTATTTTTGTGGTTACCATTGCTGTTAGGCTGAACTAAGGATTTGGTTTTAAATCGCTCCTTTCCTGGGTTCAGAACTCGTTACTGATGGGCACGGCCAGATTTCATGGAAGAGTGACTCCTTGTTGATAGAAGATGAATCTTGAGGCAACGTTTGTCATGCGCAGGAGACTGTGAGCATTCTCAAGAGGGGAGGATGCAAAGGAGATCTATGCAGACTTCCAGCCGCTGAGCTAGCGCGGGGTTGGGAAGAACAAAGCCTATGAGCCAACAAAGAAGGAAAGGACAAAATATAGGAATTAGTGTGGATAGGGACAAGATTGTATTGCCCTTTCTGGATGAATTGGAAGAGCTTGAACGTGATGCAATAGGTGACAAAAAGTCAATGTAGGGAGTCAACAGGGACAATAGATGAGATGACTTTGCTGAGAAATCTTTGCAGTTGAACCATCAAGTAAAGTTTCCCTTTGAACTTTATGTTAAAAATGTACCGTCCTCTCTTTCTATTATAAGCTGCTGTTCCCTTTTAGGTAGCTCATTCATCTTCCCAAATCCCAGACCACAGCAAGATCTGCATTTTGATTTTTTTTTTTTTTTTTAACCCCTTTTAAAGAGAAATACAATTTAATTGTTCAATCAGGTTACTGGAAGGCAGGCATGTGACACTCTCTTCTGTGAATGCCACACAGTTTCTCTTCCTGACAGCCTTATCCACAGGGATGATTTTTCAGTGGCAGCAGGGGGAGGGTGGCTTGTTAGGAAATCTTTTTTCCTGAAAAGATCTTCAAAGAAACATATGCATTAAAAAGAAAAAAAAAAAAAAAAAAAAAAAGAACTTATAAAAGTTTGGCTCATGTCAACTTTTTGAAATAAGAATTTAATTTAAATAGCCTTAAAATGTGTGAAGATCAGAGTGATGCTTTGTCATTAACCTCTTTCATTTGGACTGAAATAGTGCAGTGCATGAGGCACACATTATCCCGCCGCGGGAGAAAGGGACCTGCTGTAAGTGATTTAGAGATGGAAGGATTAATTCTTGTGTCTTATTCTGCTGAAATCGGAGGAGGAAGACTTAGACCATGTATTTTTCCCTTGAAGCTGGACACACAAGTTGTTTGACAGTTGTCATTAAAAAGGGGGGGTCGGGGGGGAAGCAAGCATATAACTGAAATATCTCCTTCTAGACTAACGCAGATGTGGTGCCCCAGGTTGTTGTCAGAAGTACAGTGTCAGAGGTGATTTCTTCTGTACAAATCAAGTAATGATCATCATTAAGCTTCTCATTTATTTATTTCCCCCCCCCCCAAGAGCATGTCTTGGCCATGTGCTGACTGGGCAATTTACATTTTCCTTGTTGGAGCCCTCCTGCCATTTGTCAAACCTGCTGTTCTTTTTCTAGATTGTCTTAAATAATGGGGGTATATTTTAAAAACAAGTAAGTGTATTCTGTAAGCAGCTGAATGACTGAAGCCTTGTTCATCTCAGATCTGTCTCCTTCTCTCCCTTAACGCCTTTCCTTCATTAGCCACACTTCTCACCATGTCTCTAAACCTGCTTCATCCCCCTCTTCTTTCTTCCTGGCACCCACCAGTGCCTGCCTATGTCCCCAAACCACACACTAAGCAAAAAGCAGCACGTACAAGGGCTGGATCAAGCAAAGTACGTACCGAGCAAGCAGCCCCGTGCCGTGGGATCAAATGTGCTGGTTGCTGCCTGGCTAGTTGGTCCAACAGCACGGAGAGCTAAGACATCCAGCTGCAGCTTTACCTTCCATGGAGGCACACATTTATCCTGCTTTTGTCTGCGCGGCTGTCTGTTTTCACAGAACCTCTTAAGAATTTACTGCTTTTAAGATCTATGCCTCTGCCACATTTGGCAGAAATTGGCTCACCGGCTCGATTGTTGGGAGGATGGGACAGCCGGCGGGACAAACAGAAGATCAGATAACTCTTATTTTCATCGGAAGCTAGGCTAAAATGTTGCTGTATTTCACCGCAGAGGTGGTTGCTTGTCGCTGACTGGTGGAATGAATCCCATGCGTGTACCTTATTTCATTCCACTGCTGCCTTCAATTACCAGTGATACCTTGGGAATAAAAGAAAAATGTGGTTTCTTGCTGTTGAGGGAGGTCAAGGACTGCAGGAGGGGACAGTGGATGGTGGGAGGGGGTCACCAGGGCTGCACTGGAAGGTAGGAGCCAGTCTGCAGGGGCCTTGAGGGGTTTTTCATTAAATTGAATGTAACTGGGATCTGGAAAACATGGTTTCAAGCAAAAATAAAGAGGAAGACCACTGCTATTCTGGATGGCATTCTGCACGCCTGGATTTCTGATTGCCTGTTCTGGTAATGTTTTTTAAAAGCACTAACCCAAGTTTTAATTTCATTGTACTGAGCGTGGTACATACATGATTTGTGCGTTGTATATACGCGGAAGGATTAGCTTTCACGTGATCCGGCAGCCTTCACCAGCACAGTTGCCTTGTAGTCTGTTTTCCAGGGGTTTGCACATCTACGTTTTGTGTGGCTGGGGTGAAGGGGCAGTGGCAGGAGCTGGATTCTGGAGATAGTGGTCAATTGGGGGGGGGGAAAAAAAAAAAAAAAAAAAAATGCAAGCCAACAGCAGAAGCGAAAGGAGCCATAACCAAAACTGGAAAGCTCCCTGGTCGATAATCTTTATTTCAGAAGGTGCCTAATCTGAGCTAGTCATCCTCCTTACTAGTGGATCGCCTCGTGTGTGCAGGATTCGGAAGACCCGGGCTAGGAGAGCTCCCAGGTCATGAGAGATCCTTGCCAGCAGCCATGCACCGTGCTGCTCACCGTCAGCTGATAATTTCTAGCACAGTATTACTTTGTCAAAGGTGGTGTCGGTTATAGACTCCTTTTAGACACATTAGGTGATGTCTCAGAGTCCTGCAGCCATAGGGAGTTCATGTAGCTGTATATTGTGCTCACCGTAATCACAGCCTTGGTTTAGTTTATCAGCAGAAATGGGAAAAGCCGTTGTTATACGCTGTGAAAATCTGAAGAGCCTCGAGGGTGCTGATCAGCATGGAAAATAGCATCCGGCTGCTCCATTACCTGTGCGCATGCAGGCCCTGGTGGTTCATATCAAGGTCAGCTTTGCTGGTGGTTCACATCTGGGCCACTTTTAAAAATGAAATGTTAAGTGCTCCCGAGCAGCTGTTGTTCCCATGGATGTTAATGGCCTCCACAGCTGCTCAGCACCTGTTAAAATTTGGGCTTGTTATTTCTTTCTACCCTGGAAGCTCAGTGCACTTCAGTATTAATTAAACTTCTCAATGTCTTTGCAGAGTAGGATTTTATTTGGATTGTAGCTGTGCAAGCCGCAGTGTGCGATGCATTGTCATGGGAGCAGAATTGGAGTCAGAATCCCAGAGCCACCATTCAGTCTTTTGTTAAATCGCACTGGTTTGAGTCTGAATATGTTATGGTATTAATGCCTGTTCATCAACACGGGCAAGTGTTGAGTGCTGCCCCTGGGGAGGTCGAACCCCATGCACCAGTACAGGCTGGGGGCTGACCTGCTGGGAAGCAGCTCTGCCCAGAGGGACCTGGGAGTCCTGGTGGATGACAAGCTGGCCATGAGCCAGCAGGGTGCCCTTGTTGCCAAGAAGGCCAATGGCACCCTGGGGTGCATCAAGACGAGCGTGGCCAGCAGGGTGAGGGAGGTTCTCCTCCCCCTCTACTCTGCCCTGGTGAGACCTCACCTGCAGCACTGTGTCCAGTTCTGGGCTCTCCAGTTCAAGAACGATGAGGAACTACTGGAGAGAGTCCAGAGGAGGGCAACAAGGATGATGAGGGGACTGGAGCATCTCCCCTGTGAGGAAAGGCTGAGGGAGCTGGGCTTGTTCAGCTTGGAGAAGAGAAGGCTGAGAGGGGATCTCATCAACACCTACAAATATCTCAAGGGTGGGTGTCACGAGGATGGAGCCAGACTCTTCTCAGTGGTGCTCAGCGAGAGGACAAGGGGCAGTGGGCACAAACTGAAGCAGAAGAGGTTCCAGTTGAACGTGAGGAAGAACTTCTTGACTTTAAGGGTGACGGAGCCCTGGCCCAGGCTGCCCAGGGGGGCTGTGGAGTCTCCTTCTCCGGAGATATTCAAAGCCCGCCTGGACAAAGTCCTGTGTAACATGCTCTAGGTGACCCTGCTTGAGCAGGGGGGTTGGACTGGATGATCTCCCGAGGTCCCTTCCAACCCTTGCCATTCTGGGATTCTGTAACGGTGGCTTGACCGAGGTGGCTCTGCAGCCCTGCATGCTGGTGGGAGCTCAGGAGGACGCTGCCGTGTGTGCCCCTGGAGGAATCACTGCCTGCAAGTGCTGTTGTGCTGTGCAAGAGGATTGAAAATGTCCTTGTGTTGTCATTCTGCCTTCGGGTTTTTTCTTTTTATTTGTTTTTGCAGGGTTTTCTTTTTTTGAGACACTGTGTCCCCTCTGATCCTGCTACTTGGGCATCTTGCAGATGACTTCGTGCTCTTGCTGTCACTGGAAGGTAGGGCCATGCTTGTTGTACAAGCAAAGCAGAAAAAAGTTAAGTGACTTCACAGAGAAAGTCCTTAATTGAACAAAGAATGAAATTCATGCCCCAAAGTGGCGTTCCCCCGACAACTGGGCACGTTTTGTGTGCTGAACTGAAACAGCAAAAATTCTGTGTTTCTTTATGAAGTTATTTAAGCAGTTTCAATCCAGACCATCCCTGTGATGCAGTACATGTCTTTTTTTCTTTTAAAAAAATGTGTATATGTTCCCATGCTTCATTTTTCTTAAGGCTTAGTTTGTCAGAGGCGATTTTAAATACCCAGGAATCTTGCATAGTTACTTTTCTCTTGGTGGGAGTAGCAGAGCATTATACAAATCTAATTTTTAAACTCCAAAATGGAAATCTAATGTACGAGTCTCTTGTGGATTCTAAATATGCAACACTAATATCTCAAAGTGGGCCAGTAGCTCAGCTATATATATATATCATGTATAAGATTTGGGTTTTTGCCAGCTACCACGTGCAACATTATCTTTCTTATCTGAATGTCTCTTAATATTGGCCGTCTCCTGGGTTGCAGTGGGTGTCACTGGAAGTTCAGACCTTGGCTGAACGGCTCAGGCATGACTGTTGGTGCTCAGAATTGCCCAATTTCTGCAAGTTTAAATGATCAAGCGTGGCCCCAGTGAATCAGCAGGAAGGCTACAAAACTAAAGGTGTATCATGTCCAGCTCTGGCAAAGGATGGCAAATCCGTCTGTGAAACAAAGCTCTGTTGTAATGAGACAATAGATACTGGATTTTTTTTTTTTTTTTTTTTTTTAACCTTATTTCTTATAAGTTGAAACCCTGGGGATTTTTTCCTGTTGACCAGGTGGTAAGTGGAAAGCCCTGAACATCCCTAAGACACAAATTTAAGTTTGGGGAGTGGATTTGGGTTACTCGCCAGTATGCTGTTCATCTATTCTCGGTCCAAGCTGGAAAATTTCTTACCATAAGGTTTTAAGTAATTAAGGAAATCAAAGAGAAACTCTGCTAATTAAGATTTTTGACGCCAAGAAATAGCAGCGGAGGCAAATGCTATCTGATATGACAAGGGCACGATGTAAGGCCAGGTCCGGGGAAAATGCAGTTATTTGTAGGTGCCTTGTTCCATTTGGATTCACCAAAGGGCTGCCGGAGGGAACCAGCTGTATTCGCCGGTGACAAAAACGAATCTTGACGTTTTGGATAATGAAAATTCGGTTCAGCACCTTTTAGAGTTGTGTATGATAATATGTTGTCAGTCAGAGGCAATGAGGAGGGGGTGGGTGGGTGGGGGGAGCAATATAATTCTTGTCTGGTTAAAGGAGATGTTGTGACAAGTGGACAGGCCCGGTTAAAAATACCCTTTAGAAAAGGATGGGGAATAACCAGCTGAAGGATCAGCGAGTTGGTTGTGCTAAGGAGGGGGAGACGATTTGATGTTAGAACCTCCCGGCACGCAGCCGCTTTTGTCTCCCCGCGATGCGCAGGATCCCGGTTTGCTTTGAGCTTGGAAGGATTGGGGGGGAGGACGGGGGGAAGGAGAAGGGAGAGAGTGGCTTTTTTGTGGTTTGACAATATTAATGCAATCATCTAGTTCAGACATTGTAAGCCCACTTATTATTTCCTCTGCGTGTGTTTTTTCTGGTTTAGCGGATTAGCTGCACTGTCTCTTCAAAGGCTATCCAATCAAGAAGGGGTTATTAAAACCGGGGCGCTTTATGACTGAGAATTAATTAGAGCAACATTTTCATGCAAAACATCCAATTTTTTGATTAGCAATGGAGCAGGGCCGCAATTAACACTCTAGGAAGCTTAAATTTCCAGCATTTTGATTCTCAGGAAATGAGATTATCAAACTGGGGTCAGGCACTTGACAGCAAAAGGGGGATTATGTGTAAGAAAATAATTTGTTTCTTGATTTTGCCGCTGAGATTGTTATTAAAGCTACGGCGAATTCAGAGGGAGGCAAGAAGAGGAGGGAGATACCTAAAAATGGAAGCAGGAGCGACCCTTTGCTTTGTTAGTGCCCTCCTCGCTGTGCAAAGAGTTCTCCTTGTCCTGGCATTCGTGAGAGCGTGCATTTGAATTACAGCAACAGGTTTGCATTGCTTTCCTGGGGGCAGTCCACCTTTTACGATGGATGTATTTTAGAGAGTCCTGCAGGGTGGGATTTTTTGGTTTGGTTTTTTTTTTTTTTTTTTTTAAAATATTCAAAATATTTGTATCCAGGGGAAGGAAGCAATGCAATCATTCTGGTAGACGGATCGCTGTCTCAGTTCCTTTAAGGGACTATGTGATGTGTGTGTGTTTTAAGCAAATTTTTTTTTTTTCATTCATTGCTGGTGTCTGAGGCAGAAGCCAGTCTGCAGGGGCCTTGAGGGGGTTTTCATTAAATTGAATGTAACTGGGATCTGGAAAACATAGTTTCAAGCAAAAATAAAGAGAAAGACCACTGCTCTTTCTGGATAGCATCTCTGCATGTCTGGATTTCTGATTGCCTGTTCTGGTAATGTTTTTTAAAAGCACTAACCCAAGTTTTAATTTCATTGTACTGAGCGTGGTACGTACATGATTTGTGCGTTGTATATACGTGAAAGGATTAGCTTTCACGTGATCCAGCAGCCTTCACCAGCTGTTTGCATCTGGGAAAAAGAAACAGGGCATCTCCGTCACTTCTAGAGAACACTTAAGGGTTTGGGGGGGGGGGGTTTATATCTCCCACTTAATTCTTCTCACTTCTCTGGGAGATGTAAGGTGTTGAAAGTCAGGCTTGGGCTGTGAAACCTCTCCTTTGGCTTGTGTCGGGGACTTTGGGCAGGCTAAGGCAGTACGAGTCATTTTTGATAGCCGGTCGATATTTGCTGACTGCTGCGAGTTCAGAGAGTGCCAGTCAGCATCTCCGCAAGAGAGCGGGAAATCAGCCGTCACCCGCCTGGTTTTTAAAATGACCGTACAATTCTTTTTATTACTACTTATTTTTGAGCAAAATTGTTCATGAAAGCAAATATCGTGAAAGTTGTTGTTGTTAGCAGCCACGTTAGCCACATACTTGGAGCTGGGTCTTACCTGGCAGTGCCCGCAGCTATTGCATCTTTTTTTTAACAGCAGGCACATTAGTAAGGAAGCTCACTCTTAGCTTGCACCTTGAATTATCATAGAATCATAGAATTGTTGAGGTTGGAAAAGACCTTTAAGATCATCACGTCCAATTGTTAACCTAGCACTGCCATCCCACCACTAAACCCTGGCCCTAAGCACCTCATCTACCTGTCTTTTAAATACCTCCAGGGATGGGGACTCAACCACCTCCCTGGGCAGCCCCTTCCAGAGCCTGACAACCCTTTCGGTGAAGAAATTTTTCCTAATGTCTAGCCTAAACCTGCCCTGGTGCAACTTGAGACCGTATCTTCACAGGTTGGACCTTACACAAGCCTGGCAGCATGCCTCAGTTGCACTTTGCTCTCTGATGTGGCCTTGGCAATGCACTCCAACCTTCAACCATGACAATATTTTGGTATTTGGTTTTGGGTCTCTGTCCAGGGCTTCTAAATAAGTCCTCGGTCTTGACTTGAAGCTCCTCTTGCTTTAGTCTTTGGCCCCACACACCGTTCTCCTCACTTCAAATCCCAAGGACCTCTAGTAATCTACTAGGCAGATTGTCAGATGACGCGTGGCCCTTCTTTTAATATGAAAACCAAAAATACCAGGCATCAAGGTGTTGCATCAGTAGAGGAGCTTCTCAAATAAAGACTGAAAATCAAAGATGATTGAATCAGTTACGAGTTTTGTCATCAGCTTGGATTATCCATCTTCATGACTCTTTGACTCTTCTACTAGTGCTAAGCTTTGCTCCCCTATTGCTATGAGGAAGCACGTTGAAAAAAGTACTGATTTTATAAAATACCCCCACAAACGGATGCTTCAGTCATTAATATTGCTGGAAAGCTGCTCTCACCAGGTCTGGTTTGCATTTTTTACAGTTCTGGGCAGAGAGACTCTCAGGTTTGCTGGGACTCGCTGTATCCCAGTGCCTTGTTTGGAAAGCAATCCTTGATTTTCAAGGTACTTATTTCCAGCTTCTTTTCAGCTTTGAGGTTTGGATTACTAAAGAATTTGAGGGCTTTGTGGTGAATTAACAAAGACGTTGTGGAATTATCTTGTATTATGCAGATTAAAACAGAATAGGTAGGAAATGTTTGTGCCTGTGAACTATAATATCCTGGTTTGTATCAATTCCTAGAGGTTTTTTTTTTTCAGGCAGACAAGGCTTTTGGAAGTATTGAGCCCATTCAGTGCTATCTTCAAGTCCGGATATCCATTAAAATCAGTCTGTATGTTTTCCTATGTTTAATTCCTAATTGGGTGTAACTTAAGCAAAGTGAACATTAAGTGATTTGAATTCGGGGATGAATAGAAGGAGGCACCCTTAGACATAAGGAAAAATTTTTCCAATGAAAGGGCTGTCAAACACTGGAAGGGGCTGCCCAGGGAAGGGGTCGAGTCCCCATCCTTGGAGGGATTTAAAAGCCAGGCAGACGAGGTGCTTAGGGACAGGGTTTAGTGGTGGGATGGCAGGGGTAGGGTAACAGTGTTGGGCTTGATGATCTTAAAGGTCTTTTCCAACCTAAACGATTCTATGATTCCATCTGTCTGTAATGGGACTGACTTGAATTGGAGAGCATCTTCTCTCCTTTTTCCCTTGTTTCATCCAATGCACAGCTTTCTGGGCTAGTCTGCACCAGGCAGCGGACCATGCTATGTCAGTGCAGAAGATGTGTCCCAGGCTGGAACAGATAAATCATCCTTTGCTTTTCTGAAGGACAGTGGAAACATTTCATCAGTACAGCTGGCAATAAAATAACTATGCTACCGTTGAACAGGTACTCTTCTTACTGTGATCTGAAATAATACGCTCTTCCTTTCTCTCCATATGAGAGCTTCATGCTCTCCTGGAATTTGTGCTTTTGTGTAAAGTTCAGTAGTAAACCATTTATTGAAAACTGCTCTGTCTTGCTGGTTGGGATCAGGATTCTCTCAGTTTGGTACGAGCAGGTCTGGTTTCTGACAATCAACTCTGCTTTGAGGAATATTCATTGCTGCACTGGTGGAAGTGGGCTGCAACAACCTGAAAGAGTGAAAAAGGGTCTGTAGGTTGTTAAGTGGATGGTACTGCCGTTGTCTCTTCTAAAATTTTAATAATCTGAAGCCAAAATCCTATTTTTGGGCTCTGACTATCCTTAAGATGTTATTTACTGCAGAGCCATTTGCTTGACTCATTTAAGGAATGATTTGAGGTTGCTCCTGCATTGGGATTTTGTTTGCCAGCAGGGCATTCCAGTGCACCTTTGGTGTACCCCAGGTTTAGATTCCTACACATATCTTCTGTTACTGTTAATGTTAATAGTTTATAGCCATTTGAATCAGGGTTTGGTGATTGCTAAGTTACACCGTGGAGTCAGGCTGTAAAATTATCCAGTGGGAATGCGGATTAGCTGAATACAATTAACTGGCTCAGAATTCGACCCAGTGAAGGTTAGCCAGTTAATCCTGTTCTTTTGGGACCTCTCATAGAACCATAGAATCGTTTAGGTTGGAAAAGACCTTTAAGATCATCAAGTCCAACCGTTCCCCTACCCCTGCCATCACACCACTAAACCCTGTCCCTAAGCACCACCTCTGCCCGGCTTTTAAATCCCTCCAGGAGTGGGGACTCGACCCCTTCCCTGGGCATCCCCTTCCAGTGCCTGACAGCCCTTTCATTGAAAAAAAATTTTTCCTAATATCTTAGCAACCAGGTTAGCCAGAATTGCGGTACGTATCCTTCAAGAGGATACACGTTGAAAGAGATTTATGAAATAACATATATATACTTTCTAGCATGATTATTTTACTTTGAAATTGCTATCATGGCATTGTATATCGTTTTATTTTTTAATCTGGCCTGTTAAATGGTGTAGAGTCCTCAGATGCTCTTAGGTGCTTATGTTTTATGTTGAAATCTTGCTGACATTTGGATTTTTCAGCAAGTTCTTATTTCTTTTTGTACTGAAGTTCGCCCAGATTCATTTTTTCATGTGGGTCAAATTCCTGTTTCCTTGTCTGTAATTTCTTTGTTTTTGCCAACTTAATTAGCAAGACCATAAATACATTGCTGAAACGTTGCTTTTATTTCTACGGTTTGATCGAGTAGCTAATCCTAATTAAAAAAAAAAAAAAAAAAGTCAAACAGAATTGTCTATGGAGACTGAACTGGCTTCTTGCCTTCTCTGCAAATTTTCTACCCTCCAAGCTGAGACGTCTCCAGGAAGCAGTTAGATATCGCAGCGTATGGCAAATTACAAAACATACCTTAAGGGTGAGTGTGGAGGCAGTGGCTGTTGCTCTTGCCTTGTCTTGTACCTGTTCAGTCGGTAAAGAAGTGTTTAATCTCTGGCCCTGTCATTCGCATGCCTCTAATCTATATTTAAAGGCCCTTAAAAATGCGAATCCATTGTTTTTCAAGTAGCATAAAAAATGCACCAGGGACAGCAATATTAGCATTTGGATTTTGTCCTTTGGCTTTGACGGATGGATATATACTTTTTTTTTTTTTTAACACTGAAGAGTTTTTTATCTTGATAAAGTTGAAATGAAACTTTACAGTGACAGAGTAGTGGGCAGCTTTAGAAAGCCCTGCTTTCAAGTAGGGTTAAAGCCATTTAGGTGAGCATGAATTAACATTTCCCTTGTCTTGTAAAGGTCACCCTTTAATTGAGATTCACCATGTTCAGTCCAAAGCCTGGGTTCGAGGAGACCTCTCTTTGCAAAGAAGGCACAAATTGGCAGCATAATCTCATCAGAGGCTTAGGTTATACGGTAATAAATCATTCAATTTGAAGCTAACGAAACTGCCACGGAGCATAAAACACGCCAGATGCTTGAAAGACTTTCGTGGCTTAGAGTTTGAGTAACAGTTGGAGGATCTGTAGATGTCTTGAGTTTTTCCTAATAAGGAAGAACTGTTGGGAAGAAAGTAATTCTTACCTAATTAAAGGATTAAAATATTACACATTTGGTTTTATGTTAGCTGCTATTAATTTTGTCCGACATATGAATTGAAGGTGTGGTGTCACTATCCTATATATGTGTGTTCGTGTGTGATGTTTCAGAAATTACTGCAAAAAAAGAAAAAGGGACCAGCTTTTGTATATCCATTATACCTTGCCTTTTCTGGAGAGATGAATGTGTCTTGAGAAGGTGATTCCCTTCTGTAGAATAAAGATGTAACTTTAATCAATAAAGTGATGTGATTTAGAGTTCTGAAGATACAAAGGCTAACAGTTTCTGAAGGGCTCTTTGGGCTAAGTGCATAAATTGCTGTTGACGTTTTTTCTTAATATATTATGTACAGTATTAGAATATTTTATTATCAGAAGACAGAAATACCGATATTTTTCCAGTGAGGAGAGTATCCTAGAAGAAGGTTTTGCGTCCAATAATACTGTGAGTAGATGGATAGGGAAAAGCGTATTTTTATGGAGGCTTGAGATGGAGAAAGGGAATGCCCATGAGAAGCACTAGAGCTTTGAAGCCTCCTGGCAATGGGCTTTTGGATCTCTGATCTCCTGTCTTGTTGTTGGTTTTGGAGCTTGAGTGGAATTGTCCGTTCAGGAGTGCGTGGCTGCCTGTGTGTATCACAGCGAACGGTTTGGGATAGCAGGTTGACTGCTGTTGGTACATGTGTTGCAGTGCAGAGACCTGGCACCTATAACTCGTGTAGAAATGTCCCTGTTCTGCTGTTGACTGACTCAAGATCTGGCCTCTTGTACCCTCCCCATTTCCCTCCTTCTTCCTTGGTCTTTTTCTTTTCATAGCAGCTCACAGGGTCGAGGCCAGTATCACCTGTAAGGACCCGCCAATGCGCCAAATGCAAGTGAACCTCATTGCTTTTGGATTGGAGTGGAGAAATTCTGTTTTCTGTCTTCCCTGTCATGCCCATGTTCTTTCAAGTGACTAGAGAGATGAGGTGGTGGCGTTTCTGGAGTACAGGACAGGAGCCTCGTCATTTTAGTTTTATTTCAAGGTCCATCAGATGAAGAAGTCTAGAAGGACATGGTGTGCATGTTGGAGACATAGAATCATAGAATCGTCTAGGTTGGAAAAGACCTTTAAGATCATCAAGTCCAACCGTTCCCCTAACCCTGCCATCGCACCACTAAACCCTGGCCCTAAGCACCTCGTCTGCCCGGCTTTTAAATCCCCCCAGGGCTGGGGACTCGACCCCTTCCCTGGGCAGCCCCTTCCAGAGCCTGACAACCCTTTCTGTGCAGAAATTTTTCCTAATGTCCAACCTAAACCTGCCCTGGTGCAACTTCAGACCATTTCCCCTCGTCCCATCGTCTGTTACCAGGGAGAAGAGGCCGACCCCCACCTCGCTACCCTCTCCTCTCAGGCAGTTGTAGAGGGCGATCAGGTCTCCCCTCAGCCTCCTTTTGTTCAGACTAAACCACCCCAGGTCCCTCAGCCGCTCCTCGTAAGCCTTGTGCTCCAGACCCCTCCCCAGCTTTGTGGCTCTCCTCTTTAATAGCAGCTTGTTTCAGTTGTTAGTCCAATTTAACTGACCTCAAAGGTCTGAACTTGGATGCATTCTTGGAAAAAACATTCAGTGAACACCCTTGTGCTGAAAAAACTGTACCTTCCCCTCAAACTGGACCTGAGTATCTCTCTGGCTTGATAACGATAGCGTGATGTGCTCAGGCTCCATGGGGTGACCCTTGTGGTCCGCTGTGCTGGCTCTTTCTTTGGGACATGGCTTGGGCAAGGCCATTTCCTTATACAAAGGTAAAGGCTGGACTGTGGATTCCCAGGCCTCAAAGGTTACTTCTGAACCCTATAAATTTGCCAGTGGCTTTGCATGTCCTTTCACTGGAGTTACAGATATTTGAGTGATCTGAGCTCACAAGGTTCTTCTGCAAGGATATGGGGTGGCTGAAGCAGGAAGAAAGGTGCTTCAGAAGGGTTTAAAGTCTGTTCTTTGCATCCTATTTGTCTGCAAAAAATAAGCTTTTGGGTAAAATGAGAGACATTCCTTTGCCTCCCTTTTCCCTGGAGCATTTGGAGTGTGAGGACTTTTCAGGAGTCCCAGGACTGCTTTCTTGAGGTGACTTCTCTTCTGTGGATACTTTCTCTCTCCAATTCCTACCCATAGAATCATAGAATCGTTTAGGTTGGAAAAGACCTTTAAGATCATCAAGTCCAACTGTTAACCCAGTCTCCTCCTAAAATTACGAGACCCCCTTTTTGCTTATGATAACTGGTCCTTTTTTCATCAGTGGATTCACAGTTTCGGCAAATGCCTAATACTGTCACAGGATCCTTGGGTTTTGCTTCTCCAGTGGTGATCAGGATCAGGTCAATTGGCTCCTTTTGGGAGAGGAACGTGCATGTGAAGCTTTCTTCCTGAGAATTCATCATTTGATTATACACCGAACAAAGATTGTTCCCTCTTTATAGTTACTAATATGCCACGTGTGTATCTCATTTCATAAAGAAACGGGACAGGGAGGGTAAACAAGCCCCACGTTCAAAGCCACATTTGCAGTTCCTCACGTGCATGTGCGCACCATGGTCTGAATTTAAATTCCTGCTCTGTATATAGATTTCCCAAATTTTCCACGCTTCCGTTGCCAGTCTCTTGAGCCGTGCAGCCACCACAGAGGCGGAGAAGTTGTTGAAACCAGATTTTTCTATGTGTTTTCTCCATATAAAACTTCTGCAGCTGCTCGAAGGAGGTTGTTCCGAGTTTGGTGGAGAAACCCAGACTGATTCTTTTTCCTCTAAATATTGGGTACGGCAAATGCTTGCTGAAGATCTCATTAGTGTTTTCATATTTCATTGTAATTGCTTAATAGTATAATAGCAAAGACTTGGTGCTCAGGAGCTGGATTCTTTTACATAATATCAAAAATATTCTAAGTGATTGGGGGCTTAGAGTGCATCTGTGCGCCTCTTTGGGAATTTTAATTGCACTGATCATGTGGTTGTGTTTGACTTAATTGTCATCAGCAGTTATTGGATGAGATCCCTTGCATAAGCACTGTATTCACTGTACCTGAATGGCATCCAGAAATGTGTGAACAAATGTAACAAATGGCACTTTCTTTGTCTGCTTAATGAATATGTAAGTGTTTTCAAATGGCCTCTTCCCTAGACTCTAACCATGTATTTCTTTTATAACAGGAGATACGTTGATATGTGGAAAAGCTCTAATTCCAGTAATAAGTGATTTATAGTGCGCTCAGTGCTTTTCCCTCAGCAAGGTAAGATGCCAATTTGGCATCACCCCAGGTTAAATAAGGAAGAAGCACGTGCCCAGCGTGTGGTTTTGTGATACCATGATGGTTGGGGTCAGTTGCCAGCCATGGCAAATAAGCGCTAATGCCTTTTTAGCTACTGTGAAAATGTGAGGATGTACCTATAGTTGGCTGAAAGTTATTTGCACCGGATACATGGTGAAATCTATAATTTAGGGGGCACGATGTGAAATAGTTTTTTGCAGTGTGGGTACCCAAAAGGGCGTTATTAAATTTTAAAGATAATTACTATGCAAAAAGCAATCAAACCTCACTTCATCTGGAAATGTCCTTATTTTTTTATGCATGCTCAGTATTTCACCCCAAGAGGACCAGGCAGTTTCTTGGTGGCCTTGCAGAATCCTAAAATAGAGAAGTATTTGGGTAGCGTTGGAAGCATCTGTAAAATCCACACTGCTAAAATATTGGGTAAATGGGGAATTTTACAGCTGGGAAAACACATATGCAAGATTGAGTTTGAAAAGACAGGGCTGAGTCTTGTAATCTAAATGTCCCAGCCAAGAACTGTGCTGTGCCCTTGGGTCATTTGGGTGTCCCCTCGTTGGGCACATGGTCGTGTTAACACAGTAAAACTGGACATAGCGTCTGCGGAAAGTGCCTCTTCTGAGATGTCTTCCAGGAGGCTTTAGGTGTGTTGAAATCTCGCTGGTAATAGAGCGTGTCTTGAGAAACCTCATCGGGAGTCTCTGTATTGAATATGAAATTGTGCCCGAAGCTTGGGTTTGATGTCTGTGTTCTTAATATTAAAGTACCTAAAGCAGGCTTTTTGGAGGATCAGGGTTTATATGCAAAAGAGAAATTTCTTAATTGTGAGATTTATTGGTACTGAGAGAAGGGAAGAGGGAGGAAAAATCCTCCGACACCTAAATGAGCCTGACACATAAAGGTATTGCACATCGTATAGGAAGCAACCTTCTGTCCCCAGAATAACAGCCTGCACCAGTCCGTGCGTTGTTTCAATCTTTATTTTTTTACCTTACGAATTAATTTGCAAGTGAAGCATTCTGGTAGAGAAAACAAAAATTAAATGATTCACCAACAGGGACTTCTTATATTATTTCCCTCTCTGACTTAAATTGACCATTAGATATTTCTAAATGCAACCTTCACCTCGGAAGCTGAATACCAACGTGTTTCTTGCCACCTTTTGCTTTCTAATTAGCTCCCTGGAAGAGAAGCACCTAGGACTCTATTAGTGGTAATAGCTGGCGCGCGTGTCTATAAAGAGGAGACGATGTATCGCAAGATATGTTTCCATGTAAATATCTGAGAATTCTGATGGTGTTAATACACGTCTGTTATCCCTAATTGATGAGTTTGATGCTGTGTTGGGTATTTCACGTATCTGGGGGGGAAAAAAAAGCTCAACAAAAAGCCTTTCCTTACTTCGTTGGCTTGATAACTGGAGGAAGTCAAGTGTTTATTCAGAGGTGCGATAAGGAGATGCGCCGTGGCTGAATACCCGGTTGCGTTACTCTTACAAACACGGATGTCAGGCTATAATTTTTAGTTTCAATAGACCAGTTTGGCATTATTACATTAACCATACCAGATTGAGCACTTATCTCTGCTGTTACGTTGCCTCTGTAATTATATAGTGCCTTACTACCAGTATATTCTCTGGAATATAGAATAGTGTATTAAAGATAAAAGCCAGGGGTGGTTTTTACTGAAAATATTTATAGTTGGGGTTTTTCTCCCTCTTCTTGTTTTGGGAACTCGTTTCATTTATCAAAGTTTATGTAATTGCTTTAGGGCTTATCCTGGTTTGTGTCAGAGTGGAAATGCTCTATATTCTTTCTAATTAATAATCATCAGTTACTTGATCCTTTTGCGGAGCCGACGTTTTTCATCCAGAAATAATGACCGCTTCAGACATTTGCGCGTCTGAACTATTTCAACTTCAGACCAAGGGGCTTTGTGTTTGCGGTGACACGTGGAGCTTGGGGCAGGGGTAGCCGGAGATACTGGGCTATGTGTAAATGGTGCTGTGCCATCTGTGCACCTTAATTTCATTTGGTATCCTGCAGGTAAGGATCATTTGTCTAGCTAAAGGCTTTGTTTGTAAGACCATTTTTGTAACTAGAGAATCCAATTTAGGAATTTAACAAAAAGTCGCCCAGTGTATCTTGGCCTTTACCTTTGTATGACAAAAGGTGCTTATCCTATTTCAGGTGCTACAACTACAAAGGAAAAAGGGGAGAATAATTTTATTTTCTCCTGTTGAGTGGGGATAGAGATCTGAAATACAGAGCTACATCTGCTTGAGGCAGGAGAAAAATACAGCGTCTCTAGTCTGGGAGGCAGAAGAGCAGATGCTCTATTCCCAGTCAAAAGATGCTACAAAAAGTAGATGGAGGATTGCTAGATGTCTGAATTGTGTCCTCCTCTGCCACGGCTTTTACTCCTTTGGAAAACTAGAGTCCTTGCCCGGAAAACTTGGTGTTATGTTGAAAAAAGTAGCCTGAACATCTAAGATGCGTTGCACGTTGCAGAGTAGGTAATATCTGCTAATACATATATAATAGTAGCGTGGTTGGTGATTGACTGTTTGTCTGTTTAAAACTTTCTATGCTGTCCTGGATAGAGTTTGGTTTGTATATGCGGCAAGGCGTTAAAGTGAAGGACTTTGTAATGCATAGAGACAATCCTGCCTGGTCTGCTCAAGGAGGGTGAAGCAGCTGGGCAGTGTGGTAGGTACGGCCTTCGACGTCTTTCCCAAGGTGCCATTTCTGATGCCTCTTCTTTTACTTTGTCACGGAGTTGATAGACATTCTCCTCGGGCAGAACTGATTAAAAAAAAAAAAAAGTTTGAATATTATATTCTCCCGGTTTAATACTGTATCTTCCATTCCAGTTCCTAGTCTTGGCACTCATGTAAGAACTCTTCCTTTAAATCCAGGTTCCGCGTCGCCGTTCTTTAGGCCAAACTCTCATAAATATCTGCTACTTAAGCGTGGTTGCTACACCAGCTCTTATAGTATGGAGTTATTTACTCGTTATTTATCCTGAAAGTCTTTTTTTTTTTTTTTTTTCCTCTTATGTATTTCCACTAAATGATGCTCTCCTTGAAGTACCTCTAAGATGTGTGCTGTTCCTACGATGTGCTGCCTTTTACACAAATATATCTATTTTGGACCCTTTTTGATAGAGCAATGATTACAGACGTTAATGACAAAGTTTTATAATTTCATGGTTAGAAGAATACAGAAAACACAGTCCTGAAAAGCCTAGGAAATGGTAAGAGAACTGCTATTTATTTTGTATTTCACGTGGAATCTGGATTGACTGACACATTTAAAAGGAAGAAATCACAGCAAGAAGTTGCTGCCAGACTGCCACGGTGACTGAGTCGAGTCTCAGGCTTGCACGGAAGTGAAAACTGCACGTGGCCAGTTGGGAGAGCATCATCTTTAGTCATTTTGTACACATTATCTTTAGTTACGTTGTGCTGTCATGAGAAGGGCTGTGCGGTACTGTGCTCCCTTAGCCCTACCGCTGCGATACGATTGAATATATGTCAGGCTTTTAGCTTGGTCTTTCTCAGCACTTGCTTGCTAAGAGTACCCAAGTGTTGTATTTCAGGATTTGCAGTGGCTGCTTGTGATGCCCATGGGTAACACCATAGCACGGCGATTAGTGACTTCAGTGGACTTGGTCTGGCTATTGAATAATCAACTTCTGGATCAGGTGAAAGAAGTATTGAGGAAGCCACCCTTAAGATTATTTGTGTGATTATTTGTCTTATATATACAGCCCTGGTATGATCTTGATGTGATTTTAGAAATTTTAGGTTACCCTGGTGTAGATGTGGTTCTGTGTCGTCTTCTATGTAGAGAAGCAGAGTGCAAAGCTGGAAGAACCTTCATTACATGTCTTGCTTTGTTAAATGTTTAGGTTAGCTGGGAGCACTGCAAATCCTCTAACAGATGACCGGAAAAAAGCAAAGTTGGAGATTTTGGTTGAAAATTTCTTTCAGGTTTTTGCATTCCGTGATTGTGTGCTATAATATCACCATCCTGATCCACTTAAAAGAGATCTTAAAGTTTAATTGGTCTACTTTATCCAGGACGCACTTGGTTTACTGCCTTTTCATTACTAGATAATGGTACCAGGCTTTCTTTGTTAGCTGGTTTAGTGGGATGAGATAAAGACAGTTTCAGAGGGAAAGCAAAAGCCGCGCGTGCTCAAGCAAAGCAAAACAAGGAATTCATTCACTACTTCCCATGGGCAGGCGGGTGCTCAGCCATCCCCAGGACAGCAGGGCTCCATCACACGTAACGGTGACTTGGGAAGACAAACGCCATCGCTCCCAATGTCCCCCCCTTCCTTCTTCTTCCCCCAGCTTATATACTGAGCAGGATGTCATATGGTCTGGAATAGCCCTTTGGCCAGTTGGGGTCAGCTGTCCTGGCTGTGTCCCCTCCCAGCTTGTTGTGTCCCTGGCAGAGTTGAGAGCTGAGAAGTCCTTGGCCAGTCTAAGCACTACCCAGCAACAACTAAACCATCAGTGTGTTATCAATATTCTTCTGGTACTAAATCCAAAACACAGCACCATACCATCTACTAGGAAGAAAATTAACTCTGTCCCAGCCGAAACCAGGACATTTAGTAAGACGAAGCTGATCTCTCAGGGCTACACAGAACCAGCTTTAGGTGAAAACCACAATTGATTGTATTGGGTTTTTTTGTTTGTTTGCTTGTTTTGTTTTGTGGGTTTTTTTATGTTGGCTGTTGACTCTAAATTTAATAGATCCAGGCAGTCTTATATTATTAAGTCACAGAAGGAGTGTATGCATTAATTTCCCTCCTCACCCATCGGACTAAAGGAAATCTACATCAGTCTCAACCGACTTTATTTTTTTCACTGTTGTGGTAGGTTATGTTGGAAACGTTCCCAGCAAAGAGCTGGTGGTTTTATGCATTGGGCGATGAACCTGCCAGTTATTTCTCAGATTGTAGGAAATGAGTTGTCTTTTGGGGGTACAACCATAGATGCCTTATTCACAGTACAGCTTCATTTTTTTTTCTTTTTTTTAGTCATTTTTCTCTTACTGGGCTGCTTTGGAGCTTCTGAGTTGGTCTAAAGCAAGCATAAACCATGTCTTACGTACCAAGAAGAGTCATTAAAATTAAGTAATGCCATACAATTGAATTAAATGTGGGGAAAGAAGATTGAAACCTCTTTCTCTCCATTTTAATAGGAAGTTGATGCAAATGGCAGTGGATAAGCAAATTATAATACATTTTGATGAAAAAGTGGCAAGTTGGAGTGATAGGTTGGGTTGTCTATATAGGAAGTTAATGATGCAGTTACGAAGCAGAATGAGGGGATGGATGTGGTGGATGTAATACCAGTGAAATTAAGCAGGTTAATTCCAGGCCTTGATGCAAGACTCCATTACTCTGCACCCTGAGTGCAGATTATTACAGTTATCTAATGTGTTTAACCCACTTAATGCTTTCTGATCGTGCTTATGCAGGAAAAACCAAAGGATGGAAGTGTTTTAACTTCATTTTTTCCCCTTTCTTCTTGGAAACACAGATTTTTCTTTTTTTCTTTTTTTTTTTTTTTTAAAATTGCAAAATAGCCATTTACGGTGCACTCAGTGTCCAGTGGCTGGCGTTCCTGTGGAGAGCACAGCCGGGATTTAATCTGAAAGATTTACCTAGAGAAGACTGCTGTGCTTGACTTCTAAACTATTTTCCAGTATGGCCTTCCTTATTACATTTGTTACTAAGCTTTTATTTTCCTTTTTTAACCTTCTAACTAGCAAAGTTTTCAGGAACATGTATAAGCATAATATAAAGTCAGCAGAGAGACTTCTGGTTTGCCTTGTAGGTATTAGTCCCCCTTCACGCCCTCCTCGGTTCGTACCAGCTGGATACCATCTACTCTTCGGCATCCTGCGATGCGACTGCGAGTTAGAGAATGAGCCCGTGTTGATCCTCCTTGAGCCTTCAATTAGTTGCTGGCAGAGTTTATTCAGCTGCTCTGCTATTGATACTGAAGCTATGCTATAATTTTCTGGGATGGCATGTGACATTGTACGAGCGGAATTTTTTAATGTTTGTCATCCCGGTGCCGCTGGGGAAACAAGCAGGAGCCATCCTGTTAACCAAACCCCTGGAAGCCCATTGCTTTCTGCTTAGGCTGTCAGTGATACCTGGACAGCACCATGGCTTTTGGCAGACTTGCCCAGGTAAAACAGATTGGGAATTAATAGGGGGTTGTGTTGGTGTTCAGAAGGAATAGAAATCTCGTTTTCTCTTAGTTGTACTCGTTCGGTGTGGCTAAGTAACAGAAACAGTCATGGTACATCTGTGTTCGTAGGCAACACCAGTAGGAATCAGAGTTTACTGAAGAACAGGACTGTTAAAGCTTTGCCAGGTTTTGCAGAAGTACTTCTCAGTGTAGACCTCAATATTGAAAATATTTATCACATTTCAAATCCATCAGTCATATTACATGGGGAGACAGCATGTCAGAAAATGGCCAGTTCCTCTGGAGGTTTGGGCAAATGAGACATCATCTTCCCACCATCGATTTCCCTTGGCTTATTTGGAAAGGTGACAGGACTAAATGCCTGCCTGTTTCTGTGTTTTAAAAGACTCTTCTGTTATTTCTAACCTTAAGTAGCCTTAATGTTACCCTGGTATTAAGTCGCCTATTCATTGTAGCGGTTTTCAAATTACCGCGCATCTCTGGATTCTGGTTTGCTTTCTTCCTCACTTGTGTCGCTAGCAAGATGCATTTCTGAATGTTAAGAGCATCGCCTCGGTGGTTACAGCTAGCTGTAATGTAAAGAAATAGCGCTTGCGGATGCTGTGTTTAATGTCTTCATTTTCTGAATATTAATACAGACATTTTATTCATTGATTTCTTAGTGCTCTTCCTTTTATTATGCAGTACTTCTTGGTGTGAACAAAAATTGGGTAAGTGGATCTAGATCTATTAGTTTTAGGCCACTGATTGAAGACTGGCTCAAGAGTGATCAATAACTTCCAAGCAAACTTGGGCCACAGTTGGACAGGACTTAAGTGAACCTATAATATTCGTATACTCAAGTTGTAGCGTGAACAAATAAAACCAGAACTAGCACTGAATGCAGGCAGAAAACATGAGTTCTAGAAAGGCTTTCTTCTTCCTTTCGTGCAAGTTAAATAAGCAGATGGGAATAAGCGGTTGTAACACAATTACGGTGCCATACAGACTAAACCTTTTTTAATGACTGCCTGCAAAGAGGTTCCCTTGAACAGAGTATAAATACCTATTTTAATAACAAGATGAGCTGCTGGGTGTCTAGGATTAAAACCACCAAATAGTAATGTTTTTTAACTGGATGTAGACTTGTATTTTTCCCCTTACTCTGATGTCAGGTGGAGAAGTGCCTTTTTGACAAAGGCTGTGGTCTAGAATATGGGTTGTGGTTTTGGGGGTAGGAGGATGGGACGCAGCCTCTCTGGTGTTTAATGTATCATGGAATCGTAGAATGTTTTGGGTTGGAAGGGACCCCTAGAGGTCACCCAGTCCAACCCCCCTGCAGGAAGCAGGGACACCTTTAACCACATCAGGTTGCTCAGAGCCCTGTCCAACCTGGCCTGGAATGTTCCCAGGGATGGGGCCTCCACCACCTCTCTGGGCAACCTGTTCCAGGGTTTCACCACCCTCACTGTAAAGAATTTCTTCCTTAGATCCAGTCTAAACCTACTCTGGTTTAGTTTAAAACCATCACCCCTTGTCCTGTCACAGCTGGCCCTACTAAAAAGCTTGTCCCCCCCTTTCCTCTGGGCCCCCTTTAAGCCCTGACCGGCCGCACTCAGCTCTGCCCGCAGCCTCCTCTGCTCCAGGCTGAACACCCCCAACTCTCCCAGCCTGGCCTCATAGGAGAGGGGCTCCAGCCCTCGGAGCACTTTAGTGTACATTTTACACATGTAGTCCCGTGTGTTTTTTGATTTGACTGATGCCCACAAGAAGCAGCTCTGGAGCCGTGTGCTCCCATTATCACCACTTAGCCCCAGTTAGCTCCTTGGCTGGGTGGCTTATACCATTGCTGGCTTTGGGAGAGCAGCCAGGAAAGTTGGTCTCTCAGGGTTGACCAACAGAACAGATGGACAGACACAGGAGAAATTTAAAGCGACACAACAGATTAAGAGCAAAGGAAAATGTCTTCAAAAAACTATCATGCATTAGGACAAAAATGCAACTTTCCTTTAATAATTCTTCTGGCATGGAGATTTTTTTTTTTCCCCTTCCTTTTTTGATCAGCCAGTCCCTGGTTGAGAATTTCTTTCCAAAGCTTTGAAAATCATCGCTTGGAGAACACAAGTCCTGAAAATTTGGATGCGCACTTTTTGTCTCTTTTTTTTTTTTTTTTCTTTTTTAAAAGTGGAACCTGACTTTCAAAGCCACTTAACTGACTTATTTTACTTTAAATTACTTCTGGTTTTCCTCAGTGTATCAGAAATGTCACAAACCACCTCTTATTGCTGTGGTGTTTGTGTTCAGGTTAGGCTGAGCCCTTGGTTGCTGTAGAAATGAGGGGGAAATAGCTTTCCTCCCGTTGTGGTGCCTGGTATTTTAAGAAATACAGGTGTAGTCTCTGAAGTTCACTGAGTGCATTCACTGGGTAGTAAAGCAAAAGTAAAGAATTTAACAATTTTCACCTGAATTTCTAATGTACATCAATTCAAATACATGAGACCAAGGATTATAGAGGGAAACAGGGTGTACTCTCCTAAGATACTGAAGGCAGGTATCTTAAGGGATATACAGGATACAGCTATGAGGTTTGGAGCTGACGGAACCGTGTGTGATGCTTTACCGGACAAATCTACTGCTCATCGCCAACACGGGAACACTGGCTTAGAGCAACGCTCTGTAATTCTGTCTTTAGCCGTGGTCAACACAAATCATAGAATCATGGAATCATTCATGGAAAAGCCCTTTAAGATCATCAATCCCAACCATTCCCCTAACCCTGCCATCCCACCACTAAACCCTGTCCCTAAGCACCTCGTCTGCCCGGCTTTTAAATCCCCCCAGGGATGGTGACTCGACCCCTTCCCTGGGCAAAGGTAAGAAGGGGATGAATCAAGAGTTTTTCCTTCAGCTGTGATGTTCAGCAGAGGTCTCTTGCCTCCCCCTTCCATTCTTCTACGAAACTTCTAGCAACTTCATCTCTTGGAGGTCTCTGCATCTCTGCTATGTTTTTTGGGGACCTGAAAGTCATTGAGGGGGACTGATAGGATTAGGGGGCCAGGGTGCCTTGACAAACAGAATTGCATCAGCCTTGCATTCCGCACAAATTAGCTAAAAATGAAGGATAGTTTTATGGCTCTTACTTAATTAACAAGTTTTATATAAAATACATAAATATGCATTTACTTAAGTTTTTGTCAGCACTCAAAGGAGAGAAGTGAAGAAAAAAAGAAGTATTTAAGGGCAAGGGAGGAGAAGCGGTGGCTGCTGGAAGTGGGTTGGTGTGGAATCGAGCTGTCTGCAGAGCCCATCGGTCACGAAGCACAAGTGCTACGAAGCCTTTCACATCTTCTGGGGTCTGTTCTGCTCTTCTCCAAGAAGTGACCTTAGACACAGGCAGAACCAAATTTCTTCCAACAAGGTGGTTTTGAATTAAATTGATCGGATATTGCTGTTAGGGATTATTCAGGAAAACGCATCAGAAAAAAATACATATATTCCCACCAAACTGAGCCACAGGGCAAAGATGGTTTAGATAGGAGCGATGCAGGCTCCAGCCTTTGTATTTATTTCAGCTACTTTGAATGCAGCTGTCAGGAGTTGCCAAGAAGGCCGATGGCACCCTGGGGTGCATTCAGAGGAGTGTGGCCAGCAGGGCGAGGGAGGTTCTCCTCCCCCTCTACTCTGCCCTTGTGAGACCCCACCTGGAGTGCTGTGTCCAGTTCTGGGCTCCCCAGTTCAAGAAAGATGAGGAACAACTCGAGAGAGTCCAGAGGAGAGCAACTAGGATGATAAAGGCACTGGAGCATCTCCCCTATGAGGAAAGGCTGAGGGAGCTGGGCTTGTTCAGCCTGAAGAAGAGAAGGCTGAGAGGGGACCTCGTCACCACGTACAAATATCTCAAGGGTGGGTGTCACGAGGATGGAGCCAGACTCTTCTCAGTGGTGCTCAGCGAGAGGACAAGGGGCAGTGGGCACAAACTGAAGCAGAAGAGGTTCCAGTTGAATGTGAGGAAAAACTTGTTTACTCTGAGGGTGACGGAGCCCTGGCTCAGGCTGCCCAGGGGGGCTGTGGAGTCTCCTTCTCCGGAGATATTCAACCCCCGCCTGGACAAAGTCCTGTGTAACATGCTCTAGGTGACCCTGCTTGAGCAGGGGGGTTGGACTGGGTGATCTCCCGAGGTCCCTTCCAACCCTTGCCATTCTGGGATTCTGTGATTAACTGAAGCATTTAAAAATAACCTAATCCATGTAGGTGGTAGGGCAGAAAGTGCATGTGTTTTGACCGTGCTGTTTCTTCTCCCAGTTAGATACCCCAGAACTGACACTTTGATTCACTGGTTGACCATGATCTTTGCTTTTTTTCCCACACATCAAATTCATAGCCGTTTGGGTTTCATAGGCTTCCTAACAGGACTTGCTTGCGAGAGGATGGGTGCTGTGCTATTTCAGAGAAAGTCCTTTGCTTTTTGAGCACTGCTGCTGCCGTTAGGTTAATGTTTTAAGAGATCAAATCAGCTGTGGAAAATTATTTCCCTGGTGAGACCAAGACACCTCGGTGTTTTCAGCCTTGCTCGGAAATTTCAGGGTATTGGAGAGGGGAAAAAAAAAGAATTCTGTTCTTTGACAGGACTAGCACATGTTCCTGGTTTCTGAGAAGCAATAGCTGGATGTATTTGCTTGGACCTTTTCTATTTGATGCCTGCATCTGACATTCTGGACAATTATGGATGTATTTGTTTTGTCTGGCTTTCTAAGGAGACAGCCATCTGGTACTGTCAGCGTTACTGGATCGCCCTTCCAAAAAAAAGAAAAGGAGAGTTTACTTTTCATCTTCCACTTGAACTAGCTTATTAATTAAAAAAAAAAAAAAAATTATATATATATTGAGAAATATAATACTTTAGACTTCACGTGCAGTATAGCTTGGATCGTAGAGAGGAGGGCAGGGCCACTGCAGAAGTCAATGAGGGAAGTTTAAACCTCGCTCAGCAGAAGAAGTAAGACCACGAAGTCCTGTCAAACACTCTACATAAATAGCGCTGGGGAAGGAAGGAGAGGTAAAGCTTTCCACCCAATTTTCTTCACTTATCATCAGCTGTACTGTAGCAGTGCATCATTTCTAACTGAAGGGCAAAAACCCCAAACCTCTTCATCTTCTGTTTCTCAGGCTTTCTTGATGGGTCATCTTACTCGGCTGATTGCCTTGACAGCTTCTCATCCAGCTGATAAATGAGGGTTGCGTTGTTTTTATTATACTTCAATATGTTCTCTACTGTGCTGTTAATGCTTAGTGGCAGGAGAAATTCCTGCTGTATCTAACACAGGGAATCGTTGAAGTATCCAAGAGGCCCCAGAAGCAGATGTGAGGGATCTGATTTTCTCTGCTTGTTAAGTTATATACAAAAGATAAAAAATGAGTCGTTTTGCTTCAGAAATTCTTGAGGTTAAAGCTGTGTATTCATTCTGACAGCTGGCAGAGAGGCTTTGCAAATCATTAATGAAATTGTGAGCCAGGCTCCTCCAGCATCCCTCGTTTTACTCCTTCAGGGTCACTTACGGGGGAACTAAGCCTGAAAGTTGGTTCCTTTTGTCCTCGTCTGGGAAAAAGGACACTCCTTCTGACAGGGGATGTTTTATACTTCTCTCCCAGTATTTAGATGAGCGGTGGACGCGTGTTTTTGTGGCAAGTCCTGTCATGTGTTTCTCTACCACTTGTGTTCTTGCCGCTTTAGGAGATACCTCATTCTGGTAAGCCATGTGCTCAGCCCAGTTCGGATAAACTAGACCTTCTCACGGTCATCTTTACTTTTGCTCTTGATACTTGCTCCCTACAACTGCCTGACAGAAGGGGGGAGCTGGGGGGGAATCGGTCTCTGCTCCCAGGTAACAGGTGATGGGATGAAGGGTGTGCCAGGGCAGGTTTAGGTTGGACATTAGGAAAAATGTCTTCCCCAAAAGGTTTGTCAGGCACTGGAAGGGGCTGCCCAGGGAAGGGGTATTTAAAGACGAGGTGCTTAGGGACATGGTTTAGTGGTGGGATGGCAGGGTTAGGGGAACAGTTGGGCTTGATGATCTTAAAGGTCTTTTCCAACCTAAACAATTCTATGATTCTATACTCAATTATCTATCTTATGAATTAGCATAGATGATAATTTTCAGGAAAGTGCATCACAAAGATTTGCAAAGCCAAGGCGATGTTATCCGTGTTCTTCAGATGGAAAAAATGGGTGAGCATAGTTAATTGGAGCATTGTAGCAATGCTAATATTCCTTAAATATTCCTTAAGGCCCTGGTAGCCATCAGGCCCTGATAGTACAGACCTTGGCACAGGCTCCTTTTGGGTGTTTCAAGCTGAGCTTTGCAGCCTGTACAAGTTCTTTACTTCCAGCTGATCTTCCACTGATGGTTGGTTGAAAGTGGGGTTTCTAAATCACTGCACTGTTGTCACTGCAGGAGTGTGGACATTGCTTTTAAACCAAAAAGGTTTTGCAGATCTAGAAAATAACCGCATACCTGTCATTTTGACTTCCAGTTCTTTATTACCTGTAAGCACTCTCTCCCAGCTCTTTTAAAAAAAAATAATAAAAATGCACAAGGTCTGCTATGTTTTATCTTGCAGTAAATTCAAAGGAATATCGACCTGTCCATTGGTAAAGTCTTGTTTCATCCACCTTTGAATATTTGCCTTTTGGCTCACCTCTCCGTAACTTTGACGCGGGTTGCAGGGCGGAACTGCTTTTAGATGCTGAACTTCCAGCGCTGGTTTTCTCCACCTGCTTTGCTGTTTAAGTACCTGCTTCCATTTTATTCTTATGACAATTGCTGTCACAAGTACAAAGATGTTACTTAGTTCCACTTCAGCTAACTTTGTCAAAAAGGACTCGTGGAGTCCAGTGTTGGAGTCAAATTGATATTAAAAGACATATTGTTTACATAGCTTGAAGCTCATCAAAAGGCGAGTTTCAAAGTAGACACTCTTACAGCAATGAATACATGAGGGACCTTGCTGGGAAGCTCTGGGTTTTTTTTTCCGTTGACAGTGTTCAGTGGAGAGGAACAACTCTGTTGTATGTGCCACAGATTTGAAAACAGATTCATTTCTGTCTCACGTATGTCAGGTGAACGGGGACCGCAAATACGTGTATCACTAATTGCCATTTTGACTCCGCTCGCCCCACATCCATTCTGGCCTGCTTTTAGTAACAGCTATTGCAAGAACCACTAGAGCTTGGACTTGGTGATTTATATCACCTGAAAGCAGCTGGGAAACCCTGTTTTCACATATTATAAAGCATTAGCCTCTGACCCTACGGGTTTGTGATGTATTGGCCGTTAAAAGCATGCTAGAGCTGACACGTGTAGGGGAAGGAATGTGCGAAAGTAATCAGAGTGATAGAGCAATCATATTTCAGAGCTGGGGCGTCAGCTGATTTTCAAACAGCAAAGTTGAGGGGCTGATGGAGAGATTTTCAAAGCTAATAATAGGGGGAAAAAAAAAAGCTAAGAGGTGGATGACACCCATGACCCATGTTGATGTGTTAGTGTTCAGGTTACCATGACATTCTCCATTTTTTGAAAGACCTAGAGAATGCAGGAGTCCTGAGACATCAAAATGTTTCATGATGTTTGTAGAAACACCAAAACCCATAGAGAATTACCTTCTTTCTAAATAATATTGTATATCTACATGGCCAATGATCTGAGAAAGAACCAAACGCAAAGCTTTTGTCGGGGTGGGAAAGTCGATTGCTCAGGTAAAACATTGGACTTGAGGATTGATTCTGTTTCCAGCAGATGCCAGCTTCACCTTGGACTTCAGGGTGAGGACTTGACTTCAGGGTGAGGACTTGACTTCAGGGTGAGTACAGGTAGCCCCTGTACCCCTTGTACCTCTGCCCAACATCCAGCATGGGCAAGGCTATTGAGTACCAGAAGTTGGAGCTTCACCAATACCCAAGCAGATGCTGTGTTCCGTAGCTTGATTTAACAAGCTCCCGGGAGCTTAAGATCTAATTCTGAATTTGTAAAGGATATTTTAGCAGGGGAAAGCTACAGTTGTATTTCATTACGGTGCAAAGCCTGGAAATAGCAATCCTATACTGAAGCATTTGTGTTAACACTGTCGTGAAAATAGATTCTTAACGACTTGCTGACAATACCGGCCATTCATAGGAGGAGAAGGTGTCAGGCTATTCGAGGAAACTTTTAAATGTTATTCTGTGTTCTCTACTACAAATATAGTTTAAAATCTAGTGCACCACAAATGAATCCTGTCGCCAACCTCTAGGAAACATTTCCCATCTTCAGGCAGTGTTTTATGGTATTTGCGGTAACATGGTATAGCTCAGAGAAAATGTCATAGGAGAGAGCAGGCTTCTAACTCGGGTTTGTGGAGAAACAAATGAGATTGGGTTCTTTTCCGCTCTCAATCCTGACTGATGAGTAGAGTTTGAATTCCTGGTTTGCACTGTGCGCTCAATAGCTGAGTGTGTACATATACAAAAAAATTAACCTATTCATTTGATAAACAATATTCAGGAGGAAAAAAGCCACTCCATTTACTTGCTCTGGATGCACGTATATGTTTGTGTCTTTTGCTTTATGTAGTTCTGTGTTCTGGGACTGTGATTACTCTGGGAGTGCTGAAGAAGATCTCGAATGCAGTGAGCACAAGTCTAATTATTTTGTTCACTAGAGGCAATAATTGGCTTGTTCAGAAGTAATGAGATAATTCAGATGTAAATTCATTTTTGAGAGGGGAATTTTAATAATGGATAATCTAGGAAATTATATCATGAATGAAAGAATATTTTGTTTGTAAAAGAAACAAGTAATGTAACTACAGAAGGTTAGGGCCGTTTCAACTAATTCACAGCTGGAAACGAAATCTGGGAGATTGCTTTTGACTGCTGTATCAATGCGATATGCTCGGAGATGTTAGCACTGGCTTTTTAACAAGACTATTATCCGGTGAATAAGGAGCTACAGCATTCGCAGAACTTCTCTGTGGACAGGGTTGGTGTTTGTGGAGATGAACTTTATGATGAGAGTACACGAGTAGTCGTACTACATTTAAACCTTACGGAAATGTTTTAGTGAACAGCATCCAGGCCTGAGCAGTTGTGTGTTCTGATTTTTTTCCTTAAGTTTTTCTTTAGCATTCCTGTGAATGTCCTTCAGGCAATTTTGGTGAGCCAGTATGTGTTTCCCTTCAGAAACAGAGTTTGCTAGTAGCCGTCTGATTTTGAAGGGGTGGGGTTGGCTTCATAATTTCATTTTTCTAATTCTCAGGCAAAACTTCTCTGTCCTGTTCCCAGATCTAGTGCTGGCTTGCTTTGGAGCTTCTGATAAGTCTTCATGCCTTGTACTCTCAGTCTTTGGGTCCTAAATCACAGAATTACAGAATAGAAAGGGTTGGAAGAGACCTCGGGAGATCATCCAGTCCAACCCTCCTGCTCAAGCAGGGTCACCCAGAGCAGGTTGCACAGGACATCGTCCAGGCGGGCTTTGAATATCTCCAGAGAAGGAGACTCCACAACTCCCCTGGTTGTGGACCCCTGGTTAAAGCTAAGTGCTGATGCCCAAAGAAGTCCCTAGGAGCTATGAAAGTGAATACGAAGCAGCGTGTATAGGTACGTTAACATTTTAAATCTGGCTCTTTTGTCTGTTAATTTAGGGATTTACACAAATAGAGACGTGTTCTGAGGTGAGAGACCTTCAAATGGGTAGAACGCAATACATGACTTAACGAACATGTTACGTGCCATCCAGGCATGTGTGGGCAGGAAAATGGGTAGAGATCAGAGGGGGAAGCAACACCTGGCAGGTGGGACCAAGCTGGGGGGGATTTCCTTGCGCTTCTAGAAAGCAGATTTAAAGAGAGAGCATGTGGAATGGCTTAGTCATCGTAGGAGCATGCGGACAAATCAAAAATAGACGATTTGAGCAGTGGGAGGAAGGTTTGAGGTGATGAGCCTCGTTGAAGGACCCTGGATTTCATCGTTGAACACCCTTTGTTGGCTTTCTTTAGCAGCCTTCTGCTGCTTTCCTTTCGTTGTCCTTTGTCTCACCCTCTTCTTTCTTTTTGCTTCTGAAATATCTGAGCTGCAAGTTATATGTCAAGCCCTTCTGGTTTGTCCTGTGCTGAAGAGCTATGGCTAATTTTAATCAAGCCTGAACTGCCATTCCAGATCATCAATGTCACATTAGCGTCATTCCGGTTCATCAATGTCACATTAACAGTAAATCTGAACTCCCTGATTATTAAAGTGGATGGAAATCACAGCTCTGTGTGTGGCCAAATAGCTACTCATCAACAGGGTTTTAGATGGGGCCTGATAGTTTAATGCAGGCCCTAATCAAGGGCTCGTAACTGTTTTCTCTGCTGGTTTTTATCCTCGTGCTATTGAATTGCATTAACACGTGCACATATTCCCTATTTTTGTTTAACACACGCACTATCAGGGCGGGAGCAGAAACCTGGTTTTAGGCTGAAGCATTTGTCATATTAATGGCTTAGGCCCTCAATGTTAATGAGACAAAGTGTTTAAGGATTGCTATTTAAGACTGTGAAGATTGGGAAGGTGGGAAATCATTAAGGAGGGAGGGAGTATGAACTGTGTTTAGTGCAGAGAGCCATGTGTCAGAGCACTGCCTGTTTTATCCCTGGGATAAATCTTCATTGCATCGTTAACCTGCATTTTGTTTAATTATTCCCTCTATTTCTTCCCTTTTCCCTGTGCTCTCTACTTGCATCTCTACCTCGCTCACATCCCCCAAGTCTTGTACTCGTTTTGACCCAAACAAGCAGTCCGGTCATATTTACAAACTATAGGTTAGGTGTGAATTTGTTTCAGGGTGATGAACACTTTGCTCTGAAGGTACAAGCTAAAGCTTTCGGGTTTCCAGTCCAGCCTTCCCATCATTACTTCTGTGGGCTCACAGGATAGACAAGAGCTTCCACGATTCAGCAGAAAGCGTGTTTTGGCAGGAGCGATGGTGGGATGTGATTTTGGAAGCGTAAGCGATGCTCAGGTGCGTGCAGAACTGCTGGGAAGGACCCTGGCTCTGGAACCCAACACTGATGCCTCCAACCATGCACATGCTTGTAGAAACACAGCCTGTGCCTCACATTTCTTTGTCAGAAGTTGTGTGTTGCTCTGTGCATGTACAGATCAAATATCCCCCCACACCTACAATAACCAGTGAATGTCCTTGGACATGATATTGTATAGAAAAAAAAGCCCTGAATATTTTTTTTTTTTTTTTTTTTTGTGAATTACAAGCATGAATGCAAAGCATGATCATAAAATCTTACAGCTGCTGTTATCATGGAATCATAGAATCATAGAATGTTTTGGGTTGGAAGGGACCCCTAGAGGTCACCCAGTCCAACCCCCCTGCAGGAGCAGGGACACCTTTAACCAGATCAGGTTGCTCAGAGCCCCGTCCAACCTGGCCTGGAATGTTCCCAGGGATGGGGCCTCCACCACCTCTCTGGGCAACCCCTGCCAGTGTTTCATCACCCTCAGTGTAAAGAATTTCTTCCTTATATCCAGTCTAAACCTACCCTGGTTTAGTTTAAAACCATCCCCCCTTGTCCTGACACAGCTGGCCCTACTAGAAAGATTTTCCCCGTCTTTCCTGTAGGCTCCTTTTAAGCACTGAAAGGCTGCAATCAGCTCTCCCCGCAGCCTTCTCTTCTCCAGGCTGAACACCCCCAACTCCCTCAGCCTGTCCTCATAGCAGAGGTGCTCCAGCCCTCGGATCATTTTAGTAGCCCTCCTCTGGCCCCGCTCCAACAGTCCATGTCCTTCTTGTGCTGAGGGCTCCAGAGCTGGATGCAGGGCTCCAGGTGAGGTCTCACCAGAGCAGAGGGGCAGAATCCCCTCTCTCGACCTGCTGGCCACGCTTCTCCTGATGCAGCCCAGGGTACGGTTGGCCTTCTGGGCCTCCAGCGCACATTGCCGGCTCATGCCCAGCTTTTCATCCACCAGCACCCCCAAGTCCCTCTCGGCAGGGCTGCTCTCGATCCTTTCTTCCCCCAGCCTGTACTGATACTGGGGGTTGCCCCGACCCAGGTGCAGGACCTTGCTATTCATCAAATCTTCCAGTGCCCTAATGAATTCAGAGGTGGCACTTGCCTACCTGTGGGCCCACCACATCTCCTTTAAAGAATAATTTGCTTTTCCTCTATTTGGCATTTTTATTTATTATGTAAGCACAAAAGGTTCCAGTCCAGTGCAAGGAGCATTCTGGTAATTTATTAGTAATTTGCTGAAATTGGAATTTAACCAGCAGTGGTGCCCAGTAGCATAACAGGAGTCAGAAATGACAGAATATCATGGTTTAACCCCAGTCGGCAAGCAAGCCCCACGCAGCCGCTCGCTCGCTCCCCCCTGGTGGGATGGGGGAGAGAATCAGAAGGGCAAAAGTGAAAAAAACTTGTGGGTTGAGATAAGAACAGTTTAATACTTGAAAAAAAAAAAAATAAATAGAAGAATATATGAAGTAAGGTGATGCATGATGCAATTTCTCACCACCCGCCAACCAATGCCCAGCCAGTCCCCAGGCAGCAGCCCCCTGGCCAACTTTCCCCTAATTTATATACTGAGCATGACGTCATACTGTCTAGAATAGCCCATTGGCCAGTTTGGGTCAGCTGTCCTGACTGTGCCCCCTCCCAGCTTCTTGTGCATCTCCAGCCTTCTCAGTTGGTAGAACTTGAGAAGCTGGAAAGTCCTCGACTTAATGTAAGCAACAACTAAAATGTCAGCATTATTCTCATGTTAAATCCAAACCACAGCACTATACCACAGCATTTTATTCCTAAAAACTGGATCTCCTGTGCAGGTCCCCTGGCATACTTTGTTTTATGGCAAAACCGGCTTTCAGAAGGATTTGGACTGTTTTCTTCCCTTTCTCAAAAACTACTTCTGCTGTATTGCCCCGTGTGATGGGTTGACCCTGGCTGGACACCAGGGGCCCACCAAAGCCACTCTATCACTCCCCTCTTCAGCAGGACAGGGGATACAAAAATATATCGAAAGGCTCGTGGGTCGAGATAAGGACAGGGAGAGATCATTCGCCAGTTACCATCATTGGCAAAACAGACTCAACTTCATAAAATTAATTTAATTTATTATCAACCAAAATCAGAGGAGAGGACAAAAACTCCTAGATCTTAAAACACCTTCCCCTCGCTCCTTCCTTCTTCCTGGGCTCAACTTCACTCCCAGTTTCTCTACCTACTCCCCCCCAGCGGCGCAGGGGGACAGGAATGGGTGCTGGGGTCAGTTCATCACACGTTGTCTCTGCCGCTTCTTCCTAGGGAGAGGACTCTTCCCCTGCTCATGTGTGGGGTCCCTCCAGCCAGCTCCCCCCCGGGAGACTGCTCCAGCATTGAGTCCCCTGCAGGGTCACAAGTTCTGCCGGCAAACCTGCTTCAGTGTGGGCTCCTCCCACCATGGGTCTGCAAAGTCTTGCCAGGAACCTGATCTGGCGCAGGCTTCCCACGGGGTCACAGCCTCCTTCCTTTGGGCATCCACCCGCTCCAGCATGGGGTCCTCCACGGGCTACGGTGGAATCCCCGGCCGGGGGGGGAGCCTGCCCCACCATGGTCTTCACCACGGGCTGCAGGGGAATCTCTGCTCCGGTGCCTGGAGCTCCTCCCTCCTTCTTCACTGACCTTGGTGTCTGCAGGGCTGTTTTCTCTTGCATCCTCTCACTTCTCTTCTCTCTCCAGCTACTGAGCCGCAGCAGGTTTTTTTCCTTCTTGAATATGTTATCACAGAGGCGCTTCCACCATTGCTGATTGTCTTGGCCTTGGCCTTGGAAAACTTTGAGTAGCTTCTCACAGAAGCCACCCCTGTAGCACCCCCACTACCAAGACCTTGCCACACAAACCCAATACACCCCTCATGATGACAGCATCAATGTATTGCAGGTGTTCCAGAGCCTCACCCCGTTCCAGTGCTGTCTGGATCAGTCCATGGCAAATGGTAGGGCTGTGTTTCCACCCCTGGGGCAGTCGATTCCAGGTGTACTGGATGCCCCTCCAAGTGAAAGCAAACTGTGGCCTGCACTCTGCTGCCAAAGGGACTGAGAAAAACAGATTAACGATTATCAATTGTGGCACACCGCTTGGCTGCCTTTGACTCCAGTTCGTATTGATGTTCCAGCATGTCTGGCACGGCAGCACTCAGTGTCGGAGTGACTTCATTCAGGCTGCAATAGACTACTGTCAATCTCCACTCTCTGTTAGACTTTCACGCTGGCCGTGTGGGACTGTTCAAGGGTGAGTGAGTCTTGCTGATCACTCCTTGGATCTCCAGTCAACGAATCAGCTTATGGATGGGAATCAAGGAGTCTTGGTTGGTGCGATATTGCTGCCAGTGCACCGTTGTGGTGGCAATCGGTACATGTTGTTCTTCAACCCTCAGGAACCCCACAACAGAAGAGTCCTTCGAGAGACTGAGCAAGGTAGACAGCTGCCTATTTTCCTCTGTTTCCAGTGCAGCTATACCAAAAGTCCACAGTACCCTTTTAGGTCCTTGAAATGCCCTCTCCTGAGGTAGTCTAAGCCAAGGATGCATGGAGCCTCAGGGCCAATCCCAACGGGGTGCTTTTGGTGCGCTGCCCATCTGTAGCTTGATGGCATTAGTGTGCACTGTGCACCAGTGTCCACTAGAACTTGATACTTCTGTGGGTTTGATGTGTCAGGCCATCAAATCCACCCAGTCCAGTAAACCCGGTTGTCCCTTTCCTCCACCTGGCTGGAGGCAGGGCCCTTCTAGTCCTGGTCATAGTATTTGTTACTCATTTCTTGTAAAAACGAGTCAGGAGTTCCTTTGTTAGGATCAGAAGTAAGATCAGCCTTTCTACTCTGTCTGAGGAACTGCCCACTGGAAACTGGAGCAGCAAGTTTCCTGGAAGAACCCTCTTTTATGATTGTTCTTCCTTGCAACTCACATATCCATGCCTCTAGGGTCAGAATAGATTTTCCATCCCACTTCCTCATGTCCTCTCCATGGTCATGCAGGTAAAACCATAGGTTGTCCCATGATGTGTGCCCTCTATATCCTCCCTCTTGAGCAGAAGGATGCTGCCTCCTAATGGCTGAGATACTGGTCCATAGAGGTGGAGAGTAGGACCTATCCTCTTCAACTTGCTGGACCTTCTGGGACAGTTTCTCCACAGCTGAGATGAGGGAGGAGGAGAGATTTTCTTCCTATTGCCAGAGTTGGCCAGCCAATTCGTCTACCTTTTGTCCCTCTCCACCTTTCCAGGTCATTACTGCCAATGAGTTGGCATACCACGATGGTGCACTCCGTACCAACTTCCACCACGTGGGTCGTGTGCACCTGACTTCATCTGGATCTTTGGATAACTGCTTGTTGTCCAGGTCACTATAAATCACCTCCAGCATGGCTAATTCCCTCAGGTACTGGATACCTCTCTCCACAGTGGTCCACTTGCCTGGGCAATATATAACATCTTCCTTGAAAGGGATGCCTTTCCTTCATGCCTGACAAGCTGGCTGAGGGCTTGTGCCCCTTTTCCAATGTCTTTGTCAATGCCCACTTCCCTGGAGAAAGCTACCAGCTGCTTGACTTCTCTACCCTCTGTTTCCAGGCTACTGGCCCCATTATCCCAGCATTGGAGCAGCCAGGTGACAATGCGCTCACCTGGACGACAGCTGAAATATTTTTACATATCTTGCAGCTCACTCAAGAATAGGGATCGGGTGGGTTTCCATCTCATTTACAAGTTTTTCCTCTTTCTCCTCGTCTTCTTCTGATGGCCTTGCTTTTTCATCCTCCCTTTCTAAATGAGATGACTTTTGCTTCCAAGATTTCTTCTTGTGTATAGGGGCGACTGATACTGGTGTAGGTTGGTTCCCTGGTTCAGCCGCAGTGCTGGTCGCCGGGTTTGGAGTAGTGCCTGTTGTTTTGTCGTTGGACCCAGAGACCTTCTCTTCCCCTTGAGGGTACCAAATAGCATTGACCAGGACTCTGTAGGCATGGGCCAGGCCCCAGTACCTTGCAGTGATTTGTGTCTCTCTGGCATTGCCAGGCTGACAGCAAACTTTTTTCCAAATTTTTACTAATTTTTCAGGATTCTACACTTGTTCAGGGGTGAAGTTCCAAAACATTGGAGGTGTCCACCGTCCTAGGCATTTGCCCATGCTATCCCACGCACCCTGCCACTCTTAACTATCAGCTGTTGACCAGCAGTTCCAAGGCTGGAGTGGAGTCGGGAAGGCCTAAAAATGAGTGTAACTGAGCAGAGGGATGACCTACGGACAGATAGATATACAGCATTTTCCTTTCTCAGCGTGTATTTTATATCTTTCATGTTGTGAGGTGTTACGGAGTTGTGGTTGTAGGAAAATCACTGTTACAAAAGGCAGGTTGTTCTTGAAGGGTAAATAATGTGGTGGTACCTGTTTGTCTAAGGCTTTAATTGAACCCAGAATCCTTCTGTAAGTTTTCTGGCTTCTAAATCATTACGATACGCTTCTTTTTTGTAAGCTGCGTCATGCTTATAGATTGAAAACGAAACAACTTTACCTTTTTCTTATGATAAAAACCTATGCTGGAAAAAAAATCAGTTTATCAATGAATTCTTGCTGAGATTTTCCCCAAACTGCCACACAGGGGAAATGAAAAGCAATGACACAATTTACAAACAAGAGTAATTTCAGTTGTTTATACACAATTACATCTCTGCTCCCCAAGGAAACTGTTCAAGGAACATTGTGAGTTTAAGAACAGCTTTATTTTTATAAACACTTTTTTTTTTTAATTGCTGAGTTGAAGTTGTGTTTATTACCAAAAATTCCCAAGGCTTTTTACAAACAGTGCAATCTCCTTAACACAGGCACGATTTAGTTACCGTTTTTTCAACCTTCTGGTTATAGTTGGTTTTTCTCATCTCTCTTCTTAAACTCATTCAGTCTCTGAGTTCCCATACATTATGCAAACTATCCCTGTTTTCTCCAGACCATTTCCAGCTTTATAAATTAACAAAACTGAAAGTTAAAAAAAAGCTTTCCTCTTAAATACTGTCCTCGTGTAAGGGCTTTTAAAGTATTATAGAAATATTCCTAATTAGTCAGTGTAAGCCTTGTGTAAAGTGCCTTAATATTAAGTTGATATTACAGAATAATAAAAGGAGGAAGAGAGAGGGGTTTTCCTTCATTTATGTGCAGTATTGTATTGCATAGCCCAACTCTTTCAGGTGACTTGGATGTGTCCTGATCCACGACATCCAAGGGATCTCATCACCACGTACAAATATCTCAAAGGTGGGTGTCACGAGGACGGAGCCAGACTCTTCTCAGTGGTGCCCAGCGCCAGGACAAGGGGCAGTGGGCACAAACTGAAGCAGAAGAGGTTCCAGTTGAACGTGAAGAAGAACTACTTTACTTTGAGGGTGCCAAGCCCAGGCTGCCCAGGGGGACTGTGGAGTCTCCTTCTCTGGAGATATTCAACCCCCACCTGGATGCTGTCCTGTGCCCCCTGCTCTGGGTGACCCTGCTTGAGCAGGAGGGTTGGACTGGGTGAGTTCCTGAGGTCCCTTCCAACCCCTGCCAGTCTGGGATTCTGTGATTCTGTGGATTCGTGGTGGATTTTGCAAACCCCACAGCTTCTCTGCATGGGTTAAACTGCTTCCATACTTTGTCGGGTACAAAATCCTTCATTTTGGGGTCGATTACTCTGAGGTTATGGACAGTTCCTGCTTGCTTTCTCTGACTTTTGTTTATTTGATTTTCCTTTGTAAAGGTTCCTGCCTTCTGTGTCTTCCTTTGTAGGCTTTTTGCCTGGAAAAAGGTTGAACTGAAGGGAGACTCTTGGTTTCTCTCTTCATTCCACCTTGTAGCATTCCCCTCTCTTGCTCCAGCATTTTGCCGTTCACCTAGGGTCCAAGTTTCCCAGGTGAGGATTAACCCATACCCCATGTTAGTAGCAGAGGGAGGAGGAGGAGGAGGAGGAGGATGGTAATGCAGCCTCCACTGCTGGAGGAAGATCCCTGGATATATCTGATCCGGCAGGCAGTGAATGGATGGACTCCCCTGGCTTAGCATGCAATTTCTTGAATTCCCTTTGAAACCCTTCCCAAAGGATTCGGTAGGGTTGTGATCTATTTTTGGTATGGCTGTCCTGAAAGGAATCAAGTGATGCTACCCATCAGTAATCTAGGAGCTCTTTTATATAGAGCTGCTAAAAGCAGCCATGTAGGACAAGCCAGCAGCCATCGTATGCTTTGCTTCCTCCTTCCTATTCTGTCGCCCTGAATATGGTACTTGGGGAAAAGCTGAGTACAAGCTCGTGTCTGTGGTCGGGTAAGAATATAGGATGATACCAACCACTCAATTCATTTCAGGACCAGCGGCAGTTTCTTAAATCTCGAGCGAGCTGAAAAACCAGCGTCTCTCTGTTTTCTTTCACCCCAGTCTCTCTAATCCTTTCAGCATGTGCATAAATGGATTTCTTGCAAAACGCTTTTTGGCCCAATGACCTATCTGAGTGATTTCCACCAAACACTCGTTACCCCTTTGTGCGAAAGCCATTTCCCCAAATTCTCTGATTTCACTATCTTGATTTCTGAGTGCCTGTTTCATTTTTCTTTTTTTCTTTGCCATTAACAGGAATTTCTGAATACGTCTCCTTGCAACAAATTAAATGAGGTTACAGCTCAGTGTCCCATCTGCACAAGAGCTTCAGCTCTGCTTTGTGTCTTGAATCTTTGAACTTTGGCTTTGTCCTTTTGGTTGTTTTTCTCTGAATGCTTTGGCATGAGGACAAAATTAAAAAGCACTTAGCTGCTGCTGAATGGTAGGTGATGTTGAACCCCATTCTTGAAATGGAAATTAAAGCCCTGTCTTTTTTACATTCCTTTTCTTAAGCAACAGGATATTGATCCGCTGGGTTGAAGTCTTTAAAAAAAAATGCTCTGTTATCTTCCCAGTTTATTTTTCTGGAGGAGCATGTTTTAGTTATCTTTGGGTTTCGCAATATGAAAGAACATGGAGGTCAGATTTAGGGGGATAAATCTTGTGCTTCATTCTGTGCTTTCTTATTCTGCCTTGTACCGGTGATAAAAGGGAGGGGATCTGAAGCCGAGCTTTGTCTGAAAGTTTTTTAGCTGTGAAAAAGGTGCCCGTTAAATGCCTATTTGAGATTAAAGTGAGATGCATGAAAACCATTGATGTGTTAAGCCCAAGCAACCAAGTTTAGTTCCTAGTTTGAGTTTCACTGTCTTGTATTACGGTTAGGCACAAATCTTTTTGCGGGATCTTTGTCCAAGCGTTGCGCCAACTCTTCCGCACGCTCCTGTTCTTCTGTTCGCTCATCCGTGGGAGCGAGGGTGGGAGCTTGCAGGAGTTGGCCCCGATTCCTGAGTTGTGGTGACTTTATAGTGGCTGTTCATAGCAGCAAGCCTAAGCTCTGGGAGCTGGTATCTGCGGAGTGGTGTTGCAAAGGGACCCTAGAAGTGCTTACTGCTAACAAACAGCAGATTAAAATCCTCCATGATTTGGCTCTGTCACTCTCTGCCCAGCTCTGGGAGCTTTCACATTAGTGAAAGAGGAAAAATTGGCTCCTCTACACTTGATGGCTCCTACAGTATTTTGCATGCCTTCTGTAGCATGGGATTAAAATTTAAATACTCGAGGTCAGTCGGAGAAAGAAGTATTGCGACGTCCCTCGGTTGTTCTGCGATCTTATCCCAGTATTCTGTCACATGCTGATACGGTGCCAAAGCATATGGATCTCCATATGGTGACTCTTTCTGGTTTTCTACCACCTGTAGTCAAGCTGATTTTCAGTCACTGAATTTGCCCAAGAGATAAAGCAAAATAGGTACAGCAGCAAAATAAGACCGCAGTGGTAAAGACTGAAGTTTTATGTGACTTGCTGGTGTTACAGTAATTACTAGAAGAAGGAAAAAAAAAAATAAAACAAATGGATTTAATGAGCGTGTCAGTAATCCAGGAACAAGTGTTTCCAACACCTCATTAGTGGGGGTGAGATGGGCTCCGTACACTTTCTTGTCTCTAAAGAGACAAAATAATTTTTGTTTTGATTTAGCTTCTGTGAGAAGATGGAATTAAAGCAGGTTGACTGTCTTTAAAAGTAACACTGCTAACTGGTTTACATGTGTTTTTGTGGTTCAGAAATAATGATATCACATAACATTTACAGTTTTGAATTATAAAAAACCAAAGAAAATACGTCCCGTGAACGATTTGCCATAGCTTTATTCTGTTAAGGTGAGTTTCTTTAAAATACAACAATAACATATAAAATGATGTATGTGTATATATGTCAAGCTGCATAGCACTGGGCTTTCTATTGGTGCGTAGAAAGGGGTTGATAACCCACCAATGTTTTGGCCACTGCTGAGCAGTGCTCGAACAGCATCAAGGCTGTGTCTCCAACATTCCCCACCACCCCCAGTGGGCTGGAAGGGGGCAAGATCTTGGGAGGGGACTTAGCCGAGACACCTGACCCAAACCAACCAAAGGGATATTCCATACCATATGACGTCAGCTCAGATATAAAAACTAAGGAAAAAGGAAAGGGGGTGTGTGCATTCATCTTTTATGATGTTTTGTCTTCTGGAGCAACAACTATGCGTACTGAAGCCCTGCTTCCCGGGAAGTGGCTGGACATCACCTGCTAATGGGAAGTAGAGAATAAAATCTTGCTTTCCTTTTGCTACCGCGCGCTGCCTTTACTTTTGCTTTTTTTATTAGAATGCCTTTATCTTGACCCATGAATTCTTTTCCATCTCATTCTCTGCCTGTCCTGCTGAAGAGGGGAGCGATAGAGTGGCTTGGTGGCACCTGGTGTCCACCCAGGGTCAACCCACCACAATATATGTATATTTAACTTTTTTTTTTATCTCAGCTTGTTTTCAAGCAGCTGTGTTACTGCTTTGGATGATGGAAAGACATACAGTTGTATCACAGTTAATTGACTTATCCAATAGCAAGGTGATGGAGTAAGTATACACCCTCATTATGTTTTACTGGGCTTGCCAGTAATTCTTATTGGCAGAGTGTTGAGTAAAGAGGGAGTAAGTAATATTAAAACACTCCTATGCTGGCACGTGCCTCCCCAGATGTCAGTAAGCAAATACACGAGGCTCGTGCTGGTTCATCACATCTTTTGAACAGTTTTGGCCAACCCACCATCTGTAGTTAAGTAAAATGTTCTTCTGCAGTGCCTGTAGGATGAGTCCTCCCAGGTTTGGGGCCTTCCTCACTGCTGGGGGGTCAGATCTAGCTTATCCATATGCTGTCCAGGGGTGTAAAAAGCAGATGCACAGTGTCTGGTTCTGGCTAGCGTGACCCCTCATCTTCAAAGGCCAGAGTAAAGGATACAATTTGGGACTACTTTTCTTCAGTCAACTATGTTTTCTAATACTTCTAGATCTTCTCTAGATAGGAAGACCTGTAGAGGTCTCCTCTCTTTTTTTATTGTTACCAACATACTGCTTTGTCTCCTGCTGCTTTCCATAGATTGCTTTTCACATCCATATAGATTGTTCTTGTGATATTGTGGGGATGGCATAGCTGTTTCATGTTTTTAGGACTGACTGTTTCAATTCTTCCATTGATAGCTCGTGATAACGGTACCATCCAGCTTTGCAAAAATCCTTCTGTGTTCATCACTCGCATTTTAACTACGCATCTACTCATTCCATGTTAGATCCTGCCCAAAATTCCTTGCCATTTTACCCATACCTTAGGGATAAGCAATGTGCTGCCTGAATGGAAAGGATTTTTTTTTTTTTCCTCACTGGTGAGGCCACACCTCGACTGCTGGGTTCAGTGTTGGGCCCCTCACTACAGGAAAGATGTTGCATTGCTGGAGCATGTCCAGAGAAGGGCAGCGGAGTTGGGGAGGGGTCTGGAGCCCCAGGCTGCTGGGGAGCGGCTGGGGGAGCTGGGGGGGTTCAGCCTGGAGCAGAGGAGGCTGAGGGGAGCCCTCATCGCTGCCTACAAGTGCCTGAGAGGAGGGGGGAGCCAGGGGGGTCGGGCTCTGCTCCCAGGGAAGGGGCGATGGGGCGAGGGGAAACGGCCTCAAGTTGTGCCAGGGCAGGGTTGGGTTGGCCCTGGGGAACAATTCCTTCCCCAAAGGGCTGTCAGGGGCTGGAAGGGGCTGCCCAGGGAAGGGGTCGAGTCCCCAGCCCTGGGGGGATTTAACAGCCGGGCAGAGGCGGTGCTGAGGGCCAGGGTTTGGGGGTGGGATGGCAGGGTTAGGGGAACGGTTGGGCTTGATGATCTTAAAGGTATTTTCCAACCCAAATGATTCTATAATTCTGTGATTTTAAGTGGCTTTAGATATTCTTGCCATATTTACCTTTCCACACTTATATATCCAGAAAGAATTCCAGTAACAACTTCTAAAGTGATTGTGCAGTTGGGTGATCTTGATTGTTTTCAGTGATGCTCCAAGGCTCTGCATAGTAGGGAGCAGGACTTCAAAGTTCTTACAGAGACAGCTGTGACAACGATAAAGCTTTGGTTGACATTTTGGTAAAGGATTTTTAAATGGGAGCTTTCCTTGATCTGTGCAGCTTTTTCCTTGGTCCTACAGTCTCCTGTAGGCAAGGACAATTTACCTGATTCACCAGGGTAGATGTAAACCGCTGCATTAACCAGCTGTAATTCTCATGTCTTCCCCTTGTCTTTTAATATGCGCAGGAATTGTATCTTCTAGACAGATAAGAGTTTGAATATGACTGAATTACATGAGTGTTGGTAGAACTCCTTGCCACTAGGGCATGATGCCATCTTCTTTGCTTCTCACTTGTGGAGGGAGGGAGTATTTGGGTTCTAGCCTGTGGGTGCCAAACCTTGCATTTACACCCCAATCGCTAGATCCAGCGATGTGTTTAGGTGCTCCAGAAAAAGAGACTGACCTTCTGAGTAGGATATAAGCTCTTTGCTTCATCTTTTCCCTAGAAGAGTTCCTCCATCTTCATCATCACAACTGTTTATGCTGGCAACTAAAAATGTCTTCTAGTGATCAACCACTGTCTCCTGTGGTGCTTCCTTTCTGTTATCTTTTTTTAAAATGTTTTACTTCATTTCTTTCCTCAATGGAGGGTATTTATTTTGTGAGTCAGCTTAAATGCAGAAGCTGTGAGAAACTGTATTTGTGTTCCATGAAGTGTAATACGTAGAGTAAAATGGAGCTAAATGTGGTCTGCCAATAACTGACGTGGGTAAATATGGTTGAGATGCATTTGTATCGTCTGTTACTGGGATGAATAGCACCAAACCTCAGTTTTGGGGGTTCCAGATCTGTTTGTGGTTTTTTTTTTCTTGTCTAAGTGGGTTTTCCTTCGTGGAACCAAGTTTAGAATTGGGATGGACAGGTTACCTTGACAGAACAAGAGCCCACCCAAGTCCTTATCCTTCTACCCAAAGGAAGCTTATAGAATCATAGAATCGTTTAGGTTGGAAAAGACCTCTAAGATCATCAAGCCCAACTGTTCCCCTAACCCTGCCATCCCACCCCCAAACCCTGGCCCTAAGCACCTCGTCTGCCCGGCTGTTAAATCCCCCCAGGGATGGGGACTCGACCCCTTCCCTGGGCAGCCCCCTCCAGAGCCTGACAACCCTTTCTGTGAAGAAATTTTTCCTAATGTCCAACCTAAACCTGCCCTGGTGCAACTTCAGACCATTTCCCCTCGTCCCATTGCCCGTTACCAGGGAGAAGAGGCCGACCCCCACCTCGCTACCCTCTCCTGCCAGGGAGTTGTAGAGGAAGCTTGGTATGGGAAGTCTTTGAAACAAGCAGAGGTAAAAGAGAGGCCAATTTCTGCCAAATATATATAATTTGCTAACACTAGCAGTTAGGTTCTCTGTGCTGGTGCTGTTACAACACGGTGTTGCACTGGTATGAGATGTTAAGCATTGGGATGTGATCTGGTTCCCGTCTTAGCAGGGGTTTATATATATATATATATATATGATTTATATATATATATATATGATTCTATGATTTTTTATATATATATATCTCTCCCATACTTAATTTTTAATTTTTTTTTTGGTAAATCATGCATGATTTTGCAATACTTTGTCCTTTTGGTACTGTATTATATTTCTTAGGTTTTGTTCTGGTGTCCGGACTGCTGTGAGAGAGAGAGGTATGCAAAATTTTGTAACCCAAGGGAAGAAGTGCCAAAGATCTGAAGTTCTGGTTTTTGCTTTCCAGAACTCCTTGCAGCTGGCGTTTAAATCACGCCGCAGATGCTAACTCTGTGCAGCAGATACTTGTCTGTATAAGACAGTTTTTAATGTCGATTGGATGGTGTTCAGGCTCGAAATGATGAAGGCAGTTTAAAGAGTTGAATGTAATAGGTAACGACTTCAGGACAAATCAGAAGAGATTTGCTTTTGCTATGTCTACGCAATTCTTTGGTGAGGGCCTTTCTTCCCAAGTAACCGCATGTGGAATGGAAAAATTCAAACGTGCACATTTACTTTGTTACCTCTTATTTTATCTAAGAGCCACAGCTTTTCTTTTCAGTTCTGGCTAGAAGAACAGTTTCACTTACATACTGAAAATACCGTATTTTTACGTGTTCTTTGGGGCTGAGCGTACTCAAGAGCTTGGGGATCGGTGTTGAGTTTTCTGCCTACTGGAAGAGAGAGAAGTCCCATGAAATTAACTTTTTCTTTTGTTTTCTTTCCAACCAGTGTACCAAATATGCATTCCAGCCACCTCCTTAATGTTCCCCTAGCAGTTCAGTGTCCTCACTCCGTCTAGAGCGGACAGGTTTTAACGCACGTCCAGCTTGTGGAAAAGCAGCAAATTTTTCAATTCCCCTGGAAGAATTTCCTGAATGTTTTAGCTGCTCAGGATGAAAACAAGCACCGCATCTCTGAAGAATGTACCGGCTGGGGTGATTCTGTAAACGCTGCTCTGTCTGTGTGTGCGGCGGCACATCGTTAAGTCATTAAAATACAGACAGTTACCTGCACTCCCGCGCTTGCCACCAGATAGGTTCTTAATGGATTGTTGTAGCTTTAATGAAATCCAGTCTCGCTGAATCACTAAACTTGCTTGCTCCAAGAAGGCTCTTTACAGGGACCTGACAGATCACCTCGCCAGTGTTTCCAGACGTCCTGGCTCTCTAATTCTTCTCCATAACGAGTTTTGTGCTGCACGATAAAATATTCATGTTAAAATAGGTTCTAAAGTAATTATCTGCAGCCAGCAGTTGCCGGTGCAGTCATTTGCTGTTAGCTTGGCTCAAGTTAATGGCTTGTATTTCAGTACAAATAGTCCCTCCTGGCTGTTTCCTGTCACTGATTCTTATCCTAAATGGAATTTCCATATGTGTCTGGAGCTAATTCTTCTGACGTCCAAAGGAGCATTCTCCTTCTACTTCTGCGCGCCGTTTCTAAAGAGGAGGACGTGTTATGTATTATGCAGCTGCTGCAACTGCATTTTCCTTAGAAGCAATCGTCTTTTCTCTGCACACGCTGTGGTTGTACTCTGAGCTTTCTGTTACTCTCTGCATTTTTAGCAACAAAAAAGAAAAAAGACAAAAAAAAAAGAAAAAAAAAAAGGTGTTCTGCATACAGTGACCATTCTGTTTGGGTATTGAAGTTACCCAGGGAAAAAAAAGGGAAGAAAGCTAGGGATATATCATGGGAAGATACACAGGTAAAATAACCTCAACTTATATCTGGAGGTACCACATTAAACAGGCATCATTAGAAAATCCTGATTTTGAACTTAAAAGTGGCCTTAAGGAGGAATATGATCGATGGAGGCTGAATAAAATGGCGCTGGGTTTCAAAAGGGCTAATGACTTCTTTAGTTTTCAGTATTAGCTGTTTGTGGTAATCAAAAGCTTCAAGGTTTTTTCTCCCTCATTTTCTCAGAGACAAGTTTGTATTAAAAATATTGACAGATTTTAATCTCCTAATATTACCATATGTCCACATACCATAAAAAATGTCACTAAATGTATGAAAGTAATTTTGACTAATCACATGTCCGTATGCCTAATTGCTGGTGGGATCAAGGCCTGTGAGTACGAATATGGAAATAATTTAGAATGTATATATATATTTTTTTAAATCTTCATGTTTATAGCAAGTAATTTAAACAGCTTGCAGAAAGAAAAATCTGCTTTGGTCTATACTAATTTTTCCCCACATTAGTCCTAGCATGACTCTTGTAATCTGACATGTCTAAAAAATTCATTTAGACATTTAAATTTACTATAGATTCACAAGGCTGTGTTACAGAAGGAAGACAGACTCTTGCTACAAGTTTCTAAAGCTATTTGATACCTGAAAAGGTTATTCCACTTCATCAGACATACACGGACCGCATGCAATCGGGTTGATCTAATTCAGCTCCCCATGTACCCTCCCACCCCACCCCCCATGGATGCACCTTTAGATTGCTCTGTGGGAGCAGAGGGGATTCACCCAAGATCCTTTGGAAGGGAAATTTCTGCAAAATCATTGATGTTGCAGCATGTGAGAACCTCTCCATGGTCTGCACAGGTCACTCCACCTCGTGTGAATCTGCTCATTTTCTGACTCCTATGTGTTCTTTCTGTGGCATTTCACCATTAAACCAAGGTTATGAGCTTGGTGAGGCAGGGCACCATCTTTAGCTTTTTAAAAGCCTCTCTAAGGTCTTCTCATTTCTGGAATTTGAGCTTTAGTTCAACATAAGTTTGCAGACGACACCATGTTGGGCAGGAGTGTGGATCTGCTGGGGGGGAAGAGGGCTCTGCAGAGGGACCTGGCCAGGCTGGATCCATGGGCCCAGGCCAGTTGGGTGAGGGTCAACAAGGCCAAGGGCCGGGTCCTGCCCTGGGGTCACAACAACCCCACGCAGCGCTCCAGGCATGGGGCAGAGGGGCTGGAAAGCTGCCCGGTGGAAAAGGACCTGGGGGTGTCCGTCGAGAGGGGGGCTGAATATGAGCCAGCAGGGTGCCCAGGTGGCCAAGAGGGCCAGCGGCATCCTGGCTTGTATCAGGACTGGTGTGGCCAGCGGGCGGGGGGGGGGCGAGCCAGGGGGGGGGGGCCCCCCGGGGGGGGGGCCCCCCCCCCCGGGGGGGCTGGAGCGTGTCCAGAGAAGGGCAGCGGGCTGGGGGGGGCCTGCTGGGGAGCGGCTGGGGGAGCTGGGGGGGTTCAGCCTGGAGCAGAGGAGGCTGAGGGGAGCCCTCATCGCTGCCTACAACTGCCTGAGAGGAGGGGGGAGCCGGGGGGGTCGGGCTCTGCTCCCAGGGAAGGGGCGATGGGACGAGGGGCACCGGCCTCAAGTTGTGCCAGGGCAGGGTGAGGTTGGCCCTGGGGAACAATTCCTTCCCCAAAGGGCTGTCAGGGGCTGGAAGGGGCTGCCCAGGGAAGGGGTCGAGTCCCCAGCCCTGGGGGGATTTAACAGCCGGGCAGAGGCGGTGCTTAGGGCCAGGGTTTGGGGGTGGGATGGCAGGGTTAGGGGAAGAGTTGGGCTTGATGATCTTAAAGGTCTTTTCCAACCCAAATAATTCTATGATTCTATGAACAACGAGGAGGGAGGACGAAATGGAGGAAACAAAAGCAGAGCGAGGTAAAACTTGCAGCAGTTGAGAGACTCAGTTTACCGCCAGAACAACGTTACTCTGAATTATGCTGAATGGATTTTTATCAGTTTTTGATCCTTACTCATCAATGGAGCCATCAAATGACAAAATCCTCACCTTCCTGTTGCCATAAAATTTGGGGAAGATCTGTTGAGGTTTTATGGGTTACTTATGTACCTGACATGAATCTTAAATCTCTAATGGTTTAGAGAGGTAAGTAAAACTAATTGCATTGTCAGTTTATGTGTTGTACAGTGGTGCTTTTAGTGCATACACTTAGTGGGGTGCTGAAAAGAGGGGAGAAAATACTCTTTTATCTGTATACTATAAAGCTGTGAAAGTTTAATGAAATTTTCCGATGTGTAAATTTGAAATTTTACATTGTGTAATTTCAGCATGAGGAATTTGTTACCGCTCTCAATCCATTTCATATTGATGCTGAATTTTGCACATCTTCAATATTTATGAAATTAAGGAGCAGTTAAAGGGAAGCCCTTCTCCCAGGCATGCAGATTAGTGCACGAGCGATTTGTTTCCTTTTCTCCTTGACCCTATTTTCCAAACTCTCTGTGTCTCTGCAGAGTGCAAATATCCAGAAAAGCATTGAGCGATGCCACTTGAATCTCTCGTGCAAGGAACCAGAGGAATGCTCCTTTATAGCGGGACTTGAGGGAACACAAGTTTTTTTCCTTTATTATTTTCTATTCTTGAATGCTCTTGTTTCATAAATACATAGTTTACTGTACGCTCTTTCTCAACTGCTCGTCCCTATCAGAGCGTTGCTGAAGTGATGATTTTCTGCGACATGAAAGATGACTGATAGAAGCTAAAAAATTGATATCTTGATCGTGGCTGTGCTTTCAGGTATTTGATCACCAGTCTATCAATGATAATTTCTTCAATATCCTCTTGATTTGGGAAAAAATAACCCTGTCTTTTTGGAAGTGAGTGGAATGAATGTTATCTTACCAAGAGATGAATGTAGATTTAAAATTCAGTTGATAGCAGCTATATTATGGTTTTAGCTTGATTTTCTAGGAAATGAGTCCTATCATAAAGGAAATGAGTCCTTTATGATTGCTCTGTCTGTCCCTCCCTGCTAATGTGATTGATAACAGCGAAGTCTCAAAGAAGCAGAAGGTGCAAAGACGTATGTGGTTCCTGGGGAGAAAAAAAATTGTGAGCTTTGAGCAGCTGCACAGAGGAGAAAAACAGAGGGAAAAGCAGGTAAAACTTGGCTATTCTGGTTAGCAGAAGCCACTGACCAGGGACGAGACACAGAGCTTCAGACCACCCGTGTTTGATGGTGTCTCCTGGGCAAATGTCGTAGGGAACGTATGGGGATTTCTGGATATTGCGGTGTGGGAGGCTGATGGGACAAAGGAAACGCATCCATTTCTCTACGTTGATCCTTAAGCAGGTTTTGGAACTGGAAGTGGAAGCCTGTATATGCATTTAAAAATTAACTCTTGCTTTTTGAGAATCGCATGTCTTGATTTCAAGAGACTTATGAACATCCCTGAGGCTGCCCACCATGCTGGCATTCTTTGAAGGACGGGGTCATTTTGGGGACTTTCAGCACGACCACAGTACCCTTAGATACGCATCAGTGGAGTATGGAGTAGACGGTTTTGAGATTGCCTTTCTGCTTTGAGCGGAGCTTAACATGGAGTACAGGTGAGACAAAAGTTGTGTGAATTAGCACAGTGCGATACCGAGGTTAATTAACTCTGGTGCGAGGCCTTGAACTGGTTTTTGTGTCTTGCTGGCTGCGTAAATGTGAGTAATAGGTACTTAAATAATATGGTTTAAGTGTGACCTAGGTGTTCCTAAGAGTTCTTCCACCTCCACGTTGTCTCTGTGTGTAAGTAGTTCGCTCATCTGCTCGCTTTCCATTTGCAGTCAGTAAGAGGACGTGCAAGAACAGCCGTGCGGAAAGAGCTCTGCTGTGTTCTCCAATGTGAGAGCATCGGTAGAGCGCTGCATCGGGCGCTCACTGCTCTGATGTTTGGTCAGACTGGAGGAGGTTGAGTCTTCTACAAACGTTACATGGATTTTATAAGGGCAGCAAAAAGCTTTGGGTACAGGAAACATCAGGCAGACAAAAGCTGCAGCGTAGGGAATCGTCGTGGTTTAACCCGGCTGGCAACTGAGCACCACGCAGCTGCTCGCTCACTCCCCCCCCCACCCCCCCAGTGGGATGGGGGAGAGAATCGGAGAAAAGGAAAAAAAAAAAAAAAAAAAAAAAAAAGACGACCCATGGGTTGAGATAGAGACAGTTTAATAAGAGAGAAGAATAATAATAATAATGGTAAGAGAACATACAGAATATATAAAACAAGTGATACACAATGAAATTGCTCACCACCCGCTGACCGATGCCCAGCCCGTCCCGATCCGCGACCACTCTGCCCGCGACCGACCGACTGACTAACCCCCCCGGGCATGACGTTCTATGGTATGGAATAGCTCTTTGGACAGTTTGGGTCCTAGCTGTGCTGTACTCCCAGCTTGTTATGCACCTGGCCGAGCAGGAGAAGCTCAAGAAGTCCTTGAGTAGTCTGAGCACTGCTTGGCAACAACTAAAAACAACAGCGTGTTATCAACATTCTTCTAGTCCTAAATCCAAAACACAGCACTGTGCCAGCTACTATGAAGAAAATTAACTCTATCCCAGCTGAAACCAGGACAGGAATATTCTGGGGTTTAAGGAGCATCAACTTTGTCATAGAATCATAGAATCATTCAGGTTGGAAAGACCTTTAAGATCATCAAGTCCAACCGTTCCCCTAACCCTGCCATCCCACCACTAAACCATGTCCCTAAGCACCTCGTCTGTCCGGCTCTTAAATCCCTCCAGGGATGGGGACTCCACCACTTCCCTGGGCAGCCCCTTCCAGTGCCTTGACACCCCTCGTTAGACAGCCTGACTTAAAGCAAGTTCAATGTAGACTACTTTGGTATTTAAGTCCTAATGTTGTGTTGTCTGCTGGAACGTATGGGGTTGGCAGCTGCTGACCTTTCGCATCTGTCTTGTCTAACCGGCCTTTGAGAGAAACCGCTCCAGTGTCCTGAGCCGTAATTTCCTTATCTGTGGAAGAGAAATAATAGTTCTAATGACTTATAAGACCTCACTGATTGTGAAGAGTGATTAGTTAATGCTTAGAAATCACAGAAGATGCTCCATAGTGTAATATTTATTAATAATGGCTCCTTCTTACATGAATGAGAACATTGGTCTCACTTGTAGCATTTCTGTAAAAGAGTCTTAAGAGGGAGGGAAAAAAAAATAAACTCAAGTTGTGGGTTAAACTGAGATAATCCTGGGTAAGTCAGTTAAAGCAGGAGAAATCCCTAGGAAAGAGCTGTGTTGATACAAAGCAGTTCTGGTAGTGCAAGTTACGCTGCATCTCCGCTCTCATACTGATCTAAGTGCTTAAGGAGTCCAGAAAAAAAAAAAAAAAAGCGCTTTGCATGCCGTTATTAATTGTTACAGCTCTTACTAGGGGTTTTAACTTTAATTCCTTGACTTATCCCTCTTTTTCTTTTTTCTTTTTTTTTGCTCGCTGGCCCCCTGTGGCCTAACCAAATACCTTCCTAATTAAATTTAATAATAGAAAGCATCAGCAGCGAGGTGTGTTGTTCTGCTGGGAGAGAAGATGGTTGAGACTAACGGGAATGAAAGGGAAACGATTGCTGGGGTTGCAGCTGAACTTCTCAAAACCCTGACCTGAAGCAGTGGAAGTGCTGGCAGGGAAGGGTTAAACGTGAAGTTTCATCTCGGCTTTTCCAGGGAGTGTTCTGCTGGCATACATTAGACTAAAAGGGGCTATAAACTTTATTTTGAGAGCCCTAAAGAAAAGTAAGCTTTGTGTACCGAGTCCCGAGAGTTTTTAAGAAAGTGGATCAATTTAGTTAAATTGTGAATGAGTATTCTCCTGCGAACATCTGTAAACTGTTGAGTTTAATTGGCCTACAGCTGGCTCTGATTGTAGCTTGGGGGGGAGGTTTTTTTTCTTCTTTTACTTAGTATCTCATTTCCTTTTCCCTATGGTTTCCTGGTGTTGTTTGTGGGGTTTTTTGGGGGTTTTTTTTGCATGTTAAAAAGTAAATAATAACACAAACACATCCCCTTCAACGAGCCCTAAAGAGAAGTGGGCTCCTCTTGTAGAGCATCCTTTTGTGGGCACCTCTTGCTGCCTGAGCATCAACGGGCTCCAGCTGCTTTTGGGGATGGAGGTTGGATATGAAAGGGGCTTGGGAACTTGGTTTATTACATTTGTTTGCTTTACATTGTGGTTTTTTCCCATTTTCAGATTCTTTTCAGTCTCTTTTTTTTTGAACGAGTTAACAGGCAGCGTTGGCTGGTTTGTACAGCGGAACTCGGCTTTGAATAGTGAGAAGGGAAAGGACAAACTCTTTTCAGCTGGCTTTTCTTTTGTCTGGCTGAGATGTGAATATAACAGTGGGTTCTTAGTACCGCTTCTCACAGTCCATTACAAATAATATAAAGAATGAGTTTGGTTGACGTTTTCTTCAAGCCTCAATATTCTCCATTGGAAGAGGGAAGAGAATTCGGTGATGATAAGATAGTACAAGGTGCGACTATGGCCTTAAATTGACCTGCCGAAAAGTCGTGATTTCAAAGTACAAAACCCACTCAATGGCCTAACTTGGTTGTTGGGTTTTATTATTATCATCATCATCATCATCTCCCCAGAGCCACTGTGGCATTTACTAATTAACTAACCATTTGTTTTTACCATTTGTTGAACTTAGAACATTAAAACTGCCTCTGCAGATTTAGATTTTTTTGCCTTTCCCCCCCCCCCCCCCCGCCTCCCCCCAAGGTAAAGATGGACTTTATATTAGAAAAGAGCTAGGTACGTTAACATGTATTAACATTGTTAAAAGCATGTAATCTGTCCTGGATTTTGAAAACCTGAATTAGAAAATTTAGGAAGAAGCACCTGTAATTATGAGAAATAATATTTTTAAAAGGATGGGTGGAGAGAAAAAGCTGGGGGATCAACTGTGCAGAGTGCAAGCCAAATGTGTATTTACATATAATATTAAAAAAAAGCGCCTAAAAACTTAATGACATTTGATGGAACATCTGGCAAAGTGTGCGGCATTGTTTTGCCAAAATATTGACTGTATCAAAATGAAAACAAACTTCTGTGCGTTTCAGGGCTTGGAATATAATTGCATGACAGAGTAAAATGTATTATTATATAAAATATTGTTAACTCACTTTTCTCCTAGAGATTGAGATTTCCAGTTAAGATTACAGGCTTTGGAGGGCTGCCTGCATCGCCAAATCCAACTCCCCCATGCTTCTTTAGGCGGCGAAATCTTTCAATTCTGCTCATAAACTTGTCAACCTCTGGGGCGGCGGTGGCTGGGATGTTTGTCCTCCCTATTCAATTGGAAGGGTAATGCGGATCCTTGCTGCTCCCGATGGGGAGAAGCTGTTTTCTAATTTCCAGCTGAAACTTGTTAACGACCAGTTTTACTACCAGCTTGTTCTTCTGCCAGGAAGGATTAAGCTGTTTGTGGGAGGGATGAAGAACAGCTGGTGCTTTTTCTTTGGAACCGGCGGGTGATGATACAGGCTGGAGTAGATAAACCTAAATCGAGGGGAAGCTGGCGTTACTTCAGTGGAGGAAGCGGTTTGAAGGTATCGGATTAGGAAGTCCAGTGTGCTGGAAGACCGCTGGTCTAAATGGTAGATGTTCACTGGGGTGGGACAGAAGTGACCCCTCCAGCAGCTGGGTCACTGTGGTTGCTGGTTTCTGTGAGTTCCTAAGAAATTCCCTGTGCGATGGAGGTTCGTGCTTAATTTTGGGGTGTTTGGGTTAGTCGCAGCCGGTGGTGGTAGGAGTGCGACTGGCGTAGCATCTAATTAGGAGGCCAGAATGGTCCAGCAGATGTTTACGTCTTTGAAGCATGGCAGACAAGTTGGATGAAAACTAAAGGAAATGAAAAAGAAATGGGAGGGCAAATGAAAGAAGTTGAGGTTTGATTCATGGTTGGCCTTTTTATGGGCTATGCATTTCTTTTAAGGGGAAAACAGAGCAAGGAAAAGTCAGTGTGAAATGGCTGTTGCAAAAGCAGTCAATGGTGAGGCACAGGCTTGTGAAATCAGTTTGAAAGGGAAGAGAGGAACGACTACGGGATGAAGTCAACGGAATAAAAATGATGCAGAAGAGCAGCCTGGAGAAGAGAGGCTGTAAATGTGTTTTAATGTATACAGATGTTTTTCAAGCACCATCCATGAATGATCCCAACATCAGGAGAAGATGGAGAGGTTTGGGAAGGACGGTACTATATCAACAAGCATGAGGTTTATATTTAGCAAACCATCATGCAAGTGATTTGGCGTAACATTGTTAAGGGAAGGTGGTGGAACACATGTCAGAAAAAAAAAAAAATATATACCTAAGGGAGGAAGAAGAACAGACAGAAGAGGAAGGCAACACTAGAACAGGTGATCAGATGTTGCAGATTTCTGAAATCTGGCTAAACGCCGAAAGGACAAAATTGAGAAGTGTGAAATGTGGGATGGGAGCTGAGCCAGCCTGTGAGAAACAGAAACCGACTTAATCCTTTTGTAATAATTAGATTTTCTTGGGTTTGGTTTGGAGCGATTGCCAAAGCAAAAATTGTAATTTTCGAATGCTCAAAGACTGTGAGAAAGCAAAAAAAAAAAAAAAAAAAAGAAAGGGAAAAAAATTAAGGAATTGTTTTAACGGATTTATTTTTTGGTCGTGTCTGCTTTTGCTGTATTTTATTTTAACATTTTTAAAAAATACTCTTTGTTTGTGGTTAACTGCACAGTGTGGGAGTGTAGGAGTAAATCCATGTTAGGTGACTGGGGGCGTGGAGGACGCCTATTCAGTGTCGTTCCTTAATGGTGAATGTCATCAGTCGTGTGCTGTGGCAAAAAGTTAAGCAAAAACTCAGTTAAAATAATTTCTGAAGACATGGGGAAGCTTCAACTAAACTAAGTATGAGTATTTGGAATTCATTAAAACCTGAAAGTTGTGTATAAATATTTATGAGGAAGAATGGCGCTAGTGAGGAAGCAAAGCCCATCTCGGAAGGCTTTGTGTCAATCAAAACAAAAATCAAGGTGATTTAAATTCTTTTAAAAAACGTGGATACTTCAGAAGGAATCTTATGTTTGAAGCAAGTGAGGGCAGGAAAAAGGCACCAAGGTTTGGTCGAGGGCTTTTTTGGGGGGGGGGGTTACTTGTGGTTTAATACTAAGTGTTGTAGCATCGCTTCTATGAAGATGTGCCATGGTGGTGTATGGTGTGAGCTACTCCAGCGTGCAGAGTGTCAGCTCAGAGCTTTCCTAAATGAAGAGAAAATGGGGAGAAAAAAAAAAAAAAAAAAAAAAAAAAAAAAAAAAAAAAAAAAAGACTGGAAATGGAAGGCAGTGGCTTACAATTTGATTGAACTGATTTATTGTATAGCGTCATGGCTGAGAAAAAAAATAAAAAGGTTTTTTTTCAGTGAGAACAGGCATAAAAGGGAATTCAAGGGTGTGAACGTGAGACCTTTCACAGCGCCTGGAGCAGACACTCAAAGGATGCCCCAAAGATGTCGCAGGGACTCTGCTCTGCCCTGTGGCGCTGGGGTATTTAAGCGGGCACGGTCTGGGGAACTGGATTTTGATCTCATCTGGTCATTTGTATTAAAGTCCATTTCTGTCCTATATATTTTCCCTAATTCAGCCTTTCTGGCCGTTGGGGCGAGGCGTGCAGGCTATGGGGTTTCCCAACCACAGCAGGGATAAGCTCTGGGATGCTACTGAAGTTCTGCGGGTTTTATTAAGAGCTAAAACCACATCAGAGTATGTGGAGGTAGTTGTTCACACAAATCACTTTATAACCATAGATCTTGTTTTCCCTCCTAAAAAAAAAAAAAAACCAACATCAAAAGCATTGTCACCACTTCCCCAAACCGTTAAATTCATGTTTATGTGGATTTGTATGACTTGACCCTTTAGGGTGGCCCATCTGTGTTTGCTGTAGCCTACAGCACAGGTTTTACTGGAGTAAGCGACGGAACCGAAAATCACATCGCACCAAGATTTTAGAAAGAAAAACAAAAATGATGTTGATCTCCTACCCCTTGTACCTTGAAATGGTCGAGGATTCGGAGCTTTCCTGCCAAAGACACGAGCTGGTGGTGATAAGCAAAAGGCTGCAGAGTTTGGCTGATGGGAGGGACAGTTCTCCAGCCAGGGAAGATTATGACTTTTTTTTTTTTTTTTTTAAAAGCTGCAAAATCCGCTCGGACAGTTATTAGCTAACGTGTATCTGGTCTGTGGAGGGCAGCAGTAACAGCACGTAGTGCGTTTTGAAAAGAGAAACTAAACAAGCGCTGGGTACTGGCAGGGATGGGGAATGTTGCGAATCACAGCTGTGTTAACTCAAAGGAGGAGACTGATTTCTTGATGAGCTGGCTTTTGTCCTAAACTTTTCTCTGTTCCAGCTGAATAAAACGATGATCCTCGTAGTCCTAACAACCATAGCTTTCTGGAAATGTAAAATTACCAGATCTCATTAATGCCGGGCTATATCATTCATCAAAGCACTTCTGATGCCTCATGCTGGCTCCTTTTCTCTCCCCCTCTTAATCTTTCTCTCATTATAACGATGTGTCTGCCCTTTGGACCTATCTGCTTCCAAGGAGTTGACACCTGCAGAGATATTATTTGGTGAAGACTTGTTAACTCTTTAATAGTTGAAATGCTGAGCCTCTGGTAGGAGAAACACAACCTGGTGGAAGCTGCTTTGCAGAATGAGCACGGCTGTAAATACCCTAGGAACGAAGACCAGGCAGATGATTGCACACCAAGGAGAGGAAATTATTTGTATACCTGTGCAGTGCCGCCTTTTCATAAACCATTAGTCTCGTCGTCAACGGGTTGTACAAATGCAGTTAATGGCATCAGCCTTTTCTCTTGCAAAGATTTTTCCGTTGCTTTGGAGATTTGCTCCCAACCTAATGCGTTTTTCACGTGTACCTGGATAACTCAAGAATAAAGATTTCAAAATCAGCCCAAATGCCGTGAAATTAGATCTTGCTGGGGACAAATGCCTTTGACACGTACGTGGAAACTAGTTCTCCGGGTGATACTAATAGTTCTGTAGCACCTTTTATCTGAAGAACCAAAGCACTTTGCAAACACTCGTATTACAGAAGTGCTGCACTGATCAGGTATTTTAGCCAAATAAAATACTGTTTATAAAGGAATTTTCAAAAGAGCTTTCAGAAATACCTGTCACTGTTTCAGCATCTTTATTCAGTGACTGAAGCTCTTCTCTCTCTCAGTAGGGGATGCCAATTTACTGATGTACTTTTCAGTTAAAATCCAAGTTCCATAAGGCAGATTAGCAGTGAGAAAATGCAAGGCTCTTCGGGGGAAGGGAAAAAAAATTAAAAAAAAAAAAAAAGAGTTTGAAAGTTGTTTTACAGTCAATTCTGTAATAAATGAGCCAATTTAGAAGATGTATCGGGTGCCACGAAAAAAGTCATTGGAAATTGCTAGATCTGTGTTGTTCTGAGGCCCCCACCTATCATGCTAAGCAGTTGAGAGTTACCATGTTCATCCTTTCTACTCTGCATCCATCTGTTCTTGCTTTAAATTATATTTCCCCTGTAAACCCTAAGGGAATCATGGGCGGTTTTGTCATTACGCGGCGACAAGCACATTAATGTTCTTGATCAACAGCTAGACTCGTAGATATTGATACTCGTTCTTAATTACTTTATTAAGAAGCATTATTTCTCATTTAGTATTTGCCAAGCTCCTGACAATATTTTGATAACTGATATTCACAGCTGACGTATCATAATAGCTGTCAAAGAATATTAACGTGGAGAGATGTAGGAACATTCTGCAGGAATGAGGTTGAGTATTTAGTATTTCCATTAATCGTCTGTAAATACAAGAAAGCAGGACTGGAGAGGCTACTTGAGTTATCCAGTCCTCTTCCAGCCATTACAGTCAATGAACCACACAAGTAGAGGAACACGTTCATCGAGTCTTGGTTTTTCTTTGTCTTCCTACTGAGAAGCAGTCCAGAACTTCGCTGCTTTGACATTTATAGACATTACTTTGATATCCCACCTGGATTTTATTGTGGTCAAAATTACATGTCATGTTTTAATATCGTCTCAAAATTATTTCTTCTCCTCCCTTGCGTTTACTTCCCTGATCTTTTTTATTTAATTAACCAAGCTATCTGTTTTTTTCTTGTAAGATGTGCTGATCATTATCTTGGCATCTGAACAGGCTTTCTGTCTGTGTTCTGGTTTCTCCTCAGTTTGAATTGGTATTCCAGATGGTGTCTCAGAGTTCCTTAAATCTTCACAGTATTCCCCTCCTGACCTTACTGGAAATAGTACCCCTGCTGTATCTTGGATTGCGTTTGCTTTTATGGCTGCATCCTCTGGGTGGCCCCTGGTCTTTCTGATTGACTGCTGTCCTTGAATTTGCCTTCTAGAATTTCAAGCCATGTAGTCTCTTACCTCATGGAAAAGATTTATTCGTACCTGAATGAATTGAAATATGCAGTATCAAATTATATTCCGTTCCTCCAGTGGTCAAGGTGTAGAGTATCTGATTCTCCGGTGTGTTGGTAATAACTTCCATCTCTGGTTTCATCAGCGTCTGTTTTTTGCATATTAACTTTTGAACAGTTGTGATTAAAGAATAAGTAGGAATATCTCCTAAACTCATCCTTAAGGATATTTATTAGTAACCTTTTTGCAGTCCAGAAGTTCTTTCAGCAGAAGTAATTATTTTTTTCTCCTTTAGTTCATTGCACAGTCATGTTACCAATTTCCACCTTCTCCCCCTTGGTGGTTTCCTTCATCACTGTATATTTTTATTATAGATTTGAGGTCCATTAAATGTATGTTTTAAGAAACTCAGTCACTGAATTCTTTCAGTTTTGGATCCTTTGTTCCCCAAAATGTGATTTCAGAGACTTCACAGTAACATCAGCTTCCTACCGTACCTCTTCTGGCCCTTTGCAGCAGTGCTAGGGGTTCCTTCAGAGCTGGCTGTGTTGTTACAGCAAATAATTAATGAGGATATAGATCTTTGGCAAGTTCCTTATTGGGGATTCGTACAGGATGTAGGTGATCACTGTGTGTATTTTGTGCCAAGTGTTACAGTAATTTATTAACTGAAGTTACCAGATGGCCAGTCCAGTAACAGGGCTTCAGAAGGAGCTTGATTTCCTTCATGTCTTGCTCATGGCTCATAGGGTGCAGTAATCCCCACCCCACCCCATTTAGCATGTTCTTTTCTATTGTTACCACATCGTATTTGGTCATTGCTGGGCTGAAACAGTCATGGTTTAACCCCAACCAGCAGCTCAGCCCCACGCAACCGCTCTCTCGCTGTCCACCTGGTAGGATGGGGGAGAGAATCAGAAGGGTACAAATGAGAAAACTCATGGGCTGAGTTAAAGACAGTTCAATAGGGAGAGCAAAAGCCACGCACGCAAGCAAAGCAAAACATTCCCCACTTCCCACGGGCAGGCGGGTGCTCAGCCATCCCCAGGACAGCAGGGCTCCATCACGCGTAACGGTGACTTGGGAAGACAAACGCCATCGCTCCCAACGTCCCCCCCTTCCTTCTTCTTCCCCCAGCTTTATGTGCTGAGCATGATGTCATACAGCATGGAATACCCCTGGGGTCAGTTGGGGTCGGCTGTCCCATCCGTGTCCCCTCCCAGCAACTTGTGCCCCCCAGCCTGTCACTGGTGGGGTGGGGTGAGGAGCAGCAAAGGCCTTGGCTCTGTGCCAGCCCTGCTCAGCAGGAACGAAACCATCCCTGGGTTATCCGCACCGTTCCCAGCACAAATGAAGAAAATTATCCCAGTCCAAACCAGCACAAACAGGCAGCAATGCCAGTGTCCACTGTTGTTACACAGGGACTCTGAGCCAGATAAAAGCAACTGGTTTACAGTTCCTTTCCAGGCTTTAGAGTTACTCTAATCTGACACCCGTATCACAGGATTTACATCTTTAATCTTTTGTCTACGGTGTGCTCATGTGGTTAATCAGCACAGAGGTGCTCCATCAGCTCACTGCTGACAAACAAAATAAGTAAAACAGAGTTATAGCCGTGTTAACCGTGATGTCCCCAGCATCCTGGGTACCACATGGGCCTCTTGCTGTCCTGATTCAGGATGGCTGTTCTTAAGAGTATGATCAGCCTTTCCCTCATAGTTATTTAGGTTGGAGGGGACTTGAAGAGGTTTTTGGTCCTGCATCCTGCTCAACATAGGATCAACTTCCAAGTTACGTCAGGTTGCTCTGAGTTGGTCCAGGTAAGTTTTTAAGACCTCCAAAAATGGAGGTCCCAGTGCTTCACCACTCTGTGATTCCCCATCCTGGAATCTCAGAGATTCCTGCCCCAATATGAAATCAAAATTTCCTTTGCTGCAACTTGTGACTTTGCCTCTCATCTGTGAAGAGTCACGTATAAGGCGAGCACCAATTTGAAGTTCTTCTCTTTCCAGCTAAGTTTTATGCAATCTGGAGGAGGAGGATCATAATGTTTCTGAAGATCCTTGACAAATTTTTCATCAAAAGCTTGGAATGGGTTCAGGTAATCACCAGGGAAAGCTTTTCGGAGCGGATAGATAGCTTGTGCTAGCCTGTCTCTGATAAGAGATTTAGCCTGGCTTCCTGAGCAATCAAAACTTCTATATAACTACCCAACGATTAATAAGTGTAATGAGGCAATTTTGTATTTACTTCTGTGTCTTTGTAAAGTATAAAGCGGCTACTGACAAAAATTTGCTGGGGGTATTAAGATGCACAGAGTGGAAAATGGCTCCACCATTGCGCAGAACGATCTGGCTCCTTTGCGAGCTGTTGTCCGTTCTGACATTGGTTTTGTGCAACCGGTAACGAAATTTTACGTGTGGAAGGACTGAGTGTAAACCATTCTTTCCTAAAAGCAGCAACTCTGAAAACGACTTAAGTGGTCATACTGATCCTATGGCTAGACTGCTCCCCGAGCTCTTTAAATAATGGTGAAAAATTGGACAGAGGAGAGCTAATTACGGTTAAAGAATACAGAAAATGCAGTCTCTCTACTGTCTTCAGGGAACAAAAAAAAATAATGAAAAGAAGATGAAGTACCTTCAAAGGGAAAAAATCCTGAGTGCTGAAGGACTGTTTCTTTCTTTGGTGCACAAAGATGTGAGAAAAAACAGTAGCTCAAAGCTAAAGTGAGGTATATTCAAACTAGATGCGGTCTTTAAACATGAGCTGACGTAGCACTACAGGAACGTTGTAAGGGGAGGGGGAGGTTCTCTCTCTCTGGCTGGCTCAGTCGTCTCTAGATGCTCCCAAGGTGTCTGGTTAAATACAAGCTATTGAGTAAAACTGAATGGACTCATCTCTGAGGCCGGTCCAAGGGATCTAATACTCCCTCCAGCCCTAAGCCCCCTGAACATGTTGAGCTTCATGAATTTCCATTAGGAAATGTTTGGGATTTTTGTTCTGCAGGGGTTCAGGAGTTACTTAAAAGGATTATTCTATAGTCTGCTGCATTTCTTTTTTTTCCTGCTATGCTGCAGCTCGGGCTGGTGAGACAAAAATTAAAAGCAGTTAGGAATGTCAGCAGTGCTTGTTCTTCTTATGAGAGGATTTGACAGTTCTCTGCAGTTCCAACACATCCCTGAGCGAACTGGTGTAGCTGTGCTGAAGGTGAGGAAGAGGAGGAGTCTATCTAAACATCATTCTTGAAGTCCTTAAGACGAGTTCAGCCCTAAAATTCTGAGTATTGAGCTGCTTTTGCTGCTCTTGGGTGACCTGCCAACACCTCTGTAATATAAACTCTGATCGAGTCCTTCTTGCCACCATCCTTAAAATGGCCTTTAGCTTGGCTTTTTGATTCTGCGTGGCTTGCTTATCCTCTCTCGCCGTTCAGAACAGGGGATGGAGCGCAAGACACCAGCGTGCATAAAACCGTGGTGCACGACCTGATGAGCACCAGGGGGCTGTCGCAAGGTTTTTGGATGCTGGTTGCTTCCCAGCTGCTGCTCACCTTCTCAGGTGGAGCAGTCCCATTCCCCAGAAGGGCAATCTGCTTTCGTAGTCCTCAGCTTGATTTCTCTTGGCAGCCAAACTGGATGTGGTTGACAGATTATGTCTGAGAAGGGCTTCAGTAATTGCTCGTTCTGTTCGGTGACTATGTCACTGACAGATGGTCACACTGAATGTTTAAAATGTTCGGGACCCCTGGATGATCCCTAAGCTTATGAACAGCAAACTTTGCCAACATTTCTGTTGTCTATTAGCAGAAGAATTTAAAATGTTTCCTTGTATTACTGTTTTTTTTTCCCCCTACGTTTTAGGCATGTTTTACTGGGTTTGTACTTGCCTGAAACATTCTCTCTTTTTTTTTTTTTTTTCTTATTAAAGAAAGTCTCAAGATGTTAGTACAGACTGGCGTAAGTGCGTGCCAACTGCTCTTGCAGACTTGTTAACAAATGTATTTTTGCCTGAGAATGGCACATATGGCCCAGAGCGGAAATATTAGGGTCTCTAGTCTTTGTGAGGGCTGGCAGATATTGTCCTTGAAGAAATAGCATTTGGGTCAGTCATAAATTTCATTTTTGTTTTTTATTGCCGGAAGGGCTTCTCAATTTTTATTTTTTTTTTTTTTTTTCTAAAGTGATGGTCTTCAATAATTTAACAGTCCTGTGACAGCTCTGGATTTGCAAAAAAGGTGGTGGGAAACCAGCCAATTTATTTATGGCATCCCTTTATTGCGGTTTAGTAGCTGCAAACAAGGGAAGTTGGTTTCTGTGACACATCTGAATTTTGTGGACCACAGTTTGCCTGCAAACCTTGGTTTAGGATGGGTTGGCTGACCTGCAGGATGTGACTTTGATACTTTTTCTACTGCACACAGCATCATTTTGTATAAGACTCGTAAACCCAACTTCTAAGGAAGACATACTCGCTCTTACACACTTTGGATTTTTTTTTCCCGATTTGAAGCATTTGACATAGTTGTCTTTTCGGGGTAGCTTTTCAATCCCACAAACTCTGCAAGCAAAATAGCATATTCTTGAACTCCAGTGTCTTCCTGCAGATTCCTTCACCCCCCTCTTGTTCTGATATGACAAATAATGTGATTTTATGGCACGTTTCTGTCCCTGTACAGCTGGATTCTTGCGCCATTCCTACATGTCAGTTTATGTTTATAAAAAGCTTCTGATAGTCTTTCAAAATACGTCCAGTTTCTGGCATAGCATCTGCTGCAAAAGGGCGAGTGTCAGCCAACGAGTGTGGACCGGGATGGGCAAATCTTTTTGCTGTGCTCTCAGATTTTTTGTCTTGCTCTGCTGAGCGTTGAGGTGAGTGCTGCAATAATCTTCAGGGATTTTATCACATGGGATCAGATTTGTGTATTCAGCTAGTGCGTATGCGGCAAACTGGCTTAAAAATAAGTTTCTCGCTGTTGCAAGCCATTCTGATGGATGTCTGGATAATTGTCCTATCTGCATATGCGAAAAGGAGAAGGAAATGATTACATCCCCGGCCTTATTTAAAGGAGGGAAGGTTGTTCTGAAGATCTAGAGGGAGGAGATTGACACAGCTAGGATACATTTAAATCAAATCAGGAAATTAATCAGCATCGCGTGATGGTTGCGTAGTGTGCTAGATTTAATTAGGGGGGAAAAAAAAAGGACCTGATGTGTGTGCCTATATATAAAGTGTGTGTACTTGGAGGAATAATTCAATATGGCTGGACTATGCGATTGCCTGAGATATGTGAAGGAAAGAGGCCAGAGGATGGGTAAGTTTGCCCCCATCTGCACCATCTCTTACTGGGAGATGAAGATGGATTCAAAGCTCATGATGCCTCTGACCGGAGCCACGTCGGCAGCTCTCACTGCTTTCCCCTGGGTGTATGTTTTGGGATTTTGCTCTTTTAAAAAGACCTACAGCTCATTTTCTCTGTTTCTCATTTAATTTCATTGGTGAATTCCTCAATGCTGCTACTCCTCATCCTTGGCTTGGAATTTTTGGTCCCTGCTTTTATTTTCTTCATTTAGTGGGAAAACATTGGAGCAGGTGGAAGTGATGCTTCTCTCAACTGCTTTTTTTTTTAATTTTTATTTTTATTTGAAGCTGTATTTTGGAAGTTAAAGACTTAGATTTCAAAGTGGCTCCTGGACAAGTGCCTCAGTCCAGAACTGGATACTTAAATCAACAGCAGTTGCATCACCTGAAGGAAATCTTGCTGATGCCAGCCTGGAATTAAAAATACTGAAATATGTCCCCTGCTGGGAGATGGGGAATCTTTTTGTGTTTTCCTGGCATTTCACAGGTTTTTTTTTTGATCGGAACAGTTAAAAGTATGAGTGAAGTGTGCCGTTGAGGCACTCCTCGGTAGACCAGGACATTGGCATGGCACGGCACAGCCAGGCAGAGACAACCTTGCTTCACTCATGGGCAGATCTGGAGAATAGTGTGGACTGCATAAGACTATCCTGCTTCTTTCCTTCAGATCCAGCTTGCTCAATACCTTTTTGGGCATCTCTCTCCCCAGCTGACTTCAGTAGGACAGACATGCCGTAACCCACTTTTGCATAAGCTCCTTTGCTAAAAGGCCGAGTAACTGGAAAGACTATTTTCATCGCTTCCTCCGAGACTCGTATATGTGCTGGGATTATCAAAGATGATATTCCCCTTCAGGGAAAGAAGCGATGTATAAAAATAGTCATTTTGAATAAACCCTGGGCAGGTGTTGAAACCGATGCTTGTTTGATACGCGCCGGGAGGGATCTGTTATTGTGGTACCGATTAGGAAAGCCAAACCAGACACGATGAAGCTCACCAGGAAACGTCTGAGCATGCCAGCTTCAGCAACGATCGCAGGCATTGGCAAGACGGCGCAATTACGCAGCAGCTGTTGGCCTCTTTCCATGGTATCCATGTTAAGCATCTTTGTGTTGGAGGAGATTTGAAAGCTCTCTGAACACCACTGGGAAACCCTCTGTGGTTTGGCTGCCTCAAGTGCTTGTGATGCTCTTTTCTTCCCTGGCGTAGCTGCTCCAGATTATTTGATCTGCTGTTTTGGATAGTCAGTCATGGGATTGATGGCTCTGCAGTAAAGTCAGACTTGCAGCAAAGACTGCTCCGTTTCAGTCTGCTGCTCTTTGTTTTCTAAGATAATAGGAGAGATTAATTACTCTTGAAAGTTACTTTTTTTTCCCCCTCTCTATTGAAATGGACAAAGTAAAGCCAAGAAGAAGGAAAGACTGTACCCGTCTGGTTGACCTAGCAGGACGTCAATATGGTCGAAGACTGCCATGCTCAGCCCACATCAGGAAAGTCCAGCAACACCAGTCCAAAATTGAAGTCAAGCGCTTCAGATGTGTAGCAACCACCATGACTGCCACTTGCATCTCGGTGGCTAAGTGCTTTTACGTAGAAAATATTCCAAGTAGGAAGGTCACGTTCAGGTGAGCCAAGGGCAGCGTAAGGCTTTTAAGCATCTGCTGGGGTGGAGTAGATGCTCTTACCACAGTGGTACTGGGGTTTACTGCAGGATTTGTTGTTACCAAACTGATTTACTTGTAAAACCAGAAGTACTTTTCAACTGTGCTTGAGCTTTTTACAGTGTGAGTGCGTGGCTGGAAAGCTGCCTAGTGGAAAAAGACCTGGGGGTACTGATTGACAGCCGGCTGAATATGAGCCAGCAGTGTGCCCAGGTGGCCAAGAAGGCCAATGGCATCCTGGCCTGTATCAGGAATAGTGTGGCCAGCAGGAGTAGGGAAGTGATCGTGCCCCTGTACTCGGTGCTGGTGAGGCCACCCCTCAAATACTGTGTTCAGTTTTGGGCCCCTCACTACAAGAAAGATGTTGCCTTGCTGGAACAGGTCCAGAGGAGAGCAACCAAGCTGGTGAGGGGTCTGGAGCACAAGTCATACGAGGAGCGGCTGAGGGAACTGGGGGTGTTTAGTCTGGAGCAGAGGAGTCTGAGGGGAGACCTGATCGCCCTCTACAACTGCCTGAGAGGAGGCTGTAGTGAGGTGGGGGTCGGCCTCTTCTCCCTGGTAACGGGCGATAGGACGAGGGGGAATGGTCTGAAGTCGTGCCAGGGCAGGTTTAGGTTGGACATTAGGAAAAACTTCTTCACCGAGAGGGTTGTCAGGCTCTGGAATGGGCTGCCCAGGGAGGTGGTGGAGTCCTCATCCCGGGAGGTATTTAAAAGAAGGATAGATGAGGTGCTTAGGGACAGGGTTTGGTGGTGGGATGGCAGGGTTAGGTTGAAGGTTGGACTCGATGATCTTAAAGGTCTTTTCCAACCAAGGTGATTCTATGATTCTATGATTCTATTTTGGGGGAATGGTTTCCTCCTGTTAGCAGCTGCACATGCTCCTATCTGAGGTGCTGAATTGTCCTTCCCTGGCTGTGTTGTTTGGAGTCTCCGATTCCGTAAGAGATCGTGTTATGCAAAATTAGTAGAAGTTGTGTCAAATACTGTTCTCAAATGACATCCGTATTTAATTGGCAGTCTCTTACCTGCTATCTTTCGCTGGCCTCCAGGACTGTGCTTGCTCATTATGTTAGTTTTAGGAAATATTGTAACATTTCTCATAGTGGTGGCCACTGTGATGGCGATGATGAAATAACCTCCAGAAGCTGGATGACCTTAGGAACCAGAGAAAAGAAAGGGGATGAAATTCAGTAGCGTTAAACGCAGGGCCACGCGGGGATTGATAACAGAAATTTCAGCTCTAAACTAGGAGCTAATCAATTGGAAATGGTGGAGGAGAAGAAGTGGTACCAGTTGATTACAGACGCGACTGCGAGCTGCCAAAGCGATGCTGCTTGGAAAAAGGCAGACGCGACCCAGGCACGGTATTTCCAGCAGAGAATGCAAAGTATTAATGTCACTGTACAAGTCACTGATTAGAAGTCTTCTGAAATACTGGATGCTGTTTCTGGCTGCTTATAGTGAGGGAGGAAAAAAAAAAAAAGACTTGCATGCTGGAGTAAAGTAGTCTGAAGGGCGATACAGTTGCTTACAAAAGGCGTAGCAGACACCTTGAAGGGGTGGTAAAGAGCTGTTGGCTGAAAAATGGTGTTGCTGCAGATAGGAATAAACTGGCCCCAAACTAAGTTTAATCTGGAAATGGGAAAAAGGTTTCAAACAAGTAGAGAATTGAGGACTGAACAGCGAAGGCAAGAAACTTGACTTGAGCTTGAGACAGGCGGTACGAAGGGAGAGATGAAAGAGGTTTTATTCAGAGGAGCTGAAGGGTGAACTCATTGACCCTGGAAAGCCCTTTCCAGTTTTTTGTCCTCATTTGACATGCTTCAGGTTTTTAGTTCAGCTTGTCTTGAAATGGGGGGATTTCAAAGGAATTGCAGGGAAAACTTGCTGGAATCATCCCGGGTTTTCTGCTGTTGGTTAGAGCTGCAAATGAAAGCAAAATTATATTTATTTTAGAAACCAGCTACTGCTGTTGTCTCTCGTAGAAACCAATACATTTTTGTTGTTACTGAAGCGTTCTTGAAGTCTGAGAAATGATGAAATCTTTAATAACTTTGTGCTTGCCTGCATTCTCCTGGGCTTGTGGCAAATATCAGGTGTTCGTGGCGCGGTTGAAATTAGCTTGGAAACAGAAGATGTATCATACCAAAAAAAAAAAACAAACCAAAAAAACAATAAAAATCCTCCAAAACTGCCAAGTCAAAAGCGGCAGATGACTTTGAAACAGTCCATAATTACTGAGCCTGTAACTGGGAAAGTGCCGTCTGCGTTCAAGAGCTTTAGTTAGTCTAGAAGGAGGGAAAAAAAAAAAAGCCAAAAGAACCAGAATTACATAAATAATGAAAGAGCTAAAAACGCCTTGGTTTTGTAATGTAGATGAAGGCTAGGTGTCATGACAGGAACACATTTACATATTAGAATTATTTAATTACCGTATCTTGTCCTCTAAAGAAGCAAAATGATCATGAATATTCATGGCTTCAATTAAAATATTAATGGCAGACTGAGACTTTGGTTTTTAGGTCTCCAAACACCCATAAACAGTTTTATTTAAATGCAATGAAGAGTGCGGGTCGAAAAAGAATTGCCTTTTTGTTCCGAGGTTGTAGAGAGGCTGGTGTTCTCCTTGAGGACAGAAGGATGTTATTTGCTCCGCATTCACTCCGTCCTAGTTTTTGAAAGGAGGCTTGTGCCGTGCCCTCGGGTCTGGCTGTAGCTGCTTGCTGCTCTGACAGCATCTCAGAGCCTTGCTGAGGACTTGGGGAGATAATTTACCCTTAAATGCAGGCTTGAAACCATCATCAAATGCATTGCAGTGATGTTTTCTTGGTGTTTTTGGTCTGTAGGTGCAAATTGCTGCTTCTGCCTACGACATCTGTGCAAGACACCTTTTTCTTCAATTTCTTCTTTTTTCTTCATCAACACATACAGATATCTCAAGGGTGGATGTCATGAGGACAGGGCCAGACTCTTCTCAGTGGTGCCCAGTGCCAGGACACAGGCAATGGGCACAAACTGAAGCAGAAGAGGTTCCAGTTGAACATGAGGAAGAACTTCTTGACTTTGAGGGTGACCAAGCCCTGGCACAGGCTGCCCAGGGGGGCTGTGGAATCTCCTCCTCTGGAGATATTAAAACCCCACCTGGACGATGTCCTGTGCCCCCTGCTCTGGGTGAGCCTGCTTGAGCAGGGGGGTGGGACTGGGTGAGCTCGAGAGGTCCCTTCCAACCCCTGCCAGGCTGGGATTCTGGGATTCTTGCAGCTCTTGGCTCTAGTATCTTAAACCGTACCCATTTCACATCTTCTCTGGTGTCATTACAATGAGCACGCTTGGTGTCATCAAAGAGATTAAATTCAACTGTCCTGCTGGCTTTAAATTAATTAGTTGAAGGTTTCATTGGTAACTAAATGTGTCCAATTGCAGGCAGCTAGTAAAAGTTTCTAGCTGGTAAATAGTTTTAAAGAAGAGAATGAAAATCTTAAAATAGTAGCACATAATAAAAGGTTGCTCCAAAAGTATTCAACTAACCCTTAGAACGGATTTTGCTAATAAAGAGCAATTCTTTAAGAATAACCAGGCTGAAGAGCTCCAGCATTTTTTTATTTATCAGTAAGGGAGGAGGGCGTACGTTTCATTTCTGTGAATAAAAATAATTAAACTTTTCAGGGTGAACAATTAACTGAATGGATACAGGCCTTTTGGCTGTTCTTTTGTGTGTAACTAAGCATTCTGTAGAAATAACTGAAAATGTGCTCTTTTATGTTTAAGTTAGAGGCTGTGGCTCTCTCTGGTAAAACCAGACATCTCGGGGGGTTGGATCAGAAAGTGGGAGAAGCTCGCCTGGCCCCAAAAGCATCAGATTTGGGATCTGATGCAGCATCTGCAGAGGGTCCATTTGGAGTTATGAGAGGCTTGTCAATGACCTTAATGTCTTGAAGGAAACTGTGATGGAGAAGACCGGACACACCGCAGCGTGTGTTTGGGTTTTGTAATGGGTTGATCAGCAGCTCCGCTCCCTGTGTTGAATATGCACCTTGTTTCCTTGGTTGCAAAAGCCCAGATGCTAGAAGGACCGATGCATGAGGAGTAGAATCATAGAATGTTTTGGGTTGGAAGGGACCCCTAGAGGTCACCCAGCCCAACCCCCCTGCAGGAAGCAGGGACACCTTTAACCACATCAGGTTGCTCACAGCCCCGTCCAACCTGGCCTGGAATGTTCCCAGGGATGGGGCCTCCACCACCTCTCTGGGCAACCCCTGCCAGGGTTTCACCACCCTCATTGTAAAGAATTTCCTCCTTGGATCCAGTCTTAACCTACCCTGCTTCAGTTTAAAACCATCACCCCTTGCCTGTCACAGCTGGCCCTAATAAAAAGCTTGTCCCCCCCTTTCCTCTGGGCCCCCTTGAAGCCCTGAGCGGCCGCACTCAGCTCTGCCCGCAGCCTCCTCTGCTCCAGGCTGAACACCCCCAACTCTCCCAGCCTGGCCTCAGAGCAGAGGTGCTCCAGCCCTTGCGTCATTTTTGTAGCCCTCCTCTGGCCCCGCTCCGACAGTTCCATGTCCTCCTTGTGCTGAGGGCTCCCGAGCTGGACGCAGGGCTCCAGGTGAGGTCTCCCCAGAGCAGAGCAGAGGGGCAGAATCACCTCCCTCGACCTGCTGGCCACAGTAGACATGTAATTAATTATATCTTCTTGCTTTAATAAGGGGAAGCAAATTCTTACACCTACTTGATTTAGAATTTTATTTCTTTTTTTTTAATTTTTTTTGTGATTAATGCTTTTATTTGCAAAACAGCAACTTTAATTCTTTATTGCCTTATGTATTATCTGTTATACAGACATGTACCACTGACAGAGCTACTGCAAGGAAACTTTTTTTCTTCTTTGAATTTGAGTTTGCTCATACTCCCAGGCAGAAAGTAAGCAAGCCAGAAAGATCCCTTGGCTAACAGAATGAGATCAGTTTTCTCACCTGGCCATAGAAGAGGGACGTTGAACGCCAAAAGCTTTATGGTCATTGCTCTGTACAGACCCAATTTAATAGACAAGTTCTAGACTTCTGTCTAAAAAGGAGCGTTCTTACTTTTGTTAAAGCCCCTTTTCTCAAGAGTGTACGTGGAAAATAGAGATACGTCTTTATGGGTGCAGATGGGTGATGATGTACGCTCTGCCCATGGTCTGAGCTGCTGGAGGCAAAGCCAGCTCCCAGCTGGAGGTCGCATTCGTGCCTAGCACACTTCTGTCCCTGAGCTGACAACCCTCTTCCTCCTGCAGTATGGGTGTGAACTCATCCATGTAGATAGGCCCATAAAGAAATAAATACTTTTCAGTTGAGTTGACACCAGCTTCTACAATATCTTCCCTTTGGTAGCGGATGTTCTCAACCTTGATTTCAGCAAGGGTTTTGGCACTGTCTCCCATAACATCCTCATAGGGAAGCTCAGGAAGCGTGGGCTGGATGAGTGGACAGTGAGGTGGATCGGGATCTGGCTGCATGGCAGGGCTCAGAGGGTTCTGATCGGCAGCGCAGAGTCTAGTTGGATGCCTGTAGCTCTTTGGGTTCCTCAGGGCTCAGTACTCAGCCCGGTCTTGTTCAACTTATTCATCAGTGACCCGGACGAAGGGACAGTGTACCCTGAGGAGGTTCAGTGACAACACCAGACTGGGAGGAGTGGCTGGTACACTGGAAGGCTGTGCTGCCATTCAGCGGGACCTGGCCAGGCTGGAGAGTTGGGCGTAGAGGAACCTGATGGAGTTCAACAAGGGCAAGTGTCAAGTGCTGCCCCTGGGGAGGTTGAACCCCATGCATCAGGACAGGCTGGGGGCTGACCTGCTGGAAAGCAGCTCTGCCCAGAGGGACCTGGGAGTCCTGGTTGACAACAAGCTGACCATGAGCCAGCAGGGTGCCCTTGTTGCCAAGAAGGCCAATGGCATCCTGGGGTGCATTAAGAGGAGCATGGCCAGCAGGTCAAAGGAAGTTATCCTCCCCCTCTACTCTGCCCCAGTCAGACCACATCTGGAGTCTCCTTCTCTGGAGATATTCAAACCCCTGCTGGATGATGTCCTGTGCAACCTGCTCTGGGTGACCCTGCTTTAGCAGGGGGGTTGGACTGGGTGATCTCTGGAGGTCCCTTCCAACCATTGCCATTCAGGGATTCTACGATAAGGATTTCATTGCACGAGGTGACTGAAGACCATAGCGTTTTGTATAGATGACCTGGCTAGTGAGCAAATGCTTGCCGTTCTCAGGAGAGTTTTGACTTTGTATAGTATTGTTGCTTATGGTATGGATCTGGAATGTGTGAAACACACTTGGTCCTGGCCATGGCCCTGGCCCTTGCCATTGTGTTTACCTTTTGGCCATGCCACTGCAGAACAAGCCACAGCTGCTTCAGCCACCTTTTATCCCAGCTGTGCTGAAGGCATCTGATGGTGCTTGAACTGAAGGTGATCTCCCGCCGTTGGCATCTAGAGTGAAGGGTTTCAAGGGATGGGAAGCAAATACTGCGTACTTGTTTTACGTCACCACCTCAATATCGCAGCTGTAAATCAACGTCCGGTTGTCCTAGGTGTAAACGAGCTTGCAGAATCATGAGCTGGTAATGCCAAGGATGTGAGGGACACCATGCGAAATGGTTACCACCGCCAAGGCTTTTGGAGGGTTCAGGAGAGTCTTTTGATTTGCTAAGCAAACTGTTGGGGAGCTTTTGAAGAGCGTTTTAAAAGACAGCAGCAAGATGCCATAAGTGTTAAGCATCAAGAAGAACGTTGAGATGTTTTGAACTAGTTCCATATTGAGCCATCTTGCAGGTTTTGGTGGCAAGATTCAGACCTTTCTCCTTGCAAAGAGTTAAATGCAGTTCTTGACAACTAGGGCAGGAATGCTGCATAGACATTCTTGCATTTGTTTTGAACTTTAAAAAAACAACAGTCTAATTAGTTGGAGCAGGTTTTGCCCGAGGGAGTACTATAGAGTGTAATTTCATTACAAAATACAGCGCTTGGATATGAACTGGAGTTGGGTTGGGTTTTTTTCCCCCTCCACCCTAAGGGATTTGACATTTCTATTTCTTGACATTTCTCTCATTGTTAGACTAGGTTCTTTGTTCCGCTTCCCCCTCCTGGCCCCCTCCGCTGGTGAAACCGTCTCCTTGAAGCTTGGAGTGTCTTTTCTTGTAGGTAAAACTGGGAATAGCTTGAATTAGTTGAACAAGCAGATGGTTGGAAAAGGAGGCTACGTGGTAGTGTGGAAGTGTGTAGCACTGGGCCATGTGATCTTGCCAAAAAAGAAGAATGAAGTAGTAGTCCCTTGAACATGGGTAGGTTTAAAACTGTCATTAAAAAGGGACGTTACGTGTAAAAACAGAAACAGGTTACGCGGAGGTCTGCCTTAAGGTACGTTAAGTACCTCAAAAGTAGCACCGGCAACAATTTTGTTCCTGGAGCCCATTATTTTAAGAATAATGGATGCTTGTATGATGTTTCTCTGGTTTCCGCCACCTCTCTTCACCGTTCTTTTCTGCAATCTTTGAGTTAAGCGGTAGCATAGTAAGCCAGCTCATCTCACGCGTTGGAAGGCTTTGTCATTTATTCCCGGGGGAAGAGAGTAGATATTTTTCCACCTTCATCTGCAGTGATCCCATGAAAGGCATGTCACGGTGCGTTCGGTTAACGGGCAGCAGTCTTCTGGCAGAGTTTACAGCATTACAGCCATTCGCAGCTTTCTGCCAGCCCAGCGACGTCGGCTGGGGATGTCAGGGAGTCTTCTCCTCCACAACCAAAGTCCCCACTATAATCATAGCTCCACAGGCAAAACTATGGTTTTAACCAGTTATTGCGTGGCTAGCTTTGCTTTAATGCTATAGATCTATTTTACGTTAGACAGAGGTCATAATACGAGACCAGGTGGTTCCCAGCCTTATTTTGATTCCTCCTAATATTTCACCTGGTCAACTATGATGGATATCTTTTTTTTTTTTTTGCAGTGAGGGGAAAATCTTCTCGCTGTCAGCTGATGGTGAGAGGCACAGAATCATCTTGATGCCGAAATCCTTTGATTTTCACCGCTCTGACAAAAAGCCTGGAAAACTGAGCCAAGGATGAGCCCTACCAAAAAAATCCCATTATTGAACAGCATATCAATTCCGCCTTAAGAAAGAGCAAGCAACTTTTTGCTGATACTCCTATTGCTTTAATTCGTATTTAATTTAATATGTTGAAGCGTGGTCATCATGATGGCCAAGCATGTTCTTGTTGGGCTCCTTCGCTTGCTGGTGGCTGCTGGGGTGCAGCGTACGCCGAAGATCGGTGCCTGCCCGCTGCTCCACGCCAGCCGAGAACTTCTTTCTTGATGCCCCTCAACACAGCGCCTTTGCCTTAAGAGCACGATACAGCTCTCCAAATTCGGTGGGAGGTGGGAAACCTTTCAGATCTGCTGCTTCTCCTGTGTTGTGGGACCCTTTGTATTACCGAGTGTCGCTCCGAATAACACAACCCTTTTCCTGTGTTATAGTTTGGCTGCTTTCCTCAGTTGTAAGTAGCCCTTGTAGGGGAAAAAACGGAGGGGGGGAAGTGCTCTCTGAATACTCCCTCCATCAGATAAGGCTGCTTCTGATTTTTCTTGATGAACAGTAGTTTTCAAAGTAAGTTTTGTGGCTGTTTGAAGCTGAAAGGTTAGGACCACAGCAGAGGGGGACCTCTGAACTCGGTACTCCTTTCAGATGCAGAATGGCTCACATCTATTTTTAAAGAGAGAGCGATGGATTTGCAGACTGCAGTTAGAGGTGGTACAACACAGCTTGGAGATAGCGTTGTCCAGACTTCTCAGTGTTACTGCAAGAAGAAGCTTCCACGCTTAGGGAATGTACTTTGAGGGATAGGAATAACCTTGGTTTGTGCCCGTTCTTCTGCCATCTTTTAAAGTATACCCTCGATGCCAAGTTTAATTTGTGTTTTTGCCATGCCGTAGAATCATAGAATCATTTAGGTTGGAAAAGCCCTTTAAGATCACCAAGCCCAACCGTTCCCCTAACCCTGCCATCCCACCACTAAACCCTGGCCCTAAGCACCTCATCTGTCCAGCTTTTAAATCCCTCCAGGGATGGGGGTTTCTAGCTGCTCTGTACTAGTGTGTGCACTTCTGCTTCTTGTGGTTGAACAAATAAGCACATTTCTTTTAATTGTGAAATTATAATACCAAGTATTCCAAGACATAGGTAAGACTCTACCGAGCTAGCTTGTTACTGTCGACAGAGCCTGCTGAATAAGCAGAAACCACAAATTAATTTTTCTGACAAAGCTGAAACATTCAAATCTTAGCTTCTTTAGCCTATGACTGTTGAACGCTTCCAAGTAAAAATTAAAATAAGAAAATTGTTAATACTTGACTAGTTTTTTCAATGTGTACCTTTTGAGCTTTTCTTATCCTTGATACCTGCACAGCAGTAGCAACAAGTAAAAAGAAAAGACAATTTAAAGAACTCTCTTAAGAAATTTTCACAGAATCACAGAATGGCAAGGGTTGGAAGGGACCTCCGCAGATCATCTAGTCCAACCCCCCTGCTAAAGCAGGTCACCTAGAGCATGTTACACAGGACTTCGTCCAGGCGGGCTTTGAATATCTCCAGAGAAGGAGACTCCACAGCCCCCCTGGGCAGCCTGCGCCAGGGCTCTGTCACCCTGGGAGTAAAGAAGTTCTTCCTCACGTTCAACTGGAACCTCTTCTGCTTCCGTTTGTGCCCATTGCCCCTTGTCCTGTTTCTGGGCATCACTGCAAAGAGTAAAACAGAGCTCATAGGAGTTCTTGGTCATTGCTTAGGAGAAATCTTAAGTTCCCTGTCTATAGAAATGCACAGAAACATCTACGGAAAGGACTGGTCATTCTTTCTGGAGTTTGTTATATTAGATACAGCGTGATCCTGACATATTGGCTCCTATGAAATTGTGTTTTATTAAAGTCACCAGGTTATTCTTGTGCTAGCAATGGCTTTGATTAAGCACTGTATTAGGGTCATATCCTAGAATAACAGCATTTCCAAATCCCTGGCTGCATTTGAAAGAATTGTGATTAAAGTTCTGGCTGTTTTCCTGCAATTGCTAATGCCTGCTGAGGGTTGAGTTCCCCTCCTTTTTATTGGCGCTTGAGTTCTGTTACAGCCCCATGTGATTTTGTGCCAATATCAGTGACAGCCTCCCGGGGGGAAAGTAGTTTTGCATTAAAATGCAAGAAATAAAAGCTACAGCAAAATTAACACAGGGGTCTGGAATTTCCAGCGCGACTTAAGAGCCACGGTGTTGGTTGTTTTCAAAAGTCTTAATTCATCTTTGATTGAATTTCAGGCAAAACAAAGCAAGGAGGATAAGGAGGTGGGGAAACCCATCTAAAAGAGATTATGGATGAACAGGTTGAAAAATGCTGCCTGACAGGTCGTACTCTGAGCAATCTGATAATTTCTGCTGGCGCAGGGAGTTGTTTTGTGCATTTTGTGCACCGGCATGGACAATCCATTTCAGTTCCCTTGGGGAAAACCCATGTTATTAGTAGGGATCATTCTGCATATTGCTGGAAAAAGAATTAATTCACACCAGTGTATGCACAGATGAGGACTAAGGACGTTCTTTTGTTGTTATAAATCTACAGCAGCATTGCAGTGTTGAATAACCACGTAGGATTTATTTTGCCTTGTTTTATGTGCCAGATTTGTAACATTTTCAAGACTTGTCAAAAGATTGGCAAATTTATCTTCATTAGAACTGATGCATTCATTAATATGTGGAAAATAAGTCTATGACAGCTTTCTTGGACAGCATGATGGTTACAGTAGTCCCAGCTATGTACAGTTTCCAAATCCTCAGTTTCCTTCCTGTGTGCTCATGTTAAAAAATGATTTCTGTAGATGTATACTTCTTCCAGAAGGCCGTACAAAGTTTTACGTGGTTGATTCCATTATTTCTCATACCAGGCCCACAAGAGGGGGTATAGCAAATCTGCCCCATCTCAGAAGTGGGTGGATGGAAGTGTAGCCTTGTCCAACATCACACCACGAGCCTGTGGCCTCGCTAGATGGATCTTGGGCACAAGTGTGGATCTGCTGGGGGGGAAGAGGGCTCTGCAGAGGGACCTGGCCAGGCTGGATCCATGGGCCCAGGCCAATTGGGTGAGGGTCAACAAGGCCAAGGGCCGGGTCCTGCCCTGGGGTCACAATAACCCCACGCAGCGCTCCAGGCATGGGGCAGAGGGGCTGGAAAGCTGCCCGGCAAAAAGGGCCGGGGGGGGGGTGGTCGAGGGGGGCTGGATATGAGCCAGCAGGGTGCCCAGGTGGCCAAGAGGGCCAGCGGCATCCGGCTTGTATCAGGAGTGGTGTGGCCAGCAGGAGCAGGGCAGGGACCGTGCCCCTGTGCTGGGCACTGGGGGGGCCGCCCCTCGACTGCTGGGCTCAGGGTTGGGCCCCTCCCTCCCGAAGGACCTGGAGGGGCTGGAGCGTGTCCAGAGAAGGGCAGCGGAGCTGGGGAGGGGTCTGGAGCCCCAGGCTGCTGGGGAGCGGCTGGGGGAGCTGGGGGGGTTCAGCCTGGAGCAGAGGAGGCTGAGGGGAGCCCTCATCGCTCCTACAATGCCTGAGAGGGGGGGGAGCCGGGGGGGCCCAGGGAAGGGGCGATGGGACGAGGGGCACCGGCCTCAAGTTGTGCCAGGGCAGGGTGAGGTTGGCCCTGGGGAACAATTCCTTCCCCAAAGGGCTGTCAGGGGCCCTGGAAGGGGCTGCCCAGGGAAGGGGTCGAGTCCCCATCCCTGGGGGGATTTAACAGCCGGGCAGAGGCGGTGCTGAGGGCCAGGGTTTGGGGGTGGGATGGCAGGGGTAGGGAGGCGGTTGGGCTGGGGGAGCTTAAATATCTTTTCCAACTAAACAATTCTATGATCTTGCTGTACCTACCAATTCCTTTGTCTAAAATGGCTGTGAGCTTTTAAGTATTAAAAAGATGAAATGTGGGAAGTTTTAAACAGTTTATAAGAATATAAAACAATGAATGACTGTATGTCAAGAGATATCTTTGTCTTACTTCACTTGCTTTCTCAGTTTGCTCACTGGTGGTTTTTTTTTTTTTTCATTCTGACATTATAACTGAATAGAAAACATGTCAGGAATATAAAAAAATTTAGGTAGGAGCCATTTGCCACTACAGGAGATAAGATAAAGAAAGCAAGCTTTCGAGAAGAAAAATAGTTGAAAAGTGAATGCAGTGTGTAGTAATCACAGTTCATTAGCTCTCGCCTGCTTTACGGCTTCGGATAAGGATTTATGCTGCAGCCGTGCTTTGGAAGAGCTTACATCTGTACACAGGAGTTTTAGGGTAACCACCAGAATGGTAAATACGCAAGCTGACAAATACATTAATCAAAGTGCCTGCTACTGAGTCGCGTGGCCTGGAAAGAAAAAAAAAAAAAAAGAAAAGAGGAGGGGAAAAAAGTATGGATTTTAAACAATTTCTGTAGCTGAAAGGAGACTTTACATATGTGGCTGACACACTGATCAAATGATAAAGTGGAGTCAAATTGAACCTCAACCTTTTGTACAGCCTGTGAAAGTGAAGGCACGCTGCAGTTTTTCAAGGCAGATGGAGTGTGAGTAACTAATAAATCAGGTTTTGAAACATTAAAGAGCAACTTATTTAAATGCATATGGTGTTGGATCTCAGACAAGATGGTATAGGAGAGCATAAAAGGATTGGGCATGGGAACATCAGCAGAACAATGTGTCTGTGCACCAGCGACGCGACCGCATCCAAATCAGCTTCTTGTCCTGAAGTCCTGCTCTGCAGTAAATGAAGGGCAATGATCCTTGGTCAGAAGCAAGGTGGAGAAGCTGTTTGGGGCCGAAATTTCAGGCAGTGATTGGAATGGGTGGTGCAGTTCAGTTTGGTGCGTTGGAGCCATATTCTGTATTAAATGGAAAGCTGAAGTCTAAGCATGAATTTAAGAACAGTGAATAAAACCTTTGTTCCTTTTTGTCTACAGCATTTTCTCAAAATAGCTTTACCCGGGGAAGGTTGAAGTCACTGTTTCAATTCCCCTTTTGGGAAGCTGAAACACAGCAACCTGATCAGGGTCACGGGGGCCGTAGTAGACCCATGACTTGAATCCGGATCTACAGCTGAGCGCGAGTACAAACTTTTAGATGAAGTCTGGGTTGCCTGATCTGCGTCAGCTGCCTGTTGTCGGTTTCTGGATTGATTTTTAAGATTTTGATAGCAACGTGTACTCTCATGGCGGGGAAATCTGTACCTGTACAGAGCAAAAAGCCGTGCTGCTGTCATCGTGGCGAGTAGGACTTGCTTGTGCTTCCTTGGAGCAGAGAGGCAATTTCTGGCAGTGTTGCTTCTCCTGCTTTTGGAAATTATTTTTCCTTCAGCATGGTTTGAAGCTGAGTGTGAGCTCTATAAACTTGACACAAGCTACAGCTTTCTTCCCTTCTTTCCCAGTTTTATAAACCTGGAAGGGATTTGTGATGGTTCAGCCATCAGACTTGACTTGACTTGACTTTTAGTCTGGAGAAGAAGAGGCTGAGGGGAGACCTGATCGCCCTCTACAACTGCCTGAGAGGAGGCTGTAGTGAGGTGGGGGTTGGCCTCTTCTCCCTGGTAACGGGCGATAGGACGAGGGGGAATGGTTTGAAGCTGCGCCAGGGCAGGTTTAGGCTAGACATTAGGAAAAACTTCTTCACCGAGAGGGTTGTCAGGCTCTGGAATGGGCTGCCCAGGGAGGTGGTGGAGTCCTCATCCCGGGAGGTATTTAAAAGAAGGAGAGATGAGGTGCTTAGGGACAGGGTTTAGTGGTGGGATGGCAGTGCTAGGTTAATGGTTGGACTCTATGTTCTTAAAGGTCTTTTCCAACCTAGACAATTCTATGATTCTATGACTTCAACTGGGATTTTTAGATCACTGTGGTGACTGACGTGGTCCCAACCCCACAGCAAACAGGGCTGGTGCAGATTTTGGAAGCTGTGGACTCCAGTGTCTGTACTGGTCCCCCACCACAACAGCCCCATTGCTCCATGAAGCCAACTGAGAAACAGTGAGGAGCCCTGCCTGAATTTCTGCGCATTTGTGTTTTTCCGGTGAAAGCTTGTTAGGTTGGAAAGCTGCTCTGCAACCCGTGTTAGGGAGCATCACCCCAAGTGCTGCTTCTCCGAGAACTGCTGAGATTTTTTTTTTTCACTTAAGGAAATATTACAGAAATGAAACGTGATGTATTTTATAACGTTAAAGGTCAGCTTCCTTGTGTTTCCTCCCCCACTTCACATCTTTTTGGTCTTCATTTCCACCCCACCTCTCTGTCAAAGAAGAAAAATATGTACAAACTAACCAAACAGATTGAAGCATGTAGTCCATGCCAATTCAGGGTGTACCTGTGCTTGGCTACAGCAGTGTTGGTATCTCCTGTGCGGAGCTTAGTGCCAGTGACAAGTGATGGACAGTCTGGAAGCTGCGAACAGTCTACTGCCCTTTTGAGATGGTTAATCATCTCAGAGCTCCATTCCTACCATGCAGAGCCCTCGCCCCAAGGACTGGCAGCCAGTATTTTACAAGTAGTTAGCCACCTAATTCCCATTGATTTTGGGTCTCTTGTAGTGCCGACGTCATCATCTCTCTGATCTCTGTTGATTTTGGTAGAAGGTAGGGTGCCTATGTGTTTTTAAACATCAGTCCCTTACTCCTGATGGTCTGGTCTATAAATTCACAGCTGCCATCATTAAAAAAAAAACGAGCATGTGATTGAGAAGCAAACAAGAAATGCAATCTTTCCTTTGTCAGAAACCTTTGCTAAATTGCTTCGCCCCTCAAGCAAGGGAGTAATCAAGTATTGGCCAGAGCTTATTCTTGTCTATCTTGATAACGCATGGATTTTCTTTTTTGTCTGGTGCATCTCCCCTCTCTCCTGTTTGGAGAGAGGGAGTAGGAGCCCCACGTGCCGTGTTGGCGGGCAGGTAGGTCACTGCCAGAAACAGCAGCCATGTAGTGCTCTCTGCTGCAGTTGGAGGGTGAAGAAGACAACAGAGGGAACATAGAATCATGGAATCACCTTGGTTGGAAAAGACCTTTAAGATCATTGAATCCAACCGTTAACCTAGCACTGCCATCCCACCACTAAACCATGTCCCTAAGCACCTCATCTCTCCTTCTTTTAAAGACCTCCAGGGATGAGGACTCCACCACCTCCCTGGGCAGCCCATTCCAGAGCCTGACAACCCTCTCGGTGAAGAAGTTTTTCCTAATGTCTAGCCTAAACCTGCCCTGGCGCAGCTTCAAGCCATTCCCCCTCGTCCTATCGCCCGTTACCAGGGAGCAGAGGCCGACCCCCACCTCACTCCCCCCTCCTCTCAGGCAGTTGTAGAGGGCGATCAGGTCTCCCCTCAGCCTCCTCTTCTCCAGACTAAACACCCCCAGTTCCCTCAGCCGCTCCTCGTATGACTTGTGCTCCAGACCCCTCACCAGCTTGGTTGCTCTCCTCTGGACATGTTCCAGCAAGGCAACATCTTTCTTGTAGTGAGGGGCCCAAAACTGAACACAAGATTCGAGGTGCGGCCTCACCAGCACCGAGTACAGGGGCACGATCACTTCCCTACTCCTGCTGGCCACACTATTCCTGATACAAGCCAGGATGCCATTGGCCTTCTTGGCCACCTGGGCACACTGCTGGCTCATATTCAGCCGGCTGTCAATCAGTACCCCCAGGTCTTTTTCCACCAGGCAGCTTTCCAGCCACTCTTCGCCAAGCCTGTAGCGCTGCATGGGGTTGTTGTGACCAAAGTGCAGGACCCGGTACTTGGCCTTATTGAACCTCATACAGTTCATCCTTGCTACGTAGGAGTAGACAGAATAGTCTGCCTAAAATAATCCACTAGATGCCACTAGAAGATGAGCGCGCTCTTGTCTAGTCCGTGGAATCCTAAAGTGGTTGGTGTTTGAAGGGCTTTCTAGAAGAATTTTCTGTAATTCACTTATAAAAAAAACTTTGCTTTACTTGGTGTGCTGAGTTTCAGTTCTACTTGCATTGGCAGACCCATAACAGCTCCCACCCATGGTCTGAAGGAGTCCAGCAAGAAGAGAAGAGAGAGAACACAACTCAGAAAAGCATTAACCCAGGGTTGACCTACACCAGCAGGAAAGTGCGATGTTTCGAGGCTGTCTGCCAAACAGTATTCTTAAGAAAAGTATAAGTCTTCAAAGATGGTGTTTGTTCAGAAGGAAGGGTCTATGGATTTGGAAGTTTAATGATTATTTTCTGTGGAGGTGGCCCAGAAACACAGCCCGGTTGAAATACGGGGCTGGAAACTTGTGCGGTTTCTGTTATATTTGTTCACTTGGATAAACCAACTCAGTTACAGGGAAGACCCACCTAGAATCTGTCACTCCACTTACAGGGCTGCCTGTCTAAGGTCATAGAATCATAGAAAAGAATGATAGAATCGTTTAGGTTGGAAAAGACCTTTAAGATCATCAAGCCCAACCGTTCCCCTAACCCTGCCATCCCACCCCCAAACCCTGGCCCTCAGCACCGCCTCTGCCCGGCTGTTAAATCCCTCCAGGGATGGAGACTCGACCCCTTCCCTGGGCAGCCCCTTCCAGGGCCTGACAGCCCTTTGGGGAAGGAATTGTTCCCCATGGCCAACCTCACCCTGCCCTGGCACAACTTGAGGCTGGCCCCCCCCCCCCCCGGGAGAGCCCGCCCCCCCGGCCCCCGGCAGCCATGAGGGCTCCCCCAGCCTCCTCGCTCCAGGCTGAACCCCCCCAGCTCCCCCAGCCGCTCCCCAGCAGCCTGGGGCTCCAGACCCCTCACCACCTTCTTTGCCCTTCTCTGGACACGTTTCAGCAACGCAATGTCTTTCCTGTAGTGAAGGGCCAAGGTCAAGGCGCTTGAAGTGATTGCAAAAGCTAATTTAGGTGCACGCTGCTGGATTCCCTATATGCTTTGTTCCCTGGGGACTGGTCTGGAGAGTGGACCAGACCCTACCCCATCCCCTTCCACTCTCCCCTGCTGAGGTCTGATGGTGTAGGTAAGCAAGTGCCAGGGCAGCTGGTTGCTGAGCCCTTAATTCAAGCGTGCACTGCACCATGTGGGCTCTACAAAAGCAGGTGTCTTAGAGCAGTTTGAAAAATGGCCAGAATGCAGTGAAGTTTGGTGATTCTAGACATGCAAAAGAATTTTATAGAAGATCAGTTATGTGTTTCCTATAAAAAGAGCTTAAATGTGCGTGGCAACACGTTGAATCCCTGATACAAATCAGCGTAGTAGAAACAGGGCTTGGTGCTTGTGTTGTGTGTGGCTCTGTTTAAGTGGGGTGCAGCTGTAAGACAACAGAGTCCTAATGTACAGAAATATGGAAAAGCAGGAGACTTCCATTATAAGCCCCCGTAGTTACTGTTCTGTAATTGCACAGATCAATCGCTTTTTTAATTGACCTCTGTTTTAAAATAACCTGCTTTGCCCTGCTGTTGCCTTCTTCCCTTTTATTCTACATGAAAATCTGTATTTCCATACCTTGAAGATGGTATGTCGGTAATAACGATCTTGTTGATATCCACATAATCAAGAACTTTTTGGAAGGCCCGAATCTTCTAAACTGGTTCCTTTTCTCCCATAAGCCTGCTCTGCTGCTCAGATTGGAGGAGGTGCCATTGATTTGCAAGCCGTGCTGATTGCTTGATTGTGGTGGCTTCAAAGCCTGTTTCTTTATTCTTTCTGCCGTTGCATAGATTAACGTGAAGTGGCTCACTAGGAAAGGCGCTTTGATCAGAGAGGTGCCGAAGAATTGGTCGCTACGTGCCTGGAACCTGTTCAGCTGCAAAGCTTGTAGTTGGGGAGAGATTAATGAAGTTGTCCTGGGGATGGGCCAACCGTATTCGGGGCTGCATCAGGAGAAGCGTGGCCAGCAGGTCAAGGGAGGGGATTCTGCCCCTCTACTCTGCTCTGGTGAGACCTCACCTAGAGTACTGCGTCCAGCTCTGGAGCCCTCAGCACAAGAAGGACATGGACCTGTTGGAGCGGGGCCAGAGGAGGGCTACTAAAATGATCCGAGGGCTGGAGCCCCTCTGCTATGAGGCCAGGCTGAGGGAGTTGGGGGTGTTCAGCCTGGAGAAGAGGAGGCTGCGGGGAGACCTGATTACGGCCTTTCAGTACCTAAAGGGGGCCCATAGGAAAGATGGGGACAATCTTTTTAGTAGGGCCAGCTGTGACAGGACAAGGGGTAATGGTTTTAAACTGAAGCAGGGTAGGTTTAGACTGGATCTAAGGAAGAAATTCTTTACACTGAGGGTGGTAAACCACTGGCAGGGGTTGCCCAGAGAGGTGGTGGAGGCCCCATCCCTGGGAACATTCCAGGCCAGGTTGGACGGGGCTGTGAGCAACCTGATCTGGTTAAAGGTGTCCCTGCTCCCTGCAGGGGGGTTGGACTAGATGACCTCTAGGGGTCCCTTCCAACCCAAAACATTCTATGATTCTATGGGAGGGGGAGAGAGCAGAGGTTTGCCTATGGTCCTCATGAGGTTTGGGTGCTTGCTGTTTCTGTTGAGACCAAACTAATATTTCTTGGATGTTTTGGAAAGGGGTTTACTTACTAGCCAAATATCTTTGCCAGTATCTTAACCAAAAATTGTTGTGTCTGATAGGATTTAAAGTCTATGGAGGCTGAGGATGAAATGCATTAAGACAAATAGAGCTTCAAAACGATTAGGTAATGTGCTATGGTGCTCTGAAGTGACAATGTAAGAAATCTCACCTTTTAAAAGTACTCTCATTAGAGACAGAGAGAGCTTTCCTTACACTGGTGTTAAAAAAAAAAAGAAATTACTTTATTCCTTGCTGTGATTCTAAAAGGTGCGAGGAGCCTTTTAGAAGATGCTCAGCTACCTCCTCCCTGATATCTTCGCGTCCTTCAAGAAACAGATCAGGAGAGTGAGTTGTGTGCGATTCCTCTTCAGACGTGTTGCTGAAGAGTAGTTACTTCCATAGAAATCTTGGACCTTTATGGAGAACATTGTTTGAATTTAAAAAAAAAAAAAACAAAAAAAAACAAACTAAACAAACCCCCCCAAAATCTAGGAAAAGGAAATGCAAACACTGTTATCATCTGGGGTTTTATGGGTGGGTTTGTGGGTTTATTTATTTATTTTTTTAATTTAGTGGTAGAGAAGTTATCTTGATAAATGAGGAAAATGCAGGGTATGTCTCAGCGTGATCTTTTTTTACAAAGTCGGATCAAGCTTTTTCTGTAGATGCGGCAGTCCTTGGTTATCGAAGGTAACCAGCATTTAACTGCAAAATTATGGATCAGGAAACTCCTCGCGGTGTGTGCCAGGGTTTTGTCTTTAAATGAGGAGCTGTGATTTGTGTCATGGCGTGTATCTAACGTAAGGTTTGCCTTCAGTACTGTTTCAGTACACAAAATATCTATAGGGATACCAAGAAGTTGTTTAATTCATTTGCAAAACATCCTAAGATGCTTTCTGAAGGATTCGAATCCTTCGCATTTCGGTCATGTGCTTCAGTACGTTTTCCATGCAAAGTAAATTAGCCAAGTCCGGGTATACCTCAAATTGTGGTGGCGACCTTTGGACTTGAGTTACTTCGTGGCAGCAGAAACTCCTGTTTCTCTGGGGAGGTCCCTTCTGGGACAAGAAATCTTGCCATCATCCTTCTGAGACCTGCGCTGTATGTAGATAAGAGGACGTTAGCAGTAAGCCAAGGATATCCATGATGAATATTTAAATTTTTAAAATACTAGGCAGAATGGAAAACTTGAAGTGCTCTTAATGTTTGTTCAGACTTGAAATGCGTGCAGAGATTCTTGCTTTCTTGGTAGCCTAATGCTTTTTCATATTGAAGCGTGACATTTTAGGCTCCATTTCAGAAACATTCAGCGTCGTTGCTAATGGACCCATCTCTGACTCCCACTCGCAGCAGCGTTCAGGTGGGCACACTTCATTGCTAGCACAGTGTGAGGATATCATTAACTGTATGACAAATTTCACTTCACCTCAAAAAGTTTTTCTTCCTTTTTTGATGGTGGTTTTTTTTTTTTTTTTTTGGTCTCGTAATTTATTGCCAGACAGATTAAATCAGCAAGCTGGTGCTCTTAAGAAGGAATTGCTACAACAGTAGAATCATAGAACCGTTTAGGCTGGAAAAGACCTTGAAGATCATCAAGCCCAACTGTTCCCCTACCCCTGCCATCCCACCACTAAACCCCGGCCCTCAGCACCGCCTCTGCCCGGCTGTTAAATCCCCCCAGGGATGGAGACTCGACCCCTTCCCTGGGCAGCCCCTTCCAGGGCCCGACAGCCCTTTGGGGAAGGAATTGTTCCCCATGGCCAACCTCACCCTGCCCTGGCACAACTTGAGGCCGGTGCCCCTCATCCCATCGCCCATTACCTGGGAGCAGAGACCAACACCCACCTCACTACACCCTCCTTTTGGGTACTTTCTGACATCTGTGAAAGTTTGGGTTTTTTTTCCCTAGTGCCTCTGAAATGTTGCTATTATAGTTTCTTGCCTTACACTAAAAAACCAAAAACCAACAAAAAACCAAAACCATGCAACCCAAATGAAAGATTTCTGTAGTGTGGCATTGCCGAAGCACTGATGTATATTTGGTCCAGATGGTTACTGGAGTGCTGTGTACATCGTGGTGTTGTACATCAGTGAACATGGATGCTTAGTCCCACCATTGGTGCTTATGGTGAGCTGTCATGGCAATAAAGTTGAGCACTTACGTACAGTTGAAAATCTTCAGTGCTCGCCAGGAATTAGGCTTTACAGCTCCTTTTCCCTAATGAGGCAGACCGTTTTCTTCTCTTGGAGGCTGCTAGTGCGTATGCACCGTGCACTCGGGACAGCCCAGCAGTACAGTATTTGCAGGCTTAGCTCTTGTTTGAGAGGCTACACAAACTGCCTCTCTGATAATTATCTTGATAAGGAGAAAAAAAAAAACAAAACCCAAAGGGTATTTTTTCCACTCTTCCATCATCTGGAAGGTGCCTGTTTTCTGTGGAGCTGGTATTGGTTTCTTTGGATGAACGATCATTCACCTCCCTGCAAGAGATGCTCTTGGTAGGTATCGGTAAGGATGAAGGGATAGTCACGGTGTATTTTTATGGAGATGCCTGTTGCCTCTCCAGCACAGGGCATCATCTGTGGTGGAGGTGTCATGTTGGCTGGTCAATGTAAATGCACATTTCAGATTTTGATGTAGTCAGGGAGAGTCCCTGCTAGTCCCTGGGCTGCATCAGGAGAAGCGTGGCCAGCAGGTCGAGGGAGGAGATTCTGCCCCTCTACTCTGCTCTGGTGAGACCTCCCCTGGAGCCCTGCGTCCAGCTCTGGAGCCCTCAGCACAAGGAGGACATGGACCTGTTGGAGCGGGGCCAGAGGAGGGCTACTAAAATGATCCGAGGGCTGGAGCCCCTCTGCTCTGAGGCCAGGCTGGGAGAGTTGGGGGTGTTCAGCCTGGAGAAGAGAAGGCTGCGGGGAGACCTGATTGCGGCCTTTCAGTACCTAAAGGGGGCCCATAGGAAAGATGGGGCCAATCTTTCTAGTAGGGCCAGCTGTGACAGGACAAGGGGTGATGGTTTTAAACTGAAGCAGGGTAGGTTAAGACTGGATATAAGGAGGAAATTCTTTACAATGAGGGTGGTGAAACCCTGGCAGGGGTTGCCCAGAGAGGTGGTGGAGGCCCCATCCCTGGGAACATTCCAGGCCAGGTTGGACGGGGCTGTGAGCAACCTGATGTGGTTAAAGGTGTCCCTGCTCCCTGCAGGGGGGTTGGGCTGGGTGACCTCTAGGGGTCCCTTCCAACCCAAAACATTCTATGATTCTATGATTGAATTTCCCTTGAATTTCCACTTGAATATCCAGGCAAAGGCATCCTAAGCTCTCTCTTGCACCAGTTTGGACTTTTCTCCAATGGCTATCATAACAAAACTGCATTGTGAATTGTGGCAAATGGCAGCGTTTGCTTTTCTGTGCCATGGCCCATGCACGAATGCAGCTGTGCTGATGTTGGGCTATGGCCGCTCGGTTCAGGGTCCATAGCGGTTCAGTGGCAGCGTCAAGAGAGGTAAAGGTAAGAGGTGCTGTGCAGGCTGCTGGCATTAGCAAGAACTGTTGCAATGCTGGGTTGTTGGTATGTACGGGGCATCATCAGGAATAAGATTTACATCTCGGTGTATTTTTCAAGGTAAAATATTTAAATACAAACAAAATTACTTTTCCTCATAGATTATACCTACACGCAGAGCATTCATTATTATTAATTTGAAAGCTAAGAGTGCAGCAGATGTAAAAACATATTTTTCTCTCGGTGCCAGTGTTCCCTTCTTCTCAAATCTCCCATAATATGGCCAAGCAGGTAAGACAGATTGTTTTATTCCTTGCCGTGAAGTTCATCCCAGTCAATAATATTGATTAGTTCAGGGTGACTTGATGTAACAAGAATAACACCCCTTTCTTAATTCGAGCCTCTATTTCCCAGTTCATGCCTCAGTAGTTCATGCTTGGTTGAATTCTTCAATAAGTCAGTTAAGACACAGACCCCACTGGAAATTGCAGGGTCTGACATTAATAGGGGAAATGAATAATTTTCTTTTCCTAGAATTTGCGCCTCTTTTTTTTTTTTTTTCCACGCTTAAACTGTCACATTGTGCAAGTTAACTTTTTTAAAATGCAAAAGGAAACTCCTGAACTTTTCTTTTTTTAAGAGCCACCTCTTTCTAATTACAATTTACTCCCTGGGAAATGGTCCTCAGGGACAGGGGAACAGAACAGAGCTGGCAGATCTTTAAGGAAGTGATCCACAGAGCGCAAGAGCTCTCGATCCCCAGGTGTAAGAAATGGGGCAAAGAAGGGAAGAGACCGGCATGGCTGAGACGAGAGATGCTGGTCAAACTAAGGAGGAAGAGGGAACTGCCCAGGCAGTGGAAGCAGGGACAGGCATCCTGGGAAGAGTATAGGGACGCGGTCCGGTTGTGTAGGAATGGGGTAGGAAAGCCAAGGCTCAGCTGGAGCTAAACTTGGCTAGGGATGCAAAGAATAACAAGAAGGGTTTCTACAGGTATATCAGCCGGAAAAGGATGGTTAAAGAAAGCGTACCCCCACTGATGAGCGAGACTGGCAAGCTGGTAACAGCGGATGAGGAGAAGGCTGAGGTACTCAACAACTTTTTTGCCTCAGTCTTCACTGGGAACCTCTCTCCCACCCCACCCGAGTTGATGGATGGCATGAGGGGGGACAGGAGGGCAAAACCCTTCCTGCTGTAGGAGAAGATCAGGTTTGTGACCACCTGAGGAACCTGAACACACATAAGTCCATGGGACCTGAGGAGATGCATCCCAGAGTCCTGAGGGAATTGGCCGATGTAGTCACCAAGCCAGAGGAGGTCCAGAGGAGGGCCACAAAGATGATCTGAGGGCTGGAGCACCTCTCTTATGAGGACAGGCTGAGAGAGTTGGGCTTGTTCAGCCTGGAGAAGAGAAAGCTGAGGGGAGAGCTGATTACGGCCTTTCAGTACCTAAAGGGGGCCTATAGGAAAGATGGGGACAATCTTTTTAGTAGGGCCAGCTGTGACAGGACAAGGGGGGATGGTTTTAAACTGAAGCAGGGTAGGTTTAGACTGGATCTAAGGAAGAAATTCTTTACAATGAGGGTGTTGAAACACTGGCATGTGTTGCCCAGAGAGGTGTTGGAGGCCCCATCCCTGGGAACATTCCAGGCCAGGTTGGACAGGGCTCTGAGCAACCTGATGTGGTTAAAGGTGTCCCTGCTCACTGCAGGGGGGTTGGACTAGATGACCTCTAGGGGTCCCTTCCAACCCAAAACATTCTATGATTCTATGATTCTATACAATCAGTAAAGTTTTATAAACTCCTTTCTCAGCCGCTTCCTTATGCTTCCTGAGTCCTTATGGATTTATCAAGAAGCTTCATATCCTAATGGTGCATCTGGGGAGCTGAGTCAGGTTGTGGAAACACTGCAAGTGCAGATATCCAGAGGATGGATTTCCCACTCCACAGGAAATTTAATATTGTCCCTTTTACCAGGGCACCAAAACAGCATCTTTGAATCTACACCAATGCTGTGGCTTCTTGTTCAAAACACTCCTGACCTGGAGGGATCGTTTGGCGTGTGGAAGAACTGGTGTTGGTGACCTGCTTGGTCCTTGGACGTTGCTGTGAGGTTGCTAACAGGAGGGTCAATTAAATCAAGTCATTGAAGGCTTTTTTTTTTTTTTTTTGGTAGATTGGTTGCAGGTAATGGCCTAAGGCATATAAACTTCACTTTGAAAAGAAGATCAGAGTCACTTACTCATCGGTTGTGTTCCTCCTCTTACACTTTCCAATTTGAAGACATTCTTCTCGTTTTGAGGCAGGCAGGTGTCAGGGTCAAAAAATTCAATAATCTGCTGGTGTTGTTTTGATTTCAAGTACTTTGTCATTTCCCTGCCTATAAAGCTATCATAATAATGTGATTAGGTTCTGTATTTATTATTATTCAATCATTAAGGAGAGTTCACATGCAAAATGCAAAGGGCTTGATAATATTTGGGATATACAGACTTTGCCTAAGTTCGTATTTTGGGTTATTTAAGGTTCTTGACCAAAAAACTTACTTGATAGTGTTACTTGCTACCAGCAAGATGATGGTCTGTGCTTTGTGACAAGGGAGCGTGACCAAAATACAAGGGATTATGTGCTGAATTGCTGCTAATTTCAGAATGAGATTTCTTCTGATGTTGTTATTTGCTTATGTGTGGGGCATCTGGCCTGTTCTCCTAGAAATGTTTTCTTCTGGAAGGGTAATGTGGAGTTTGTTGCTATCAGGAAATGCAAGGGTTTCAGAAAACTGAGATTTGTGCTCCCCTTGTTTTTTTATCTCTCTCAATATCCTAATTTAAAGTATTTTGGGGTTAGGAGCTGCCTATGGAAGTAACTTTGCTTCAGATGTCATGACGTGTGCAGGCGGGTGTTTCATGCCACTTGAAGTCCTTCAGACTGGCCCTGAGGTGTAGAAATAATGCTCTCTGAGCTTGTATTTTACTACCAAGGAGTGTGCCAAACTCCACATGTTTATTTTTCACGTCGCTGGGAGCCTGTTTGTACGCAACTGGAACTGAGGCAACAGAGACTTCTGCTAGGAAATTACAAGACTCTGTTGCAGGACGTGGACTTGTGAGGGACCCAGACCCAGTAGTGTTGGATGTAATAAGTAAGTTAAAATGCCACGTCACTGGCAATCAAACCCAAGCTGCTTTCCAAGGGATGGAATGGTGGCGTCATCAGTCAGAGGTGCGGAAGCCTTCCATACAGCAATATGGAAGCAGCAAAATTCAGTGAAGCGCTACACCTAAAACCCTTTCCGCGCACGGTGGGCTTCAAAATACATCGTATCCATGTGGCCAAGACCTTGGGTTTTTTATTACACAAGGTGAAGACCCTTGTGCTTTTGAGAGAGGATAATTTAAGTGTGTGCTCATGTGCAAATTAAGAGGTGTTTGTTCAGTTTGGGGCTGTTCCAAAAGCTGCTAAAGTCACTGAAACTTCAGGCTGGAGGTCCCCATTTGTCAGTGGGGTGATGCTTTGAAGAACCGTGAGGCTCAAGTCTCTTAATGGTATCTGGGCATCTCTCATCTGTGTGACGGGTGTTGTGTTAGCACCTTCGGGCAGTACATTGGACTTCAGCCCAACTGAGAAATTCATCTCCTGGGGCTGGGAAACTCTTTTGCAGTCGAAACTGGGTCCTGTGCCTTAGCAGACTTCCTGAAATACTGGCACTAACTATGGAAAGAGGAGCCTAAAGTAATGTATAAATATTGGCCGTATTTTTCCTATTGTGTTAGGAGTACTTTCTCTGAGCAGAAAGAGGATAGAAAGAGCGTATCTTCACAGTAATTACTGATCTTTCACCAGGAATGAAGCATTTACAGACAGACCTAAATGTTTAATTATCACTTACTGTCTAAAATTCAAGGTGTGTTCAGATCTGTTAGACAACTTGTTTCATGTTATTTTTCAGGAGGACCAGATGATAACTTAATTGAAGGTGGTGGATCCAAGTTTGTCTGCAAACCAGGAGCCAGAAACATCACTATCATCTTTCATCCCCTCCTCAGGTAAGTAAGGCTTTTCTAGGCTTTTCTACAGGTGCAAATAATTAGAATAAGTAGAATTAACCTACGTTCTGTATGGGCACGCTGCCACTTCTGAGATAACATCCCACAGCAACAGGCTTGCTGTAAAGCTGTTGATATGCACACGTGTAAAAAGTAGTCGCTAGTTGACCTTGTTGCCCATGCTCTTTAATCTTTTTCAAAATTAACTAGCGTTCCAAGTGGGATTGCTTGCCTGGGTCACCCCTTTTCATTGAACAGTGTAATTTATTATTGACCCAAGTTGGGAAAAGTTTAGTTGCGGCATGTTGCAATTTGTTTATCGCTGACTGTCCTTTATGCTTATTAAAATGTCAGAAGGATACTTGATGAAGTCTAAGGTAAGTTCATTCTTTGCTAAAACAAGTATGGTCTATGGACTGCAAATTAAATGCCTGATCTAAAGTGCCGTGCCAGTTACTAAAATCTTAGAAATTCATAGCTCATCAAGGACTGCTGGAACTGTAATAACCCTTTTTTCACCAAGTCGCTCACCTCTGATACTTTAATTTTGCTCTTCTTCCTTTGCAATCGAACAGTTCATCATCTCAGTTATGCCGGAATTAAATAATATGATGTTTTTCTCAGTTCATGTCAATCTTCCACCTCTGCTTTTTCCTTGCGGGGTTTTCCTTTATCGTCCCACATGTCCTTTCCTATTCAGTGCATTAAAGAGCATTTCCCTCCTTGGCTCTGTTTGTATTACTCACTATCAGGAGTCACTTAGGCAACAGGGCATGTTTCTCCAGCGCTAAAACCAAGCAATAATAATATAGTAATAAAAAGTAATTGGAATCTGATCCCCAGATGAAGGAGTATTCTGACTGCCGTCTTGGTAGCTGAGAAATGTGGTCATTCGTGACTCCTCAGGACTTAAAAATGCTGAGGAAAAGTGCGCAAATTCTTCCACATTTAAATTTCTGACGTCATGACACCAGATATTGGAATAATCTTGAGAACAGCACCTGTTGTGAGGACATACTAAAATTTGTTATGGTTTTTCAGACCTTTCCTTGAAAGAAGAGTTGCATACATTGTACGGTCTTCACTAATTGCTGCATGCCCATAATGAAATGGATAATTTCATAAGCACATTTTGTTTGAACCTCGCTTGTAAAATGGAAGAAATGTGCTCAAAAATAAATTTGCTAGAGCGTAATTTATAGTTTTCAGCCATTTTACTATGAGAAAAAAATGGACAATCATTAAGATGAATTACACTAGTCAAGATATGACCACTATGACACGGACTTCAGTCTCTTCATCTTTAATCAATTTACAGGTTTCTTTCAAGCACTCAAGGGGGTGGTGATGCTCTTATTTTTATTGATGAGATACTTCACATTGATTTAGAACTTGGTGAAAATACTTCTTTCTATTTGCCTTCCTGCTTAATTTTTCCCCCTTTTCTTGCCATCCAAGTCAAACATGAGTGCTATGCTTTAAATAGCACTTCTCACAAACACTTCACTTTCATTACCAGCTTGCAAGATAGGCAGTAGAAATAATTTGCTTCATAACAATTAATTGCATCAAGATTAAGGTATCTGCGTACAATATATTTTTCATGTCAACCATCTGCAACATCTTAACTTCTTTGCATTGAGTAGCTCATCAATAACTGCCTGAAGAGAGAGAAAATACACCGTGACCTAGCTTACCCTTTTCTCACTGCAGGATGGGGTGAGTTTGGGGGAAGGTGAAGACTGTAAAAACTTTTAAAATGGGATTTTTACCTACCTTAATGGTCAACAGAGTAAATATTTGGCAGGAGTCCTTGCTCTCTTAGTTTTAACTCGCGATCCTCAATTTTGGCCTGCGCATGATGCACGGGATGCGGTGTATCTGGGATGACTGTAGGACTGGATGTCTTTTGGTGATAAAGATTCCCTACAGGGAATTCTGTTCCTGACGGGAGTCGACAGCGATGCCCTGTCCTACCAGCAAACTGGCTTACCCATGGACTCCTGTTAACATGGGCTTTATGATGCTGCTTGTGGTTGTAAAAAGCTGAATATGGTGGATTTGCTAAGATATTGGCGTTTGCGATAATTTCTAGCACATCATCTGATGTGTGCATTCCTTGTTGGTTAGACCCTCATCGCCCTGTTCTAGACCTTATTGTATTAAGTGTCCAGCTCTCAAGGAGGTAATTGCTGCAGAGGTGTGAAGTTTTCACTTGCTTTATTTTCCAGTTATTGTTGAGGTTGGCCGGCCTCAATCATCTTTCATCGATATCGCTTGTGCAGGCTTAAAATGAATCTGGTTTGAAACCAAAATGATCAATGTTTTATTTAGAAGGTTGGTTTTTTTTTTTTATTGTTAATTGTATCAAGTTCACATAAATATGTTGACAGAGAAGTTTTGGCACTGTACGGGCCAGCTGATTTTATTAGGAAGTGGAGTGCTTCTAAAAGTATTAAGCTAACTGGATCGCTGAGAAACCAGGCAGTGGTGCGATGATTTAAAGCCTGAGCATCGCATTACGTGATGGTTTTAAAATGAAATTCAGCACGGTAATGTTAGGTGGAAAGGTGTAACCAGAGCATTCATATTCATCAGTCTGAATTTCTCTTTTTTTGATATGACTGATATGGGAAGTGTCATGGTCTATCACATCAGAGAGTTGCACAATCACAGTGTTAAGTTTACTGGTTCTAATAGCCTTTTTTGAGATTCTTTTTTATTTACAAACTGAGCCTGAGCTTGGTTCCAGATCCTTTTGAAGAGCACAGAGTCAGCAGGCTTTCAGGGGGCTGCAAATTAATCCCCGTATCGCCAGTCATGAAAGTTTGTTTAGAGAAACTCTTAACTTAGAACTGTGGAGAGCGTCAGGTCAAACACATATGAATGGTTTTCAAAGTCTTCCTTCCCTTGAATTTGTTTAGAGCAATGAGATGGAGTTGGGAAGTGAGATGTTACGTCGTTTGGGATGCGGGTCCCTAATTTCCACTAGGACAACTGAGATGCACCAAGCCCCAGATTAATTACTAGGACTTAATGACACCACCACACACATAATAAATGAACAGTGAATTTTTGTAAAGCAAGTGGGTATTCCAGCAGAGGTGATTCCTGGGAATAGATTTTACTAACTATATAAGAGAACTAATTGCACTTACAAATTGAAGAGGAATATACATCTGATTTTCCTTAATTACATATCGTGGGAAGTGTTGAAGTATAAAAGTTACCAAAAGAGTCCAGTTGCTTTCTTCATCCTTCGCTGCTAACCAGCATCTGCTTGGGTCATGAAGGCGTTGGTGTTACTGGTCTGTGGACTAATGTCTCCCATTGGAGGAAGGAAGCGCGCAGGACCAATACTGAAGCCCTTCCGTTCTGGAATATTGAACAGCCTGAGTGATGTCTGTTGTAACATTTGTTTGGTGGGGAATTTTTTTTGTTTGTTTGTTTGTTTATTTGTTTCAGCTGGCATTTGAAAGGCGCTTGGCTCTTCAGGGTAATAATCATTTTACATATGCTTTATAGAGTATGTTTATTACCAGACAATTGAAGAACAGATGTCTGCAGTCTTGAGGCTTAAGGGGGAAGGGACCGGAGATGGAGGGGATGATGGCATTTCGAATCGTGAAAGCACCGCTGATGCTAACTCAATTGAACGTCATTTGGATATTGGGTATTAAGGCCGCGAGGTTATCCATTTATTAATATCAGCCACACTTCATTAAGATCAAGCAGCAATTAAAAGGGTTGTACGATGGAAGAGAAAGCAAAGTGTTCATTGATTTGGAAGAAGCAGTCACTTCTAAGTAAGATTGTGTCCTTGTGAAGGAAGTGGACTGGAGAGACTAAATTATCTTGGCATCCTTTACCGCGCCATCGAATGGATGTGTCTGTCTTGGGGGATCCCCCCCGTTGCCAGGTGGAAAGAACTGCAACGTGGCAGTGAGGTCCTAATTAGATTTCAAAGTCTGGGGAGTAAGAAAGTGAAAACCAAAGTGTTGATTTATTAGAGTACACAAAAAAGAAAAAAAAAGGGGGGGGGGGGAAGAAGGAAAGGCAGAATTACTGATTTGACTCTGCTGATGTTGTTTGAGATGCAAAGACTGAAGTTTAACGCTCGGGGGTGTGCGTGGTCCAAAGCATTGCGAAGTTTGCTCGTTCTTGGTATTTCAGAATGGTCGGAGTGGGGGGAAAAGAGCAGATAACAGCTTGACATTTTAATTTAACATTTAAATTATTATTTTCATTTATACTGGTCCCCGTGATTTAAAGCGATAGCTTTTTACCTGATAGCATTTTTGGAATTTCCTGTTTCTTCCAGTTACATTAATGCTAATAAAAGAGTGATTGCTCTTTTAATAAAGAAAATAAATGCTTTAGGGAATAATCAAGCAGGATAGTCATTTACTTTTGCTGCCTGTTGATATCAGCGTGTTCCTCGCCGACTGGTGCCAATCAGCTCTGAACTGCTGAAGGTCAAACTTCAGACTCCGCTGGTAACCTGTCCTTGGGAGGGAGGTGCACAATGTACGGAATATGTACATACACGCAGGTACATATGCATTAGCAGTGATGTTTTAGCTTCCCATGCTTTGGGAATAAGTGTGTCAAGCTTCTGTTTAATTCAGGATATGTCAAGATAAAAGGTACTGTATGGAGAATTTAAATCCTCTTGTTTGTTTTGAAAATCTTGGGAGAGGATGGCAAAGTTTTCACCGATTCCAATGGGATATCGGAGTCCTTTGGTCTTTGTGAGCATGAACTGCAGCTGAGCAGTGTTCATAACCACGGATCTGTAATTGGTACAAAACTATGTATATAACTAAGAACCCCTGTGTACCCCGCCGATAATCCCTTTTATTAGTATATTTGTACAGCTATAAGAATAGACAACTCAATTGATTTTAAAATACGCTGTAGTTGTGGACTGAAAAATTAGTATTTGATAATACGTGTTATTTGGGAAAGCAAAAGGAGTGTGAAAATTGGATGAGTTTGTTAGTTACATTTAGTATGTTTAGACTATGTCAAATGGTACCAAGTATGTTAAGAAGAATATGTGGTATTTTATTCCTCTAAGGGGTATACGTTGTATTGAAGTAGATGGAAAATGTCAAATAATCCTAGGGCAGAGATAGTGTTAAATAATGAGAGCCGATGTCTTTAGCTTTTTGAAATCAAAACTAAAATACTTGATTTTAGAGCAATCAATAAAACCAACTCAAGCTGGGAGAGGGAACATATAATATTGACTGCTTAAAGTTTGTATTTCAGATTGAATAATGTTCAGAGGATAAGGGGCTAAGTAAAAAAAAAAAGTCTGAGATGCTGTTGTGTACGCAGGAAAACATTATTTGCAAACTTTTAAAGTCAGTGACCCTTTAAAAATATAACCATCCAGATTGCACGAATACTGATTTTTGAGGTCTTACATCCAGGCATATCACTTATCTTCAAAGAGAGGGAAAAAATATCACTTAGTTAATCTAAATCTCACTCCTGCAAGGTAGGCAATGTCTTCCCTTTACCAAGGGAGGCTGTGGAAGTAGGGAGATGGTGCCTCTTCGGCAGGCTCGGTGGTGCAGTGAGATAAATGGGGCTCAAATCAGGAGATCTCAACTCCTGCTTCTCATTACGATACCGGTAGTCACCGCTTAATATTCCCATCTTTATTTTGGAATCGTTAATACTCATCCTTGAGCCTGACAGATGCTTGCTGCAACTTTTCATACACTCGCTGTTTACTTCGGTTGACCTGAATCAAAATCTTAAGGGAGCAATTTGACACCCACCTACTAAATTTTTTTTTCTCCCCCTGTTTTAATGAGTGTTTAGAAGACATTTAGTTGACGAGTCCCTTGCTGTTGACATTTAGTACTTTATATCTGTCAACAGCGGGAATGAATGTTTCTTGCAGGCGAATCCTAACTCTCTTCTCTTTGACAAGCTCTCATAAAGTCGGTGTCACTGAATTATAAAGACACATTTCAGAAGAGCTTGTTGTTGTGACACTGCTAAGAAAAGGTTTCGTTCTGACTGAGGCCATCGCAGAAACGGGGCACATTCATGGGAAAGGGATGGGGAACAGCTTCACATTTTGTGCTTTTTTTTTTTTTTTCCCCCTGATGCTTTATGAGAACTGACAGTCTTACTGTGTGTGTCTGATTAAAGATGACAGTTTATAAAAACCTTAAGGTAAGGCTGTTCATTTTCGATGACAGAAAATAAAGCAATTCCCCCCCCAACCTCCCACACAAACAAAAACTCTTACACGCCAAAAAAACCTCTTAATACGTGATGCATTGATTTTATATTGTCTGTCAGAGAATGTGCTTCAGCAGATCAGTCAAGTTTTGAGTTTTCAAACATGCTTCATCCATACGGGAAATCAACAGCCTGTCAGAAATTTCACATGTCTCCAGCTCTTCCTTTCCTTCAGATGAAATGTAACCTGAAGGAACATAGAAATTTTGACATTTGCAAGAACTTGTGCTGAATAGCTGAGAACAGTGTTAATTCAATTCCGTGATAACGAATTACTTGAACCCGTATTATGTTCATCAAGCCAACAATGTAGTTTTAGCTCATTTCTTAATGGAAGCACTGCTTAAGTTTGGTTCTAGTATTTAACTCACGTTCTCATGGAGCACGATTAAGATTCCCCATATTGCCGAACACGGTTATTTTTAATAGAGCGTAAGCAGAGATTTATGATGTCATAATGAGTTTTCAGGGACTTTTTTTTTTTTTTTGGAATACTGCGTCACAAGACCAAAGTTGTGTCTTAGAATAGAAGAGTTCAGTTGGAAGGGACCTACAATGATCAGTGTTAGGTTAACGGTTGGACTCGATGATCTTAAAGGTCTTTTCCAACCTAAACGATTCTGTGATTCTATGATCTAGTACAACTGCCTGACCAATTCAGGGCTGGCCAAAGGTTAAAGCGTGTTGTTAAGGGCATTGCCTAAATGCCTCTTAAACACTGCCAGGCTTGGGGCATTGACCACCTCTTTAGGTAGCCTGTTCCAGTGTTTGACCATCTTCTCGGTAAAGAAATGCTACCTAACGTCCAGTCTGAACCTCCCCTGGTGCAGCTTTGAACCATTCTCACACATCTCACACATTAGACTGGATATAAGGAAGAAATTCTTTACAATGAGGGTGTTGAAACACTGGCAGGGGTTGCCCAGAGAGGTAGGTCGTGGAGGCCCCATCCCTGGAAGCATTCAAGGCCAGGTTGGACGGGGCTCTGAGCAACCTGATCTAGTTAGTGGTGTCCCTGCTCACTGCAGGGGGGTTGGACTAGATGACCTCTAGGGGTCCCTTCCAACCCAAAACATTCTATGATTCTATGATCCTATCCCTGGATACCAGGGAGAAGAGATCAGCTCCTCCCTCTACGCTTCCCTTTCTCAGGAAGCTGCAGAGAGCAATGAGGTCGTCCCTCAGCCTCCTTTTCTCCAAACTAGACAAACCCAGTGTCCTCAGCCACTCCTCACAGGACATTCCTTCCAGCCCATCCACCAGCTTTGTTGTCCTTGTCTGGATGCATTCGAGTACCTGAACACCCTTCTTAAATTACGGGACCAAGAACTGGACGCAGTACTCAAGGTGAGGCCACACTAAATGCTGAGTACAGCGGGAATGACAGCAAGTCTTGAGATACGTCAGCAAACCTTGTGTAAATCTTCTCATCTGGTTCTTTCCCAAAGACACGGTGAGCATGGCTGGGTTAAGAAGTTGGCAAAAAGTGCCGATTTCTTACTGTGTAAAGATTAATCATGGGCTTTCCTGCAATTACAGTAGTTGATGTTGGAGTGGAAGAGGGCTATTTTTGACTTTTTTGAGCTTGTTGCGGTGTTAAAGTTTTAACACGGACAAAAGCCAGCACATCTTGTATGTAGACCCGTGAATTTATTGTTAATCTAACTGGTGTTTTACTGGTCTAACCAGTATGGAACAATTAGTAGTAGTACACTTATGGTAAAATCAATAGAGGTATAAAACCCTGGATTTATAGACCAGATTATCAAATTATTACTAATTCTCTTTAATATTTTAATTAAAAATTAAAATAGTTGAGTCTATTCTGTCCATGGCAGTCATTGGTAAGTGATTTCCTTGTCTTTTTCTTGACCCAGAAGCTTTTCTATCTTATTTTCTTCCCCCCCATTCTGTTGAAGAGGGCGAATGAGAGAGCGGCTGGTGGGGGTCTGGCAGTTGACCAAGGTCAACCCACCACAAGAAGCTACTCTGGTCTTCCCAAGGTCTTACAGATGCCAACAAATCTTTGGAGCTAAGAAGGAAGAGGATAAATTTGCTGAAATTCATTTAGTGGCTCTTCTCCGATACCAGGTGTGGCAAATAGTCTGGGGAATTCCTCTTATATTGCTCACATCCCATCAGTGGACTGAATAATTTTACGTTAGAATGTTTCCTTACCCATCAGCCAGCTTGCCGAGGCTTCTGAAAGTCAACTCTACTGGCATGTTTTCCAGGCCTAAAAACTTTAAAAAAAAAAAAAAAGGAATATGGGTTTTTGCATTAGAGAATCTAATATACCTGAAACTCTTTAGCTTTCTTTTAGCTCTGTTTCTACGTGAAAGTGTGTGTGTGTGTTAGCTAACATCTAGCAAATTCTACAACGTTAGAAGGTTGTGCTCAGTTAAGTATCTTCTGCAAGTACTCACATGATGGCTGAAAATTTGTTTGGCAAAATTAAAAAAAAATATAGGGGGGGGGAAAAAAAGAAGGTTTTTTTTCCCCATTAATCCACACCTCTCCACCCCAAACTTGCAAGCAGCGGCAGTGACTGATTTGCTGCCCGTGTTTCACCCAGGCAGACAGATGAACTGGTCCAGGTTATCATAGCGGGGCCCGGCAAGGGTGAGCCAGGGCTTGCGCAATGCTTGCTTTCAAAAGAAACTTAAATCTTGTGTGAACTCAAAAGTGGCTGTGATTTACGATCGCCTCCTGGCGCCTTGTTAGCGGGATAGGTGCGAGAAGTTGATTAGGGATGGGGAGGAACCTTCCGTTGTTACCAGGTCATCTTTTCAGGTTGCAGTTGAGACTGAAGGAAAGGAGCTGGTATAGCAGAAGCGTGGACCAAAAAATCACACTTATTTTTATTTTTATTTTACTAGTTACATGCTAATCTGTTACATGGAACATTCTGCAAATGTTTGTAGGTGTTATATTCATGAGAGACGAAATATGGGTCTTACATGCATTGAAGTTTATAGATTTTCTTTTTCCTGTTGCTTTTCCTTTTCTTCCCCCTGCCCCCAGGAGCATGAGTATTGCAGTACTTGAAAACCTGTTGGTCAGAAAAGTATTTAGCAAAGCTGAAAGGGAAGAATGGATCCGTTTATTTAATTTAACCATCTTAGGTTCATGTTAGAATGCTTTAAGGAGCCTGAGTTACACACCGAGATCCACATTTAATGCTTTGGCTTATCAGACGCTATAAATCTCTGCATTCACAAAATGAGATTATCCCATGCAGGAGCTGGTGGCTTTCTAGCAGCTCAGTTGGCAACGGGGAATGAAATTCCACAGGAGCTAAAACTTGCTTTAATAGCACCAGCTTTCATTTTCAAATATAGCAAGTACAACTCTGACACTGAAAAAAAAAAAAAAATAAAAAAAAAAATGTGCAAAGCAACAGAAAAACTCGCAAGGCAAAACCTGAGAAGCATTTTTGTTGTGGAAGAAAATGGGGAGAAAAGCTTGACAGATTCCCAGTTTGTAATCCGTCTATGGAAGCTGTTCAGAAAACACATTAGCGAGGGCTTTCCCTGCATATAACGGGGAAAATCCAAGGATGAAAACCTAGCGTGGCTTAAATCCAAGTTACAGTACTATGGCCCTGAAAAACTTTGGAGAGTGCGCGTGGCCACTTTCATAAAGCTTTACGAATTTTCAGTTGAAATACAGGAAACCTGTTTCTTCATGAAAAGGAAAAAAAAGTGATTCCTGTATTTTGTATTTGCTGTTAAAAGCCAAGCTATAAAGCCCAGAATGACAGTGCTTTTTGGACTCCATTTCCCCATCTGAAAGGAAGGGTGGTGGTTTGATTTTGATTGTCATCTTGTTGAAGCTAAAGGACCTTCTAGGTAGATCCTTTGGTAGTGAACTGGAGCTCTCTTAGTGATGGACCGCTCATGTCGGAGCTCTCTGCTTTGTGTTTGAGTTAGATTATTCTTGTTTGCTTTTTGCAAAGTTATTTAAAACCTTACATCCAATTTACAACTTTGCAATTTGTTGAAACTATAGCTGTTACCCCAGTTAGAGCCCAGAGGTGAACTTCAGTCTCCTCCAGGGATAGCAAAAGGGGGAAAAAAAGAGATTTTTGAAGTACTTAAATTTCACCTGTGATTTCAAAGAGTGAAATCTGAAATGCTTATTTCAACTATTACCCTCTCCAGCTTGCTAAACAGAGCTAAAAATAATGATTTTGAAGTTCCTTCACCAGTAAGCTGCATTTTCCCATTCTGCTGAATTCTGTCATGGATATTACAGTATGGGACCCTCATTTATTCCTGTTTTATAGAACCAGGTTCCCTGGTCCGGACACATCCCATGTGGCTGCACAACCGCTTGCAGGGTTTTCGTGCTGCCCCAAAGGCGCGTGGCAAAAGGCAGGTCCTTGTAGCACCGCAGGAGAGGGCTTGCAGGGAAGTCAGCCCATGGAAGAGCATGTTTTTCAGATGCCAGCTCACGCAGAGAATAATTTTTTGGTGGAATATTCCTGAGGAGTTGAATTTTAAATCGTGCTACTTTTGAGAGATCTGCAGAATAGCCATAAATACATTTTGCAGGAAAGAAGTTGGCCTTTCTTTTTGGTTATTTTGGGTCCCAGGCAGCTTGAATAACGGATAAATTAGCAGTAATTGCACATTGTGTAATACCCCTGCTAAGCACTTCTGTAGTTCCTTTCGTCTGATAACTTCTAAGCTTTTCAGAGACATCAATTCATTAACACCTCAGCGTGAAATTGCTCTGTCTGTGGAAATCCTGGTTATGCGACTGCCAGGGATGAAGCCGTTGTGGATGAAGCATCGAGTTGAGTGGTCATAAATTCTGTGCAGATTTGGAATAGGTGGAACATAACTGAAAGTCATAAACTCCCACTGTTATTAATCAAGGTCCAGATTTTCTATTTTATTGTATCATTGTCTCTCCCGGTTGTATTTTTACAAGTGGATTTGCTCTAGGGGGGTGCACCAGGTCTGTGACAGCTCTGAGAGTCCTTCTGTAGCCTGATAGCAACAGCTCTGCTGCCTGCTCATACTTGGGTCCTTTGGTCAACTTTTACTTGGGTGACTTGGTCAACTCTGAGGACTACATGTAGCACAGGGTGGTATGAAGGCCTCGTGCAAGCTTCAAGCAGCTTTCTTCTCATCGTTGCATTCCATAAAGTCAGATTCTTCTGCCGGCTTTGAAAATGGGAGTATTCTTTCTGGAGACCAAGTCTGAAATCGAGATGTGATGCTGGGAGCCTCTTAGCGCAGGGTTGGTGACCCCGCTCCTGCGTGGTACCAGCAAGGCCAAATGGAATTGGTCTCAGACCAAGTGTCTGCTGCTGTTTAATCACTTCTGTCTCCGCTTCCTTCTCTTTAAATTGGAGATAACTCTTATTCCACGCATCAGTTGAGTAGTTTGTCATCTTCTGGATGAGGAGCACTGTCAGCCAGCTGACTGGTGGCTGTGTTGTGGTGTGGGGTTTTATGGACGGTTAAGTGCTGCTGCACTCGGGGACAGGGCATGAACAGGAGAGTATGAAGCTGTGTTTCTCTCGAGCTGGACTCCAGTGAATCACAGCTTGTCTAAGTGTTATGGATGTTTATTTGAGGATATGGACACCAGTAAATAGATTTGTTCCTGGAGAAAATCCAGACAGTGACATATCACCCGCAATTTAATTTTTGAAATAGCCCTTTAGATGCAACTGCTGCTCATGATAGCGGCAACCTGAGATTTCAGGAGCCCAGCAGGAACAGTTAAGACCATCACCCTAGTTCTGTACCTTCAGATCAGTTGGTTTCTCTTTGGTTGGGTTTTTTTCTTCTTCCGTGGAAATACTAAAACAAATGTTAAAAAACAGCAGAAGCTAGCAGCATCTCATGTTTTCCAGTCTTTATTGTGACTTAAGAACCAATTCTTGCAATAATACTTAAAACTAATGGAGCGGTGGTACCAGGGATGCTAAATGATGTGATAATGCCTCCGAACACAAAAGCACTTCTTTTTATTTAGGTTTTATTTTGGCTGCCCAGGCTGATTTATCATAGGGTAAAAAGACTACGGAGAAGGCAGTGTACTAGCAGTGCTGTGTATGCTGTAAAATGTAATGATGATCAAGTTCTGACTGAAGCTCTTAGTGGCTTTAGTAATTTTTCAGTAAATAGTTTCTTCACTAAACTCATTCTCGCTGCAGTAACAGTGAGTGAGTGTTTTCAAAGTAAAAAAAAGAAAAACGTTTCTGTAAGGTCAAGTAACGTTGCTAAGTAAGTGCAGATCCCTCAAAGAATGTCTGTTTGTTGATTTGGGGATAGAATCGTAGAATCATAGAATCATTTAGGTTGGAGAAGACCTTTAAGATCATCAAGCCCAACCCTTAACCTAACCCTGCCATCCCACCACTAAACCCTGTCCCTAAGCACCTCATCTGTCCTTCTTTTAAATACCTCCAGGGATGGGTACAAGGGATGGGGATACCCAAGCTGATAATTTTTAGTCCTATGCCAGGTTCAGTGGACATGAGACGTAATTGTTTTGAGTACTTGGAGAATATCTATAAATAATACTAAATACAACAAGAAGGGAGAAATACTGGGAAGTATCAGATTTGGTTCTCTTCGAATAGGTCTCCGGAGCTCTCAGAAGAAAGTCACCATTCCACTGCTTTTGGAGGAGGATGGGTGACAGCCATGGAGAGCTGTGGTCTGGTGGATGGCCAGGCAGTGGAGAGTTCACAGCACAGAAAAACAAAACCGCTACCCAAAGTAGGAAAACTTAAATGCTCTGAAGTTTTATAACACTACAGGGAGGAAATCAAACCATCCTCTTTTGCAACATCTTTACAAATGGTGGAGACAAGTCTTCAGTCTAGAATCATTCTTCATTTTATTTTACAGGGCTGTGTGGTTTATCACTGCAATCCATTCCTCATTGTGAAAGTCATCCCTCTTGATACATGCCGTATAATTGACTTTAATGAAAATGGGTGTGCAATTCACTCTGAAAATCAGACGGGGCCTGCACCACGTGGAAACCATTAATCTGAACTGAAAGCAAGTTGTTGTTAAAAATTAATAAAAGTTAATTAATTGCAAGGTATCTCTAGATTGCTAGTTGCTCTTTTTTCTTAACACTGGTATTTTGCTCTCTCTCCTTTTCCTGGCTCCTAAATTATTGTTTCACCTCCTTCCCAGGCAACGTTATTCCTAGTTCTTCATAAGACTTTGAGCATTTAAGAGTATTTTCTGCTGCCCATTCATCCACGTTAATCTTTCTTCTATATAAGAGGTGCCAAACTTTTCGCTACATGATCTGTTGATAATTCATCCACCCTCTGCTCTTCTGCCTTTTTCCGCCAAATTCCCCAGTGCTTTGGCATGTGTCTGGTCACAAAAAAGGTGCATCCGTTCCTGTGGAACGCACGGTTTTTTGTTGTCTGATGGGAGGAGATCTGCCATGTGCATCCCTCAGGAGCCTACTAAAGAAAATGTTTGGCAACTCTTCCATGTTAGGAAAAAACAAATAGAAGTTGTCAAGGACAGAGAACTATTGTTCAAGTAAGCAGAATGGGTACTTATTATCAGTTTTAGGTACGCCCAGCCCAATAGTTAAGTGGGTTTTTTTCCTAGTTAGTTTGATGAAAGGAAGTAATGGGTTTAATTGCTGGTTGTCATTTGTAATGCAGTATATGAAGTATTAGCGTTATTCTGATAATGTGTTGTAATTACCTACCATCGAGCGTTTTACAATGTTAAAAATATGATCTTTGAAGTAAGGTAGCTAAGCTCTTTGAATTGAAGGCAATACCTATGGAGACTACGATATCATTTAAAAATGTCAATCAAGTCGGTTAGATAAACAAAATTGAGGTGGTGGGGTTTTTTGCCGTAAATTCTTGCTGTGCCCTTAAACCTTCCCGAAAGCTTGGCGGAATAAGCAACATGCCTGGAGGGCTGATAAATAAAAGCTATTTCAGAGTTCCCTGCACACACTCCTGGTTTGCAAAGTATTGTGCGCCTTGCATAAAGCGCTCTCCGGAAAGCCTCTTTGTGTTCAAACCCAAAGGGATTGCTATTCATTTTGGCTTTGCTATAGCAGGAGAGAAAAAAACTCTCTTAGGAGTCTTGCCCCTAATTCTGCGTGAGAAATGATTGTGCTAAATGGTGGATGGGACAAAGTTTTTTAAAAACAGGCAGAGGTTTCAATTTGCGTTGACCTTATCTACGCGCACAAATGAATCAACAGATGCAAATGAAGCAGGGGAGGCTGAGTTACGAAATTTGTATGCTTAGTTGCTTCAGTCGTGTGCCTAGTCTGGCAAAGAAAGGGGGAGGGAGAGGAAAAAAAAAATCTGAAGTTTAATAAATAGAAGTGTAGCTCCCAACGACCTTTACCTACTGTTATAATTTTGATGTAGAACAACCAAATTCCTGAAGATATTTAATCAGCAAAGTTGAATTTTGATGAAACCACGTGCCACAGTCCCATTACTGCTGCAGAAATTAATTGTAATTCATAGCAATATCTTTGGTAAGGATTAACACCAGTGAACTGTCACCTTTTCACATTCTTTCCATCCTTGGTGTCGCAAAGCCCTAATGTAGGATAGAAGTGTCCCACATTGGTAAGTTAAAAGCTCATCCAGATACAAAATTTTGGGGGTTAACAATGCATCATGAAAGATGAATTAAAACATCATGTGTATATTCTGTATTTTTAGCCTAGATTTTTGATTAAGACATTTAAATTGCACCATTTTTTTTTATTCCGTAGGGAAGTGCATGTACACGTGTAGTCTCATGATGGGACTCACATCATTGCAAACCCTCTGAAATCAGGACCCAGAATTTCCCCTAGCCCATGGCATTTAAGAAGTTATTGTTCCTCTTAATTTAACATATGTTGCCAAAAAAGAAAGATAAAAAGACCAATGGTGTGACATTTTTCTTCTTCCAAAAAGAAAATTAAATAAAATCTTTCTTATAATTCTTTCAAATTCCTGAAGCTTAGGTAGATCTTGTCAAGAAACATGTCTTGCATACAGGTGGCCTGCTTAATTTTAAAGGCAATTTTAAATATGTTGTTTTCCTCTCCTTTTCATAGAAAATCAGACCGGGATAACTGAGGCTGACAGTAGATTTTTGCAGAGCTTAATAGGCGTAAATCTCTCTCTGGATGGAATTAGCATCAGGCATGAAGAGCCCAGCTCAGGGAGAAGACAATGTCAGTGTCGCTAACGGGCATTTTCTGAGACTTCCCTGTTTGGTGGCAAGTCCGAGCAGCTCAACACAGAAAAAAGTCAAATTGTCAAAAGGCATTAGTGGTTGTCACTTCATAGACCTTCACATTGGAGTTCTCCCTTTGGAATTTCAGTGGAATGTTTGGAGGTTTTTTTTTTTTTCTTCTTCAAGTAAGTAGGACAATCAGAGATGTTGTACAAAACTGCTGGGATTTAACCCATTCATAGCTTTTTGGTCATGGCTTCAAAGAAATGCTGAATTTAGGAGTTTGCTGTTCAGTTCCATGCTCTGCCAGAACCTTTGCTACTTCTAGCAGGTCTTTTTATACCCAAACCTCCAAGGATACATTTTGAAGCTTGATTTCATCAGAGATGAAGGCCTTTGGGGCATGAGTAGAGAAGCTTTGCTGCAACATGTTGATTTAGGACATACCAACTTCAGTACCTCTGACCATTTGATTCACTGCATTTCTGCATTGTTTCACCTCTGTTTTGTTTTGGTGTTGTTTTTTTTTTTTTTCAGGTAGTCTACAAACACTGTTATTAAAGTGAAGTAGCATTTTAAATAAGTGGCCTAAGAGCTGTAGTTGCCCTGTTTCCATTGTTCTTTGTAAAACGAAACAAGTGGGTGCTAAATGACGCTATTTGTTTATAAATGAGCGCCCTTTCCGCAGATTTATTCCTTAGTTTCGAATTAGGAACTTCTTGACTGTTAATTGGGGTGGTTTGACAAGGGGAAGAGGAGGCTGATTAAGTAGGAGGTAAATAAGCTGATATCTTGTAGTATAGGATTTGTCACGAGGTCTCTCAACCAGCAACCATCCAGGTAGGAATCCTTCATCACTTCTTGTCTCCTAGAGCATGAGAATTTGGTCATCTAGCCTTAAAGGCACAGCTATGCCAACACGTGCATTTTCCTTACCCCTCTGATTTAGCCATTCTACCAAAATCACTCCAGAGCCATGGTCCTGACTTCTTCTGCTCAAGGTCCATGTTGAAGCTATGCTGCAATAGTGCTCTAATTCCATCTCCACTGAGACATTTGCTGCTCCGGCATGACCACTGAAGCACAAGCCTGAGAGGAGGATTTCTCATATATGTTCCCTTTTTATTCCTTTCTCTAGGACAGGTGGATTTGGGGAGCCTTATTTAGACATTTACTTTTTTTTCCCCAGATTCTCAGATACAAATTGGGGGTCGGCCTCTTCTCCCTGGTAACGGACGATAGGATGAGGGGAAATGGTCTGAAGTTGAGCCAGGGCAGGGTTAGGTTGGACATTAGGAAAAATTTCTTCCCAAAAAGGATTGTCAAGCACTGGAATGGGCTGCCCAGGGAAGGGGTCGAGTCCCCATCCCTGGAGGTATTTAAGCTGGGCAGATGAGGTGCTTAGGGACAGGGTTTGGGGGTGGGATGGCAGGGTTAGGGGAACGGTTGGGCTTGATGATCTTAAAGGTCTTTTCCAACCTAAATGATTCTGTGATTCTATGAAAGTGGTGCCGCTACCCAAGGGTGTTGAAACTGTGGTTTGTAGGGAGTTATTTTTACAGATTATTTTTTTTGCACATAGTCAAACAGAAATAGAAAGGTTTTGGTTTGGTTTATATGCTTTGAATTCCCAAATTTTAGAGTATATATTAGTAATGCTTTGGCATCCTAATTAAATACCTAATTATATTTCGCAGTTTTACAGTTTTTTGCCAGTTTCGGATGGCTTTTACTGTGCCGCTCTTTGCTGTTTGTGACATTTAAAGCATATGTTTGAATTCTTCCCTCTCCTGTGTCTTGTCATTTTGTTGCTCTTTTTTAGAACGGGGATGTAATTTTTGCAAAATAATTGCACAATAAGAAATACAGTGTAATTTTTTTTGAAAGATACAGAGCCAGTAAGTATACCCTCAAGAAAAAGAAATAGAGAACGTACCACAGCTGCAGGTGTGCCCAGAACAAGGAACTGGCTGGTTTGGGGAGTAGCAAAGTGGTTCTCGGCGTATGAGTAGGAGTCTTTTCCTTGTAGCTTTTGGTTTTGAACTGGGTGTTTAATATCCCCCTTCAGAAGCAAAAGATATCGAGGAGAAAAAAGAAAAGGAAAACAAGAACATGGAAGGCACCTTAAACTTGGCCTGGAGGTGCTTTTTACAGTAAATCTTTTGACGTTTTTGAGATCCATGTCATTACAAAGTTGGGGGAAAAAAATCCCACCTTGTGTGACAAGCCACCCCAGAGAGAGCAGTTGTGTCACAAGCCATTAATGTTCATCATTATAAAGCGTAATGTGACTTTTTCCTTTGTTCAGCTCCATCAACATTTATCTAGGAGGTGTATAGAGGTGGCCAAGGGGTACAGCAAGAAGTGAAGTTTCAAGCTCAAGGATTGTCTCTCTTGCGTAGCATCTTGAAAACACCATTGGCCCAGAAGGCACTTGTACCCAGTTGTTGGTGAGGGGTGCGTGACTTCAGTGTCACTTTGGTTTTAATAGGGGATGTTGGTTTATGGAGATAGATGAAGCCTGCATGCTTCAAGGGAGCCTTCTGGGGGAGGAGTTAGGGTTGGCTCATGCTGGAGTGCACCCAGCGCGCGTGGGGACGGATGTGTTGAGATGGTGTCCTCAGGCTTTTGCACTATCGTGGCTTCCCTGTGGTGCCAGCAGAGATGGTCAGCGTTCCTCAGCTGGAAAATCACCGTCTTTCACAATTTACTGTACTTCAGCTTCCCATGCTTAGGGTTTTTTTCCCTTTGTTTAGCTGTTTGCTGTGTACCAAATAGCACAGCAACAATATAGGCCAAAATGGTGCCCCCTATTTTCACACCTAACTGTCCTTTTTTTGTGTATTTCTATAGAAAAATTTCTCAGTTGCACTAAGGATGCTATTACATCTTTGAAACACAACATAGGAACTATCAGATTCTTTTTACTACAATACAAGTCACTGCAGTAACATAAGTACTGGTAGAGTCTGGTCTATTTTTATGAAATCCAGAGCAGGATGAATTAAAAAGCCCTATATTCATGGGTTACGAGGAGGTACTGAGCTTTGTTAGTGTGAGAGTCAAACCAACTTTTTCCTAGAGTCCTCAGACAGGTTCTTTTGACTGCATCATTGATCCCCCAGGAATATTTGAGGTACAGTTAGAAGGCAGAGATGGTTTCAATGAGAGTATCACCCAGCAGATGCAGAGCACTGAGCTTCTCCTCCGTTCAGTTGCTGCTGCAGAACTGTAGCAGAAAACCAGCTAAGCGGGAGTGACCACAAGAAGTTAGGTCTCAACGTGCGGGTGGGAGCGAGATGCCCTGGAGCAGGTCTACGGTTAGATTGGCCCAATTTCACAACTGCATGAAAAGATGAGATGTGAGGGTTGGTTCTCTTCTCTCTATTCCCCTTGAGATGTTACCAATGATGTTCTTAACATTGCAGATTATGAAGGAAGACACACAGCTTAAATTCCTGTCTTATTTGCAACCTATAAGACCTGGTCATTGATGCTTTGGGATTTTGTTTCCCAATCCCCATAACTTTCAGTGCCATGGAGCCTTGCCTGTTGATTCCATGGCACGTCAGCAGGAAAAACCTTATTGGCATGTGTTGTTTCTTAAGAGGATGGACAAAGTGTCAGTTTAGGTTCTGCCTTGTTCACCCTAAGGAAGCAGTTGACTAAAACTTTGCAACACTGTTTTAATGGAGGGGCTTCTTTAGCCAACTTCTTCTTTCTTATGGATCAATTGGCCAAGGCCAATTGTATGAGGTTTAACAAGGCCAAGAGTGGGCCAGCCACTATTCCCCATGCTGTAGGTGTATGGAAGAATGGCTGGAGAGCTGCCCAGCAGAGAGGGACCTGGGTGTGTTGGTCGACAGGCAGCTGAATATGAGCCAGCAGGGTGCCCAGGTGGCCAAGAGGGCCAGCACCATGCTGGCTTGTATCAGGAGTGGTGTGGCCAGCAGGAGCAGGGCAGGGACCGTGCCCCTGTGCTGGGCACTGGGGGGGCCGCCCCTCGAATGTTGGGCTCAGGGTTGGGTCCCTCCCTCCCCGAAGGCCCTGGGGGGGCTGGAGCGTGTCCAGAGAAGGGCAGCGGAGCTGGGGAGGGGTCTGGAGCCCCAGGCTGCTGGGGAGCGGCTGGGGGAGCTGGGGGGGTTCAGCCTGGAGCAGAGGAGGAGACCTGCCTGACAGGACGTTGTAGCGAGGTGGGTGTCAGTCTCTGCTCCCAGGGCACAGGCAATAGGACAAGAGGAAATGACCTCAAGTTGTGCCAGGGCAGGTTTAGGTTAGACATTAGAAAAAATTTCTTCCCAAAAAGGGTTGTCAGGCCCTGGAAGGGGCTGCCCAGGGAAGGGGTCGAGTCCCCATCCCTGGGGGGATTTAAAAGCCAGGCAGACGAGGTGCTTAGGGACGGGGTTTAGTGGTGGGATGGCAGAGTTAGGGGAACGGTTGGGCTTGATGATCTGAAAGGTCTTTTCCAACCTAAACGATTCTGTGATTCTATGATTCTTACTGAAGTTGCCATCACACCCTGTTCTTTCTCCTTCTGTTTCATAGATGAGGTTCCAGTATCTGAAGTGAACCACACATAGTCAGGAGCACACATCTGTGTTGGTATGAGCCTTAGCAAGGGCTCATCAGGCCATTTACTGGACAGTCGCATCTTCATCTCATGCACAAGGTCAAAGCTCAACTGATAATGAAATCTGAAATTTTCCTTTAGGTTATTTGTAACTATGGTGAGAAATTTGCTCTTGCTTTGCATGTCAAACAGGTGGGAATATCAATTCCCAGGGTTAGATTCCATCCATGGGTAAGTACAGCATGAATATACCTTTTCACCTTCTGAATCGCATACAAAAGTGCGAGCACGATCTGATTCTCTGCTTGCCGAAATAAATGTCAGAAAGGACATAACCTAATTATCTGGCTTCCCGTTTTCAGTCTACATGAAGTCTTTCAGCTTTGTGGGTGTTTTTTAAAACCACTGATGTTTGTCATTAATTTTGTCCATAATTTCAGTATTCACCAAAGAGGGTGATAAAGTGTGTATGGGTATTACAATTATGTGATGACACGCAAAATAATGTCTCCTAGGTAAAGAATCAAAGGTTCTGATATTGATAAACTTTAAAAAACCTCTTTGGGTAAGCTCAGACTGTGTCAGTCCCAGGGCTTAAAGTCCCAAGGGAAACATTAATAGATATATAGCATTTACCTCAAACTTCTTGATTCCTTTTCTCATTCTCTCACTTCATTTGTTGCCTTGCCACCAAGTTGATGCTTATACCTCGAGGGCAAAAAATAAAGCATTTTGATGAGCCAGTCAGCAAAGGGCTGGACATTATAAACTGAAGCGTTAATGGTAGGCAAAGGAGCTTTGAAAATGTGTAAGAATTTGGAGGAGGCTTGAAATTTAATGGGTCTAATAACATTTATATTGTCTTGAGATTGTGTGCCTTGTGTTTACATGTGTTTCTTCAAATCGTGAGTTTATGTTGATTATATAGATCTGACACTTTTCATGGGATGTGAGTTGCTATTTATAAGCTCATCAAAGGATTAGTGCTGTAGACATCATGAAGGCAAATGGGCACTTGTCATTAATTTTATTGCATCATAGAATTTTCAATACCCTTGAAAATAGAACCAAGTTTTTTTGGGTTTGTTTGGTTTTGCCATGGCATAGTGTTGTATGTTTAGTTTTATCGGAACCTATGGTCTTCTTTCAAGACTGCGTTGAAGACTCTTACATTCAGTGCCAATTAATTTTTTCATAAGGCATTTAAGTATACCAAAATGTGTGGAGGAGAGGGGACGGAAGCACATAGAGGAGAAGGTAGAAATCTCCCTTAAGCTTTTTATCTCTAAAGGGGGAAGAACTGAGAATGCTCACGTTGAGTTTACAGCTATCCCTTAGACTTCTCTAATCCAAGTATTAAATTATCCAAAAATACTAAGTGACCCTATTTGCTAGAGTTATTGGGATAATTTATTACTAGAATAATTATTCTCATTATTTTTATGCTTAAATAAATACGTGTTAAGCGGCATATTACAGGGAGGGTGGACTGTTTTATTTCTCTTGGCTGCATTTCCCAATAATTAATTAAAACAAGGCTGCTTCTGGAAAGAGGGTGCTGTCACGCCCTGTAGGGCTGAGACACCAGTGACTCATGTTGATCTTAAGTCTTGATGGACTGCATCCTCATGTTGCTGTTTCCCCTCCTTTTGGATCTTCTTGGGAAAACTTCTAAAAGAAGATGGGGGAGGAGCGGGGAAAGAATTTTAGGTTTGAGATCGAATTGTTTGTAGCTATTAAAGACTGGTAGGACATTTGCTTTGAAAAAAATTAACCTTTTGTCAAAATCTCCTAAAATGACAGCACCAACTCTGTTTCTCCCCCTCCCCTAATGAATTCGAGTGTCTCAAGCCTTTGAGGTGTCGGCGAGATCTGCACCATATTTTTTTTCTTGCCTTGCAAACTCTCATCCTCAGGTTTAACCAAGTGGACACCCTCCGTTGACAGTACATGTCATCTTCACCCAGCGCCAATCACTGAGCGATCAACAAAAATAAATCCCTCGTTGGAAGACAAATCAAAGCCATTGAGGGGTGAACGTTGCAATCACAGCCTCTCAGCCTGTGATGTGTGTGCGCCCGCGACAAATCTTGAAATCCCTGCTACTTGTCCTTTCTTATATAGCCAAGCTTCAAAGAGTAGGGCAGTCTGATCCTTGACTTTAAAGACGCTTTAATAAGTCGTCCTTTCCTTCGCTGCCTGCTCTGCCATTCATCTGCCGCCTTCTGTGCATCATGCATAAATCACTGAGATATCGCAACACTTTGGGCTTACATTTTTTTTTTTTTTTTTTTTTTTTTTAAGAGCTGTTCAGCTTTTCTGACCATTTTGGTCCAGATCAGCGTCACGATTATACTGAGGATTCATTTCTCTAAACTTTCTATGACTTTGCTGCCACGTCAGAGTGAAAGGGAGGGGAAAACAAACCTTACTTGAGTAGCTAATTCACTTCTAGAAGCGTTGCAGTTCTTCCTCTCTTTAATGTCAGTACTGTCCCATGGTGACCGGATGCCAAGATGTATTTGGTTCCCCCCCCCCCCCGACACGTTATAGAAAATACTGGCCTGACCTTTAAAAATATTTATTAACATTTATAAATTTTATTTTACTGTCTCATGTTGAAAGAAATTGTTCCAGCTGGACAGGAGGCTTCTACGATGGCATTTCTTCACTCATTTGTATAACAACACGTTACAAACATCTCCCTTTTCAGTCCTAAGCTGACTATCCTCCTCTCAGCTACCCTTTCACATTTGCTTTCTCTATACTTGCTGGTCTTTGCAGATTAGTTTTAATAAACTGCTTTTCATGGTATTATCTGCTTTTTGTGGGTGTCACCTAACACAGATTAAAGGTAAACCTTCTGCAGACTGTGGTTGATTTTTGAGGTATTTGGGAAGGAGAAGTTTTCTTGATCTTTTCAATCCTTGAGTTTTTCTAGAGCGGCCAACTTTTGGTGGAGGTACCTGGTGGGGCTTAGGATGATCCTGCCCATCTGGGAGCAAGATAAGTCGTCACAGGAACATCCTGGATGTATTTTGGCTCTAAGCTGAAGTCCTCTTCGACAAGAGAAATACAGAATAAGAGCGCCCTCTGTACAGGTTTGGCTCAGTAGTGGCGATTTCTAAATTTCCCTTCTTGCCAGCTCTCTTGAATTTAATTAGGAAGCAAAACTAAGTCTGAAGGGGAGAATGTGGTTGCTCTCTACAAACATATCACATCAATTAATGCGAAGAAAGGCACATAGCAATTTGGCCAGTGTTGGCTGAGCAATAAATGGATACAACCTTTCCTTTCCATCACTTGGTAAGACACAGTTTGTTATCTTGCTTTCTTCCTCGCTGCTTTGTCAGGTATCTGCTGGTGACACTCTTGGCACTTGTGTATTAAGTTGTTTGGTTTCCAAATCATTTTAATAATACAAATTAATAAAAACGGTATAGGAGACAAAGCCACGTCATGCTGCTAGCTCTAAAGGACAGCTCTTAAATACGGCTATGGGATGGCTGTTTGGGTGGAGTAACCCGTTTTGGTCGTTGGCTTGGGCACTTAACTTTTAGAGGCCAAAAATAAAATTAGAAGGGAAATTGAAATGTTACTTGTATGGTCTAAATATGGTGTGTTCCCCAGAGTGGATGGGGAAGAGAAATAGGCATCCCAGTGCCTAATTCTTGGAAGACCAACATTTGTTGAAGTAATATTTACCTTAAAGGAGAATAACTTGTGTAATGTCTTCATGCACAGTACATAGAGCTTTAAATAGTCCATACCAGGTATAAACTGTACCCTGGTGAGTTGTGTAATTTAAGAGTAGTTAAAGGAAACCTCAGTTTTCCTTTACAATATGTCTAACACAAGAGAAGGACCAAGATGTTACCCTCCGCATTATTGCTTTTGGGAAACTTGAGTTTATTTTTAATTCATAAGAAGAAATTTTAAATAAGACACACACTTGGTGTCAATCAGTTGCTTTAATAAAAAAAAAAAAAAAAAAAAAAAAAGATCCTACTTCTCCCAGGTCTTAATTGCAGATCTTCTCCTGATGCCATGTGTACCTTCAACACAAAACAGCTTTTCTGCCTCTGCTTTGCCTCTCTGCCCCGTGAGGACCGTGTCGCCATCCTACCTGCTTCTGCCATGACGAATTTCATAAGGATTGCAAAATGTTTTGTGATGGAAATGGTTGTATTGCTGCCTGGTTTTCACCATGCTTATCTTCCCAGCGTGTAGGATTTTCTGAGCCCATCTCTCAAGCAGCCAAGCAATTGTTGCTTAATGTGCATGCTCAAATAATGACTGAAATTAATTTCTTCGAAGTGACACCAAAATAATTAATACAACCCTCTTGGGCTGCATGTGATAGAAGTGATCTGAGGAAGTGGAGATATTAAAGTGTCACTGTCCTTCTCCACACATGTGAAATGTCATCATCGGTTCATAGCAGTCTTGCTTTATTACAGCCATATTAAAATGAATGTTTTGCACATCTTCATAGAGTGCCTATTATCAGCATTTCCTTGATGTAAGAAACGGCTCCAGTATGCGAATGCAACCCATTTCGATGAATAAATTTAGCACTTTAATGCTATTTATTTACTCCACACTGTAAAATGTAATAAGATAAATAATGGGTCCCACAGGGGCGTGGGGTAAGTTGGTGATCATCCTCTCAGCAGGCAGACGAACACAGCTCAAGTAAAGAAATAATGATCAAAATTCACAGTGCTCCCTGGGATGCCATTTATATACCTGAATCTAATAAAGAAAGAATTACAATGCTTAACAACGTGCTTAGCGCTGGGATCTGAATGTAATGAGACCAGCAGTGAGGAATGTACAGCCATCTTAGCTAAATCTGGAGCTTCACATCGGAGGTGTGGATGGCGAGAGCTGCAAGCGATGTGATGCCCCATCGGTGTGGGATTTGCTGGCTGTCAGGATACCTGTGTCGTCTTCTTTATTGACTAGCAAAATCCAGTCCAGGGCAGGCTTTCTGCTCTATATCTAAAGTGTACTGCTGAAGGCTGTTTTGGGGGTTGGATTTTAAACCTCTTGAAGTGTGTTTGGATTTTCTGTCCAAACATAGTGCAGGACTCAGTCACCACAACCCCACGCAGCGCTCCAGGCGTGGGGCAGAGGGGCTGGAAAGCTGCCCGGCAGAAAAGGGCCTGGGGGGGTTGGTCGAGAGGGGGCTGGAGAGGAGCCAGCAGGGTGCCCAGGTGGCCAAGAGGGCCAGCGGCATCCTGGCTTGTATCAGGAGTGGTGTGGCCAGCAGGAGCAGGGCAGGGACCGTGCGCCCGTCCTGGGCACTGGGGGGGCCGCCCCTCGAATGTTGGGGTCAGGGTTGGGCCCCTCCCTCCCCGAAGGACCTGGAGGAGCTGGAGCGTGTCCAGAGAAGGGCAGTGGAGCTGGGGAGGGGTCTGGAGCCCCAGGCTGCTGGGGAGCGGCTGGGGGAGCTGGGGGGGTTCAGCCTGGAGCAGAGGAGGCTGAGGGGAGCCCTCATGGCTCCTACAATGCCTGAGAGGAGGGGGGAGCCGGGGGGGTCGGGCTCTGCTCCCAGGGAATGGGCGATGGGACGAGGGGCACCGGCCTCAAGTTGTGCCAGGGCAGGGTTGGGTTGGCCATTGGGAACAATTCCTTCCCCAAAGGGCTGTCAGGCCCTGGAAGGGGCTGCCCAGGGAAGGGGTTGAGTCCCCATCCCTGGGGGGATTTAACAGCCGGGCAGAGGCGGTGCTGAGGGCCAGGGTTTGGTGGTGGGATGGCAGGGGTAGGGGAATGGTTGGGCTTGATGATCTTAAAGGTCTATTCCAACCTAAACAATTCTGTGATTCTATAACCATAGCAGTTGTGAGCATACATGAGTGTTGTAGAGCTGGTCAAGACTTAAATGGCAAAATTGCACAAAGCTGGCAAGTGATCGATTGATTGATTGATATTCCAGAAACTTGATTGGTCCTATCCCTGTGATTATCCAGGTCTGAAACATGCTTGGAATTTTAATGGGGGGACAAAAGATGGCTTAGTTAGAAAGCCTGGGCCCTGTTCTGTTGTTAAACTTGGGAATGTTGATCCTGGTGTGCCTGGAGTGACCAAGAGTGGCAGAGATTACCAGCTGCCACTGAAGCACTTGCACCTCTCTTCTGGTTTTGCGCTTGCTTTTCAGAATAGATTTCTACTCAAAAGGAAATATTTAAGAATTTTACACTCAATTTAGCTGGATGCCCAGGAAGTCTTAAGAAAAAAAATACACACGTAGAAGACTGCAAATCATTTTTCAAAATCACAGTTCAGATGCTATCAATGTAGTCTAAGCAGTCATACTTTGGGCATAAAAGTAATAACAACCTGTCTGGAGACTCTTCTCCCTGTTTCTTGATCAAGCATTTGAAAAGCATAAACATGAATAACAAAATAAAATGGTAAAATGATAATGGAGTGATTTGCACATCAATTTTTATGTGCTTTTTAAGCTGTCAATAATCCAGCACACCCCATGTTTTAAAAATAAAATGTGTTTTTTTGTAATCGTGGGTCTTGCAAATTAACTCCCTCTGGAGTTTGTTGCTTTCCGTCCCCTCCAGGAGCAAAAGATTCTGTCCCCAGTTGTTCCTGTTCCGATATCTTTGCCTCTCCATTAGTTTCTCAGCAATGCCTTTCAGCCTACTCTGATTCAGTGGGTATGTTCAGCTGGGGGAAATAATCCTGAGCTGGAACACGAGAGAAAATAGAGCTTGGCTTTGTCTTTCAACAGTTTTGACTCTTTCATGCCAAGAGGACGGGGTAAAGAGCCCAGGCATCCTCCAGATGTAGCAGGGGAGTTGGTAGGATGCTAAAACTTTTTGCCTTGTGGCTGAGCCACTATGGAGCATCCTAGGAGGATCTGCTGGGATCAGACCTTATCATGTCATGGAAGATGTAGCATGTCTGGAGATGCACCAGAGAAGTGGAAGTAGTAAAAATCAAGGCACGTTGCCTCAATTTCCAGTTAGTTGAAATGTTTCTGTTTTCAGGTGCGTGCATTTGTTTCAGCAAAACATCAGCTTTTCATGGAGAAAATGGGTTCTTCCAATGAAAACAAAAACATTTAGTCGAAAATTAATTCCAGAGAAAAATTTGAAAGATGATTTGTGACCACCCTTAGTCATCAAACCTAGTTGACTACACAAGCACGCACGCACAGCAGATGCACTGAACTAGAAAGGGCCCTGCTTTTGACTCGGCCCTCTTCCAACTAGGCCCACACATTAAAAACGCATATCATTTACATCTCATTCAGACGGTTGGAATTCCCAATTGTATAGGAGGATATGTGTCTTCTGTTCAGTTTCTTTTTTCATTCTGGTTAAATAAATCCTTTCCCGTGCAGGAGAATAAAGCTTTCTGTATGCTTCGGTATGCAGGAGCTATTTCACATAAGCTATTCATGCAGCGCATGAAAGGCATCTTGCAGGAATAGCCTCAATTGGTTATTTTTAGGAGGGGGAGGATGGCATCGGCAAAACCACTAGAGAGATCTCTGCTGCCACTGTGTACACATCTCTGAATAAAAGAAGCCAGTTGCTGCCTAATGAAAAGAGAAATTGGAAACCCCGCGCAGGCTGATTACAGGCACACGGATGCTTTTGCTGAGATTTCCACCTTCCTGGGCAAAATTTGTTCTCTTTTTCTCTGCAGAAAAGAATTGTTTGGGGGAGGAAAGGGGGGGGGGGGGGGGGGGGGGGGGCAGGGAGTCAACTGCTGGACTAAGTAAATTAGTTCAGGGACATTGCAGGCTTCCCTAATGGCACATTTCTGGTTGCTGGATGTTTTGGGAGGTACCGGAGTGAGCAAACTCTAATTGCTCCTTAGGAGCGAGGCTGATTTCTGTGTGTCCGCGTCTGCCTCCTTCTCATTTATGGCATCACATAACTCTCTGCAGCCTTGTTGTCTTCTAGGTGGGACAACAGGATACAAAGAGTGTGAATCCAGTAAAGATGACTTGCTCGCTCCAGTATCACTTAGACACCAAAAGCCTGATCTGGAGTCTGTTGAAGGAAATGCTCGTATTTCCAGCAAACTTGGCTTTGGATGAGGTTTCTTACTGTTTTTTCCTTTGAGAAGTCGGAGGTCGAGGGAGGGAAGAAGGTTATTTGCCATCACAGGTGGGGTTGCAGATCTGGAAATAAGAGTAGAAGACGGTGATTCTGGAAATGGATTGGTGATTGTGGGACACTGCCATAAAGGGTCCGTTCTTGGGTGTCTGAGAAGTCTCGAGTGTGCAGGATCTTTCTTAGGTGTCTGTACATCATTGTGGGCAGCAAAAGTTACTTGTGTTGAACCAATCCTTGGTTTATTTAGAGAAAGGGCGAGCCTTGAGGGGGAAAAGGACCCTTTTTCCAGTCCTCCTTTCATTCCATTGCTAGGTATTTCTGATAGTCCTCTAAAGTCCATATCATTTGAGTTTCTCTTGTATCCCACTTAAAACAAAAAAAAATTAAGAGGTTTTATTGGAGCCATTTGCAGTCGCTAAAGGAAAGGCTGTCTGGTTTGGGTGTTGGTATCGCTTTAGGATTAGCTCTGTGTTTAGTTCTTGCTACTTTAATTGGGGCCGCAAGCGAGAAGAGTGTGTGGAGTGTGCTCCGCATGCTTCAAAAAATAGAAACAGAGAACAGTAAAAGCTGTGCTATTCTCATGAAGGAGAAATCGGTTTAATTTCCTAGCTTTTCCTGCTTAGATCTACACTAGCTGGAAATACATCAAAGGTCAAAGATTGATGTCAGAAAAAGGGGAAGCAATTTTGGCCTTTACACGATTTTCTGCTTTCACCTGCTCCTGAAAGTTAGTTTCTCTTTTCTTTAATAATGCTGTTTATTACTGGAGATGGGTTGTAGACCTCCTAGAAATAAAGCTACGAAGCAAATGAAAACTTTCCTTTGAACAACCTGGCTAAATTGCACCTTTTTGGCTCTGCTTCTGGCAAGAAACATGTTGGAAAAATCTGACTGTGACCAGCAAGCCATGATGGAAGAACTGAGACTTTGCTACTTGGATTCCAAAATATTATCTGGTGCCCTTTCCATGGGTGATAAATATCTCATTGTCTTGGAGAATTGGGTTTTGTGTGAAAATAAACGTGCCTGCAGATACGTTTGCAGATGCTCTTGGGATGATTCAAGGAGAATACTTAGGAATTTGACCTAAAACCTGTCCAAATCTACAAATAGTTTTCCATTTAATCCCTTGAGTCCTCCATATGGAGTGAGCTCTTCTCTGCGGTGGCTTACATAGCGCAGGTGTGATTCATAGTCATCCGGTTTAATAGTCTACACATTTTCTAGGACAAAGTCATTGGTTTTAATGCAGGCTCTTTAGAAGAACAAGATGCATTCAGGACTTCGCTGGGATTGTATTTATACTTTGCTGCTAGAAAGAAAAGCATTTGCCTAGAATTATGAGGAAAACATCCCATCAATCTCTCTTTGAACATCACATTACAAGAGGTGGGGGGGGGGGGTGTGACATGCTGTAGTAGAAAACAAAGTACTTGGGGAGAAAAGCTGGGCTTGTCTAGCCTGAAGAAGAGAAGGCTGAGAGGGGATCTCATCAACACCTACGAATATCTCAAGGGTGGATGTCACGAGGACAGAGCCAGACTCTTCTCAGTGGTGCCCAGCGCCAGGACAAGGGGCCATGGGCACAAACTGAAACATAAGAGGTTCTGGTTGAACGTGAGGAAGAACTTCTTGACTGTGAGGGTGACAGAGCCCTGGCCCAGGCTGCCCAGGGGGGCTGTGGAGTCTCCTTCTCTGGAGATATTCAACCCCTGCCTGGATGATGTCCTGTGCCCCCTTCTCTGGGACTGGGTGATCTCCCAAGGTCCCTTCCAACCCCTGCCATTCTGTGATTCTGGGATTCTGTGACTGCAGACTTTGAAGTATTAGATGAGAAGTATTTGGTCTGGGAATTATGTCATCTTTTACAGATTTTTTTATAAAAAAAATTTACAGACTTTGAATACATTTTTGATGAGTCGTTCTGTCAGTAGAACACATAATCCTTAAAACCTCCTGGTATTTGCTATGAAGTCTTTCTAATTTCCTGATCAGTGGAGGCATCTGAACATTTTACATTTGTCCACGTGTTAAAACATGTACAGATTACCAAGTGTAGTATCTTTTTACTACAGATCAAGGGCCATGAGCTCTGTACAAGCCACATGTTGTAGATGAGGAGGGTGAGCAGGGTATGGCAGGTCGCAGAAAGGACCAGTTGAATCCATCAGGCCCCTTTCTACAAAGACATTGGCTCCTCTTTAGTTAGGCAGATTTTCACTAAGTCATCCATTACTGGTTCTTCTGATGTCTTCATAAATTAAATGCTTTTATGCTTTTTACCCGTGTTTAAGTTCAAATCGGAATCCTTCCAGGGCTGATCCCTTCTTGGGTTATACTGTTCTTTATAATACACCATGGGACTTACGAGTGCTTTCCAGTTTGGAAATCAATCTCTGAGTTCCTGCGTGCATCTTGCTTACACCTTCCCCCCCCGTGATGATTGATGTTAACTAAATAAGCTGCCATCTATAGTAAGATCATTGTATGCTATTGATTTTAGATAACTTTATTTTCTGAAATATTTCACTTGGAGAAATTGTAATTTCAAACCCCGTCTCTTTTGGCCTGATATAAAACTTTTCTCAACCTGTGGGTGTACAGGAGAGCTGGATCGAACCCTTCAATACTTATGGGTATGTATGACCGTAGCCACCAGTGGCAGTTCCCAGGGTGCGTTGAGAGGATCTGATTTTAACTGCTCTAAGCTGGTGATACCAGCCCTTGCCTCAACATTGTTTTCTCCCAGCTTTCATCGGTGCACTCCAGTGTCAGTGTGATGAGAACGGAGCGAAACTGCGATGAGACAAATGTGAATCAACCCCATTAGTATGAATCAAGAAGACACCTTACCAACGCAAGGTATTTAAATGTTGATGCTGGGGGAGCGTAACTTTTCACCCATGTAGCTCTGAGGTTCAGTTTCCTTGTAGATGTTTTCCTCCCCTTTGGGGATTGCTGTAATATTCCATGAAAGAGAGAAAATGAGGAGGTTGATTTGTTGAAGCATGCCAAACTCTTCTTTCTTGAAGCAAAATCCAGAATGAAGAGCTGAGCCTTGAAACCTTCCATGTAGGTAAATAAAAGTGGTTCTAATTGGTTAAAGAAGGGGATGAGATCTGCATTAAGACCCTCCTATGAAACATATGCTGGCATCAGCTTCCTCCTTCCTAATTTTGGAACTGTAGAATCAGAGAATCATTTGGTTGGAAAAGACCTTTAAGATTATTGAGTCCAACCGTACCTGTCCATTACTAAACCCGGTCACTGAGCACCTCGTCCACCCGTTTTTTAAATACCCCCAGGGATGGGGACTCCACCATGTCCCTGGGTAAAACTTACCCATGAACTGGCTTTGTTGAGTGCTCAGGAAGAGGAATCATCTTTGTAGTAGTAGGGCTTCAGCTGCAGCTGCTCAGGCATAATTCCTGAAATGGAGGCTCTACGAAGAAGAACTCAAAATAGTCATGATAAAATCTTTGGGAATACGCAGGATTGGGAAGGGAGCATAGCCTCACTTTTCCAAAACACTCAAAAAAAAGAAGGAGGGGATAGGAGGAATAGTAAGAGAAGCAATGCAAGCCTGAACTGCAGGCACGCATGCTGTGCTTGGAAGAAATTGCAGTTTCAGGTGCAGTAGGAAAATAGCTGTTGTTTTTTTATTTTTTTACTGATTTTACCAGTAACAGTGTTGCTCTTTAGCCTGGGAAATGAAGATCTTCCATCTATGCGTTTCCATCCCTAGATGGGAGCGCTGTGTGACACACCAGAAACACAAGCCAACACATCTTTGGTGGTGCTGTCCACGTGATGCTAAAGATCCCTTAACGCTGGTAATTAACCCAGGGCTGTTTCTTCCTAATTTAAAATGAGTTTTGATGTCCAGAGTTGCCTTTGGCTACTGTTTGAATGAATTAGGATTTCAGTATTGCCTCGTATTTACTAACTCACAGTAGAATGAACTTGGAGTCAGATCCTCATTTAGTTAAAATAAATGTACTTCCATGGTATTAAACAAATTTAAACCAGCGGATGATTTGGCCTGGGGGAGTATAAGAGGCTGCGTGTTGGATCAGGTTCTGAGTTGCATTATAATGAGTAAGAAATGTGTAATGTGGTTGAGTTCAAGAGAATTGGTTTATACCAGGCTGGCTTTGTACCTCTTGCCTAGTTTTCCTAATGCATAACAAATTAATATGCCACCAAACTGGAGGCTCGCAGGAGAAGAAATAGTCGCTAAACTTTCAAATGCACGTTCCTTCATTTTCAGCGGGTAGACACAGCTTATCCTTTAGGTATTTGGTGTTTGGGCCTTGTAAAGAAAACATTTCAATGAAGAAAAATAGATCAAGGGATGTTTTTAAAGTCAGCACTTCCACCAAAAGCTTTCAATCTCCTGGTTCATTTTCTGTACACTGTGACCCTCTTGAATGTCATCTGCTCTTTTCCGATTGTAAAGCCTTTCTCGCTCTGCTCCCTTCCTCTTCTGAGCTCTCCTTTCTTCCTTTGTGAGCCTTCCCTCCTCCTCCTCCTCCTCCTCCTCCTCCTCCAGCTGCCTCATTCGGGCTGACACCTTTTGTTAGTGTTATCAGCCAGATTAGAGGACTCAGATTCAGGGGGGAACTGGTGCAAATTCTTCTGGGTCAACAGGTTTGTTCCCAATGATCACGCTCTTTGATTGCTCAGTAGGAGTGAGATTGATCAATATCAACTTCACAGCTAAGCCGGAGTTTGAATTTGTGTGGGTTTAACTCGCTGAGTACTGATTTTGAAGGAAATGGGGATTTGGAAGAAAAGGGAGAGAGGAATTGGTGGTTGGGGCTTTTGGCTTTTTTTTTCCCCTTTGTCACCGAAATGGGGAAGAATAAACCTCGTAACACCAATGTAGTGTTAAAAGGCAGGCAGTCTTTATTCATGGCACCAGATGCACGGGGGATCACTCCACCAAACGTGCATCCATTGCTTTTGCTCCATACAGTTTATATAGATCAAATATATACATATTTATCATATTCATACATATTCAATAATATTCTCTCTAATGATTGGTACAATTTTTCTTGCTTCCTATGTAAATTACTGCGCAGACTCAGTTGTCCACTTCTATTGTTGCCTTTTGAGTAGGTGGTATCATTTGAGTCGGTGGTCGCGATCTCCCCCTGCCGGAATTACCTCTTACCTACTCGGCTCTTAAGTCTTGGTAGTCCTAGCCAACTTTCTCGGTCCACTACATGAAACTACCTTCCATCTTCTTCTTTTAACAGGTGCACATTGTCTATATTTTCAGTTACATTAATAATTACCTTAAGACTACAGATCATAGACATGATGTACTATACTCATTGTCCCTGGACCTAGTGTCCCGTTGGGTAGGGCTGTACAGAGGAACATAGCAGCATTCGTAGTTAACCGATTCAATCTCATCACCTTAGTGCTAAAACTAAGATACAGAACAATTTTACGATCATCTTGGTTACACCTTTTTTCCCCAAACTTTGCATCTCTTGGGTTTTTAATAGACGGTCTTTCTGGGGAAAAAAAAATGGGTTAAGAAAATCATTACAATAGTCAAGGCAGATATTTGAAATTTTGGCAGGGGAGCTCTGTCAGCACCAGCTTGGTTTGTGATTCTTTCTAACGCTTCCAAGTAATTCTGCCAGTCCATCCCAGATCCATCCCCACGGCTGGGAGATGCCACTGGGTTGTTTCCACCATGTTATTTTGTAGACTTCCTCCATTTCCCTCTTTCGACACTCTTCAGCGGTTGTCTGTGTATCTTCACTGCAGGTGTTTGAATGAACATCCCTTGACCTTACAGTGAAGGCCAAGAACTTGCTTTTAGATCTTTAAATTAAATTCAAATTTTTTAAACGAAACTTTTTGATGTAAGCTTAAACCATCTCGGCTCTTCATCGGTCGTGGAATAAACATCATAAAATGTGTGTGTCTAATATCTTAGTGTAAAATAAACACATTATAGCTTAGGTCTTGGCTGTTCAAAGCAAGGTAATCAGTGCTGTGGGTATCTCTGTGTCATTAGTGAAACCCTGCTTATTAGCAAAAAAAAGAAGAATCAAATCTTGTTTGTTCTATCACTTTATTTCGTGCAGCTTAAAAAAAATAAGGTTGTTGCAGAATGCCATTCATTTTGCCGTATTGACGAATGTTTGTGGGTAGTATGAACTGGCTAAAACCGTTCACACTCTATGCACGCTTTCATGGCTTGGAATTCAATCTGTGAATCAAGTCATCCCATACAATAGCGGCGTCTTCAGGCAACTGTGCAATTTAATAACAGCCCTCAACAAAGTAGGCTTGCATTAGGTCCGTGCTGTGGTTAACCTTCACAAGGGATTGTGCAGAGAAATCAGGCTATGTTTATCTGTCTGCCTCATTCCTCGTGTTTCGGCGTCGGTGGGCTTAATAATGCAGGGGAGAGTGAGAGAGGTTTTGAAAAGGAAGAGAAGAAAGGGTGAGCAACAGCAAAACAATCTCCCTGTGTATTTTACTCGGAGTCCCAGTGGATTAGCGATTGTAGTTTGCATTAGCAATGACAGTACAGAGATGATTACGCTTCCCTAGAGGCTGGCAGGGCTAGAAATGGCGCTCCATTACGGTGCTCATTAATATTCTCCGTGCTAAGTGGCAGAGTGACTGGGGAGCCAAAGGGCAGAGTTGAGCAGTGTTTTTAAGCTAATGAAGTTGTACGAAGCAGGAGATGGGATTGTTAAAATGAAAGCTTTGTTCCAAGGTGTTGGAAAGTCCTTTTTTTATTTTGTACTAAGCCGAAAATGTGTATTGGCTGTGTTGGCTTTACTCAGCTTGACGGAAAAGTGTTTACTTTCCCTTCTATTAGCTTGATTGAAATTTTATATAATAAACCTTAGTTGCATTGCTTTAGAAGACATTTTCCTCCCTGACTCAGATTGCAGGTATTGTTTTCTCCCCTTTATGTAAACTGAAGTGATGGCTAGATCATAGAATCATAGAATCGTCTAGGTTGGAAAAGCCCTTTAAGTTCATCAAGTCCAACCATTAACCTAACCCTGCCATCCCACCACTAAACCCTGGCCCTAAGCACCTCTAAAGGGCCTCCAAAGGGCCAGTTTGAGGATGGGCTTCTTTAAGAAAGCTCATAATAATCCTCTTTCCTTCTGCAAAGCGGAGTGACCTTCTCCCCACCTCTGAGAAATAGTTCCTGAAGACTTGTCTTTCCTTTCTGTTTAGTCTTTGCATGGAAAGCAGGTTTTGTGGTCTTAATTCCATTGTTCTGCCCCCCCATATCATGGTACAACTGAGTTGCTTGAATATCGCCTTCGTAGTTTATAAGTGATTAGTAATTTAATTCATCTCAGGTGTTGCAAAACTTTACCGCTACCAGTAAAATAACATCTCACTGGCATTTTTTTTTTTGGTAAGTGGACCATGTTGTGGATAAGCAAAGTGAGACCAAAAGACTGAGTCATGAGATCGGATGAAAAAAACAGCAGCAAAGTTAGCGAGCTATGAATTTTTGCCTGTCAGTTGGATGTAACATCTCTGAATGGGCAGGTAATCTAAATATCTGTTGTCTTGTGAAATATTAGCTAAGACAGCGCTCCATTAAAATAAATTTCTTATTGATGTTTGTATTTGCCTAGCAGTGTGTTAGTTCACATTTTGGTAAATTGAGGGTAAAAAAAAAGGCTTAGTATCTCACCAATATTATAATCTGTATCTCTGTTTAAAGCAGAAAATTTTGTTGCAATTTGTGTAAAATAGTGGCATCATTATAAATTGATGTTACCCTTCACAAGGAAAGGTTGAATTCCAGCACCAGGGTTGAACTGGAACGTAACATATAGCTTCATTCACACCTGACTACAGGACAACGTAATTATTGCCAAGATCTCACTGCTGTTAGATCTACAAAGTTATAGGTGATTTATTTTGATACAGCTCTCTGAACGAGGTTGTGATTATTTTAATGTATTGCACGAAGACTGGGAACTTCCTCAACTATTTGAAAAAGGGCACCTGCCCATGCCTTACCGAAGGATACCTGGTTTGGAAGAGACTGTCCAGTTTTGTAGCTTGGTAAAGGTGTTGTATATTTGCAGTAGAGCAGCATAGCCTGCAGGACACCAGAATTTTTATAGTCCAAGAAAGGAGAGCTGGGGCTATAGTCCATCCTGTGGATCTGTGACGCTGTGAGGTGAAGGAGGCATATGTATATAGGACCCCACTGAATTTTAATACTACATTAATAATGACAATAATAATAATTGTTGAACTTCATGAGGTTCAACAAGGCCAAGTGCAAGGTCCTGCGCCTGGGTCGGGGTAACCTCCAGTATCAATACAGGCTGGAGGAAGAAAGGATCAAGAGCAGCCCTGCCGAGAGGGACTTGGGGGCACTGATGGATGAAAAGCTGGACATGAGCCGGCAATGTGCGCTGGCAGCCCAGAAGGCCAACCCTACCCTGGGCTACATCAGGAGAAGCGTGGCCAGCAGGTCAAGGGAGGGGATTGTGCCCCTCTACTCTGCTCTGGTGAGACCCCCCCTGGAGCCCTGCGTCCAGCTCTGGAGCCCTCAGCACAAGAAGGACATGGACCTGTTGGAGCGGGGCCAGAGGAGGGCTACAAAAATGATCCGAGGGCTGGAGCCCCTCTCTTATGAGGCCAGGCTGGGAGAGTTGGGCTTGTTCAGCCTGGAGAAGAGAAGGCTGCGGGCGGAGCTGATTGCGGCCGTTGAGTGCTTAAAGGGAGCCCATAGGAAAGGTGGGGACAATTTTTTAGTAGGGCCAGCTGTGACAGGACAAGGGGTGATGGTTTTAAAGTGAAGCAGGGTAGGTTTAGACTGGATCTAAGGAAGAAATTCTTTACAGTGAACGTGGTGAAACACTGGCAGAGGTTGCCCAGAGAGGTGGTGGAGGCCCCATCCCTGGGAACATTCCAGGCCAGGTTGGACGGGGCTGTGAGCAACCTGATCTGGTTAAAGGTCTCCCTGGTCCCCGCAGGGGAGTTGGATTGGGTGACCTCTAGGGGTCCCTTCCAACCCAAAAGATTCTATGATTCTAATAATAATAATTCATAATGATCTGTGTTTTATTTAAACCACTGCATACAAAGCTGAAGCCAAAAATAGCAGTAAGGTCCTTAGCTACCCTAACCAGGACTTCACACGGTTGGGGTTGCGGTGATCAATTGACTGAATATGCTTGCTATGTTCTTTCGAGTGAGATAAGAATAATCCCTACACCAGACATCTGAGACACCCCCCACCCAGTACACCCCTTCCCTGTGGTAGATTCAGGCCTTCATTCTTGACTGAATCATCATCTCTTTTTCATGCATGTGCTTTTCTCACTGGATCTTCAAGTTGCATCCCCCCTCCTCTCTCCTTTTCCCTTTTATCAGGATTTTGAGTCAAGCTGCACGGCCTTATTTCCAAAATTTGCCTATCAGGAGGAACGCTGGCATTATGCCATGAGTCTGGAGATCAGGGTGGGATGTGTTGAGCCCTGGTGCTCCTCTACCAGCTGAGGTTGATGGGCTGTGCTTGGTCCCCCGTTCTCATCATCTACCTCCCAGAAACCAACACGTGTACGTTGACCTCTCTAAAGCCAACGCAGATCTTCTAGTGCTGGTTACTCCTGGCCACGTTGAGCATGTCTTCAGAATTGTAAGAATGAAATCCTTTTTGCTGTAATTAAACAGGAGCTAAAATTCTGATACAATCAGGGCTCCAGAATCTCAAGTTGAGATATGAAACTGTGATGTTTGCAATTTACACTTACACTGTACTTGCTGGTGAAAAAAAAGAGTAAGAGAGAGTTGCTCTTATTGGCACATTTTTAAGGTTTTCCCAGGTAGTTTATGAACTGATTTAAAAATCAATGCATTTTTTTCCCGTTCTGTAAAATGTTCCCCCGCTCTCTGGATTTTCATAGAATCACAGAATCGTTCGGGTTGGAAAAGACCTTTAAGATCGTCAAGTCCAACCGTTATTTTTCTTTTCTCCATTTTGAAGCAAACATCGAGCTCTCGTCCCTCTGAACCGGAAAGAAATTGTTTTAAGTTCAGTACTTCAGAATTTGTGAATATTCACTTGACAGTCAGAGAGTATTTAGAGCAAAGGAGCTCTGTTGTTCTTTGCAAAAGCTCTCAACCTCCTTGCTTATGTGATCCATCATCAACTGTGAAGTCTATGGCCGTATTCCCAATCCTATCAGCGAAGCCTAATGAAGGGGCTGGATTTGATTGTTTTTTCTAGGTCGCTTCAGGTTGATGGCACTAGCCATCAATCAAAAAGCTGTGAAGGAGCCTGTTGAAGTTATGCCAGCCCCTTTTGCCCCAAAACTATGGGGGGAGCTGCCAACAGCTTGCAGGGACCCGCCAGGCACGCCAGCTCGATAAAAACGCGGATCTGGAGATGGTGTAATTGAGAGAGCACTGGGTGTACTTGGGCAGATCTGGGTAACGCTCATGCTCAAAGTGCAGATTGGTGTTTTCATCATGAATTACATTTTTTTAATACCTTATCTGCAGAGTGTCGGATCTCACTAGGCGTATAGGGTCAGTTGACAAATCCCGGAGCAGGGGTATTTATTTCATAAGAACAAATTCGGGCTCACATATGTAAAGAAAGAAAACTCAACCTAGACATCTGTGTTTGTAGAGACCCAAGTAATGCAGTTTTTCAAATACACTTCAATCCTGTCATTCTTCAGGAATGTCAATGGGTTGGCACCCTGGAAGGCAGCCTGTCTTTATTTACAAAATTTTGTTGAGTCGAGAAGTTTGTATTAAAAGATAAAATGGGAAAAGCTTTCAAATTCTATCTGATGCCTTTCTAAAACTATTTCTAAAATAAGATTCCGCAGCGTGTAAGAACATGAAAGTGAAATGTATTCTCAGTTTGTATTAGACAGTGACTGAGGTTCGAATGAGCGCTCTATATTTTCTTTTCTGTTCTAGCATGTACATAAAGGGAATTATTACTCTATTAAATCTTTTAACTCTTAAAGTTTGTTCTTTGCTTGCTGCAGGTAACGGAATATATTGTCGCGCTTAAAATCTTTTCCTTGGTTTTTATAATGTACTGTATGCCAAGCTACATCACGAAGGTATAAACACTTTTGATCTAACTCTTATCGGTGGCACAGTTTACATCGGAAAAAGCCTGTTGTGGTGTTAAATGTTCTCATCTTTATTCATGTCCTGGGATGATTCAGCCTATGTCGTGTGAATTACTGGATCAGGAGCGCTTTCAAAACCTGTAGTGGCTTATGCACGTGCCGGTGGAGCTCACGCTCCTGAGGGAAATGGGAATAACAAAGAATATAGTCAGGACCCTAAATTTTAAGAAAGCAAACTAGATATAAGGAAGAAATTCTTTACAGTGGGGGTGCTGAAACACTGGAACAGGTTGCCCAGAGAGGTGGTGGAGGCCCCATCCCTGGGAACATTCCAGGCCAGGTTGGACGGGGCTGTGAGCAACCTGATCTGGTTAAAGGTGTCCCTGCTCCTGCAGGGGGGTTGGGCTGGGTGACCCCTAGGGGTCCCTTCCAACCCAAAACATTCTGTGATTCTATGATTCTATGATTCTAAAATAAACAAGGGGTTTGTTTTAAGGTCCATATAATGTGGTTGTAGTTGTCCACTAGGCTTGAGCTGAGCACTAGAGCAACTGGGTTGTTATTGGTGTTAATAACCGTTGGTGAACGCTGTGTTGAGAAGAAACTGCAAGGATTTGGATGTCACAAATCGATGCTGTTTGCTGAGAGATGCACTCAGATGCATTGCTAGCTACCGAGCTGGTACTGTTACTGTAAAGTCCCTACCTGGTTTCCTTAAATCTGCGTAAAACCAGAATTGGGTGAGATTCACAGCTCCCTCTGAATGTTGGTAATAGCAAGAGGGCCAGTAACTCACCTCTCTCTGAGCCCTGCTAACAGTAATTACTGCATTAAGTTCCTTCTGTTTGTTCATTCTTACTGTAAATTAAGAAGCGAAGATTTGGGACTCGTCTAACATGTAACTTGATGAGGTTTGCAAACAGAGATGTGTCTTCAAGGAGTCATTTAGAGCAATTATTTTAGAGCAGTTCTTTGCTGATGGAGACAGAATAGGCTATTAAAAATAAAAAAAAAAGGTAAGACCAGTGCAGCAGTTATTTTCCTAATGTACTCCAGTTTATGGCTTTTTAGTCTAGAGTCACAGAAATTCCCAGTTTCTTATAACTGTTTTTCTACATTAGCAGTGATTTTGAATTGCTGCACCCGTTGCTCTGCTCCCCAGAAACCTTATAGCTAAGGGCTGGGATATGATACCAATCTATATTTAGACTGATTCTGCTGACTGCAATGGGCCAACTTGAGATCTTCATTTTAATATTTCCGCGTGTATTTTTATTCTTAGAAAGGTAGCCCTTTGCCTTTTTAAGGAAACTGTGTTTCCACAAGGCAAACTTGGAGTATGGCTGCTGCCGCTACGTGTGAAAGGCAGCTGCAGTGGGACATATGGGTCCTTCTGCCACGCGTCGACCGCAGGCTGGTGTCTTACTACAGGCAGATTGGACTGGGAGAGATTCAAGACCTAACACGTAGTAAGGCCAAAGCTAATATGATCCCCCAGAACGACATAATGAATCTCAGTGAATCTTTGCAAAGAGACAAGAGCAAGTTATTCTCATGTCAACTAAATGAGATAGAAATAGAAATTCTCTTTTATTTGCTTCCCTTATTTGGGAGGTTATCCACTTGTCTTTGATTCACTTTAGGCATATCCCCAAAGGTCAATGCCTTTCAGACTTCAAAACCAACCCTTTGCTGCTCCATGGTTAAGAAGGTATCGCTCTCTGAGGTTTGCCCAAAACGACAACGTATTCCTGAGCTTCCAGGGATCCCCCAAGCTGCCCTTTGCAAAAAGTTCAAATGTGTTTTGTGATGACTTATTGCCCTCCAAAGGAGACATTAAATCCTATCCACAGAGCCATGAGTATCTATAGCTTTCTGTGAGAGGTTGCTAGCTTTCTTTTTTTGTGGTTTTATGGAGTCCAGATGTGGTGGAAACCCACATTCTGGCTTAGCCATGCCAGCTTTTCTCATTTACTGGCTGAATTGGGCTCAATGTGCTTAAATTTCCCATTTTAACCTCCATTCTCTTTTCCAGCCCATCTTCATCCCTCTTAATACCAGCTCCTCATTCATATCCCTCCTAAGGATTTATACACGGCAATGGCATAATATTAAACCAGCTTTCCTCTGGCTGCGTCTGTTCCTCTCCTGATAGAAACTGGGGTTTGATGTGGTTTCAAGGACATGCAAGGAGCAGCTCTGTGTGACCCCATCTTTTCTGAGCTAAACACAAGTACTGTTGTCCAGAGCCATCCCTGCACCATCCCAAGGTTGCAATCATAGAATCATAGAATGTTTTGGGTTGGAAGGGACCCCTAGAGGTCATCTAGTCCAACCCCCATGACAAGACTTGCAAAGTGACAGAAGAAATCTTGAGGGATGAGGTCAAGAGGGAACCAAGGACTCTGCAGCTTTGACGATCAATCCAGTGTCTGTTCTTTTGTCTGAACTCTTCCTTGTTTGCTTGTTAAATACATTAGGATATCTTTGGGCATATAAATCTCAGTTCTTCTTTCTTATCTCTCTGCAAAGGCAAAGCAGCACCTGGAGTGCCCATCAGCTGGCTATTGTATGGCAGCGTTCCCACCAGGCTTCCTAGTCCTGCTGCCATCGGGCTCGTGCTGAGATGGAGAAGGAAACAAAAGCCCGTGTTTTTGAATGCAGAACCAGAGAAAAATATTTGCTTTCATAGGGAATAGTGTGAAAATCCTGGGAGAAAAGGAAATGATTGTTCCAAATGACTTTATAGGTAATGGAGGTGGATGCTTCTGGCCCACGGCCACCCTGCTGGGGTGTGTGCTAGGAGTTCGCAGGAGACATCTGATGTTCTCAGGCAGGTTTTTTAACCAAAATAAAAGGCACACATTTGCACTTTTTCACAGATGACTCAAAAAGTGACAAAAGACTTCAGCTGCTCAACTTTTGTCATCTTCCTGTAGTTACAACAGGAGGGGGACTTGAGCCCTGAACTTCCCTCCTCTCTGTCCTCTCTCCGAAGGCAGCTGGGAAAATCAACAAAAGCCTTTGGCTGCACAAGAGGTTTCCTGCTTCATGTGCTGTAGCTTGCATTTCTAATAAGGACTCAGTATATTGCAGATCTCCTCCCCTCCTTGAATCCTTCTGTCCAATTGATGCTCATTTAATCCATGTGATGTTCAGTCCTGGGTCTTTGCTATCTGCACATCACAGGAGAGGGACAGTGGATTGGGATGTCTAGAGATGTTGGATGTCCCTAGCAAATGTGAGGACTGGACAGGGAGAAATTATTTCTGGTTGTGTAGAACTTCTGGTGTTTGGCATCCAAACACTTTCCTCAGGGCAGTCCCAAGAGCATGTTTTTTTGTGTTTTTTTTTCTTAATAAAACTGCCACGTTACTCCAAGGTCCATATATCATTGCAGTGGGATTCTGAAAGCTGCTTGCCCTGTACACGTGCCACCAAGCAGACGATGGCTTTTTTTTTTTTTTTTAAACCATGGCACAGTAACCTGCTAAGAGCTCGAAAGGGACTTTAGAGAAAAGTTTGGGGTTGGGGGAAACTTTGCATGGCACTCTTCCTTCTGAGGAAAACATGGGACGAAAACGTTCATTTGATGCTAAAGGGCTTAACAGAGATGCCCAGAATTGGGAGGCTCTTTGCAATGTACTGACTTCTGCTGTGACACTTAGTACCAGCACCTCTTCTCTGTGGCTTTCAGCCTGTTGTTTTTACAGGTAATTTGTTCTTTTCCTTTTCCCTTTCATCTGAATTTAAATTGTAACCTGCCAGTACCCCGCAGTTCCAACTCATTTTTCGTGGTGACATGCGTTAGCTTGGTCCAAACTAACAAGAGATGCCTGCACTTTGGAAGGACCCAGGTGACCTTCTGTCCAATACCACCATGTTCTGCACTGTCCCACATCAGCTCGCATTACATTTCATTGTTAATTAAAACAGAATTTCGCAATTATGATCGTTGCCTTTCTTCTTTGACATCCTCCACCTTCCCCTATGTAGTTTTGTTTGCCAGCATGCACGTCTGGAAGTGTATATTGATAGAGGTGCTGCTGCTACCATGTTTTGTAGAAACACCTCCAGATGTTTTACAGACATGGACTAAAACCTTGTTTGAAAGCATGCATGCAATGTCACGTTAACAGTGGCGTAGGACACCAGGAGGGATTCGAATCCATGGCTACAAAATCATGGAATTCTTTGGGCTGGAAGGGACATCTAGTCCACCCCCCCACTATGGGCAGGGACATCTTCACCTGGATCAGGTTGCTCAGAGCCCCATCCAACCTGACCTTGAATGTTCCCAGGGATGGGGCATCTACCCCCTCTCTGGGCAATCCGTTCCAGTGTTTCACCACCCTCATTGTAAAGAATTTCTTCCTAATATCCAGCCTGCTTCAGTTTAAAACCATTACCCCTTGTCCTGTCACAGCTGGCCCTACTAAAAAGATTTGCCCCATCTTTCCTCTGGGCCCCCTTTAAGTACTGACCGGCCGCACTCAGCTCTGCCCGCAGCCTCCTCTGCTCCGGGCTGAACACCCCCAACTCTCCCAGCCTGGCCTCATAGGAGAGGTGCTCCAGCCCTCGGAGCATTTTAGTAGCCCTCCTCTGGCCCCGCTCCAACAGTTCCATGTCCTCCTTGTGCTGAGGGCTCCAGAGCTGGACGCAGGGCTCCAGGTGAGGTCTCCCCAGAGCAGAGTAGAGGGGCAGAATCCCCTCCCCTCGACCTGCTGGCCACGCTTCTCCTGATGCAGCCCAGGGTAGGGTTGGCCTTCTGAGCTGCCAGCGCACATTGCCGGCTCATGTCCAGCTTTTCATCCACCAGCACCCCCAAGTCCCTCTCGGCAGGGCTGCTCTCGATCCTTTCTTCCCCCAGCCTGTATTGATACCGGGGGTTACCCCGACCCAGGGGCAGGACCTTGCACTTGGCCTTGTTGAACCTCATGAGGTTCACATGGGCCCACTTTTTGAGCTTGTGAAAAAGCAAGGCCTGACTCAAATAAGCTGCTGTAAAAGGAGTTTCGATATCGGAGCATGTCCTGTGGTTAAGCCCAGTGATTTGGAAGTTGCTTTCTTGCACGAGCTGATGTGCCTAGCCTTCACATGAGTGCTGTAGCATCATGTTTTTCTTTACAAAACCAGACCTGAATAGAACACCGCGTCGTGTTACAGGATGTTTTTGGCAACTTTTAAAGACGCACGCAGTTAGAGGAGTCATCAGTCTAATGACACGGTATCAGAAAAGAGGATGAGAAAAAAAATATTAGCTAGGTTGTTGATGAAACAATGGGAGATAGGGTACACAGCAATGTATCTATTGAACAAAAGCAATCGAAAATGAACTGTATTATTTCTCACTCACTTGTTCTGTCAGTGATTGAGGCATTTCAGAGCACAACCAGGAAAATAATGGGTTGCTTTCACAATGGTAGAAGTTTAACAAATGCTCAGTCATTCAGCCGACATCATTGCTGTCGTCAGGTAGAGCTTTAGCGTGCGCTTATTGATGCCTTGCTTCATTCTTACTGCCGCTTGCTTTTCAGATTCAATCTCCCCGCAATGGAGGACTGAACATTTCAATTTGCTACCTGTAGAGTTGTATTGAAATGCTGGGGCTAAAATGAGAGAGATGATTTGGGGTGAGGCTGAAAGCAGAGGCTTTGCGGAAGGCATTACGCACACAAATCCTCCGACAAGACCTGCATTCGCTCGCATGTCTCCTAACCGTACATGGCACAAAGCAAGTGCATGATGTTTGTAAGTAGGATATTCTCAGTAGGTATTGATAAGCACTTTTGCATTGTGTGGATGTCTAAATCCATGTTAACCTCACGTTCCCTTTCAGTTGGGAAGTTTGATTTCATGGCCTCTGCTTGGCAAAACTTTATTTTGGGGCTTGGTACACTTGAAAGGGCGTGGTGTAAGCTGTTCATTCAGTGTCCATTATTCACATTCACTTGGTTCCTCCTAAAGCTTGGAACACAGCGGATGTCCTCTTAATCACTCGCTAGTAATCCTGAGCATTTGCATCTCAGCTGCTCAGCCTGCTGCCATTTAAAGGGGACAGCCTGTTTCAAAGGTGGCTTCTGTCTGAAGATTGTGCAAGACCTGGCAAGTTGTGTGTTTGGGAAGGATTCCTTGTCCCTTTTTGGTGGATGGAAAAGCAAAGGTGTAGGAGAAGCGCTGAATAACCTGGCACAGCAAGAAGTAAAACTCTCATCTCCTGGTACCTCCTCCCTCCATCTGACCTCTGTAGACCTTCTCCATTGCTGTGTATCTGAAGGCTTCTCAAGCCTTTGAAAACAATCACAGCAATAAGAGAAATAATTTGTTAGTTTATAGAGTGCGTATGAGGGAATGCAGTCAGTTGCCCTGTTCTTCATCCACGAGGTGACCTTTATATTTAGCTTTGAATGTAAAGCTCTTAACAAAATCTCTCTCTGCCCTATGTCCTCTGGGCTCGGCTTCTTAATTCCTCATGCTCTTGGAGGAACACAGAAGCAAGTTTTCTTTTGAGATGTGACTATTTAACATGGAAAATGGGATGGATTGGAAACTGCTTTGGCTCCGGTCCGTGCGATCCTGTCGGAAGGCCTCCGGGCAGTGCGTGGCTCTAAGGGTGGCAGCAACACCCAGAAGCAAAGAAAGGAGGCTAAGGAGCGGTGAGTGAGGATAGCCTGGATCCCATCTTTCCCCAAACTGTGGGAACATTACTTTTTCACTTGCTTCGACTCTGATCATCATGCCGAAGCTCTGACTGCCTTCAGAAAAACTTTTTCAAAGTAGAAATCTAGGTCCGTACAGCAAAAGCAGTGGTAAGGCATGCTCCCAGCTATTGCAGGGGTGCACGTCCAGATTTTAGCCCGGCCCATCCTGAAGTGGGCTAAAGATAACTAAAGGTGATCTGCTATCACTGGCCATAGAACAGACCCCATTAGCTGCCTGATACTTTCGCTCACCTTCAATTTGGATCCAGTCCAGCATTAAAAGCCCGTTCGTTATCAAGCTGAGACGCAGCCAGTCCTTCGAGGTTTGAGTCTTAATCACTAGCAGTCTAATTTGTCCCATTAGAAACCGTAAATATCGGAGCTAGCGTGTGTGGTCCTCTTCAGGGCTCACTTCTGTTTAGAAATTATATCAGTTAGTGAAAAAAAAAAAAAAAATTAGTCTTGCTTCTATTTGTTTGGAAATGAGAGCGTAACGTTCCCTCTCTGAACAGAAGTTTCTTTTACCTTGATTGCCGTGGACCCCTGAGAGGAATATATGAAATTGTTAGAAACATTTTCTCTTTTTTTTTTTTTTTTTTCTTTTCTCTCGTTCTCATTTATTTTGTATTCCTGTGGCTCCCTGCCTACAAATCAATATAATAGCTCTTTGGTCCTGAATTAAAATTTTTAGCTTTGAATGCAGGCATTAAGTTATCTCAAAGAAGCTCTTTCGGTCTCAGTAATTTGGAGACTTGTTGCTAACGTTTAGCAGGTGCAATTTGTACCTTAACTCTTTGCACTTAGCTTTATCCTCTTTCGCTGATCTATGGCTCTCCCTGTGTATTTGTGCACTTCAGTAACGTGGTGTAGAGGCTCTCTCCCAGGATTTTCCCTCATCCAGTTGCCTCTGAGGGTTTGCCCCGTTCTGGATGAGGCCGCTGGGGGCTTTTCTGTGGTTTTCTCTTCCCAGGAGTCATTGGCAGCATTTGGGGCTTCCTTGTCTTTCTTTGCCCTGTTGCTCTGGACGGCATCAGAGTCCACACTGGAGCCCAAGGTCAGGAGTTGTCCTGTCAAGAGGGCCTCCACCATTCCTCTTGAACTAGTTGGTTTTTATGCGTACCCTAAAATCACACTCATTAATTCCTCATTCTTCTAGCTGAAGAAGGGTGATCCCTGTGAAGACCCCATCTCCTACAAGTAAGGTAGCACATCACAGATGCCTGGGTGTGAACGTGATAGCTCAGGTTTTACGTAGACTGATGGGTGTGAACAGACTCCCTCTACTCCCAAAGCTGTCTATAGGTCTTGGAGGAATAAACCTCAGAGCCACCAACGTTAGGGTCCAAGCTTGGCAAATCTGAGCTACAGTTGCTCCTTCCACAGCATGCTCCCATAATTTGGGGAAGCAGAGACACAGTAGTTGCCTCGAAGGGTGCTGTGACAAAAGCAAGCTGTCATCTGAACGGCAGCAACAAAAAATGTGATAACCTTTTGTTTCCTATCCCGTCAAATACAGTGCAGTAGAATAATCTCATCAGTTGAAGGAGAAAAATTATGGACTTCCCTCTGATATATTATCTGTAGATTGCTTGCCTCATTTGTTATAAGTCAGTATTTTGCCCACTTGCTGTGGAAGCCTTGCGGAACGTGGACATTCAATTCTGCAGCAGTTTCCATTGGCATTTCTTTAATAAACTCTCATAATTTATAGACTGTGTTTTACATCTTTTCCTCATGCCCCCAGTGTTTGTTCTAGCCAGCTATGAAGAAATGAGATATTGAGTTGTTACTCTTCTTGATTAAGTCAATAAAATCCATTTGTCTTGCTAAGTGAGTAGCTCCATTTGGCATGTTGCACAATCCCAGATTCTACGTTTTGGGGTGAAAAACAATATCCAGGACAATGATTAATTATCTGAAAATCAGAACTGACCAGCTAGTCCCTCAAATCAGCCATGCTTGCCTATAGCTGTGCCTGTGCTGTATTGCTAACGCAGCACAGTGCAGTCAAGACGACAGCTTTAGCTGCGATTTCAAGGTGATGATCCATAATTATTAGACGATGATTGCTCTGAACACTGAAGAACATTTGGTTATTTTTAGATGACAGAACTTACCTTTTTTTAAAAAAAAATAATAATGTAGCATCACTGTGGAAGATAGGAGATGGAAAAAGAAACTTGCTGAATGGAGGAGCGGTTGTATTTTGGTTCCTATAGTGCCTTTCATAAGAAGCTGCTTGAGTTCTGCTTCTTCATAACAAATGGTCACCTTCCTGGATTACAAAGCACGTTTCTCTTTTGTTCTAATTAGAAGCGTTTGAATTGTGGTGAGAGCTTGGTTTGGAAGTGATGGAGATGACTGAACTGTACTTGAAGCACTTGGGGATCTCACTCTGCAACTTTACCCAACCATTCTCATGACGACTTCAGAGAGAGAAATCTATCCGAATTATAAAACCCTATTGTGCACTGATACTCTGTGTCTGAAGTCTTCATGTCCTTTTGTATCTGATCATATTAGATTCTCATTGGGTTTTTTCTGCATAACTACTTTAACTTCTATAAAAATGACACCTCCAGAAGTAGAAACTCTTCCAAGCTCAACAGCAGCAACCAGTGAGTCCTTTCAGATGGATTTGGGGGTACGAGCTGCACTTTGCTGCTTTCCTAATTTAGATCAGGATCTATAGCTAGGGTTTTCTGAATGTCAGCTGGTTATGATAAAAATTAAATGGTGCATTCACAGTCTAGTTCCCTCTAATCTGTAGACCGCAAGGAAGTACAGAGCTGTTCTTCCAGCTTACCCTGTTGAGCAGATCAATTTTGTCTCACACTCCAAACTGGGAGAATACAGGGTGAGGAGTTTTCACGAGAGGTTGAGCAGTAGCCATACAGGTCAGTCACGTCGTGGAGAACCCTGCATTAGAATTTTTGAAGTTTGCAAGCCTTCTGTCTTAAAAATTTAATGAGTTAAAAAAAACAAAGGCAAAATTCAAGGTAGTATTGGAAATTGTGGATGATGGGCAATGCTGTACGTCTGAAAGGACTGGAAGATAAAGAATCTGATCAGGACTTGGCCCACGTGCACTCTTTCTCCTGTTCCACAACATTTTAGGCTGGTTTGGGTTAGGTTTGTATGAACATGAAACCTACGCTTCCTTTCTGAAAATAAGCATTTGCTTTAAATATGGTGAATGGAAGAAGAGGATGAGTTTAGAGCAACTTGGGAGAAATCGGGGCACTCCTCTCATTTTGGGACCTCTGGCTGAGTGAGGCGTCCTACCTGCCTGGCATGCAGAGCTTCTTAAACTCAGACAAAAGCATTCTGAGTTGAGTTTCCCAATGCTAGAGTGGATTTGGTAAATGAGGAATAGAAACAACCATAACAAATAAGGAGCACCGATTATTTTCAAGGTAAATAAATTAGCAAAAGAGCAAACCAGAACAAAACTCAGAACATCTTGCTGCCACTTCTTCCCATGCTTTCTGCAAGCTTTGTCTTGCAAGGGGCTCTAATTAATGGGAAAACTGAGGATGTAGGGGACGAGAAATGCATTAAATCCTTTCTGCCTATCACAGAATTAATGCTGTAGCTCTACGATGGCGTGCAGGCAGGTTGCATGCAGCCTGGCCACCTTCTTGCATCCTGATTAAGAGAGGCATCCTCACTTTGTGCCTTTATCATCTGCTGTATCACCTTGCAATTTGCTGTTTCCCTCAGCTCACGGGGGCTTATTATAACCCAGCTTTATAATATTACTGAGGCCAAGATCTTTATTTTTATTTTATTTTCACCTGCTGTGATTCTCAAATTACACCTTAAAAGGGCTACTTGTCAAGGATGGTGGTTCCAAATTTAATCTAGTTTAATAATAATAGCGTTTGTCTATTAACTTTCTTCCTGATCATGAAAAGCTATTAGGCTCCCTCAGGAGAGGAATGGAATAGTATTAAAATGCAACCTCTCCGAAGATCTGTATCACTGCTAATTCCTACTCTAGGTCTGTGGTTTGGGTTTGTCTGAAATCAGTAACTCCCAGAGGTTTGCTCAGAGTTACCTGTGTTTTGGGGTCATCACCAAAAGCCATGGCTAAATAACTCAAGCAGCAACAGGAGCCTCCAGCTTCTTATCTTGAGCGAAGGGAAGAGTCTCATCCTGGTTGCACGTTCTGTCTCAATGCAATTTGGTAGAAACACTTTTCTTCATTAGCTCAACTTTCCCATCTTCTCTGGAGCCTTCTTTTCAAACTGTTCTTCTCAACTGATTGGACTTTCAATAACAGTTGTGTTTTCAGTTCCCTCCTGTAAGAACAAGGTGCTCCTGTCTCCGCATGGACCAGACTCGATGCAGCCCCTTCCCACAAGCAAAGCATTGCTTCTGCTGACACTCTTGATCTGTGCTGGGATGGCGAGGAGGAGCTCGGCTAAACCCGTCAGGATTAGCTGAACTAATTTAAGGTTTCCTTCTCCATCGTTACATCATGATTTTAAGACATGGGGTCATACAGGCATGCTTAATGGTCTTCTGTTGATATGTCCCTCTATGCAAACTTCAGATGAGTTTTATATTAATTGCCAGCTTTGGCCTCATTTCTCATTTCCCATTCCTGCCTGCGGCTGAAGTTTGACACAGGGGTGTCTTTGCATCTCTCTTGACTTACACAGCCAAAGCTTTTATCCACATACAGCTCGGTAGATACAGCCCATATGGGTACCCTTCTGCCAGCAGCACTGAAGCTTTAATAGCTCTCGAATATTCCCTAATTCTGCTGTTGACCAGGCAGGCTGTGTCTGTTGGAGGCTCGGCGGTAGCTTTGCAAGGGGGAGAGCGTTCGGTTGGAGCAGCAGAAAGGAGGATATGGGGGGATTGGAGAGATTTTTATTTATTAGTCTGTAACAGCAGATTCCTTTAAGTCTTGGGGAAGCACAGGGCCGTCTGCTAAGGGAACAGTGCCCCAACTTAACTAAATAGTTTTTATCCAGCTTGGAGCACTGCCAAAACCATCACGCAGGGTTGCCAGGAGCGGCAAGGATCTACCTCCTGTTGAGTTACTGCTAGATCTGTTCTGCGCGCCGCGTGGCGTTACAACTCCCGCACAAAAACAGCACGGGGAGACCTGCTCTTGCTTGCATCATGACAGTAAAAAGCATAATTTTGGCTGTTCCATGTGATTACATGACATGAGCCAGCACTGACACTTCAAAACGGGAAGAGTTTTCGAAGACAAGAGTCCTCAAAAACTTCTTTTAACTTTGGAATGTCTCTTCCAGTGCTTTACTCCCAAATCCCTTCTGGATTATAGCTGCTTCAGAGCTGTTGTGTTTTGGGTTGGCATTGTTTTGCGGTGCATTTGCAATTGCTGTTTCACAGAGCAATAAACCCCCAGGACTTTGATTTTAATCTCTGAAAACAAAGTAGCATATGAGAAATGGATTTCACCTTGCAATGATTAGCTCTCAGCCGGCGCGTGCCGTCTTTTCTGGAGACGTTTAGAGTCAAACTGCATCCGTAGAGACAATTCATCTTCCTTACCATTGAAACTGCAGTGCTGAAATTCCATTGTAAATCAATAAAAAAAGTTAAGTCTTTTTGCTTTAGTCAGAGATTTTACATCAGATCGCATTTTTCGAGCTGTATTGGAATAGTCTCTAGTCCTGTCTACTTGTTTCTCAGTCCACAGTATTTAGCCAGTTTAACCAGTGGCAGGTGGCACAGCAACATCTGTTAAATTGAGATAATTCAGTGTTTTCTCTGATTAGGGAAACTACAAAAGCCAGAGGTGAAGAAACCACATTAGATTATCCAACTGGTGCAACATCGCTATGTGCGTTATAGAATCATAGAATACTTTGGGTGGGAAGGGACCCCTAGAGGTCACCCAGCCCAACCCCCCTGCAGGAGCAGGGACACCTTGAACCAGATCAGGTTGCTCACAGCCCCGTCCAGCCTGGCCTGGAATGTTCCCAGGGATGGGGCCTCCACCACCTCTCTGGGCAACCTCTGCCAGTGTTTCACCACGTTCACTGTAAAGAATTTCTTCCTTAGATCCAGTCTAAACCTACCCTGGTTTAGTTTAAAACCATCCCCCCTTGTCCTGTCACAGCTGGCCCTACTAAAAAGCTTGTCCCCCCCTTTCCTCTGGGCCCCCTTTAAGCCCTGAACGGCCGCACTCAGCTCTGCCTGCAGCCTTCTCTTCTCCAGGCTGAACAAGCCCAACTCTCTCAGCCTGGCCTCATAGCAGAGGTGCTCCAGCCCTCAGATCATTTTAGTAGCCCTCCTCTGGCCCCACTCCAACAGGTCCGTGTCCTTTTTGTGCTGAGGGCTCCAGAGCTGGATGCAGGGCTCCAGGTGAGGTCTCACCAAAGCAGAGTTTCATTATGGCAATGAATCGGTCCTTCAACCTCAACCGGGGACCCAGCAGCACGTAGATGGAATAAAAGAGGTCATAATGTAACTGAACAGGGCAAACAAGGGAGGAGAGAAGAGAAGGATAATTACTCCCATTTTACAGTTGGGGAATGAAGACCTTGGAAGATTAAGGGATTGATCACATACAGCTCTGCACTCCTCTGGCCTTGATCTAGCAAACAGCATGAGCATCTGCTGATCTTCTCGTCAGGAGTAGCCCTGGCGCTTTATGGATGGAAGCAGGAGCTGAACCAAAGTTTCCCAACTCCCTGTTCTGTGCTTTAAGTACGGACTCTTTAAGTACCGCCGCCTCGAGAAATAAGTTTTTCTCCCACGTTCTTTGCCATTTTGTACAGCTTTGGTGATATGTTTGGAGGTAGCAATCAAATATATTTTGAAAAAAAAACCCGATTGCTTATTTCGAAAGGGAGAGCTCACTATTGTTAAAGCTGCCGTTAAGTACTTACGTGTTCTTATTGCTAAGCCTGCCTTTTTAAGAAGGCTCTCCAATTTGACTTTTATTGATAATAAACCCGCTGCGGTAAGCAGAGGTGATAGCTGCTGGACTATTTAACACATTTGGGGATTCTGGAGTCAAAGAGAAAGGGGGAAATCTATGAACTATCAAAATGTCGCTGGCTTTTTATTTCAAGATCAATGTAGGATCTCTCAGCACATCACAATGCAAAATGGCGCATAATATCACAGTCCTAAATTGTCCCAAATTATTGCATTTTTAAGCCGAGCTAGTTTTGTTTAAATAATGGCTTTGTCACGGAGACTTTCTCATTGATTGGATTACATCTGTGTGTCACAGGAAGAAAAATGAATTTGTGTCTGGCTGAATTACAGGTTTCGATATATTATTTAAGCATTGCTCTTTACCTCCCCCTCTGCCAATCATCATCTCCTTGCAGATTGCTCTCTTTTTAATATTCCTCAAAGTCGAAGCTTACTTTCTTCTCAAGCAGCAGCTTTAAACTGAATGTTATTTTAGCAATGACGTTAATAGTAATTAATAATTAAGGTGTTTATGAATGCGTGTGTTACCATTCTCCCCCTCTACTCTCATGAGACCCCACCTGGAGCCCTGTGTCCAGCTCTGGGGTCCTCAGCACAGGAGAGACATGGACCTGTTAGAGCGAGTCCAGAGAAGGCCACAAAAATGATCTGAGGGATGGAGCACCTCTGCTATGAGGACAGACTGAGAGAGTTGAGGTTCTTCAGCCTGGAGAAGAAAAGGATCTGGGGAGAGGTTATTGTGGCCTTTCAATATATAAAGGGGACTAATAAGCAAGAGAGAGACTTTTTAGCAGGGCCTGTAGAGACAGGACAAGGAGTAATGGTTTTAAACTGAAAGAAGGTAGGTTTAGATTGGACATAAGGAAGAAATGTTTCACGATGGGAGTGGTGAGATGCTAGAAGAGGTTGCCCAGGGAAGTTGTGGTTGCCCCACCACTGGAAGGTTAGGTTGGAGGTGGCTTTGAGCAGCCTAATCTAGTAGAAGATGTCCCTGCCCGTGGCAGGAGGGGTGGATTGGATGATTTTCAAAGTTCCCTTCCAGCTCAAAACATTCTGTGATTCTATGATTTTGCTTTGTGAAGGATGTCCAGTGTTCACTGAGAGATCCAAGAGCTTGAGGCAACCTACTTTGGTGGTTTATAGGGAACAAGTTGTTTCTTCTCTTTCTGTTTACTAATCAGCTGTTTTCCTGTCATAAAACCACTGTACTTCTTCAATCAGCTGCGTCCCTTGCTGTAGGGTTACAAAAGAAAAACTAAGAGAGAAGCACACAAAGGCAGATGGAACTGGAAATAGAGTTGGAAGTAATAGAGCTGGAAATCAAAGCTTCTACCAGCTGTCCTCCACTGCACCTTAGACTGCTTATTGAGCTCTTCTACTGGTTCTCATTTCCATGATTTTAGGAGGTCCCCAAATAGCCCATTGTGAAGTACTCCGAAGAACCTCATTTCTTGTTCATCAGCAGAGCAATGCTGAGCAGGAATGAGCTGGAGCAAAAGTCAATACTTATAACTTTTTCAGCAAACCTTTAATCATTCCATTAAAAATGTATTGTTTGAGATTGAGGAAGGAGGGCGCAGCAGAGAGGGCAAAGCTTCAGCAAATCTTTAGGTAACAGTTTTCAGGCCTTACTGCAAGGAGAAGCAATTTATTCCTTTTTGCACAAAAATCATCAGCCCCGGGTTTGTTCCTGTAGGGGTACAGTACGTGTGCTCACATGCAAGTGGATGGAGCACATGCATGTGGGTATACAAGCACAACAAATTCATTCCCTTTGCCTTTATCTTTTGTCTGGTTTCAAAGATTTCTTCCAAATTAATTTCAAGAACCAAGAGATATGAGAAGACTTGAGATGCTCTTATTGTGCAATTCGCCTTGTGGGTTTTGGGAAAGGAAGGATGTACAGGAGAAGCTGCATTTTTATTCTGTAGCTGTTATTTAATAGTCAGTAGTGCTTCAGGTATAGCCTGAGGAAAATAAATTCAAGATAAATTCAAGATGGGAGGGTAAGAATTTGCTACCACGCAACTGGGCAAGCACTCTAAGGACATAGATAGACATATTAACTATGTGCGTTAAGTGGTTGCATAGCATTTTTGAGGCTTAATTTGCAGCTTGGAATCATCGAATCATAGAATCATTTAGGTTGGAAAAGACCTTTAAGATCATCAAGTCCAGCTGGAGTGGGAACTCCAGTCAGTCAACCTCAGCCTGTGGTGCTGATGACTTATCTTGTTATCATAACCATTATTGTCATTATTTTGTGTTTAATAGTGAAGGCCTAGAACTGAGGCACATGGAGCATCATTTGGGTTCTTTTTCTGCCTTTGCTATGTATTAAGCCGCTTGGTTCATCACTGGGATTTTACCATACGAGGGCACAGTTGCATTTTTAGGCTGTGCCAACTTCCAGGGTCACACGTGAGGCTCAGGAGAAAGTTCTGCACCCTCAGGAAATAACAAGAAAAAATTACAGTCTGAGTTTGGGGTGGTTTTAACCTTGTGCTGGTTATCTTCAGGTTCTTGTTGGCGTACAAGTTTATTTCCAGGGTAAATTTCTGAAAAGGCAAATGCTAATTGGTTTGGGAGGATGTCCAGGAATGGGTGACTAGAGAGTCTGACCACCGCAGTAGCACTGGCCTCTTGGGTGGGAACCATCTGTGAGTGTTTTAGAAATGCTTTGTGTCAGCAAGAGACAATAATTGATCCAAAGTGTCACATAGTTGTTAAGCCATCGCTGTTTCTTAATTGATAATTAATTGTGTCTAGTACTGGGGAGAAAAAACCTTCTTCAGGGACAGTCCAAAACTCTTAAGACAAGGAGGATCTGGGGTGATGAGCCTCTCCATGCTGAAATTAGCCATCAGGAATGATTCCCCATGGAGTTACAGATCCCACTTACAATACTGTCAATTGTATATCTGCTGGAGGTTCGCCCTGTTGGATAAAGCAGAGAAAATCCCTGTGAAGCGTTACTGCCTTGGTATGGAGGATATTTATAGGATGAGCAAAAGCCTTTGAGTTGAGTGCCATCATTGAAACAGAGACTGAATTTTCGTATTTTGAATGTCTTTGTTAATACAAGAACACAGGCTCATACCAAGGTTCCACCTTCAGCCCAGACCTATATTTTTTATTGAATCTTGCAAAAAGGTGAGGTGGGTAATGGAGCGTGGGTTAGGCCCTGAAGAGTCACTGCAATGTGTGGCAGCTCTTCCAAATAGTCCTCATGTACCAGAACAAGAGTATATACGCTGCAGATTTAGGATGTCCACTTCAGACCAACCCAGGTTTTAGAAAGAAAAAGAATCATGCCCTTCTTCTAAAATTTTAACCACAAAGTCACAGAATCATGGAATCGTTTAGGTTGGAAAAGACCTTTAAGATCATCAAGCCCACCCATTCCCCTAACCCTGCCTTCCCACCACTAAACCCTGTCCCTAAGCACCTCGTCTGCCCGGCTTTTAAATCCCTCCAGAGATGGGGACTCGACCCCTTCCCTGGGCAGCCCCTTCCACTGCTTGACAACCCTTTCGGGGAAGAAATTATTCCTAATATCCAATCTGTTTCATTTCATTTAAAACCATGTATAAAAAAGCGAATCCAAATCTGTCTGCATTGGATGTAGGTTTGCGGTGTTCTGCAAAACAGACCAAGACAGCAAAACAAAACCACCGTTAAGGTGAAGCTGGTCTTTGCATTCCTGAGACCTAAACCTTCCTTCCAGGGACAGAAGTCCAAGACCAGCATCTGATGCCAGCTGCTTCTCTTGCTGCAGGCAAGCGATTTGCTAGGGAGAGTTAAAGACGGAATGTGTTTCTAAAAGAAGCTTTCAAAGATAACATAAATAATCCTTCAATGTTATACTGAGCAAGGGAATATCTGTAGCTCTCTTGACTAAAAACACATGCCACAACTGTATTTTTGTCAGAAAAGCCATATGGAGAAATAAAACCAGTTTCGTAGCCTGACGCGCTTCAGCTCTCCATCCCGTGCAAAACTGGCATCTTCTCTCAAGGCTGCCAGCTGAGCCGAACTGGACCTGCTCATCAACTGGGATGGAAGGGGCCTTAAAAAATATATCCGTTATGATGCAAATGGCAAATCAGTCCCTCTGAACCAACGCTAAATGGTCATCTCTATTTCCTACTTGGAAATACTCCAGTATTAGTGATTCTGTCTTTCCAATTCGAAATGCTGGCAAAATTCACTTTTTTCAACGAAAATGCCCGTTATACCTTGAGCAAGAGTAACGTAGGAAAACTCTGCCTGAGTTCCAGTATTGACATGCGCTTTACTTTAGTTGTGCCTCTAGTTTCGATGGCATGTGGTTGTGTTTGCTAACACAAATAATAATCTTTTGCATTAGATTGTGAAACAACCATATTACTTCATTTTACAACATATTTGCAGAGGGTAAATTTTTTTTTGGGGTTTTTTGGAAAAACAGATTCACTAAAAAAGAAGGTAATTCTTGAGTGAAATTTAATTTTAGTTTGGTTTTATAGCTAGAAGGAGCAGGTCAATATTTTGTGAAGCGGAGGGGAAAAATCTTCTTGGAAGATTTTTTTTCATTTTAAAAGGTGTTTTATTGTGAAGCTATATTACTTAGAGCTGAATGTCATGAAAAGTTAGAAGCACTCACAGCACATCCCATCCCATCCCATCCCAACCCATCCCAACCCATCCCATCCTATCCCATCCTATCCTATCTTATCCCATCCCTTCCCATCCTATCCTACTTATCCCATCCCACCCCATCCCATCCCATCCCACCCCACCTCATCCCATCCCATCCCACCCCACCCCATCCTAACCCATCCCATCCCAACCCCCATGTTAAATATCTCTTGAGTAATCCTGGATAGCCTGTTGCACCTGTTAATTACCCTATATACATTATTTAAATATTTCAGTACACCTGCTGATTTCTCCCCCTGCAAAAACACGTAGGAATAACACATTAAAAGCATCTTAATATTCTATTGTGCCTTGTCTAGATGTCATTAACATCTGTTCATCTGGAAGAGTGGAGTAGTTTATTTGACCTGTACCACACTCACCGTGGCACTGCCCTCCCACGCTGCGTTGCCATCCCTGAATGCTGACGTGGGGGGAAAGGCTGATTTACTCTGTAACACAAAACTCTATATTTTCTTAAATAACTTTGTAGGAGATGTTGATAGTATGTGGAAACTTGATGTTACCACTTCTGCCTTGAATGAGAGTATTAAGTGTTGTACCCAGGTGGCCAAGAAGGCCAATGGCATCCTGGCCTGTATCAGGAATGGTGTGGCCAGCAGGAGTAGGGAAGTGACCGTGCCCCTGTACTCGGTGCTGGTGAGGCCGCACCTTGAATACTGTGTTCAGTTTTGGGCCCCTCACTACAAGAAAGATGTTGCCTTGCTGGAACATGTCCAGAGGAGAGCAACCAAGCTGGTGAGGGGTCTGGAGCACAAGTCATACAAGGACCAGCTGACGGACCTGGGGTTATTTGGTCTGGAGAAGAGGAGGCTGAGGGGAGACCTGATCGCCCTCTACAATGACCTGAAAGGAGGCTGTAGTGAGGTGAGGGTCGGCCTCTTCTCCCTGGTAACAGACGATAGGATGAGGGGGAATGGTTTGAAGCTGCACCAGGGCAGGTTTAGGCTAGACATTAGGAAAAACTTCTTCACCGAGAGGGTTGTCAGGCTCTGGAATGGGCTGCCCAGGGAGGCGGTGGAGTCCTCATCCCTGGAGGGGATCTATCCTTAAAAGAAGGATAGATGAGGTGCTTAGGGACATGGTTTAGTGGTGGGATGGCAGTGCTAGGTTAATGGTTGGACTCGATGATCTTAAAGGTCTTTTCCAACCGAGGTGATTCTATGATTTTGTGATTCTATGAATGGTAACTATAAATGAGGATCTTTGCCTCGTTAATAGGCATGCAGAGTCTTGGGTGATATGTGGTGGTGTTTGGGACCTAAGAAGACCTAAACTGGTTGGATTCATGGTACTTTTCTGACCTGGTTTAGCAACCCAACAGTGACCACATAGCTGTTCGGGCAAGGGCAGCTGTTGTTCCTCATTATTCCATTTTTTTAAAAAAAGAAATAGAAAAGCAGTAGAACAAGTCTGGGAAAGTCTTATATTTTATAGGGTGGCATTAAACTCATGGCCATGATGGGAGTTTTTCACTGCTGTTTCCATCCCCAGACCATTCTCTGTCATTAATGATGCATTTGACAAGTCTCATTGCTTAAAATGAGTAGGCTCGGTTAAAATAATCCCTTAATTATTAAAAATGATGCTTTTTTTCTTTTTTTCCCTCCAATCTTGTAACAACATTTTGGTGTGCTTTTCCCCCCTGGTAGAAAAAAGTCTATTATTTGGAAGGTATAAAACTAATGTGGAAGTGGAGTAAATTTTCATTTTCAGGAAGAGTGGCTGCAGTGCAGACGCGTGTGTGTAACAGAGGAACCTGGATGTCTGCGTGTGGGTATTTTTGGTAGTTTAGGTTCATTATCTGAAGGTAAAATAAAGGCATTCAGACCCCCATGTAGCTCCCCATCTTGCCGTATTGAGGGTTTTTTCTCCTTCCACCCAGGTGGTTTTACGTTCATTCACTAAGTACAGCCCAGAGAGGCCGGAATGAGATATTGAAATGAGGTCCCATCTGATCTTGGAAATTGCCAGAGTTAACAACTTTCAAGCCTAAAAATAAGAAAGGTATTTTGCAAACCCCATAACTGATGTTCTGTCTGAGCTCACATTTTATTTCCTTTCTCTGAATTCAGTATATGGATTTTTATCCTAAACATTTACCAGGCACTGGTGACTCTCTCCCTTTGGCTGATCGAAGATGAGTGTATGGGGAGGGAGAGGGAAGAAAGGAAATATTTTTATTTATTCAGTTTTTTGTTATATGAACTGAACTGTGGCCCCAGGACAAGTCCCATCAGCTGCTCAGACAGTCCTTGAAACCCTTTCCCAACTCTCCATCCATCCTTACAGGTCACTTACAAGTTTCCAAAGAAGAGATTGAACCCACTTTCATCTTCTGTAGTCGTTATTGTGTTAGGTGAGAGGAGGGCATTTTATAGATTGAATCTTCCAGCAGGATTAAACAAGAACTCGCACCTTTTAAATGAGGTCTTTGGATGGGCTTTACTTGGTAATAATTTACTGGCCTTTCTGCCCGTGTGTGCAATTGATACGCTCCATGCACATTTCTGGCCTCAACTTCTGGCTTCTTCCAAGGACACGGGTATTGTAAGTTCATTTTGACTGCAGAGGGTGGAAAGATGAGACAGTAAGTTAATGAAGGGTGACTTTTTTTTTCTCATACCCCAGAAATTACTAGCAGAATCCTGACCTAGAATGAGAGCATGAAAGTCTTCCTTGAAGCCCACTGGGAGCTCTCTTTAATTGGCTTGAAGTCATTCTTGAGTGGAAGGAACCTTACCTATATCTCATTATTTAATATTGCCAAGATTGTTCCTTGGCCTGCATGAGTCAGTGGGGTCTGTTTGGTACCCGGATCCATCCACCAGCTGTCTGCTCAGTGGCAACGTGCGGTTTCTGTCCCGTGGAAATGAAAGTGTTGAATCTCCGTTCATTTTCTTCGTTCTTTGACCCCAGTTGCACTGATACGCTTTTTCATTTCCCTGGTTGTTGATGTCATGCTGTCCTTAGACTACCAGAAAAGGAGAGAGATATAAGAGAACCTACAAATACCGACTCAGTTTATTTGGGGAATCACTGAGTTGTTCATAGTAGTATTGTACATGGCTGCATTCAGACTTAATTGCAGACAACCGTTGTTTTGCTTGTAACAGCTCTTTACAACTTAATAAAATCCACGTTAACTGAAGGGCTTAGAAAATATGAAAATATATTCTTTTTCTTTGATCTGCTGTCAAGGGTATTTCTGAATAACGTGTAGTCAAGAAGCCACATGGTTCAGAAGCCACAGTAGCTCTAGTGGTGGCCCAACCAGGAAACATCATATTAGCTTTAAATGCTAAGAATTCATGTATGGTTTATTTTCTTTTAAAACAAAAAGTATTATACTAGCTCTCCTCTGGAATGGAGCAGTGATGAAGAGAGTGGTATCTGCTAACTCAGCAGTTCTTCTCCACTACTTATGCTTATCATATCTGAAAAAAAAAAACCCACTAAGAAATCAATTCCTGCAATCCCTAGCCACGTCAAAACAGCACTTATCAATGTAAGCCTAATGGAAGTTGCCTTGTCTGTTTGAAAGCATATGAATCTCGGGGGTCAGGATAGAATTTCTGTCTTCTGTTATACTTGTAGATGCTGCTATGGAATAACGAGGGGGTTTCCACTGAATGAGGGTCAGAAAAATTACTCACTAAACCGTTCCCATTGAAGCAGCTTTTTCAGAATGATTTGGTGGTGAGAACAGAACCCAACTAGATGGCTGTTCAATATCTGAAAAGAGGAACAAGTTTCATTTTGTTTTAGTGGTTGGAGTAAGTTGAGCAAGTCAAAGAACTAGGTAGATCCAGGAGGAGGAGAAAAGCAACAAAACAAACAAAAAACCCCACAAAAATTCATTTGGCCACAACATATTTTGGATGGATCTGGGTTAATATGGGAATCCGTGGTGCCAAGAAGGCCAGGGAAGAAATTAAACAGCACAATAAATAGGAACATGTTGCAATGCATGTGATGTTTGCGCATAGAGGAGAACAGCCGAGTTCTGAGCTGTGGTTTTGCAAGATAGCTGGTTGGGGATTTTGTTTGTATTTTAAGCTTGTTGGCTGGTTCTTAAGGACTCTGCGCGGCAAAGTTGTGGTGATTGTGGCCTTTGAAGGCAGACTTTGTGAGGTGTGACAGTGAGAGATGGCCAGTCCCCCCACCTGAAGACCACTGAAGCCAGGAGGTCGTCTCAACTTGGGCTTTGGGTCAAGCCCTGGCAATATGGAATTAAATACAACCACATTGGCAAGGTAGGAAATAAAACACTCTCTTTCTCTTGACAAGGACATTGCTCCCAAGCCCAAAGAGCAAGTCTGTGGCAGACTGTGGAGGACACAAATGTGTGTTTTTCCAGGCTTTATTTCTCCTTTTTTCTTTCTTCCTTTCCTTCTTTCTTTCTTTTTTTTCTAATCCCAAATGTTCAGCAGGATATTGGGTCACCTTAATTGCATTTTGTTTTTCACTGGCTGCTGTTCTTATCACAGCAGCGCAAAACTCGGCGAGTGTAGTCAATACTTGTGTATTCACGGGAGGCAATCAATAAAAAAAATTAAAAAGGAGTCGTGGTAATTAGGCTAAAGCTGCTGCTCATGAGTTTTCAATAATTACTTTAGCTTCCTCTGTTTCCAACGTCTCAAGAAAATGGTGTCTGATTGAAGGAGGGTATCTTGCTTGACTGAGGACGTGTCAAAATTCAACAAAGCCAAGCAGGAAGTCAAATTAGCGCTTTTGTTTCAGCACATGAAGGGGGCTTTGCAGGGAGGCAGGGAAAGAATAGCCTTGATTTTTAGATGGTGCCAGCTAGCAGCTGCGCCATTCTCTCTTACCTGTTTGTCCTCATTTTTGTGCCCTGTAACGTTAGCTCCCCTGGCAGTAACCCTGGAGCTCGCATTTCTCAGAAGAACTCTGGGGAGATGTACCATCTGGAGGAACACAACACCTTTTGAGGAATGCGGTGCTTGCTTCTCCTTGGCTTTGCCACAGCCATGTATTTCTGAGGCCATTTATTTCCTACAGTTATATTCTGATATCCAGAAGTGAAGCAGAGGGCTTATGGCTTATCCACAGGAGGGTTTCTGGTGATAGCGCTGCTATTTGGGCTTGGATTTAAGGAAGAAAATACATAAACCCATGTGCTTCAGCACTGATTAATCAGCCATCTCCCTGTTAAAAAAGTTCCATGGCTTTTTCTATCATTGGCTGATAATTCTCTTTCCTTAAGCAGGCTTGAATCCATCTGATGGAGAATCGTAGAATGCTTTGGGTTGGAAGGGACCTTTAGAGGTCATCTAGTCCAAGCCCCCGGCAGTGAGCAGGGACACCTTTAACCAGATCAGGGCCTGAGATCTCTGACACTGCATCAGCAGAAGTTTTCTGAGATGGCAGAGAGCAGGGCTGGGGTCAGACCACAACAAGGGTGCTCTGTGCGAGGGGAAAAAACCTCAAGTGCAACTTTTGCACCCAGATCCTGCATCACCTGGAGAGAGAACACTGAACTGCTGAGGAGGAAGGCTCTGGATGAAGACTATGCCATGGTCATGTTAAACTCATTATTGAAGGGGAAAAAAATCCCCCAAGCCCTACTGTGGCTGTATTTGGACCTGATCATTACTTGGCTCGAACTGAACATAGGTGCCATGTGTACTTACAAGTGGGTGTGCACAGGGAAAGCCCTTTTGTTCAAGTAAAAGATGTCTCGGAGCATCACGCCGAACTTCCCTGAGAAAGATCTGTTTTGTCTTTGGTGACATGTTGGAGAGTCTTTGTATCCACACTGGCCTCACTGGGCAATAGGTAGTCAAATAATGTTTTAACGTAGTGTGAAGCCTGGGATCCTCCTGTTTGCTGGGCATTTTTTCCATCCTCTGTCTAGAGACCACATTATTGCTTCTCGGCTTTGGTGTGTGAAAGGCACTTAGTGGTCCTTCCCTGGTGAGATTGGTTAAGGCTTTCTACCTTAAACACACACCTCTGTAGTCATGCAGAGAGAATAAAAAAAAACCTGTTTCATTGTCCTGCACTCTCTTTGCTTCTACACAAATTGACTTGTTACTCCAGGGTTCAAAAAAAAGTCTGGTGTCCGTGAATCTCATTTGCCAAACAAGCTGCGCTGTAAGAGCAACCTTGTGCTGGAGAGGAGCAGATTGATACCAAACTGATTCAAAAGGGATGCAGAGCCCTTTTCATCCTTTCTCTCTCATCATTTCAAAGCCATGGAAATGGAGCCTGGGTCTCCTCTGTATTTTTCCTGCATCCAGAGGGACTGGAATGGGTCCCACACAATTCTGATTTGGCCCTGAGCGGCACGTTCTTATCCACCACAGTCATTAAAAAAGGGAGAAAGGAGCAGTATTTTTTTTTTTTTTTTTAATAGCTGCATCTATCACACTTTCTTTTCTCCCTATTTCCAAAAGTTCTGCTTTTTATGTGGGAAGTGTTGGAATTAATTTGAAAGTGTTAGTGAGGAGTACTGGTAGACACAGCTGTAAAAACACTAGGACCTGCAAAAGCCCCCAAAGAGCTGTCAGAGCTTGGCTCTCTGTGGAGAAATGTAAGATTTTTTTTTTTTTCTCTTTTTCCAAATGTACAGAAGCTTTTTGTCATTTCTCAAGATTCGAGGCAGCTTTGTAAAATCGCAATTTTTCCATGTTCTGGTGGTCTGTTCTTGCTGTGCTGCCATATGGTGGTGACCCAGGCTTCCCTGCTTACTGTCAGTCTTGTTACACTGCGGCTTCGTGGGAAAGGAGGTGAAATCACTGAATCGTAATGACTGTATCCACGGAGCAGCCCCCTTTCACCCTCCTGGAGCACTAGCCAAGGCATAGACCAGTAACAGACTGAACGCTTCAAAGGTGGCATTCAAGGTGTTGGAGTTGCTCCTTGTGATTTGTAAGATTTTCACATAATTGCAGCCATCAATTTTCTCCTTTTAATTTATTTGGGAATCTGGAAGCCTTAATAATCAGTCAAGCTTCAGTGCATTTAGAGGCTTTGTAATGAAGGAAGAAAGATGGTCCCTTCTCCCAAACCATATCGTTTAGATATTGTTGTTGTGTAACCCCAGCTGGCAACCAAGCCCCACGCAGCCGCTCGCTCACTCCCCTCCGGTGGGATGGGGGAGAGAATCAGAAGGGTACAAATGAGAAAACTCATGGGCTGAGATAAAGACAGTTCAATAGGGAAAGCAAAAGCTGCACACGCAAGCAAAGCAAAACAAGGAATTCATTCCCCACTTCCCACGGGCAGGCGGGTGCTCAGCCATCCCCAGGACAGCAGGGCTCCATCACGCGTAACGGTGACTTGGGAAGACAAACGCCATCGCTCCCAATGTCCCCCCCTTCCTTCTTCTTCCCCCAGCTTTATATACTGAGCATCATGTCATACAGCATGGAATATCCCTGGGGTCAGTTGGGGTCGGCTGTCCCATCTGTGTCCCCTCCCAGCTCCTTGTGCCCCCCAGCCTGTCGCTGGTGGGGTGGGGTGAGGAGCAGCAAAGGCCTTGGCTCTGTGCAAGCCCTGCTCAGCAGGAACGAAACCATCCCTGGGTTATCTGCACTGTTCCCAGCACAGATCCAAAGCACAGCCCCATAGCAGCTTCTCCAAAGAAAATTATCCCAGCCCAAACCAGCACAGGTATGTATAGTTTAAGACTAAAGTTGACAAATACTTGGATACTGATGGCCTAGATGAGCCATACAAAGAAATACTGGGTCAATAATTTTTAGTATTGTAGCCACTGATCTCAAAATCCTAAAAGTCTCTCACAGTTCCCTTTAAGATCATCTTTATTTGCTGTTGACCATAAGGAATGAGTTTAAAGATCATTCTCCTCTGAAAAGTCACTTGTTGCCTGGTGCTATTGCCCAGACCATTTGATACTGGTCTGGTTTAGAACTGAAAAAAAAAGGCAACGTCAGCTTTTGTGCTAAGAAAGAAAATTTTCTCTGAGCTTCCCTCCTGAGAGACTGGGTTTCAGGTAGGAGAGTTGAAGGTGCAAGAGACTTGAGATGCAGAAACTACTCAGAAAATGTTTTTCCTAATGATTTAGTGAATACCTGTAGATCTCTCAGATCTATTTGGATGAGTATCTAGTTTAAAAACAGAACTTGGTTGTATTTTAAATAACCAGGATTAGATTTAGTAGCTTTGGGGGATTCATTCTAGCCCAGGTAGGATTTAGTAATGCTCTGAGAACAATATGCTTCTATATGTTTATTTTCTGGCATTGCTGGCAGTCTTGTAGGTAACGGCAACCTTGATGAACTTAATCAATGTAGATATGGTAATGGTAATGGTTTTAAACTAAACCAGGGTAGGTTTAGACTGGGTAGAAGGAAGAAATTCTTTACAGTGAGGGTGGTGGAACACTGGCACAGGTGCCCAGAGAGGTGGTGGAGGCCCCATCCCTGGGAACATTCAAGACCAGATTGGCCGGGGCTGTGAGCAACCTGATCTGGTTAAAGGTGTCCCTGCTCCTGCAGGGGGGTTGGGCTGGGTGACCTCTAAAGGTCCCTTCCAACCCAAAACATTCTATGATTCTATATATTGGCCATGTAATATTACACCAGTCATATCCAAGGATATTATCAGAATCGAATCACTCGTAATTCCAGGATGACTTGTGTCGGTTTGAATTGGCTTCTCTTTACTTCCATTGACGTAGTCAGTGCACAGAGAGTGGAGCAGAGGGATAAAAGTTGTCCAAGGTGGCAGAATATTTGACCCAGACAAAGCAGGACTGAGGCTTATTTGGGATTTAAGCCATTTGTGAGATGGAGCCAATCGGAAGGTAATCTTTTCACCTATATTAAACTCTGAAAAAGGATCACAGTTTTTGCTGTCGAAACCAGAGCAGCGGATAGCTTTCATACTGACCATGAAACCTGTTGTCTCAGCTGTGCATCATCATATTATCCTGTAGCAGGTGAGCCACGGGGAAGATAAAAGCTGTCAAGTAACGGAGATTAGTTACAGCTATCTTTCAAAAAGGTAAGCTTAATTCAGCTGGTGGGAAAATACGATGGCCTGAGTACGCAGAAGGTCGGGTTAGATGGTTATAGTGGTCGCTGAGGGCCTCAGCCTTTGAATTTATGTAAAGGTATGTGCATTTATGAAAAAAAAAACCAGCATCAGTTTTGTCCTTGGAGGTGGACTGCAGCCAGGCAGGACTAACCCTGGCTTCCTCGCAGTGCATGAGTACTGCTAGGTTTAAGATGCTAAAACAGGTCACCCATCATTTTCAGTGATCAGTCTAGGTCATAGTGGTTTTTACTTACCTTGCCTTTGATAGAAGTATCATATGCTAGAGACTTGTGAAATATTTCAGTTGGTGATGGTGGCGATTTGCAGGTATGGAGACCTAGTGAGGCATCTCTACCCTGCTTGTTTTGGAAGCTAGTTTGGATCTCTCCAGGCCAACTTAGTTTCAGGCACGTGAAAGTTTCTTTACAAACCCTTAAGCTGATTAATGCTGCTCATTAGGAAACTTGGTGTCTAAGGGGTTTGTTTCTTCTGTGTAGCTCTGCCTGGGGTGGCTGCTTCTAGAGGCACAAGAGTGCTATAGTGTTGTCTTATCTATATATGTTTTTGAGAACACGCATGATAAAAACTCAATGAAATGACACAGGTTTATCTCTAAGATAAAAGATGAATCAGAACTTATGTTGCAGAGGGAACACTCCTTGCTCTGGGAAAAACCATATTGTTCTCCTAGGCCTAGCAGGTACGTGCCCCCATGGGCCAGCAGACATGATGCAGGACCTACAGAAGACCTGTGTCAGTCTTGAGTGGGATCTGGAGGCCAAAGAGGAGATATCTGAGGGCATCTCAAGTAGCGTTAGTCGTCCAGGTCTTGGCAACTGTGCAGAGCTTCTAGCTCCTATGTAGACACCAAAATTAAGGTGTCTGAATCTGGAGGTAAATCTTACTTCAGGTAACAGTTTGGAGTTCCTGGGCTAAAGCCTTAATTCTGCAGTTACAGAAGGAGAAAATGAAACGAGGTCGCACTCTTAGCCATCATTTAAGATCTTCAAGGCAGAGCTCAGTAATTCCTTTTGCTTTTCTGGCTGAGACTACATCCGTCTCAGTTCCCGCAAGGAACTAATCTTCATTTGGATAAATCAGTAGATTAAAGCGTTTGGTGCTAAGGCCCTTCCTCCTGTACAACACGTGGTTCGAGAGCTTTGTTTTGGACTATTTAACCTGGTCTCGTGTTAAACTTTCTTACCACGTGGTTTGGCTTTATGGATGTCTGAAGGACCAAGCAGCGATTCAGTCCCTGACATTCTCATTAGTTTGTTTGGTGCAAATCTTACAGGTTGTTTTCCACCAAAAGGAGTCTCGTTCGTGCACACCCAAATAGATCTGCAAGCAGGACCCACACAGGGAAGGGGGACGATGGGGGATTCACTTCAAAACGGCATCATGCTAATGTTGACACTTTGTCTTTATTACTGCTTTTCAGCATTTACCTCCCTTTGGAGTGGCTATTGGATGCAAATCAGGTTTCAAAGCCTACCTCAAGATCCTGCAGTTTCCCTCTTAATTTAGTGGACAGACTGAACTCCAGCTTTGTTGTGCTCTTTGCATTAGTGAGGACAGAGATGAAGCCCTTTTAAGTTCCGTCTCCAGCGATTCCCCTTTGATGTGTAAAGAGGTTTGTGCAAGCGTTGTTCCCTTGCCATGTTTACCTTCCCAGCCAACTGAATCGCAGCTAGACGTTTGCATTTATAACATTTTGCAAATCACGCACAACGAAGGCTTTTACTGGAGTTGCACATGGTGATAACAAAGCATGGTGTCCCGGTTTCAGCTGGGATAGAGTTAATTTATCCGAGGGCTGGAGCCCCTCTGCTCTGAGGCCAGGCTGGGAGAGTTGGGGGTGTTCAGCCTGGAGCAGAGGAGGCTGCGGGCAGAGCTGAGTGCGGCCGCTCAGGGCTTCAAGGGGGCCCAGAGGAAAGACGGGGAAAATCTTTTTAGTAGGGCCAGCTGTGACAGGACAAGGGGGGATGGTTTTAAACTAAACCAGGGTAGGTTTAGACTGGATCTAAGGAAGAAATTCTTTATACTGAGGGTGGTAAAACCCTGGCAGGGGTTGCCCAGAGAGGTGGTGGAGGCCCCATCCCTGGGAACATTCCAGGCCAGGTTGGACGGGGCTCTGAGCAACCTGATCTGGTTAAAGGTGTCCCTGCTCCCTGCAGGGGGGATGGACTGGGATGACCTCTAGGGGTCCCTTCCAACCCAAAACATTCTGTGATTCTATGAATTTTCTTCCTAGTAGCTAGCATAGTGCTGTGTTTTGGGTTTAGTACTACAAGAACGTTGATAACACCCGGATGTACTTGTTGCCAAGTAGTGCTCAGACTACTCAAGGACTTTTTGAGCTTCTCCTGCTCGGCCAGGTACAGAACAAGCTGGGAGGGAGCGCAGCCAGGACAGCTGACCCAAACTGACCAAAGAGCTATTCCATACCATAGAACGTCATGCTCAGGGGGGTAGTTGGTCAGAGAGGGGGAAGAGTGATCTCTACTTGGGATGGGCTGGGCATCGGTCAGCGGGTGGTGAGCAATTGCGCTATGCATCATTCGTTTTGTATATTCTGTATATTCTCTTACCATTATTATTATTACTATTATTACTCTTTTTTTCTCTTATGAAACTGTCTCTATCTCAGGCCACGGCTCTTACCTTTTTTTTTTTTTTCCTTCCCGATTCTTCCCCCATCCCACTGAGGGAGGGGGGAGTGAGCAAGTGGCTGCGTGGTGTTTCGTTGCCAGCCAGGTTAAACCACAACACATGGGCTTTCGGAATACGTTGACTGAGGGTGAACGGCTCCCCCTCTGCACACAGACTTTGTCACATTTACCCAGGGAGCCATCCTTTTTCTCCGTGGAGGCGAAGGAGGAGTGATGCCATCAGAAAAGCTAAAGGAGATCCTTAGCATCAGCTTTTCAAAGCACAGAGAAATATTGTGATTAAATACCAGCCCAATCTTTTGTGTAATATGTCCTACGGTAAATGCTGTAATACATTTTAGAGATTGCTTTCCCACTGAAGGTTCTGTAAGCGCTTTGGAAATAAATGTCCAAAACCAATGTCTGAAAAGGTGTAGGTATGTAGAATGTCCTGTCATCCAGGCGGCATCTTCTCTGTATTCAGACCGTGATCCCAGCTGCCCAGGGCAGGTGTTGGAGACCGTTGTACTGCCTGGAAATAGCAAGGGAAATACTCACCACACCACCTGCAGTTAACTCCGATTTTGTGCGGGATATGGTTTATTGCTGCTTCTCCATAGAAGTTCCACAGCATCTGTAACGCCTCGGGTTTTGTTCCTCTTGGGGCTGAAGAAACCTGATGGGAAATCAAAGTAACTGTATTGGGTTTGAGTGGCAAGGTTTTGGTAGCGGGGGGGTGGGAGCTACAGGGGTGGCTTCTGTGAGAAGCTGCCAGAAGCTTTCCCTGTGTCCAACAGAGCCAATGCCAGTAGGCTGCAAGGTGGACCTGACACTGGCCAAGGCCAAGGCCATCAGTGATGGTGGTAGTGCCTCTGGGATAATGTATTTAAGAAGGGAAAAATACCCTGCTGTGGAACAGCAGCCGGAGAGAGAGGAGGGAGAGATGTGAGAGGAGCAGCCTTGCAGCCCCCCCAGGCCAGTGCAGCAGGAGGAGCTCCAGGCGCCCGAGCAGAGATTCCCCTCACCCCTGGGGCAGCCCATGGTGGGGCAGGCTGTGCCCCTGCAGCCCAGGGACCCCACGGGGGAGCAGATCCCCACCTGCAGCCCGGGGAGGACCCCACACCAGAGCAGGGGGGTGCCCGAAGGAGGCTGTGACCCTGTGGGAAGCCCACACTGGAGCAGGCTCCTGGCAGGAGCTGTGGCCCCATGGGTAGAGGAGCCCGGGGGGGGTGACCCCATGGGGACCCGGCCCCGGGGACCCAGGCTGGAGCAGTTGGTGAAGAACTGCAGCCCGCAGTTCATGGGGGACTGTCTGCCATGGGGGGACCCCAGGCTGGAGCAGGGAGGAGTGTGAGGAGTCCTGCCCTGAGGAGGAAGGAGCGGCAGAGACAGCGTGTGATGAACTGACCCCAACCCCCATTCCCTGTTCCCCTGCACTGCTCGGGGGGAGGAGGGAGAGAAATTGGGAATGAAGTTAAGCCTGGAAAGAATGGAGGGGGTGGGGGGAAGGTGTGTTAAGATTCAAGGAGCTTTTATTCTCTCCTACTCTGATTTCACTGGTTATAAATTAATTTCCCCAAGTTGCGTCTGTTTTGCCCATGATGGTAATTGCTGAGTGATCTCCCTGTCCATATCTTGACCCACAAATCTTTTGATATATTTTTCTCTCCCCTGTCCAGCTGAGGAGGGGAGTGATAGAGCAGCTTTGGTGGGCACCTGGTGTCCAGCCAGGATCAACCCATCACCGTAACATAAGGTATCGGACTTACATGGGATAGGGATTGCTCTGCTCCAAGATGCCACTGATATTTCAGCAGGAGTAGCGGAAGGGGAATTGTAAGATGGACACTGGACCTGACCGAGAGCAGAGTAAGGCTTCAGATGACCAAAGGGCTTTGCATTCATTTGCAAAATCAGCCCACGGTGCTTGCAGGATATATTGAGTTCCTCCAACTCCTTGCTTTTTGCTGTGTTTGAAGCTGTTAAAAATGTGCTGAACCTGATAGTGCTGTGTAGCGATGATTTATTTGTGTTCATTTGCATTTTTCCCCGCACATGAACAGCTTCCTACCACTTTGCCATGAGATACGGTTTTTTCTCCCCCCACCAATTGTTCAACAGACCTTTGCTTCATCTGCAAATGAAACCATCAAAATGTTTTAAGGGCCAGTTTGTTTTCCTGCTTACAAAAAACCCTTTAGTTGCTCCCGTGAAGTATTTTCTTGCTTCTCTCCATCCCAACAAAATAGCATTTATTAGCATTTGTATGGTCGTTATTTGTAATTTCATTGCTGTTCCTGATGCCTGCGTGTTATAATTAAATCATTTCAGATTGGAGTTACGGTGTGAAACAGCTGCACCAAATTACAGTTGAAAACATATGCTAGAAATATGTAACTCCAATTAGCTAAGTATCTGGGGTGCCGTGAGGGCGAAAGACCCGAGCAAACAAGAGGTCTCGAATAGGCTGCGACTTTCCTGCCTCTGATCTCCTGCCTGGATGCCATTTGCCGTCCTCATTAGTTGCACGATGAGGGAAACGTCCTGATTCTTTGCATTGCACTTTATAAAGCAGATCCCAGAATAATAGAATCCCAGCTTGGGAGGGACCTCAAGGATCATCTGGTCCAGCCTTTCTAGGCAAGAGCACAGCCTAGACAAGATGGCCCAGCACCCTGTCCAGCTGAGTCGTAAAAAGTGTCCAGTGTGGCGGAGTCAACCACATCCCTGGGGAGATTATTCCAATGGGTGACTCTTCTCATTGCGAAAAATTTTCCTCTCACGTCCAGTCGTAATCTCCCTGTGAGTAACCTGTACCCATTATAGGTTAATTATACATTAATGTAATAAGGAGTCTATGTGACTCCTTGTGAAAAGGGAGTCTCCATCTTCTTTGTGGCCACCCTTTAAATACTGGTACATGGTGATGAAATCCCCTCTGAGCCTTCTTTTCTCAAGGCTGAACAAACCCAGCTCTCTCAGCCCATCCTCATACAACTAAGAGAGGCTTCCCAGGCCTTGGATCTTCTTGGTGGCCCTTCTCCAGACCTTCTCCAGCCCGCCCACATCTTTTTTGCGTAGCAGGGACCAGAACTGTACACAGTATTTCAGGTGCAGCCTGACAAGCGCCGAGTCAAGTGGGATGATGACTTCTTCATCTCTGCTGCTGATGCCCTTGTTGATGCAACCCAGCATCCTGTTGGCCGCCTTGGCCGCAGCAGCATGCCACTCATATTGAGCTTGCTGTCCACGATGACTCCCAGGTCCCTTTCCACAGAGCTGCTCCCCAGTTGGGTGGATCCCAGGCTGTGCTGCAGTCCTGGATTATGTGAAAGACCTTACATTTGTCTTTGTTGAACTTCATAAGGTTCCTGTTAGCCCACTCTTCCAGCCTATCCAGATCTTCCTGCAAGGGTGGCTGTCCCTTCCAAAGTGTCCACTTCCGCACTCAGTTTGGCAAACTTCATCAGGCTACACTTGATTCCATCATCCAGATCACTTACAAAGATATTAAACAGGATTGGGCCCAATATCGATCCCTGGGGGACCCCACTTGTGCCAGGTTGCCAGTTTGAAAAGGAGCTATTTACCCCCATCCTCTGGGTGCAGCCTCTCAGCTGGTTCCCCACTGCACAGACCACTTGTCTAGGCCATAACCCACCTATTTCTCCAGGAGGAGGCTGTGGGAAACTGTATCAAAAACCTTGGAGGAATCCAGGTAGACAATGTCCACCGCTCGCCCCACATCAACCAAGCAGGTTACTTTGTTGTAGAAGGCGATCAGGTTTGTCAAGCATGATTTGCCCTTGGTGAATCTGTGCTGGCTTTTCCCAATCACGTGCTTCATTTGATTTATGAAAGCTTCCAAGATGTTTTGTTCCATAACTTTTCCAGGGACCGAAGAAACACTGAGAGGCCTATAATTTCCTGGATCCTCCTTTAAGCCCTTCTTGTAGATGGGGTGACATTAGCCTTCTTCCAGTCTTCTGGGATGTCCCCCAATCTCCACGACTTCTCAAAGATTATGGAGAGCAGCTTCTCAACAACGTCAGCCAGTCTCTTTAACACCAATGTCTGTGATCATTTCAGTCTTGGCTGTTAACTCTTCCATTGCCCCATGAAGAAGGGGTGCATGTCTGGCATGGGCAGAGTACCCCGCGGGCATTTGGGTTGCCTTTTTCTTGACCGTCTGTATAGGGACAGTGGGCAGGGGAATACTTTTTGGCTAATAACACTGGAAATAGTCATGTCTAGGTCTGCAGGGTTGGGATGAGTCCAGTACAGAGGTTGGGTGCAATGGCCAAATGTTGGCTCCATCATTCTGGCATGATTTTTCCATACACACCTTGGGATAACCATGGTTGTTACCTCTTTGTAAAGCCTGACTGCTTCCCTCTCTCCCTTCCTGACACTGATAGGTAGAATGGAGTTGAAATGCTATTTATTAACTTTGGACCATGGAGTAGACAGGGTACTGGAAGAGGAGGGTTGACACAGCGCTGACGCTTCCAAGACACCATGTGGCTTTGGGGATGGCCACTTCCCTTCAGCCCGCCTCTTCTTTCTTAGCAAGGCACTCAGCATGGGACCAGGTCCTCTAAAGAGATAGCTATGTTTCGGGGTTGTGTCTTGAAAATGGGTCACCCAAAGTCTGCAGGGTAGTTTCCTGCTTTTTGGAGAGGACATAAAAAGGAATCACCTCTGGTGCTTGTTGAAGTGTTGAACACTTGCTGTTCTTTAACCCACTTTATGCTTGTGGTTAATGGCTCTGTGCAGTCTGGTACCGCACTCCATCGCACCTTGCAAAGGTACTGGGTGGTTTCCTCAAAATGAAGAGGAGATGCAAGAGAGGTTGCAGAGGGGCTCTCTGTCCCACCTGATTAAGGACTTGGGTCACTGAAAATATGTCCTAGGGTCATTGCATGCATTAGCGTAGATTTTTAGATGTCATGATGCTCGTTAAGCAGAATTTTCTGTAAATGTCCATCGTCCTTATGAAATCATGACCAGATCTTGTTTGGCGAGACTATTAATAGTGAAATTCGACCAAAGTGAAGGGTGGTGAAACCCTGGCAGGGTTGCCCAGAGAGGTGGTGGAGGCCCCATCCCTGGGAACATTCAAGACCAGGTTGGACAGGGCTGTGAGCAACCTGATGTGGTTAAAGGTGTCCCTGGTCCCTGCAGGGGGGTTGGACTGGGTGACCTCTAGGGGTCCCTTCCAACCCAAAACATTCTGTGATTCTATGATTTATATTTTATCCATCATGCCACTATTGCATTTACTTGATAATGTTTCTTTCCTTGCTTCTGTTACAAACGTCGTGCAAGCTGAAGCATAACCTGTGCTGCTGCATGTTTATAATGCGTTAAGGTTTTTACTAATCTGTTAGGTTTTTACTAATCTGTTAGGAGAGACCTTTCACGCTGGTGTAGCTGGATTTCCTCTGATCGCATCTATTGCATCACTCCAGAAAACGTGCTTTATGCAGAGAAAAAGCCATTTATCCTATTCCACAATCATCTATTTACTTACAACGGGTAAAACAAAAGGCTAAATATATTCCCAGGAATCTTTTGTGCATTTTCTTGAGCGTACCTGGGTTAAATTGCCTATCGGAGATTTCTCCCAGTGTGAGCGAGAGGGTAAGCAAGCGTTAACATCCAGGTTTAGCACGGCTGAGGTTGGTCTTTCTCCCAATATATTGTGCTTTCCCGGGAAAGGTAGTGGATCCTGGCTTTGGAATTAGATTGTTTCTGAGAAACGATTTGATTCTGCTGTAAGTTATTGAACGTAATAACATTTTATTGCTCTGCCTAAGCAGCTCAAAATGTCTTGCGGTGGCTTTGAAGGAAGGCAAAGCGAGAAGGAAAGGTTGTTAGGGAAGATGTGGCTGAGGGCTGGCCAGGTGGAAACCATGGAGGAGGAGAAGGATGTGGTGTGGGTTGGGACACTGGGCTGCCAGGGTGGTGCAGATGCAATCTAGGAACAATTTTCATTAGGAAATTAATGAAGTATTCATAAGAACTGTTAGTACTGGATACATTTGAAACTTCCCCTGTGATAACCGTGACCGACTGTGCTGGGTTTGGCTGGGATGGAGTTAATTTTCTTCAGAGAAGCTGCTATGGGGCTGTGCTTTGGATTTGTGCTGGGAACAGTATGGATAACCCAGGGATAGTTTCGTTCCTGCTGAGCAGGGCTTGCACAGAGCCAAGGCCTTTGCTGCTCCTCACCCCACCCCACCAGTGAGAGGCTGGGGGGCACAAGGAGCTGGGAGGGGACACAGCCGGGACAGCCTACCCCAACTGACCCCAGGGACATCCCACATAATATGACATCATGCTCAGTGTATACAGCTGGGGGAAGAAGAAGGAAGGGGGGGACGTTGGGAGCGACGGCGTTTGTCTTCCCAAGTCACCGTTACGCGTGATGGAGCCCTGCTGTCCTGGGGATGGCTGAGCACCCGCCTGCCCGTGGGGAGCAGGGAATGAATTCCTTGTTTTGCTTTGCTTGTGTGTGCAGCTTTTGCTTTCCCTATTGAACTGTCTTTATCTCAGCCCATGAGTTTTCCCACTTTACCATTTTACTCTTCTGATTCTCTCCCCCATCCTACCAGGTGGGAGTGAGTGAGCGGCTGGGTGGGGCTGAGTTGCCAGCTGGGGTTAAACCACACCAGTCCTTTTTGGCACACAACGTGGGGCTGGAAGGGTTTGACATAATGACAGATGTGTTTGGAATGTGCCAGATCTAATTTATAGCTGTTATTGCTGTTTAGCTATCAACGGGCAGGCTCCGGTGCTTGCCACGGGGCTTGCGTGCCTTACTGCCTGTTAGAGTCCAGTGCTCGTTAGCGGCTGCTTTTTGCTTTCGCCGCTTGCTGCACTGCTGCGCCGCCGATCATCTTCCTCCGCTGTGCCTGGGAACGTTCTGATAACAGCCATGGCCATGTCCCTGGGCTCGCAGACGGCCAGGGCATCGCTGCCGTTCCCGTGCTGCCGTACTGGACAGGCTGGGACTCCAGTGGGAACTCAAGTTGAAGGGACTGTGACCTGTGGGTGAATCCACACGGGAGCAGGACACCCCGAAGCGTCTGTGGTCATGTGTAAGTCCACACCAGAGCAGGCACATCTCGAAGCATCTGTGGCTGTGCATGAGGTCATGCTGGAACACCTCAAAGCGTGTGGCTATGGATAAGCCCATGACAGAGCAGGTACTTCCCTGGAGGGACTGCAGCCATGGGTAAGGCCGTGCTGGAACAGGTCTATCTCTGAAGGCATTGTGGCCCATGGGGAAGGCCATGCTGGAACATGCGCACCTCAAAGCGACTGTGGCTGTGGATGAGTCTATGCCACAGCAGGTATAACCCTGCAGAGGCTGTGGCTCACAGATAAGGCTCCACTTGGAGCAGGTACGCCCCTAAGGGACTGCAGGCTGTGCATAAGTCCAAGCTGGCCTAGCTTCTGTGAAGAAAATTAACACTATCCCAGCCAAACCCAGCACACCGATTCTGATTTACCCGTCTTCGAAAAAGGTGCGAAATAGGAGAACCTATTAACAGAAGCAGAGTACAGGAAAAGTTGTCTGGTTTCTGTTAGAGAAATGAAGGCTGTCATGGAGGGGATGGATCTCTGCAAGCTGCGGTCTCCAGCCAGAAACTGGAATCATTGAATAGAATCCTAGAATCGCTTTGGTTCTTAAAGACCTTTAAGATCATCAAGTCCAACCGTTCCCCTAACCCTGCCATCCCACCACTAAACCCTGTCCCTAAGCATCTTGTCTGCCCAGCTTTTAAATACCTCCAGGGATGGGGACTCGACCACCTCCCTGGGCAGCCCATTCCAGAGCCTGACAACCCTTTCTGTGAAGAAATTTTTCCTATTGTCCAACCTAAACCTGCCCTGGTGCAACTTCAGACCATTCCCCCTCATCCTATCACCCGTTCCCAGGGAGCAGAGGCCGACCCTCACCTCTCTACAGCCTCCTGTCAGGTTATGGTAGAGGGTGATAAGGTCTCCCCTCAGCCTCCTCTTCTCCAGACTAAACGACCCCAGTTCCCTCAGCCGCCCCTTGTATGACTTGTGCTCCAGACCCCTCCCCAGCTTTGTGGCTCTCCTCTGGACAAGGAAAGGACAGCCCCAGGCCACGAACTGGACAGAGACAGCCCTCTCTGCACACAAGCTGCCATTCCTGTCTGTAGTGCCCAAAATGTCCAAAATGCTCTCCAGGGTTAGGGGTATGTGTCACAATTTTTCAACATGGTCAACAGAATTGAAGTTAGGGTCCACCTGAACCTGCACCGAAGCCAAACTCTTTTATTTTGAATATTGCTTCAGTATGTATTTCTGAATAAATTTTGCTACGTGTAACAATCTTAAGTTCTGCTTAGCCTTTTGAGCTCAACAGGATGGGATTAAGGTGGGGGAAAGAAAACATCTTCCAAAGGTTATATTTCCGTCAGATTGGATAGAGGTTGAATCTTGATCTAGTGTTAATGCTAAATAGTCTACTTGGACTTTCTAATATCCTCTCTGGTGGAACTGAGAAAGGATAAAGGAGTTTTATATTAAATTTCTGCTGCTGTTTTAGTTTAACTGGAGAAGTTTCCCTATAAGGCAGCACTGATTAAATAGTTGCACCTGCATTTATATTGTCAAGCCTATTTCTGCTATTGAGAAGGACTGCATACATCATAGAAAATCCAACCTTTCTCTATTTTTTAGTATTTCTTTACAAGGTTTATTTGCAATACTTCCTTGCTTCATCCAGACTAAGTTCCTTTAAGCTTTCCTTCATCAGAAACTCCCTGTCACAGCTCACCCCTTTTTTTTTTCTTTCAAAATACGCATCGCGATCAAATTCTGAGAATACTTCACAAATGGAGGATTAAGAGAGGGCAATGCCTTGAGTATGAGGGTTAGGAGATACTCATATTCAGTGACCAGGTATGACATGGAAAGGATGGTCTTATTATGAAATGGAACTTTGGAGACTCAGATATTAATTTTTTTTTCATTTGTTTGGGTTTTTTTTTCTATTATATGGTTTTTTTACCGACCTTAATCCAGTAAATAATACTATTTCTCTTGGCCCCTAGTTGTGTGACAATGGGCTACTTAGCATAGGGGGTATGAACTTGGAGCATATCGGCTCTTCTGAGCACCTCTCTTATGAGGCCAGGCTGGGAGAGTTGGGGGTGTTCAGCCTGGAGAAGAGGAGGCTGCGGGCAGAGCTGAGTGCGGCCGGTCAGGGCTTAAAGGGGGCCCAGAGGAAAGGGGGGGACAAGCTTTTTAGTAGTTCCATCTGTGACAGGACGAGGGGTGATGGTTTTAAACTAAACCAGGGTAGGTTTAGACTGGATATAAGGAAGAAATTCTTTACAGTGAGGGTGGTGAAACCCTGGCAGGGGTTGCCCAGAGAGGTGGTGGAGGCCCCATCCCTGGGAACATTCCAGGCCAGGTTGGACGGGGCTGTGAGCAACCTGATCTGGTTAAAGGTGTCCCTGCTCCCTGCAGGGGGGTTGGACTAGGTGGCCTCTGGGGGTCCCTTGCAACCCAAAACCTTCTATGATTCTATGATTCTGCTCGTACCCAATGATAAGTGTATGGCACTCTTGTTGTCATGGAGAAAGAAGTTTGCATGGGTCAAAACATGCGTTCCCTATGACCAAGCAGTAGTTGAGCCTTAATTAATACCTCAATTTGGCTCACAGTAACTTTTCTGGATTTGAGCACCTTAAGACCAAATTGTTTAGGACCAGTATTGTTTCCTGGTGATGAAGTGTGGTAAGACCCAGCCTTATTGGGATTCTATAGATACAACGCGCAACCCGACTAAAACAGCAATTTCCAGAGTCTTTGGCTTCCAGATAACTGCATCTCTCTCTTGCTTCAGTTCTCTGGTGTGTTGTAACTCAGCATGCTTATAGTTATGTACTTCTGTCCTTAATGTCAGCAGCTTTTTACATTTCATTAAATTGCCCGCAGATTCTCCAATTCTTTTAATCACAAAAATAGATGCTGACTTGATACGTGTGGCAATCAAAGCATGAAAAACAAGTTAAAAAGTAAGTAGCAGCAGCTTTCTTGCTGCAGATGTCAATATCTTTGACAAGCAAGTGCTTGCATTGAGACACATGGCAAGAGAAAATATCCCATCGTGGTAAAACACCACTAGCACCTGGGGAAAAGCCCGGTGCCTGCAATGATACCAAATTACACACCGAGATTCTAGGGTCCTTGTTCAACGAATTTTATGCCAATAGGAAGCCTGTTCTTTTAGTTTATCATCAAGAAAGAAAAAAAACCAAAAGAAAAAAACCACCACTAAATCAGTGCACTTGAAAGCCTTTGGGCACTGCAGTAATACAAATAATAAATTAAGAAATAATAAAGCGCAGAATAGAGGTGTTCAGCTTTAGGCTGAGAATGGGATTGATAAGCAGAGAGTTTAACATTAAGAAAAAATCCTTTGGGGCTTCAACCTTCCCTGACTGTAGAGTGTTGGGAAAGAAATTAGCATTTTTGTTGTTGTTGTTTACCTCAGAAATTTAGGAAGAGACAGAGAATGAACAAAAGATGCTCCAAGGAGCCCTTCTGGAAAAAGTCCAACCATTGCAAAGTTACACAGATGAATTGATTTAATTAGGCTGTATAATACCACTTCTGCTGCCGCTTTTGAAACAGACTCATAAAAGATATTAACTGATGCAGTCTGAGTATTGCATATTTATTTCAAAGATGCCCATGACTCTTCCCGACTTCCTAGGTCATAAAGAGCACTGCAAAGCGTATCGTTTCCTCGTATTCTTTTTCACGTCAATTTTCTATTTTTACTGATTAAAAATGTCTGTACTGTGGCTGGGAATACTTAAGGAGGGACAGAGGCAAAAATCCTCGTTCCTATGATGTAGTTTGTAGAAATAATTTTGGAGAAAATTGCAGCCCTGTAGGTCTGTACCATACATTAAAAGATTGAGGATGAAACTGGTCTGGAGAAAATGGGATTTTGCTACCCAAGGATTTTTTCTCCTTTGTGGAGGAGCTGTGTCTGTGTTGATGGCCAAGATGTCCACCCAGATGGAAGTGAATGTTTGGAGTGGAAGTCATCTTGGTGCCTACCAGTGACACTAAACTCACTGCAGTTCGTTCCCCAGGCAGAACAACTTTGTTTTGGAGTATGCTGATCAATTTTGACCATCATCTTGCTCTTCACAAATGCAGTGGTGGTTACGCGGAATACCCTGGTCTTGATGAAAGCAGAGAGCAAGCTGGGTAGTAGAGCAATTGTAGGCACTTGCAAACTTTGATCTAAAGGATACTGAAGTCATTGAAAAACCTGTTCTTGACTCCAGGGATCTGTGGATGTTTCATCTAGCACAATTAGAGGTAGGGTTTGAAAGAGATTCTCTTATTTCTTGTGGAATAAACCCCTTTCAATTGATCATGATGGTCTGTCTTTGTGGAGGAACTGTCAAAAGGTTTGGGGTTGGTTAGAGAGACTTTTCAGTAAAGCACTAATAGTACCTTGAGCAGAGCACCACATCAGCCACCTGTGTTGGAAGGATTGTAGAATCCTTTTTCATGCAAACTTTTCAGGCTTACTTGACAGTCAGAGGAAAAATGCTGGGAACATCCAATTTGCTCTGAGCATGGTACTACAGACTTTGTATCTGCAAGCCTGAAAGTATCACTGATTGAAGCACAGGACATTCCACTTCAACACAAGGAAGCAATTTTTACTGTGAGGGTGTCAAACACTGGAGCAGGTTGCCCAGAGAGGTTGTGGAGTCTCCATCCTTGAAGCTATCCCTTCTGAAGCTGTCCCTTTTGCTTAGGGACAGGGTTTAGTGGTGGGATGGCAGTGCCAGGTTAACAGTTGGCCTTGATGATCTTAAAGGTCTTTTCCAACCTAAATGATTCTATTCAAACCCAACTGGACATGGTCTCGGGCAACCTGCTTTGTCCCTACTAGGGCAGGGGTTGAACTGGACGATCCTCCAACCTCAACTCTTCCCTATGTCTTGATATCACTTTACATTTTCCAGGCTGTCAGAACAAGATATAAGGTCAGCAATGACAAGATTAGCTTTTGTATTTTATTAATTTTGAGAAACAGGATTTCTCCTTTGTAATTCTGAAAGCCAGCACTGTTAAAAGTGTTCATATACGTCTCTTTGTAGAAGATAGGCACGGTGATGGAGCAATGCTGGGAATTCAACAGACAATGCAATCATTTCTGATGGGCTTTGGCTTTATGGGGGTCTGTGCATTTCCACGGGGCTGCGTAGAGCCTGATTTGCTGCTCTTGTATACCCAGTCGTTCAAAATTGCTTTATAATCACCGTGTAAAAACTTTGAAGTAGTAAAGACTACGTTGGCAAGACATAGTACGATTACTTTGTTATGCATCTTGTTATGTCGGCATATTTGTTTAATTAAATTCCTTGCTAATTAGAGCTGTATGTACTCGCGTTAATTATTATTTGCTTAACACAATCAACAGCGTAATTCTTTTCAGAAAAGCTGCACACTTTCTAGTTAAATTAAATTACTGATTTTGCGTGCTTTCTGAAAGAATAGTTGCTCCATTTTTGTCAAATGAGAGGTTGCATTCTTTAATGTGAATGAAATTCAATTTAGACTAACTAAAACTCAACATATTTTTAATTGGTGATTAAGCAAAGAGAGGAAAAGCTGGTTTGATTTGTACCTCTCAGCACAAAGATGTATATTTTTTTCTTACTGGATTACAAAATAGGACGGGGCTGCTATTTATCACCCACCAAGACCTTTTTCCATCTGACAAAGAAAAAGTACATTTGTCTTGTTTGTCGTGAGGCTTTGGAAGGAAACTACTTTCTCATGCTAGACAAATGTAACCCTTTGGGACTTCTGACCTTTTACCAAAACCTTAGTTATTTTTTTTTTTAAATGTGGAGTACTATAAACGTATTATACAGCCAGGGCCCTATTTGGTTTTTAATAAGATACCCATTAGTGCTAATTTTGATATGTGAATTTATACTTAGTCCCTAAAATCAAAAGGAAAGTGATAACATAAATATATTTAATCACGTTCTATAAGGAAGCTAATAACCAAGTGTCTACTCGTTTCTGCGCCTAGATGACTGGATGCTACACAACATGGGGAGAGTTTGTGTACGTACATACGCCCACACCCATATGTATCATCTCTCTATATATCTAGCAAATTTACTGCTCTATAGCATTGACCTCTGTAGGTTTTTACTCATTTGAGCAGTGAGCTTCTGATCAATACTGCAAAAATGTGTTCAGTATTGGGGGATCACTGAACCACAGTGTATTAATGTATTTAAGTTGAGAACCTCAGGAAAGCGGTAAGAAAGAAGCAACTCAATAGACTAAAGCGGTAGGAGCAGAGGAAAGAAATAACTCTTCTAAAGCAATATATAAACATGGCCAGGATTATGTAGCAAGATAGAGAGGATTTGGTCTCATCCCAAGAAGGGTTAGGAATGTTTCTTTGCATTTTTCAAGACATAATGTGCCATTGAATGAGAACTTTATCAGTGGAGGAGTGGAATATTAATGAGTGCGGTGAGCCAACACGGCTCTTCGATGTCTTCGTAATCACTGAAATGAAACTGGGCAGATAATCCAAACACTCCTGAGGAGCGTAACCCACAGATTCCACTGGAGCCGTTTCTGTTCTTCTCCAATATTCACTAACTGTAGTCACTTTTAACTGTGCCACAAAATCAACAGAAAGATTATTTTTTTGTATTTTTTTTAAAACACGAGTGCAGAACTTGGCTCGTAGTTATGTCCATCCAACTGGAGCATTTTTTAATCTTTCATTTGAATGCTGGCCTGTGACTGAGATACCTTGGGAATAGAGTAGTAAAACCAGTAAGAATTACAAAGTGCTTCCGTGCCATGTGCTTAAATGCTTTGCGGAACAGCAATACATTTCTTCCAAACTTGTTAATAATTCTGTTAATGGTCACCATTGTTAATCTACTGGGAAATAAGCATTTTAAAGAAATGAGTGATTTACTCCTCCATACAGAGTGAAGGGCACAAGTCTGCTGTTAGAAATTGTAATTGAAAAATCACAGGGAAAAAAAATATGGAAATTGAAGAATCATAGAAGAAAAAGTAGAGTAGTGGAAGAATCAATAGTAACATTAACAACAACTGCTGGAAATGCCTGTTAATGGCTCCGGGCATCACTGGTTCAGGAATCATTTCCAATTGTAAAGCAGCACCATTGCCTTCCCACACAAGAAGCATCTCAAGAGATGCGAACCCGGGTCCCCAAGACTGACTTCATTCATTAGAGGATTCTGCTTTACAGCAGTACCTTTTCTTGCACAGGTTGTGTGAAAAACATCAGATCGACCACTCAGTCTTTTTGCTCTTCTGTTGTCCACCTGGAAAAGGGGATGAGAATATTTCACTGTTTCGGCATGAAGGAAAAGTTAAGTAAAGATGATAAAGTCTTCTTTGGTGGAGACTTGCTAACGTTACCCTCACAAGACAGTGACTGCAAACAAGTCTCAGAGCAGGTAGTATCACAGAATCCCAGAATGGCAGGGGTTGGAAGGGCCCTCCCGAGATCACCCAGTCCCACCCCCCTTCTCAAGCAGGGTCACCCAAAGCAGATTGCACAGGACATCGTCCAGGCGGGCTTTGAATATCTCCAGAGAAGGAGACTCCACAACCCCCCTGGGCAGCCTGGGCCAGGGCTCGGTCACCCTCAAAGTCAAGAAGTTCTTCCTCATATTCAGCTGGAGTCTCTTATGCTTCAGTTTGTGCCCATTGCCCCTTGTCCTGTTGCTGGGCACCACTAAGAAGCGTCACCCAGGTCGGAACTTCTCACAGCCATCGCAAGCCTGTACACCAGTTGACTGAATCTCTAAAATAGACATCCCACATACCCTTGGCACTTCACAAAGCTCCCAAGACAGTTCAAATTTTTTTTTCTTTTCCAAGTCAGGATGAAAATCACAGCTACCAGTGGCACTACACATGAGTAAAAATGAGGTGAAGAAACAGATGTTATAGTTTTAAGTTCTCCTTCCACTGAAGTCCATTGCAGAAACCAAATCAGCTTTGCTGGGTCCATGGTTTCTGTGTGGAGTCTTGGATTTGCGCTGAGGAGAGTTCAGCTCTGATGGCTTGTACTTAGCAAGGGAGTGGAAATGTAGTAGATGTGGAGATTTTTGCTAATTTGGTAACAGCAGACAAGACAGAATAAAGTCAAATATACAGGTGAAAATAAATAAATATGTGAGTCAACTATAAAGTGAAATATATGAGTGAAGCAACGTGAGTCAGGCTTTGGGAAGTGGAAGCACAGTGACAGGTTTCCTTTCAGAGAACAGACACTAAAAAGGCAGATAAAACCCCATATTATCTGCTAGCTTCCAGAAATTAAGAAATCCCAAGGTGACTGTAAATTCTTTACCTGTCTTGGGACTAAACCACCTGGTTACATTTACAAAGCCTGAAACCTTCTTTCAGGAATAGCATTTTTGTAAATGCCTTTTTACCTTTCATGCTTTGTCTAAATATTACTTGTCTTCCTTCCCTTGACATGGCATAAACAAGAGTTTCATGGAAAGAACTCAGCTTTTAAAGAGAGGCAAATTAACATGAAGGCTTTAGGCACGCTACCCTATGTAAAGCACTTCTAGCATCTTCATTTGCTGTATTCTGGGCCCTATTTTACATATAGACCTCTAAATTAATATCTTGCCTAGTGGTATCTACATAGGTGAAATACTTGAACCCAAGTCGCTGACATCTTGGGCTGGTCCCATAATGATGAGACCATCCTTTACGTGGTGTCTTCCGCAAGCTGAAGGAATGGAGGTGGCCTTGTCGCCAAGAAAGCCAATGGCACCCTGGGATGCATTAAAAGAAGCGTGACCAGCAGGGCGAGGGAGGTTCTCCTCCCCCTCTACTCTGCCCTAGTGAGACCCCACCTGGAGCACTGTGTCCAGTTCTGGGCTCCCCTGTTCAAGAAAGATGAGGAACTCCTGGAGAGAGTCCAGGGGAGGGCTACAAAGATGATGAGGGGACTGGAGCAGCTCCCCTATGAGGAAAGGCTGAGGGAGCTGGGCTTGTTTAGCCTGGAGAAGAGAAGGCTGAGAGGGGACACAACACAAACAAATATCTCAAGGGTGGGTGTCACGAGGATGGAGCCAGACTCTTCCCAGTGGTGCCCAGTGACGGGACAAGGGGCAATGGTCACAAACTGAAGCAGAAGAGGTTCCAGTTGAACGGGAGGAAGACCTTGTTGACTGTGAGGCTGCCCAAGCCCTGGCCCAGGCTGCCCAGGGGGGCTGTGGAGTCTCCTTCTCTGGAGATATTCAACCCCCGCCTGGCCGCTGTCCTGTGCCCCCTGCTCTGGGTGAGCCTGCTTGAGCAGGGAGTTGGACTGGATGATCTCCCGAGGTCCCTTCCAACCCTTGCCATTCTGTGTGATTCTGTGACATTTGTTTAAATCACGGCTCTGGAAGCTGTAAAATATCTCTGGGCTTCTGCCTTGAGAACAGGGAGTATGCGAGGCTCTTTTGCAAGGCCAGATACAGAAGGATAGTGTCGGTCATAATACTGTTTGGAGCAAGTGCTAAACTTGAGAGATCGCAGGTAGGTTGGATCTAGGAAATCAAGCTCTTCGGTATCAGTCCTTGGAGCATTAGAGCTGCTTTTTATATCAAGCTTTAACTATAGCAAGGTACTATATTTACAAACACCAAACAGAGATGTGGAGCAAATGAGCTTCGTGCTTTAATGATTAATGGACTCTCTGATATCCCCTGAGTTGGTGTTTTTCATAGATTGGATCTTCCTTTCTGCCTGGAGGCTGTGTCTGAATTTCATTCCATTTCTGAAATCGGGCTGCAAACACCTGAAACGCACTGCGGCGTATTACACCGTCCTGGGGATCGGGAAAAAGATTAAACATTTCTGAAAAGTAAGGATGTTTGGATGGATTCTGGGCATTTCCATAAGGCAAAACCTCACTTTTTCCCCAAGGGAAAGGCACAATGATAAGATAGCTGGTTTGTCGGGTTTGTTATCCTATTTTGTCCCAGGAAATGGATGTTACAGCCACTTAAGCAGGCTTAGAGAAAATCTAGTTATTTGAGGCAGTGATCACATAGACCCTTTAAGTTATGACAATAGGACTTTAACACTAGGAGCTATTTTCTGCACACTTTTTGTTGCATTATCACAGAATCACAGAATGTTTTGGGTTGGAAGGGACCCCCAGAGGTCACCCAGCCCAACCCCCCTGCAGGGAGCAGGGACACCTTGAACCACATCAGGTTGCTCACAGCCCCGTCCAACCTGGCCTGGAATGTTCCCAGGGATGGGGCCTCCACCCCCTCTCTGGGCAACCCGTTCCAGTGTTTCACCACCCTCATTGTAAAGAATTTCCTCCTTAGATCCAGTCTAAACCTACCCTGCTTCAGTTTAAAACCATCACCCCTTGCCCTGTCACAGCTGGCCCTACTAAAAAGCTTGTCCCCCCCTTTCCTCTGGGCCCCCTTAAGCCCTGACGGCCGCACTCAGCTCTGCCCGCAGCCTTCTCCAGGCTGAACACCCCCCCAGCCTGGCCTCATAGGAGAGGTGCTCCAGCCCTCAGATCATTTTAGTAGCCCTCCTCTGGCCCCGCTCCAACAGGTCCATGTCTTTCCTGTGCTGAGGGCTCCAGAGCTGGACACAGTACTCCATTATTATCATAACGTCCTCTAATGACATTGTTCTCGTCGCTCAGTTTTTACCTCTGGGAAAGAGGAAGAAGGCTAAATTGAGAAGTACTCATGGATTATGGGTTTTGGAGCATCTCATTCCAAAATTGGACTGCCCTTGCAGTGAAGGGCATTTCCTGGCCTTTCAGGTATTGTTGCTGGGAATAATCAGCTCTTTGTTTTCTTCTGGTAGCTGGAATCCGTGACTGGAATAGTCTACAGCCTTCAGAGAAGATGAGTGGTTCCTCTAAAAAATGAAGTGGATAGAATACAATTCCAGAATACGTAATTAGTCTGGGATTCTGGAGCAGGTTGGGCTGTTAACACTAAGGTGGACTCCAACACCAAAATACGCTTCCCAGTTGAATGAAGAAATGCCACTTGTAAATAGGTTTATCCAAAAAAAAAGCTTCCAAATGAAGTCTGACTGCTGTTAAAGCATGACATTGGCTCACATACTCTGGTTTTATATCACTAAGGTCATTGCAGTGGTGTCACAGAATCACAGAATCGCAAGGGTTGGAAGGGACCTCCAGAGATCACCCAGTCCAATCCCCCTGCTAAAGCAGGTTCTCCTAGAGCATGTTACACAGGACTTCATCCAGGCAGGCCTTGAATATCTCCAGAGAAGGAGACTCCACAACCCCCCTGGGCAGCCTGGGCCAGGGTTCTGTCACCCTCTGGGTAAAGAAGTTTTTTCTCACATTCAACTGAAACCTCTTATGTTTCAGTTTTTACCCATTGCCCCTTATCCTGTCGCTGAGCACCACTGCAAAGAGTCTGGCTCCGTCCTCATGACATCCACCCTTAAGATATTTGTATGTGTTGATGAGGTCCCCTTTCAGTCTTCTCTTCTTCAGGCTGAACAAGCCCAACTGTCGTTCTTGGTGTTTTCTCCAAAATGGGGTAGGGATAGCAGGTTGCTCGCGCGTCAACCCACAATAAACTGCTTGTATGAAGTTGTGCTAAAAGGGGGGTTAAAATCCCCTTAGCTGGCCTATGTCCTTTCCCTTTTACCCCACCAAATTCATGCCTGCCTCCATACTGACCGTTGTCTTGCGTTGGTGCAGCAAAGGGGTAGATGTCACCAGGAATTTAATGAAGAGGTTTCCATCCAGCTCCTCCACTGAGCATCCCCATACACGTAATGCTTGCAGAAACAGAGATGGATTAATTTATGCTTGCTCTAATTAATTTAAAAAAAAAAAGAGAGAGAGGTCTGACTGTGCAGCACGCTACAGAAAAAATAAGCCCCACAAGTAATTGTTGTGGTGTTTAGATATAATTGTTTCATTAGTCATGTAATAGTTCTGCAGACAGCTTCCACTTTCATGTCATATTTGTGTTCTAATCCTTCTCTTTAAGGCTGACTACAGTAAGGAGGAAGAAAAGAAACAGTTTTAATCCATCATTTATTCCAAATACCAAGTACCAAGGAGGAAGGAGGGTTTAGGAATGGGGGGGGGGAGGGTAGAGAATGTTTAATAAGACAACAAAATTCATTCACCAGCTTGTTTCAAGGGGATTTTTAATATTATGGAGCTAAATTAGACAGCGGATCCAGCATAGGCCCCGGGCTTTGACATGTGTTTTATAATGACAGTTAATTAGATGCTGTCTGCAGCAATCATAGGCTGTCATTCCTAATACATGTCTAGTAACGTGAAGGGCAGAAGAACTCCCTCCCCCCTCCTTGCCCTAATTGAAATCGGTTGCCAGAATTAACTATGAATATATGAGACAGTAGTTTGACAGTTAACGTAGCCTTTCCCCCCATGCCGTGTAGCAGGACTATAACTCCTTCTGTGCTCTACGTGTTTTGTATGTGAGGGGATACTGCAGCAAAGCGAAAGGGATATGATTTCCTGGTAGCATGGAGGAACATTTCCCAATTCCTCCCATCTCCAGCTTTTCCCAAAGATTACTTGTCAGGGAGCCTTATAACGTTCAAGAGATGTCTAATCCTGCAGGTCTCCTCTAGTGGCACGCCTCTCCTCCTCCACCATTCGGTAGTCATTATCTCAGAAGATGTGGGTCAAGCTCTTAGAAAGAGGTAATTCTGTTGTCACTCATGCAAGCTTTTGTATAATTCAGAAAATCCTGATTCCCAGCAGTTTCTGGTGCTCACTGTGATGCTTCGAGAAATTTGGCTTCAGAGTAGCTGTAACGTAGAACCAAGTTCTCTTCTTCCCACATCTTTCTCTGTCTGTGTTCCTCTTTCCACTTTCTGCTCATGCACGTGTCCTTCGATTCCTGGTGCGTAAAGTGAGGGTGATAGTTTCCATAGATCACAGGGTGGTTTGAGGATAGATACTGTGGTATCTTTACATATGTAAAGAACAGAAACCAACTAACCGATCATGGAAACGTTCATGGAGGTACCCAAATGTTGTTCTTTTACTGATCAAGAGCCAGGTGCAAATCAGTTGAGTTATCGCAGCAACAGTAGAAGATAAGTTTTTGCATCTCAGTTGGAGCTCTAGATTGCTGGGATTGTACCTGGGCAGTTGGACCACTTTATGCTCTCAAAGTTGATATTGCCGTGTAGCACAACATTTTGGACAAACCTCATTTGTTCTGGCCAGAGTGCAAAGATGGTAGATATCAATGTTCAGGAGCTATGAGCCATCCATATGGGCATTCAGGGTCTTCAAAAGCATCTTAATAAACCATGAAGCGTCCATCCTCTTTGCCCGTCATGTATCTCTGCCTTTGCCAGTAGAGCAGGAGGCACCACGTGTCACTATGTGATTTTAGAAGCCCTGTTGCTGAGCCATTATTTTGCCTATCAGCTGGACAGGCAGGACCAAGGACCTGTGTACCAGAATAGCTCAAGCAAAAGCATCCTGGAGTCTGAAGATCATCATCATCATCATGGTTTCTAGATTGGTCCCCCAATTATTGATGTATTGGCCCATTGCTCAGCTACCCACTGTATTTGGAAATCCTGGCTTTAAAATGAAGTCTGTTGTTGAAAGGCCATAATTTACGATGTTGCCTTGGGTTTAGGTTATGCATATTTTTTTTCCTCCTTCTCTTCCTTGAGCTGAGGTCTACAAGTTCTTTGTCTGGTTTGTATGCCAACATTGATAATAAAGGTTTAGTGGGACAAAAGTTCTCTTCAGTTGATGTTTGGAAGGCACCAAATAGTTCTTTCAGTGAAGCTCAGAGTGACTCTTCACCCTCAGTTGATTTGCACAGCGTAAGTGGAGGAATCTTAGAGTGGAAGTTTTTCTTGGTTGGGTTGGGTTGTTGGGTTTTGGGGTTTTTTTTGCAATTGTTACTGAATAAAACCCTTTCCAGTAAAGCCAGTTACACAATTCATTTTTTTCCAGGTGAGAGCAGTCCTCTGTGCTGTCCCATCTGACTTCCCCCTTGCTAAGGTCACGGCAGACACTTCTTTCCCATGTTGACCACTTTCTGTTGTGATTCAGCAGTGACGTGGAAATTTCTCTCGATCTGTAAGCTGCTGAACTGAAAAGTCTCTGCTAGGGATTTTAGGGCTTAAGGCGGGATAATTCACCTGGTTGGATTTCTAAACTTGAGACGCTCTCTTGGAAACCACAACCGTTGGCAGGTGTTGGGCTACTCAAGAAAATTTAGAATTGTGGTTTCAAAGCAGTGATGTCACTAAAGCTCATGTCTTTGCATATCGGAAAAAAAAAGACATACCCTTTGCTGTAATTGCTTCATCTGATCCCTTACTAGTCTGTAATATGTTTCCTGTCATGTCAGATTTCTTTTAATTTAATTTAAATAAAATGCTAACAATATTTTGCATCTAATTTATCCCCATCCTGGCTGCTTCAGAGACTTATAAGTAGATTGTTATGGCATTAATTATGATTTCATGGTCAGGCCCTGTTCCTCGATAGGAGTGATACAATTTTGCCCCCACTGTGTCTTCAAACAAGGAATCTACAAACAGCCCTATGATGTCTCCCACTGCTTTAGAAGATTTGGTATAATGGAGGGATGATAAAGTAATCAAACAAATCCTATTTACGCATCCCTGAGAGTATAATACATGCATCAGTGAGCACTGTCAATGGAAAATTACCTTTGGAGTTTAAATTTCCATTCCAAAGTTACATTATAATTTTGTTTTTGTAGGCTACAAGCTTCTGCTTTTTCAAGCCCATGGAATTTATATCCAGATGCCATTTTTACTGTACAAGCAAAAAGCTTAAATACAAAAATATGTAATGGCCCTGTCTATAAATTGATATTTTTTTAATAGTTTACTCAATGCTGCTGACTTTTACATTTTGTCTCTGGTTTCTCAATAGCTCAAACTTACAGTCCTGTATGGTGGGGCGGGGTGGGGTAGGGGGAGGCTTAAATCTAAATAACAAAAACGGCATCTGGAAATTGATTTTCGGGGGACTGTTCAACGTCCCTTCATACTTATGTACTCTTTCATCGCCATCAACTTGGGGCTTTATTTCAAAAAAAGAGTGTGAAATAATTCAAGACATTTTCGCCCTATTTTTTACTGTCAAGAACTGGTATGAAAATGAGTGCTGTTGTGTGCACATCAGGGATTGTGTGTCGTCTGGCCTTGTGTGAAAGTGTGCCTAGATTTCATCTCCAAAATCAAAGGGAGTTTCTAGCCTGGTAACCTAGGGGTTTGCGTAATGAGGATGTCATTCTTGTCCATCCTCTAATTCTGGCTTGAGTTTGCCATCAACGCTATTGTCACTGTAGGAGTTTGCTAATTACCTGGCTTTGAAGCTGCAATTTCTTAGAATCATAGAATAGTTTGGGTTGGAAGGGACCTTTAAAAGTTATCTAGTGCAGCCCCCCTGCTATGAGCACGGACATCTTCATCTGGAGCAGATTGCTCAGAGCCCTGTCCAACGTGACCTTGAATGTTCCCAGGGATGGGGCCTCCAACACCTCTCTGGGCAACCTCTGCCAGTGTTTCACCACCCTCATTGTAAAGAATTTCTTCCTTATATCCAGTCTAAACCTACCCTGGTTTAGTTTAAAATCATTACCCCTTGTCCTATCGCTACAGGCCCTGCTAAAAAGTCTGTCCCCACCTTTCTTATAAGCCCCCTTTAAATACTGAAAGGCCACAATCAGGTCTCCCCAGAGCCTTCTCTTCTCCTGGCTGAACAACCCCAACTCTCTCAGCCTGTCCTCATAGCAGAGGGGTTCCAACCCTCGGACCATTTTTGTGGCCTCCTCTGGACCTGCTCCAACAGGTCCATGTCTTTCCTGTGCTGAGGACTGCAACGCACTTAAGGTATGTGTGTTCAGTCACAAGTGTGGACTCCAAAAGATAAAAGTTTAGGAGAAGAATGGGGGTTTGTGCATGTCTCAGGAACCCAGACTTCCAGTGACGGTACCCTGCTGGTGAGGTGCCTGAGTGTGAGGGGGTGACCTTGGTGCCACTGCTCTTGCTGCACCATGCGTGGGAACCCTGGGAGTGGAGTTTGAGTCTCCCAAAAGTAGGCATGTGCTGCAATCCTTTTCTTTCCATCTTTATTAAATAGCTTTTCAAATCAGATTTGAAATTTGGCCAAGTGTGGAGAAGACGTTTCCAGTTTTTCCGACGTGTGTCAGCTCTCATCAGCAGGGAAGAATTAATCGTATGACCACTTTTTGTTCAGAGGATGGAATAATGGGAGGAAACAGCTTTTTTTTCCTGAGCGTGCCTTTTCTTGCATGACTTCAATCATCCTTTTTTCTCATTAACTTCAGTTTGGGGTCCTCAGTTCTCTAAGGTCATGGAAAAAGGAGGTGAAAGAAGAGAGCAGCGAGAGGGATAAAATATAAGGGACATTATTATTTTTTAATTAACTTTTCTTGACTTCATTCAGACACTACTGTACTGTCAACACAAGACTTTGTAAATCCGGAGAGCGATGAGGATTTTTTTGGCTTGAGATCAAGTGTTGGTGCCTCTTTAATGTTGAATGCATCTTCTGTTGAGGTATAAATCCATTACCTTCCAATATACCATACTGTGATCCTAAGGTAGGGATGAATTAAATGGGTAAAGAAACGCAGAAGGTTTTCTTTTCTACTGCTTTAATCCAAATCTCAAACCAAATCCAGATATTTTTTTTTTCCTTAGGAAACTGAGAGGTCCGCCACAGCTCTAGGATTCACAGTTTAGGCTGATTTCCTTAGCTGGGCCTTAAACTTTTGCAGTTACTTTTTTTATCAGAGCATCTTTGAGCTATGTGCGTCTTCAATTTTCAGCTAGTTTTGCTAAATACTGTTCAGCACTTTTGGAGGGGGTAGGAGACATTGAGAATTTGCTTCTCACAGCACCATTCTTCAGGTACTTTGCTACATTCCGTATTTTGTATTCTGTCTCCTCAGTCCCCTTCTTATTGGTCCAACATCATGTCCTTTTAATATCTCCATTGGTTTAATACCCACTGTGCTGGAGGACTGTATTTTGTGCTCACCACTGGATGCAGGCTTCCGATGATTAATAGGTTGTTTCTTGCTCCCATTCATATTATTGTACAGTGCTGCCTAGGGACAAATTCAGGGATACCTCTCACAGGTGGTGGATCTATTGGGAAAGACAAGGCACTGAATACCTACGTCTCTTCGCCGAGCCTCCTCTCTTCTTTATTTTTTCTCCATAGTCACTGACCAGCAAGTTAACATTATATTGTCACCCTGTTATTTCTCCTTTTTCGTCGCTTTGTGTCCTGTTTCTTTCCACTTTTGCTTCTATTTAATATGCTTACTGAAAACTGCATGTCTCTAGAATCGTACGCTTGGCTTTTAAAGATAAGCTGATCTGAAGCTACTTAGGTAGAGCCTATCTCAAATAATGTGGGTTTGCGATACAAAAAAAAAAAAAAAAAGTCTATAAATCAGGGAATACATAGAATTGGCAGAATCTTGCATTTTATGTAGGCCTGTCTGCTGCTGCCTGTAGACTTCTGCTTTGCTATCTGTGCAATTATGATTATATTGATAAGTGTATGTGTGTGTAAATATATAGATACAGAGAGAGAGGGGGGAACTGAGAAGAGACTAATCTTAAGCTATTATTTCATAAGGGGCTGAACGCTGCATGCTAATGGTAAAGAGGAAAAAAACAAGAAGAAGCGAGCTCTTGGATTCCTCTTTCCAGTCCTCCCTTTCCCTTCGTCGGAGTTTCTGTCTGAGCAATATGGCATAGATTGTGGCTCCATCTGGAGAGCTGACAGCGCAGGCTGCTTATAATCAAGCTTTCAGCCTTTCTTCCCTAAGTCTGTAATTAAATGACATCACGGAGTCTTAAATGCATCTGCCGTAAAAGTCAGAAGGCTAAAACATCCCAATAAAGGCAGGAGAGCGTTGCCGAGTGTTAGAGAAGCTCCGGTGTGGAACTGCTCCAGGAAAGCTGTTTGAAACCTGCTTGAGCATGGTTCCTTGTAGGAAGAGTTGTAGGCTGGTAAGTGCGTTACTGGTTCAAGTTCTTAAGACCCAAAATGTCATTTTCAAAGAAGTCTCTCGTGCTCAGGGAGACGTAGCCGCCTGTATATACGTGTGCGTACGGGGTGTGTGTGTGTGTGTGTTTGTAATCTCTGCATGCTTATTTTAAGCAGTATATATGGAGGGGAAGGGGGGTGTAAGTATTCTGGATATATCATTTGGGCAGTGGTCCAAAGAGAAGAACTGTTTATGCGTCAGTGTTAAAGGGTACAACTGCAGGGAAATAAAAGTTGAAGTTAATAGATGTATTTTCTTTACAAAGCCGGAGAAGCAGAAATAAGCACTGTGAAGTGGTGATAAGTCATTAGATCTTTTCTGTCTTTCTCTCTTCTCTTGAGTCATTTTTGTTGACATCAGAAGCATAACGAAGGAAATGTATTTTAAAAGTGGATTGCTTTCAAGTTGACGATGCCTCCTAGACAGATAAATGAAAAAAAAAAAAAAGAAAAAAAAAACCCCAACCCTAAAACATGGACTATCAAATTCAGTCATCCCACTGGAAAGATTCCCTATCAAAGTACTCTAATTTCCATGTAAAAAGTGGAGGTTTTTTAAACTTCTGGTGCTTCAACAGTACCTGAGACACCCGAGAATAAAGTTTTTATTCTTTCTCTCTAACTTTTTAACCATTAAGAGTATTAATTCTACAGCTGTAACTCTAACTGGAAGATACCTACCATATGTTCTAGCCATCTTGGACCTGGGCAGATAGAGACGAAAGTTTCTTTTCCAAGGTCAAGCAGGTTTATGGACTTGTAAGAAAACCAAATCTACTGAGCAGTTGGTGCTGCTTCACCATGCAGGAGGATTTCTGGCTGTTACTGCACTTCCAGTTTGAAGCCCTCAAGGCTTTACTTTCACCTGAGTTGGCATTTTTTTCCCCATTTTCTTCAGTATCCATTTTACCTAAGATCCTACAGACACACCACTAATGTAAATAGATAAGGACATCAAAAATATGTTCAACAGCCATACACACAGCTGTACTATTCCGAAGTATTTAATCGTGTACCCTTTCTCTCCAGTTACTCACTTCCCAAGCGGCTTCTCTTGCTAAACTTTATTTTTTTCCTGCTGCTTGATTCATCGGAGACTGCCATGGTTCAAAATGTCATGAGCTCCCCCTTCCCCTCCACGTGCCCGTTGCAATGATAGGATGCACCATGCTGTCCAGCTGCAGGAGAAGGGACTTTAGGCAGGACGCCGGCAGTTTATGTGCAGATAAGCAATGGGGCCCTGCAGTTATGGGAAAGGAGACTGCAAATCAAAAGATACCTTAATCTGCTTTGTACATTGTTAAGCAAAGATTTAAGTTAAGCTTTAGTGTGGACTGCAGCTATTTTATGCCCCAAAATAGATGGGATGCTCTGCATGGTTTCATTAGGGAAATTATCGCTTATGACTCTAATTTTAAAAAAGAAAAAAAAAACAAACAAAAAAACAGAATCCAAAAGCTAAGAAACCCCAAGAACTGCAAAGATACGAACAAGGTTGTTCTTATTTTCAGCAGAAAGGAGTAATCAGCTCATTAAATCGTAGACTGTTTTGGGTTGGAAGGGACCCCTAGAGGTCATCTAGGCCAACCCCCCTGCAGTGAGCAGGGACAACGCTAACCAGATCAGGTTGCTCAGAGCCCCGTCCAAGCATGGGTATTAAGCATGGGTATGGGCTGTCTTTTATTCTGGCTGTCCAGGCATCGTGCAGCCTTGTGGCAAAGACCCACTCATTTAAAAGATAGGGTCTGAGAAAACTTTGGGGAAATTCAGAGAGCTGACTGTCGTTTAGAGCTTAGGTTCCTTCAGTCAGGCAGTGCCAACCAAGAAAGGACCCTGTGTATGTTGAGGCACAGGCTTCGGATAAAAAAAATCTTGCCAAATTGGAAATAATGATGACAAAAAAACCCGACCAGGACATAATTCAAAGGCAGCAGACAAAAGATGCAAAGCAATTGTGTGCACTGAGAGTTGATCTGTGCGTGGGTCGGCAATACCACATCTCTTAAGAAAGAGAGCAAGTCAAAGTCCTGCTGGGATGTGCTTGTGTTGGCATGGACCTCCAAGGCCCAAAGTAGTTCTTTGCCTTCTTCAGCAATACAAGCCAGGTGATGTCTTCTGCTCAGAGGTGTTATGGTATGGATTTGCATTAACACCACCAACTCATCATGTAGGGATTTGGGAGGGAAAGGGATGGTTTGTGTCGTCTTCATTTTTTTCTAGTCTCTACGCCTTGAAACTGTGACTGAGATGAACCCTAAAGGGTCATAAATAAGAAAGCAAATGAAAAAACAAGCAGCCTATTTTTTAATTCTTACAATTTTTAGATTGATTTCATTTGAGTCTGACTCACTCTTTCATGTTTATGAAAGGCCGTATTGTACGTCTGTAGAGTTGTCAAGTCCAGCTATGGTGCTGTGTACATAAACCTAATAGCAGCAGTTACTTTAGGATAAATATTAAAGGAACAAATCATGATACCACAGGCTTTTCTTTCTTATTCATGGCTGATTTAAAACATCTCTCTTTTTTTAACAGCTGGAGGGAATAAATGGGATTATTTTTGGTGTGGCTTCTGCTCCAGTCATCAGTTTTGAATGACCAAGGGAGAGCCTGTAGATGTGGTAGACTGCAGAAGTGTGTTTTGCCACTTCTTTTTGTTTGTTTTGCTTATTGAAATAGTAGGGTTGCTAACAGTAGCTCACATTATAGATGCTGCAGCCATTGCAGTTGTTCTCTACTGGTGGACTTCAGTTTGGGCCAACACCTACCTGTCTTTTCTGGGTCTGTGCTACTTCACACATACCAAACATCATCCAATTTTTCACCTTGGGAAACATCATTCTGATTCTTTAAAAGTAAAAAACGAATTTAGTACACGGATACATCCCCTCCCCAGAACTGATATGGTTCCACTAAGCTGAAATGAAATGGCGAGAAAGAGCATCCCAAGAATTGACCCCTCCATACACCTTGTCCTGGGTTAACTCATGTCCGTGGGGTCAAAAAAGGCATCTTTGAGCTTTTTTGTGCATAAAATTCTCTGTATGCATGAGGAACAGAGACCTGAACAACTGAAAGCCTCTCTGCAATCCTAGGTCCAAGATGACTCAGAAGCAAGTTGTGGGTAACTGGGCCATGCTTTGAAGCTATAGCTTTAGCAAGGGAGTGGGAGGACAGGAGGCAAGGAAGGGGCTGTGGCCCCCAGTGATATGCCAGGAAAAGAGCTAGATGTCACCTTGACCTTCTGAGATACCTGGAGTCTCAGTAGCACTGAGGCAGCGCTCGTCTGATGTCCCTGCCCACAGCACTGGGGTTTGGAAGTAGATGGTCTTTAAAGGCCACTTCCAACCCAAACCATTCTGTGATTCTATGATCTCTTTTTCTGTGTTTATAAGAAAGTTTAAGTGTTAATACTTCAGTGTTAGCATAAAGCTTCTAACACAAGATCCTGTCCTCTACTCCATTCCCTCTTGCTGCTTCTTTACTGTCTCTCCATTTGCTGAAGAACTAGCACCACCAGCCCCTGGCAGACCATAACGCCCCATTTGCGTTCAGTCGGTGCTGAGACTGAACATCCTGGAAAGACTGCATGTTACGAGGCATTTTGGCCAACTGGCTAAATAACGGGTCTTTTGCTAGCGCAGCTCTTAAATCTGATAGTGCTCTTCTGCACTGAGAGCAACCCCACCTTGGCTGCTGTATTGTGCTAAATCAAGCAACAGCAGCCATGAGTGCTTGGTTATTACTGCAGGAGTGGAAAGCAAGATGTTCAGGCAGAAGAAATATGTCTTCTAGTCTGGACATAAGGAATCCAATCAAAGCGGCATTGGAGAAGCACAAAGGAAAGGCTTGGGTTAAGGCATCTCTGAGAGTACAACTACCCCCAGTTATAGAATCACAGAATCGTTTAGGTTGGAAAAGACCTTTAAGCTCACCCAGCCCAACCATTCCCCTACCCCTGCCATCCCACCCCCAAACCCTGGCCCTCAGCACCGCCTCTGCCCGGCTGTTAAATCCCCCCAGGGCTGGGGACTCGACCCCTTCCCTGGGCAGCCCCTTCCAGCGCCTGACACCCTTTGGGGAAGGAATTGTTCCCCAGGGCCAACCTCACCCTGCCCTGGCACAACTGGAGGCCGGTGCCCCTCGTCCCATCGCCCCTTCCCTGGGAGCAGCCCCCCCCCCCGGCCCCCCCCGCTCCCCGCCTGGGGCTCCAGACCCCTCCCCAGCTCCGCTGCCCTTCTCTGGCCACGCTCCAGCCCCTCCAGGTCCTTCGGGGAGGGAGGGGCCCAACCCTGAGCCCAGCATTCGAGGGGCGGCCCCCCCAGTGCCCAGGACAGGGGCACGGTCCCTGCCCTGCTCCTGCTGGCCACACCACTCCTGATACAAGCCAGGATGCCATTGGCCCTCTTCGCCACCTGGGCACCCTGCTGGCTCATATTCAGCCCCCTCTCGACCAGCACCCCCAGCTCCTTTTCCACCGGGCGGCTTTCCAGCCCCGCTTCCCCACGCCTGGAGGGTTGCGTGGGGTTGTTGTGACCCCAGGGCAGGACCCAGCACTTGGCCTTGTTAAACCTCAGTTGAGAGTTTTAGCAGGAAGGTCCATGGACTAAATATTCCTGGAGACTGAAATGCATGTTCACCCAAAAGGGGGCCTCTTCAGGTCACGGATGTTGTGTGCTGGTGCAGGAATGTAAGGAAAGTTTCTCATCTGTCCAGCTGTACCAGGATAAAGAGGAGCCTAATTATCAGTGCTGGTAACCTGGCTCTTTGGGGTACAAGAATAAATTCCTAGATATTTTTGCAGTATGGTGAGACTTATGGCTGCAGAGGATGAAGTGCAAATGCCATCTTTTCAAATACAGCTTTCCATGTCTGAATTTCACCATCGGAGTGCTTTAACATACATATTTTCAAATGCAAATGATAATTTGGGGACTTTTTAATTGATGATGTTTTGCCGAGAAAGCTTCATTCTCAAAAAGCGAATTTTAGGTACTTTCTGAAGGTTGTCTTGCACATGACACCTAAAATCATTATATCCTGAGAAGTTATTTCTTTACAAGAATAAATTTGGCATAATAATGAACTGGAAATAATAATAAATTATTCACACCATTCAAGCACTAGTCACGCTTTTTGTTAGAGGAAGAAGATGAAATGCAGAGGCCTGAGATGAATCACACAGGCTGGCTGAGGTAGGACAAGTATTAGGTTCTTGATGCCTGGTGCAGTTTTTACAATGCAGGAAAATAAAATTGGTGGGAAAAAAATCCAAAATAAAAGTGCTGCACCATCCATCCTAGCCGTGAAGTTGCAGAATTTGCATCGCTACATTTTTCATTTTTACCTATTTCTGGTAATTGAAAAAATGGGAGAGTTGTAAGAAGAGAATGTGAGGTATCTGAGCATAATTTTCAATGCAGGTAGCCACAAAGGTAGGATTTTAGTTCAGAAAAATATAGTCATATTTTGTACAATTCCCAATTCTTGCCATTCTGTGATTCTGCGATTCATCGTCGTCAGTATTTTTTTTCCACCTATTTCATCTTCCCAAGCTTGTAGGACTTGTTCCAAGATCTGTCATGCCTTGGAGGAATATAAACACAAACATGAGGCTTTATTTACAGGGTGACTTTCAAATTCAGACTGGGAGAACGCCTGCCCCCGTTGGTGCAAGAAACATCCTTGTAGCCCAATAAATGTGTGGGCTTTGCCATCCCTAAGAGAAGGCCACAAGCTTTGCATTGACCCTGTGGTTGCGTTATTGTAACTGGACTAATAAGAACTAATAACAACTCCTTGCTGTATTTTGATAGATAGTTAAGACTTAATTAGGATAACAGCTTCCTGGCTCTGTACGTGTGCTCTGTCCCTTTTGCAAATAAGAAGATTTTGAAGCGGGGGCCAAACCACCGTGGATGAAAGCCTGTTATATCAGCCCATCTGTTACATATCCTTAATTAGGTTCATTCCCATCCAGTCAGAAGCAGGAGTTTCCCCATCCTTGCTGAAATTCTATGCACGTTTCAGAGAAGAGTTCCTCTTTCAACTCATAATGTTGCAGGAGGTCTCAACGATGCAGAGAAGCCCAATTCACATCACCTTATGCCATCGAAAATGATTTAACCTGCACGTTTGCAAGCAATGATTTATGGTAGTGGGAGGATGAAGTTATCCGGAGAGTCACCCACCGTTAGCGCTACCAGGCAGTTTGTGTCCCGTGTTGTGGGATGGAAAGGCTCTACAATCTCAGTAATATCTTACTGGCCTCTTCCAGCCCTGATTTGAGACCACACCTGCAGTACTGTGTCCAGTTCTGGGCTCCCCAGTTCAAGAAGGATGAGGAACTCCTAGAGAGAGTCCAGGGAAGGGCTACAAAGATGATGAGGGGACTGGAGCATCTCCCCTATGAGGAAAGGCTGAAGGAGCTGGGCTTGTTCAGCCTGAAGAAGAGAAGGCTGAGAGGGGATCTCATCAACACCTACAAATATCTTAAGGGTGGATGTCATGAGGACGGAGCCAGACTCTTCTCGGTGGTGCCCAGCACCAGGACAAGGGGCAATGGGCACAAACTGAAGCAAAAGAGGTGTCAGCTGAATATGAGGAAAAACTTCTTTACTCTGAGGGTGATGGAGCCCTGGCCCAGGCTGCCCAGGGGGGCTGTGGAGTCTCCTTCTCTGGAGATATTCAACCCCCGCCTGGACGCTGTCCTGTGCCCCCTGCTCTGGGTGAGCCTGCTTGGCAGGGGGGTGGGACTGGATGATCTCCCAGGGTCCCTTCCAACCCCTGCCAGTCTGGGATTCTGTGATTTGTGAGCTTGGTAAGGAGTGTGTCCAGTCAATATGCTGCATTCAGGTCTTCTGTTCTGTCTGTGTCTAAAGATAATTTTGCCTTGCTCTAAAACATCGGTCCTTTGATCTGATGCTCTGTAATCGAGAGTCGTAGCGCGCCTGAGACTGTTCTTACAGCCCCATTTTATACAATTACATGTTTACAGAACCGAATGCTTTGCTCATCTGTGCAAAGTAATTATAGGATAATAAAACTGACACACATATGACCATGAAATGAAGTCTACCAGGGTCAGAAAATGGTTTTCCCAATGGCAATAGAGCCCTTATATGTTTATGCTGTGTTTTACAGCAGCTTCACTCACTTTATTAGGCTAATGAATTATATGTGTTTTATAAGGATCACTCGATGGACAGAAACCAACTGTCTAGGCAGAAGACATCATCTGGCACTAATTCCTCATTTCAGTTTTTAAGATCAGGAGTTGAAAAAAATGTCATTCACAAATGGAACTACGCAGGGAATCAGTTTAACTAGTTAAATTAGTTTAATTTGGAAGAATGTAACTCCTGGTGTTGGAAGTTTTGGAGGACATTGAAGCAAATACCCTCACTCTTCTGATAAGAGGAATGAGATCCTGAATGGAGGTACAGCATCTGGTTTGTCCAGATTTGCTGCCTCCAGTAGCACAGCAGTGTTGCTCAGGTCCGTTATGATGCAAATCCATTTTCCTCATTACCTTGGACCAGACCCTGGATGTCCATCAAATGAGGTGGATGATCAGAGGCAATTCAGATACCTGTTTTTCATCTGTATTTACTCTGGAAGCTGCTTCTGTTTTCCCCCAACACATCCTGCAAGCATCTCTCCTTGCAAAACAAGCCCACTGAGCCCCATCACAACCTTACAGAGAAATAGTGGTGGCTACTGAAACTGTGGCGTAATTTTCCTGCCGTAAATATCTTCAAGGGCATATGGTAAACTTCCCATCGTTTCTTTTTCTGCAGCTCCGGCTCTGTAGACAAGGTGTGCACTTATTAATGACTAGTCCCTGGAGCACAGCTGGTTCTTTCATCACTTCTTCTTGCCTTCCTAAATAGCAATATTGGCGTGCGCCAGTTGAGTTCACTTTTTCTGCCAACTTACTAATGAATGTGATTAGGTTGAAACTGCGTGTAGCGTAATGTTGCCTGGCTTGATTTGTAATCTAGATCTCAAAAGTGCGGTATCTTTACACTGGCAGCTATTTATATACAGGATCGTTACGTTCCTGTGCAAGTAGCTGTAACTCAGCAGCACGGACACAGTTACATTGGGTGCAAGATCCATGGCACAAAAGCTGCCAAGCTTTCCTCTGTGGTGTTGCATGCCCGAGGTCAGAAAGTAAAGTAATTGTGCTCAGATTGCACTCTTGTGTGCTTGCTTACCTGGGTGTCTGGGAGTGAATTTTATTGTGCGTACTCTTGTCTCATAATTTCAGTGTGATTGAGTATGGTTAAACCCCAACCCAGCTCAATAACATCTCAGGTCAACTCTGCTCTGTGTGAAAATCAGTAGGGATCCCATTCTGTTTCTTCTAGGTTACTTGCACGTGTGGCGAAACATTATCCTTGATTTGCATTATTTGATCCCTTAATTGCCAGATGTCAGGAGCTGAATTAGCTATAGTAACTGAAATCTCCTCGCAGGTACCTCTGGGTCAGATGGAAGAGTACCAGAGGCATTAGCACATCTTTTTATTGGAGATCAATATATTAATTCTCTCCCCGGGGCTCTCAAACCAACATCTTTCCCCACTTCTCAATTCCCTTTGAAGAGCGACAGGTTGATAAAGCTGATAAGGAACAAGAATCTTCAAAGGAGGTTTTGTATTTATTTACTTGTTGCTCCTATTTTTGACATGGCCCTAGGTGCATTGCGTTTGTCCTCAGAAGAGGGAAAGAATAGGCAGAGATTGACTTACTGCAGAATATAATTACTCCCTAACCAGTAAGGAACAGAATAATTTAGGGAAGATGATGATGTACTTAATGACTGTGGTTTTTTGCTCAAACCAAGACCAGAAAATTGTTGTCCTCATTCAAGAGCTCTAAAGTTGCCCATTTAAAGTGGTGCAGTACATTAGTACTTCCATCCTTCTAGTGCAGTCACCCCCCTGTTCACTACAACTATGTGTTTATGGGTCCTGGTACTCTCTGGGCATTGCTGTTCATACTGGGATGGCAGGGAGTCCTAAGATCCTACTAAACTGAGTCGTTACCCTTGGTGTTAAGGAAGGCAAAAGAGGAACCCAAGTTATTGCAGCATGAGTCTGGCTGATTCCCTCATTAATAGATCTGACCATTGGATGATCTATGTGTTTCTTGGGTCTGCCCTTGACTTGACTATGGACACTGTGACCTTAGGAGGGCTTTTATGTTCTCATTTTCAGGCCTGTTGTGCACATACATCCTGTTTCGGGGTGGTCAGCAATGGCTGCTCTTTGCTTCAGTTTCCTTACTTATAAATTCGCCTCTTTTGCTAACACTGATACTCTATGGTCCATGAGTAGACTTTCACCACCGATGAATTTGGGTCTTACTGAAACACAGAGCAACTTCCTTGGTTAGCCAGATACTGTCCCATCCAGATTCTCAAGTCAGGCAATAAGGTATACGGAAATGATCTAGGATTACTACCACCGCCACAAGGAAGAATAGATGGGTCATAGTTGTATGACATTCCCTTCTAAGAACAGAGGGTCCAATATGCTGGGCTGACCCTCCTCATTGGGAAGTCTGCTGCCTTCCAGGAGCCCAGGTTAGAGATATCACCAGGAAACTTCCTAGCCTGGTACAGCCCTTGGACTGCTACCCACTGGAAGGGGTTGCCCAGAGAGGTGGTGGAAGCCCCATCCCTGGAAACATTCCAGGCCAGGTTGGACGGGGCTGTGAGCAACCTGATCTGGTTAAAGGTGTCCCTGCTCCCTGCAGGGGGGTTGGGCTGGGTGACCTCTAGGGGTCCCTTCCAACCCAAACCATTCTATGATTCTATGATCTGTGTTCTTCTACTCCATCTGATGTGTTTCAGGGCCATATCTTTGACAGGATTGGGTACAGGCTTAAAAAGTGGAAAGGAGGGTTAAGTGATGAACTTGACATTGACTGGGATAGCGGGACTTAATGCTCTGCCACAGATTTCCGAGGTAACTGTCTTATTTCCTACTGTAAAATGGAAGTGGTCTAGGCATGTGAAGAGAGCAGGGCTGTCCATGGAACTGTGTTTCCCAAATACTTGCAAGGACGCAGGGCTGTGGGATGTTACCAGCTGGTGGTTGAACTGGGCCTCCTGGCCATTTCTCCATGTTGGCTAAAAGGAAAGCCAACTGCTGCAGAGAAGACAGCCAGAATCGCTCATCAGCCCTTCACTGTAGATGCCACAGTGTTGCCATGTCTAAGTTAGGTTCCTACAGCAGCACATCTAAACTTGGCCCTACGTGCTCCTGGAGGAGGTAGCTCCATCAAGCCCCAATGCTCCAGGGCATCCCCAGGTGGGCCCTGGAGTTACGATCTCATGGATAAGGCTTTTCATTTGCCCCGATGGGGTTTTTTGGAGTAATTCCCTATTCAACTGATTGGCCCTACCCCTGTCCGCACACCAGAGGCTCATCAGTCAGTTGGATGATAATGAAAGATCGCGCCATCTGTCTGCTTATTTAATGGAGTGTCAGCACATAGCAAATAGGAAGTAATTGGATTGACAGACACAGGACCAGTTATTAGACTGTTTGCTATCTGATTGGGAAAAGCAGAGGAGCAGAGAGGTGTAGCAAAGCTAATCTGATAGTGTCTGTTGTTGTAAGCGCACACAATCTGCCACACCAAATTCGTGGGCTGGCTGGTTGGAGTTGTTCCTCGCTGACGTCCGCTCCAAAGCCATCCTTGCATTTGTATTACAAATCATTATAATGCAATCTAATAAAAAACAGTTTGCATAAAGATGGTGCCCATTTATAAAGCTGTCACCACAGCTACTCTATTAATAGAGCCATTTTAAAGATTTATAGTCAGCATATGTTACGTTTTACGGGGGCCAGATTGAGAGCTGTGGGGTTTGAGCACGAAGAATGTGCCGCCAGATCAGATTTAAAAATAATATGAATAATAAGTTAATTTTTACAAAGCGGTTGTGCTCAGGAGAAAATGTGAAGGGGTGGGGGGGTGGGGGGTATCGTTACATTGCAGTGGTGGTCAACAAACTGAATGTGATAGGGCATTAAAGGTAATAGGATTGAATAATACAGAGGTAATAGGATTTAATAATTCGAAAAGGTAAAGTTAGCGAACTTTACATTTCAGATCACTTTTTGTAATAGGATGCCATTATGTGATGGTTCTGTTAACACCTTTATCGATGCATGATGCTGAAGTGGTTTATACACATTTAATGAAACCCTACAATATTTCGCTGCGATAGGCGGGAAGTCATTTCGAACCGACCGTCAAGATTGTTTAAAATTAGAATGCTTTTTAAGCAAGGCTGTTTGTGTCTTCTAAGTCGCACGGTACCTTGCACAGTAGTACTGAAATCATCTTACCCGCTATAGTTTCATGGGAAGCAAAGCATTGCCCTTACTTCTATGGTTAAGTTAGAAACAGAAGAAGTGGTGGGATCCTCCAGGTTTGGCTTCGTCTCCTGGGCAGAAAGTGCCTCCAAGCGTACACGTGCCCCGGGTTCACATAAAATAAATACATCACAGAACTTCTATAGAGAGAGGGAGATTGATTGACCATGGTTAGTACATTTATCTTCTGGCTTCTGCAGGATTGGATTTAAATTACAAATGGATCGACAGTGGGTAATTTAGTTCAGTGGTCATTTTGGATTATCGTCTCCATCATGAAGCAATCTTGTAGCTTTGAGGCAACCGGCAGGCTTTTTATGGTTTCAGGGACTGGAGTGAAGAAATTTGGTGGTACAGCTTCGGAAGAGCAAAGGGGTGGCTGGTTGTAGGAGCTGTGTTTGTTCAGTTCGGTATAAACTTAAAACCACATAAAATAATATTTATTTTTTCAGTGATAAATGGTAAAGTAGTAGCTCATCGAAGCCGTGTTGCAGGCTGAGGGTGAAGCCTGTTGCCGAGGCTGCTGAGCTGCACATTGCATTCTCTGGAGGTGCAGCATTTTACATTTCCCTCTTACCTGGATGTGCACAGCTGAGGTTTGTTGGCATCTTAATGCTACCCTACCTTTCTGCAGTTTTGAGGATCTCTCACTTTGCAAATGTAGGTTATGAGATACACATCTCTATACATGGTGAAGCTTGAGATCTAATCAGGTCTGGCTCTACATCTTGTGGTCCAAATACTAGCCAATATTCCGCTCTGGAGACATCAGAAGAAATCGCACCTGGTCTGTCCTGAGATAGTTGCACTAAGTCAGAAAGTTCTGTTCTTGAGGTGATAGGTGAGCATTAAATAAGCAATATTTTTAGCACAAGATGATCGCTAAATTATAATTATTTTTTTTCCTGAGTGTGTGTGGTGTTTGTAGTACCTCAGAGGCAACAAAATACTTATTTTTATATTACACCTACATGGGAAGGAGGTATTTCTTACCTCAATCTCATGGATGAGCAACTACAACACAGAAATCAATTCTTTAAAGCCTGTATTTTTTAGCTACTGTTAAAAAAAAAGTTCTGGAGTCTTTCATCTTGCAGCGCTAAAGCTGTCAGCTCTACGGGGAGTACTCAGAAGCCTTTACACTAACCAAAAGAGCCGTATCAAGTGGTCGAGCTTTTTTTGATTGAGGATTTCTGCTTCAATACGGGAGGGACTAAAGCGATCGGGACGGACAGTATAATCTGGCCATTTGCCCGAAATAGCCCAGCTTGGTGTTTCAGTCACCAACCTAGCTGGGACTGTCAGTAACTTGTGTTAAGCTGAAAACATAATATTTTAGTGTAAAATGCCCCAAACTTGGTGTTTTCTGCTAACAGTAGTAATTTTCCATTGTCGTTACCTTCCTGGATGTTTTCTATCCTGTGTAATATTTCAAAATAGCAGAAAATTAATGCTTTTTATCTGAAATTTGCTGGGGTTTTGTCTGGTTTTGCTAAGATTTTAAATGTACTTAGCATAGCTAAATCTCCATTGAGTGTCCCAGAGCTGTTTACACTTTTTTATGATAATTATAATTTTAATCACATTTGGGTCACCTAGAGAAGAGCTTAAACCTTTATTCCTGCTGTTGTCCCAGGCATACAACTCCCTTTGGACTTACTTCATACAGAAGCAGCTCTATTATCTTGTATATAGCCACAATATTTATCAGCAGTGTGCTCCTTGGTGACATATCAATCCTGGAGTAGCTGATAATGTAACCAAAATAATTCTCCGTAGTCAAGTTTTTGTGCAAAAGAATGTGCTTTCTGTTCCTTCAGTACCTATTTGATAGGTCTTGGGTAACAAACAATCTCTGGTCTATGTGCTGCAGTGAATTTTTTTTAATTTAATTTGATTTATTGCATTCTGTATGTGGGTAATGGTCAATACCTTTTGGTGTGGGAGCCTCAGTAGGTCTCACTTTGGCAGAGAAGAGAGGAGTCAGAGGACGGACTAGGCTGCGGGATGGATGAGAAGTAGGTTTTATTCCAACTAGATTATTGCATGAACTGAATATACCAAAGTAATTGCTCAAGAGCGGTGGTACCAGTCTGGTTGCACGTAGTTACTGAAATCACCTCTTTGTCTCGCGATGTTATCATAAGGGTGGTAAACTGGGAATCAGAACTGTACCCTGTTGGTTATCAAAGAGCTTGGCAGGAGAAGGTCATTTTTGGCCGTCCCTTCTGTTGACCCTCTGCCAAAACGCTCGCTGTTGCAGATGGGCAGGCTTTCTGGATGGGGAATGGACAACCTGGGATCTTCCAGGTGTCTCAGTTTGGATGTGCCTTCAAACCTTCAAGAACCTATAGTCTTGGACATTTTATCTCTAGTCGCATGGAGTCTGAACAACCAGTTTGGGATTTGCTGTTCTGACAATAACTGGTACCCAGTTCAAAGGGTTTCTGATGTTTCATCAGTATTTCCTTACTTTGTGTAAGCTCACTGAAAGGTTCATTCCAGGTACGTGGATGTTTTATGATGAAGATAGAGGGAAAAGAACAGTTTAGGATCATACAAAAATGAAACAAGCTGAAATGTAAATTTGGCCTGAATGTCTGTAAAAATAAGGTTTTGGAATATTTTATTTTTTTGCTGTCAATTCATTTTTTTTTTGAGGAGGGAATTTCAGATAATATTATTATCATCATTAAAAAAGTAGTAGTTGATGTTATGCACTTTCAGTGACACATCTTCAGTATCTGAAATGATATTTTAGAAGACATCTGATAATAAGAAGACAGAAGAAAGCCGAGGGAAAGTGAGAGTTGGGGGTTTCTAAATCAATCCATAGAGCTTTTTTAGGTTTTATGGATTTTATTACACACTTTCAGCCTAGGTAAGACAGTCTTCATAGCCAATTAAGTTGTGAGTTAGAATGAATTAAATTTTCTGAAATGGTTTGCCTTTTTTTTTTTCTTTTTTAATCCAAATGACTGTCATTTACAAAAAGATACTTCATTTTACTGAAAGTGCTTTTCTGTCTAAGGGGAATGCTTAATTGCAGCCGCAAATCACCTCAAATGCATTCATAGAGAATAAAGCAAGTTGAAAATTGTGCATAATTTTGAAAATGCAGGTTCTGAATTCAGGATCAGATGCAGGTTTCGATTTTTTTTTTTTTCCCCCCTGTCTGCTCTTCAAGAACTCCATCATGGCCAGACATCTCCCAAAAGTGTCCTTCAGAGCAGTGACATCCCTACCAGCCTTTTTAGGATTTCCGGCAATTACCAGGGCTATCTACAGTGACCATTACCCAAAATCTGGTGACACACCTTACTCTGCAGTATTATTCAAAGGAAGCACTTTTGCATTTCACAGGTCTGACATACGTGGCGGTTACGTTAAAAGTGTCGTTGCTCTGCATTAGGGGAATTTTCTATCCTGAATGTTCTACGTGGCTCGTTCTCTCGCATTTAGAGAACACACCCCATGGCGTGTTAACCTTTATAGGTTTTCCTTCAGTTTTTGTGTGCCAGTGAGAGATGATTTTAAATGTGGTTGTTGATACCGTTTCAAAACCCTACTAAATTACACCCGAATGATTCTTTTTCGAGTAGAATAATCGGAGAAAATGGAAAGTGAATCAAAGTTGTTCCTCCAAGGCCTTCTTTATGGCCCCTTTTTACAGTGAGCTATATCTCAAATCTCATTCTTTGGAGAGTAAAAAAAAAATAGTAGGGCATAAAAAGGCTCAGTGACGAAGCCTTCGCCATCGCAATGTTTTTCCATTGAGCTCTTTTTGGTCATGTGGATTTACACACATGCGGGTATGTCCAAAACCCATTTAAAGAATCATATCCAGACCTTCCCTGGTGCTCCGCTTTATTCAAATGCCAAAAAGTTTTCTCCACTTTGATTTTCACGCATTGTATAGAAGCGTGTCATTGACCAAAACATGATTTCTTACCATCTATGCCAGTTCACACACATAGAATCATAGGATTGTCTAGGTTGGAAAAGACCTTTAAGATCATCAAACCCAACTGTTACCCTAACCCTGCCATCCCACCACTAAACCATGTCCGTAAGCACCTCATCTGCCTGTCTTTTAAATACCCCCAAGGATGGGGACTCAACCCCTTCCCTGGACAGCCCCTTCCAGTGCTTGACAGCCCTTTTGGGGAAGAAATTTTTCCCAGTGTCCAACCTAAACCTGCCCTGGCTAAACTTCAGACCATTTCACCTCATCCTATCACCCATTACCAGGGAGAAGAGGCCAACCCCTACGTCCTGTCAGGCAGTTGTAGGGAGAGATAAGGTCTCCCCTCAGCCTCCTCTTCTCCAGGTTGAACAACCCCAGTTCCCTCAGCTGCTCCTTATAAGACTTGTGCTCCAGACCCCTCACACAGAGATAACCATTGATCTCTGGGATAGCCATGGGTCAAATTGCTTTTTTGATATCTTAATGGTTACATGGATAGCTTGTCTGAGTAAAATGGGAACATTTTTGGAAAGTACTCTTGGAATTTTTTTTTTTAGATGCTATTAAACATTTTTTTCTTTATAAAGACCAAATTATGTTTGAATAAGTTAACCAGCAGTATTTGAAATGTAAATAAATAAATAGCACAGTGTGTGACTGTGAATGCCACATGTGTCTGCCAAGCAGAAAATAGAGAATATCTGTTAGGTCTTTAATGCCACCCAATACTTCCCATTTCAAAAACTTCATTTTCAATTTCTTGTAATTTGGCTAGTCTGTCATTGCCAACTGGGGCTAGGTATTTTTGTAGAAAAATGTGTCTAAAATACTTGTTCTTTCTGAGAATAATAAGAAGAAATACGTTGTACATGTTGGCAAATTCTGGTGACCTTTTTTTTTGGCTGGGAATTTGCATCTTCACATTTCTCAGTTAAGAAGAACTGTTGTGTAAAGCGTGTGCCTTTTGCCATTCTTCTGAAAATACACCGAAATTTGGCTTAGTTACACGCCTTTGAAGAAGTGTAGCGCTGACGCTCTTGTAAGAAGCCTCCAGTTTGTAGCGGTTGAAGTTCCTGATGGGCACAATTCTGCCCATAGCTAACCAGGACCAAGCTAAGGGCAAGGACCTTGCAAAGGTGCTGGTCCCTGAGCCAAGGACTGCCTACATATTTTGGGCTCCCGTACCTGCTGGGCTCCAGCTGCCTGGAGTAGGATGCTTCCTGATGTAAGTGCCAAGAAGAGAGGAGAAATGTAGGATGAACAAGTGGGCCTGGGAACCAAGGAAAATAAGAGAACTGGTGGCCAAATTCCCACAAGCAGGAGTCACATGAAGAAATGAGAAGGCAGGAAGAATGAATGTTGGAAGCGGTACAGCCAGCCCCGTGGGACTTTGTGGCAGAAGTGTCTCACTTGGTGTCACAGTGATTCACACAGATGGCAAATTGGCTGCTGGCATGTGTTACTCCAGTCACGCAACAGAGAGTTCCAAAGTCCCAATGCTGTGACATTTGCTGTCCGAACACTGACCATCCTGTTCCTAGGACAAGACAAGGATCTGCTGATGAGAGCAATAGTGTGCCATTGAGTAATTAAAAATTGTACCGCAATGTCATGCACAATAGGCCACATTAAGGTGACGCAACCAACTCCCATCCTTGCTTTTCCAGACTTGTCAGTGTTTGACTTTGCATCCTTAATTCGCTTAAGAAATACATAAAATTAATGTTTCCCATTAGATTAAGCTGTTCTTAATGGCATTCTGAATAATCCTCCCAATACAGAACACATAGGGTGCATCACTGTTGCAATGTAATGTGCTAGAAGGATTCTTGGTGCAAATCGCGACGCTTGCTTGGGCACCCCGGTCCGGGTTTTCATCTTAGTGGAATCAAGGTTGGAGCTGCACAGTGGCTGCCTTGGATGCTTCATTTGCAGAGCAGATGTGGGACTTACCCTGACCAGTGCAGACATGGTGAGGCATCCTTGAACCATAGCAGATCATAGCAAATTGGACCCCAGTCATCTTTCTTGTTGGTTGTACTAAGCGGTGAGGTACTTGTACCATTGCAATATCAAATTTCTGAACTCTTAGGGCTGTTCCCTACTCTGAGGGATGCTCTGACATCCATACTACGTTTTTCTTTACCTTTTCTCTACCTCCATTTCCTTTGGCAGAGATCTTTTGATTAATGAGGACTTCAGAAATTGCCTGGTTTTCATTACCATTATCATTTAATCAAGCTATTCTTGAACATTCAAACTTAAGGTCTGTCATTGTATCCTCTAGTCCTCCTTTTTCTTTATCACAAATGTTGCTGAGCACTCATAAAATCCCCTCTCGCAGAGTCATTGCTATCTGGCAGCTTTCTCATAATCTGTGATTACTTTATGATTTGTATCAAGTAAAATAGGGAAATATTTTTGATCCTTGCCTGTATTCAGCAAGGTGCCGTTGTCTTGTTTATGCCAAGAAATTAAAGCCTATTAGAACATGTCAACGAGTTCTCTAATCGAGGTAGTTTGCTGAAGATTAAGACACGGGTCTTTAGGAGAGATCTGAAATGGTGATTAATGCCAGGTACTGGGAATCAAAAATTCTTGATTATACCTTTCGCTAGCACTGACCTTTTCTACGGCCTCGCACAAGCAATTTAGTCTCTGTTATAGGAAATGCTTAGAAACACCATCAGGCTATCGTGGGATAAGGAATTGCCCGAGGTCAGCACATCTGAGCTCTTACAGTTTGCTGATACTTTGTACATGGCCATTCCCCCTCTAAAAGTTGCCTTCCATTTCTCTTGGTTTAGCCATTTTTAAGCACGTGCTGGATTTTAAAAGAGTTTTAAAGTTGTTCCCTTCACTTCACTGAAAGTTGCCTGTTTCAAATTCAAGCTGCTCTGCCTCTCCTTTCCCATCCGAAAGAAGTATCATGGGTTTTGGCTGCATGGTGCAGGTATTATAAGAGTTAATTCTCATTTTTTTGAGAGTTCTATGCGTCACAAGCGCTGTGTAAATAAGCTTATAAAGAAAGACGGGAGAATATCGCAAATTTATTGGCAGACATGAAAAGGTACAGTAAGTGAGCTTAATATGGTCCCATCAACCTTGACAACGTTCCCTCAAGGACATCAGTGGTTGTCACTCCAAGCTGGTGACATTAGGTCTATTATTTCAGAGATAAGCTTGGTGGTGGTCACTGCTCTCTTCCCGGATGGCTTCGCTGTTTCCCTTTTTGATAAAGCCAATTCACATGATCGATCTGTGAAAGCCAGGGAATAAAACTGCCATCCTTTGCACTTCTCTCCGTGCAGCGGCTCTCTTTGGAGAGGCAATCTTCAAACTTAACTGAGAATGGGTTCCGCCGCGGAAGCAATAGCGGCATCGGCCCAAACGTGTCACTCTGGACTGATGGAGTCAACAGCACAGAGGCTTTAGGGAGCAAATTGTTCAGATTTGAAAGCATTCGTGCTACTAAAATTGACAGGAGCTCCTCAGTCAGTCCTCTGAAGGGAAGCTGCTTCCTCTGAAGTGCTGAACATGAAGGTAGAAAATTACGGACAATTAAGCAGACCTCGTTGAAATGTTTGGGAAAATGATTAGTGGGAAAGCGTCTCTAATAAATGCTAAGCCTGCTGGAACTCTTAGAGATGCCTCATGCAAAAAAAAATGGTCTTTCCTAGTGAAGAAGAGGTGGGTTTCAGGGTGCAGAGGGTGTTGCTACGTATGATGGGAGATCCAAGGTCAAACACTTGCTGCTGCTGTGTAAAACAAAAATATGAACCCCAGGGTGTCCAGGAGTGCGATTCAAATATAAAAGATTGCGAGGCAGTCATGTTCATCGATGAAGAGGACTGTGTAAACACATTTCTCCCTTCTGGACAGCCTATCTCAATCCATTATGACTCCTGATACTCAATTCCTAATTATTTTGATGCACACAATTTTGAAAGGAAGAGTAATTTCTAGAAGAAACTCTGATGTGTTAAACAGATGGCATCACCGAGATAAAGATATTTTGCAGGAGGAGATGGCAAACATTTTGTGTTAAAATATTCCCAGAATCGGCATGCTGTTCTGCATACGCAGGAATGGGATCCTAGGATGAAACAATAATGCATAATAAAAATATAGCATAATACAGACATACATAATGCAGTATGATGCCAGCATAATACATATGCATTGCTTTTTTCAGCGGTATCTGTTGACTTTAAGCTGGAATATCCTGCTGTTCAATTTAGAGATGGGGAACCCATCTGTGGGAATCAAGTGACCAACCCCAGAAGGAAGTTTGCCTTTTCAAAGGGATTTCTGGCATCCTGGGTTTTTTTTATGAGGGTTTTATTTTTAAAAAGACATCTTTCCAGTATGTCTCAAATAGAGCAGTCAGTGATTTTTGGACCAATAAACACAAATTGTGCCTGGGTTGTGGATGTTCACCAATTCCCCATTTTGTCTCTTCTTCTCCAGCATCTTTTTCTCACCAGCTGTTGGCATTTTATGGGTTTTTCTTTTTTTTTTTTTGAAGGCTACGTTATAGACCTTTCCTACTCTTCATGCCTCATGTCAGCACAGTCTGTAGTCATTCCCCCACTGCTGGTGCTTGGCTCTGAGATGTAGGAATGGCAAAGGCAATGCTAGCACATTTAGAGTAACTACATGATTTAACTACATTGCATTCTTCCCCTTCTCTTTTCCAGATTTATCCAGGAGATAGAGCATGCCATGGAGCTTGGCCCAACCAAGCAGTGTCCGCTCCGCGAGTTCCTCACAATGTACATCAAGAACATCTTCCTCAATCAGGTCCTGGCTGAGATCAATAAAGAGATCGAAGGCGTCACGAAGGCATCTGATCCCCTGAAAATACTGGCTAATGCGGATACCATGAAGATCCTAGGTGTGCAACGGCCTCTTCTGCAGGTAGGAGCTGAGGGAACTGCCAATACCTCTCATAGTGTCCACATCTAGCCATGACCTAGCTATATAGCCAATGACGAAAGATATGGACCTGCTCGAGCGGGTGCAGAGGAGGCCATGAAAATGATCAAGGGGTCTGGAGCGTCTCCGCTATGAGGCCAGGCTGAGAGAGGTGGGCTGGTTCAGCCTGGAGAAGGGAAGGCTGTGGGCAGACCTGATTGCGGCCTTTCGGTACTTAAAGGGGGCCTACAAGGAGGATGGGGGAAGGACTCTTTATCAGGGACTGTAGTGATAGGACAAGAGGTAGCAGTTTTATACTGAAAGAGGGTAGGTTTAGATTAGATATTAGGAAGAAATTCTTTCCTGTGAGAGTGGTGAAGCACTGGAACAGGTTGCCCAGCGAAGTGGATGCCCCCTCCCTGAAATTGTTCAAGGCCAGGTTGGACGGGGCTTTGAACAACCTGGTCTAGTGGAAGGTGTCCCTGCCCATGGCACAGGGGTTGGAACTCCATGAATGCTCCCAACCCAAACCACTCTATGATTTTATGACCCACAGAATTTGTCTCAGCATCGAGTCTGTAACTGTGATCTATTCCCGTGTCGCTGCTAGCATAGTCTTTCCTCTTCCAGGCTCTGCACGCAGGTAGGTAGGTGTACAGACATAAAGCGCTCTCATTGTCATGGTTTAACCCCAGCTGGCAACTCAGCCCCACGCAGCCGCTCGCTCACTCCCCCCACAATGGGATGGGGGAAAGAATCAGAGGAGTAAAAGTGAGAAAGCTTGTGGGTTGAGATAAAGACAGTTCAAGGGGAAAGCAAAAGCCACACATGCAAGCAAAGCAAAGCAAGGAATTCATTCCCCACTTCCCATGGGCAGGCGGGTGCTCAGCCATCCCCAGGACAGCAGGGCTCCATCACGTGTAATGGTGACCTGGGAAGACAAACGCCATCGCTCCCAATGTCCCCCCCTTCCTTCTTCTTCCCCCAGCTGTATATACTGAGCATGACATCATGTGGTCTGGAATAGCCCTTTGGCCAGTTGGGGTCAGCTGTCCCGGCCATGTCCCCTCCCAGCTTCTTGTGCCCCTGGCAGAGCTGAGAGCTGAGAAGTCCTTGGCCAGCCTAAGCACTACCCAGCAACAACTAAACCATCAGTGTGTTATCAACATTCTTCTGGTACTAAATCCAAAACACAGCACCATACCATCTACTGGGAAGAAAAATAACTCTGTCCCAGCTGAAACCAGGACACTCATGTTTTGCTTGTGCAAGACAGTACGTCTCTCTTGCTAAATATGTCAAGCTAACAGCAATCTTTGCATCTTGCCAGGCCTGGGCCATTATGAAAGCACTGTGTAACCATCACGACAAATTGTTACCAGCTTTCCTAAACCCCGACCATAGAAGTTTATTTTTAATGATGTGTGCCTCCTCTAGAGGTTCTGGGGACACTTGCAAATCGTAGAGCCATGTCTTCAGACTAAATACATGTGCCAAACTACCAGGAGGAGGAAAGATGAGGTCTGCTGCCTCCCAAGCGCCGCGTGTTTGTGATTGATGTGATGCTGTTGCAGCAAGGCAGCTGTATTGCTTCCTCAGCCAGATAAGAGAGATGTGAGAGATTTGGCTTTGAAGTTAGAGTATTTATTTGAGAAGCCTCTTTTGAAACAGCTTTTTTTGAGCTTTAATGTGGAGTAGCGATAATAGCAACAAGCACAGTTCTCATCCCAACTACATGGGTAACAGGACAGTATGGAAGCCCCCCCCAAAAGTCTGAATTTTACGAATTGCATGAGACTGAAAGGAATGAACTGACCAACAGCTCTGACTCGTGCTGTGATTTGGGTCAAGCTCTTTTAATCCTTTTAAATTATTCCCTCTTATCTGTAAAATCATCTCCTCAGGGTTGAATAATATTGGCAATGTTCTTAGGAAGTAGCACTCATCTCCCAAGGTTTATATGGCTGCTTTCTATTTTAGTTTATATCTGTGAAGTACGTGTATATTATAATGATACATAATAATTGTAAGAACTATTGTCGTTATTTTGGGGAGGTCGTTAGGATTTTTGCATGTACTAATGGTCACTAACACTATGCCTGTTTGGGTGCCATGGCTGTGGGATGGTTCTTACAGAGGCAAAGCAAAATTAGATTCCAGCGGAGAGTTTTCAGAAGTCTTTAGAGGGGAACAGCTTCCTTAGAAGGGGGAAAAAAGGTTTTTTACATGGTTTAGAAAATCTCTGTGAGTTAAAATGATGTTTTGGAGCAGCACAGCATCCCTGAGCTATTTCCTTCCCAAGGTACAGCTTTCACAGAATCCCAGAATCCCAGAATGGCAAGGGTTGGAAGGGACCTTGGGAGATCATCCAGTCCAACCCTCCTGCTAAAGCAGGTCCACCCAGAGCAGGTTGCACAGCAGCTTTACCAGCCTTCTCAGAAACTCAGTTATCAAAACCAAAAAGTAGAGGAATACAACCAGTTGTAAATAATTACCAACCTAAACATTGTTTCAGCCTCACGGACCATGCACAACGTAAGATGAGAACAGGGCATTGCCCCAAGAGCAGGTTACATCTGGGTATCTCATGTGGAGCCCTTTCATGAGCTGAAAATGGATTTGATGGCATTTGTCTTTTTTATTCCCTTGGCACTGCAAAAGTAGATGTAATAGTAAAAATGCAGCAGGAACGGTCGTGAAACAAGAGCAGAGAATTGAAAACAACTTTAACGAGAGCAGAAGGGGGTTTGTAGATCAAGAACTCGAATGCGTTGGCTGAGCAGGGATGACAGGAGCACAGCAGAGAGAGGCTGCACTGGGAAAGAAATTGCAAATTGTGACACATGTAGAAGTCCTCCAAAACTTAACTTTCAAAACAGGGTTAAAAAAATAAATTTTAGGGTGATTTTTGGCTTCCACAACAGGAAAAGTATCTGAAGATTGAAACTATGAGTTGCAGTAGAAAGCAAAATTCTACTTATTCACGGTCTGAGGAGTTCGTTGAAGATGTTATTTGAAGTTCCTTTTGAGGGATCTGGAAATAAGTATATTCCATGTTGTATTTCGTATTGTTTGCCTTTCCTTTCTTTTCTTTTATGAGAATTAAACTGAGTGAGGTCCCAAACTCAGCCCGCATAGGCGTCTGACCTTACTGAGAGCTGAAAATACTTTATTGTAATATTAACACGCAAGCTTTGGAGCAGGACCATGGAGGTTGTTAACCTTACAAATTTGTTTTGGATTCTTAGTGCAATAATGTATTTTTCTGGATCGTGGCTTCATTTGTAGCCATGAAAATGTGTTCTATAATATCAATATATTTTCTTAAAGTTCATTTGGGGTTGAAAAGTCAGAGTGGCTTGGAATTTTCTCGTCCAGTTCCTATAATTTGTTTCTCATGATGGATGGAAATCATTTTGAACTGGAATTATTCTTGGTCAAAATGTACATGGTCAAAATGTCTGCCTGTTCCCGACATTATAGACGGGTAATTTTGTGAAAGAGAAGAAAAATTGCTGCCTCTTTGAACCAAGTCATCCAAATAGCTCCCTAAACTAATTTTATTGATTTTACATTAAAAGAAAAAAAAAAGGCTATTTCTGCATTGACAGTGCTGGAGCCTGAAATTTTTGCCCTCATCACCTCATGGGTACAATGAAAATACAGTGTGTAGTGTGAACGAGCGTTGCACCTTTCTCCCAGCGCCGTCTTACTTTTTCCTGCCTTGTGTCATTAGTGGAGGGGTTCATGGTTCAACCATCCTACTCCTTTCTACCCTGAAGATCTTTCTGAAGCTTCTGCGGCAGGAGCTGGCACTGTGATTTGAACACGACTCAAGAATTTATCAGTTCCCTCTGCACAGGCTGATAATAGCTGCTTTGCGATAACTATCAGCACATGTTTGAACTGAATTAGCTTATAGATAAGAGGTTTTCTGGCATCCTGTACCATCATGTCCTCACAGGTGAATCATTCATTTCTGTAAAGATAATGCTTTAAAAAAAAAATTGTAGCTGCCCTTTGTAAATATTACATTTGAGTAGGAGGATGGTCTTGTTTGCCATTCTTCCATCCTTAAATGTAAAATATTTTAAATCCCTTTGCTTTTAAGAGTGACTGAATAACCATGAAACTAATTTGTCTCAAAATTATTCTGCATTCAACTTCATGCTGTAATTGTATAAATCAATACTAAATTAAGCTACAAGCAGCTCGACAGCTTCTTATAGCCTGTTCTTGTACGGTTCATGTCAAGGTGATAAATCTTTCCAGCTAGGTGGTCACTACTAATACCGGCCTTAAAAATGTGTTGCCCTGTCTCCACCCCAAAAAAAAAGCGCAAGTTGCTTTGATTTTTCCACTCTGTAACAGCAGAGTGGGATTTTTCCTTTAATGCATCAGTGTTTCTGTTGTTTCTTGTAGAAGTAGTTTGTAGGTGATGGGCGTGATAGTTTTCTGGCCAAGCTCCGGTGGCTGAAAATCCAGCAGAAAAACACTTTCAAAAGTCAGAGCGTGCAGCTGTTTGCAGGATAATGACTTGCTGGAGCTAAATACCCCATTGCCCACACCACTTATCCCATGCATGGAGTCACTCGCTTGTGACTTTCCAAGGAGACATCACTGGTAGCTTTGGCATGTCGTCTTCCCATCAAATTACTGGTTATTAAGAAGAAGAATGGTCACAGTGAGTGGCGTTCAAATGACTCGCCAGCAGTGATGGGTGCATGCTTTGATAGCGAGTGGATGTTATTATTATTATTAGCATAAACAAATCAGTTGTTTTTCCAGGCTGGTTTCCAACGATCAAAATCCATTAAAGAGCAGGCATGGCTGATCAGTTGGGTTTTTCCCATTCAAGGACAAGTGTGACTTTTGAGGCAGCACCTGTGGTTCTGGTCCTCATATTCCAATTTTTTTTTTGCAGTGACATGGTGTCTAAAAGAGATTGAAGTGCTTTGCAGATGTTTTCATCTCTCATGTGGTGTATCTGTTTCCATTACGCAGCCCAAATGTCAAGAGGTTAAGACCCACCAACTGAGTCAGGGGCTGAAATTCCAGCTGAATCCTCTTTTGCAGTTTGAAATGAAAGACAAAACTATCTGACTCTCCCTATTGCTTCAATATTTCTTTAGATAATTTTTCCTCTAGGGGGAACATTTAGTGTGGTTACTGCCTTTTGTGAAAGCTTTTACAAGGCTCCCGTGCAAGTCATCTGCAGCGTGTAAGTTCTCCACTGAGGCTGATCGTGGAGATGTAAGTTATATAAAAGCAATTGCTAGCTTTAGGCAAACTGTTATGGCAGTGCTTCAATTTATTTTAAAAATCAAGTTTAACATGCACATTCAGTAAAGCCTAGGTAAGAGACAGCTTTAAGTTGCATGTGGACATATTGAAGCAGTACGCCTCGCAGGCAGAATTATTTTCTTTTTCCCTGGATCAGGAAAAGCAAAGTCAGGTTTCACAAACCATCCCACAGATGTGACTCACACTTGACCTGAAGGCAACAGTCACACATTTCAGGTCTCTGTAGCATATTAATCCCCACAGTCACTGGGTGTCTCTTCCATACGTAGGTGCAGTCTTGTGTTGGAGTCAGCCAGAATCCGTATAACCCTCGTTTGTTCAGTGCTGAATCCAGGTTAATATTCCTCATCTCTCATGACCTGAGTCTCAACACCAAGCTAGTCCTGGCCACGTGTTTTCTGTTTGGAATATCTGAAAAACTTTCTCCTATTTACACAAACTTTTTGAGAGCTGGTAAAACCATAGCTGAAACATCCTCTATTAGAAATTAGCACCACAGAGAAAAGTAAACGCCTAAGTCTTGATTGAAAGCAATGAGAGTTGGGTGCAAAATGTCTTTGATCATGGTCCTACCTGAGACCACCAACTTGTTTTGTTCATCTCAACAAGTATGTGTCGTATGGCAGCAATTTTTGGCCCATACCAACCTAGACTGGATTTGAACTTCATAAATGGTGGATTAGCATTATTTCCAGATCTCTAATAACCATTTTTTTTAGTATTTACATACCCAGCATCATAGGATTGTAATGATGTTAGTTAGAAGGCACCTCTAGAAGTCGGTCTCATCTGCCTGAACCTCTGGCCCAGAACCAAGAGTCTGGCAAACACCAGATCAGGTTGGTCGTGGCTTTGTCTCAGTGAGCCTTGAAAACTTCCAGAGATGGAGATCCTCCATGCAGTGGTTCTGCATTACTCTCCTGCTGGAAAGCTTTTTCCTAGCTCGATTTTTTGGCTTCTGTCCCTTGTTATGTCACTTGTATGATATATTGAATGAACCAGGAGTCTTCATTTAAATCATGTATTATTTTTATTTCTGGAAATGTGAAGCCTACACAAAGTGCGGCTCTTGCATCTGTGTAAGGCACATTCGGTGTGAAGCAGAATAACTAATCCAGTGACCAAATTATGGGCTTAACACTTCTACCAGTGGTTGTATCTTGTTAGGGCTGATCTCTGGTTTAAATTATTATGGCGTTATTAAAATCCACTTCCCTAGGGTCAGTCTAGCCACAGTGGTTGTGACAGTACTAGAGATGAAAGCAGGTATGGAAGGTTTGTATCAATGAGTCTAATCAAAAGATGTTATGGACAAAACAGACCAGTTAATAAAAAGGGATCACCCAGTCTTATATTTCCTGGCAATTACATTGTGCTTTTGATTAGTAAATCTTAAATGTTGTTTCAAGAATTTAATTTAATTGGCAAAACTTACTGTTCAAAGACTTGCCTTTTTAACAGTCTATGTCTTTGTAGTGCCTCAGCCAATGTCGTTCCTAGGGTCCAAGAGCTAATACTTCAGGGTGAATTCAGGTCATTTGCTTGCTCAAGGTTGTGTCTGCTGGGTTATTTTAGAAGATGGCCTGAGCCGAGAGACCTCTATTTCCAACCTTAAGCTCTGGATTTGAGCAAAAGTGATCACCATTGCTCTGAACGTCCTTGGGAACCAGCAGCTTCAGGTTGGAAAAGCATCAGCTCCTGAGCTACTGGTGCTGAGAAACCTGGCTGGAATGGGGTCAAACCTTGTGGGGGTTTTTTGGGGGGGAGGGAGGGTGCAGACTGGCCGCTGTCTCTTTTGATGTTTCTGCAGCAAGATTTTTTGGTGGACAAGCCAGAGAGAAGTAACGGTTTCTGAAGCATCTGCTGACATGGACTGAACTGCATTAGTGATCTGTCAATCCCATCTTCTAGGAGCTGCCTTTTTTGAGACCTCTTTGACTTAACTGGCTATCAAAGGCACCCTCAGTTTTTAGCCTGCATGGGAATAGCAGCAGGCAGTCAAGGGAACGGCGGATATCTGCATGGCCAACGCGAATCCCCTGGGATCAGCTGCTTTAAGGGAGCAGAAGGGGCATTAAACCCCCAAGGTCACCCCAGGAGCTGGAATGAGTGTGAGGAGAGGTGGGCTTTGCCTCTGTGCATTTTCTGTCTGTCTGGGTTTTCTGGTCATTAGTCTGACAAGTGGGACTCAAGGCAAAGTGAAAAGAGAAACATACTCCAATTTTCGCAAGCTGGAGATGGCCTGGCAAAAAGAAAAAAAAAAAAAAAAAGAAAGAAAAAATAGCTGTCACTGTCTTCTTGGCCTCGAAGATTGACATCTCACTAGCAGGTCCTGTCTGTATCATTGCAATTCCCTGTACAGCTCCAGGATTAATCTTGTCTCCGTAGATGCAGTATCTATGGAGCTGCTAGGGCTTTTATCCCTTTTCTTTCGCTCCTGAATTAATGTGGGGTTTTAGGGTGATGGGAGAAACTACATGCATAGTCAGCTTCAGTCTTTCCCATTCTTTTTGATAGGATTTTATTTTCAAATCCTGCAATCATCATGCATGCAACGATTTCTGGCGTTGGCCAGAAGTCAACGGCAATGTGCAACAATTCACGTGGGGAGGCTGGGGGAGATGCACCAGCATGGTGCTGGGAATGGCTCCGGGATGCTGAGCCCATCGGTGGTGAGATGCAGAGGAGCATCCATACCTTGCAGGATTAACCGTTTGAAGGGACCTTTGCTGTCGTGGCATTTACAGTGTTCACCCTCACCCTGGGCTGTTTTCCAGTGGCAGTTCATCGGGTAATTGCTAGGCTGGTAAAACCAATAAAAATTCCCTGTAAGTTATTTTATTTTTAATTTTTTTCTTCTTACAGTATTTCTTTTTTTTTTTTTCCCAGAAGTTGGGACTAAACCGCATGTATCTGCCCCAGCCTTGGTCACAGGCCTTGATTGATTATTTTAATTACCGAAACAGCCCAGACAGGCTCCTTCAGCAATGGTATTGCACTCATAAATCCTCATTTTGCCTCACATGGCTGAGCCCACGTGGCTGGTGTCAGAAACAGCTCCTCTTATCTTTCTGTCCAGAGGAGAAGCCATTTAGCTTGGCCACCCTCCTGGTCATTTAAAACTTATGCTGCCCGTCTCTCATTTGCAAGCTCGTTAAGTGTACAGCATCCGTGGCAGGAGAGCACACCCCTGGGATGCGGAGGCAGAGCTGCCCTTCTCCTTAACCCAGGGGTGCTTCCGAAAAGTAAGCGTGAAGTCTCAAGTACAGCGACCACGGAAGCGATGCTTCACCCGCCTTTCCTCTTTCCCTCCAGCTGCCTTTTTTTCCTCGGTGTTTCTTCAATTTTAAACCAGTGTTTTGACTTCGCTAGGGTTGTTTCTGTGATGGATGACCAGACCTGCAGTGTCCAGGAGGTTCCTAGCATCCTCTTGTGAGTACCTACAGAGGCAAAATCTGATGAAACTGCATTTAAAGGAGATTCGTATCGCTCCATCACCAACAGCCCTCCAGGAGTTTCTTTCCTAAGTGTCTGTTCACTAGGGAAGTTTAATTACTTGCTTCTTCAAAACACAGCAGTGGTAGATTTTGGGGTTTTGGTTGGGTTTCTTTTGACTCTTGGTGCTACCCATTAGCTGAAGGTTGTGTCTCTCTATCACAACAGCGCAGAGTTTTTTTTCCTTTCCCTCTGGTTTGCTTGGTGAATCCCAAATCCAGTCTGTAATGCAATCTCATGCCACGCACTTTATAGACGGCTTCAAGAGAAGAAACTTGCCTGTGTTCTTGCCAAGCTCACTGAAAGTCACATTCACTTTTTTTTCTTCCCTTGCATTTGAAGCGTGGACCCGTTTCATTTAGGAAGAATAACTCCTAATTTCTACTTTCTGAAATGTTGTCCTAATCAGAATTGCTGTATGAGAAGAGCCATCACATTTTAAATAATTGATGGCTACTTTATTGAGTTGTCAGCACTAATTCATCGTCCTTTTGAAGTGCTCGGATGTTCAAAGGAGTAATCCTTTTACAACGTGCTCATTTTTTTGAAGAAAAGTTCATTTTTATAATTACCTTTTTTTTTTTTTTTTTTCTTTCTCCCCCACTGCAGAGTGTAATTGTAGCTGTGCGGCGAGGGGGAGGGATGGAGAACCTTCCAGCTCACACAGGCTCTCAAATGCCTTTATTACTACTTCTGCTGCTAATTTCTCTGCCTCCCTCCTTCTGCCGAGGTTTAATTATACCTGGTTTAAGAGTGCATTTTGAAATATGACACCTAGTTCTCATCGAGAACAAAAGCGAGATTAATCTATTGTTAAAAGGAAAGGCAATGAAGCTCTATATTATGTTATTTTATTTTTTTTTCATCAGGGGCTGCCCCTCCCTGACAAGCAGCGTTCAGTGGGAGGGTTGCAGGGAAGTAGCTGTGATTTGGAAGGAAGGGGCTTGTCAATAAAATCAAAAATAAATGAAAAAGAGATGCAGAGGTGCTGCAATCAGAGTATTCCTTCGTGCAGGGTGGGTTTCCCCTCCTCCCCTCCACTGGCAGAGAGAAAGGTGCTTGCTAGAGTGTATAAACTTTGCTAGCAGTTTAAAGGTTAATAGCGCTCGAAAAGAAACCCGGAAGAATTGAGAGAAGGCAGTAAATTAAAAGTTTCCCCTCTTCCTAATGTGTTAATAGACCCCCTTTGCATTGCAAAAAAATAAAAAAAAGTTTCCCTCATGCCCACAAAGCTGTCAGAATGGTCATTTTTTTGCAAATGATCTGCTTTTGTGCTGTGATTTTTCCTTCCGTGAACTTTCCCGTACAGAGGTTAAAAACTTTTGTCGTGGTTTAACCCTAGCCGGTAACCAAGTCCCACGCAGCCACTCGCTCACTCCTCCCACAATGGGACAGGGAAGAGAATCAGAAGGGTAAAAGTGAGAAAACTCATGGGTTGAGATAAAGACAGTTCAATAGGGAAAGCAAAAGCCACACATGCAAGCAAAGCAAAGCAAGGAATTCATTCCCCACTTCCCATGGGCAGGCGGGTGCTCAGCCATCCCCAGGACAGCAGGGCTCCATCACGTGTAACGGTGACCTGGGAAGACAAACGCCATCGCTCCCAACGTCCCCGCCTTCCTTCTTCTTCCCCCAGCTGTATATACTGAGCATGATGTCATATGGTCTGGAATAGCCCTTTGGCCAGTTGGGGTCAGCTGTCCCGGCCATGTCCCCTCCCAGCTTCTTGTGCCCCTGGCAGAGCTGAGAGCTGAGAAGTCCTTGGCCAGCCTAAGCACTACCCAGCAAGAACTAAACCATCAGTGTGTTATCAACATTCTTCTGGTACTAAATCCAAAATACAACACCATACCAGCTGCTAGGAAGAAAATTAACTCTGTCCCAGCAGAAACCAGGACAGCTTTGCCCTGGCATCACCCCATGCAGCAGCACCGTAAAACTGTTGGGTGGTACCAGGTTCTTCAGCCTCACTTCTGGTCATTATGGGCCTGAGCCAGGACTTGCTGGGGAATTTAAACCATCAGGATGGGCTCTTTAATTAAAATATTCGGGGACCTTGTGTCTCTGTAAAGTAAACTGCTACTGGAGTGAAAATAGAGTAAAATAATACAACTTTACCGAAGGACCCTGCCCTGGGGCTGTGTTCTATTTTAATTAATTAGGTGCTGATTATAGCTGCTGGAAAAGGTAAAGTGAAGAGAGAATTGAAAAGCATTGAATTTGTGAAGATGGTATCCTAGATTCCCATCTCGGCTGACCTTGAAGTCAATGGAGTTACACCGGATTTCTTCCAGTGCCAGTGAGATGAGATCTATCCCATTAGCAATAAATAATGTCTGTAGTCAGTCATTTCAAACATTAAAGGACAGAAAAAGATACGGTCACTCAGCTGCATCCGACTCCTGTTCGCATGAATAGCATCAGCCTCAATAACCTCTTGAGTTGCATACAATTAAAAGAAAAACAGGCTTGAAAATGAAGGAAACCAAACATTCAAAGCCTCCAAGAGAGCTCCAAGGCACTTCTGGCAAAAGGCACTGAGACTTCTCTGCTTAACTGTATTTTTTCTCATTTAAGGGTGGTGTCAGAAACTGTGTTAAGGGCAGGTTGGTGAGAGGTTGAACACCCCTCTTTGGTATTAACATGGCATTTCATATTTAATTCCTGCTCTGTTGTTTTTCATGGCACTTTATTGGCCACAAAATGAAAAATATTATCAGTTACCGTTCTCCTCGTTAGACACTTCAAATTAGTAAGGCTGTCCCAGTATAAACTGCAAACACGTACATGGGCTGGTGTGTTAGGGCGCTCATCCTGGGGCTAGTCAAGCCATTGATCTGAAATTAAAACTCTGTGTGGTTTGAGTCTTCCTAGAGTTACTTGAAGAACCATTTCTCATCCTCTAAATAGAAAAATTTTGGCTTTGCTGTTTGCATTGCCTCTGATACAATAAAATGTGGTCTGGAAACCACGAGGGAATGGTGTTGGGTCCTAGTGGGTGATGTCGGAAGATGGTGCTGTGGTGTAATAGCTGCACATGCAGACTTGTAGGGTTTGGAAGAAATGTTTGGAGAAATCCATTCCCAGGTTGTCACAGGTGTTGTCATTGTAGAGGCCCTCTCAAAACACAGCTGCATCTGAAAGGTGGCTCTTCTGCTCTTGCTTCCTTCTCCATTTAAAGCCCTTTTTCTCATTCTCATGCTGTTGGTAACAGCCAACATTGACCATTTATTCTGCGCCTTAGTCTTGCACTCCTGCTGGGTTAAAAGCAACATTTTGACATTCAGATTCATTCCTTTTAATATTGCTTGGTATTTGGGGATTTGGATTTGATTCCTCGTTCTTCCTGATGAATTTGTGTCCGAGATGTGCTTGTTTTCTGGTTCGTAAAGCCAATCGCAACCTGCAAGAGCGTGCATAGGAGCAGCCAGAACGTCATCCAGATTTCATCTCTAGTGCTCAGTCTGAACTCTACAAGAGTTGCAAAGCAAATAGTAGTAGTAATAACAATAATAATGATTCTTACATTGGTAGGGCTTGGGGACTAGCGACATGCTTTAGAAAGACAGGTGAATTTTTTTGCTTTTGCACGTAGGAGAGTTTATACCACAACAGAGATGTGGGTGTTGGATGAGCTCCTCAAAGAGTTAATGAAAGGACTATCAAAGAGTGACCAACAGCCCATGGCTCCCTAATTATCATTGCCTCTTCAAATCAGTGGACCACGCTACATTTAAAAAATGTCCCTGCCCAGAGCTACATCAAATGCTTCTGGCCATGTTGATGCTTTTTAGCCCCTCCTGTGAACCATCTGCCAATAACCACTGGAAGGGACAAGGGACGGGACTTACAGCAATCGCCATGCCACAAAGCAGAGACTCTACTCTGAACTATCCAAAAAAAAAAAAAAAAAAAAAAAACAAACAAAAAAAAAACACACCACAAAAAAGAGAGGAAAAGAGAGAAGAGGTTAAGATTAAACAGCTGATGCTCTGAAAATAAGAACCTGCTGTTAGATCAGGGAGGAATATCCATGACAAATGGACTCAGGCAAGCAAGACCTACCCGCTGTTGAGTGTAAACCAGCAAATAGCTGGAGGGTATCAAGGCTTACTTGGTTTTTAAGGTTCTTAAAAATAATTTGGCAACACTTGCATGGTTTGTCAAGCCAACAAAATCTCGTTTAATCGAAATGAATTGCCTGTGTGTATATAAATGCATACTGAAGTTTCTGTATCACGGCTTCAAACCGGTAACATGTGCATCTCTTAATTGCATTCGGCGTTGCATTTCACAGCTGGGCTGAAGATCAGCAGGAAAGCTGTTTTTCACTAAGTCAGGTTTCAAGTGAGGAGGAACAATTCCTGCTAATTTTTACATTAGTAATTCACCAGGAGCATAGCACTGGAGATACAAATTGCTGGTTGAAGTTTTGAGAAGGAGAGCAAGACTTTCAAATCCAAATGTTGAGTTGACAGTGAGCTAATGCAAAGAGTTTAACCCAGGAGTTAATACGCTCAGACAGGTACGTTTGGGTCTCTGGAAAGATGTGAGCTTCACAAATAAACTCTTTTTTTGATATAATGGAAATAAGATCTCTTGAACATTAAACAATCAAGCCTTGAAGAGAAGACGACATTCAACAGCGCCTTCATTTTTGCTGGACATTGGTCTTAGCCTGACATGTTTTTATAACCTTTAAAAAAAAATAAAATGCCCTAATGGAGCTGAGAAAGCAAAATCCCTTGGTAATCTGCAGCTAAGTTAGCGCTCCAACTCCTTTATACATGAATAGGAACAGAAGAGTTTGGGGCAGGGCTCAGACAGTGATGCCAGATCTGCAGCAGCCTTCCAAAAATGATCAAAAATACGTATATCTATATATTTTATCTTATTTATTTATTTATTTATGGTAGCTTGAGCTTGAGCCCGAAGGCACTGAGCTGTGAACAGTGGAGGAAGGAAGAGGGGAGATGTGTGCTGATGGTATTGGCAGGTTGTCATTGGAGTAGACGTAAGGATTTGAACCCCCTTGAGATCTTCTTCTCCAAATATTCAGTGGTGGGCAGGTTTGAGCCACCCTCACTTCTGTGCAATCTGTTTCCCCAAACTCCTCTTTCAGTGTTTTTACGTGGGTATCAGCTTGGCTTTTTTCTTTTAAAGCGCATTTCCACCCTGTATCATTTGGCACTGCTCCATATTTAGGTAATGAGAGAGGTTGTTTTCCCTCTGATGAGGAAAATTATTTTAAATGTTTTTCTTCTAATAGGTTAGCAAGTGTTGAAATTGATGTAATGAAATAATGACAGGGGAGCATCTTCCCGTGAGCTTACTGTGGTGGTGAAAAACATGCTTCTTGACAGGCTTTGGGTTTTTCTTCTAGGTTTATTCCATTGCACTTGCTCTTTTGCTTTGCCTTTAATAATCAAACAGCTCTTGAAGGCGTAGGGTGGCTTCAAGGAAATACTCTCTTAAGTCCAGTCTACCTCCACTAACCAGTACCATCCACACCAACCTCAGCTTCCACTACCAGATCTGTAGTTGACCTCTTGCTTTTGCAGGAGATGGTACACGTCATTGCCTCTTCCCCTTTTCCTTCCCTAAACCCCCAGTGCCTGGCTATAACTTGTAGCCATGACACAATTTAACATTATTTATAGATTATTCCTTACTTGCCTTCTTTAGTTGCCTCATTTCTTGCAGGTATGGTGGTAGCACACGGCTTCAGGAGAGAGTTGAATGAAGGTGGGGATGACGTGGCTGACCAGTGGGGGATTCTCCATGCATAAGAAATCATAAAAATCCTGAAATAATTATACCGGAGGTAGATAAATGACATATTTGAGATTAGTGTTGATGCCAGAGGAGGACACGACACAAAAGCAGGCAGTGGTGTAGTGGCTGGGATGGAGTAGAGCATGTCTGGCCGAGGAAGCTGTTCAGTTCCCATCCCCACCATTGATGTATTTTGCTCATTCAACTTTTTTAAGAGGCTGCTAAAACTCAGCTCTAGGACCAGGTTGTGAGATAACCCTTTCTCTTTTTGCACTGGACTCGGGAGGAATGGAAGGGAACTCAGGAAACAGCCAGTCGGAAAGTTCATGGCAGAACAGGCAAGGAGCTGGTATTTATAGAGCAGCTTGACAGCGGAGTTTGTTGTACAAGCTCAGGTCAAAATCAGCTTGTCTTGGGTTTTTTTGCATCTAATTCAAGGTAATGACTTTGGGTTGCATGCATTCCTGGGTAAAAAGAGCTGATTTTACTTTGGTTGATATTCTGATGGTGGCTTCATGGAGCAGGTCAGTGTCAACAAGGTCCAACTCAAGAAAAAAAATTGTGGCAGAAGCTTGCATAGAATCATAGAATCATAGAATGTTTTGGGCTGGAAGGGATCCCTAGAGGTCATCTAGTCCAACCCCCCTGCAGGAGCAGGGACACCTTTAACCAGATCAGGTTACTCACAGCCCCATCCAACCTGGTGTTGAATGTTTCCAGGGATGGGGCCTCCACCACCTCTCGGGGCAACCCATTCCAGTGTTTCACTACCCTCCCAGTGTTTCACTATCCTTGCGGATCTATCCTTAAATTTTTGCTTTTGGGGATTGACATCCAGAGGTGATGGGGAGGAACAGAGGCAAATTTCCAGAGGCAGGAGTGGAGAAGGGCAGTATTTGGGCACTGACAGCCTTTTGTGGGCAGACTTTCAATGAGAACATCCTCTCCAGAGCATGCTGTTAGCTATCCAGGGCCTCTTCCCCGGCCTCATCTCCCACCTTGCTGAACACGTCAGATAACGGTAAGTCTACAACAGCCTGCTGGACCCATAGCCTCGCAATAATTAAACTTAAAGGTAATTTGTTACGAGAGTTAGTTCATGCCCCCAAATTATTTTTTCATTTAATTGCATAATAAAGCAGGAGCGGTCCATTTTTAAGCACCTTTATCATGGTAAAAATAGTACTCAAGTAGCAATTTAAAGTATTTTTCACTTTTGTGATCTGTTCTTTTCATCACTGTCCATATCTGCTCTCTCTTCACTGTCCCATGACTTTATGATCGCATGAAGCCTCCAGCATCCTTCCTCATTTATTTTTGTGTACCACGCTCTTAGGAAAGGAAAATGAAATTAGAAGGAGCAGAGAAAACTTGAATACTGTAATTGCTTTTTCAATCAATTTTAGAGTCCTGCTGCAGGAACGAAACGCAAGAGCATTTAAAAATATGTTTATGTTTCCAACTTATTGCAGGAAAATGCTCAAATCTCTTTTCTACTGTCTTCTAATGTAGATATCTTTGGCACAGCAAATTATTAAACGGATGGTGGGAATATTTAGGTAAGGCCAGTGGAACCTGGTCAATAAGAGCATGGTTTCGGCTGACCCTTTGGGGGCCTTTTGTGTACTTTGCTGTAAATGGATTAGCACCATTTTTCTTGGGTGACTTTTATAAATTGGTTCTAGGTGAGATATGCAGGGTCACAACACAGGGTGAAACACTCGCTTGCTTGATTCAGAGTTTACTCCACCATCGCTCACTGAATTTTCCTTAGCTAAGGAGGTCTGCGAAGGCAAACATCAGGATTTGTCCCATTTCCAGCATTCACAAGCAGCTTTGCCTATCACCAGCATCGGGAAATGGGAAGGGACGTGTGTGTCGGTGGCGGCCATAGGGCTACACAGTTCTTGGAACAGATTGGGGAGGCTTAAAGGTTGTGGTTTCAGTTTAGGGGAGAGATGAGAAGGGACCATATATTTGTGTAAGTGCCTGATTGCAGCCCTGTTCGTGGTGTTGCCATTTGAGTCTTCCCAATTCCAGGGATAGAATCATAGAATCATAGAACCATTTAGGTTGGAAAAGACCTTCAAGATCATCAAGTCCAACCGTTAACCTAACCCTGCCATGCCACCACTAAACCATGGCGCTAAGCAAATGTCCCTAAGGATGGCTCAAAAAACTTTCTGTTGAAGGTTTCCCCCAAAAAGACAGATTTTAAGCAAAAGAAATAAATCTTCTAGTGCCATGAGTGACATCTACTCTTAGGGGGTTATTAAATTACAGTTTTAAAAAAACCATTGGTAGAGTGTGGTGGGGATGCTTGGGGCTGGGTGCTGGTACCCTGGGCAGGCAGGGATAGGGAAGACGCAGCACTTCAGCTCTAAACTGATATATATTGGGACAGCTTAAGGCTCAAATGATTGAAGATCTGTAGCTCAAGACTAAGGTGTGTTGGCAAACGAAGGTAGATGAGTCTGGTGGTGCATGCCAAGCAAAGGTTTGCCCAAAGCACATCTATAAGTAATATTTTCATGAGCACTTGCATTCATTTAACGCAGGGATAATTGAGATTTCTGCGTGTCCTATACATCCTTCACATTTAAGTCAAACATGTCACCAAAAGAAGATTGAATACATTACAGTTAATGGGGCTACATTTTTGGTAACCACAGACTGACAGAGGTGGGTTTTCAGAATTGTGGCGTTCAGAGTGATTATTATTTAATGTGTTTATTAACATGTCGATAAAATTTAGGTGCAGCTGTCAGAAAACACTTATTTTATGAAACTGTTGATGTTGGGTTTGTGTCAGAGAGAATGACGTTTTGTTTTCAGTTCTTCTGATTTTATTAGAAACAAACTATTTTTAAAAAGCTGTGGGTTCTGTTTGCATTTCCCCAGAGCGTTCGTGGCTCTGCTGCATGGTTCAAATTATGCAGCAGAAGGAGCCATCGGGAGTTCTCACTGGGGGTAGGGTAACCACTTATCTCCAAGGGGGACCCAGGATCACCCTCGGAGTCTTCAGATCTGAAGGAAGTGTATTCAGGAGGACTTTGAGGGACATAAAAACATGTTCTTGGAGCAGATTAGGTATCACTGAGAAGCTGGCCAAGAGCTTGGCCAATGCGGGACTGTACCCTACTAATGAAATCACCCACCTGCCTGCCTGGGCCCATGTCTCCAATGGCATGGGGTGATGAGAAAAGTTAAAAAAAAGTCTGGCAAGCTGTAATTCTATCATATTGATGCTTATGGGCTTTTTTCTCCTTTCCTTCTTCGTCTTCTAGAAAGCCTACTTGACCAGGGGTGTTTCCCACAGCTGTGGTGTCTACCCAATATAATCTTAACGCAGCAGAGCTTCCTTGTGGTCATTCTCACATTTTTATCGTACTGATGTTATTCAGAAAAAATGTGCCTTATATTCTCTTACATTACCTCCTGTGAATTTTAAAATTCAGTATCACTTATGACAGTGCAGATTGGGCCGGTATTTTCTGAAAGCTCTAATAAATGTGCGGCAGCAAATTAAAATTACCTGGCTGAATGACTTACTGCCTCTAGCCATCTGCCCTGTTCCTTCAATGGTCGTTGCTGGAAAGGTAAGGATATCTGATCCACTTATGAATCGCTTGCTGAAAACCTCTGGTTTCCACGATATTTTCAAGCAGACATGCCCTGATCTCAGTTTACCTTATATATGATGCGGAATGCTGTGAAGGCTTGGGAGAAGATTCACAGGTGGGTGAGATACCCCTAGATCATGCTATCAAGTGGGGTGGAGGAAATGGCTTGGCCATCTAATTTTAATCCACCACCTCATCCCTCTGAGCCCCTGAAGACTTTCGACACCTGCGCTCCTACATGCCATTGGTGGGAGCAGGACACTTGTCTCCTCGGAAAATCAGAGCTGTCATATATCCCACGTTGAAGGTTGTCAGATTTGTGTCCTCCTGCTGACTCCTCTTCAGCTTCTGAACTTTTAAGAGATGATTTTTTAATCTGGCCCCATGGCTTGGACAGCCGGCATATTTGTATGGCAAACGTGGTGCTGTAAAGATGTTGTCTATGCTTTGACTCTTTTCTAAAAGTAGAAATCTGGGGAATGGAAGAGCTACCATAAGAAGACCTACCCAATCTTCCCTTCCATCTTGGGCGTGGTCAGCAAGAAGTGCTGTTGGAGCCTGTTGTAAAAAATAAATAAATAAAATAGACTGCGGGAAATCTTCCCTATTCATTAGGCTTCATCAGGGTCTCAGATAGCTCAGCTCAATCCCTAAATGCTGCGTGCAATATCCTTTCCAAATCACATTAAGTCTGACAGCTCTGGATTGCCTTGATAGATGCGTAAACGGTCAGCCCCGTTGTGAATGCTGCCGAAACCCGTGCCTCCCTGATACCTCCCGTCGCCGAATCTAATTACAAACTCCCATGTAAGTGAATTCTGAGCTCTCATTACGCGGCAAATAAAAAACTATTTGCTTGTTTCAGTTTTGAATTGCCAGTAATTAATTTAGAGTCCAGCGAGGTGTGAAAATAGGTCTGATATTTTCCCTCTAGGCTGGATTTAGAAGCACAGTGCTTAAGGACCTCTTAGGTCATGAAGTCCCGGTCCCTGCCATCAGATGCACAGCATCATATAATCTGCTTTTCATAAACATATTAAGTCTGTCTTCAAAGCAGCCAGGCTTTCATTCCCCATAGCTCCTGTTGAAGGGTATGTAGTTATATTCCTTTAGTGCTTTACTATTCCTCTAATTCCAAGCAATAATAATACTCGAGGCTGTTTATCAGTGCCTGCTCATGCAGGCTGCTGAGTTTGGTCCACCTGAACTTCACCATCTGTCCCTTGATGCTGCAGTGGTGTAGGTAACTTGGAGTCATCTGCAAATGCATCTGCTCACAGCTACTCTGCCTTTCTGCAGCTCAGTAATGAGTAAATTAAACAGCGGAAGATTTGATACAGAGGCTTAAGACAATCTTCAATTGCAAATAGGATATTTGCAACCTCCTGACAGGAGGGTGTAGTGAGGTGGGTGTTGGTCTCTGCTCCCAGGTAACAGGCGATAGGATGAGGGGAGATGGCCTCAAGTTGCACCAGGGCAGGTTTAGGTTGGACATTAGGAAAAAAATTTTCACCAAAAGGATTGTCAAGCATTGGAAGGGGCTGCCCAGGAAAGGGGTCGAGTCCCCATCCCTGGAGGGATTTAAAAGCCAGGCAGACGAGGTGCTTAGGGACAGGGTTTAGAGGTGGGATGGCAGGGTTAGGGTAATGGTTGGGCTTGATGATCTTAAAGGTCTTTTCCAACCTAAATGATTCTATGATTCTGTGATTTTCAGTGGCAATACTTTTGGCTGTCTCTTGGCCAGTTTTTGATCCAAAACTTTGCATCTTTCTCTGGGACTTAATTTTAGTAATTCTTTTCTTAAGGAGTGGACCAATGAAACCTTTTCAGATGTCTGTATTTATTTAGCAGAAAGTTGAGCTGGTTTTCAAAGGACTCAGGCTTATTATAAGCCATTTCCAACTTCTTGGTCACAAAGAGTTGTCTTTTTGGTTTGGAAGGACTTCCAGATTCGTGGTAAGAATCATAGAATCATAGACTGGTTTGGGTTGGAAGGGACCCCTAGAGGTCACCCAGCCCAACCCCCCTGCAGGGAGCAGGGACACCTTTAACCAGAGCAGGTTGCTCACAGCCTCGTCCAACCTGGCCTTGAATGTTTCCAGGGATGGGGCCTCCACCACCTCTCTGGGCAATGGAATGCTTTATTTTTGTGATAACTGAACTATTCAGGATCACCTTGAGCACTTGACCTCACCTACTTCTTTTCCTTGAGGTCTGTCAGGAAACACTCTCTGCCTTTGAATTCCTTCAAGCTGAAGGTGTGTCGGTGAGTGAGATGGCTCAAGGGCGAATGGGACACAGGAGTGAGGAAGAGGTTTCTCTGACATGGGGTGATGGATGTGCTGTGCACATTCTCCTGCCTTTGCTGCTAGGTGTTGTTGTGCAGCACTTCATAGGCTTTGCTATCTGCACTGAACCAGCTCTCTGCTCACCCTGTTCCTAGCCTGGAGACAAATAAGAGAGAGTGAGAAAGGACATTTTGATTAGACATGACACCCCCCAGTTGTGGACAACAAGATTGTATGCACAGGACAACAGAAAGTCTTTGCTGTATCACTTGTGCTACTTGATTCAATCCATGGTTGTCCATCAAGATGCTGATGGGCATCTTGACACAGGGCATAGGCGTTCTCAGGCTGTCTGAGAATTGGCAATGGAATAATTTTTTATCTATGTTTTACTGTATGGTCCATCATCAAGCATACCCTTCACTGCAGAAAGCCAACTGTGAGAACCTCTTTGCAGCGTGTGAAGGCCACACTGGTGGTTTTTAGGAGCAGAAGTCTTGCACTAGAAAAAGGCTTCATCCCTGGTGCCATCCAGCTCTAATCTTCCAGGTTTTGGCTTCTCTTGACGTGGAAGTTGCAAAATTTGCCAACATAGGTGTGGGGTTGGTTTCTTGAAAAACAGAGCTTGGCCTGACTGCTCTCACAGTTGGACATTTTTGGAAAATTTCCTCCCTTTTATCAGAGAGGGTGCTCTGTAGCAACAGATTCTGCTGAGAGAAGAAAGCTTGTGAATACAGTTTGGCCAAAAAAAAAAAAAATTAATTCTCAGGGGTATTTAGTTTGCTCTTCACCTAGTGGGAGTTAAGGAAATTCCTTTTTGGAGAGATTATATAGCCACATTCATCAGCCTGCTTCGTGCTGCTTGAGTGGAAGATGCATAAATGCAGATCGATCCTGTGTTGCAGTAATGCATCTCCCCTTCTAAGCACTTAATATTTAAAATGACTCTTCGCTCTCCAGGAATTCCCATTTTTTTTTGCCCGGTGGCAGTTCCAAAATGTCTAACTGCTTCCTACCCTTTCCAATCTCCTAATGGGATGGGTGTCCCATTTTTTCAACACTTTCACTGCTTCTGCACATCCAATGTGTGTTCCCCATCGGACCTGGCCACGGCTTTTACTGGATAAGAAGAAAAATGCTTCTCCTGCATGGGAACGAAACAAAAAACCAAGCAAGCAGTAACTGAGTAGTAGCCTGGTAGTAACTGAGCTACTTTAATTTGCTCCTTCTGTGTAGAACTGAATCAAATCTACTGAACTTAATTGCAACAACATCTTGCTGTCAAAGAAAAATTTCTCCTCTGCTCTTTTTGCATTCAGAACCCTACTCAGAGGCAGAAAGACGGCACGAGTGATCTTGAGTGCCACCTGGCTTCCAGATAAAGCTCGCATTTCATCTGGTTGACTTGTCGGCAATATCGCTCCTCTTAGCAGCACGGCATTGCCAGAGAGATCTTGCAAATATGACAACATTCAGGAGACAAATTATCTCCATTCGGAGTTAATTTCTGTTTCCCAGCAGGGCTCCGCTGTGACCCTGCTGGGTTTGGAAATGCCGCTGTTTGGTTAATAGATGAATGTTTTGTGGATGACTGTATCTGTGCTCTGCTGGTGCCAAGTTTGGCTTCCTCTGCTCCCTCTCCTTCTCATTCGCAGCCAACATTGCAAGGCCTAAATGGATTTATTCACAGGACAATAACTCGACTGTCATTAGCGCGGGGAAAATAATGTATGAGCAAGCGATAAAACAAAATGCTCATTCTCTGCCATCCATAACTGCCTGGGAGGTCTCTTAAAGACGTACTGTAGGGAGCCATCTGCTTGGAAGAGGAGATGGGACTGTCAGGAAATGATACACAAGTTCGAGATGGGAAGGGAAGATCTATAGTATCATCCAGACCATTTGCTGAGCAGGACTGCTTATTACTGCTCTGCCCGCTCTGGCTGGGAATTGAACAATGGCATCTCCGTTGTTATTAGACATCTCTCGTAATAAGCTGACCCAGTGGGTCTTTCATTTCCCAATGTGATCTTTTTTTTTTTTTTTTTTTCTTTCTTCCCCCTCCAAGAATGCGAATTTGGGGGAAAAGACAACTTCTTTTTCACTGCCCTTTTGCTGTCTTTTGCAAGCGGGATTTGGCGGTTGTGCAGGGCTCTGCGTTTCTTTGCTAGGATGGAATTCCTGAGTTATGAGCAGATGGTTGCTAAACTGCTGAGTAGTTCATTTAGTTCTTTTTGCTCCTTGCAGGGAGCTCAAAGGAGTAGAAATATTCGTCACGTAGTGTGGGAAACTGTGAAGTGCAACAGAATGCTTTTTTGCTTTGAGTTTGGTTTGGGTTCTCGGATTAATGTAGAGGGCTGTAGGCAGACCGTGATAAAATACCAGAGCAGTGTAGTTGGGGTCTTGTCAGCCTGGGTATTGTGGTTGTGAAAGGGGGAGAGGACAAAGTTGGATGAAGTAAGGGTTCCCCTGACGTGTAATTCAAGGTTTATCTATAGGAGTGTTCCTCAACACATGACATTTGGTTTTACGGTGCCGGGCAAACAGTGCAGCTGGTTCCTAACACAAATATTTATCACAGAGCTTGGCCCCCATCCAGACCTTGTTTTATGTTGAAAGGTGTTAGATGGAGCTCTGTGAGAGGTTTTCTTTTTCCATCCCTCTCTATGTGAATATGATGATGAAAGTTGCTTTGGCGGTAGCTGTGCCCCCGTCTATGAGATTCTCTGCAAACATCCAAGTGATCCCATTTCCACACTGGTTTAAGCTGGTGCAGCCAACCTTTCCTACTGGAGATGGTCGGTCTGAAAGGGAAAATGTCCTGCAGGCTTAACAGCGTTTTCCACATTCATCACTGCTTCCACAAAAGTGTGGTGCCAGAATACGGCTTTCTCGGTTTCCATCGTCACACCGTGGCTCGTGCTTGGAAGCATCCTGCTTCAGAAACAGTCCCACAGTTGGACCTGTCATCAGGTGGGGTCTGAGTCAAGAAGAGGCAAGTAGCTTTGTTCGACCAGGAGAAAACAGTGGTTTAGTAGTGTTTAAATTCTGCACCCAGCCCGCCAGTCTCACTGTAATTGCTACTTGGCTTTGCAAGAAGCAAGGCTGGTGCTGGCTGTTCTCCCACCTCCCGAGCAGAAGAATTTGTCAGACCTGAATCTCCAGGGGTTTTAAGTGGTCACTCAGTTTTGATTAATGCAATGTTAATACAAGCTGTCGGATACTTGGAGAGAGCTGCTCGCAATCTCCATGCATGAGGAATTTCAAAATAATCCTTTGGGGACATCCAGGGACAGACCTGTGATCTCCTTAGTCTTTGATGTGTAGAACATAAGGCTTAATTTATTGAATAAATCACAAGTGATACCATCACGTGCAATGTATGAATTTTCTCCTCTCTATGCTTTTTTGGCAGAGCACTTAACACTACATCTTCCCTGTTGGACTGGTGCTGGGCTCCAGTGCTATATGGGGGCACCCGGAGTCGCCCTTAAATTGGTCAACTCAAACCCTGCTCGTGCCACAAGACTAAATGCAGAAAAGTAAACAAAGGGAATAAATGAAACTATAGAGCTTTTCATTCCTCTGAGAGGAGACTGATCTAGTTAGCGGTGTCCTGATCTAGTTAGCGGTGTCCCTGCTCACTGCAGGGGGGTTGGACTAGATGACCTCTAGGGGTCCCTTCCAACCCAAAACATTCTATGATTCTATGAGACAATTGATCCTTTTGTAGCTTCCAACTTAGGAAGCTCTGTATAATACCAAGGATTTTATAAAATGAAGAGTTCACAAGACTAAGGATATTTGGATTCTATTTGCATGTGGAGATATAGATGTGTTTTAATTTTCACCTTGAGTACGTTGCCTCTCATTTCCTAGTGGCTTTGATTTTTGCTTACTTAGTTGTACCTGGGAGGGGGAGCAGGGGAAGCTGTGCTGAGAAGACCTCGGCACTACTAAGGTTATGTCTGGAGGTGGTTGGGAGGCATTTTCTTGCTGACTTGTATTGTGATTTCTCCATACCAGCAATGTATTTGTCTGAATTCCTTTGGAAGCAAAGGAAATCAGGGTTGAGGAGTCCCAACGTCTCGCTTGTCCTGAAGAGTCTAGTGGGTAGAGCATTGGCCTGAGCAATAAGACATCCAAGTTCAAGTACTTCTGATGACTGAATGGTCTAGGAGAAAAATTTCTCTCCTTTGTTTCCTAACCACTGAGACAGGCAGAGATCAGTTTTGTCTATAAATAGCATTTCAGCACAGGTCTGTCCTAATGCGAATGTGCAAAAGGTCTTGATTTTGCCCATTCTTTTGGGGGTAACCTAAGTTAGAACCATCAGAAGTTGTTGTGAAACCAAATTGTCATCCTTTGGCCATCTCTGGCCTCTTGCGTGCATTGGAGTGTAAATTCCCCTTATAAATTTTTTTTTTTTTTTTCCCTTTAAAGTGAAGATCAACCTTAGCTTGCAGAATCCAAGAGCTCCAACTTGAGGACAGCTCTCTGGGAGCCGGTGGCTGGTGATGTGGCCCATCGGTCATAGCTGTCAACGGTGGTGTCCAGCCCTGTGTGCACAGGGCTACGTTATGTGTGGCAACAAGTTCTCAATGAAACCAATATGGTGAGGGTCTTAGCAAAAATACAGCTGCTGAGTTGTAAAAATCCATCTCAGGTTGGTTCCTGGTAGGTGACCTTTAAAAACATTTTGGAATGTTTGAGATTTCTCTTCTTTACTCTCTAGTTCCCGCATTTAGAAAAGGATCACGTAGAGATGAACTCCAAACCATTGTTTAGGGGGGGAAGAAAGGCTTTTTTAACTAGTCAAGGGTGCTTTAACAAGCCTGTGTTGGTCGGCTGTTTTTTCACAGCTGCCTCTGGGAAAAGGAAACATATTCCATCCCTGCGATTTACCTGCATTTTCATCTGTGCTGGCTTATAAAGTCAAACCGGAGAAAACAATACAGTAAATTCAACTGCCAATCTTAATACAGACTTTTGAAATGTCTCAGTAGGAATTGAATCCATTGCATGTAGCGAGCTGGACCCTCTTGTAGGGCCTTTGTACTGTCCTGGTGTTTCCCAAGGATTACTTTGGATAATATAGAGTTCTTAATCACATTAATTATAGTTGATTTAATGAAGAGTGAGACAAAAAATGTGAATTGCAGTGCTCTAAGGTGAGATCTGAGTGACCTGTGTCTTTCCAGATCCCCCCTATATTGGGTGTTACCTTCTAGAAACCCACTAGTGACATTGGTCTTATCTCTCGGCATTATAATTTAACCCTACAAATGAAGCTTTTAGACTCTTGTTCCAAAAGCTGACAAATGGTCTTGTCATTTCTGTGTAATGGCCTCTTTCTGATTCCAGAAATTCCCCCTGGGTTAGCTCTTAGAGCTGCGTTATGCCTCAACACGTGGTTCATGTATTTATTTGGCCATTTTGTTTCTAGCCATCTTTTGCATTTTCATTAATTCTTGTCAAATTTAAATCATAGTTACAGTCTTGGCATTGGTGTCCACATGGACACCATAAATCCTGGGACACAATATCATCTTCTTTTAGGGGTTCAGTCGTGCTAAGCCCTTCTCCATCTATTATTTTCAATTGCTTTTGTTGCTGCATCAGCCCGCTGCCCTTGTTGTGGTCACTGCATCTTCCCAGGAGCATCCCTCCTCCACGTGGGGCATGCATATGCCCTCTCTCTAGTGAGAAATTTTTAATAGGTAAGTAGGCTTTAAATGCTGGGGCTCTAAGACTGAAGAAAATAGAGCTTGGAGCACATAGAGTATTCATAAAAATAATACAGATCGCTCTTATTCTCCAAACTGGGTTAGCCATATGAAAACATTTCTTAAAAAATGAGGTTCCCTCTGCAAATTGATGTCCTGCTTCTGAGCATCATTAATTTCACGGCCCATGTTCAATTTGTGATGTCTTGCAGCTGCTAATGATGTTCTAGAGCAGATATTACAAAGGAGAACGAAACCTGCCACTCAGTACATGGGAAATAAATCATCACCTTGCCGTGAGTTTATCTGTAATTGGGAGAGTTGTGTAAAATCCTAAGAAGAGCCACTTCTGGGAATATTCAAGGGGGGCTGAAAATGTCAGGGACGAGCTTTTCAGCTCCTGCCGTACGAACCGTGCTTGAAATAGCTGGATGTTATTCCTTTTCCTTGCAGCCTTGCACAAATGTATATTGATTAATAAAGGAAGAGCGTGGCCTGTGCCTGGCACTTTTGAGTGATAAACAGTTATGCAGCAGTAAAGAGGGTATATTAAAGGGTAAGAGCTAATGACTTTTCTTGTGTATGTAACACATTAAAACCAGCATGAAGCTGCAGCTATTTTATCATGCTGCTAATGTCCCTGACAACATTCACTTGGTGAGAGTGAATGAATGGAAATCCATTTAGAGAAGTAAATTAAAATACCTTAAAAAATGCCTTTAATAATAGCTACAGAACTCAGCAGGATCAGAGAAGCGAGAGATACAAAAGACCTATTACGTTATCCAGTCCATCTCCCTGCCAAGGCAGCGGTATTCCTTATTATCCAGTTACTACTGTATCATTCATTCAGTGAAGACTTAAATGTCTCAAGTGCCAGTGCCTCTGATGGGAGAGTAATCTAAAGGCTGGAAGATTGGACTGTCACAAACTTTCCCTTGTGTGCAACCTAATTTTTCCTTCCTTGCTCGTCTCCCACACTGCACACGTGGATGTGCGATGGGAAAAAATGGAGGAAAATCCTTATCCAAGTGTAAGCTTTTATATATCCTGCTTTTTAAGCTTGTAACGACGCTGAGTTAGCAGCCTGCTTGGTGTTGGGGATGCCTGTTTGTTTGTTTGAAGACTATCGAAAGACGTCTCCTCAAGCAGATACGTCGAGTCCCATGGCTGTGATTTAGAGCAGCGTGTTTTCGGAGGCGAGAACCACCTTGGCAGGGGCTGCTCAGTGGCTTCTGCTGATGGTTCATCTCCAGCAGGATGGACCCGCTGAATCCGTTCCCTGTTTTGGCATGCTGGCAAGCTCCTGGGCACTGGCTAAGAGGTGATGTGCTGAGAATTCCCATTTTTTTTTCTGGGGAATTTGGGAGATTTCAATAGTTACGGTGTCTTTTGGGGGGACAGAATTGCATTGCTAGTTCTGGAGAAGAAAATGCCACTGCTTGTAGATATTTCTGTGTCAGAGCTTCTGGGGTGGCAAGGTGGTTTTCTTTGGCTAGTTGTTTTTAAGCATACCTTGGGCATCTTTTACCATGGCATGTATTTGAGCTCAAAATCAGAATCAATGCACCTCCGGTATCATCAGCCATAGGAGTTCACCCAGTTATTTCTGCGCAAGTCTGTAACTCCAGTATGAATGTAGCTTATCTTTCCGAAAAGCACCTGTGCTTGATTTAGAGATGGAGAATCCAGTACATGAAATCGGGAGCTGTTCCTGTGGTTAATTACCTTCACTCTTAAAATGGGATGTTTGGCATGGCAGGGTTAGGTTAACGGTTGGACTTGATGATCTTAAAGGTCTTTTCCAACCTAGACGATTCGATTCGATTCTATTCTATTCTATTCTATTCTATTCTATTCTATTCTATTCTACTCTATTCTAATACCATGGAGCTCATTTCTGCTCTGGTATGATCCAGCTTCAGCTCCCATCCGCTGGATCTCGTTATGGCTGGCTTAGAAGGCTTAAATAAAATAAATAAGGAGCGTGAAAAATATTCCTAAAGTCCTAAGGCATTCAGGAGGTGAAAAAGAACAGGTTTTTTTTTACTTTTTTCTATTCAAATGTCTGAACAGGAGAGGTGTCATGATAACCATCAAGTCTAGTTCATCTGGGCTACATAGAGCAGGCGGTTGAGCGGAGCATTTCTCATGGGAAAAAGCTTTTCATATGTAGTTATCTCGTCACACTCTGCTGTCTTGATGGTGGCAAAATTGGTTTCTGGTGGGACAAATGAGCTGTAGTCTTGTACGTGAGTGAGCATCAGTCTACAGGGGTCACAAGGATAAAGAGCTGAACTGTTAAGTCCATGTCCTACGTGACGTGAGAAAGCATGAAGGTAGAGATTGGCTGATTCTGGCCTGTGATGCTGTAAGAAGGGACTTAGTTTAATCAGAAATTTGGGGAAATCTTTCTAAGAAAGCTTCTCCTTGCTGTGAAGCCAATCTGCAGCAAAAGCCCATCTCAAATTTGGACAAATAACATGATGAAAAATCCCATCCAACAATCATAGAATCATTGAATGGTTTGGGTTGGAAAGGACCCCTAAAGGTCACCCAGCCCAACCCCCCTGCAGGAGCAGGGGCACCTTTAACCACATCAGGTTGCTCACAGCCCCGTCCAACCTGGCCTGGAATGTTCCCAGGGATGGGGCCTCCAACACCTCTCTGGGCAACGCATGCCAGTGTTTCACCACCCTCATTGTAAAGAATTTCTTCCTTCTATCCAGTCCAAACCTACCCTGGTTTAGTTTAAAACCATCACCCCTTGTCCTGTCACAGCTGGCCCTACTAAAAAGATTGTCCCAGTCTTTCCTGTGGGCCCCTTTTAAGCACTGAACGGCCACAATCAGGTCTCCCCACAGCCAATACCCGCAGTCCTTGTGCCTCCTCTCCAGCCTTCCCTGGCCGTGGGATTTGGCCTCACGTATTGCAGAAAAGGCACGTGTGCTTTCAGCCTGTGCGGGCTTTTCTTCAAACTGCAGAGCCGATGAGTATCAGTTACCTTTTTTTTTTTTTTTTTTTTTTTTCCCAATCATCATTGCAGAGCATAGTTTGAAAATACTCGCGGCAGACTCCTCTCTCTGTGCTTTAAACAGTTGTGATGGATTGCGCACTTAGTGGACTTCAGCAAGGTTGGCCGCCGTTCATGTTAACTTTGTGTATAATAGAGGCTCACGTGTTCAAATTATGGACATCCTAAATAACGAATGTAGCATTTAGAGGAAGAAACCAGTTCTTCTGCGTAGTCAAAGGTAATGCAGTAATAAACAGATTTTACAGTACATGGTCTCCATTTAAAAAAATAAAAAAAAAAAAGTACATTTTGCTCTTCATCAGTATTCTAGTTCACTGGAGCAAGTGTTTTCTGGATCACACAGTGCCAGATAAATAAGAGCTATCCAAGACCTTGTTTGTGCACTCATTTAGCTGCTGCAGCATCAATTGGAAAGGTGAGAGAGAAATACAGCGCATCTCAGGGTCACGTTCACATCTGTGGGGATGAAGGTGCTCAGGATCTCTCCGAATAAAGCCCATTAAAAGGAAAAATATCACCTGCAGTGAAACAGGCAGAGTTATAGTTTAAAAAAAAAAAAAAAAAATCCCTCGGAGTTAGGAGCATTTGAGAAGCGAAGCTGTAGTAGGATATAGTATAACCATAGTAACGGGCAGGATCCTGCAGGACTGATACTGGCATAATGAATTGTGCTGAGGAAAAATGCCGTATGAGAAAAGCAGGCTATCAGATTTTTGAGACCATCAAAAGAGGGTTTTTTGCATTTAAACCCATATTTGAATCGATACATACAAAAAAACTCCAGCCCTTTGTAAACCCTGGATGTGCCACAGAAGAAAACAAATTGAAAAGCCCCCTTATCAGTTAGTGTGAAATAACTGCTAATCAGTAAACCCGACAATTTAGACTGTCATCGTTCCTCTGTTAGCTAAAAAAAAAAAACCAAAACCAAAAACAATTCAGTTGGTTCAGGGTTGGTTTTTCTTTTCTGTTTTAGTGGGGGTAACCACAGCGCTGATATACGGAAATAGGGGTGGCAGGTTGGCTCTGCATGGCAACGATGGAGCTGGGGCAGCACCCAACTCTCCTGCCCAGCCCATGCCCGCACCCCCGGCCACGTTGACCATTTCTTAGACACCAAGTAGGCTTCAGCAGCCAGTTTATCGCAATATTCAAGGAAAACTGGCTCCCCATCTCCTGGTTTTCAGTCTTGAATGATTTCCATCTCTAACTCTGCTCTACTAACATGTAATACCATTTAATGAGAGGAGAGGATCGTGATTTCAGTGGCCTCGCGAGGTATTTGTTGAACTGCTGGAATTTGGGCAAAGGGAGTAAATGCTTTTGTGGGTTTTATCTCCGTCTCCCATTACCCTTCAAGGCACCGACAGCGTTTGATATTTATCAGCTCACAAGAGCCTGTCCAGGTATTTAAGCAGCTCCACTGGTAAAGCAAAGCACCGGTAAAGCAAAGCGCGTGCTGGGAGATCGCTGCGGAGCTCCATTTCACCCGCCTGCCGGGTAACAAACCGTTATTAATTGACAGCAGAATAACCAAACTACAACTGGCAGCCTAATGCTGCGGAGCATCGCGGGTCAGAGCGCAGGGGGAGGCAGGACGGGTGGTGGGGGCACAGTCTGGGGAGGCGGCTCGGGCAGGATGGGTTTCCTCTTTTAGAGCCAATTGCCTTGGGTGTGATTTTGGCAAAGCTTTCGCAGCTGCTGAAAGCCCGTTAGTCTCTGTAAACGTCCTAATAAAATGAATCATAATATTAAGGAATGATTAAAGTGAAGCATAGGTTGGAAGGGACCTGAAGAGATCGTCTGGTCCAACCTCTTGTGGGATGGGAGCCGAGATGAGATTATCCAGCACCCTCTCCAGTCACATCTTGAAACCCTCCAGTGATGGGGACTCTACCATGTCCCTGGGGAGGTTGTTCCAGTGACTGACTGTTCTCACCATAAAAAAATCTCTTTTTTATGTCGAGACGAAACCTCTCCTGGTGCAACTTGTACCCGTTGCCCCTTGTCATCTCCATGTGGCTCCATGTGTGAAGAGAAAGCCTCTTTGTAGCCGCCCTTTAAGTATTGGATAATGTCATCATAAAATTAACCCTGGATCCTAGACCCTGGATCCTATATGGTATTTGGGGAGTTGCACATTTTTTATGCAGAATTCTGCATGCCAGGCCAATATCTAAGAGCACATTGAGCTCAGTCCTCTCACTCCACAACCCCGTTACATGCTGGAAACACTTAATTGCATCCAGTGGCATTCATGCTGGTATGATACCCAAGTACAGCGATGGTGAGCTGGGTTTCCAAAGTTTCCAGCCCCTTTGCACATTGCTGAACCAAGGAAAATGCTGAGCAGCCTCTGGCCCCGTTTCAGGCCAAGCAGCGTCCAACCTGGAAGGACATGAGATGGAGCCACTGAGCAGAAAGACAGAAAAAAAAGAAAAATCAAACAACACCCCAGGTGCCCTGGGACTCATGGGGCCTAAACCTCCTTGAACGCTTGCATTGGGCATGGCGCAGGTGGCTGCCTGCAAAGATTTGGAGAGGTGGGATGGGAACAGCAATATGGAGAGTGGGTGCAGAGAGAAATGGCGAAGAGTGAAGTTTTGATATGAGAAAAGAAGCTGAAATGGATCTTTGCTGGATGCTGCTTCCTTGGGGCCTTTCCTGGCACCTGCCATGGGGCAGGGACAGCACCGAGATTGCACTGGGGCTCCTGAGCCAAAGCATCCCTCCGGCACCCTGGGTTATGGCTTTGTGAGATGCTTGAGCCCAACGGCGAGATGCCAGGAGATCGCCCCATGCTTCGCTGGTATTCAGATGGATTCAGAGCCGCTCTCACCACGTGCCCATCAGCTTCATCGCCTCTATCCCAACTTCGGCAAGGTCATTTCCACAACTCATCGCAGAGCAAGGAATCAGCCTAACAGCCACAGGTACCACAAGAAAGCATTTCCAGCCTTCCCAGCAGGAAAGGAGACGTTCCACTGTCTTCTAAACCCCAACCACCCAGTTCCCAAGCGCAGCTGCCAACTCTGCACCCCACCTCCACTGGAGGAACCGGAGCAATTCATGGGGAAGTTTGTCACCGTAATGGATGATGGCACAGCACAGGCACCCAAGACAGGTGAGGCTGCATCGAGCAGAACAAATCTGTACGGATGGTGCATTCCTGCTGGGGCAGGCAAAGGCTTCCTCCTCTGACATGCTGATTTATATATTTGTGGCTCTTCCCTGAGGAGCAGTGCCCCAGAATGGGTGATGGGAGCCCTCTGCTGAATACACCTCGGTGCTGGGAAAGGAGGATGAATAAAGCTTGGGAAAGGCAGATGCTGTGAATTTAACATTTTGGGGGGGCAGATGAGAAGCTGCAATTAAAAACAACCAAAAAAACCCAAGAAAATGCATGAATAAATGTTGCATGTCAAGGTGTCAGTGTGAGGCGTAACCACCGGCGCCCTTTGGAAATGGTCCCAACCCCGGAGCTGTGGGTCAGCACTGAGCTTGAAGAGATTTGAAAACCTTTCGTCTCTCCTGTCCTGCCTTTAATTACAGCTGTGCTCCGGATAGCACTTTTTAAATCATGGGCTGTCAGCTATACTCCAACTTAAAAATTAGATTAGCCTTTATTTATTTTTTCCTTTAAGGCAGCCACGTCCTGCACTCATCTGGTGCCTTCCTCTGCCAAGGCATCTTGAGGAGATTTTTAAGTGATGGGCAATAATATACTAATAATCAACAACCTTTCTAGTGCCAAGGTTTCTTCCTCCATCTGCTGGGTTTTCAAGAGCTCGTCACGTGGTGAAGACATCCCTGCACAGGTACATTCCCATCTTTGCCTTCTTCCCCCAAGAAAAAGGAACCAAGGGATTGGGCATGGGAGAAGCTGTGATTTCTGAAAAAAAAAAAAAATATTCAGGATGGAGATTGTTCCTGTAATCTAAGTGTTCCTCGCTGAGAAGTTAGGGAAAACCAAATGACAAATTGAAAACCTGAAGGTTTGTGTAGGCTTGACCTGTTGTTTTGAACTTCTTCTGCGTGTCGGGGAATCATTGGGGAGCCGGCTTCATTGTACTGAAACTGCATTTTAAGGGACCCTTGAAAACATCCCTCCAGCTGCATCATCTTGCATCGAGTGCCCTCTTGCTGTAGAGGAATTGAGTAATTTTAAAAACTGAGGTGGGGTTGCACAGGACAATAATCCCAGAGGGGTTATTGGGATAATTCCTCTGGGTCTGCTTCTTCTCCATCACTCTGGGCTGGTGAAAGCCCTAGGGTTGGAGCATAAATTATACCTGCCCTGGAGCTGCTTTGCATTATTCTGAACCTTCAGCCCGACTGAGAATAAGGACCACATCAAGGAGTAATTATAAACGTTTGCAAAATAGATTAAAGCTAAACCCCACGGTGTTAATCACGAGTGGTGCTGCTCTGTTTTATCCCAGTGCCTCGACAGTAGCTAATGGACAGGAGGTCGTAAGAAGGAATTTCTTTTTATTTCTAGTAGCCTTAAGACTCTTTTAAAACCTTCGCCCCAATGTGCTGTAGGAGTAATGAATCATCCCCTCGGCGTGGTGTTAGGATTCAGCACCACGCAGCGTTTTCAGGTGCGAGGAGATGAATATTGTTCTGTGGATGAGTTTCCTTGTTAGTGTGGATTTTTTTAAAAGGCTTCATTGAAGTGTCTTGCCATAAAATTATGCTTTGATCATCCCCATTTGCTGTTAATGAATCCAGATGGGTTAGAGGCAACTGGATTGTAACTCTGATAATACGTGCACTGCCTTTCATTTTCTCGCACGGAGTTTCAGAAGATCCTGCGCTGGCCCAGCTAACGAATCCAGCTGTATTAACATGGCCTCATCCTCATACATAGCATCCCCAGAGACACATGCAGATGTGTCAGGATTGCTTTGGAAAAGGTTAAAATGTTACAGAAAAATAGCCATTACATAGCTGGGACTGTCTTCTTTCATATGGTAATCGCCTTTTTCCTTCCTTTTATTTTTTTTTAAATCATGCAAGTGGCTTTGTATTTCCTTTAAATCAAAAGATCTCATTCTAAAATCAAGATATTGGCAGGAGCTTAGCTGTGATTTTAACACTGTTGTAGAGGGGAGAAAGTAGGTGGGAGAAACTACGTAGAAACCAGCAATACCTTCTCTTTTAACATACAACCTTTGGATTTTTAAGTTGTTTGCTCAAATGTTGAGTTACGTAAAGAAATAGAAATAGGGCAGATCAAGACCAAGTTCAATTCCTCTTTGTGTGGTTGCATGTCCAACCTGTGAAGTTTGCTATCGCACAAGGATGCCTGGAAGGACAGATCCTTCCCCTGGTAAGCTAAGAGACATCACTTAATAGCATGGGTCTGCTGAAAATCCCACCCACCTCTCAAAATACCAGCAGAAAATTAAAAGTATGATTGTCCATGCAAAGAGGAGAAAAAATGCTTTTGTCTCCCAGCTTGCTACAGGAGTTAAGAAATATTTTCTTTTTTTTTCCCCTATGTATAAATGTTAACTTTAATGCCTCACCCGTAAGGATCAGGATCAGCCCCTGGAAGGAGACTTGGATTTGGACTGAAGCTGCACAGCAACTTCTGTCTTTTCCATTTGTGCGGTCAGCGATGTTCTCATGGCTCATGTCAGCAGGTTGGAGGGTGGCCTTTTCCTCTGGCCATGGGAGCCCCTTGAAGCCATCTAGGTTCAGAGCCAAGCACCTCTGCTTAACACCCTTGAAGCCATCTAGGTGCAAAGCCAAGCACCTCTGCTTAACCCCCTTGAAGCCATCTAGGTTCAGAGCCAAGCACCTCTGCTTAACCCCCTTGAAGCCATCTAGGTTCAGAGCGAAGCACTTCTGCTTAACCCCCTTGTGCTGATTGTGGTCATTGGTGCTTGAAGGCTGAAGGACAGCAGCTCCTTCGCCAACCCAAATGCAATGACGATGCCCTACCTCTAGCCCGCTGGATCTAATTTCCCCAAATTACTCATTAATTTTCCCACCGCATTTATCAGCCCAACATACGAACGTACATGGGTTGGAATTTACTCTCAAGGTGCCAGATCAGTCTCCCATTTTAGTGGCGTTTGGGTGGATTCTTCTTCCCGCCAGCAGCCGAGGGATAGCAAAGAGCCTGGGGGACATCTGGATCCTGCATCTAATGAGCTGCACTCACACCTCGGAGCCCATTGGTATGAAAACAGCGTCCGTGGCCCCTGCAGCCTTTCTGTGCAGTTGTCTGCTTCATTTGCTTGCCATGACTCCAGGTTGCGAGGTCTTTAGGGTTGGTTGTTCTCCTCCGTGCGCATCAAGCCCAGGGTAGGTTTGAATATTTATTAAAACACAGGTATTTCTAATAACAGGAGAAGCAGCATAAACAAGAGCATCTGAGAGGCAGCTATGCCAGACTTATGTTTTTGTTTGGACAAAATAATCCCAAATTGTTGCTAATTACAATATGAAAGATCGGTTAATTCCTGTGATACGCGTACAAGCGAGCTTCATAAGAGCAACCAAAGAGAAGGGTTGTGGGTTTTTTTTTCCTCCAAGTACAGTTGCGAGTCAAGGACGTATCGGGAACAGCACAGGCGGTGACTAAGACTTCATTGAAACCCCCACATGCTAAGGAGTCGTGTGCTCTGAATGAGGATGAGGTTTGCGGATGCTTTTTTATGGAATCAGGGACGGGGAGTGAAACAGAATCAATTCCTGTCACTCAGGGGTTGCTCTGGAGGAGCAGGATTATGGATCAGAGCGATGCTGCCGCACTTTAATCTGGAAATCAATAGAGAGACGGAAGTTGGGCTTGTGGGAATATGGCAGAGATGATGATTTGGGGGTTGATGAGATTTTGCTCTGCAAACAACTGAGTCACTAACTCCTCTTCACGTCCTGATTAACACAGAGAAAGGGCTAAATTCAGCCTTGATGCAGTTCTCTCAAAGTCCCTGGGGTACTCCTGTATAATTTGAGTCCAGAATTTCTCAAACAAACCAGGGCTCCCAAATGCTTCAGTCTCTTTCTTTGCCTTTGTGCATAGCTCAGGAATAACCCTTCACTCTACCAAGCCTAATATTAATTCAATTTATATCAACCTGGGACTTCGATAACCTTCGTTCTGTCTTGTTTGAAGCAACCACATGAAATACAGCAGGCAATGTTACAAACACAAACCTCACCCAGTCACCTTGGGATGCCTCAGAAATTCCAAAATTCATACGGGACTCCTTAGAGGTCGGACGTTAGCAGATATTATGGTACCTCCTTCTGCAGGCTGTCTGAACTCGCTCCTCTGTAGGGTGTGGAGCAGCACTTTCAGTTGGCAGATTTGCCCAGTTCAGAGAATCATAGAATCATTGAGGTTGGAAAAGACCTTTAAGATCATCAAGCCCAACCATTCCCCTAACCCTGCCATCCCACCACTAAGTCATGTCCCTAAGCACCTCATCTGCCCGGCTGTTAAATACCCCCAGGGGTGGGGACTCAACCCCTTCCCTGGGCAGCCCCTTCCAGTGCTTGACAGCCCTTTCAGGGAAGGAATTTTTCCTAATCTCCAACCTAAACCTGCATTTGGCACAACTCGAGGACATTCCCCCTCGTCCCATCGTCTGTTACCAGGGAGAAGAGGCTGACCCCCACCTCACTACAGCCTCCTCTCAGGCAGTTGTAGGGAGTGATGAGGGCTCCCCTCAGCCTCCTCTGCTCCAGGCTGAACATCCCCAGGTCCCTCAGCCGCTCCTCGTAAGCCTTGTGCTCCAGACCCCTCCCCAGCTTGGTTGCTCTCCTCTGGACATGTTCCAGCAATGCAATATCTTTCTTGTAGTGAGGGGCCAATGTTGTTCCTATCATTGCAATACACTGCTTGGGCTAGCAAAAGGATTGCAAGGCGCTGCTTAAACCTCAGCTGCCAGCAGAAAGCTTCTGCCCTCCACCTGCAGTTTGTGTGAATGGGAGTGGTGGGCAAATTCCCTGGTCTTTAGGATAGCCTGCAATCTGTCAGTCCAGAATTACTGGTCAGGTTGAAATGTCTCAGGGTTTGCACGTCCAAGCAGAGCTCAGAGAAGCTGCAGGTACCTGATTCCTCTAAAAATCACACTTTTGCATTTTGAGGTTTCAGCTAGTGAAGGAAAGACCTGGTGAACTCCGGTGGTCCTCAGCTACTGGAAAAAAATCCAAACTCTTTCAGACCTGATATTCAAACCTCTAAGCTGCTGTCTTCCATCTCTCGCATGGTTTCTGCTTTCCCCTCGTTTGTTCTGGTTTACATCGCTCAGTGGCATGGGCTGCTCCAGCATCTGCTCGGCGTCGGGGAGCATCAGCTGTACAGTCGCATCTGTGGCGCTAATTAGCAAAACATGAGAAGGCTGAAATTAAGATTCACGCTGAACTGCTCTTCATACTTGTGCTTTTCTTTCTTTTCCAGAGCACGGTAATTGTGGAGAAGACTGTTCAAGACCTGATGAACCTGATGCACGACCTGAGCGCCTATTCGGATCAGTTCCTCAACATGGTGTGTGTGAAACTCCAGGAGTACAAGGACACCTGCACCCTTGCCTACAGGTACAGGAAGGCTTGGAAACCACTGGGTGCTGGCGATACTGCTCTTGGGCTTTTGCTATTTTGACATGAGTAGGAAGGAGTTGCTTCTGGAAATCATCTCGGCTGGGGCGGTCAAAGATATTTCTTTCTAGGTGGGGGAAAAAAAAATCTGAACTAGTGATCATTGGTACATGAAGTCTTGGTTTCCCAGTGACTTTGTAGACATCACACTGTGGTTTAGGGTCTTTAAATGTTGATGACAGTGGTAACAGAGCTTAGAAACCACACGGCTTTTCTCTTCATCAGGCAAAAGGTGACCTCAGGTTGGAGATGGAGAATATAAGGCATCATCTTAAATGCAAAAAGCTGTATGTACCTATTGCTTGCTTGTAAAGCAAGTCAGATCCTTCTATTTGAGTGTTCCCAAAAGATTCAGCTATATTTTAATTAATTATATTGACATTTGGGTATTCAGATCTCGTGGCAATGTAGGAATTAGTAACCACAGCGCACCATATAAATATACACACACTGGGTTTTGGGAAATGTTCCCAAAACCTTACTGTAAACTTATTCTTTCAAGGGGTCATCAGGTGCTCTATCCTGGGCTGTCTTTGCTTATCAGCATTTTCGGGTGATCTATGATCTGCTTCCCCGGCCACGGCATGGAAGCTGAATGCAGCGTGGTCCCACTGGGCACGGCGTTATCACACCGGGATGGGGGGGTTTAAGTCCTTCGGGTACTTGCTTTATCACAGATTTCCCGGGTAACCGTCGATAAGTAATTTAGTCCCTCTACATCCCAGTTGCCCATCTGTAAAATGGCCCTCCCTGGAGAGGGGGGCCAGGAGCGTGCCCCACGCCGTGGGGATAAATACGTCCATTGAAAGACACTCAAGATGCTGCGGCAACATGGGCTCTAATAGCTGCTATACATAATCTCCTTTAATGGCTAATTGAGGCCGGCAATAGCAGGGGAAGCTGAAAAAGCCCCTTGTGTTTTCTGAACAAGAGCATTAAGAAATTATTTCCTATTGCCTGGTTTCATTCAGGAGAAGCTTCCTCTGGCGAGTGGCTGTGTACAGGCTCGTTATTAATAACACCAACAATAACAGCAAGCGCATATGTGGGCTAAACTTCGTCCGAGCCCTCATGTAAATTGGTAGCTGTGTGAGTGCCTTTGTCCAAAATGCTCGTATTTGATATCAAACTTCACCGACTTGAGCCAGACAATAGATGTAATTTCTTTGGCTTGAACTTAAAGGTCCTTCCTTCCTTCCTTTGCCGATACCATTCCTGGATTTGGCACCTGCTGAGGAGTAATTAGGACAGCCCTAATTTGGCATTATCCTGATTACAGCAGGAGGAAAAACAGGAAACGTTCTAGTTTTGCTGCTAGCAAACGACTGACTGAAATAGAAATCTATATACATTTCAAATGATGCAGAGGAATATAGCAGCTCCCCGGCTTTCCCGGGGCGAGTGGTGCGATCCGCGGGGACGTTATGCCCTCTGCAGGGATCTCGCGTCGGTACGGCTCCGCGCAGCCTTGCCCTTCGGACCAGGGTTTTCCTTGGGGGTTTGAGATGGATAAATCCTTGCGTCGGTAAAGTTAGTGGAGGAAGGATCATTTATAGCTGCTTAATATCAGAATAAACTCCCTAGAGCTGTGTCTTAAAACGATCAGGTGAAGCTATTGCAGCAAAGTGTGTGTTCTTGAGATGTCAAGATAGCGAGAATTTGGGAAGCCAGAGAGACGGTTTATGCAAAATTTGCACATGGCATTCGTTCGTTCCCCATGTGCATGTGTTTCTTGAAGGGGAATGTGAGCAAATGTGGATGAAATGTATTGAAATACAGGCTCCTCAAAGCAAGACTGTTTTATTCGGAGGCCTTTGCAGAACAGATAGCTCTGTCAGGACGACGGCACTAAGAAATGCGCAGCTGAGATTTTTCACGTTTGATTTCCATTTGGCTCTGATTTTCTAGTGAATGCAAAAAAAACCCCAACCCCTAACGGGGCTGGATATGAATGGTTTGGACATTTATATAAGTAGCGACTATGGATTTTCTTGTTTTAATTGATGACGAATTTCGGAAGCGTATTAAATCTGATCTAGGTGAGAAGTCTTCTGCAAATTACATGTTACTAAGGAGTGCAATTTCAGTTTGACGCAAACTGTTTACAAATGTGAGTTATGTTTTTCTGACTAATTTATGAGAATTTGGGGATTAAAATGAAATCGAAAATGGGAGACAGAGCCACAAAACCTCCTGCTGTGTTGGCAGTGCTTTTCTTAAGTCTTGTCCAGCCCACGTCTAGCTGCATCTTCAGCAAATTTCTGTGAAAGCAGCTCTACTCATGAGTTAAGCCCACATAGTTAAGCCATGTTTAGGAGGCTTGGGGAAATACTGAAAGGCCATAGAAGGAGTCACAGGGACAGAGAAAAACCTGACCAGTTCAAGGTAGCTACCCTTAACATGAGTCTTTCTTTTTAGTCTCTTGCCAACACCCTTCTCAGACAAGCTTTGCTGTCTTGAGTGCTAAAACTAATCTCTTCCCATGTCTTTCTGCAGGAATTGGCCCCATATTTAGTTACGTCCACGTTAAGTCGCACATTCTTATTTTGTTGTCCAAGTTTAAGCTCTGTCCTGTGTCCACCTCCTTCTGATCAATCTTCATCCCCTCTCCCTTGAACAATCATCCTCTTGTGCGTTTTTCAACCTATCTGAAGAGTCTGAGTAAAGGCACCAGTCACCCAAATGAGTCTCTTTAGCCTGAAGAAAGAGATGGACATCTCCAAAGAGTGATTCACCTTAATTAAAATGAGCCAAAACTCTCTGGAGGTGCCCAGCTCTCTCCATCAGCCATGAAGGCGGCTCGTGGTGACCATCCTCCTGGCTGAACTGTCTCAGCTGAATCTGTAAAATTAGGTGGGTAAAACTGAGCTTAAAACTCTCCAAATGATGGAGGGGGGAAAAAAATAAATCACAGTTCCTGCTTTCCAGCCAGGCAAAATAAAAATAAAAATAAAAAAATAATCCTTTATATTGATAAGGAAATGAAGAACAGATTAATTCATCCAAAGTTTGGAGCCTGCAGTCAAACAGGTTTTCTCAAGTCCGCGAGAAACGCTCTTGCCACCCCGTTTACTGCTTCTTATTGGCATCTTCCCCTTCTTGCGTTAACTTTTTGGGGTTTATGTTGTCTTTTGGACTCTTTTTGGGCAGGGGTCTGTCTCCCTCAGGCCATTAGGTACCTGGTATATGCTGAGCACGCCGCTTTTAAACACATAGCAGTGTGAGCAGTGCTCAGCACAGAAACATTGTCTCGGCCCTGGGAAGAGAAAAAAAAAATTCAAAAATACATTTGGCATGAGGCAAGAGAGTCCAATTAGCCCCTGTGGCCCCCAGATGTTTTCCTGATGAAAAGCCATGGCCCCCCAACTGTGTCCAGGGATGTTCCCCATCACTCTGCTCCCAGCTCAGGGTGGCAGTGATGCAAATCTGGGACCATTACCACCAACAGATGTTTTCTGCATAAAACCCACTGAGCTGTGGAGGGATGAACCCTCCTCGCTCGTGTGCCATCACCTGTGTAAGCGTTACACCTATTCCCTACCCGCTCTCAGGAGCTGGGTATAAACAGATGGCATTTTCCTTGGCCAGTTGAGCTGTGAATTAATTAGATGATTATGGCACTGGTGGTAGCAAGTAACCCTATTACAGCAGCAGGAATAATTACAGAGGAGTTTGGGAGAAGGGGGGGGGGGGTGTTTGAAGGGAAGCGTTCTGAGCTGTACTAAAACATGTCATCCTGTCTTGCGATAATTTACTCGAGGACCCGAATTAGATTGACATTGATAAGAAGTTACGGAGGTTGAAGACTGGCTGAGATGCCAGAAAGAAAAGGTGGGGGGAAAGGAGTTTTTAATTGATGGGGAAAGGGGAGCATCTAACGGAGATCGGGGTGTGTACCACCCTATTTAACATCTTCCTTGATGAGGGGGTGTTTGGAGTAAAACCAACCTGTCAATAAAAATCAGGAGGTGGGAAAGAATGGGAACGTAATTCCAGGGGACCCACATAGTGGTGGCAATGTCCCAGCATCGACTGACTTGAAGTTCCGTATTGATCTCAGTGGAGAATTTGGCTTAGGGCTCCAGTGGCTCAGGGACCCATGAGTACCATGTAGCCAAAAGGGGAGAAAAGCAGGAATCGTGTGGGTTAGGCTCTCAGAAAACACTGACTCTAGAAAAGCAAGGACACCAACTTGCTATAGCAGGTAAACAGCCTCCCCTCTCTCCTCCCCCAACACCCACTCCAAAAAGCAATAGGATTTTTGAGGACAGCAGATAATAAGGATCATAAAACAGAGAGGTAGCTCTGTCCTCTGTATAACTCCATCAGAAGACTCCCAAAGATGACTTGCAGTCGTAGACGTCTGAAGGGCTACGATAAGGCTGTAAATAATTGAAGAGAGTAAATAGTGAAAGTGGTGAGTACTGAGGCTGCTGTAAGGGGAAATAACGGGGAGCAATGGGATGAAATTGAGTAAAATAAAAACAAGCACAGTATCAGGATTTTTTTTTTTGTCCCAGAGTCAGATTTGTTCAACTGTGAAATAGACTCCCAAGGGAAGGAGACTATTACTTTAGTCATTTAAATCTGGAGAGGACAAAGCACTGGCTAATATATTCAATAGAACAGTTGTCTTGCCTTGGCAGGGAAATGGCCAGATATCATCAAATTCAGTTTTTCCATCTCGGGTGTCAGAGATTCTGGTGGAGGTTTTTTTCCCCCTCACTTTTCACCAGGGTGAAAAAAAAGAGACCTTTTTTCATAAGTGGAAAAACACCAAGTTCCCAACAGCAGCAGAAGGCCAAATTGAAATTTTGACACTGAGGTCTTCTGTGGCTGGAAACAAAATTCATTCTTTTGTCTGTGGCAGATTGAACATGAAATCTAAAGAGAAGGAAAATTTTTTATGTAAGTGCATGTGACAAATTCATTTTCACAAATCGTGTGTGCTTACTGAGCAGAGGTTGTTTTCTTGGTGGTAGGTGAAAGGAGTGATAGGTTGTTCCATGCTGGTTGGAAAAGAAGTAATCTGCTCTGTTTCAAGATAGATCAGCATTGGCTCCTATCAATGCCTTCTTCACCATTTTCCTTCTCAAAACGCAGATACTTGGCATGTTGTTACTTTTATTTCTATTTATTGACCAAACCCTACCTTTCAGGAAATTTGAAACAACGCCGGCTAATCCACATAAACCCCATAGAAATGTGTGGGGTCTTGATTGTGATCTTGCATGACCCTTCCCAAAATCACCACCTGAATGCTCGCGACGGCTCTGAGCATCTGTTTGCCCCATGCTGCATCCTGGCTTGGATCCAGAAGCGCGCAGCCGAGTAAATGGGAGGTTTAGGCTGGACGTTAGGAAGCATTTCTTTATCAAGAAGGTGGTCAAACACTGGAACAGGCTACCTAAAGAGGTGGTCAATGCCCCAAGCCTGGCAGTGTTTAAGAGGCATTTAGGCAATGCCCTTAACAACACGCTTTAATTCTTGGTCAGCCCTGAAGTGGTCAGGCAGTTGGACAAGATGATCATTGTAGGACCCTTCCAACTGAAAAATAGTCTGTTCTATATTCTAAATGGTTCTGCAAGGTCCACATTGAGCTGACATGGGCTGAGAGAGCACAGATACATCCATCCAGTTGCAACCAGCAACTCCATTTCTTGGTTGACAGATTCAGTGTTGAATCTCTGCATCTTTTTCATGCACAAGGTTTCTATCCACGTCGGAGAAGCCATTTCTACTGGGGGAAGATCTTTCTGGCATATACACTTCTTCAACCCCTTGCATTATAGGACACAGCAAACATGCATTATTTCTAGGTGCCTTGTAGCCTTGTGAGCAAGGGATAGTGGGTGTTTGAGGGTCAAACATAGGTCCCGGAGACTTTTCTGTATGTTTGCATAGCAGAAGGTGATCAGTCTCTTAGCACATGAGGGAGATCTTGATTCTCTTGTTAACCTGCAGCTAAGCCTCTCTGTAGGACCAGGACCTCTGAAACCTTCTCTTTTCAGATGCTTCCTTTCTCAAGTTACACTGTGCTGGTTGTTTGGTGGGTTTGCCATGTTTCCATTACAGAGGGCAGAAAAGATCCCACTGCTGCCCATCACAGAGGTCACCACCATGCTTTTGCTTTGAGTGATGTGGATGGGTGGCACCTGCTTCTTGGACTGGAGAAGTAGTCCAAACTGGTCACCATGCAAGGACCTCCTGGAAGAAGAGCCTTCCAAATGCTCACCAGAGAAGGAAATCAGTGATCGAATCTAGAAGGAAACACCAGCAGCCCTAACTCCCACTTGCCTTTTCTAAGAGGTAGAAAAACACCTCCCAGATCCTTGCAGTCTACTGAACAACCCAAAAGTGGGAGAGGACGTTCCTCTCTCTACTCAGCAGCGTGTCGGTGAAGTAGCAAATACTGATGAGGACTATGCTGATGGTTGGTTGTGAGCAATCCCAACACAAAAACCAGGCAGCTAATTGAATCCTCCCACTGCAGCATCCCGTTTGTCCCCTGCAATTGCCAGTGAGGATTTCAGATCAGTCACACTGCCAAAAATATTAAACAGGGAAAGTCTTCATAATTGGAATATGCTGTGATCTTTGATTCAATTTCACACATACGTATGATTCGGCTGAAATCTCTGTTATTGAATGTTTTGGATGACTGGAGAGAAGATCCGGGACCCTTCATTTCCTTTCATTGCTTCAGACCTGGTCCTCAAGCTGGACCAGCTGGTGTGCAGTGAGCTGGTGGCTTCCACCCAGGTCTTCCTGGGCAGGTTTCCATGTTGCAGTCACAACACAATCGGCAGCGGCTGGCGAGCTCGATTGAGATTGCAGAGAACAAATGAGCCATGGAGAAACTGCCTTCTCTCTCTTCTAGTACAGAATGACCTCCTCCGGTTGCGTGAATGATTGCAAGTGGAATGATTTCAAGGGTGGGGAGAATATGGCCTTTTTTCCCTTGAAGGACTCTATCAAAAGTACATCAAGAGTTGGGAGTTTGGGAGAAATTTATAGCCTGTCCACCTGTGTTGCCATGTCCTCCACATGAGCTCTTTGTTGAATTCCTCTTTGGACCCCTTCCTTAATGCTTAATGCCCATTTATATGTGATAGAGATTTTAATGAATATGTGCAGAATTGCGTGAAGAGTACAATTTGCTTCACACTAATGGGATTGTTGCTGCTTTCCCTGTAGGAGCATCGTGCAGTCAGATGAAAAGCTGGTGATCAGCGCATCCTGGGCTAAAGATGACGATATTAGCAGGCTCCTGAAATCTCTGCCCAACTGGAGCAACATGGCTCAGCCCAAGCAACTGAGACCCAAGAGAGAGGAGGAGGAAGACTTTATAAGGTAAAATGTTTTATGACGTTGTAAAAGGGTTTCAAGGAGAGTTGCAACAACGGTAAAACCTGCTGGAAACACAATAATTGCAGTGTTCACATAGCTGTCATGTCTCCGGGTGTGAGAAGAGGTTGAGACGTGGTCTTCCCTCAAGTGGAGTATGGAAACTTGTGTCCACGTGCCGTTATGCTGCATGATTTTAAAGCCAGGCACCAGCTTTGCCGAACTGAGAACTTCTTGTGCATTGCCTGGATTTGGTTCTGTTGAGAATGAGACATCATTAGGGAAATTACCTGTTTTGGGGATGTTTCTGGGCTTTGCTTTTCAGCTGTATGATGGATTGGTGGATAAACCATCCTGAAGCTCTTTATCCTTCAAGAGAAAGGAGAAAGCAGAACTGCTTCTCAGATGCAGCAAGGACAGAAGGAAGAGAGGGAGGCCATGATAAGATAGGAGATAAGGAGGCTTCAGTGGCAGCTTGCTGCTTTCCTGACCTTATTGCTCAGTTCTGCTTGCTGTGTTGCTCAGACACAGCTATTTCAAGAGTCGTGCTTGTGAAAGGTTTATGGCCTCAAGTTGCACCAGGTCAGGGTTAGGTTGGACATTGGGAAAAATTCCTTCCCCGAAAGGGTTGTCAAGCACTGGTAGGGGCTGTCCAGGGAAGGGGTCGAGTCCCCATCCCTGGGGGGATTTAAAAGCCTTAAGACAAGGTGCTTAGGGATGTGGTTTTGTGGTGGGATGGCAGGGTTAGGGGAATGGTTGGGCTTGGTGATCTTAAAGGTCTTTTCCAACCAAAACAATTCTGTGATTCTATGAAACATGTCAGGAACGAGGCTGGGATTGGGGAGGGAAAGGAAGGGTTATTTTTAATTCAGGTGGATCCTTGTCCAGGTTGATAGTGCTTCCCCTGATCGCCCATGCAATGAAGAGAGCAGCATTCTGCAACCTAATGGAGGGGCCAACTGGTTGTACTGGGCAGGAATTCCCAGAACTGGCCTTGCTGCCAAAGCTGTCCTCCATTTGAGCCATGACCTGCTAGTGTTTCTCCTCTGTCCCACCCTAGGAGCTAGGTAAGGAGAGTCAAATGAAAAACAGGTACCTCCAGAGGGGATTCTTTCAGAGACAACTTACTGTGTCCAAACCAGATTCTTTCTACCTTTTCTTTTCAGGCAAGTGAAAGTCTGTAAGCAGGCACATTGCCTTTCCCTGCACACTGGCTTAGCCTCTGAATTGTTGATGCGGCCTGAAGAAACAGGTCCTCTTTGTCATTCCAGCGAGTCAGAAAACTTCTCTGCGCATTCCCAGCACTATTCATCACTTCCTTGATTGGCATTTGCCTATAAAACTGTAGGAGTAAGTGAAGCTGTTGAAAATTAAAGTCTAATTTGCCCAGATTGTCATATTATTCACTGAATGCAAGCACAATAACACAAAGATGATGCAGTCTAGAGAGAGGAACGACGAAGAGTATAAAACATGTCTAGTCACAGTAATGTTTGCTCATACTGTAGCGGGGACAATCAGCTTTGCCACTGTTTTAAAAAATCTTCAGTGATAGGGGAACAGTGAGGACGCAGAGCCCTTGAGGTCTTTGTGCAGTCCCTGGGTTTTTTGAGATTCATGGATTCAGTCCTAACTTCATAGATTCATCATAGAATCATTGAGGTTGGAAAAGACCTTTAAGATCATCAAGCCCAACCATTCCCCTAACCCTGCCATCCCACCACTAAACCCTGGCCCTAAGCACCTTGTCTTAAGGCTTTTAAATCCCTCCAGGGATGGGGGCTCGACCCCTTTCCTGGACAGCCCCTTCCAGTGCTTGACAACCCTTTCAGGGAAGGAATTTTTCCCAATGTCCAACCTAAATCTCCCCTGGTGCAACTTGAGGCCATTTCCCCTCATCCTATCATCCTTCCATCTTTGCCTTTGCATGTATCCTTTGTTTCTTGGCACAGGAAGGTTCTGGGATGCCCTCATGGCTCTTACTCTGATTTCTGAGCCATCAGTAGGGGACACCAGAGGTCTCATGGATGCAATGCTGGGTAACACTGGCTGAGCGTAACCTGCTAATGTAAATTCCTGTCCAGGCTAAATCTGATGGCCAAGCTCGGTCTGATGCTAGCAATGCCACCATTTTGATCCTAATATGCATTTTATTCCAATATTGTCATTTTACTATCTGTTAATTGAAGTATTTTGTTAAATTCTATCGGAGGCGTTAGAATGGAAAGCCTGTTAGGTCATCTCCATTGAATTCACTGGGAAAAGCTCCTGTACGGTGTCTTATTTTTTAGCCTAGACATTAGGACAAAGATCTTTTCTCGCTATCTGTTTGCACAGAGCATCATGTATTAAGCCTCAGCTCCTCAGAGTGCCATGTGAATGCTCCTGTAGCATTAATTTAAATGATAGTAATTGGTCTGGGACAGTTTCAGCCATTGATGGTAAGTGACATGGCTTATAAACTTCCTCAAGAATCTGTGCATGGTTGAATAGATCTCTCCTGAAAGCTTCAAAATAAAATTAATTGCTTGTCCAATTTTTTGTCGTCTTCTTTCCATTTAAGCAGACTTTTTTCAGTCTTTCTCCTAATACAAAGGAACATGATTTCTTTGCTGCTGTTGCTTCTTTCTCTTCCTCTTGGCGCTGCTGATGAATTGGGAATTATTCTGCCATAGCCATCACTGCCTGAACCCTGCAGTGGAGCCAAAGGGAAACAGGTCCTGAAGGACACTTTGGTTATTAGGGTCATGGCTGAGATGGGAGAGCCTGGGCGAGCTCATTTCATTCTCACTGTAACCATCCAAGAGATTTAAAACCTTCGTATACAGATACCTGTGTTCATGGACCCCGCTCCTCAGCTAACAGGGACAGGACTGAGCATCCTTCCTTGCAAAGGAAGGCTTAAGCTTAATGAAACATGGGAGCACGTTCTTTTTGGACATAAAACAAGGCTGACAGCCGTGCTTGAACTACTCAGCAGCATCTCTTTATAAAAGGTGCTAAATTAAATATAACCTGAAAGTTTACCACCAGTTTTTGTACTGTGGCAGGAAGAGAGATCAGTGCGCAGTTTTCTTCCCCTCACCCCCACCCCATCTTTCCTGTAACTAACTCATTTGTTTCATTAAAAAAAAGAATCCAAACGCCACGTCTTTGCAAAAAAACACCCTCATGCATATCTGTGTTGACAGTGATTGATTTTGTTGTCTTAACCCGCCACTATCTCTTTTGCGAAGAGATGTCAAAAGGCAGAGGAAGATGCTAGCAGAATCTCCCCATTAATATTCTGGTGTGGTTGGCCAGACAAAGGGACCTGATTGAGCATATTATAGTGGCTCAGAACTTGGCAAGGGGAGAAAGGAAAGGAAAGTCATGCCTCTATTCGTATAATTAGTTTTTAAAGCTCTGAAGGCTATTTGGCACTGGGGCGAGTGTGAAATACGCTGCCCTTATCGCTTTATAAAGGTTAGCCTTCAGTTCATTACTGAATCAGATATGTTGGTGATAAAACCCAAAGATGTATCATTTCCAGGTTTGCCTTTGATGAGGAAAAGTAATGTAAAAAGAGCTTCAGATCTGGTCACGCTCGAGTTACAGCAGAAATTCTTGGGTTTCAGCGTGGCTCTGCAGCACAAGGGGTGACAAGGGGCCCTGTGCACCCGAGGGAAACCACGTCTTCGGGGCACCAAGGAAGGTGTGCTGGCAATTCACGGGGCAACGCATTTCCCTGGAAACCCAACGTTGGTCTGAAGGTCACACCAAAGCCAGATTACAGTTCTGGTCCCTGCTATACAAAAAAGATGTGGACAGGCTGGAGGGCACCCAGAGAAGGGCCACCAAGATGATCTGGGAAGCCTGATGTATGAGGATGGGCTGAGAGAGCTGGGTTTGTTCAGCCTTGAGAAAAGGAGGCTCAGAGGGGATCGCATCACCGTGTGGCAGTATTTAAAGTGGCTGTAAAGAAGATGGAGACTCCCTTTTCACAAGGAGCCACATGGAAAAGATAAGGGGTAATGGGTACAAATTACTCCTGGGAAGATTCCAATTGGACATGATAGGGAAAAATTTTCCCAGTGAGAACAGTCAACCACTGGAATAATCTCCCTAGAGATGTGGTTGACTCTGCCACGTTGGACACTTTCAAGACACAGTTGGGCCATCTTGTCTAGGCTGTGCTCTTAGACCAGATGATCCTTGAGGTCGCTTCCAACCTGGGATTCTATGATTCTCTGATTATTCTGCTTGCAGGTCTGAGATACCAAACCTGTATTAGGAGGGATGGTGATTTCCCTCTCACCTTTTGACTCCAGCAAGCTCCTGAACACTGAGCTTGGGATCAGATTCTCAAGCTAAAGTTAATGGAGCAACAAAACCCCACTTCTCAGCATCTCCATGTACTGCATGACGACTTCTTTCACTGCTTTTGGTTTTTCAGTGAGGATAACCCTGACTGCAGGGTGCTCCAGCAGCCTGCTGCTTCCTCCCCTGCATCTCCTGCTGACTCGAGGATGCTCATCCTCGCTTGCTCTGCACCAAAAGGAGGGGGGGAGTTATTCGAGCAACGTGGAAGGATACCGGTACAACAGCAGATCCTTCACCAAATCATCCCAAATGCCATGGGTCAGAACAGTTACATGTTCTCTGCTGCTTATTAGGATCTTCTCTCCCCCTGGTTTAGTCGATGCTGATGCTCTGACTGTATTTCCAATGTAAACCTGGAGCCCACATGCAGATGGGGCTGCTTTGGAAATGTGTCACTGGTGGGCAAGAGAAAAATGTCAGGCTAAAGGAAGAAAACAGGGATAGGCTAAAGGGTATCCCTCCAGAAGGCGTTATGGGAGCGAGAAAGGTACCCTCCAGTTTTGGATGAATGTTGGGACTGTGTCGTGGGAACCACAAGCTCACCTGGGCACATCATCCATCCAACAGCAGCAAAAACACCACGGTACCCTCCAGAGAATGAAATCTCCTCTCCTTTTTCACAGGGCAGAGCGCACGTAGATGATGGTGGGCGATCAAGCACATCATCTCTATTCCAAATGCAAAGCTTTGGTTAGTCCTGGGAGCAAGATGCAAAGTTAAAGGAGCCTAGTGGTCTGAGGCATGATTTTGCACCGCAGTGAATTACAAAGACTCTCGTGAGCTCTTCCCCAGAGGGTGTTTGAGGGCAGTAAGGTTGGTTCAGAGCTCCTAGGACTGGTCACAGCTTGAATTACTTCAGCTGTTTCCAAATGGTTCAACAACCTCTAAACTTCCTATTGTGTAAATAAACAGTCTGTGCAAGCCCAAAAAGCAGAATTGGAAACGAAGGTGGGACAATTTGCATTGGACCATCAAGTCCTTCCCTTGGTGCAAAGGGAGGGACGTGATGGCAGAAGCATGGAATTCAGGTCCTACTTGGGGCAGGGTGGTCTTCTCTTGATCCACCTCTCTGGGCAGCCAGAAGGCCCTGGCCAAGGTTTTCATCAAAAGCTAAATCTCAGGTTGTTCCGTCTGCTGTCTGGTGGGTGTTCCTTGTAGTGTTGGCTTTGGAGCTTTCCATTATTTTTAGTCTCTTTTGCTGTCTTAGTGTTTCTCCTGCCACGTGGTCCTTTTCTGAAACCCTGATGTTTTATGGAAGGCTTTTCCCTTTCTTTACCTCTTAGCTCTCCCTCCCATTCTCAGTTGCAGCTTTTCTGTCTCACTTTCCTTGTTTCTTCTGCTCTCAAGAATAAAAGGTCTCCCCCTCCAATTTCTCAGGCTCTATTTATTATATTCACAATGCTTTTAAAGGGTGAAAGGATGATTTTGGAAGATTGGCAGCAGACTGTAGACCGTTCATCCCTCTACTGGGACTAAGAACCTGAGCGTACCATAGGCGTGAGTCATTTCCACTTGATGACAGTCTACCCCTTTATGCAAAATGGGGTTCTGGATCTCTTTATTTGGATCCTACGGGAAAACGTGCTTCATCATGAGGACATGCTAAATGCTATTGCTATCAGGAGTCTCATCTGAGAGGTGTAAAACTGAGTGAGCACCTGGATCTTCACAGGGCACCTCTGTATCTGAGAAGTTTCCTTCTGTATTTTCTTACCTTGTGAGGGCAAAGAAGTTTTGGAGGATTTGGGATGGATTAGGGGTTTTTTTGAGCATTACGTATATTCTGAACGTGAATCCAGGAAGAATCTCCCAGTTTCAGATTCATTAATCCTACAAATCGTGTCTATTGGAATGAGCGCAGCAATGCCCAACTCTTCCAACGTACTTTTTTGGGGTAATATGTACTCCCCTAAACTGCATAGAAGGGATGGAGGGGGAGGGCAGAGCGGAAACGTGGAGATTCAGCTTCTCCACAAAGACTTAATAACAGCTTCTGCTTTAACAAGATTCTGTATCGCTAAATCACATCATTAGAGCTACACAATATACTCCAAGACACTTCCTTGTCTGCTGTGATGAATTGTATAATATAAACTTAACAAGAGCAGAATATTCAAATAAATTTAAGCGAGAAGATGGCGTGTGATGTTGCAGCTTAAAATTGTCAATTAGCAATGTCTGCTTTTTGACAGTATTGCGACCTCTCAGCAGAGATTCGGAGCTGCCGGGGAGTGCTGGCGCCGATCACGCCAGTCCCTAATAGAGATGCACAAATTGTTGTCGAGGCTTTGCAAATCCCAATGAACCTGAAATCTGGGTCATTTGTAGGATGGGCTGGATCTTCAGTCCTTTAAAGCCGAATACCTGAGGTTGGCGGGGTGAATTTATATCCACCGAGGATCCCTTGCAGCAGCTTTTCATCAGGACTACAGCGCCGTTCGGATGTACTGTGAGAAGTGTCCTCATGTGCTGAATTTTTAAAATACCTTCAGGTGCTGAAGCTTTGAAACAAGGAAAACGGCGTCTTCTGCGGGAAGATGGCTGGGCGGGGTTTTATTGTTCTTGAGGCAGCAAATCATTTCAGAGGGCTTCCCTTTGCAGAAGAAGCCCACGTGGGTTATTTGGTTTGGTGCTTGCATGGTTTCATTATGATTGTTGCACAAATTTGGGTGCAAGACGAAGCGACAAACGCCTTTTCTCTCTTTCTTTATAAATAAGAACATCATAGGAATTTCTTTTAATTTGTCAAGGGCAAATCTATCTGCTGGGGTAATTTCTATATAGTTTTTAAACACGGTCTCCTGGCTGGGTCTATGGCTCAAGCGCAAGAATAGCAAACAAATGGGTTATAGACATTCCTATATGGCATAAACACATAGAAAAAATCAACTGATCCCAAAGAAGCTGCAAAGGTGCAATGCAACTGATGCAAATGCTATTGTTATCATCTTTCCATTATAATGTGCATCATGTTTTGATACTCTCTATATATATATATGAAGGGACATGGTTTAGTTGTGGGATGGCAGTGCTAGGTTAACGGTTGGACTCGATGATCTTAAAGGGCTTTTCCAACCAAGGTGATTCTATGATTCTATGATTCTATAATATAGGTATTTTAAGCACTTTATATTAGGTAGCATATTGAGTTGCTATATGGCAAGCTTTTTACCCAGTAATTGTTTTCACAATGGACGTTCAATTTAATGTGGCTTTGGTACAACACCGTGAGAAAGCGATAATCCTTGTTTTGCCAGCTCTTCCTAGAGCATTTGCATCTTGGTCGTCTTCTTCACGCTTTAATAGACATTTTTAGGGTATTTCCTCTACAGCCCCACCTCTGCCTGCTGCTCTTAGCTGCAGTTTAAATGCATTTTGTTGCTTCTCCTCTGCAAGCATCCGAAGCTCAGCAGGAAGCATCCCTCTGAGGTCTGTGATTGAGAGGATGTGGGAAAGGACAGGGGGTCCTCGTTGGGTCAGCGTGTTCCTGGGGTGGCTTGGTGTCCCCCCCTCCTCCTACAGCTCCACACACCCTCCCCGTGAGCTTTTTCCTTGGCGTTATTTGACGAAGGGATAATTGACACTAATTTCTTGGCAGAGAAAAGGGAGAGGAGCAGTAAGTGAACATAAAGCTGCTGCCAAGGGTACATCGGAGACCTCCTTCCTCGTTCTGCAGGATTAATGTGGACACTTGGCTGCTTTTCAGCCATGCTCTGGCACGGTCAGAGTGCCTTAAACGTAGCACAGGTCATCTTGATTTATCACACATGCTCTTCCCTGGCCTTTCTTCCCTCACGTATGAGTTTCCCATCCTCTCATGTATATGCTGAAATACAGATGAGGGGAAGCCTCGTGTATTGTCATCAGTCCCTCTGTTTCCCAGCAGTTTAGTTCAATAGGTTGTTTAATTTTATTAACGGCTCATCCCTTAAAAACATCACCATTGCTCTTTGTTGCTGGAGGGAGCCAGCAGAAGACTTCTGCCTGCAGAAGACTTCTTTGGGGAACCGGGACACTGGCCTCTCCCCATCCCTGCTGGTACCATGCCAAGGATGGTAGCCGGCTGAATATGAGCCAGCAGTGTGCCCAGGTGGCCAAGAAGGCCAACGGCATCCTGGCTTGTATCAGGAATGGTGTGGCCAGCAGGAGTAGGGAAGAGATGGTGCCCCTGTACTCAGTGCTGGTGAGGCCACTCCTCGAATGCTAGGTTCAGTGTTGGGCCCCTCACTACAAGAAAGATGTTGTGTTGCTGGAGCACGTCCAGAGGAGAGCCACAAAGCTGGTGAGGGGTCTGGAGCACAAGGCTTACGAGGAGCGGCTGAGGGACCTGGGGATGTTTAGCCTGGAGAAGAGGAGGCTGAGGGGAGACCTGATCGCCCTCTACAACTGCCTGAGAGGAGGCTGTAGCGAGGTGGGGGTCGGCCTCTTCTCCCTGGTAATAGACGATGGGACGAGGGGGAATGGTCTGAAGTTGCGCCAGGGCAGGTTTAGGTTAGACATTAGGAAAAATTTCTTCACAGAAAGGGTTGTCAGGCTCTGGAAGGGGCTGCCCAGGGAGGTGGTGGAGTCCCCATCCCTGGGGGTATTTAAAAGACGGGCAGACGAGGTGCTTAGGGACAGGGTTTAGTGGTGGGATGGCAGGGTTAGGATAACAGTTGGGCTTGATGATCTTAAAGGTCTTTTCCAACCTCAATGATTTTATGATTCTATGATTCTAAGGATGCATCCTGTACAGTATCCATGGGATCTAAAGCTGACACATTGCTTGTCACTGTGTTTGGAAAGTAAAAAAAAAAAAAATCTAGAAATTAAGATGGTTTAACAAAGGGAAACAAAATGAGGTGCTTAGTTAATCTGAGGATTAAGCTAGCATAGCCGGCCTGCTCTGACAAAGCGGAGATTGAAGAGTAAACCCTATTGCAGTGCACACAGATCCCATGGGAATCGAGACTGAAGGGCAATGAAGCAGAGTGGCACCGGCATCGGATATCGATATAAGGAAGAGCAAGCTCCCACAAAGAAACAGCTGGATAGTGACAAAGGGCACTTGAATTTACTTTATTCGCAGTGTAGTTGATACGCAATATTAATCTCCATCTTGAGTGCGGGTATATGCACAGCTGAATTAATTGCAGGAGCGTGGAGCATTGCCTTTTGTTACAGGTCTGTAAAACACCGTGTTATGAAACACTTGGCTATGAGGTGTTCTCGCTTTCTAAAATACATCATCTCCATGGCTGGAAATTTCCATCTTTGGGTGCACACCAAAAGTTACAGGATCTTTTATTTGTTCTCAGAAGCTTTGGCAAAGTCCAAGGCAAACTTTGTGGGTAGGGTAGGATGGGACTTGAATTTTCAAAATGGTGGTAATTAAACCAAGGGTACCAACTGAACCAACCTCAAAACCTCAAAAATAAAATGCAGAAGGTGGCTGAGGTGTGAACCTCATGAGGTTCAACAAGGCCAAGTGCAAGGTCCTGCCCCTGGGTTGGGGTAACCCCCAGTATCAGTACAGGCTGGGGGAAGAAAGGATCAAGAGCAGCCCTGACGAGAGGGACTTGGGGGTACTGATAGATGAAAAGCTGGACATGAGCTGGCAATGTGCGCTGGCAGCCCAGAAGGCCAACCCTACCCTGGGCTGCATCAAAAGAAGCGTGGCCAGCAGGTCGAGGGAGGAGATTCTGCCCGTTAACTCTGCTCTGGTGAGACCTCCCCTGGAGCCCTGCGTCCAGCTCTGGAGCCCTCAGCACAAGAAGGACATGGAACTGTTGGAGCGGGTCCAGAGGAGGGCTACTAAAATGATCCGAGGGCTGGAGCCCCTCTCCTATGAGGACAGGCTGAGACAGTTGGGCTTGTTCAGCCTGGAGAAGAGAAGGCTGCAGGCAGACGTGATTGCAGCCGTTCAGTGCTTAAAAGGAGCCTACAGGAAAGACGGGGAAAATCTTTTTAGTAGGGCCAGCTGTAACAGGACAAGGGGGTGATGGTTTTAAACTGAAGCAGGGTAGGTTTAGACTGGATCTAAGGAAGAAATTCTTTCCAGTGAGGGTGGTGAAACCCTGGCATGCATTGCCCAGAGAGGGGGTGGAGGCCCCATCCCTGGGACCATTCCAGGCCAGGTTGGACGGGGCTGTGAGCAACCTGATGTGGTTCAAGGTGTCCCTGCTCACTGCAGGGGGGTTGGGCTGGGTGACCTCTAGGGCTCCCTTCCAACCCAAAACATTCTATCATTCTATGATCTCTTTGTAAGTGCTGGCTCTCTCTTAGATACGCATTTACAGATACAAATGTCACAACAATTGGTTGAGAAACTGTATGGGAATCAAAGGTCTGAAATGCTTTTTTAATGCAGGTATTCAAAAGAGCAGAGTTAAGGTTGGGTATTCAGTTTATTTTGCTTTTTATATCCTTCCTGTTACGTGTTTACCCTTGCAAATTTAATAAAGACAAAGGCAGGCATGTAGTGAATATTCTCTCGAGCAGGCATCCAGAAAACTAGCGAAAATTTGCTTTGGGGAGACGTTTGGTAACAGCAGGTTTAAATGGAAATTACAGGAATCCACCAGAACTCTTTATAGTTATCTTCTAAAAGGGAGTTGCTTGCTGGAGGTTGTCTCTAGTAGAGGTTTCTGTTTGTGCAAAAGAGTGTATTGGAGTTTCTGCGGTCAAGGCTGTGTATTAAAGAAAACAATTAAATATATTTGCTGCCCTTCTGATGCAAACTTCTATAGGTTTAGATCGAGTGGCAGAATCGCAACAATCCCAACAACATTTTAGAGTAGAGCTGCCCATAGAAGACCTTATTTGTATTCCTCCCAGGAGCTAAGATAGGAAATACACCGTGGTTTGTATTATATAGATTTTTCCCAGCCTGACTGAAAGCACTGTATTATTCATGCACAGGCTACCCACCTAAAGCGGTGCCAAAACTGTTTCTTTTTGCGTGTGGGAAGGCAGAAGAGTTGTCCCTGCGATAAAACCCAATTTGTAAGCATGGTTGTGAGCAGCGGCGCAGTAGTGACTCCTCATTTAACAGCTCTCAAATTGTGGTTCCCAAAGAAGTGCTTTTTCTATGGCATTTTGTATGGCAAAGCCATGTTAACAAAAGTAGGAATTCGCCAAATGTTTCATTTATTATTTTTCTGAGTGATTTTCATAGAATCATACAACCATAGAATCATTTAGGTTGGAAAAGACCTTCAAGATCATTGAGTCCAACCACAAACCTAACACTGCCAAGATTGATGCGGTTGCCAGCGGGATTTGATAGTCTAAGACAACAGGAGTGGCTTGGTTGGAGGGGAAAAAGCAGATCTATGAAAAATCTTCTGCTCCTGAGGAACAGATGAGGATATCTGAGGGTTTGTAGGTGGGTAGGGCTAAGTGAGGTGTTTCATGTTTGCTGTAGAAGTCAATAATGTGTTTTACTTGAAAGAATGATCATGCCTTACCCCAAAAAAAAAGGTCTAGCCCGGCTGTGAGCTCATCCACCCGGTTCAACCTTGTATTCACCTTCAGATGCCCATTTGGACTTTGGATGAGTTACTCAGCTGTCCTCAATCCCCAAAGCTTGGTAGCCTCTAAGAAATGCCCAGCCAGGGAGGCCTCCTGAGGGCTTTTCTGAAGTTCAGAAAGGATTTAATATATTTCCAAAAGCCTGAGTGGACCAAATTAACCCCATCTTATGGAGAGGAGGAACAGCTGAATTACCACTGGCATAGTCCACTGGCGCTGGAGATGTTCCTCTGTCTCAGTCCTCAGACGCAGCCAACAGATAAGGATTCCTCCCAAACCACAGTAAGCGGAATACAGTCTAAGCAGCATATTTTTTATTGTCAAGCAGAAGAAAATCCTCAAAGAGATTTTTTTAACGAAGGCTATTTTTATTTTTTTGCCTTTAATGAATTCAATTGAGCAATTTAAAACCATTTCAGGGTTGTTGTTTCTTTTTTTTTTTTTTTTTTTTTCCTCGAGTGACAGTAAACTCCACAAATCTAGGGAGACACTGGCAATAAAACTGCTTAGATAGTACATAAAATGCCACTGATGGGATTATTTTGCTGCAGCTCATTGCAGCTATTATGCTCAGCAGCATGATTCCTCATTGTAAGTTCATAAAAGAGCTAATGGCAGGAAATGGAGATCTGAAAAGTTGAATGAAAGTGGAATGCAAATTCATAACAAAAAGAGCAACTAATGATGGGAAGAGGGTACCAAGGACCATGGTAAATCATAGAATCATAGAATTGTTGAGGTTGGAAAAGACCTTTAAGATCACCAAGCCCAGCCATTCCCCTAACCCTGCCATCCCACCACTAAACCCTGTCCCTAAGCACCTCGTCTGCCCGGCTGTTAAATCCCCCCAGGGATGGGGACTCGACCACCTCCCTGGGCAGCCCCTTCCAGTGCTTGAAAACCTTTTCACTGAAAAATTTTTTTCCTAATATCCAACCTAAACCTCCCCTGGCGCAACTTGAGGCCATTTCCCCTCATCCCATCGCCCATTACCAGGGAGAAGAGGCCAATCCCCACCTCACTACAGCCTCCTTTCAGGTAGTTGCAGAAGGCGATAAGGTCTCCCCTCAGCCTTCTCTTCTCCAGGCTGAACAACCCCAGGTTGTGCCGTCACTTAGAGTCTTTCAATGAAATGCACTTGGTTTCAGCCAGGAGCTGTTGTAATTAGATGTAGGAACCACGTCCTGAATTTTCTCCATCCTGATGGTACACAAAAAATCATGCCGGAACCTCCTCCTTTACCTGCAAAAGCGATGAGAATATTTGCCATGCAAATACTTCTGGGACATGACCGAACATGCTCTTCATGGAGACGAGTGTTGGGAAAGCTAAATCTGAATGCAAAAGGTGGAACATGACAGTGGAGCGAGCAGATACAAACCCTGAAAGTACTTTTTCCAGCTTTTTGGGGGTAAACACGTTTGTCTTGGTCATCTTTTTTCACCAGGTGCTATCTATCTCTGTGCAAGTAAAATAATGCACAGAGTGATACTCAAAATCATTTGTTTGTCACTTTGTCATGGTAAGTCATCAAGTTTTGCAGGAGATTTCTTCTGATAGAAATGTGGGGGAAAAAAAGTGATTCAGGGATTGGAAGAGCTGATTTACAAGGAAAGATTAAAATTACTGTGTGCGTTATTTATACATATCCCAGGGAGACATGGAAAGCACCTGCATGTTTCAGCAAGGTATCAATGCTGGGTGGGGGGAAGAGCTGTGAGAGTTGATTGGGTGAAGTTTGTAATTATGAGGAATGAGGTGAAATTCAGAGATTGTAAGTGAGGGCAGAACGATGGAAAAAACCCTCCCCGAGGCAGAGGTGTCATTCACTGTAATGAGACTTCAAAAACTCCTCCAGGCAACAACCTTGAGACCCCACACTGGAACAGGTCTACATTGGCTGGTTTGACCTTCTCCATGTTGCAACTGCTGTCTGCCCTTTGCTGTCCTGTGCTGCATTTCTGAGGGTGGCTTTGGTTTGCATTTCAGGGCTGCTTTCGGCAAAGAGTCAGAAGTTCTCATTGGCAACCTGGGAGATAAACTCATCCCTCAACAGGAGATCCTGCGGGACGTCAGCGACCTGAAGGCCTTGGCCAACATGCACGAGAGCCTGGAGTGGTTAGCAGGTCGCACCAAGGCAGCCTTCTCCAACCTCTCAGCCACCCAGAGTAAGTAGCTCCCATAGGAGAAACTTTGTCTTAGAAATGGGAACCAGCATAAACAGGCGATTTTAGCAGGGGTGGGCGTCTTTTGTTCTTGAGTTCAAAGCGGGTTTATGTCAGAGGGAAGGAGAAAGCAAAGCAGTTCCATCTCTTTCTTCCTAGTGAATGCTGCGGTGTGACATCTGCTCAGGCTGTGGTGGGCACCACGTGAGGGTGCCAGGAGCATCATTTCTAGCATAAGCTCTGAAGGGTCTTTCCAACACTGGAGCTTTTCAGCTGTCCCTGCTAATGACATTGCACAGGAGCAGCTATCGGTGCCAAGACAGGTTTCGTTTTCTTTAAAGCATCGCTAGATTGCTGAATATTGAAAAATATACATGTATTATAAATTCAGTAGAGAGACTGGAGCACTTTTAATGAGGAATGCCTTAACGTGGATGTCACTGGGGCACTGATGCTCAGCCTGCAAAGGCAGAAGTGAACTGAGGTGCCAGGAGGGCAGAGACGGGGGAGCCTGGAGACGCTGCTTCTGCTCCTGGCTGTCAAGGATTGCCCGCGCTACCTCTGCGAGATCGTTTCACTTCTCTGTGCTTCAGCTGTCCCTTCTTCCCCAGGGAAATAGTGATTTTTTTTTTTTTCTGTCTGAGAAGTGCTAGAGACATGATTAGGGTTGCTTCTCTTCTTACTGCTGTCATTGGCGTTGTCTGCACGGGTTCACGTTCAGAGAAGGGTTGTGGCTGTGCCCCAGAAGTAGAGCTCGGCATAAACAGACCTCAACTCTGCTGCTTTCCACCAACACCTTTCCACTGTTACTAACTCATGAGGATTCCCCTATACCTCAGCTGACATGGGGTTAAGCTTCTCCTAGGACCAGGGTTTTGAGTCTCACCTGCCTACCAAGACATTCCCAATAGTTGTCCTGCGTCACAGGTTGACCCTGGGGAGATGTCTGTGCATTTGTTAGAGCACTTCATATTGCCCTAGATCCTTGTACTAAAATATTGTATGTTTTACAAATATTGAACAACCCCTGTTGTCTAGGGGTTTTATCAAATGCAGCTACCTCGGGAGTGGAAAGAGGCATCTGCACTTTGCCGTAGATGAGGAACAGAGGGGAAGAAAAGCGTTGCATAAAAAAATCCACAAGCTTGATGGGATCCCAGGACAATTGGGGAAGTAGTGAGGATAACGGGGCATTTCTGCAGTTTGTCATGCAAATACAGAGCTGAGTCCTGGGGGAAGGTATCCACAGAGGAGCAGGACTGTGGGCAGTCAGATCTTCTGAGCTCTCACAGGAATGGAGCTAAATCCAGTTGGAAGCCAGTCACAAGAGGTGTCCTCCAGGGCTCAGTGTTGGGGCCAGTTTTGTTTAATATCTTCATCAATGACATGGATGAGGGATTGAGTACACCGTCTGCAAGTCTGCAGATGACACCCAGCTGGGTGGGAGCGTTGATCTGCTTGAGGGTAGGAAGGCTCTGCGGAGGGACCTGGCCAGGCTGGAGCCATGGGCCAGTTCTACGAGGTTCAACAAGGCCAAGGGCCAGGTCCTGCCCTGGGGTCACAACAACCCCATGCAGGCTACAGGCATGGGGTAGAGGGGCTGGAAAGCTGCATGGCAGAGAGGGACCTGGGTGTGTTGGTCGAGAGGCGGCTGAATATGAGCCATCAGGGTGCCCAGGTGGCCAAGAGGGCCAGCGGCATCCTGGCTTGTATCAGGACTGGTGTGGCCAGCAGGAGCAGGGCAGGGACCGTGCCCCTGTGCTGGGCACTGGGGGGGCCGCCCCTCGACTGCTGGAGTCAGGGTTGGGCCCCTCCCTCCCCGAAGGCCTGGGGGGGCTGGAGCGTGTCCAGAGAAGGGCAGCGGAGCTGGGGAGGGGTCTGGAGCCCCAGGCTGCTGGGGAGCGGCTGGGGGAGCTGGGGGGGTTCAGCCTGGAGCAGAGGAGGCTGAGGGGAGCCCTCATGGCTGCCTACAAGTGCCTGAGAGGAGGGGGGAGCCGGGGGGGTCGGGCTCTGCTCCCAGGGAAGGGGCGATGGGACGAGGGGCACCGGCCTCAAGTTGTGCCAGGGCAGGGTGAGGTTGGCCCTGGGGAACAATTCCTTCCCCAAAGGGCTCCATCCCTGGGGGCATTTAAAAGCCAGGCAGACGCGCTGCTTAGGGACAGGGTTTAGTGGTGGACAGGTACGGTTGGGCTTGGTCATCTTAAAGGTCTTTTCCAACCAAATGATATTATGATTCAATGAATTTGACATTGAAAATCACCTGAGCCTTATTTTCTGGGGAAATCTGTTGGTGCTAAATAAAGTCTTAGTGTTACATCTCTGTTAAAATAATTCTCCCTCGACAGCAGAGCATCTCTGGTTGACGGAAAATCCTTCCTATGGCTTTGAACTGCTCTAGAGTGGGACCTTTAAACTCTTTACTCCAGCTGTCCACGATCAGTTCGTTGGGATCCAGAAGGATAATTAAGATTAGACAATCAGTTAACAATTACAGACCCAAAATACTACAGGTAGCTTTAATATTCCTGTACCCCATATTCTGAGTTCTCAATACCTGAGCGTCAAGAAGAATTGCTGTGCTCTTACAGGGTGTATTTTAGAAGATTATAAAAGAAAACAAAAGCCAATGGAAAACGCTATCAAAGTTCAATAGCCAAATATTTATTCACAGAACTTAAGTTACTGGGAGAGTTCTTGGGGCTGAGGAGCTACGCTCTGACAGTCAAAGCTGTGAAAAATAAAAACATCATTTATAATTTCAGTTCTGGTTGAAACTCAAATTTTTTAATAAATCAATATTTTCCAAACATAAAAGGGCATGAGCATGACTTTCAGGCTTCTGCGAGGACGTTACACGCAGCAGTGAATAAACATAAAAGTAAGTGTAATATTTCACTTGGCAGCATCCTCCTGACAATAAAAATTCATCTTCCTTTGTAATAACTTTATACCAGTGCATTAAAATGTCTGTACACAAATGCCAGGAGTATCTGAAACAAGAGGAAGAATGAGCAGTGTTAGAAAATGATAGAGTCTGTTGACCTCAGAGTTATAAATGAAGCCTGGTGGAGTATATCTCATAAATGGAACATCAATAGAGCTGACTGCAATCTATACGGGAGAAGTAAAAAGTAATGCAGTGGGGCAGAGGTGGTGGTATAAGTCAGATGTATTTACAAATCCAGCAAGCTACGGTGATATACAGGGGAGTACAATTATTTTGGGGAAGAATCGGAAGAATAAACAACAGAGGAAAAATGAGATGAGATGTCTCTCTCCATCCCACCTGGAGAGGGGGAGAAGAGCAGTGCGAATGTGCACGGACTGAGCTGAGAGGAGGAAAAATTAAAACTTCCTCTTGTTTCAAAGATTCATACAATGTTAATGCCGTAACGCTCAACTGTCATACGAGTTATTTTGTTCTTTTCTGTCGTGGTTTGATCATCTGAATTTCTGAGTCTCTCATTGCTGGAAGCCACAGCATGTTAATGAGCATCAGGGGGAGGCGGGGAGGAAGGGAAATAACTGGCTGAAAGTAAAGCTAAATAAAGAGGGTTTCTGCCAGGCACTGATGCTCACCAAATTCAGATTCAGATCGCCAGCTTTGTCATTTCAGCGTTGGTAACTTAAGACATGTTCACGTGAAACCCAAGCATTCCAGTTCAATGCATCTGGGATCCGTGGTTCGTCATACACAAGGCAACGGGCTGTTGGTCACCCAGCTCACTTTTTGGGTAGCTGACTTTGGGCAGATGGCAGTTGTCATATTCCTCTGAGCAACTCTGTCTTCTGCTTTATTTTTCTCCTTGGACTAGATGCTACATTGAAGTGTTTCTGCTTGAACAAGAGCAGTAATCTCATTAACTGGTAGCAGTGGTGGGGTTTTATCTTCCATGCTTACCACATGTTGGGCCAATGCATGATGAGAACACGCGTTCAGGTCTTTGATCGTTCCTCTTTTCTGTCTCAGCAACTTGAGATTAAATCTTGGTCCCACTCAGGGCATCATCAAAGCACGTAGTGAGCAACTGGGACCAGAATTTTTGGTGCAGTGCCAGAAACACCATAATCTCCAACAAGTCCATGACACGGTGGTGGTGGCCCTGTATTCCTTCCCTGTAGGAAGTCGGTAGCTTTTCCAGCAAAACTTCCTTGGCTGCAAATGGGCAATTTATAGGCGTAGCTGTAAGTGTTCAGAAGCCACAAGGTGGAGTTGGGCAGGTATGGACATGTTTTGGGGAATCCTAAAAAGGGAGCTACCTGTTGGTGGCTTTTTGGTTAGGCTGTCAAAAGGCCCCTTCCTAGAGATAAAAATTCAATAACCTTTTGCTGTGGATGTGCCACAATTATCACTCATTGCTAATAGGGTGTTTTATCATGCTGGGCAGTCTCTGCATTCTTCATTATTTAGTGTTTGCTAAGCTGATGGCTCTTCCATAGCTCTTCCCTTATCTGCACTCCTTCAGAATTGGATTTTATATTTTCCGAACCAGTCAGATATGACAAAGTCATTTTCATTTGCTCTTGTCTTTTGAGGGAATACAAACTTCTTTTTAACAATAACCATTTAAGGATTAAAGTTGCTGGAAGAAGACGAATTAACTGAGGAAGTCGAGTAAATTTTAAATAGGTTTTATATGAAAATGGAGGTAGGGTTTCCTCTCCTCTTCCTCTTCTGCTTCTCCGCCTCATCGTATGCAGGTACAACATACGCTCATCCTTTCCCCTTGCCGGAGCTTCAGCCTTCTGAAGCCCTCTGAATATTTTACAAAGCAGGAATTATTATGCGCAATGAAAGAGTTGGGACAATCTTTACATTTTTAAGATGGTTGCATGCTGCGTGTAGGTAGGAAGATGAAAGATAAGCCATTAGCTTACTGAGTTGCATGCTACCCTTTTAAATTCAGCCGGCTGTTGGCATCTCGTGACTTCAGATCATCATAGTCAGCGGTTACTGGATTGAACGCTGAGTTTGAAATTACCTTCTCATGGACCTCATGTAAAACAGGATTGTCTTTCTCTTCTAGAAGGGATATTGGAAGTAAAGTTTTTGCATGTGTACCATGCGTCCGCGTATGTTCATAGATCAGTAGATACTCTTGCGTCCACCCAAAGGTTTCCTCAGTGTATCATGTTCACTTTCTGTGTGTGCTTTCTCATTCTTGTCCTTAATGAAGGATAATACCATTTTAGTACCTCAACAGTTTTATCTAGAAAAACAGGACTCTGGCAGCAGTCTCAAGACAGACACCTCCTCTCCTGTCATTACCTTCTCCACCAAAAAAAAAAAAAATCTCTTTAGAAATGGATCCTGAGGCTCCATATTTAGTCAAAATAGGGAGGTGCATCAAGGAGAGGAAGCATTGGGTCATTGGAATCAAGACAGAAATGGAAAAAAACTCATGAGTGTTTTTAATGTGGAGGTTTGTTGGCTTTATGTAGCACCCCGGGCCCTGGATGCATGCAACTGGGTGAGGATCTTACTGTATTTGAAACCACACATATACACGCACTTACCCTTTTTTCTTGGAGAAAAGCTTCAAAAGCATGAAGGACTCAAAACATACTGTTTTATAAAACCAGACCTAAATCAATGATTTCTTTGACAGTTGCCAAAGCTCTTGGCTTTCAATACCTGTCTCCTAGTGTCCCTTGGAAGTTGGCACTGGAGCAAAGATGCCGTAAAAAGCAAAGATTCAAAGTCTTCGATGCAAACCTGGCTTCAAATAGACGTCAGGCTGACCCCGTTTCTGCAGTGGCAGAAACTAGAAGGTGCTGTCAATAACTGAGGAAAAATATGAGTACATATTTGGAATTAACCTCTGCCGCTCAACCCTGCCTAACTATGGGGGAAGCACCCCGCTATTCTGGGCTCCCCAGTTCAAGAAAGATGAGGAACTCCTCGAGAGAGTCCAGAGGAGAGCAACTAGGATGAGAAAGGGACTGGAGCATCTCCCCTATGAGGAAAGGCTGAGGGAGTTGGGCTTGTTCAGCCTGAAGAAGAGAAGACTGAAAGGGGACCTCATCAACACATACAAATATCTGGTGTCCAGCGAGAGGACAAGGGGCAATGGGTTGTATATGAGGTTTCAGTTGTATATGAGGAAAAACTTCTTTACTCTGAGGGTGATGGAGCACTGGCACAGGCTGCCCAAGGGGGTTGTGGAGTCTCCTTCTCTGGAGATATTCAAAGCCCACCTGGACGAAGTCCTGTGTAACATGCTCTAGGAGAACCTGCTTTAGCCGGGGGGTTGGACTGGATGATCTCTGGAGGTCCCTTCCAACTTTTGCCATTCTGTGATTCTGTGATTAGAGAAGATGCATGGGAGACCTTCTCCGAGGGTTCACTCCATTGGTGGGACTGCCATGCACTGGGGGACATCTTCACCCCATTGCTGTCAGCAAAGCTGTACCTGCAGCAAAACACACAGGATGAAGCTGTTTCTCCTCTACCTGCTTGTCACTCCGCAGACATGAATTGCAATTGCTCACTGGCAAAGCTGGGTCTCCGCTCCATCGATTTGCATTAGACACAGAGCTAATTACTGTGTTTGGTTAAGCTGGCTGCATGCAGTTTAATGAGAGATGTGGAAACGCCACACTCCCTTTCCAAATGGGAGGTGGGGGGTTGCACGGACCATTGGAAGGACGTGGCTTTGCGGCTTTCCCTCCCCATTTCACAGCAGCCTGTTGCATTAAAAGGTTAAAGGAATCTGGAGCGATGCCCATTTCGTCATTAGAAGTCCGGTCGCGTGCCGCGTACTGAGCTATCACGATTACGGATGCACAAATAATGCGATACATGTTCAGTCTAGTCGTGTTCCATGGACGGCCAGGGCCACGCTTAAAGAGTTTGGACGCGTTCAATGAGAACTATCATGGCCAGATTAATGAACAGTGCAGTTTATGAAAGCAATGGATACACAGGTTCTCATGGATTGCTGGTGATAAATTCTGCAAAGCACATGCAAATACCAGGAGTACGAGTCACACCGCTTGGCTACAAACGCGGTAAAAGACATAAAGTGACTCTATAGAGATTTCTAAGTTTCCTGGGGAGGCACTTGGTATAACCAGGTGTTCAAATCTTACCCAAAGGTGTCCCGATGAGGGGGAATCGTAGAATCGTAGAATCATAGAATGTTTTGGGTTGGAAGGGACCCCTAGAGGTCACCCAGCCCAACCCCCCTGCAGGAGCAGGGACACCTTTAACCACATCAGGTTGCTCACAGCCCCGTCCAACCTGGCCTGGAATGTTCCCAGGGATGGGGCCTCCACCCCCTCTCTGGGCAACCCCTGACAGGGTTTTACCACCCTCAGTGTAAAGAATTTCTTCCTTAGATCCAGTCTAAACCTCCCCTGCTTCACTTTAAAACCATCCCCCCTTGTCCTGACACAGCTGGCCCTACTAAAAAGATTGTCCCCATCTTTCCTCTGGGCCCCCTTTAAGCCCTGAACGGCCGCACTCAGCTCTGCCCGCAGCCTTCTCTTCTCCAGGCTGAACACCCCCAACTCTCCCAGCCTGGCCTCAGAGCAGAGGGGCTCCAGCCCTCGGAGCATTTTAGTAGCCCTCCTCTGGCCCCGCTCCAACAGGTCCATGTCCTTCTTGTGCTGAGGGCTCCAGAGCTGGATGCAGGGCTCCAGGGGAGGTCTCACCAGAGCAGAGTTAACGGGCAGAATCACCTCCCTCGACGCTGGCCACGCTTCTTTTGATGCAGCCCAGGGTAAGTTTGGTCTTCTGGGCTGCCAGCGCACGTTGCCAGCTCATGTCCAGCTTTTCATCCACCAGCACCCCCAAGTCCCTCTCGGCAGGGCTGCTCTTCATCCTTTCTTCCCCCAACCTGTATGAATACTGGGGGTTACCCCAACCCAGGTGCAGAAAGGAAGATACTCTCAGCCTGTCGACTGATCCCTGAAGTCAGAGTGGTACATGATGATGGTATCTTCCCTACCATCTTCTCTCTCTTAAGCTATTTTATGCTATTTTTTACCTTTCAGGTGGGGCTCAAGTGACTCCAGTCACACACACCTTTGTTACGATCCTCTCACTTTGCTTTTAAAGGTGTAAACTAGAAAAATTCAAAGCGCAAGCTCAGTGGGGGGTGGTCGTACCCTGGAAGCGGGTAGCTTTGGGGATGGAGGTGTGTTTTAGTATTATAACGATATTAAAATGAGCAAAGTTCACCAAAAGGACAGCATTTTGTCAAAAACATGACAGACGGTTGGCCCAGGGTAGCAAATACGCAGCTTATCGCTTCCATGGTATCTTCAAGTTCCCATATTATCACAGAACCTGGCCACGGCGTCTCCACTCCACTCCACCCTCTGTGCAGTTCCTCATAGGGTCAACCCACCAGGCTCCCCTGGTGTTGCCAACATTGAAGGTTGCCAGCGTAGGGAGCTTCCATGGAATGCATTCCTTACATGTCAGCTGCACTCCACCCTGGAAGCTTCTTCAATGCTGTACCTTTCTTTAAAATGTGAATACAAGTTTAATTTCTAAGTCAACTCCAGCAATTATTCCGCACAGCCATATCTGGGGGGCTCCAGGCAGGAATTTGCCTGTCCCCTCTGACCCTGGCTGCCATCAGTCCCACCACGACAGCCGTAAGCAAGGTGTTCAAGTGATGTCAATATGTCAAAGAGATGCAGATGCCAATACGCAGACTGGGAGATAAATCCTTCTTGTTCTTCCCGAATAAGTCCTTTCCCATTGGATTCTTAGCTCTTTTGATTTTCGCCCATCTGAGCAATTGAATTTGTACCTTGTGACATACAAAAAGCCAGCGTGGAGTTTGTTACCGTCGCAGGTTTTATCCGGGAATGCCACAATTTTCCTGTAGCACTCTCAATTTCAGCTGCCATGCTGCGCTGCAGTCCTGTGGTTTCCAAATTAGAGGTCTCTCTCTTGCGTGGGGTTGTGAACCACAGAATCACAGAATTGCAAGGGTTGGAAGGGACCTTGGGAGATCATCTAGTCCAACCCCCCGGCTAAAGCAGGTTCTCCTAGAGCATGTTATACAGGACTTTGTCCAGGCGGGGGTTGAATATCTCCAGAGAAGGAGACTCCACAGCCCCCCTGGGCAGCCTGGGCCAGTGCTCTGTCACCCTCAAAGTCAAGAAGTTCTTCCTCCCGTTCAAGTGAAACCTCTTCTGCTTCAGGTTGTGCCCATTGCCCCTTGTCCTGGCACTGAGCACCACTGCAAAGAGCCTGGCTCCATCCTTGTAACTTCCACCCTTAAGATATTTGTATGTATTGATGAGGTCCCCTCTCAGTCTTCTCTTCTTCAGGCTGAACAAGCCCAGCTCCCTCAGCCTTTCCTCCTAGGAGAGATGCTCCAGTCCCTTTATTATCCTAGTTGCTCTCCTCTGGACTCTTGCTAGGAGTTCCTCATCATTTTTGAACTGGGGAGCCCAGAACTGGACACAGTGCTGCAGGTGAGGTCTCACCAGGGCAGAGTAGAGGGGGAGGAGAACCTCCCTCGCCCTGCTGGCCACGCTCCTCTGAATGCACCCCAGGGTGCCATTGGCCTTCTTGGCCACCAGGGCACCCTGCTGGCTCATGGCCAGCTTGTCATCCACCAGGACTCCCAGGTCCCTCTGGGCAGAGCTGCTTTCCAGCACGCCAGCCCCCAGCCTGTATTGGTGCATGGGGTTCGACCTCCCCAGGTGCAGCACTCGACACTTGCCCTTCTTGAATTTCATCAGGTTCCTCTCCACCAAGCTGGATTTAATTGCAGAAGTGCAGAGAAGGTCATAACGAGGACACCAACAATAAAGCGTAGGAGTCATTGGCTTCACCTATTTGTGTTGTCAAAAGAGCGTGTCTCTACTGTGGCAGCCGGGACTGGTTAGGAATGCCGTCGGGATGCAGTTTGGTCTGTTAGCGTGTTTTTAAGGTGTTATAAAAGGAGGAGATTTATTTAGGGGCATTGCAGGGTGCGCAAGGACAGAGTTTGGCCCTTCTGAAGTATCTAAAAGGGCATTCAGCCTCTTAACTTCTTTATCCAGGATGCTTCCAAAGCAGGTTTTCCTCCTGTTCAGCGGTGCTTTCACCCCAAAATCAAAGGGCAACATGTGGAAGACACCTTCACCACTTCTGCAGAGGGGCAACACTTAGAAACATAGACTCATAGAATTGCTTTGGTTGGAAAAGACCTTTAAGATCATCAAGTCCAACCTTTAACCTAGCACTGCCATCCCACCACTAAACCCTGTCCCTAAGCACCTCATCTACCCGTCTTTTAAACACCTCCAGGGATGGGGACTCGACCCCTTCCCTGGGCAGCCCCTTCCAGTGCCTGACAGCCCTTAACAACAACACTTCACCCTCCAGACTTGCAGCAGTTCAGTTGAGCTATGACTTCATTCCAAAGCAGGGCAGGGGAACAAAAAAAAAGGTTTGGTCTACAGCATTTTCCCAAATCCTGCCACTCTCTGTCCCCAGCTCTCTCTTATTAATGAGAATACCGAACATTTGCATCGCATATTCCAGCCATAGATCTCAAAGTACTTTGTAAATGTTAGTGAAGGCCGTTGCAGGATCAAGGCTATCTTGGACCACTTGGCCTCGGGAGGGTCAGCCTCCCCTTTTCCCTGGCTCCGTATGGCTCCTCGTCCTGAAATGGGCTTTGATGGTTAATAGGAAGCATCCTGCATCACTCGAGAAAGTGATGCCTTTTAAAATGGATGGCGGAGCCCCTTTTATACCACTCTGCCAGAGTGAAGGAGCGATAGTTTCCAGGCGCTTTCAGGCCACTTTCTGCTGGCAGAGTGGTGTAAAGGGGTCTCAGTACCAATGAAAATCAGGCCCGATGCAGTGGTAAAATTGATGCCTTTCATTTCGTAGTCAGGCCACACAGCGGTGGTGAACTCAGACGAGTCTTTGTGTTTAACCCCGGCGTTTCTAATGAACTGAATTCAGCTCTTAAATGGGGCTATATTTCTCTCAAGTCGGAGCTTTTTTTTTTTTTTTTCCCCCTGTCACTGAACTTGTAACACATCTTGCTGTATTGATTGCTCGCGGGGAACTTTTTTTTTTGTAGAGATCTATTAATAGAGAACCTTATTTAAAAGCCAGATTAAAGATGATCAACACGTGCCTGACCTCATGCAGGAGGACTTAGCAAATGCTGTTGCTTTGTCATTGCAACAAAAGTAAATCTCTTTCTAAACCAGAAAAAGCTGCACATTTCTAACAAATGCAGAGCATCTGCCATTAACTTAAAGGGATAAATCTTGAGTGTATTATTTGATGAATATCTGTTGCTTCAATCTAACTTCGTCTAAATGACAGCTTTCCATTTTAGCTCCTTAAGCAGTCTCATTTTCCGATATTTTTTTTTTTTCTGTTCCACTAACTGGAGAGTTGGTGCTCTTCTGCAAATACTCTAAACGTGATCAGATTAGCTTCTCGGGTGCTCCAAACCTTCATACTACGACCATCCGTAATGTCTTTTTCCATCTCGTAGTTGTGTGCTCGTTGTCTGAATAGAGATCCGGTGTCCTGGGGTCATCCCCTTCCACCTCTGCCTTGCAGACTGTTTGATCAGGATCACATTGGATGGGGTTTGCGTGGCAAGGTAGCGGTGGGGGCTACAGGGGTGGCTTCTGTGAGAAGCTGCCAGAAGATTCCCCTGTGTCTGACAGAGTCAATGCCAGCCAGCTCCAAGGCAGACCCGCTGCTGGCCAGGGCCGAGCCCATCAGCAATGGGATAATGCATTTAAGAAGGAAAAAAAACCCCAAAACTGTGCATTGCAGCCAGAGAGGATGTGAGAGGAGCAGCCCTGCAGCCCCCCAGGCCAGTGCAGCAGGAGGTGCTCCAGGAGCCCGAGCAGAGATTCCCCTCAGCCCCTGGGGCAGCCCATGGTGGGGCAGGCTGTGCCCCTGCAGCCCAGGGACCCCACGGGGGAGCAGATCCCCACCTGCAGCCTGGGGAGGACCCCACACCAGAGCAGGGGGGTGCCCAAAGGGGCTGCCGGGCCCGGGCCCCATGGGGAGAGGAGCCCAGGCTGGAGCGGTTTGGGCCGGGCTGGTGACCCCATGGGGACCCAAGCTGGACCCCCAGTGCGTGGAGGACTGTCTGCCATGGGGGGACCCCAGGCTGGAGCAGGGAGGAGTGTGAGGAGTCCTGCCCTGGGGAGGAAGGAGCGGCAGAGACAGCGTGTGATGAACTGACCCCAAACCCATTCCCCATCCCCCTGCACTGCTCGGGGGGAGGAGGGAGAGAAATTGGGAATGAAGTTAAGCCTGGAAAGAATGGAGGGGGTGGGGGGAAGGTGTGTTAAGATTCAAGGGGTTTTTATTCTCTCCTACTCTGATTTGACCGGTTATAATTAATTTCCCCAAGTTGCATCTGTTTTGCCCATGATGGTAATTGCTGAGTGATATCCCTGTCCATATCTTGACCCACAAGCTTCTCATTATATTTTCTCTCCCCTGTCCAGCTGAGGAGGGGAGTGATAGAGCAGCTTTGATGGGCACCTGGGGTCCAGCCAGGGTCAACCCACCACACGTTAACAGACTTTTGTGTCTACAGGGTGTTTTACAGATGAACATAAGTACACCTTGCCCATGCCCTGAGCTGACCACGAGTTACATGAATGTGGGTAGTCCCGCAATAAGCTCAAGATGTCAAGCCCTGCACCTGGGTAGAGTATATTAAACTGGCCTGGGAATGTCTTGTTCAAAATGGTGTTGGACATCTTCATTCAGATCTGCTTGGTTCAGAGGAGAACCAGAGGAAGCCAAAAGAAAAACATCTTCTTGGGCATCTTACCTGCATTGCCGTGGCTCATATCCACACAGCTCCCTCTTGTCATAGAATCATTGAGGTTGGAAAAGACCTTTAAGATCATCAAGTCCAACCGTTCCCCTAACCCTGCAATCCCACCACTAAACCCTGGCCCTAAGCACCTTGTCTGCCCGGCTTTTAAATACCCCCAGGGATCGGGACTCAAACACTTCCCTTGGCAGCTCCTTCCAGTGCTTGAAAATCCTTTCAGGGAAGAAATTTTTCCTAATGTCCAACCTAAACCTGCTCTGGCACAACTTGAGGCTATTTCCCCTCGTCCCATCGCCCGTTACCTGGGAGAAGAGACCAACACCCACTTCACTACAGTCTCCTTTCAGGCAGTTGTAGAGGGCGATAAGGTCTCCCCTCAGCCTCCTCTTCTCCAGACTAAACAACCCCAGTAATCCCACAATCAAGCAAGCTGGCAGTCCCACAGCTCAGCCTGTGCCTGTGCTGATATCTTAGGATGCTGCAGAGATGACCAATGTCATCTCCTTGCTGCTACAAACCCCACCATTGTCCACAGCATAGAATCATAGAATCATAGAATGTTTTGGGTTGGAAGGGACCTTGAGAAGTTATGTAGCCCAACCCCCCTGCAGGGAGCAGGGACACCTTAACCAGATCAGGTTGCTCACAGCCCCGTCCAACCTGGTCTGGAATGTTTCCAGGGATGGGGCCTCCACCACCTCTCTGGGCAACCCATTCCTTCCTTCTATCCAGTCTGAACCTGCTTCAGTTTAAAACCATTACCCCTTGTCCTGTCACAATACCAGCATGCTTGGAGCTGGTATTTAATCAAGAAACGAGATACCTCAAGTCATAGGTTTCCCCAGGTGGGACACCCCATTTGAGCAAGGACTGGGGAGCTTTGCCATCCTCAGCCACAATAAAATGGGGAATCTATCCAGTCCAAACCAAACCATCGTTGATCACATGCTAATTAATCGCCATTTGTAGTTTTAATAGAAGCTGCAAATGTTCTTAGACTTACATAAAACCTGCTACGAACAGGTTGGAGACTCCTAGCTAATACTTAGAGCTTGGGTTCAGCAGACACGTCATGTCACCTGGAGTTACTCCATACTGAATGGTAAAAGCCTAATGGGGGAACCAGTGTCAGAGTGGAGTCCTTTCAGAAGACATTTGGAGAGGAGTGTGGCCAGCAGGTCAAGGGAGGTTCTCCTCCCCTCTACTCTGCCCTGGTGAGACCCCACCTGGAGTACTGTGTCCAGCTCTGGGCTCCCCAGTTCAAGAAAGATGAGGAACTCCTTGAGAGAGTCCAGAGGAGAGCAACTAAGATGATAAAGGGACTGGAGCATCTCCCCTATGAGGAAAGGCTGAGGGAGCTGGGCTTGTTTAGCCTGAAGAAGAGAAGGCTGACAGGGGACCTCATCAACACCTACAAATATCTCAAGGGTGGGTGTCACGAGGACGGAGCCAGAGTCTTTGCAGTGGTGTCCAGCACCAGGACAAGCGGCAATGGGTACATACTGAGACATAAGAGGTTTCAGTTGAATATGAGGAAAAACTTCTTTACTCTGAGGGTGACAGAGCCCTGGCCCAGGCTGCCCAGGGGGGTTGTGGAGTCTCCTTCTCAGGAGATATTCAAGGCCTGCCTGGATGAAGTCCTGTGTAACATATTCTAGGAGAACCTGCTTTAGCAGAGGGGTTGGACTGGATGATCTCTGGAGGTCCCTTCCAACTTTTGCCATTCTGTGATTCTGTGAAATATTAAGAATTCATCGATATCCTGACTTAGATCATTTATGAGCCTTTTGTCAATGACTCCGAGAGCCATCAGGAAAGCTATGGGCATTGTTTTCTCCCAGAAAGCTTCTGAATTGGATGGATTGACTTAACATATCAAAATGGAAATTTTTTTTCCCCCTCTTAATGCCAATTCAGCAAAATTGTCTCGGATCCGAAAGCAAAGCTGTGTCTGTTGGTCTCTTAACATCAACTGAAGCTGACCAAGAGCTGAGCAGAGCAATTCAGGCAGTGGATAGGAGTCCTGCTGGTACCACCTTATATGAGTTGGCTTTTGGAGGACTACAACCATGGAAAATTTGTTTGGGACAGCAAAGTGTTAAGGGTAGCCTTCAAGACCAGCAGGGGACTGCTGACCTCATGAAGACAAAATGGCTGTTTAGGTAAACCTGAGCATTAAGAGATTCTTTTGGTTTGTTTTATAACTTTGGCGATCAAATTTCATCATTTAAATGTAGGTCTGCTTTGTTGGATCTCGGGGAATGAAACCACACAGCCATCAGCCAACTAAAAGCTCTCGTTTTCTTGTCAAAGTGATGTCCTAGTGCCTTTCAGTGCCTTTCTTTTTTTTCCCCTTGAATGTCTGCAGTGAAGCTGTTCTTATGGATTAGTGGTTGCAGCTTTCCCCAGCCTCAATGCTTTACATCAAATATTTAATGGTTAGAAAATGAGACGTTGTTTTTCTGACCTGGATGCTCAGCATTTATGGTTCTTTATCTCACACAATAGGCACACCACCGTGATGCAGTCCCAGTATTGATCTGGTGCCGTGGGGTCAGCACTTAGCTTACCGTCATGATTACACTAATTACTCTTGTTCCATCTTTCTTTCCTCCCACCTACCAGCCTTAAACGCAGGGGATTGTCATGTAAATAAGTGACCTCATTAGCGGTGCTTTCAAACCATTTTACAAGAAGGATCCCTCATGAGTAATACCAGCAAATGAAGGTTTTTGTGGAAATAACTCCAAAGAGCCTGCTGGCCACTCCAGTTGTCTCCGTGCATTAGGATCTGTTTATCTCTTCTGAAGAAAAGGACTCGTTGGTGTCAAAGATTAACAGCAGTAAGTCCACCTGCTTCTCCTTGGCTTGTTAGAGGTGACAGCTTGCGATACTGTGGAAGGGGCAAACTAATTTTCAAAACTAGGTGACCGGGCTCAAAAGTGTGGTCAAACATTGACATCACCAGCGAGTCACTTTGCCACTGTGTGCGGGCTACAGCATCATCCTGATCTAACCAGCATTTATATTCATATGGGACTTGGGGGAAATTACTCTTAATTAAGCAGGAATTGTGGAGAAGTCAGGCAATGAGTCCGATGGAGCTGATGCAGAACAGTAACTGTTGTTCCTGCTGACGTTAAGGTCATCTTTGTGCTTGTCTCTTTGCCTCTGAATTGATTCATCCCATCCCTGGGGGTGTTTAAAAGCCAGGCAGACGAGGTGCTGAGGGACAGGGTTTGGGGGTGGGATGGCAGCGTTAGCGTAAGGGTTGGGCTTGATGATCTTACAGGTCTTTTCCAACCTAAACCATGATTCTGTGATTCTATGATTCTGCGTCTTTCCCGTTCTTTGGCCTACATTTGAAAACCCTTTGTAGTTCCCATGGATATTCATATTCACACCTTCCTCTATAGCATCTTTGACAAGACTCATTCATTCTTGTTTGTCTTCCAGCACAGACCTCCCTGCTGCTCCTCCTCTTGCTTTGTGAACCAATCTATTCAAAACAAACGGCCCCCAAAACACTTCTATCTATAACTGCCAACAGTCAAAAAAGGATTCTTAAGGTATCTACATAACTATTTATTTCCATTACATTTTCTTCACCTTGTCCCTGCCTCTTGCAAAGAAGAGCAGTTTTTCTCTTGGGCATCAGGACACCAACTGACTCCAGGACTTCTGTTCCTTGCTCTTCCAGTGAATCTAATAGACTGGGAAGTTTAAGGTCCTTTTAGAAATATGTCCCTCTCTGGACATCTTCTACCAAGAGATATTTTGCAATGATGTTTTGAGGGCATTTATTGGCAAGGTGAAGCTCAATATCATGGAGGACTCTGAGGAAAGGCAAAAGTTACATTTATGCTTGTGTTTGCAAGGGAAGTTATGTGAAATCTCAGATGGTTTGGAGCATCACCCTCTTTCCTGGCCCAGTTGACCAGTCCCTTAACAAAACATCTTGATCCCTCGGTTTTTAGTTCAAGGCTCAGTTATGCTGCTTTGTAAGTGTCCTAATACCAATCGCTAATTTTCTTTTCTAATTCTGAGGAAGCCTTATGTGCAGGTTGACAGCTCTTTATAGGTTTGGTTTGGTTTTGGTTTTTTTTTAATATTAATCCAAGTGCATGGCTAAAGCTCATCTTCCTTATTATTTTAGCTGCCAAAAAATTAATTATTTCAATTCATGTAGGACACATCCTAACAGCAGTGTGGAGAATCTTCCATGAAGTCAATGCATAAATGTCTGTTGTTCCCCTCTGCCTCGATTCACACGATGTGAATTTTTTTTTTTAATTTTCGCAAATGCCCAGCGTTCCTACCCGATGCTCGCCAGTGAGTTAATGGAGAAACTGGCGTGCTCTGAGTCAGATACCATTGAAGTATCATCAATGTGATGATAGGTACATTATGTTTATTCTGAATGCTGTGAAGCATTCTTTATTAACAGTTGAGCTAAAATCACCTCTGTCAGCTCAAAGGACACGGTGCCTCGTACAAAGCAGCTGGCCTTGAGGTTTTCTGTTTTCCTTCCAGTCGTTTTTTCTCGTTGGTTCACAGATGTTGACAGTTTTTAAAAGATCTTCTCTGCCTATTGAAACCAGTGACAGATGGGTAAAGAAATTAGTTTGGGGGGGTGAATTTTTGGTTGCGTGTAGATTAATGGAAGCGTCTCCGTTGACTTCACTGGAGCTGTGATTTTGCCCTGTCTAACGAAAATTAGGTGAAGCACGTGGCTGGTTTTGGCTGACCAAGCTCAGAGAAGGGTAGGAAACACCAAACAGGCAAAAAATACTTTCCATAACTCAAAAGCAGATGAATGGGTTTTTACTAAGCTTTCAAAATCAAGTCACTTTTTGCCCTGCCCCTCTAGCTCGGAGACACTTTTTTTTTTCCCCCTCGATAATCCCTTTCTTGAGGCTGCATATTTGCAGGAAGTAATAGAAAACAAACCACTTTCAGAGGAGTTATTGCCTTTTTAAAAGTGCTAATTTCCTTGTGAAATTTATGCCTGCCAGCAGAGGCAGACGAGGAGCTCCGCAGGCAGCTCTAACGAGACAATTCATTAACTAGCGAGTGTACACACGCCATAAAAAACATTAATTCACAAAATGAAAAACTAATAGAGTGTTTAGCCTGTTCTTTATCACTGGTGACAGTCTGTGCTCTCCTTATCATTAGTGTTTACTGAACTGATGGGGACTGCAGCCCAGCCTGCTTATCACCACTCATCACAAATGAGGGCACGATGCTTTTTTCCTGCACGGTTGCCTTGTCCCCTCTCCCACACTTGAATTTTAACAGGGAGTGAAGGGTAGAGAGGCATGGAAGGAAGCTCTCAATGCCAGCTTTCAGTTTTGTCTTGCTTTTGACGGGCTTTGAGCACAAGATCTCCTTCATTCTCCATCCTCGTCAGCACCTCGATGAGACTTGAAAAGGAACATCCTTTCCTTAAGGATCTTCCCATATGATCCTGGTTGCCTCTACTAAAGAATGAGATTCATTAGTAGGAATTTGCTACCAGTAATACTAATGAGAAGCTCTCCTTGAGCTTGCTTTCTCTTTATTTCTGCTTGTCCTTTAAGCATTGGCATAACTTTGCCCCTTCAGCAGCAGTGAGTAGTTTTGCCATTGATCCCAGTAAAAGGTGAGCCAGACCAGTGCTGAGTATTTAGATAATTCCACCCTCCCATCTCTTGTTTGAAAGGTCCTGACCTCTTAAAGTATGTCCTTTCCTGGTATTTGCTTTGTTTTAACAAGAATCCCTCTTCTCTCCTGTGTTTCTCTATCAATCGATACGGTCGGCTCTGTGCTCAGCCCGCATGTGCATGGTAAATGTTCTCCATATCTCAGAGCTTTGCAGGGGTCAGGGTCAAGGAGGAGGGTTGCAGCCATTGCATGGGAGACTCAGTGCTTGGCTTAGGTAGGCGCTGACTGTCATCACCTCTGCTCATCAGCTCCCACGCTTGTCTGTAGACACAAGTGTCCGTAGAGACAAGCATCTGTAGAGACAAGCTCATCTTGGAGTCGAGAGTTAATCTTACCCATTGTTATGGAAGTGAAGGTGAGAGCACTGATGTGCAGAGCCACCGTCCTTGCCACCTGCATGGCTTAAGGAACTGCCTTTTGTTTGGGAGCCTACATGAAGAAGACAGCTAACATCAGAAATCAAAGTGTTAGATGCCAGATATGTTGGAGGTTGGACTAGATGACCTTTAAATGTTCCTGCCAACCCAAAACTTTCTCTGATTTTATGATCTTGGAAGTCTTGGGAGATGTCATTTCTCTCATTGATTTTTTTTCTCCATATTTAAAATCTATAAAGAGAACAATTTAGGTTGAAAGGAGCAATGCAGCAATATCTGGATGAATATTTTAAGTACCTTGCCATATCTAAGAGGCCCAAAACTTCACACTTCTGAAAAGGAATGGGGAGGATGTCAAACCCAAAATCTAGCTTTGGTTCCTGAATTCATGTAGCTCTCAAATGAAACTAGTGAACGTTGGGAGAATCAAAATCCAGTTCCAGATTTTATTGCTCATTCCCATCCTTTCCTATGAAGCTGCAGCTCTGAGATCCCCACGCAGACCAATTTAGAGGTAGGCAAGTGAGTGATCTATGCCTTAGAGCTTCAAATAATACTCCTGCAGCCAGAAACCGGTCCAAGTGGCCATATGGGTTGCATACAGTTGTTGTTGTTCATTATTTCTCAAGCACCACAGGTGTGCGGAGCGCTTTGCAAGAGGATAAAAAGAGAAGGCCCCAGCTCCTCGGAGAGCTTACACTCTAAATTAGATTGAGATGGCATCTCGAGAGCAGTAAGAGATCAAAGTGGGAGGAAAGATGTGTAACCACGAAAAGAAAAGCAGCTTGAGAGCAGGGTCCTGGTATTTATTCCCACAGAGAGAAAATCATTTGCGTTGATTTGCTTTGTCTGGTTCTCTTTGGTTATTTAGGCTTTTTAATCTCCAGCAAGTTCTAACCTATCTCCTAGCTCCTGTGGCTGAGCGCAGCCATCTCCATCCAGCTACGTGGAGGCGATGCCCCGTGCCACTTGTGTCACCCTTCGGTGGGGTGGTGGGCACCTCAGCTACGTTCCTGTCGTCCCACAGAGCCCTTGCTCACCAGCATCACCACAGCGGCAGCTTTCCTTTACTTAGCTCTGGCCCAGATTGGCAGACCGTGGCTTAGCAGAAAGAGAGGTGCTTTTTTATTGGTGACATCATTAAAAAAATATTTGTTTCCTCCTGCTGTTTGGCTTCAGAAGACAGACGTCTCCTGGCATTCCTTCAGAAATCTGAACAAAATAAGTCCTTGATGTTGCATCTAACATGCACGCTGTACTGCCATACTCCATCTCCTTTAAAAAAAAAACCCACATAATCACATACCTAATTCTTCCCAACTTCACCCAATGCTTTTTTTTTTCTTTTTAAATAACCAGATATTCTTCTTTCTTGTTGGTGTTAGAGTAGCAGTTTGTCTCCCAGTGGCATCGTCACCTCATGATGCTAAAAGCTGTAGGAACAGGAGTTGTGGAGAGCAGAGTCAGCTTGGATGGCAGTGGTGGATAAAAACATGTTATCCAGGCTTTACATGTTAGGAACTAAAGCATAGAAAGAGAAATCAGTGCATGAGATCCCCAGAAAAGTCTCCAGCAGAGAGAAGAGTTAACCCTGGGTCTCTAAAGGCATAGTCCAGCACGTAGCCCATAACAAGTTTCCTTTTCCATGTGTGTGTTTTCAATTATTTTGGAGTCTCCTCTTCTGGAGAGGAAGGGAGTAAGAAATTAAAATTTAAAAAGCTGTGAACTGGTCCCTAATGTTACCTGTGAGGCCCAGCAAGCGTTTTGTACTGCATCTCTTTTCCAAATAAGAAGGGGTTTTTTCCCCAACAGAGTTGTAAAATTTCTGTGTGAGCCTTTGCCCTGTAAAGCAAACGCCTGTAGTGCTGCGTAAAGCCTGAGCATGTTGGAGGTTTATTTCTCAGGTTCAGGTTGCACCAGACCCAAGGCAGAGCCTGTAACCTTCGACTGATTTTTCTCCTTGCGCTATTAAATCATTCGAATCTCTGAGCAGTCGCTCTGCTCGAGCGGGGAGCGGGCAGGACACGCTCTTGTAGACCTCGATTGGTTACAGAGGTTTGTTAATGGGCAACGCAGCAGGTTTTGTTTAATATTCCAGAGGTCTTGTAATCTACATCCATCGATTTACAAGGCACAATCTGTCAAGAGGCACCAGCGTCACAATGAATTGCAAAATGATTGAAATCATTGGTGACAACAAGTGTGTTGAGTTTATTTTTCTCAGGTTTGCCAGAATGAAACGTTCCTTCTCCTTGGAGTGAGATATCTTGGCTGTGCTTACAGCAAGCTAGAAGAAGTCACGAACAAAACCATAACTGTTATCCGGCATCACAGGAATATCACATAAAACAAATGAAATTCATCTGTTCAGGCTGCAAAGCGATAAGGGCCAGTGGAGCAAGGTGTTGGCCACTCCTTACCCAACTGTCGGGTATTTTGTTGGCCAGGAGGGCTCATGTTCAACGTAGTATAAATGGGTTATGAAGGAGGAGGAGGGAAAGACGAGGTGGATGGCTGCTGATCTGCTGGTTTGCTTTTCCAGCATTTGAGTTGGAGATATCTCCCTCTTTAAGCAGAGAGCTCAGAGTGTGCTCTGGTGGGTTGAACATCCATGCGATGCAGGGCCACCCTTTGCCCAACAAACTGGCCAACTCCAAAGCCAGCTCCAAATTATACTTTTTATTCAAGGCCCCTTGATAATTTAGGCTCTGATTATTTTTTGCTGCTACAGCTCCTTCTGTGGGTTCATGTTGCCAAGGATGATGGAGTAAAAGTGTCTTGAATGAGGCTTAAAGAAATGGGATTTTCTCGGTGGCTGTGAAATGGTCCTTTCTGGGCATCCAAAGAAGGAGAAAGGAAAACTGATGGGCTCTGAAAGGCTTCCTTTGATCTCGAAAAGCAAAAGTACCCTTTGGGATCCTCATTGTGCATGGGAGAAATTGGTATGCATCCCCCAAGCCAGGACCTGACCCTCTTGCCTGCCGAGAGGGCTCTGAACACCCAGAAGGTCTTCAGTGCTCTGGCTTTAAATAAGGAGCAGATTGTCCCCGTCTCCCTCCTTCTCTTATCTCCACTGACAAATGTAATTACAGCTTCACTTAAATTGCTGTAAATGAATTCTGGAGAGTAGAAAAATTGTGCGTGTATCTCTCAACTGCAGAAATTAGCTGACTCTTGCATTTCAGATGATGGGTCCATCCATCTCCACTGCTTGCAGGGAGGCATCGCTGGAGCGAGCTGGCACAATCGAACCAGAGGCTGCAGCCCAGCACTTCTAAAGAGACATGATTCTTGCAGCGAGTCCATCTCCAGGACTGAGGCTGATAGAAACGTCTCAAAACGTAGGATTTTTGACTAAAAATAGATTTATTTTTCCCCTTAATAAAGGCGAGGTTTCCTTCTTTCTACTGTGACCAAATAAGCACCCCTAGACCCGATCCAGAGGCAAAAGTCCTGCCACCCTCCAGAGGAATAAATGTCACTTGGAGGTCTCACAGCTGAAAGGTTGGTGGCAGCTGGACAAAGAGCTCTTCCAAAGCGCCTTCCGAGAGTCATTTCTTAACATCGTTATCCGGAAATTAGAGGCTGTGTAAATAAGCCCACCACCCCCTCGCTGATAATTTCATTTTCTTTGTGGGAGAGACCTCACTGAGCAGAGGGAGGCTTGGGGAAGTGTCGGGGTGCACTAGGGAGGGGACATCCTTGTTATTCCCATTCACCCTGGGTGGGTTGCCCCTCTCATTTCCCTCTTCATTTCTCTTTTACACTCCAGGCTAGTTTATTATTTTCAGCAGTATTTGCCAGGCTACCAATTTCTCCAACGTGTTCCTTGGTTCAAAAAAATCCCAACTTCATAAATATCACTGTGATTTCAGGAGCTGCTGAAGGAGGCTACTTCCAGGAGCTGTGTCTTACATGGCTTCACCCGTGCACGCTTTTCTCTGTTGTAATTCACGGTACATTTAGATGCACAATTAGGCGCTTCGCCGTGTGCGATCTTTTCCTTTTGCTTTGTCGCGCTCCTTTAATTGTACAGTTCTATCTTGTATGTTTGCCTCGGTTTCAATTTGTTTTGCACAAAATAGTTTGGGGCTTCTTATCTCCTCATTTTGTTGTGTTTTTTTTCTTTTCAGTCTAGATCACAGAATCACAGAATTGCAAGGGTTGGAAGGGACCTCCAGAGATCATCCAGTCCAACCCCCCTGCCCAAGCAGGCTCACCCAGAGCAGGGGGCACAGGACAGCAGCCAGGCAGGGGTTGAATATCTCCAGAGAAGGAGACTCCACAGCCCCCCTGGGCAGCCTAGGCCAGGGCTCGGGCACCCTCAAAGTCAAGAAGTTTTTCCTCATATTCAACTGAAACCTCTTATGTTTCAGTTTGTACCCATTGCCCCTTGTCCTGGCGCTGGGCACCACTGCAAAGACTCTGGCTCCGTCCTCGTGACCCCCACCCTTGAGATATTTCTACGTGGTGATGAGATCCCCTCTCAGCCTTCTCTTCTCCAGGCTGAACAAGCCCAGCTCCCTCAGCCTTTCCTCATAGGGGAGATGCTCCAGTCCCTTTATCATCCTAGTTGCTCTCCTCTGGACTCTTTCTAGGAGTTCCTCATCCTTCTTGATCTGAAGATATATTTAATTTCAGGAGTGAATCCAAAGCTCAGTGTAGGTTCCTCTGTCAAAGCAGGTCTTTGGCTGTGCAAACAGCAGCAAGTGACATTTACTTAATCAGTTGCCATCAAAATGAAGGTTTATCATCAACAATTTCCTTGGCGATGTACAAATCCTTTCTGTGTAGGGTTGCATTGGTGTCTGGCTCAGTGTTCATCGTGTAACGAACGTTACTGCCAGAAAAGAGAGAAGGAGAAGTTTCTTAAAGCCAGCAGGCAGCATACGTCCGTTTTTCGGGTTGGTCACAGAACAACCATGAGCTGAAAATGTGAAGCAACCGTGAAAAAAAAGCAGAGATGGCAGAGCAAAAGAGTATTCCCAGGGGAAACGGGAAAGCTGTAGCCCCATTGTGGTTCCAAATACAGCACGCAGCTCTGGTTACCCACGATCAGGACAAATTAATTGAAACCAGAAGGGGTGCAGAGAGCTGCTTTTGTTGAGCCTTGGAAGAGGCTGCCCAGGGAAGTGGGTGAGTCCCCATCCCTGGAGGTATTTAAAACCTTTGTAGATGTGGCATGCAGGGACATGGTTTAGTGGTGGACTTGGCCGTGTTAGGTTAACGGTTGGGCTCGATGATCTTAAGGGTCTTTTCCAACCTAAATGATTCTATGATTCCATGAAGGGGGATGCCAGGGATGGAGAACTCCGTAAGGCAAAGAATAATGTCGGCATATGAAGAACCAAATATAAAACATCAGTGAATAGGTTTAGGCTGGAAATGAGATCCCAAACTTTAACTTCACTGTTAGAGAAGTGATATTTTGATGGAGCCAGCAAGGGTAGAAAGCTGAACAACTTTAATACAGCACACAAGTTTATACTCAAGGCCATGGGACACAGGACTTGTGGGGACTGGACTTGATGATCCAAGAGATCCCTTGCAATCCCATTATTTAATTCAAGTGGAAGTTGTCTATGTGGGGCTGCCTGATTTCAAACATCGCTAATCACCCTATGCAGGAAGTCATTCCTAAAGTGCTGCTTGAACGAGGACTTGAACTCGCATATTTGGGATACGCTTCCTCTAATTAGGGCAGAATATACGGTAACAGCGTGTTACTCTTGTTAGGTGAAGCTGATGCTTTAGCTCGAGTGGCAGCGATTTGTGTTGCAGGGGAGAAGGTTCAGGGTTCAGGCACTGTCATAAAATATAAGGGATGAAGGCTACAGCGTTACATCTTCATTGACACCTCTCCAAGGGAGATGATATTCTCGTGGTTGGCCTAAACTCAAGGTGGTTTTTTAAAGAGGTCTCAGTGGGAGGGAAACAGTTGGCCCATGACCAGATCATACCTGTTGCCTGCTTTTTAATTGCTTCACTGCCTCAGAACTGTATTTTACTAACAAAAACGAAGAAAGCCTCCCAGATGCCTCTGAAGGGATGGAGGAAGGCAAAGACTCACTTGAGATTACACAGGGAAGTCTATGGTGACCAAAAAGGACCATCTTCCCTGTCAGTGCTGTGCTTTGCCTCCCGAGTGGCTCTTTTCTCACTCGAGCAGAGCAAGATAAATGTTCTTGGATTCTGCAGCTACCGAAATACTCATCACAGAGCAGTATCTTCCCAAGCAAATGTATTCTGGTGGTTGATTAAACCCCTCAGATTTACTTCAGAGTTTAATCAATTGAAAAAGCAGTTTGTTGCTTCATACACTCCCAAACTATAGAGGGTATTGCTCAGCCAGAGGTGGGAGAGAACACACGTACTTAGGATGGAAGCAGACAAGATGCTGTGGTGGCTAAAGCTGAGCGGTACTGGTGAAGTATGTCACCAATTGATTCTATCTTCTCTTGCTAGCAATGTCTCCTGGCCAGGACAGCCATGCTGGTATGGAACACCTTCCTGCATCCGAACAGATCCTGCAAACCCTGAGTGAGCTGGCCAGGTCTTTTCAAGAGATGGCTGACCGCTGCCTGCTGGTTCTGCATTTGGAAGTCAGGTAAAAGCCCTGAATTCGGGTATTGCGGGTGAGCTCAGGAGGCTATAGGTTAAGATCGTGTCCGGAGTACATATTATGGCACCTGAGAAAGACATACTGGCCTGCTGTAGCATCAAAGGCCAGTCCAGAAATGCCAGATCCCATCACCATGGATGGCCAAACGTGGGATGGAAGCAGGATACCAAAAGTGGAATTGCCTAGGGAGGTCTGTGTCTTATGTGTCAGAGACGAGGAAAAATGGGGGTTTCGGGGCCTTTTGTCCTTAGAAAATTGCACACAATGGTCTTTTAACAGTCTAACAGGTGTCGGCACATTGATTAGCCACTGCGTTTCGGAGCTTTTCTTACTACTTTTTCAAATAGTAACAGAACCTGGGAAACCAGCTGGATTTTGTTCAAGGGATGGATAATTTTATGATGTCTCTGACTTCACATGCAAAGATCAAAGGCAGCAAATCCCTTTCTTCAGGCTGCCAGCTGTCCACTCTGGGGCTGGGAAGATGTTTTTCCCTTGTGCATTGTATCGGCCAGGTATATTTTCATTGCTTCACTTTTCTCTGAAGCATCAAATAGAAGTGGATGTCAGAGACAGGCAATGAGACTTGATGGACCATCAATTTGTTCTGCCGTGACATATCCCGAGCCATATTGTGTCCTTGTGTACACTGGCAGAGTTCTGGTGAAGTCCGTATGTAGCTTTAAAAAAAAAAATACACATTAGTTATTGTCAGCAGCCCTTCAACCTGCTATCCATCATCTGCTGGCCACTTGATTGCAGGCATCACAGATGAGCTGGGGTTTGAAGGATTTGAGGAAAAGATTGTTAAGGTATGGAAATGGAACAGCTTTCCAGCCGCGATGTAATGCGAGGTGATGCCCGAGCTAACCCGGACTCGCGGTACGGGCACCAGCCTAAATGGGTTTCTGGCCTCAGTCCTCTGTGGCTTTCCATCACACTTGGGTTGAGCAGAAATAAGTGCAAATGTAATTCAGGAAAAAAATTTCACTGTCATTTTTGAGCAGACCATAGCCTACCTCCTCTAGTGCTTCTAACGGGAGCCCCAGGCTGATGCTGTAAATACACCGAAGCACGTTACTCTGTGCGACGGGTGGAAAGAGGTGAGAAAAAGAGATGCTAACAACCAGGAAAATCCCGAGTGGGGTGGGAGTTTGCCCATATTCATCACTCTGCATTTGCAACCGCCTGCAGTAGCAGAGAAAAACCCCAGTCCCTCTGATGGCTGTTACTAGCAGGTTTCTGACATTCCTACGCCAGCTCCCCGGATCCGTGCCCTTGCCAAGGTGCCCAGTCCAATGTGTATTCATTCACAGAAACCCCGTGCTTTAAACAGGCACTCCGAACACATTTGTAAAGAGCCTGGGAATTTATCCGGCCCCTTGCTGTTGCAGGTGCAGTCTAAGAAACCACCAGCAAAGAGCAAAGCGGATTTGAGACGAGGCAATTATCCCCTCGTATTTCTCCTCCCTTAGGACCCCCCCGTTCATTCACAGCACTGCCAGACGCAAGTTGGCACCAGCCTGGCGTTGGCATCTCCTCCTCCAGTACCGTGTGGGCATGACCTGAGGACAGTGGTCGCTGGGATCCTGCTCCTTGGATTTGTATCTGCTTCCTTAAAGGGAGTTGGACTAGATGACCTCTAGGGGTCCCTTCCAACCCAAAACATTCTATGATTCTATGAAATCTGTTGGCGCGCTCAGAGCATTAACCATTGCTTTTGTTACAAACACCCGTGGAGTTTTAGATTACTTCATGTCTGTTACAGTATTTTCCTATAAAAAGCCCTATATAGAATTGTACAGGAGCAGCCACTGAAGAGTATAAACAGATGGGTTTACTCTTGGAGTTGCCCTAAATTGAACTTGCTTGTGATGGCCACCTCAAGGATATTTTCCAGGAGGACGGAGGACATGAAAGCCAGGACATACCAGTCACAGCTTCTCCCACCCCAACACAGCTCCCTGCTGTTTGGGCCAGTCTGGTGGGAACTTTCTGTCTCAATGCACTGATCCTGAGTTATGCTTCGAAAGCAAGGGATGTTTTAGCCAGTCTGTGATTTGGCTGCATTTTCCTGGCAGATGAAATTCAGAAGAACCCAACCAACCTCCTGTCCCCCGTTGAGTGATGTGGGTGAAACCTAAGAATTACAAAAGCAGGAGTTTTGCTGTTGACTTTGCTGGATGTAGCACTTTCCGCTGTAGGTTTGAGAGAAATTACTGAATTATGGGGTTTTGCAGAACCCTGATAGGTAATTTGAATGCACAGAACTTCTCCTTCAATGGAGAGATGATGGTTGGGCACATTGCCTACTGTGGCAACAGGAGTTCACCAGGCAGGTGAACAGAAAAGAAAAAAGTTGCCATAGTGTTAAATGCTTGGGAATAGGCACAACCTTGGCCGGCTAATTATCGTTTCATGTCCCCTGGCTTGCTCCTCCTGCCAGTTATAACTGTTGTTAGGTCTTTATGGTACGTAGAAGGAGTTCTTATTTGAGCAGCAGTAGGGAAGCGCTGCTGAACCAGCGTGTGTGAAGTTGGAGAACCTGGTGAAAAGGCACTTGGCCACTTTACTGGGATGATGTAGGTCAGACCTGTTAATGAAGGGTCCGTTGTATTCACCTCTCAAGATGGGACAATGACATGTTAAGAGGAGGATGTGTTTAATGCAGGCATAACCACCTATTTCTTAAAATTATTGTTATTTTTTACTTGCTTGAAAAATCAGAAGGCAACACTTCGCATACCCACCGATATTTTAACATCGGGGTTGTTGCATTGTAACATCTCTCTCGTCTTTCTCACAGAGTTCATTGCTTCCACTACCTGATCCCACTGGCTAAACAAGGGAACTATGCCATTGTCGCCAACGTGGAGAGTATGGACTATGACCCTCTCGTTGTCCGGCTCAACAAGGACATCAGCGCTATCGAGGAAGCCATGAGCGCCAGCCTCCAGCAGCACAAGTTCCAGTACATCTTCGAAGGTCGGGCATTTACCATAAGGGTTTGGTTCTTACAAAATGATTTTTCATTCTCATCCCAGACCTCAACAGTATTCCTTTTGGGGGTAAGGCAGACTGTGGTACTGTTGCCACCTACAGCAGATTGATAAGCGAGACCCATGCAAACACAGGGCACCCAAAAATCCTGTTGCCTCCGTAGCATTTCTGAACGGAGCATGTCCCCTATGAGGAAAGGCTGAGGGAGCTGGGCTTGTTTAGCCTGAAGAAGAGAAGGCTGAGAGGGGACCTCATCAATACATACAAATATCTTAAGGGTGGGTGTCACAAGGACGGAGCCAGACTCTTCTCAGTGGTGCTCAGCAACAGGATAAGGGGCAATGGGTACAAACTGAAGCAGAAGAGGTTTCATAGAATCATAGAATCATAGAATGTTTTGGGTTGGAAGGGACCCCTAGAGGTCATCTAGTCCAACCCCCCTGCAGTGAGCAGGGACACCACTAACTAGATCAGGTTGCTCAGAGCCCCATCCAACCTGGCCTTGAATGTTCCCAGGGATGGGGCCTCCACCACCTCTCTGGGCAACCTGTTCCAGTGTTTTACCACCCTCATTGTAAAGAATTTCTTCCTTATTTCCAGTCTAAACCTACCCTGGTTTAGTTTAAAACCATTACCCCTTGTCCTCTCACAGCTGGCCCTACTAAAAAGATTTTCCCCATCTTTCCTATAGGCCCCCTTTAGATACTGAAAGGCCGTAATCAGGTCTCCCCGCAGCCTTCTCTTCTCCAGGCTGAACAAGCCCAACTCCCTCATCCTGTCCTCATAAGAGAGGTGCTCCAGCCCTCGGATCATTTTAGCAGCCCTCCTCTGGACCCGCTCCAACAGTTCCATGTCCTTCTTGTGCTGAGGGCTCCAGAGTTGGACACAATACTCCAGGTGAGGTCTCACCAGAGCAGAGTAGAGGGGCAGAATCACCTCTCTCGACCTGCTGGCCACGCTTCTCCTGATGCAGCCCAGGGTACGGTTGGCCTTCTGGGCTGCCAGCGCACATTGCCGGCTCATGTCCAGCTTTTCATCCACCAGCACGCCCAAGTCCCTCTCGGCAGGGCTGCTCTCGATCCTTTCTTCCCCCAGCCTGTATTGATACTGGGGGTTACCCCGACCCAGGTGCATGACCTTCAGTTGAATATGAGGAAAAACTTTACTTTGAGGGTGCCCGAGCCCTGGCCCAGGCTGCCCAGGGGGGCTGTGGAGTCTCCTTCTCAGGAGATCTTCAACCCCCGCCTGGACGATGTCCTGTGTAACATGCTCTGAGTGACCCTGCCATTCTGGGCTTCTGTGAATAAGAGAAAGGGCCCCATGCTGAGCAGGAAAGCAGAAGTTGATGTACACGCAGGACAGTTCTTCCTCGGGAAGCCGTAGGGCATGTGTATATATTACAAGCACAGCTCTATTATGGCACAGTTCCTATCTGAAGTGTAGGCATTCCATTTCTAAAATTAAATTTAGAGAACATTAGCTCTTCTGATGTCTCATCTGTCGTGATTACCTTGGAGAATATAAATCACGTCTTGGTTCATCTCCCCTGTATTTATTTGTGGTGCTGACGTGCAGTTGTCTTGCCTGCATGCCAGGATACGAGTCCTTTTATGTGGTGGTTGTTCAAAGTCAGGAGAAGGTGGGGACTGGAGATGTACCCATTGCCCAGTGCAATATGTCAGCAGGGATGAAGGTTTTGCAAGGCTGGCTAGCCTTGATTTTGGCCACTGCTTACTGGTCCTAGAGAAGGCCAACCATACTCTGGGCTGCATCAGGAGAAGCGTGGCCAGCAGGTCGAGGGAGGGGATTCTGCCCCTCTACTCTGCTTTGGTGAGACCTCACCTGGAGCCCTGCATCCAGCTCTGGAAACCTCAGCACAAGGAGGACATGGACCTGTTGGAGCGGGTCCAGAGGAGGGCTACTAAAATGATCCGAGGGCTGGAGCACCTCTCTTATGAGGACAGGCTGGGAGAGTTGGGGTTGTTCAGCCTGGAGCAGAGGAGGCTGCGGGCAGAGCTGAGTGCAGCCTTTCAGTACCTAAAGGGGGCCCATGGGGAAAATCTTTTTAGTAGGGCCAGCTGTGACAGGGCAAGGGGTGATGGTTTTAAACTGAAGCAGGGTAAGTTCAGACTGGATCTAAGGAAGAAATTCTTTACACTGAGGGTGGTAAAACCCTGGCAGGGGTTGCCCAGAGAGGGGGTGGAGGCCCCATCCCTGGGAACATTCCAGGCCAGGTTGGACGGGGCTGTGAGCAACTTGATGTGGTTAAAGGTGTCCCTGCTCCCTGGGTGACCTCTAGGGGTCCTTTCTAACCCAAAACAGTCTATGATTCTATAAGGCTGTCAGTATCTCCACTTCCCCCCTGTACCCATGTAGTTACTGATGGAGCATTTTTTAATCAGATGTTTTCTGAGCTGTGTGAATCCGTGGCAAACTGGGTGATCACCAGCATATTGTAGAACTCCTCTTACAGCTCAAGTCTACCGTGTCTGTTTGAGAAGACAGTGAGATGGCTCCAGACAGAGCCATGGGGACTGTTCACATCTCACTAAGCCATAACATTGAAATTCGTACACATGGTCTTCATGAAATGGTGGCACCTCTCAAGCCCAGTTTTGGGATTTACATATACCCTGTGCTGGTTGCCTGTGCATGAACATATTTTCTTAATTCAGACTTTTAATCGATGTCTAGTCTTGTACAGACCCGTGTACTGAGTGACTTAGGCTGGGGCTTTTTCTATTTGGAATGCGACGTGAATGGATGCATACTCTGCACTGGGGAGGCTGCCCCTCTAATGCTGGGGTCAGGGTTGGGCCCCTCCCTCCCCGAAGGACCTGGAGGGGCTGGAGCGTGTCCAGAGAAGGGCAGCGGAGCTGGGGAGGGATCTGAAGCCCCAGGCTGCTGGGGAGCGGCTGGGGGAGCTGGGGGGGTTCAGCCTGGAGCAGAAGAGGCTGAGGGGAGCCCTCATCGCTGCCTACAAGTGCCTGAGAGGAGGGGGGAGCCGGGGGGGTCGGGCTCTGCTCCCAGGGAAGGGGCGATGGGATGAGGGCAAACAGCCTCAAGTTGCACCAGGGGAGGTTTTGGTTGGATATTAGGAAAAATTCCTTCCCCAAAGGGTTGTCAAGCACTGGAAGGGGCTGCCCAGGGAAGGGGTCGAGTCCCCATCCCTGGGGGGATTTAACAGCCGGGCAGACGAGGTGCTTAGGGCCAGGGTTTGGTGGTGGGATGGCAGGGTTAGGGGAACGGTTGGGCTTGATGATCTTAAAGGTCTTTTCCAACCTAAATGATTCCATGGTTCTGTTATTCTGGGGGTGGCTGTGGCTTTTAGCAGCTGGCCATGACCTTCAGCAGCAGCAGAAAGCTGGAGACATCATTCAGACACAAGAAACTGTTCAGGACTGATCAGAGAGAGGTTGCGTATCAAGTGCATTGAAATGTGGATCATTTCTGCTCTTCTGGACTGTGAGTTTACCAAGGAAAAATACCACCCTTGGTAACAGATTAAATACTATCCTTTTGTAGGATCAGTAGTGGTCATTGCTCTGCCCAGACAGAGAGAGGGACTGAAAGGGATATTATCCAAAGCCTGATTATAAATCTGGAAGTGCCTTGGAAACATCAACGGCTATGATAATGCAACTTTGAGGTTTTGTAGTGTTTGGGGGTGGTTTTGTATTTTTACTAAAGAAGGAAACCTTGAGGAAAGTCCTCCTAAGATGCACAGGGAAGATATTGAGGGCTGTTTCCATGTACAGTCCAGTGTATCTCCTGTTCCAGTTCATATGTATCACTTAACAGTGCTGATTCGTGGGTTTTATGATGAATTATTGTCACTAAACGTCTCCCTCCTGTGATTTTATTGTTTGTTTCACCCCTCACCCTTGCAGGTTTGGGCCACCTTATTTCCTGCATTCTTATCAACGGTGCCCACTACTTCAAGCGCATCAGTGAATCTGGCATCAAGAAAATGTGTAGGAACATTTTCATCCTCCAGCAAAACCTGACGAACATCACCATGTCACGTGAGGCTGACCTGGACTTTGCAAGGTGAGCAGAGCGCCCCATGTTGTGTTTGTTACTACTTTAATGTCCACAGGTACAGGGGTAGCTCCTTCCAAATTTTCACTGCTCGTGCGTGCAACTGGATGGATATCAAGTTAAACCCATAGAAGTATTAATCGTAATATTCACTTTCCCCCTTGTTGAGCAAGGTTCAGAGCAACTTGGATCACTTGAGCTCAGCGTGAGCTCAAACTGGAGGTCCCACCAAAGCCCCTGTGCTTGGGGCCTCCTGTTGGTGTGGTTCTCCTAAGACCAAAACCCAGGCAAGGAAAAGCTTGTAGGTATAGGTCTTGGGTAGTGCCTGAACTGGATGAATCTGGGGCCTGGATTCATGCTCAGGTAAGTAATACTTTGGTTTCTTGAAGGCTTAAACTTTTATCAACTCACAGGAATAGTGTGTGTGAACCTCAGAGATGCCACGTGCTGTCTCCTTTCAAGTTCTGTTGATAGTAGTCATAGCAAATTAAAACCAAAACTGGACTGGATAGATCCCCTTCGAGTTTCTCACCAGCCTTGCTGCTTTTTTCACTAAAGGGGGATCATTTGAGGATTAAGCAAAGACTAAATGGTGTGTGCTTCACCCATGGACCTAGGCTGCTGACAGTAGCTGCATTGGCTGCTCCTCTGTGGCAGCAGCTGGTTCAGCAACAGGGAGCTGAGCCCAAGAAATAGCCAAAGGAGGAGTCCAGAACTTGCAGACTAAGGCATGAGTTTTGCGTGACACTTGAATATGACCCACCACAAACACTGGAAATAGTTGGTGTCATCGTTTGGCCATTGCTCTTGGAGGCTGAATTACGAGAGAAGCATGACTCCCTCCGATGAGGGAGGGTAGGTATGACTGAGTGCCTCATTTACTTGGGCTCTCATATGGGGAATGATCTCATTATTGAATTAATTTCTTCATAATAACATTGACATGGAGCAGCTATGAATGCTGAGGCCTGGAGGAGGGGGAGAGAGAAAGATCCATTACTAACTCTCCAAGGAATACAGTTCCCAAATTCAATCTTTCCTTTTTAAAATTATTTTTTCCCTCATCTGTTGAAATGTTAAATAAATTAGCCCAGTTTTTTGGCAGGCAGAACAGAGCTTGAGCATGTGCTGACAGCAACTGGCACCCAAATAATGAAATGCTGACCAAGCAGTGCTGGAGGCTGGCACGGCATGGCTGGCCGTTTTCTGGAGAGGTCTTTGCGGTAAGAGTCGAATAGCCATGGAGCTCTGACTCGTCGTGCTGAATAATTTGACCTGGAGTTGGAAGGGAAAGGTGAGGAGGGAACGTGTTCACCCCTCCCATTCTTGCTTGATGGGTGATATACCAGGCCAGCAGCTTTCACAACATCAAACGTGTATCAGCCTTCTTCATACATGAGTTGTGGGTCAAGTAGATTTTCTCCTGCTCCATTGGAGCTGCTGGGTACCGCCATCGACAGCCATGGAGCTTGGAAGAGATACCTGAGCTTTCTGCACAGCAGCATCAGCTGCTTTGTGGTATCTGTGATGCCGATTTCTTCCCATAATATAAATTCAACAACATTTCTTTTTAGCTTTCATGACTGCATCGCTTCCCTCTTTCTTTTGGGGCAGATTTCTGTGATCTAGAGAGTATGTTTTATTCTTTGTTCTTCAGATGACTCCCGAATGCTTATTATCCAGACTCTCCTTTTACATAAACAAGGCATCTCGTGCATCCAAACCCTGCCCTGCTCACCTGAATTTACAATTACCCAAGCAAGTCCTCATGTTACCCCAGGGACTCCAGTTACCGAGGTCTATTCAAACTATAAAATAAACATAACAGTTCACCCCCAGAAAGCATAAAATAACATCAATGTAGGATAAAAGTGATTTGTCCTTCTGTGATATGGCTCATATAGGAATCTGTAAATGCTTTGCGCAGTAGCTAACTATCAGTTTTGCCTTTGTAAAGATGAGAAACAGAGAGCAAGTGATTATTTCATGTACGGGAGCAGCAGCAGAGCTGATGGAGAAATATTCACTCCCCAGCTCTTCCTTCCCCCCCTGCACCTCCTGGTAAATTCCCTCCCTGCTTCACTTCTCCAGGGATTTGGCTGATCATTACTGAATGGGAGAGAAGATTTCTGAAGTGGGTCTCACCCAGCTTGGGACTCACTGCCCCATCCCTGGCCTTTGCATTTGCCCTTGTGCAAAATGATTCATCATTTACTCCGATTTCTTTGGTCGAAACTTGATTAGAATTCATGGGCTGCTTTGATCAGGGAAAGACCTAATAGGGTTTTAGTGGGTTTTTTCATGCACACAGACAAATAGATTTTCTCAGGCAGTTATGGAGCTCTTTGGCTGGAGTTAAGCCTCATCTGAAGCCTATGCTTCCCCTGGACAGGCGGTTCGCTGCTCCCTTGCCCTCTTGATATTTCGTTGTCCATGAGAGTGTGACACTCAGGGTTCAAGAAGCAATTAGCCATAGTTAACAATCAATACATCACTCTGCATACGCTCACTCTTCTTACGTTAAGTTTTAATTCTGGCACAGGTCCTGTGAGGTCCTTCTCTGAAAGTGAATGCATTTAAAGTCTGATGTGCTCAAGTTCATAGGAGGGACCGGACCATTTGAGAAAGGGCCAAAAGACCTTCAAGATTTTCCTGGGTGTCATGCTTTTGAGTTTGGGTTTTGGTTTTTTTTTATTTTTCACCTTTTAGATATTCTTCCAGGCCTTCTATGGGCCCCAAAGAGCACTGGGCATCCCCGTTCTTCTCTTAGTTGGTGGCTTAGGCAGTAGAAACCCCAACCAGGGAAGCCGGAGGAGGAAGATCTTTCTCCTCTGAAGCCAAAATCACGTAGAGGTTTCACGGCAAAATCTTAGCTCCCTGGTTCTGGTGAGACTCTTGCTGTTTAAACCACATTTTTCGAAAGATCTGTAACCTGCAGGTGACAACAGCAGAATTTGCTGCTTTGGGAATAGTACCATGGCAGGGGGAAAATTTGTTTCAAATGAGTTTTTCTTTGAGATTATCAGTTCAAGGTAGAGTGGGAAACTCTGTAGAACATCACGAAGCAGAGCCAGAGCACGTTTGCCTTGAAAAAAAATAAATTGCCAGGTTCTGCGAGCTCTAGCAAGGAGTTTCTCCACCGACAGGAGAAAGGGTAAAATAGGCTGGTTCTGACTGCTGAGGTGTCACAAAAGGATTTGTAGCATTTGCTAAATTTCCTGCAAATATTAATAGGTTTTTCCCTTATATGTGTGTTGAGTATCTAGGGCATGCAGTCAGTCGTTAGGGCATCCACTACTATATTAAAGAAAAAGTATTTTCTTCTCATGTGTAATACCTAGGCATATACTGCAAAGTTTGGAACTGAGCGTGAGTCCAAATTTTGGAAGTTTCAGACCCAAAATTAGATTTATGGCATTGGAGGGATAAAATTCAGCTTCCAATTTGGATTCCGGTTCAGGTCTTTTCCTTCATGCCTTCTTTTCTACTCCCCCTCTATCCCCACCAACACTTGCATCTTTATGCAGAGGTTTCATCAGAGGTAGCCAAAAAGGGCTACCAAAAGCCAGAAAGGTTGCTGCTTCAGATTTACTCTTAAATAAAATATCATTCAACTCTTAGATGTTCATTTTTCACTGCGGGGAAAAAAAAAAAACCAAACCCAACTTTCTCAGGCATACAGCAGTGACAAAATCGCCCTATTCTTGAAAGTTAATTGAGGTGGTTGCAAGGGGAAGGGAGAGACCAGTGATGAAATGTGAACGTTTCATACAACACAGTCTCATTTTGACCTCTGAGATAAAGGGGTTTGGGTGGTGCTACTCATCGTTACCGGGTCTGAAAGTGTCCTTCATCCCTTAGGTGCTTTGCAGCATAGTAAACCAGAGGTGTCTGTACACTTGAGAGTTAGACCAGATGTTTCCCTGCTGCTGCCATTCAAGTTAGTAGTTGCAATGGCCATCCATCCCACAGGCACCAGGAATCTCTTCTCCTCCTACTGAAGATGTTTCTCAGGGCCCTTGCCTCTGACCATGTCTTTCTAGTAGATGTGACACCAATATCGGCACTGCCAGCGGATCCCAGCCACTCCAGAGAAGTCCCCAGGGAGAAGGCGTGGGGAGAAGCCATCAGCATGCCAGACTTATTCACAGGTTGGCTGTGAATAAGCCCTTGAAATGTAGTTCAGACACCTGTGATCAAACCTATCAGTACACAAGGGCTGTTTGAATTTTTATCGTTCACAAAGGAGAATGACCTTTGCTTCCTCTCCCCGGCAAAATACAGCTGCAGCTGCTGCTCTGACCTTGTTCCTCTGTGTCTGTGCTCTCCCAGTGACACCCGTGAGGCTACGATGTACGTGTACTTGCTTGTATTCTTATATTCTTGGGGCAAACATCTTCCCTCCACCCATACAGCCACCTGCGGGGAGTCAGGAGAAAACGGCACCAAGCATAGAATCATAGAGTGCTTTGGGTTGGAAGGGACCTTTGGAGGTCACCCAGTCCAACCCCCCCTCCAGTGAGCAGGGACACCTTTAACCAGATCATAGAATAATTTGAGTTGGAAGGTACCTTTAAAGGTCATCTTGTCTAACACCCCTTGCAGGGAGCAGGGACATGTTCAACTAGGTCAGGTTGCTCACAGCCCCGTCCAACCTGGCCTTGAATGTTTCCAGGGATGGGGCCTCCAACACCTCTCCGGGAAACCCCTGCCAGTGTTTCAGCACCCTCATTGTAAAGAATTTCTTCCTTCTATCCAGTCTAAACCTACCCTGCTTCACTTTAAAACCATCACCCCTTGTCCTGTCCCAGCTGGCCCTACTAAAAAGCTTGTCCCCCCCTTTCCTATGGGCCCCCTTTAAGCACTGAAGGGCCTCATACTGGTTTCAAAGTGAGAATTGCCAAGGCACTCTTAGGAAGCAGTTACAATAAATGCTAGTTACCCTAAATGGGTCCTGGAAACGCACCCTTTACCCAAAACCCTTCGTTCTTTAGGTGGGGAGAGTAAGAGAGTATAGATGGAAGATGCAACTAGAGCGCAAGCTTGCTTTTGAACCAGCGTCCAACTGCTGCATCCTTGGCCGGGTTGGGTACCAAGGTCAAGGTGCCGAGGTGTCTGCAGGGGCCCACACAGTGTGATGGGAGGAGACTAGCATGGGTTTGGGAAGCAGTGAATCTGCCTCAGCTCCGCTCCAGCACCTAATAAGCACTCTCTTTTTGCTTGTAACTTTGAGTGAATCACAGCAGCAGAGTGGATATAGACCCTCCAGGTTTAGGAGTAGCTCTGGGGGTGACAAGAGGCAGGGATGGCCTTATGCTGCAATTTCCCAGTGCGAACAGGTCCGTTGCTTTCAGCACAAACAGCCGTGGAGGTGGCAGGGTTGTCCCATCCGGCTCCAATTCTTGCATGGGGAGAATTGGAAAATGCCACCGGGAAGAATCTCTGAATCGCGGCAGCGGGATTTCAGAGGGTGCTTTGTTTCAGAGTGCGGTTCTGGTTCAGACGTTGAGCATTCAGGGCTCCTCTCCTGCTACAGCTGGCAGGCAGGGGATTTGTTTTGTTTGATTACAGAGGGCCAGGAGAGATTTGTGCCTCTTGCCTAATGCGCAAGGCTGTCCCAGACAGGAGGAATAAGCAATGACTTGCTGCCATCTACTGGGTGCTGCAGAGGGAAGGGGAAGCCAGCGTGCATTACAGATTCCTCAGACGTCCCAGTGCTCTGAAATAAGTCCTTTTCATTGCCAAATGTTATTTCTCATTCTGATTTCATTCTTGATAGATAGAGAAACAGCAGGCTTTATTTGCTGCCTGGCTGCCCAGGTTGTCTGAGGATGTAGCTGGTCGAGGGAAGCCTCCTTCGAGAGCCATTCTTGATGCTTGACTTGTGTGTGTTGAACCCCAGGTCCAAGGGATCCTGACCTGGATCACCTTCGTTCAGTGGCAGATTGCTGTTCTGCTCTCAGGTGTCTCTGCAGTGCTTCTCTGCTGCCTGTCCTCACGTGTGGTTCAGAACTGGATGAGAAGGGTATCTCAGATGTTCTCCTTTGGAGCTGCGCTCAAGCCATGAGAAAATTTGGGGCATTTAAGATCATTCAGTTTGAGTAAAACCCATATTAGTTGGGTAAACAACTTGGGTACCAGGCCCTGTAACTCATGTGTCCTCCACAGCACTTAGGATATTCAAAAGCAAATTTGGCAGACCACTAGAAAGGATACTGCAGGTAATATCTTTCTACTGCAGGTAGAACTCAGCTTGAGCCAGGCTTGAGTATGCTGCAGAGCTGCTCTTTCTTCCCTCCCTGTTGCTGGAGCAATTGGAAACACGGTAGTCCTGCTACTTCAAAAGTTTCCTTGCCTGAAAGCCACATCTTTCTGCTTAGGAGCAGCCTTCCTGCGGGGGCTGATGTTCTCAGAAAGCTGCTGGGGAGATGCCGGGGTGCAGTCGGAGTCAAGGGGCTCAGCTGCAGAGAAAAGGGGGCAAACTGCAACAAGTCACGCCCGCGGCTCATTTGCCATGAAATATTAATCACGGAGTACAGGATAATATGTGGACCCAGACATGAGGAGCATGGGCACAGGAGAAAAATAGCTGAGATCTAGCTGTGGTCCAGGAGCGGTTGTTGCATGGAGTCTTGGGTCCTTGTTGACCTCACTCATGACCTCTCCCGCAGGTCAAGTGTGAGGATTTTTGGTTCCCAGGTGCAACGGAGCCCCTTCCATCATGAAATAGCTATGACAGTCTCCCAGGTGTTTGGTCGCTATTGCTGGGTATCAAGATTGTGGATGAAATTTTAACACATACGCAACGTTCTCTGCATGGCAAGGACAGCAGGTTGTCACGTATATATTCTATAATGTTTTATCAGGGCTGGACAGCCATACAGATTGAACTCCTTCCTTTTGCAATCGGCTACCAACAGGGTTTTTTGTATCCTGATGTAGACAAGCTGGTCACTGAGCCATCCCCTCTTGTCTCTGTGTTGGAGGGAAAAACTCTTCCTTGTTCATAAAAACCACAACAGTGTTAGTCTGGAGGAATTCCTCTCCCCCACTTTACAGCCCAAGGTTCCCAGTGCTGCAGAAGGTAAAAGTCACCAACGCTTTGCAGTATGGATCCTAGGAAGACCCTTCCCTATAGAGAAGCCAGAAGCAGAACAGGCTCTGGAAGAAAAGCTCCTCTTTGCTGACAGCGTGGGAAAGACGTGTTATCTCCACCATGATGCTGGACTCATGTTGTGTATCTGTGGAGCATGCCCTCATTTTGTTTTTGCTGCTTTTAATTAACAAAGCTGGTTAGTTTTCAATTAAGGACTCGGTTACAACAAATTCCGTATTTTCTTTTCCTTTCTTTCCTCTCTTGTTTTCTCCCCCCTGTAGTTTCCACTGAGCTTTGATCTCAGTGCAGGTTTAATTAGCTGTAATTAGTGGTTTCACTGCATTAACCAAAAATCCCAACCACAGAGGATTAAAAAACACCCCTCAGCTTCATCACCCCCCCCCTCTTTCCTCCTTTTGCTTCCCCCATGTGCTTTGGGGGATCAGAGACTGTGTCCCTGGACGGTCCTGCACCAGACGGGTGCCGCTGGGTGATGCCCCACACTTCCCAAACGGCTGCCCTGTTACGGACTCCTTAAAACTACGCTGGAACAAATCACCCATCCATGGAATTTAATTTCCAGTTAAATCTGCAGCTGCTGTGAGTTTTAGGAGGACACCAGTTCGTGCCTTCACGACATTTCATTGAGCGCTTCTTGGGGTTTCTGACTGCTCTCCACATTACAGTGTATTTACAGCAAGGTGCCTGCTCAAAACTTCCCCCAAACTTTCAGCTTCTGCAGTCGTACACAAGGTTCTGGAACCCATGGCATGACCGTGGCCTTTGCTGGAGTTGCCCAGCTTCTCGGGGTTTTTGGAAGACATGGCTCTGATAGAGAAACCCAAATCCTTGGTCTGCTCTCCTCCATGGAGGTGCGCAGGGAAATACCACATAGTTGGCTGCAGAGTTCATCTGGTTGGTCACGAGAGAGAAGGAAGAAACCAAAGAGCTCAATGAACTGGTGAAGTAAAAACAGTGCTGAGAATCAGGTCTCCTGTCAAGGTGCCCATTCAACACTGGTTAGAGATCAGCATACCCCACACCGAGACCCACCAACCACTTGTGTGTTGGAAGAGGTCTCGGTTCCTCTGATTGGCTCAGAAGCTTTACGGATATTTATGGAGACAACACTGGAAAATGCAGTATTCCTAGATAGCTGACCTTGATGCCCAAGACTGGAGATCTCTGATGGGTCCCAGTTCACCATGGGTCAAGCATTTCTATGTACCACAGCTGTGCCAAAATTGTCTGGTTTCAGTCTCAAGCATGCACTCAATCTCCTTGCAGTGCCAGAGACCAAAAGACTCTCCTTGTCCCTTCCTCAGTTCTCCAGGATAAGAGGTTGGTGAAATTCAGATCTAAGCTTTAGAATCATAGAATCACAGAATTGTTTACGTTGGAAAAGACCTTTAAGATCATCAAGCCCAACCGTTCCCCTACCCCTGCCATCCCACCACCAAACCCTGGCCCTCAGCACCGCCTCTGCCCAGCTGTTAAATCCCCCCAGGGCTGGGGACTCGACCCCTTCCCTGGGCAGCCCCTTCCAGGGCCTGACAGCCCTTTTGGGGAAGGAATTTTTCCTAATATCCAACCTAACCCTGCCCTGGCACAACTTGAGGCCGTTTCCCCTCGTCCCATCCTCCCTTCCCTGGGAGCAGAGCCCGACCCCCCCGGCTCCCCCCCCTCCAGGCAGTTGTAGGCAGCCATGAGGGCTCCCCAGCCTCCCTGCTCCAGGCTGAACCCCCCCAGCTCCCCCAGCCGCTCTTCATAAGACTCAGGCTCCAGACATCCATACGTGTTTTAGAGAGGGGTTTGGCCAATCTTTGAATCACTGGCCCGTGGTGCTGAGATGTACAGGAGAGACAACACCCCTGTCCTGAAGTTTGAAAATGGTTCTCAGGTCATCTCACCAGAGTAAGGTGATCCATGCTCTGAATCCCATGTTCCCCCAGAACTCAGAAGCTGTCCCAGATTTGTAATTTTGGGAAGGGAAACCTTCCCAAGGCCAGGTATTGCACTCTTCTTGCTGAGCCATGGCCATCCCTCCGGGTATTTCTTCTTTGCCACAAAACCAGACTTCTTTGTGGAGCTTGATGCATCCTGGCCCATTTGGAGATGGAATCCTTATGCTACCTTCAGCTGATGTCTCTCTCCTGAAATCTGAAGGCTTAAAATTCCTTTTAATTCACTGTCATTGACTGCAGATCATAAATTTATTCTCCAGATTATCTGTATTAGGGCTGTGCTCTGGCCAGTCCTCTGTCACCTTCTGTCACCTTTCAGCCCTATCCCCTTCCGCCAGGTCAATTTACCCGAAGTAGATCAGTTAAATGGGCTGCTGGAAGGACTTTGTTTCTTCCATCTTGGGGCATCCTGATGGACATCGGATGTGAGTAGACCCAAACGCCCCTGGTTTGTCTGAATACTCTCTAGTCTGAAATACTCTCTAGAACAGCACTTGGTGCTTTATCTGCCTCATCTGGAAAGCTACCCCCAAAATGTATTGTATTTTACTTTCTATGCATGATGCATAGTCAGTACACAACAAAAGATCAGGAGCTCTTCCCAGTGCACCATCATACGGGAGGAAAGCAGCATCCAGCTCCGAAGGCTTGGTGAAAACTTGTGATTGCACTTGCATACACCCCGCGATGCCAGCACCTCGGCAAACACCACCTTCCTCTTCTCCTTCCCCGCTCAGCAGGCCCTGATGCAGCACAATAAATTAGAGCAGGGAAAGGATCCAGCTTGGGGGGAAGGGCTGTGGTTTGGGGTTTGCATCAGCTTTTTCTCTTTTTTGGCAGGATCAGCTCCCCGGTCTGGTTCACAGCGGGCCTTGCAAGCAGCTGTGCTGGCACAACTGAAGGAGAGGGAACAAACAGGGAAATGAGCTGTAAGGCTCTGAAATGATAACGTTCCTGAAAATGGAACTTTAGCTTAAATGAGGATAAGACGTCAGGGGTGAAGAAGGGAATTGCTGAAGGTAGGAGCAGAGGAGAGGCAGGAGGAGTGAACATGTCCTTGTGCAGAAGACACTGCTCTTCCTGCACCATCTTTGGGCCATTTGGCCTCACTCCAGCCTAAGGACAGACAACTTTTGTCCTCAGGTTTTCTGAGCAGCCGATTTCTTATTCATTGCATGTGCCTGGGAAATGCCTTGCCGGCTGCTGATTCTCCACATTAGGAAAAAAAAACTCCAAAATGCCCTAATGGTGATATACCAGATGTTCAGAAGCAAAGAGGCTGACTCTTGGGGGATGACATTTCTCGTGTTTGTCCTTAAGTAATTTTCATGTAATGAGGGCACTTGAGCACATGAAGATGGAAAGAAATTGGCTGAACCACCGGGTAATGACAGCACGTCACTCCTCTTCCTTTGGTGGCTGCATGGATTATAAATTCCTCAAAGAGGGGATTTTGCTGGCTTTGTAATTAAACACACACCAGGTATTTCATAGCCACGTGGTCCGTGGCAGCTCAAAGAACACACACTCAAGTCCAACAAAGTATTTAAGCCTGAGTTTAACTTTTAGATGTATGTGTTGACCCGTTGAACCGATGAATACTTGCTCTATAACTAGCGGGCTGCCACAGTCACGTCTCCATCAGAGCTGGTTGCCCTCGGTTCCCTTTGCAGCAAGGAGCGAGAAGTGAGCATGATTAGAGTGCGATTTTCTGAATTGGTTTAAATTTTCTTTGAAATGAGATGAAGGGCCTCCTAGGAGTGCCTGTTGCTTTCTCACGAGGATCGGGGAGCAGAGGTGACCTGGCTCAGGTGGAATTATCCACGGCAGACATCTATTGCTAGGTAAGATGAACTCCTCCTTGACTGTCTGGGGTCAGGAGGTGATTTGCAGGTGGGCAGATCAAACCATCAATGCCCTCAATAGGTTTTTACACCCAGTAGCAGCCCCGTATTAACTGGATTACGGGGCTGAATTTGTTCAGCAGTTCCTACATCCCTAATATCCGAACACGCCGCGATGTGTGAAATCCCATAGCATCCACTCCTCCCTGGTATCACTCCGTATAGCAGAGGAAGCATCTTAAAATATCAGTCGGTACTGGAAGGCACCAGTCCTGCCCAGGCTTTCCACTGTTGACTCAACGGTTTTATTTTGATCAGCCATTTCAGTTTTTTCCTGAAGGCGCTTTTAATCTTCACACTGTAACCTTTAAAGATACAGGTTTTAGTGGCCCCTGTAATGATTTTCATTGCCTGAATGTGGATGTTGGAGTTGCTCTGAGTAAAGAGATTAATTCAATTTTCCTAAGCTGGCAATGGACTGAAAAACAGAGAGGCTTCATTGACTTCCTTTGCTTGGTTCTTGGTGTGTTAGTGAAACAATCAATGGAGGTGAACTTCTCAGCCAGCAGAAAGCGGCATTCACATTTCCAGGGACCCAAGCTCGGGAAGATGTGAATAAACATTTTTAAGAAGTGTTTTTGGCTGTTAGACTTGGCCAGAGCACACTCCTCCTCTGCATTAACCACATCAGGATATATTCTCCTGGAAATGAATTACAAACAAATTCCTCATTTATCCCTGAGGTGACAGTCTTTTGCTGATGTGTGCTTTCTTGAGACTAATAAGTTTTGAATGTCGGTGGGGGGAAAAAAAAAATTCAAAGTAATTACTTTGTGTTCCCAAGCTCCTTATTTGTGTAGGTGCATGTGTGTTTATCTCTCTCTGTCATGCTGCATTGCTAATGGTAATTAAAGGGAAGGGATTTTTCTTGTTAGAAGTTTTTCTTCTTAATTTCTACCTTTCGTGACTTTGGCCTCCGTGATGCCACTGACCAGTTACTTGTAGAACTGCAGTTGCTTTAATAGAAGGTCTAAGTTTAGGAAACCAGCAGGAATTGGGTCATTTTGTTCATCCAGGTCTACAGTACGTAGGGTGGGTGTTGATTTTCTCCGCAGAGCACGTCCTGTGGGGGTGAGTCCCAGTATTCACTGTCATCTTCATGGTGGTTTTTGCAAATCACAGAGTACTCAGCAATGTTTGCTTTATTTGACCACACAGAATCTGGTGCGTGGGTGCTCATAGCAAAAATGTGGAGCAAAACCAAGTTGTACCTCATCAGCAGTGGCATGGTGTGTGCTTGCCACGTGCTCGTGGCTCCTTGGTAAACCAGCGTGGGATGCCAATGGGTGGGCCAAGGAGTTCTGCCAGGTTTCCAGCCTTGGGTGTTCATCCCACCCGGGGGGGGTGCTTCAGTTTCTCCCTGCACTTCATTTTTTGCATGAAACATGAAGTATATGGGCTGGAAAGAGGCCACAGGGCTCTCCTACTGGCTCCCCAGGCTGCATAGTCTGCAGACCAGGTCTCGGTCTGGATCAGGAGACCAAAACCGCATCTCCACCATAGTGCCCAGAGCTGCCTAGGTTAATACAGGCTTTCTCATACCATAGAAATATAAAGATGAATGTGAAAGCTCATTACCAGGTCCACGTAAAGCATAAAACACGTGCTACACCACTGGCTTTAGCCACAAAGGGGCTAGGCAGGCTTTTGTGTGCATAGAGAGCAGCTTTATTTGTTTGCTGGCTTTGAAACTGCCATAGGAACATTTTAGCAATCCTCTTTTCTCAGTCGAGTCCAAGGACCTCCTCCTCCTGCCTTCACTTGGTGCCCTGCACTTCCACAGCTTTGGGCTATGGAAATCACATCAAACATCACACAAGGTGTTGGGCTGCAACCATGACTGCGCCGGAGATGCTGAGGAAGCAACGTGTGGGGATGGAAACGGTGACCTGAGCAGAGTAATTAAAGGTGGAGTGAAAATATGCCTTTTACAGCATCCCTCCTGAAACAGGCATTGAAATTATTGCATTGGGCACTGCTGGGCACAGTGGGTTGAAATCTGAAGGACCTACGTGGTGTTGGCTGGAGACACAGCAGCTGGGGTGTGAGGCCAGGCAGGCCACACAAGCACAGAAGGTGAATGCAGTGCTCCAGGCATGGGGCAGAGGGGCTGGAAAGCTGCCCGGCGGAAAAGGACCTGGGGGGGTTGGCCGAGAGGCGGCTGGATATGAGCCAGCAGGGTGCCCAGGTGGCCAAGAGGGCCAGCGGCATCCTGGCTTGTATCAGGAGTGGTGTGGCCAGCAGGAGCAGGATAGAAACCGTGCCCCTGTGCTGGGCACTGGGGGGGCCGCCCCTCGAATGCTGGAGTCAGGGTTGGGCCCCTCCCTCCCTGAAGGCCCTGGAGGGGCTGGAGCGTGTCCAGAGAAGGGCAGCGGAGCTGGGGAGGGGTCTGGAGCCCCAGGCTGCTGGGGGGGCGGGGGGGGGGGTCGGGCAGGGGGGGGCGATGGGACGAGGGGCACCGGCCTCAAGTTGTGCCAGGGCAGGGTGAGGTTGGCCCTGGGGAACAATTCCTTCCCCCAAGGGCTGTCAGGGGCTGGAAGGGGCTGCCCAGGGAAGGGGTCGAGTCCCCAGCCCTGGGGGGATTTAACAGCCGGGCAGAGGCGGTGCTGAGGGCCAGAGTTTGGGGGTGGGATGACAGGGTTAGGGGAACGGTTGGGCTTGATAATCTGAAAGGTCTTTTCCAACCCAAAGGATTCTATGATTCTATGAATGGTTGGTAGTAACAACCTTACTAAAAGGTTACAACCATGGAATGGATCCTAAATGCCATCTCCTAATGGACCTGAGAGAGATCCAGAAAAGGGAAGACCATTCTGTGCTTCATGATTCCAAGGGGCAAAAGTTGATTTCTCACAGGCAGTGAGAAATGGAAGGCAACGTCCTCATCCATCCCCTTTTAAGGGTCACAGCCTTCTCCATTCCCGCAGCGCTGCAGCACGTCTCACTGGTATCTCCTGGTGAAATTCATTGCATCCTGACTCTCATGCTGGTGGTGAGTGGCTGATTTTCAGTCGGAGCGGCTGTCACCTCTGCGCACGCAGCCGGTGGAGCAGCTCGGCTCTCCTGCAGAGCGAACGCACGCTGGTTTCTAATTCAAAAAACAAGCAGAATGGCCAAAAAAGGAGGGGCGGGCATGTAAAGCTTTGCCTGAAGCTCTCCCTCCGGGAATTCGGTGGTCCAGCAAAGATCAGGAGAGGTGGTGGCAGACATTTCTGTGGTAGGAAGAGCCCAGAGGAGGGAAAGAGTGGGACCTTTTACCCTAGAGCCTGTGTACCATGCAGAGCTCGAGGGGAGGAGTGTTTGAGGTTCTCTCCGCTGTTGTGAGAGGCCACGAGCATGTTTTGGATCCTAGTGCAATAACATCTCTAGCTGGATTTCTTTATGTATTTAAATTGCAATTCAGTCTTCAATTATTTTTTGTGATCATGACTGTTTTGCAAGCGATCACTGTCCAGGGAGAAGCGAGGAAGAAGAGGGAATTCAATTGGGTTTGCTTTTAGTTTAAGGGGTGTTCTTTTTTCCCCTCTACTGTAGCAAAGAATGGCACCTACTGGCACAAGGAACGGGCTTCAGTGGTCGTCTGCTCTCTTTGGAGAGAGATCCTCCATGCTCACCGCTGAGCCAGAAGAGCCGGACGGTGTTACGGGGAAGCTTTGCCAAGGGGAGGTGGAAGGGATGGGAGGAGGGTGGCCATTGCAATGCTGTTTAATTTGCCAGCCAGATGGGGGATGGAACAAGCAAATCTCTGATTACGTCTTATAGTTCCTAAAGGGTCAATTAACATCATGGAGATGGTTCTGCTTTGAGGTGTCTCTGTCATCTAGCCTTGGACTGCCTTGATTGACACTGCTCAAACAAGGGCAAAATTTAGCCCCAGACTCCAGATTGAGCCTGAACAAACATCCAGGGTCATCCCATGGGAACAGATACCCCTGTGAGCGGATGTGAATGTGGACTCCATGTCTGAGCTTTCACGTAACCTGCTTTGAGCTGCTATTTGATCTAGAAATTGCTTTCTGCTCCCACGCTTAAAGGTGGGCTCTGCCTGTGCTGAGTCCGCCTGCTGAAGGTGCCTTAGCTGGCTGAGAGCTTCTGCTTAAATGCACAGCAAACAGAGCTGTTAGAGGAAGGACAGATTTTTTAAGAAGGGAAGTTGGCGTGACACAAAAAAAAATCTTGCAAAGAAAGGAGGAACTGTCAGTGTGTGAAGCACAGCCATCCCCGGCACTTGTCTGCAGCTGAAATAAAGGTAAATATTGGATTGCCAGCTTGAAATGCATCTCTATTGCCTAGCACCAGCCTGCAAATGGAAGCAATTAGAAAAATGTCCTGCCTTTTTCACAGTAGGCTGCATCTTTCTAGCACGAGCCCCACCGATAGAAAGACACATGCAAGTCCTTAAGTAGCAGATTGGTTTACCCTGTCAGTCAGATCTCATTAGAAACTGCAGTGCTTCATACCTGGTAATCTGCTAGGAAATACCAGATATTGGTGCTGTGCAATACGTTTTTAAGAGTCACTGCTCATCACTTTTCTGTGCGCTAAAGCCGTATCTTTTGCAGAGGTCTCTCTCTTAATTAGATTGAGCTGGGGTGCGGAGCATATTTTTTTTTTTTTTATAGAATCATAGAATCGTCTAGGTTGCAAAAAGACCTTTAAGATCATGAAGTCCAACCATTAACCTACTTCAACCTGTTGATGCAATGGCATCCAGGAATCAGAAATGTTTCACTTGGAAGGTGTAGGAGCAGGCAGGGCATGGCTGGTAGGGTGTAAAATACCGATAGGACACAAGGGGGACAGTTGAGGACGTGGACAGTTCTGGGAAGGGTGCTTTCAAGGTGACAGTTGAGGACAGGAGAGAGGATCAGGGGGTAGCAATGGCCCAGGGCCAGTTCCTGCTAGAATATGGGAGGGAAGAGGGAAAATGAGCAAAGGACAGAAATAGCACAACTGAGAGGACCGACAGGGTCAAGCCATGACATAGCGTTAGGGGCAGAGCAAAATATCTCGACAGTAGGGTCCAGGGCAGGTATAGCTCAGGAGCCGTACGGCAGAGTCAGCCAATTTTCCAGTTCCTTTAAGTCATGTATGGAAATCTCTCCATAAGCAGGAGCCCCAAGATGTGTAGCACATAGCCATGGAGGTAAGATCACTTTTTGGGGTGTCTCAGAGGCACCCCTCTGGCTCAGTGAGTCCCCAGTAGCTAGGGATGGTGATCTAGAGAAACATCACTGACCAGGAGCAGGTGCTCTTGGCCACAGTCAGAGGTGGGATGCCAGGACGTGGATTTTTGGTGGACCATGGTGTGGCCTGGTACATGGCAGCTCCCTGGGTGCTTGTCTTCCACTGCTGGGAGGAGCAGACCACAGGATACCAGCGGCCAGCAGCCCTGTGCCAACACTTTCCAGCATACATGCTCATCACATGCACAAGCACATGTGCTCACCATGCCACGTGCTTCAGGCTTGGCAGCCATGCTCAACTGCTTGTGGCCTTAGGTTGGCTGTACCTTCCATGGGGCCAGCTCAGCATGGCCTTTGCTCAGGGTTAGTCCATCTCCGCGCAGCACATTGGCACGCTAAAGTGGCTGAACTGCTTCTGCTACTTAAAAGCTGCCTTGAGTAGCTCTTTGACCCTACCTGGTGCAGCCTCTGTTCCCAGATTGTCCTTGCTAAGGACACGCTTCACTTTCCAAAATATAGTGCCATTTGTAAGACCCTTGGATAGCATAGGTATGTGAGCAGGGCTGGCAGGTGTGACACAGGAGTTACAGGAGACCCAAATCTTATCTGAAATGGTTGTACTAGATGCCTGTGTTTAGGCAGATTGAGATACATCCCTCCATTTCCCTCTACAGTTAATTACTCGCTACCAGCAAGGTCCTTAATTCATTCACTTTTGGTCTGTTTTGGAGTTTTTGGCCAACTAAAAGCTAGTAGTGAGTCCTTCTGTTGCCAAGCCGCACGTCCTTATCGGTGTCCCTAAAGGATTTCCACCAGCTGCATTGTGCAACCCATTGTTCCATTCCACCTGATGAAGATCGGTGCCTGAGGATGTGCAGGTCATTCCAGGTGATGGCTCATTCTTCACCGATGGGATCTGTAAAACTCATAAGCGTCACATGATGTCATCAGGATTTCTTGTCCTGCACCACATGCTGCATCTGAGTTGGACAAAGAAAGTTCAAAGATTGTTGTGCCATGTTTCACGAGCTGGGGCTGATGCAAAGGTCTTTCCTAACTGGGGCACTGGGGAAACTTCCTTTCTCACTGGTGCTGAAGCATTGATGATCAGGGTGGTAATTTGCCCTTGTACTAGGGACTATTTGCACCTCCAGTTGATTTCTTATGGATTTTCACACTGCCTTCTTCTAGAGCAAGGGGCCACTGATAGGTACCCAAAGGAGCCATGGCCCCACACATTGGACACCACCGGTGACCCCATTTCCTGGCTCTGGGATCTAACCAAACCCTTGCAGACTCCATGGAGCCAGTTGCTTTGCATGGGGACAAGTTGCCATTCAGCAGTTTCTGACCCATGGAGGAGCAGCTCCACATCATCTTCTTTCCTGCTCCCCACCTTTCTTCCCTCCTCAAGCTCATGCAGTAGCATCCTATTTGGGGTATTCAGCCACCCCCGTGTTTTTCGCGATGAGCTTTCCCAGAAAAGGTGTGGTCCATCTGAGTTGGATTTTGGATACTAAGGTGTGATTGTCATAATTAGAATCATAGAATGGTGTGGGTTGGAAAGGACCTTTAAAGGTCATCTAGACCAGCTCCCCTTGCAATGAACAGGGACATCTTCACTTGGATCAGGTTGCTCAGAGCCCCGTCCAACCTGACCTTGAATGTTTCCAGGGATGGGGCATCTACCACATCCCTGGGCAACCTGTGCCAGAGTTTCACCACCCTCATCATAAAAGAAATTTCTTCCTTGTATCTAGTCCGAATCTACTCTCTTTTAGTTTAAAACCATGACCCCTTCTCCTTAGGCCCTGCTAAAGAGTTTGTCCCCATCTTTCTTATAAGCCCCCTTTAAGTACTGAAAGGCCACAATCAGGTCTCCCCACAGCCTTCTCTTCTCCAGGCTGAACAACCCCAACTCTCTCAGCCTTTCTTCATAGAAGAAGTGTTCCATCCCTTGGATCATTTTTGTGGCCTCCTCTGGCCCCACTCCAACGGGTCCATGTCTGTCCTGTGCTGAGGACCCCAGAGCTGGATGCAGGGCTCCAGGGGTATTCTCACCAGAGCAGAGCAGAGGGGCAGAATCCCCTCCCTCAACTTGCTGGCCATGCATTACCCTCTGACTTCCTTCCTCGAATGAGATGAAAATGCTGCCCCAAAAGGGAAGCCGTTATTTTTGCAGCTAAATCAGTAAAAAACTGAGTAAACTGAGAGGTGATTCCTTAACTACAGAAGGCGACTGGCTCCAGGGCACAAAACCACACAGTTCGAATGGGGAACGCAGATCAGGCAACTCCTGTCTATCCAAGGTAGATCCTCTGGTGAGGCTGACATTAAAAATTCTGACTCAAATGCAGGAAACATGGAGTTAAGGAGGTGAATTATTGATAGAGCGCAAGTATTACCATATCTGACAGATGGAGACTGTCTGAGAACATTTTGCAGAGTGGCATCTGCACCGTGTCTGATTGGCGTCCCTGAACTTTCGCACATCAGATGTAGAATATCAACAAACTCTGATGTAGCAATTAAATCTGTCCCGTAATGAACCTGGGCTGCGTAGCCAAGGGAAAGCTATACACTCAGGTAAAGGCCAAAAAAACCTCGATTCTTGTATTTTAAGATATTAAAATAATTACATCCAGACCACTGCATTTGAATATATACATATGATGTTGACATATACAGATATGTATCGCTTCCAGGAAATGGTCTGCAGCCTGTAATCTCTTACCAGGATTTTACTGAAGGCTGTAAAGCTTGCCTTGTATTTTACAATTTGTATTCCAGATCTGAGATCAAATAATATAGAAAAGAGAGAGAATTCAGGTGACATCTCACATCACCTAAGTGCATTAACATCTGAAGCTGAAGTCAGTCTCTCAAGTGCATACAGAAGTCATCTATTGGACACGTATTCCACATTGTCTTGTGTGCAAAAACAAAGAGAAGAAGAAAAGAGGTGCAAATAATAGCAAGTTTTATACTTTCATGAGGAACAGCTTGTATTATGAAGAAGCAATATGTAAAATATGTCTTTTCTAATAAGATTCAGTGCCTTCGTATTCCAGGTTGTTTTCTTACGCCCAACGCAACTTGGTAAATGATTGTAATTTTTTGCCATCTGTTAACTGTTTGGTGCGCTGTGTGAAATTCATTCTTCTTTCACTTGTAGCATGCAAATGTGCAGATTCTGAGAATCGTCAGGAAAATGTGCTTTTTGTCCCTGAAGGGGGTTCAAGGGTGTGCACCAGCAGGGAAACTGACCCTGGGAGGTCACTCACGCTGTTGCATGCACGAAGACTTCACTCTGACCCCTTAATCTCAACGGGCCTTCATTTTTTCAACTGCAAAGCAGCCTTTTGAGAAGACGGAGAAGTTCTGTACATGGGGTCTCCAAAGTGCTTTGAGATGTAGAAATGGGAATTGAAAGAGCAGGTTAATAAATTAATACAAAAAAAGCTACAAGTTCAGTTCTCACAGCAGAGTTCTTGTTGGTAGTCTGGAGGTTTCATACAGTTAGAGGATGCATTTCTGGAATGAGATAAAAATAGCAGTTCAGAGTAATTTCCCTGCTTTTGATGGCTATGAAGTGCTCCATCAGTTTAGAAGCCGTGCTGGGATTCTCTTCTCACTCTATAGGGACCAATGTTGTTTCCAAGGAGCCACTGTCACACTGCAGTGGAGTCTGTCTGGGGTTTGCAGCCTGTACGTAAGGGGTGGCAAGCAAAGGGATGCATCTCCAAGATACTCCATCAGTAAGACAACCAGACCTGGCTTTTCCATGCAGTGGAGAATGGAGATAGAAACCACATAGCTATAAGGAAGATGGAGACTCCTTTTTTACAAGGAGAGCACAAGGGGGAATGGACACAAGTTGCTTTTGGGGATATTCCGATCAGACACAAGAGGAAAAATTTTCACAATGACAACAGTCAACCATTGGAATAATCTTTCCAGGGAAGTGGCTGACTCCTCCACATTGGACATTTTTAAGACTCAGCTGGACAGGGTGCTGGGCCATCTTGTCTAGGCTGTGCTCTTGCCTAGAAAGGTTGGACCAGATGATCCTTGAGGTCCTACCAACCTGGGATTCTATGATTCTATGATTCTATGATTCTATGTCTGTGGGTCTTACTTTGCACTGACATTGTCTTGATAATGGCTTCATTTTAAATGCTAAGGGTTTGTGCTGTCTGGCAAAAAAATGGTAGTGCAGATCTGTTGGCTCAAAAAGTTGACATCACTGGATCAGTTCACCAAGAATGGCCAGAAGAGGCCACAGGACTTGCTCTGGCTTAAGTGAATGTTCTTTCAGGAGGGGTATTTTTCAAAAGAAGCAATTAAAAGCAGCCGTCTTGCTTTGCCTTCTGCAACAATAGCGTAGAGAGGCAATGGCTTCCCTCTGTGAACACGTCTTTTGCCCTAAGTATGTTAGAAAGGGAAAAGCAATTTCAACCTAAAATATTGCTGCAAGAGCAAATGAGTAGCAGCTGGCCATAAATACCACTGGCTTGCAAATCTGAAGGTTTGTAAGCATCAGGAGAAGTGTTGAGAACAGGCATACTAGGTGTGATGAAATGTTCATCTGGCCAGTGGCCAACGGGGAGTGCATGGAGGAGAGTGTTGAAGCTCTTGAGCATTAACTACTTCATCCAGGAGACCCATAGTTCTATGTTGATGTCCCCTACTTTCGGCCAACTAAAAATTTGGCATTGGATCCATCCTGGCTGCCTGGTTTCTTTATAAGAAACATCCTCCACAGGGCACTTCAACCCAACATAACTATCCATTTTTAGTGTCGGATGGCTTGACTTGTCCCCATTTCTTCTCCATTCATAGGTGAGAGATCAGGGCAATCAATCTACTTGAGGTCATGGTGGTGGTGGGAACTGATTATGATGAACCAGTGGGTGGGGTTTGAGGCTGCCGCACCATTTTGTTTTCCTCCTGGTTTGGGTAGGTCTGTGCGCGGTGCTGAGCAAGACGGGGTCTGTAGGCCACTTCCCCAACCTCAGAGATTTCTAGGCTGGCACAAGGTAATGGCACTGGACAGTACTACCAGAATAAGCGATAGTGCCATGAGGTAGTGAATCCAATAAAGGGCTCTTCCACAAGAAACAGCCACATGTTCAACAAAAAAAAAAGATAACAAACTAAATTTGGTGTCAGCGTGTCCACAAAAAATCTCGATTCCTTCATGTCTAAAGCTGCTGCATTGTGGCCTCAAGTTGTGCCAGGGCAGGGTGAGGTTGGACATTAGGAAAAATTTTTTCACCGAAAGGGTTGTCGAGCACTGGAAGGGGCTGCCCAGGGAAGGGATTGAGTCCCCAGCCCTGGGGGCATTTAACAGCCAGGCAGATGCGATGCTTAGGGACAGGGTTTGGTGGTGGGATGGCAGGGTTAGGGTTACGGTTGGGCTTGATGATCTTAAAGGTCTTTTCCAACCTAAACTATTCTATGATTCAAACCAAATGCACAAACATAGCCAGAAAAAAAACATGAACTGGAGTTTTCAAGAATTCTGGGCTGTTTGCCGGACTTCAGCAAGTGGTTCAAACCTCCTTTGAAGCACCACGGCCCAACCTCAACCTACTAGAGGCAGACATTGACTTGATGGACCTTGTAATTTCCTACTGCAGATCAGGTGTTGCAACCTGTTCTGGCCCTCAGCAAGCAGATCCCATCAGATGTGTCCTTCACCCATCGGTAGCTACCAAACAATTCTGGTTTTATGAAAAATCAGCAAACTTGCGCCACTGAGCATCTCCTGGATTACAGCATCGGGTTTTTGCATCCCGTTCCAAGCCACTTGATCCTAAATAAGGCTGGGTTTTTTCGCCACAGTAATTGTTGTTCCCAAAGGGTTGCTAAAATTGTATTATTTTTTGCTGACTGGAGCAATCTTTGCTGTACTTCCCATCGAACTGCTGACTCTCTTCTTTCGGGCTACATTCATTTCCACATTTCCTCTCATTTATGCATGAGGCAAGGGGAAAAATTGCTTAATATTCTTTATAAACTGGCATATGGTATAGATAATTTTTTCTTTTTACTATATGCAGTAAAAATGCAAATGTGTGTCGCTTATTTGCAAATGCTGGCATTAATAACTGATATTTAAGCAGGCCGGATTAGCACTTTTACTGATCTATTAAAAAGATTTTTTCAATCATTTGCACACTCAAAATCAATTTTAATACAAAATGTAAATTGAATTTAATTTTTTTATATAAAATTGCATTTATCTGCTTGAACCATTAAATTTACTATTTAATATGTACTTTCCAGCTCACTTGGTTAGAATTTCATTGCTCTTCATCTGTATAAATTTAATTAGCCTTGATATCATCAGTATATTATAGAACTAATTAAAGATTTAGATAAGTGCTGAGGGTGCTTATTTAATACCCTATAAAGTTCCATTTGGAGAGCGAGAAATTCCATCCTTCATTATACCAGCCAGTATGGAGCTCCAAGGAGCGTCTCAGACATTGTTTTTGAAAAATTATTTAATGGGTTTTAATGGATTTATCCTTCCTTTGAAAAGCCATGTAATTACTGTGTATCGCTGCACAGTGTGAGGGTGGTTGGAGTTGTTCGGGGAATGGATTTTAAACGACACGAGCACATGTTCCCCTCGGTGACGCCGACGCCTGATGCACAGAGATCCCCGTGCATCGCGTGTTCCCAGCAGGGCAACGTTGTCCAGGTCAGGAGTAACAAACCACGGGAGGAAGGGAAAAGGAAATAGGAAGGAAATATTAAAAAAGAATGTAGTAGATAAGGTAGAGCTTAGCAGATATCGGGATGAGAAGGAGGAGAGAGAATAGGAGAGATCTTTTGGAAGAGTAGTCATGTTCTGCACGTACCTTCCCTTTTCCTTTGCTAATTAGCTCCGCGTTTTACAGGTGATTTATCATCTGTGTTGTACCAAATTTGCAGTAGAGAGAAAACCAAGTGCTTTAGTGACACAGAGCTGAACGTAGCACCCAAAGGTGTTGGCTGTTGTTGGGTTTTTTTTCCAGAACTACCCATTAAAACAAAGCTGCTCAACCAAGGCCAATGCATAGGTGAGCTGATTTGTCTCTAGTGTTTTGTACACCATCTGTGTGGGTTAAGTTTTTAAAAGGAAAGTGGTTGGGTTTTATAATTAGGTTGTCTTTAATTAGAAGGCTGGGCTTGTATCCTTTTGAATAAATACACCTACTTTTTCTTGCCTGGCTCCGTACCCCGTTCAGAGTTCTGTGCGCTGCAGTCCCAAAAGCGGGTACGGTGCCGATCAAGGTGCAAGGGCTTCCCGTCTCTGATACTGTTTTCTACCTTGGACAAAAGACTTAATTTTTATCTCAGTTCTTCCAGCTGTTAATAATAATAATAAAAAAGCTAGTACTCTCCTTACATCACAGCCCAGATTATTTGTTAAGGGCTGTGATTTGCAGAGGTACCACAGGAGCGTGAAGCACCGTTATATTATAAATTCACTTTTATTTCTTCCTCTCATGTTTTATTTTCTTCTGCAAACCATTTCACATCCTGGCCGTTTGCACATTTTAGCCTTTTACGTGCTTTTTGCTTTCTTGACACTCTCCTCCTGTAATAAATAACACAGCTCACAGCCATCTGTGCGTCCTGCCCCAAGTTGTGCCACGTGTGTTGCAGTGTGTGGGGATGGGGCATCTGCCTTTGGGCTTCCAAGAGGCTGCGAATGAGGTGGTCCCTGGTGCACCTAAAGAAGATGTAGATCATAGCAGCAGCAAGCAGACATTTTTGCCTGATCTGGCCTCATTCTGGGTTCCCTCTACAGTCCACAGAGACAAATAGGTGCTTCTCGGCCGCAGCTCATCTCACCCCAAGCAGACATGAGAGGTGTCCATGTCTTGGCATGGTTTGTAAGAGGAGCTGAAGTTGACTGGCACAACAATAACATCTCTGATGTGGACATCTAAAGCTATGTGAATTCCCCCAAAGCGCTTTGGGTTCTTCTGGAGACAGAGAATGGACATTACTATTGTTTTCCCCAGAACTGGTCCAGGTTAATTAAAAATCCAAAAAGAAACCTCAGAAATTATGTTCAGGATATACATTCCCCTGGGGAATCGTGTCCTGAGGGTGGTGATATTCTCTGGTACCTTTTAGGGCTGTAACTGCATAGAGAACTTGAAGGATGCGGTTTGAGATGAACAGTGGTTAGAGAGTGGATATATGATGTAGCAGTGCCTTCCATCACTAGGTTCTATTTTGTTATCATAAGCTCCCAAGGTGGAAGAATAACCAGCATCCGGACTTGCAGACTCTCGCTTTAAAATGCCGATCACTGACGCATGTATGCAAACATCATTGCAGTCTTCATGAGGTGTAGACATTACAGTAATTGCGGGTTTATGTGAATTTTTCCTTGGCTTGGTATTTCAAGTTTTCAGAACTTGCTTTGCAAAAATCCTGCATGCTCGAGCTCGTGTCTCCTGCCCCATCTCCAGTGCCCTGTAACTATCAACACCGTCCTCATCTCTTTCCCTTTCCCACCTCAAACATCTCATGCTCCATAGACAGAAAAGCCCCATGGGCTTCTCTTCTCCCAGAATCACAGAATGGCAAAGGTTGGAAGGGACCTCGGGAGATCATCTACTCCAACCCTTTTCAGTCAAGCCAGTCCTGAAAATCCATTTCTTCTGCATTACATGAACTGAAGTTACCTCGTTTCTTGCTATGTCTTCCCTTTTTGCACTCACCTCCTCCGTATATTTAAATTTAATGGTTCCACCAAGATCTGCATGTATCAAAACTGAGTGACTTTATAACTGCAGCTTTGGTCTTTTTTCCTCTACAGCTTTCATGCTTGTTCTGTCTTGTGCGTTTTGTCTAGATTTAGTCTGTAAGTGCTTCATACTTAACCTTTTTTTACTTTCTTATTAGAGTGCCTAAGATATTTTTGGGTACTATAGAAGTGACTGCCTAATCCCCAAAAAGGGAGGCAGATAAGGTAGAGAATTTTTTTGTTCCTTTGGGTAAGTCAGCACCCAGATCTGTGGTCTTGCCTTGTGAATCTGATTCTGCCTGCACTACTACAGAGTGGGCACCCAGCTATACAATGAAGGAATAATTAAAGTAAGATCCTTTATTCTGAAACATCACACTGTTCGTCTGAAGGTCCTTCTCTTAAGAAGAGATCAAGTCATTCTCAGGGAAATCAGAATTTAATTTTGAATAACTTTTTTGTGCGCAGGCCTTGGGTTATAGGTTAACATTAGCATTTAAATGGAGAACAGTGTTAATAGCCCTCAGAGGAGCTTGTCTCATCCTGATTGCCTTTCCAGAGTTTTTTTCTAAATGAGAAAGCCTCTTTATTTTTCCTTTTTCTCCAAGAATAGAGTTCAAGAGACCATCATTTTTCATATATATATACATACATATATATATATATATACACACTCAAAATGCATCCTTGCAAAGTAGGTTCATTGTTGGCAACTTGATGTTTCATTTTACAATTGCTATTAAAAAAAGAAACAAAACCAAAACCAACTGTTTTGTATATTAATTGGCTTCTTCAGTTTTGGTTTGCCCATGGGATGTTTTTTCTTTTACCTGGGAACCATTTCCACCAGTGATATTTATCCTTCCCTATCTGCTCTCAGTATAAAGATGTTCTTCAGATAGTGGTAGGTCTTCCTGGGCCAATTCCAGCCTGCTAAAGTGAGCAGACAGAGTACAGTTGTATTTGGGCTTTGGATTAGGCATTATTTGCTCTAAGGTATGTGTTTGTCCTGAAGAAAATGCCCAAAAACTCAAGGGTTAGTTCAGAAACTTTGAACCCAATCCCATCGCCAATAGTCAGAGGAACAGGTCACAGGTGTCGACTTGTGGGCTGTGAGATAATCACATGAAGGAGAACTACAAAGGTGGATTTTATTTTTAAAAAAGAACAAATCTTTGTCATACAAGCCATCAAAACTGGTTCATCATCCTGTATGAGCAGGATAGTAAGGGCTTTGGATACCTTAGATGGTCCTTCACTTCTTGCTCCCTCAAAATATGGCTGTCGACACTGAAGCTGAACATAAGTGGAGAGTTTGGCCAGGTATTTACCATCCTAAAGAGCTAAAGGCTTGGAGCCAGATTAATGTTTCCTTCCCCTTGTAAAACAGCAGTTGTTGGTACTTCCATAGCAAATTGGGAGAGATGCTCTGTAAGAACCTCTACCACGTTAAAAAAAAATCTGTCGTATCAGGTCAACTCAACAGGCCCCATCCATGCTTTTCAGCATAATACAAATAAATAAAAACTGTGCGAGTAAGCATACAAACAAAAAGATTTCCCTGATGAAATGAGTCACCCAGGTCACTTTGTTCCCATCAGATGCGTTCCTGACTTCATACTCAGGTGAGTAAAGATTCATGAGTTCAGCTTTGATCTGTTCTCTTCTTACCCCAGCTATCTCGCCGCTGAGCACTGGGAGGATCTTACTGCCCAGGCTGATGATCTGTGTAGGGTAAATCAGCATGCGTGAGCTTAGCTGTGCTCACATGGAAGCCAACTGAAGGCTTGGGAAGCTAAATCTGCTTTTTGGTTAGGTATGCTAATCCGCTATTATTATTTATTAACCTATTTGTCAGATGATAGAATCAGCTTTTGATAAATATTCATTCTTCTCTCTGGTTTTAAATCTGAACTTTAGAAAAACAAAGCCGTTTGCCAGCATTTCACTGAACAGATTTCCCTCACCTGTCGTCCATTTATTTCCCCCATCCCTTACTAACTTGCTTTTCTCAACCTCCTCTTGATAATCAAAAGAGCATTTATAATGGCAGGGACAAATACACTTCTGAAAGTAAAATGAAGAGCCTAAATAAAAAATCACAGAACAAGAGGCTCATCCCACTCACTCTTTCATATTTCATTATTTGATAACATCAGAAGATGAGTCCATCAGAGCTGCTTGGGCAAAGGCAAACAGGAGTGCGTCTGATCAATATTTATTAATACTTTCAAAGACAAGGGAGGCAAAGTTGAGCAGACTTCGTAATGGAGTGAATAATTACTCATGCAAATAGGGTTTGGCCGAAGGCAATGCCATGCCAAAGCGGCAGTTTTTTAATTGCACCCAATTAAAAATGCATACCTTTCGCTCACTCGTACTGTCTCGCTTGCTCTCTTTTTTATTTTGTGAGAAATTTTTAATTAAAAAATAATCTGATCCTGAAAAGAGTGACAGATGAGTACTTGTTTATTAGGTGTGGAATTCTTCAGGAATCCAAGATTTGGGACAGGCTAGAAAGGAAGGCAGCAGTAAGGACACGGGGTAAAGATGGGCTTGCTTTGCTGAGCTTGTCCAGTGATCGGTCTGGGTGCAGACGGAACAGCTTCAGTTCTTGCTCCTTCTGCTTTTAAGGTGCTCTGTAACATCAGGAAGGCCATGAGTCCTATGCTTCGGAGCAAAGACTTGCCATCTCTCAGAGAGAAAGCCCCATACAAGATGCCCTCTCTGTTATTTTGTTGAAAACCCAGCCAGAGCTGGCAAAAGTAAAAAGCTCATTTCGCATCTGCTCAGCATAAATTCCCTGAAGGTGATCAATGTTTCCTAAATCTTAGTATTTACCTTGGCAACCTTACTGGTTTTTTCTACACATTGTGTGTATAACTGTATTTCAGATATTGCAAATACTTTCAAATTTAACCTTATATTATAGAATCACAGAATCATAGAATCCCAAGTTGGAAGGGACCTCAAGGATCATCTGGTCCAACCTTTCTAGGCAAGAGCACAGCCTAGATAAGATGACCCAACGCCCTGTCCAGCTGCGTCTTAAAAAGTGTCCAGTGTGGCAGAGTCAACCACATCCCTAGGGAGATTATTCCAGTGGGTGACTGTTCTCATTGTGAAAAATTTTCCTCTCATGTCCAATCATAATCTTCTCAGGATTAACTTGTACCTATTACTCCTCATCTTTTCCATGTGACTCCTTGTGAAAAGGGATTCTCCACCTTCTTTGTAGCCACCCTTTAAATACTGCTACACAGTGATGGGAGCCCCTCTGAGCCTCCTTTTTTCAAGGCTGAACAAACGCAGCGCTCTCAGCCCATCCTCATACATCAGGCTTCCCAGTCCCTGGATCATCTTGGTGGCCCTTTTCTGGGTGCTCTCCAGCCTGTCCACATCTTTTTTGTATAGCGGGGACCAGAACTGTGCACACCATTCCAGGTGCAGCCTGACAAGTGCTGAGCAGAGTGGGATGATGACTTCTTCATCTCTGCTGGTGATGCTCTTGTAGATGCAACCCAGCACCCTGCTGGCCTTCTTGGCCGCAGCAGCACACTGCTCACTCCTATGGAGCTTGTTGGCCACCAGGACTCCCAGGTCCCTTTCCACAGAGCTGCTCTCCAGCTGGGTGGATCCCAGGCTGTGCTGCACTCCTGGATTGTGTTTTCCCAGGTGCAAGACCTCATGCTTATCTGTGTTGAACTTCATAAGGTTCTTGTTAGCCCACTCTTCCAGCCTATCCAGATCTTCCTGCAGGGTGGCTCTCCCTTCCGGAGTGTCTGTTTCCCAACTCAATTTGATTTATTAGATTCTATATTAGATATTTTATTAGATTTCTGACTGTGAATTGAAACATCTTGATAAATACCCAAATCTTCTAAAACATTAAGGCTAACAGCAGCTTCTGGGCACTCAGTGAATGAGCCACACATGAAGGCGTCAGAAGGATGCTGTAGAGCTGACTGGTACATAGCTGCCATTCAAATTTGGGATCTTGGTTTCTGCAAGGCCCCAGTTACAACTATTTAATTATGCCAAGTTCAAGCATAAACATTACAGGACTTTATAGCTAAAGAAGGGAGCTGAAATCAAAACTCAGGAGACCCGTCCTCAGACCACTGCCCCGCAGGGCTTTAGCAGTCCCTGCCTGTATCTAGATGTCCCCTGAACTGCTTTAGTTGAAGAATGAGCTGTGGTTTTCTGGCTGGGAGAGAGTTTATGGTAGTGCCAGTGTTACTGAAGAAGACGAGTCTGAGCCTCTGCTTGCGCCTCTGTCACCTGCCACTGCATTGCCACTTCTGGAACTGCATGAGATCTGCTATTTGGGGGGTTTTATGTGTCTACCTGCAAGAGGAGCCAAGATTTAAAGAATATCCATCAGTGTGGCAGGAGGTGGATTGGACACACAGGCCTTGCCATGATGTGCTCCTGAGCCAAGTCTTGGTTTTCCGTACCGAGAGGTTCTCGGGGAGTTCTCTGTGTGTGTCTCAGGATTACAGTGTTATTATCGTTAGCAATTAAACTGCTAAAATTGTTCCCATGATTGGAGATGAGGTTGGGTTTAGTCTCCCCCTCCGTGAATCCAGTATTGAGAAATATCCTTCCAAGGTTTTGTGGCTTCTGCTATTGGTGTTTTATCAAAAGCTAAGATTCGTTGCTGTGGCTCTGCAGGGGACCAGATCAGCCTTGCAAAATGCTTCTTGTCTGAGCCACATTGGTATTTTCAATCCCTGTGTCAAACGCTGGCCTCGTTCAGCATCACAGGCTGAACGAACAAGAGGTGTAAACGTTGAGGGGAACATAGCAGTAAATCGCATCATGTCATGTGGTGGCACAGTAGCTTCTGGGGGGACCATGAATTGTGCTGTTGGGTTCCCCGTCATAGGCACAGGAACGGCAATCAGTAGCTGTCACAGGGTGACTCAGTGTTACCCAAACCTGAGTTTGTAGCTTGTAGGGATTACCCAAATGCCTTCTGCAAATAGCAGCTGATAGAGGTATGTGCAAGGTGTCCCCCATCCTTACCTATCCGCCTGCCTTTTGAGCTGCACAGACATCCTCTATTACCACGTAGTAAGCCAGGGGGATTTGGGGTTCTGTTACTAAGCTTGATCGCAAGTGGCTTGCATGGTTTCCTTTTCTAAGGGAAATTTTCTCATTCAGACAGTTTTCTGCCCCACTGACCTCCTGCTCCTAAGGGAACAACGTGTCCTCGTGGCAGAGCCCACCTCCAAGTCCCCTCAGGCAGTCACTGGTGAACTGATCCTCTGTCAGCTCCAGCAGTTTCTTAGCCTGTATCTCAAATGCATGGAGCCTAACAGCTTGATTCTTTTTTCAGCTTATCATTCATCCCCTATTTTTTATTTGGGTCTTGTGCCTTCTATATATCCTCCCCCTCTCACGCACACTCCCTCCTTTTGACCACACAACCCAAACCCTGTCAGTCCTTGTTCTCTGAATCGATGATTTTGGAATCCTCTTCCTCTAGCCACGAGCCCTTCCTCCCACCTGATCTCAGCTGGTCCCTGACACCAGTTATGTTGGTGCAGACTTTCAACCACAGGAGCAAATTCTTAGGTCATGGGAGCAGGCGATGTCTTGAAGGAAACAGAGGAGATAAAAATGCAGAGCTCTGAAGCCCAGCAGCCTGGCCACACTGGAAGAGGCGAGACCCGAGGGACTCCAAACATGTGGTTTTGCTGCAGCTGGTTACAGTCGTCGCTGCAGTGATTTGCAGTCTGGCGGCATGCTGGGTGCTCTGCAAAGGCACAGCTAAGCCAGACCTGAGAGCCTGCAAAGTAAAGAACAAGAGAAATTTTAATATGCAGCTTTGCCGTGTTTGCCCTGATTGCTATTTTAATGCATTCAAAGAGGAGAGAAAGGGAGGGAGGTGATAGCTTTTCCTGGAGCCCCTGCTCTTGGGTTTTAAATAATTTATTCCACCAAGACCTAAGGATTAGACTGCAGCCTGCCCTTGTCCTCCTGCAGAAGCATGGAGGAGTCATGCAAGGACCTACCTCCTCTTCAGGTGCCCTGGCTCATTTCTGCCTTGCTTTGCTCTTCAGCCAGAGAAGTGCTGGGCATTTGGCTGAACCAAGTCCTCGCTGCCACGCGATGCATGCAGACAGACAGGGATCCTTTCACTTCTCCTTCCCGGAGCTTTTCAGATCCTCGTTTCTTTACAAGGGTATATAACATCTGTAGGAAGCTATAAAGTTAACCATTTCCTCTAGAGAAAGGGGGACTTCCATCCATGCACCACTTTTTTTGTTTCTGATACCCCAGACAGACCTAAACCCACAGCCAAGGCTCATTGCTTGATGCAGTTGGACTCATATGTAAGAACCTTCCCCTTAGGCCTGACCTGGAAGGCTCTGCACAGGATTGGGAACCCCTCTGCCTAGAGAAGTTTTGTAAAGCCTTATATTTTTACAGCTCCCTCTAGACAGGATGCTTTATCTTGGCGATATCTAGACCACAGACCCCTGACACCAGATCTTACTCCTTGGTGCAGACAGGGAAGCTGAGGCACAGGGCGCAGGCCTGTGAATTGGAAAGGCCATGCCAGGAGTACACAAAAGTGCTATATAAAGGGCACAATCGTTCTGATTCCCCTCCTGCCACATGGCCTCGAGGTGGTGCTTTCCAAGACTCACACGTTCTTCTCCAGGTTTCAAACCTTATTTGTGCTATAAAAGAAGGGGGAAGAAGAAAATGTCTCAAAGGACCCCGTCAGCTATCACTGGTTTTACCTCTTCCACCTGGGCTGTGAACTCAGAGCAAATAATCCAGTCCCACATCCAGTCCCAGACCATTTTTTCCTGCAGTAGTTGGATGGGCAGCTGTCAGAATCGCCCCACTGGTTCCTTGGCTCATGACACATTTTCCCTTCCAGTAAGTACCTGCTTAAATTGGAAATCCATTCTTTCACTAATGCCACTTTACATTAATTTAAACCAGACTGCACTGCAGCCTCTATATTATGCCTTCTCTTCAGATGATCTTTTACTTATTAAAAGAGGCACCTCAGCTCCTGGCTCAAATTTTATTTTGCATTATTTAATATTTTTTTCTCTCAAACGGCGTGTCTCAGTAGCATTGGAGGTCTCTGGAGTTTTGGGCTTGGAGCTCTTCCTGTGCTCCATATTAGCATCTCTCTGCAATAGGGATTCATTAGGGACAAAAGAATCCACTTCCCCTACCCCTGTGATTCCTTTTCTTTCCAGAAGACTCCTGTTCTTGCAGGCTGAGCGACTGGATATACAGCTGTGCATCACCATGTATACAGAGATCTTTATGCATCTGTATCTATATACTGCTTTCTACACGCTGGATACCAAATGGTGGCATCTCGGCTGACGGGAACTACTGGGAAAGAGAATCATGGAATCATAGAATCGTTTAGGTTGGAAAAAGACCTTTAAGCTCATCAAGTCCAACCGTTCCCCTAACCCTGCCATCCCACCACTAAACCCTGTCCCTAAGCACCTCATCTCTCCTTCTTTTAAATACTTCCAGGGATGGGGACTCGACCACCTCCCTGGGCAGCCCCTTCCAGAGCCTGACAAAAGAGGAGCCCTCAGTTCCCCACCGTTTGTGTTTTAGCTGAGTATGGGAGAGTGCGGGAGCAATTTGTGAGATTTGCTCCCCTGTACATGTACGTGGCCACTTGGCATCTCCTGATGTTCCAACAGGAATGTGTCTGTGCTCTCTTCGTACAGCACCTGACGCAGCCTTCTCTGCTCGTGCCACTGCTGAATAAAAGTAACAGTTGATGGTATTCTACAGAAATAAAAGTCTGGAACATCAAGTTACACTATTCACCAGAGTGAGGGGTTTTTTCTTTTTGTTTGCTTGCTTTTCAGGCAGTATTATGAGATGCTCTACAACACAGCAGATGAGCTTTTAAACCTCGTGGTGGATCAAGGGGTGAAGTACACGGAGCTGGAATACATCTATGCCCTGAATTTACTGCACCGGAGCCAGACAGGTGTGGGAGACCAAACCACCCAGAACATGAGGTTGCAGCGGTTGAAGGAGATCATTTGTGAGCAGGCTGCTATCAAACAGGCCACCAAGGACAAGAAAATCACCACCGTGTGATCTGCTCTGCCACTTGTATTAACTGAGCAGCAGGTTGCAGGTCCAAGCCTCTGCGTTTCTGTTATAATCGAAGGGAAAAGCGCATGTTTTCTGGGTGGCATTGTACTAGCGAGAAGGGAAATGCCATTTGAGATTTGGGTTTGGGGTTGTTTGGGGTGGGGGTGGGGGGTGTTGATGTGTAATCACATAATTGTTCCTTAATGTGTTCTCCCAAGAGTGATTGCACTGCAGGAACAGGCATCCTGGTAGAGATTTGGGTGGGATATTTGGCTTTGCTCTGTTGCTGCCGCTTTGCCTTGAGATGTAAGGCAAGCTGCTCTCTGGTGGGGTGGGAAAAGAGAAGATTTCACGCTGGGTTAGGTCAGAGTCTTCAGTGGAAGTTCAGACCACGCTAAAGTAAACAGTGCCATGACAGTCAAGCACAGACCTGTTGGTCGCATGTGAGTTCTCGATGGTGTTTGAAGCCAGTCCAACAGCATGGCTGCACGGAGCCTGTTTCAGCTCTGCCAGTACTATTCTCCACGACAGCTGTAGATGCATTAAGTTTTCTGCTGTTTCCACTGCAAAGAGATCTAGTTGCTTATTCCTTGGGATAGCAATAAGCCAGTTCTCATAGTGGGAGGTAACATGGGACCATTTGTTTCCACTTCTACTTTTTCATTATCACAGAGCCATATGGCATCAGTTTCTACAGGGCATACTGCACTGGATGATGGTGAATGTAGGAGAAAATTGCCAATATAAGGTAATAGTAAAACTTAATTCTCTTTTTCTGAATATATCTTCTGAGTCTCCCCAGCTCAAGAGATCTTTTGTAATCATCATTTGATGTACTGGAAGGACATGCAGGCTTACGTAGCTCAGCACTAACGATCGGCAAGGGCAGGAGGAGGGCAGATCCCAGCTCCGCAGGCTGAGGTGTGCTCAGGTCCCCAATTCTGCCCTGCCTTGACCACATAAAGCCACTTGGTAAAAGGTTCCTTATTCAAGGAGGCTGAGGAGTTTTACCCTCCCTCCAAACCGAGAATATATGCACTTATATTTGTCAAGTAAATTGTCAACGCAGCTGGGTTTCACGTCCCAAAGTAGGTTCTTTCTGAGCTGTGTAACTGCTTGTGTGTCAGTCTTGAAACTGCGAAATTAAAGGATGTTTGAAGACTCCTTGAAGGCTCTGGTGCTTTGTCTGTTGGTTTGTTTGGGTTTTTTAAGAATTGTTATTTTTGTGGTATCTAGAAGATTCCCTTCCAGGTCCGAACTCATACGGTGTCCTCCAAGGTTCCATCAGTGTGGATGTGGTCTTCTGAATCATTCAGTCTAATCCCCAGCTACCACGGGCCAACTGGACAAGAAACTTCTCAATCTCCATGTTAAAAGCAGAACCAGTTATTCTAGTTGTTAAGAATCTTCTTCTGGTTTCTATTCTCATTTTATTCATGAACCCAGTTCCTCTTATGCCGATATTGGCTATTAACTACAAGAGTTCCTTCCTTTCGTTGATGAATTTGCATGAGTGAGAGTGGACAACACCATCATGGTAACATGTATGATGATGTGGGGGCTTTTCTGGGATAACACGAGATCTGTACTCAGCTGCTCAAACATCGAGATGTGCTGCAGTGTAGATACAGGAAAGCAGGCTATTCCATATCCAGACTTTGCAGGAAGGTAAAGAAGCTGCTTGGTTCATGTAAGACAGATTTCAGACCCTTTGAGGTACAGAAGTGGTGCGTGAGGAGCTCCGAATTCACACTGGGCTGCTGCGGCCTAATGTTAGACTATTTTTTATTCCTTCGGTCTTTAATTACTTGATAATCTGAGACTCCGCCTCATCTTCACATGGCTGATCTCGAGCTTTGCAGTCCGTATTTTCCGCCCACCGAGCAGCTGTGCTGGCGGGTGCCATGACAGATTGCATGAAATCAAGAAAATTTCAAACTTGGGCGTACGTTTGCTTCTAAAGCAAATTATTTAAGAAACTCTTCTTTGAACTGTGCCTCATGTTGTCCATCACACCACCACAAGACATAGATACAAAGCCCTAGCTCATGTCTGTGCACTGGCCTGAGGCGTGAGAAGGCATTTGCTGGACTCCATGGCAAAGAACACCATGGCCATGGGGAGGAGAGAGGCAGTGGCGTACAGGGACTTACCTAGAGCCTGGTGTAGAGGAAAGAAAGGGGTTTGCAATCAAGATAATTACAGTATGCAATTAGCTCATGTCTCCTCAATTTTTCACTCTTGGTCCTCTAAAAACCTTCACAAGGGAAGTTAATATTCCCTCTGTGCATTAGAGTGGTCACACGAAGGGCACAAAGGGTGGGAGGGTTGCCAGAGGGACACAGAGAAAGGCATGAGTAGCATGTGGCATGTAGGAATCCAGACCTTGAGCACCTTATTTCAGTCATCCGTTGGCATACGCCGCACAAGTTTTCTGCCTGCACCACAAGACACTGCCAGAAAGAATCCTCATCAGCTTCAAGAAATCCTTACTGAATATTTTTCCCTGGAAAGGCAGCTTTGGAATGCACTGTGTTTTTCTTGCCAACAGGTGTTTTCAGAAGTATAACATACACAGTGGAGATGATGAGTTTGAAACATAGAGGTCTCCAGATAGTGCATGTGTAGGCAATGCACCTACTTTTTTGTGTGTGCCTATGTCGGTTTTAGATCCCTGCTGCTTTCCAAGAGCGCTAAATAATCAGCAGGCCCATCCTCTGCACCGTGCAGTTACACTTTGCTAAACCATCTCCCAGTGAGTTTCCCACTTGCTACAAAGCACCTGGATAATATGAGCAATGAGGGGGCTATTTTGGCACTGAGCCTGCCGGGAAGAAGAGAGTCCCCTTGCAAGGGGTCTGGCTCGTGTGTTGGTGTTTGTTGCAAATCCTCTCTCGCTAATGGGGGATCGAGTGGGCGGGGGAGACATCTTTTGGGAACATTTTTTGTTCATTAAGCTGTTATTGTGGGTAGTGTCAAGCTGTTACGTTTCATAGCAAATAACTATTCAGACAATGCGTTGGCTCATCCGCTTGCAATGTCCACATACATGGGCATGAAAGCACCCATCTGGAGCCTCAGTAAGGAGGGCAACCCCAAAGGTGGCTGGAAGAAGAAGGTGGCACTGACACACCAAGGCTTCAAGCCAGCTGTTTAGAAAGTCCCTTGAGAGCACATTGTTTCACCCAGGCATCTGTAACCCTGTACTCTTCAGCTCCATCTAGCAGCCACCACCCTCTTGGGTATGGTCCGAGTCACACAGCCACTTCACAGAATCACAGAATCACAGAATGGCAAGGGTTGGAAGGGACCTCGGCAGATCATCCAGTCCAACCCCCTGCTCAAGCAGGCTCACCCAGAGCAGAGTGCACAGGACAGCGTCCGGGCAGGGTTTGAGTATCTCCAGAGAAGGAGACTCCACAGCCCCCCTGGGCAGCCTGGGCCAGGGCTCGGGCACCCTCAAAGCAAAGAAGTTCTTCCTCATATTCAGCTGGAGTCTCTTCTGCTTCAGTTTGTGCCCATTGCCCCTTGTCCTCTCACTGGGCACCACTGAGAAGGGTCTTGCTCCATCCTTGTGACACCCACCCTTAAGATATTTGTATGTATTGATGAGGTCCCCTCTCAGTCTTCACTTCTTCACTTGTCAATCCTCGTGTGTGCTCATGGTCTTGGATTTGCCAGGCTCTGGCTATCCTCAGTTTATCCATTCCAGATTCAACAGAAGCCCAAGTCTCCTTAGAGTACCAGCCCTTGGGAAGCTTTCTGACAATACCTTGCCAGCATTTACTTCTCCTTTCTTCGCCGTGGTGTTGTCTGGTAACTATTTTTCCACCCCAACTTGTGGAACCTGGTCACAGGCATGACTGGGGTGTTTATCACACATTCACAGTGGAAGATGGTTTCCTAAAGAGAACAAACCACACGAGGGTGTTGCAAACTGTGCAGAGACCCAGGAACCCCCTTTATCTTAGATCAGATCAATGCACGGCACAAGTCACCTCACTTCTGCCCTGAAGGAGGGGCCCAATCCTCAATCTGGTACCTTCTTACAAGACTGCAGATAAAATCTCCAGCTCTGTTCTCTGCACCAGTTCTTGCCTGAAGTCCTGATGTGACCCTGCAGGACACAATGGTTTATGGACAAGGCCTAGAGGTTTTCTTCCATAATGCAACATGAAATGCTGTCAGCTCTGCCAGCGCTTAGAGAGTAATCGTTATGTGGATGCAGCCCTTCGGTGCTTAAAGAGACAAGGAAATACTTTTCCAGACTGCAAACCGAAATATTTTCATGGGGGACTGTAAAAGTTCATGAGGGTTTCACAATTTCCTCTTTACAGCCTCGTAATCTTTACTGAGTTTTAATTATCACACTATTTTTGAAGCCTGCGCCAGACACAATAGCAGAAGTGGAAGGTAAAGCAAATTGCTCTGGTTCCTTTCGCAGTTGCCTATCAGCCACCAGCGCGTCCTCTCCCGAGTGCCTCCTCCCTCTTGACATCCTCATGATTAAGGATGATATAAACCTGCCTGTCTGACAGATATACATACAAATATATGTATGTCCACAGGCATGCATAGATAGATAAGCTGCCCCAAACCCGAGATATCATGGTGTGGGTCCCCTCAACCTCATAATCTGCCATACATGTGATGAGCGCGGCCGCTCAGAGGCAGCGCCAGCTGGAAAGGTTTGCTGAGGAGTCGTTCCACCGAGAGTCTCTTGTTGCCTTTTATTGGCTGCGTTTTTATTTTATTAGCATGAGTCATAATTGCAAATTTCTTTTTGAATGTGGTAGCTAGCAATAAAGGGGAGGGCCCTCAGACAGGGAGTGGGGGAGAGCTGCCAAGAGGAAATTAGCAGTGCAGTAATGTTGATTCTGTTGCTCTTAGACAAGCAGGGAGCTTTTTTGCAGGGAAAGAGTCATTTTACTGAGCTGAGACCTGGAGAAGTCACACCAATGGTGACTTGCACACTGATCCTTAGTCCTGGGGATTAATTCCCACAGTGGAAGTATACTACGATACGCAAGCCCCGTCCATCACTGCACACCTTGCCCACAAATCTGACTGTGCTCTAATTTCAGGAATTTATTGCCCAGGGATTCATCCTACCGCACTTTAAATACCCAGTGACCCACATCAATTATATCACAGAGGCAACCTGAGCCTCGGGCAAGGCTGGATGTCCGCCGCTGTGTATGTGCGTAGCAGGGGGACGTTCTGCCCTGAAGAATTTGCACTCCAAGCAGGCGTGATGGATGATAAACTGGAAAGGAAGCTGAGACGCAAGGAAGTCAAATGTTGCTCTCCAGGCCGCAGTCCCTGGTGTACTAGCCCTGCTCTCTCATTACTGGGCAAAGCCAGCTTGTCAATCCAAGCTGGAGCTGCCTGTGCCCTGCAGTTCATGTTGTAGCTTTTTGCATCGAATGGGGAGCATGCTCAGAAATGAGGCATTTTATTTTATTTTCTGTTCCTTCCTTTGCTGATTGGATCTAACAACTGAGCCAGGGGAAAAAAAAAAAAAAAAATTAGGTAGCTGCAGCCAGCATATAATCATTAAATTTGCTTTTGGATGACCTGTGTGAAATTCATCAGGAGCGATTTATTGGGAAGTTCATTGCATCGGTGTTCATTATTTACTCTGTTAGGCTTAGGCACAGTGGCAATCAGTGGAGAAAATTGGACTGTTAGGGCCTTGGACTTTCAGTGTTTGTAATTTCCTCTACCAAGTTGCAGAATGAAATATATTTGGCACAGACAAATCACTCCCTCCGCTGCTACAGCTCAGCGTGCTCATCGGTGGCTCTGACAACTGGAGAGGTGAAAGCAGGTCTGGGGAAAAGAAGAGAGGAATAGAAAGCAGCCCGACTCCCCACCCCAGTGCTGATCACTTCCAAAAGCCTGCAGTGACTAAAATGAATATCACGGTTATTTTTCATGCCTCCGTCACCCAGCTGAGGCAAAGCTCTCACTCCTGGTGAAGTCCCCCCTCCATCACCAGACTCTGACAAGCACAAGCAGACCAGACCTCACCTGAGCAGTAAAGGGAATAAAATCCTGGGGATCCACACGAGAGAGACTGATGGGGAGCTGGCGATGTTTGTGTTATATAGATTGCGGTTTCCTGGTCGTCAAGGGGAAGACGCAAGAGGAACTGGCCTGGAGATGAAATACCTCCCTGCAGGTCTCTCCTTCCCTCGGTAGCTGTACCGATTGCTGGCCCCCTCGCCCTATCAAAGACACCTTGCGATGACAAGCAGCGACACACAACACTGCGGTGGCTTCGCGATTTGGGACGTAGCCAACCCTGTCAGCTCTCTCATGGTATCTACAGTGCTTCTCCAGCAGGATTGGCTGTCAGTCTGTCCGAAGCCAAAGACACCGTCTTCAAGGCACCTCTGCTCACCCCACAGGGTCTTTTTTTGTCCCCTAGCTGGTGGGACATCCCACCGCTACCAGCAAGGAACCAGAGGAGAGCAGAGTTTCTGGGATATGAGGGGTTGGGTGCACACAGAGTGTTGGACCGAAGTGAGGGAGATCCTATCTCCTGGTTGGGATGGACATTAGGAGGGGGGTCTGCTGTTCGGGCTGTCGGAAAGATGGGAAGCTGAGTGAGAAAGGGAGAGACACCTGGTGTCCTGGTTTCAGCTGGGATAGAGTTAATTTTCTTCCTAGTAGCTGGCATCGTGCTGTGTTTTGGATTTAGTACCAGAAGGATGTTGATAACACCCTGAGGGTTTAGTTGTTGCTGAGCAGTGCTTACACTGATCAAGGACTTTTTCAGCTTCCCCTGCTCTGCCAGGGGCACAAGAAGCTGGGAGGGGGCACAGCCAGGACAGCTGACCCCAACTGGCCCAAGGGCTATTCCAGACCATAGGGCGTCATGCTCGGGGGAGTTGCTGGGGAGAGAGCAATCACTGCTTGGGGCAGGCTGGGCATCAGTCAGCGGGTGGTGAGCAACTGCATTATGCATCACTTATTTTATATAGTCTTTGTATTCTATTACCATTATTATCATTATTATTATTGTTATTCTTTTCCTCTGCTGTTTTATTAAACTGTCTCTATCTCAACCCATGGGTTTTACTTTTTTTTCCCCAATTCTCTCCCCCATCCCACTGAGGGAGGCGGGCAGTGAGCGAGTGGCTGGGTGGTGTTCAGCTGCCTGCTGGGTTAAACCATGACACATGGGCTTCCCCAAGCCCTTCTCCCCCCTCATCCAAGACTTTTAAGACTATGGCTTTGCTCATACTGGGTGCTGGCAGCTCTCCCCACACAGGGACTTCTCCAAAATCAGGGCAGCCATCACTGATGCGATACACACACATGCAGCTCCCCAGTGGAAGAGCTCAGGGAGGTGCAAGCAAGAACCACAAGAGGATGGAGGGGAAATGAGTAAACCCGAACCACGGGCTGCACGGAGCTGATTTAAGGAGTTTGGCTGCGCTCCCAAGCAGGCTGAACAGCGAAGCAATAACACAGCCATGAGAACAAGCTGAAGGGAAGGTGTCAAATAATTTAACTCACACCTCTGCCCCATCACTGGGAAAACTAGGACATGCAAAGCCGGGTTAAGCATGATCCAAGCAGCGTGCAAGCTACCAGTTTTACACCTCGCTTCTCTTCCTACTCAGGAGCACCCAAGGCAGCGTTTCAGGTTTCCTCTTCCTCCTTACATCCAGCTGGGCCCTTTTTATTGCCTGGTGCTTCTTGGTAAATCACCGAGTGAATCTGCATGGGGCTTTTGCAAGTGCAAAGAAGGCAAGGGTTGCCTATAAATCTGTTTTGCATGTGGCATGTATTTGGGAGCTGATTGTTTTTATAATTGAATAGTAAATCAATGTATTTAAGGCCAGCGTTTGCCGTTAACACTTCTGAGTATGAAATGCTCCCTCTGTCAATAGTGGGAAGGTTTTATTACAATAATAACTGCTGATTTAGAGCTTCAGTTCTTATTCTTTTTTTAATGCTCAGTTCAGTGTTTGCTGTTCCAGAGCCAGGAGAATTCGGGGAACATTTCACACCACAGCCAAGCATGAGATTGAACGTCTTGGGGAACGTCTCTCGCCCTCTGTGCCATATCAGCCCCTTCGGCAAGGAGGGAACAGCAGATTAACGAGTTTTTCCTTCATTAGCACAGCTGGAGTCACTTCTCACCTGCCTGAAGTACTCCATCCCCTTCTTTGAGCTTTCAGCTTGAGAAGCTGAGTGCAGTGAGGGCTCTTGGAGACTTATTTTGGGGACTGAATCTACTTCAAACCACTGATCTTCACTGACTGGGCCAGACCAGCCGTGATGTGGGTTGCCCTTTCTCTACCAGCCAGCCATTCTCCTTCCCCTGATCAAACGTTGGCCTAGAAGATTTCTCTCTCCTTGGAGCATCCAGAAATCCCCTTCCCATGTGAAGAGCAGGAACATGTCAGATGAGGCCGTGAATAACCAAGCCCATGTACTGAGCTGCTGCTCATTAATCACGTAGAAGAGAAGCCCAGGCGTTTAGGGGAACTGTAAAAATCCCTCATCTGCATGATTAGCTCTTTCTCAGCTGATTACAGAAGGAGGACACTCTTTGAACAGCTCCTGTGTTTTTAATGATTCCTTAAACGTGAGTAGATTACCCCAAAAGCTCTGGGCAACCAGAGACAACCCCTTGTGCCATGCTCCCTCCTCCCTTTAGTGGATCAAGAGAGTCTGCATTACTGAATGCAGAGGTTGGATGGGAGGGCACCAAGGCTTCCATGGCCACACAGCCACTGACTCCCACGGTGGGGTCACCCCTGCCATGTGGAGGACATGGAGGAGGGAGAGGTTGACTAAGAGTGGTCTGGGCACAGAGACGACAACATGGGACTGGAGGGGACGCCTCACAGATGGTTGGTCACGTGTGGAGGCTGATGGTGACATGGGACCTGACAGATCTTCTGCAGCAACATGGGCAAATGCTCCCTCCCCTTCATAGATCTAGTGGCCACAATGAGGCAGTTGGTACAATGTCCCATTGTGGCCAGAGTGGCTACTCAGGTGAGTAAGGGCTCCCGCTGCTAGAACAAAAGTTGCCATGTTATGATGTGAAGTCCCACACCCTACAGACCTGCATGTTTGGAGATGGCCATTGGGAGTCCATGGTACGACTGCGCTCTGGCTTTCCTGTCACATTCCTGTCCCAAGCCATCTGTGCCTGCTCATCCCAACAGAACAGTTCCTTGTTCTGCTGCACTGCAAATCTGCCTCCCCAAATTTTGACTAAGTGATGCAGTGAGCCGGGAGAGCTGGTTGCAAAGAGATGCGGAGGAGCAAAGCAGGCTGGTACAAAGCTCTCCAAACAGGACAGGCACCAAAGGAATCAGCCAGCTTGTACAAGAGCTGCATGAAGGTGCAAGCACAGCCCTTTCCCTGGAGGCTGAGACCTCTTTGAGACATATTTTGGGGGCTGAATCTATTTCAAACCACTGATCTTCACTGAGGCTGCAGCACCCACCACCCCCTCAACGCCACATTTGCAATGAGATGAAGAGCGTGGTCTGGCACGTGCTTGCCCCATGGTGGCAAAAGCTGCCTGCATGGCACACAGGCTCCAGTTGGATCTAAAGCCTGCTGAAGTGTTAATAAAGAGCAGCTCATGGGTGGTGTTTGAAGATTATTTACATACACATAATTACCACTAAACCTCACACACACACACACACCCTGCCTGACAACTTCAAAGGCACTGGCGCAAAAACAAACCCCACAACTTTGTGCAGCGTCCTTCAGATCTGACCCTTCTCCACAGAGGTATGGGGCGGCTGCCAGTGAATGGCTTCTCCGACGCTCCTGGCCAGCTTTGCTTTCCAGGAATATCCAGATGAGCACAATAATGAACCAAACCAGGGGGAGAGGGTAACATTTTGGGGGTGGGAACACCAAACCCTGCCAGGAAATGGTATCCACCCAGGACCATGGAGAACCTGGAGCTAAAATGTGATGGCAGCTGCTGGGGGCACAGAGGGATGAAGAGGGAAGCGCACAAATCCTTGGCAAGGCATAAAAATGGATGCGGCTCCTGGAGGAAGACAGACAGACAGCATTCAACCCTTTGGGGTGGCCACGCTTAGATTTCAGCATGCCATTTGCACTATGTGATTTATGGAGGGGGGGAGAAAAAAAAAGCTCCATTTTTCATCCGTTCTGCTAAGGAAGGAGAACATTTCCCGGGTAATCCCCTGACTGGATGTGCTGTGCTGGACCGGGGATTTGGCACTGCAAGGAGGAGGTCGGGGCTGACATTTCCCACCACCCCAGCTATTTTCTGCGCCCACCAAAATTACCCTTACCACTTAGGCATTTTGTTTCCCCAAATCGGCTTCTTAATCAGCTTTTTTTTTTTTTTTTTTTTTTTAAATGGCCCCATTCAGGAGCAATCTGTCTCCAGCCCAAAGTACATGAGGCTAATTTCACTCCAGTTGCCATCCCCCGTGGAGAGGGGTCTTAAAGGAGCCGTTTCATCTCGGAGCGCATGAGCAGGCAGCCGGTCCCTGCACTGCCAAGCCAAACAGATGGGGCGGGGGGGGGGGAGACAGGAAGGGAAGACAAGTGTGTTTCTGAGGTTTTAATAATCCCTTCTCCTGTCTGAATCATCACAAATCCCAATGGAAGGGCAGGCATTTTCCAGATGGTAGGAAATAAACTCTGGGACACTTCCATGATGAGAACTCATTAGCCCTGCTGGCTCTGTTCCAAGCTCAACGGCAGTCCATGTAAACTGTGTTTGGACCTGCCCTTTTTCTATCATCTGTTCCCATGCCCCATCTTACACGGACAAGCTGCCCAGCTAGCTATTAATTTGATTACGTGTGGCCTTTGCCTCTTGGAGAGCTTAGAGCTCAGGCAAATATCTTCCCGTAAACCTACTGCACGCTAATCCAAGCATCTCAGCTGCCTTCACGCCACCCATCTGCTCGCCACTCGGTTGATGCTAACCTGCTCGCGCGGAGTCTGGGGAACGGTGAGGTATTTGGCTGGCTTCCAGGTTGTGAAGGCAGAGCACTGGATGAAAAAAAAAAAAAAAAAAAAAAAAGGGCATATATGTTCATGCACGCAAAGAGATTTAAGCCCAGCAGCAACAGCCAAATGTTAGTGCTGTGCTTTGCACGGTCTCTGTCCTACCACGCACTCCATGCGGCCCACAAACTGGGGTGGGGGTGGGAGGTTCTGCCAGGAAGTACCTGTGCTCGGTGGCTGTCACTGCCACCCACCACAGATGACAGAGCCTCCAGAGCAATCGCAAGGCTCCAAGTCATCCCCTTCTGCCCCGAGTCCCCAACAGCCATCAGGTGAGCGACAGGAAAGCCACAGGAGCGGTACCAGGTCCTGGTAGGGCTCTGCTGCTGCAGGTGTTGCTGGCTGCAGTAGCAACCCAGCTCAGTAAGGCAGGGTGCTCCTCCTCATGTGGCTGCAAGATGTCAGGCTCAGCCGAAGTTGTGATCTAGAATAAAAGGTTCACTGCAGGGTGGTTTTGGTTTTTTTTCCCCCCTCTCTAAAACTTCATAGCTTCTCCATAGCACAAAGCTTGCCCAGACTGCAGAGACCTGGAAGTCCTTTAACAGTCCTTTGAACGAGCCCCAGCTAAAGATAGATGTTTCTGCAACTCAGTTGGGTAAAAGGTGTCCCACCTCCTACGCGGGTGACCCAATTGTCCTCTGGTTTAAAACGTGAGAGGCACAGTCAGAAAACCCCCATGCCGGCTGAAAGTGACAGCAGGACTGTCCTGTCACAGCGCAGCAGTGTTTTACACACATGAAGCTCTTTCACACAGAACAACAGGGGTTGGAAGGGACATCCAGGGATCACCCAGTCCAACCCCCTGCTAAAGCAGGGTCACCTAGAGCAGGTCGCACAGGACATTGGCCAGGCGGGGGTTGAAGATCTCCAGAGAAGGAGACTCCACAGTCCCCCTGGGCAGCCTGGGCCAGGGCTCAGGCACCCTCAAAGCAAAGAAGTTCTTCCTCCCGTTCAACTGGAACCTCTTCTGCTTCAGGTTGTGCCCATGGCCCCTTGTCCTGGTGCTGGGCACCACTGAGAAGAGTCTGGCTCCATCCTCATGACATCCACCCTTAAGATATTTGTATGTGTTGATGAGATCCCCGCTCAGCCGCCTTCTTCTCCAGGCTGAACAAGCCCAGCTCCCTCAGCCTTTCCTCACAGGGGAGATGCTCCAGTCCCCCCATCATCCTAGTTGCTCTCCTCTGGACTCTCTCGAGGAGTTCCTCATCCTTCTTGAACTGGGGAGCCCGGAACTGGACACAGAGCTCCAGGTGGGGTCTCACCAGGGCAGAGCAGAGGGGGAGGAGAACCTCCCTCGCCCTGCTGGCCATGCTCCTCTTGATGCACCCCAGGGTGCCATTGGCCTTCTTGGCAACAAGGGCACCCTGCTGGCTCATGGTCAGCTTGTCATCCCCCAGGACTCCCAGGTCCCCCTCGGCAGAGCTGCTTTCCAGCAGGTCAGCCCCCAGCCTGTACTGGTGCATGGGGTTCAACCTCCCTGGGTGCAGCACCCCACACTTGCCCTTCTTGAACTTCATTAGGTGCCTCTCCACCCAACTCTCCAGCCTGTCCAAGAGGTCTGTGCAGCACAAGGTGCCATGAAGCAGCCGCTGTTCCAGGTTTGCAGTGAGCACTGGGGATGTTTGTATGGGTTCAGCAATTGGTCTCTGTGTTTCAGCCCACCTGGCTGATGGTGCTTCTGTGCTTGTTGCACAGGGATGGAAGAGGGCAGCCAGAGCACACTGATGGGTCAGGTGGGGTTCAGCCCTCCTGCACCATTTGTAGCCCAATGTGTGACTTGACACTGCAGGTGTGTTGTGGGACTCTAGATCACAACAAACCCCAAAGCCTCCCAAAACATACTCCCAGATAGGATCCCTTTCTCTCTTTCAAGATTTTCCTTCTTTTCCTGAGGTCTCCGGCCCATCCCTGAACACAGTCCTAGACACGCACCATCTGGGGAAGAGCCTTTGCAGGGCAGCCTCTGTGCCCAGAGGGCTCTGGAAGGAGGCACAGGGTGCTTAGTGGAAAAAGAGTAAATCTCATTAAGGATTTTAACATTTATGGCCAGCAAGATAATGAAGGAAGGTAATTTGGGGTAGCTTTATTGCAGTTATCATAATGTTTCCCTAAAGCACAAAGATAAAAGGCAGTGGATAATGTCCATAAGGAGTTTTTATATCTTCCTAGTTTTATTTTTTTTTTTAAGCAATAGCCATTGCAGTCAAAGATGGGTATCATTTTACAAACACAGAGGAGGCAAACACATGACATTGAAACCCAGAATTACAAGAATCTCAAGGTTCACCTGGCTGTCATGACCCATGTTGGAGACCCACTGCAGTTGACAGGAACCCCTTGTCTCCAGCATTAAACTGTTTTACCATAGAATCACAGAATCGTTTAGGTTGGAGAAGACCTTCAAGATCATAAAGTCCAACCGTTCCCCTAACCCTGCCATCCCACCACTAAACCCTGTCCCTAAGCACCTTGACTGCCCAGCTTTTAAATCCCTCCAGGGAGGGGGACTCGACCCCTTCCCTGGGCAGCCCCTTCCAGTGCTTGACAACCCTTTCATTGAAAAAATTTTTCCCAATGTCTAACCTAACCATGAGGAGCAGAGCTCTTCCCCTGGACCTGTACACAAGCTCTTCTCACAAGGACCGGTATTTGCAGACATCCTGGCAGATTTTCTCTTCCTCCCCTCCTTTATTTTCTGGCTTTACTTTCTCATTTTACCCTGTTCTGCAATGTAAGACGAAGGGTAGATGATGCACCGGGAACAGGAGAGGCCTAAAATGAGAGAAAACAACTTTAACTTTTTTTACCCTGCACTAATGAACTTGCAGAACTTGCTGCCACAGGGCATGACTGGAGCCAAGAGGTTACCGTGCACAATTCAACTAATCACAAAACATCCTCACACAAAACTCAAATATCTTTAGCATCTTTACTTAAGATTTATGTTAAGAGTGGGTTGGTATATGTAAGACATTTTTTTGTGGCCCAAAGCTGGTTGTTGGCTACAGCTGGGGATTTTTATTTCTTCCCCTGAACCACAGTGTGATGAGCTTTCTATTTCCTCAAAAAGGAATGCTAACAAATTGGTAATTTTTAACATAGTGCAGCACCTGCTTTGTAGGGCTAAACAAAATTTTTGTCCTGGAGAGTTTGCAGCACCAGCGCCTGCTCTGGCAGCCGTCACCCATGGGTGCACTGAATGCCAAGATGGGTCCGCACGAACCCAGATCAACCACAGAAACCAGTCAGGCTGTGGTGACTAAAAAAAAACAAACAAGACAAGACAACAACCAAAGACATTCAAGACAACATTCAAAAGCTGTCATTTTACTTCCCCCCACTGCGACAGCCTGATTGCTCATTATTTCCCAAATGTTTCCAGCAAAATTACATAGATTTTTTTCCAACAATTCTGAAATTGTGCCTTTTTCTTAAGGAAGCACATTACTTCACCATTTCAAACAGTCCCAAACCCTCACCCCAGCAGATGGCTGGGACTTCCAGTATGAATTTTCAATGTCACCAGTTCTCCCAGAAAAAACTAGAATAACCTGGACTGGCTTGTTGACTAAAATAGCTGACTGGAAGTCAGGGCCACAGACTTTCTGCACGGCCCTTATTCTTGTTACTGTGCTGCTGAGCAAAGCCGCCATCTTGCACAGAGCCCATTTTGGCCTCAGGCTTTGTGGCTGGATAACGGAGCCCTGAAGATTTTTTTTTGCCTCACAGTATTGACCTTGTGTCCAGATCTGGAACACGCAAAGAGAGGCCTGCTGTGGAAGAGTGGGGAAGAAGAGAAAGGGTGATGGACTGCATGAGGGCGGCTGCGGTGCCTTCAGCCACACAAACATCTCTGCGAGCCGGGTGGCACCGCCTGAGGAGACCGCCTGTGAGGCGGACTACAACTCCCAAAATGCTCTGCGGCCCGGCTGCACCCTGCGAACAGGCCCAGCTCAGGAAACTACAACTCCCATCCTGCACCGCTGCACCCGCCGCTTTGCTATTGGCTGGCCGTAGGGCTGGCGCGAATCCTCGTCCCCGCAGGGGGCGTGGCCCTTCTCCTGTCTCCATGACAACAGGAGAGAAACAAGATGGCGGCGTCCTGTCCGGAGGGGTGACGGCGCGGTGCACTCGAAGCGCTCTCTCCGCGTCGTCGCGCCTTATTACAGCTCATGGCGGGGGGCGAGGAGAAAGGGGGAGAGGGCGGCGTCGGTGAGCTGCTTCCCCCTTCTCTGGGGCCTCTGCAACACCTCTCCCAGGGGATCCCTGGGGAGCTGCCCCAGGACAGGCCCAACCTGCAGCAGCCACAGCTCAGCCTGCATCACCAAGAGGACAAGCAAGAGGAGGATGAAGAAGAGGAAGAGGAGTCACAGCAGGCAGAGGTTCAGCTCAGTGCCCTCCAGCTATTTAGGGAGGGGTGTGCTCATGAAGGAAGAGCCTTTTCCCTCCTCAGTGTAGTTATGTGGGAAAGAAGGGGGAGTCAATGGGGCCACCAGGTAGTGATTTCTCATTTCCCCAAAGAGGGGAAAGGTTGGTTTGGTCTATTTCCCCTCACCTCTCATTTCTGCCTTTTTTAGGGTCCCTTCCATCCCCATGGTGTCCAGGATAGTTCTGGATTGCCCCTCTCTCTCCTTGCTGTATGAAGACTTAGGATAAGCTGGCATATGGATTGCCAAATGAAACCCCTTTCCTGTTTATATGCCTGAGATTCAATAAGCCCCTGGACCCAAGTGATATTTTTCTCCTTGCTCTGCTGGGCTTTAAAGTGTCCACTGCCACAGCATTATCACCTCATATTTTTACTTAGTGGAAATGCACTGTAGTCTCTATTCCTATAGCGTGTAGGTGCTATAATTTAGGTGATTACCATTTGAAACCTTATTTATCTTGGTCCGTAGATTAGCAGTTGTTGTGTGGCTTCTCCAAGCTCAGAGGAATTTCACAAACCATTGGCTTATTTTCTCATTAAACCTATGCAGTGGTTCATTAGTGCCATCTGTCAAGTACCCTCTTTGGCAAAGAATGTTCTCTGCAAGAGTAGCACTAGCTGCTCATGCTGAACAAATCTAAAGGGCCTCCAATAATGTGCATAGTGGGGTACAACACTGGGGTTGTGTTAGTGCTGATTTGCTGAGATGTTAACATCCGTAATCAATGTGAGTTTCATGGCTCAACATCTCTGGAAACAGGTCCTGTTTAGAGCTGTGCCTTTAAACCACAAGGTAAAAAAAAAAAAAAACAAACCAACAAAACATTGTTGAACCTTTTTAAATGTATCGCGCTAGTACGTGACCTGTTTCCATTTATCTGTTTTGAGGGCTGTATTCATCATTTTTCCTAATGTGTAGTGCCTTAGTAGGGTGATGGAGCACTGTTAGCAGCGTTTGATTGAGGACTTCTATTAAACTCTGTTCCCAGTTGCATCCCAAGCAGCTCCCAGATTCTACTGAGTGTGGAATTTCATTTCATAAATCTCCCCTTAATCCATTGCTCTCCCTGCCCCCCCTTTCTGGTATTTTACAGGGTCAGTTTGATGGAGTGTTGGATGAAGACACTGTGGCTGAGGGCCTCCACAAGCTGGGGCGCTCAGCCCCTGGTATCGAATACGTTTATCTTAATCTGTCGCTTTCAGTAAGTACAGGCAAAGAACATCATTGTCAAGTGCTTCTCTGCTCAAAGGTTTCCTCTTTTTAACAGCAAATAGTTGGTCTAGTAAAAAAATTTCAAGAGGCAGATTTTTGTCTCTACCTGTCAGTGCTGTTTCATGTACATGGGACTTTTGACAAGACACAGCACGGCTCCTGCTGACAAGTGCCATATCCGTATTGTTTTTTTCACTTAGTAGCAACAGCAGTAAGATTTTTCCTTACCCATTCTTTGGGTGTGAAAATGTATTTTCCTGCTTCAGCCAGCTGGAAAAAAAATAGAGGAACATGCTAAACACCTGAGAATGCTGCGTTCATTGTCCCTGAAGTGGTGTGGCTTTTCAAAGATCAGTTGCTGCTGCTCCCTTTTATATGCAGCCTTGTTTCTCTGGCATTTTTCCTAGCTCCTGGTTGTGTTTTAAAGTCTTTTTTTGACATTTTCTCCATTCATGGCTGGTCTGCAGGTCTAATATCACTTTCTGTGTATGTCATCTTATTCTGACACATCCAGCTGGAGGGACCTTGGGGCACCTCTTCAACATCTCCTTACTACTGTGTATCTCTCGGGAGAGCGGCTGAGGTCATACAGCTAGTTATTAAAGTCTCTTTGCTTTATTTTTCCAGGGTCGTGAGTTAAGTGACATTAACATTCTCTCCAGATACATTCACCTACAGAAGCTGGAACTTTCATATAATAAAATTAATGGTATGTAGTAAATACACTAGTAAATTCTTGGGTTGTGAAATCATTTAAGATGAGAAATGCACTGTACCATGTAGCTTTAATATCACAAAGCCTGGTCTACATTTTAATGGCATAACTACTCCAGCTCTACAGACTGAGGCAACAGCTAGATCTTCTTGAGAATGATGTATGGACCATTCAGACAGCTGCACCAGCATATGCTTATCAGTGGGAACATGGAGATTATTGTCCAGTTTATTATCCAAAGATAAAATGCAAGCAAGCATGTCAATACAAGATTAAGGTTGAGATTTTACGTGTGCAGATGTCATAATATTTAGTTATGTCTAGGACAGTTTTGCCAGCCTTGGGCTTTCCTTTGTCAAGGTTTCCCATTGGTGACAAAATGTAAAAAATTATATCCCAGATTTAGAAGGTAACAAGTGGAGACTGTGGTGAACTCCATCATCTTCTACTCCTTCCCTCTCCCTCGTACTCCCCAACTCATTTTTTAATTTAACAGCAAAAGGAATAAGCTGTGATGGCAGCCTGTTGCATTATTTTTTTCAAGTTCATTTCGCTTGAAGTGCTGGGGTCCAATAATAGCAGCACTTTTGTTAGGCAGCACTTCTCTTTGCTCACTTTACTAACAGTTTGTCTGTGAAGGGTAGGTCGGAACAGAGCAGGGACTTTTCCATGGCAACTAGTCATTTAGACTTCAGCAGTGGCCTAAATACTTCACTAATTAATAACTTAGGACAGAGGTGTTCTCTCTGTCATTCTAGAGGTAGCTGGAATATAAAACTATATTCTGGCTCATAGACAAATCAGTTGACATAAGGGAAATTTAATGGAGAACTTGAATATTTATTCTTCGTGGTTTCGAAACCATCTTTTTTTCTAGTAGAAGGTGTTAATAGATCTGATTTCTGCTTTTCAAACATCACTTCCTGAATGTGTAACTACAAATTGATTCTTGATTGCTGTCGGACATAATTATCACGTTTTGACATGATGATCTCTACATTTACCTATGCATTTGTGTACAGGATTTGACATTTTGTTTTGTTACCAGATCTTTCTTGTATCAGTCACATGCCTCACTTACTAGAACTGAAAGCTTCCAACAATGAATTGACCACATATTTTGGTTTTAAACCACCTAAAAATCTCAAGGTAAGTTGCAAAAAATACGTTTTATAGGTTTAAATTCAAAATGGTTTTCTAAATCTAATTTAGACCTTGTATTTGGACATGTGCAAAAGCAAATTTTTATGCCTTCCTTATTCTTCTTTCTTGCCTCATTTGACACTTTAATACCTTTTCCAAATGTTTGGGTATTTTACACTGCACATTTGTCTTTCATTTTCTTTCACACTCTGAGCCCTGGCATACCATGGGAAGGTGTATTGTACAGCTAACTGTTTTAGCCAGAGGTAAATACAGCCAGAACTTTTTCCTTGCTTGTTGAATTCATCAGACCTTTAGTGGGATCATTCCTGCCTTTCAAACTGGCTGGTGCCAGTCATCACTGCGAAACACATACTAAAGTGTAGCTGTGTGCTCATCTTCCCTTTGCCACTGTTTTCTTGTTGCCCATTTTGGGTTATAAAAAGCAGGAGGTTGTTTTGAAATATGACCTTTAGGTATTCCTCTGTCTTCTCTGTTAGTTTTTTTAATATGTATGCATAATTGCAGGACCATTGATAAGGTTGTTGGAAGAAAGTATAATTTTGAAAGTGCCCAAAATGTGAATTCTGTGTGTCATAAAAAAGACCCTTTCTGTTTATGTCCCAATATTAATAATAATGATCTTCTTATTTCTTCCACAACCTCGATCTCAAGTTTGATGTAGCAGCCATTTACTTTCACAAGACAACTGTAAGTGCTGAAGAAAAAAAAGTAACTTCTTGTCTCCTTTTTTCTTTAGGAAGTAGATTTCTCGTACAATCAAATACCTAAAATGCAAGATTTGTCAGCATACCAGTCACTTACTAAACTCTTGCTGGATTGTATCCTTTATGGAAACTGGAATGGGAGAAAAGTTGCTTGTTTGCTTTCTGAACAGCTGGTTTGCTTCAAATAGATACCTGTTTTCGTTGTATTTTTCCTTCCTGTCAGTTTTGTCTTATAGAAACAAGATTAAACACTGTAATTCCGGTGGTGAAACTGATCTTAATTTACTTAAGCATGCCTGGTGTTGAAGGTGTTTGTGTATACATGTAAGGTATTAGCCTGCTAGAGGAACACAAAAAGCCCTCCACTTTGCATCATGTAAAACTGAAAAAGTGACATGTCACACTGTCTTTGCATGGCAGAGGTAATAAATAATCCCAGTATTTTTATATAAGGAACGTTAATAGGAATTCAGCTTGGAACACTAAGCTCCCTTAAACGAAAAAGGTGCGTGTTGTTTAATCTTCGACATAGCTAATTATGCAGGGACTGTAGAGGCTCTGTGGAGGACGAGGCCAGTTAATGACAATGAAGAGAATCTTTAAGTGAGAAAAAAACTTCCTGGAATGTGCTGAGGGAAGTACACAGAGCGAAGGTGTTTTTCCTTCCACCTTCCACACTCACGCTGTGCTACCCAGATTGTGGGATTGGAAATGCTGTTCTCCCAGAAATCAGATAAATGTGAACCTGCAGATTAAGTTTCTTCATTGCTTACTTCTCCAAAGCCGCCCACAGTGCTCTGAGTCTCCCTAAAGATTCTACTATGCTTTTCTGCAAGGTCTTCTGGAGCTTCATGTTGACATGCTGCCTTACTTACAATTGCTTCCCGAGGGCTCGTGAACCTTTCCTCTTTGCCTCATAAATTGCATCTTGATTTTCTGCTCTCTGAAAAGAAGACAGCAGGCTGTTGCAGTTTTTTCTCTGTCTCTTGTCCTCGAAGTAGCCCATTACCAAACGATATTAATACAATGCCTTTTTTCATGTCGGAGCAGATAAAGCATTTGCAGGGCGTCCAGGTTACGTTATTCACACGCTTTACAAGGTGTGCAGGTGACATGATTCTTGTCAGAAAATGGCATTGAGACACTTTCCCTTTGCAATTCTAATTTTCCATCGCCGAGCAAAAACCATACAGCAAAATGAAAAGGAAAAAAGATCAGAGATTTGTATTGTGGATCTGAATCAGTATTTTTTCATTTGGTTTCAATGCAGCAGCGTGCTGTCTTCAATTTCTTCATTTGTCAATGAAAATGCCATTGAAATGGGGAGAAAAACTGTTTCACGCATACAGTTGCAACGGGACCCTCTGAAATAGAAGAAAATGAGAGCAGAATTTAGAAGTGCAGAATTTAGAATAGCAAAGTGGTGCTGTTCCTAAGCCATGTCAAGCATACCTTGCTGAAGACATGGCAGACAAAACAAGCTGTTCTTTGTACTTGTAAATGAAAATACTATCTTAAATATCATGCAGGAGCAGAAATGTTTGGCATGTGTTTCCTGTTGACAGTAGCTAAGCATTTCTTACCATATTTAAGTGATTTATGATGCAGATGGTAAGGTCATTGTAACTTTTTTTCTGATGGGTGCACACCCAAGCACACCTGACAGGTTTTTAGGTGAGTTTTCAAGGAGGAAACTGCCTAAACCAGAAAGGGAGACAGCTTGGGCAATAATATCTGACAAAGCATTATAGTGAGTCATTGAAAGACTAAAACTGATTGCATTAGTTTTTAGTGCTGAGCAATTTGCTGCCTCATGTTGATGCTTATGGCTTAAACAGTATTTTTTCCTTGCCAAAACTTTTCCTCCTCAGCTGAAAGAAAGCAGTGCCATTTCACATGCAAATCCATGAATATCTGTCAAATATCAGTGCCTATGGATGCTTTTGGTTTCTTTTCTACAATGACAGACACAGCCTAGTGTGAGGGCCTACAAAAAGATAAATCTGTGCTTACTAGCTCATTTCTCCTCTTCTTCCCCAGCTAGGCCTGTGAGTGTAGAACTTAGGTAGTGTACAATTAAGTCCCTATATAGGAATGCAGCTAGGAAAAAACAGAGTTAGGTCACAGTTATTCAAGAATATTCTATTATCCCTGGCTAAATTTACATTTTGTTTGGTTGCAGTATCATTCAGACTGAGAGAATAAAATCTTGATAATTTGTTCACTGCCTGGTAAGACTAGAAATGTGAATAAAAACTCACTTGCTCCTCTTTGCAGGTAGAATTCTTTCTCTCAAGTCAATTAAAAATATTTTCTTCTGTGATTGCCTAAAGGCATTTCTCTGTGTCCTGCATGTTGTGGCTATTTTTTTTTCAGTTACATTTCTTGCGTTTTTATGTAATTGTTCCAGCTTGGATACTTACAATACGAGTGCAATTCTTCTTGCCTAACTTCGGTCACCAAATAATTAGATACCTGGATCAGAGTTACCTGATTTCGGTACAATGGAGAGATACAGAGTCAGGTACCTCTGCAGTTCATCCCATTGTAAGAAAGCAATCTGAGATAGCACATTTCCTTTGACAATAAGCTTTGTTTAAGGAGTCTGGGTAGTTATATTAATGCTGAAGTTTGCTGAGAGGAATCCTAACTACTTTCACTGCTGCTTTTGAGTTTAATGTTAATGTAAAATACACATTTCACTTTCACTACAGATAACCAGTATAGAAGATGTATAATTTAGAGTGAAATAGCCCCATACAGTACTATCGTCTACCTGAAAGGAGGTTGTAGCGAGGTGGGCGTTGATCTCTTCTCCCAGGTAACAAGTCATAGGAGAAGAGGAAATGACCTCAAGTTGCGCCAGGGGAGGTTTAGATTGGACATTAGGAAAAATTTCTTCACGGTTGTCAGGCACTGGAAGGGGCTACCCAGGGAAGGGGTCGAGTCCCCATCCCTGGAGGGATTTAAAAGACAGGTGGACACGGTGCTTAGGGACAGGGTTTAGTAGTGGACAGGTACGGTTGGACTTGATGATCTTAAAGGTCTCTTTTCCAACCAAATGATTCTATGATCATCTGTTATTACTTGAATAATTTGTGTATAATGCTTGGAGGTCAAGGTCATGTTAAGTGCTCTATAAACGTAAAAAGATCATGCCTTCCTCTGATGACTCAGCCTTGTGCCTGTATTCTACAGCTGACCTAACATGACTGGTGCCCAGTTGAAGTCAAATGCATCAAGACCCCTATGTTTTAGCCTGTGCATATGCATCTGCTGAGAAGACCAGAGATTTACAGGATAGTTTTGCAAGATGCTGGCAAAGTCATTCCTTCCCCACACTCCGGTTCCCTCATTTCCATTACTTGATTTGCCACCAAAATGGTTACGCCAGCTTGAAGGGCTGCACTGTCACAGGTCACGGAAAGTATCTGAGTTAGAAGCTCCTCTAAAAAGGAGGGGTGGATATTTCTAGCTGGATGAGTGTCGCTTATCCCGCAGCCCCCCAAAAAGCTATGTCAGTCAAACAAGGAGGCAATAAACTTCAGAAAGGGGTGGGTATGAGCAGCTGGGATTTCAAGCTACTTAGCATGAAGCATTTGATGTCTAGCTCCCCTTACCATAAAATTCAGCTCCATTGGCTAATTTAGCTACTAATTATTGCTAAGGTTTTGTGTTCAGTTATTTTCCTTAAATGCAAAAACCTCTGCATAGTTAATAACGTAGAGGAGATAAGAGGACTGGAGAAGTGTCACAGTCTGACTCATCTTAGTTTGTCACACAACAGACTCGTTGCAATCAGTGGCCTTGAGAATTTACCTATCAGAATACTCAATCTGGTAAGAAAGAAGTAATTCTAGTTGTTTTCCTGTCTGTCTATTATCAATACCTGAATGCCTTAATAAATGCAAATGTAATCTTATAACAAATTTTCAGAGAGATGTGTAATACTGGACATATTTTTTTATTAATACAGGATCATAGAATGGTAGAGGTTAGAAGGGAGCTGTGAAGGTCCTCTGGTGCAGCTTCCTGCTCAAAGCAGAGCCATCTTCAGTGGAGGTTGCTCAGGGCCTTCTCCAGCTGGCGTCTGAATTTCTCCAAAGATATTTTGCATTTGCTCTGGGTAGGTTTTGTTGTTGCTCTGGTGACGTGTAAGAAGTTACGTGCCGTGCAAGTCCCACAATACAAATAATGAAGATTTTAATTTTTTTTTAAAAAGTACATTTCCTCATAAAGTTGTGTTACTGATAGCAGTGAGCTAGGACAGGAGAGGGAAAAGCGAGGACTGAGAAGCCTGCATTCATTTTAGAAAACAAGTCAAACTTTGTATGCAAATCTCATATATTATTAAAGGATCTTTGCTTAATTTTTTAAGGATCTTGTAATGAGATTAGAAGCTTTATATTGCCAGCTTTTCATCTAGGAATATATCTGTTTAAATATAGGAATTTATTTGTTTCCATCTAGAATATATTTGTTTAAATACAGCATTTCTAGGTTATATTTCTGGGTGCTTTAGTGGGATTTGTCTCACTTGGCTTCAGATTTCTGCAGCGTAGACAACTGCACGTGAGCTAGTTTTTCTCTGCTGCCTCAAAATTCAGTGGAGAGAAATGGGCACTTAAAATACTTCATTATTCTGATCCAAGCCACTGATGTCTACATTAAGACAAAGCTGCATCCGGCCTTGGAAGTGCCTTTTTCTCTCTATTGGTTATGAAGATAACCAAGGGTAACTAGCCCAAATATAGACCTCTATCTGTCAACGCCTACGCTTGTTTGCAGGCATCTTGCTCTTTTACAGGTCTTGGGAAGGCATTTATCTCAGTGTTCTTCAGTTCCATGTTTGTAAAATGTCCTTAATAATACCAACACCTTTTTCTCAATACTTTCAAGATACTTAATAGGCAGAGCCATCAATATAGAAGCTGAGCAGAAACACAAGCAAAAACTGTTTGTAATGCAATTCAGTTGGTATAAAATACAACAGGCTACTTATTAATAGGCTTTACTTTTTAATAATAATTTTAAAAATACGTAATGGGATTTTTTAAATTAGCACCAAAAAACTATACGTAGAAGTATGCTCATATTTGCTACATTAGTTTTAAGCACCTACATGAATATTTTAGGTAAAGCGAATGAATCCCGTATCAAGAATAGAAATATTCTTTTCCAATCCTTTTAAAATTTTAAAGATTTTTCTTCTGTTCTGTAGTAATTGATATAGAAATGAGTAACTAAGGTCTGTACCCATCAAGGCCTGATTGGCTTTTGTACTTATTACTGCTTCAATATTCAGGAAAGATATTCACATTTAAAAGTGGACAGTAGTGTGTTTTGAATAATATATTCAAACAGTGTTCAGTAAAGTATTTTTAATATATTTCATATATATATAATGCCTTCAGTAGCTTCCAGTTATGCCCTTAGTGGCAATAAAACTGAATTTTGTCTTTTGTCTCATTTTTAGTCGATAAGATTAACTCAGGTTGGCAAAATGGTGTCTAGAAGTTCTGAAATGAACTATAGCAGTACGATGGCCTTAGCTGACAGGTAGATCTTTTCTCGAAATGCTTTCTTCAGGGAGAACTACAGCAAGTCGCTCAACCATTGTGTGCACCGAGTTCCTCATCTGTTAAAAGGCCTAATAATAATTCTGTTAGTAATGGTTATCAGCTCTGTAAAATGTTTTGGAGGTTGTGTTAACAGCTAAGCCTTATTAATACGAACATGTTCTTCAGTTTTGGTTCTTACATGCTGATATGATTATTTATACAACTGCTTGTCTTTTTTAATTAGCAAAGTAGATAGTCATGTGGAAATTATTTAAACAGAGATTTTAGCATAGCGTTTTCTTTTACTAATTAGAATACAGTGCGGTTCTTTTTTCATGGGAGCAGTCATCCCCTCTCTTCCTATTGATTCAGCTTTCTTTTTCATTTTCCCTTGAGCTTTTTAGGTTGAAAGAGTGGTAAGGTCTGAAGTTTGTAAGAAAGGCTTCAAAAACGGTAAATACTGCCTAGCTATACCAAAAAGCCTTCATTCTGCTTATGTTTGCAAAAAATAAGAAGTGCAGCTCTAATGAACTGGACTCTTAGGAATTTTATGCTTTGCAAAAAAAGGATCTCTACACAAATCGCTTTTGTTCACAGAATTTTATGTGCACCTCTTGCATAGCATTTTGCAACTAGAGCTCTGAGCTGTATCCTATTAAACTGAGGTCTAACGAAGAACAGGAAGAGAAGAGGGAGGGAGCCTCCATGCTATTAATAACCTAATTAAACATTTAAAAGTCAGGAAAAATGTCAAGGACAGACAACTGGATTAACATTAGAGTCAGCTGGCCTATTTATTTCAATAGTTCCTAAATATTTATTAATAGAATATGAGGCTTCTAAGCTTTCAGCACAAGGTGATGCTGATGGAAAAATATAACTTGCAAGGTTATACAGAAAGAACCATGTCGAGAGGCCATCTGGGTATGTGTGGCCACTGGGGCAAAGATGAGTACAGAACCTAGCATGTTATACCTATTTGTAGCAGAACCGAGTATATGATTGGTGGGGCCCCAAGAAATTAAGCTATCTGGTATCCAGTGATAAATGTAGGTCTTTTATCTTGTGCCTTGTTTGGAAGGAATGTAAAACAATGATAGCTGGTTATGAGTTCTCAAAAGCTTGGGTCATTTCTTGTGTTAAGAGTCTAGATGAACTTACAGTAAGGTGGTGGTTTGGTTTTTTAAACATTTCTGTGCACGCTGTCACTGACAGCAAATAACGTCTGCCTTCACTTAGTTAAGATGCATTAACATGAACTTGTGTACCCTAGAGATCTTTTTATAGACTGCCTGTAGTCCAAAGAAGACAGAACCGTATTGTTCTACCACAATATTTTCATTATTTATTCTGTAATCATAAGTGTAAATATAACCATGATTACAGAGGGAAATTCTATGTATTTATGTATATATATTCTATAATTTTACATGCATATTTATTTTCTAAATTTTGAGTTGGATAGTGACAAGAGTATCCTTTAGCCAGTATCAGCTTTAAAAGAACACTAGAGCTCTTTTTATTGCTGTTGTCTCTCGCTGCTATTCAAGGTGAGTTGAAGATAAGTTAATCAGAAGACAGTTGATTCTTTTTTCCTTGAGCAGCATGGAAAGCTGTAATATGTCATCTCAAGATGAAGATGGGGCTAATGCATAAGAGGCCTATTTGTAATAAGATTCTCAATAATAAAGTGAACTCTCTTCTTCCTCAGGAATGTTGTTTTCCATCTGTGGAACTTTATCAACAGTTTATATGCTTTCTTTTTCTTCTTAGAGCTCTAACCAGATTGAGAAGATAACTGGGTTGGACAGCGTGAAAACTCTACAGAAGCTGGACCTATCTAGCAATAAAATAACTAGTCTAGAAGGCTTGGAGCAACATGATCTACTAGAGGTGATCAACCTAGAGGATAACCAGGTATCATACTTAATATTGATCTTGGCCTTTTCTAAGAATACATAATTTTGGAGGTTTTTTCTAAAATCCAATCCCCTTAAGGCTTAATAAAAAAAATCTTACAATACCACAAGAAATGAATATTAGAAAAGATGACGTTTATTCCTTTGGTATTTCACTCCAATGCTGTTTCCTATGTTAATTGATAGTGTACTCCTCAGGCCTTATTTAATATTTCTAGATGGGTTTATCTTTATGTAGGTATCACTTCTGTAGTATTTAGTGCTCACGTACAAGAAGAACTAACAGTGCTCCCTTGAGTGGATAAGGTGGGGATGAGTATGCAGCTTTTTCAGCTTGATTATTCTTGAGGATCTTTACTTACATCACAGCTTTTCTACTGTCAGGCCTCAGGAGGGTTTGCTAATATCTCTCAGCCCAATTTTCTGACCATAGATTCTTCTGAGCTCTCAGCTGGAAACTTTCTGTAAGGCGGAACTGCATGTACGCTATTATGAAGTGGCTTTTGTTATGCAGCAGAATCTTCACTGGAAGTGCAATGATACAGTCCAACTCATTTGTATTTGAATTTTGAAACTCAAGCCATATATACATAATACTTTTGATATTAATCTTCCAGGGTCCTTAACTGAAAAGACCATCAATTCATGAATCATTTTGACATCAAAGACAGATCTGCATGTGAAAAAAAAATTAAGAAAATAAGAAATAAAAATATAAACCGGGATTTGAACACTTTCTGTCATTTCCCCCACCTGCAAGATACATTTGCAGGATTTAATTCAAGACACTATGAATTCTTTCTCTCACACTGTGTTCAGGTTGACATTTAAAGGTACATCAATTGCACCAGACAGGAAACTAATAGTATGGTTGCTATTAGCATTAATAACACAATTTCCATTGCCTCATATAGTTTCCACTGTTCTTTACAGCACGCAAAAGCTATTAATTTTACCTCATCAAAATTTGCCTCTTTTAATGATGTTATTGAAAATGTTTAATGAGACACCATTTTTTGAACATTTCCTTCTGAAGAATAATTTAAAGAGAATTTTAATTAATTAACACAGAAAGATCTGAGTTACTTTATCTCAATACCACCCAGAATGATCTTAAATGACTGATTTTTCAAGAACGGGCACAATAGGTTTACCTGCAAACCATGTCTCTCATATACATATTCAATCATTTTCAAATGTTGACGGTTGGCATTCTATGACTTCTTTAGGAAATCCACCCAAATGACATTTAACTTGGTCAAAACTGTTCTGTGGTGGGCTTCTTGTTATCTCAAAATGCATATTGGATAAACGATGGTTGAGGTTTATGTTTTTAGGCACTTTACATAAGCTGAGTATAAGTTAGGGATAGAATCTGAAGTCTTCTACGTTCAGTCTTTCACCAGTGGAGGAAAACCAGGTATCCTTACAAGGCAATTCATCCCAGCCTACCATGGATCAGATGACCTCTGGAACAGCCTCTTTCCACTGATTACAAAGTCAGGTTAAGCAACAGACTTGGGCTAACTTAACAGATGGCAAAAATGAGGCAACGTGAATTCCACTTGACCCATTTTGTTTTAATTGAGAGCTTTACAACTGTTCGGTCAGGGTCTAGCATGAGTGCCTCTAGTGTGACTTTGCTTTGGGCACACAAATTTTGATTAATCCCATGTAACTTCTGATGCTTATCTAATGTGCCTGAGTGCAGCCAACCCAGGTTTCCTTTGTGGATCGATGAGACCTTAAGTGGAATGCATCACCCTCTGGACACAGACAGCCAAGGACAAGTATGCTGATGCTTTTCAGTCAAAGTGCTGCAAGTTAGGTAGGATGAACTTGAGCTCCAGTGAAAAGAAACTCTTCTTAGGGGGATTTTTTTTTTTTGCTAGTCAACTGAAGCGCAAATATAACTGCAGAATTGCCTCACTTAAGCCCATCAGCCACATAAAAGCTAAATGTGTTAGGGCTTGACATTTGAAAGAACTGGGAAAATGCAGGTGGTTTGAAATTGCTGTCTGTATTATACTGCTTCTCCACCTAACATCCACGTTGTCTCCCTTTTGTAACTGGAAGTGCCTTGTTGAATGCAGTTGACATGTATACCCATTTTGTGAGTATAATGACTTTTTTTTATGTACAGATTTTAAGAGCAGGGATTAAAATACTTTTTTTTCCGCCATAGTTATCATGGATTCTGTTGCTGCTGATTTATGCTCTGTTTCTTTCACTAATTAGATTGCTGAGCTGCGTGAATTTGAATGTATTGAAGGTCTGCCTCTCCTCAGAGTTTTAAATCTTTTAAAAAATCCTGTCCAGGTAAGAAAGAACTGAAGAGGAAGCCAGAAATAAGAACCTAGAACTGCTGGTTTGGATGATACCAGAATCCATTTAGCCCCAATTTCTATCTCTGAGAATGGCCACGTCATTTCAGGGAACGGGTACAAGAAACAATGAGTGATGGTTTCCCTTGGCATGGTTACCCACCTTTGTCTGGGAACTTTGTCTGAACCAAAGCTGCATATGAATCTTCATGTTTAATATCCACAAAGTAAATCCATGAATTTTATTGATTCCATTTGTGAATCCGTTTATGCATTTGTACTCCCTCTATGCCATGAGTTTTGGTTTGGGAAAAGTTCCCCTTTTTGTTTGTTTTGTCTGTAATCTGATTGTTCCTGGGAAAAGCTCAAAGGAACTTCATAGTACCCCTTCCAAAATCATGTATCTCTGGAATCTGTATCTTCTTTTCTTCTTCAGGATGTGCTCAGTTCTCATTTATGGCTCCCGTAATATTTCTCCATTAATGAATTAAACATCCGTTTTATCAACAACAATGACAATTGCAAAATATCAGAAATTCTGACTGACTCTGCATTTGTAATTTGTCCTGAGTGATCAAAGATGATTCTGTCCTGAGTTTCGTGATTCTAAATTATGTTTGAATTTTACAGTGATTTCCAAAGTCAGAGAGAAGAAAAATGCTAAGGGTTTAAATTCTCCTTTCTGTAATTGCCAGTTGTGTATTGGCTTTCATGAGAATGGTCTGACGTGGCACACCATGAAAAAATACCCGAAATAGGCTGCCCCTGGTCCTCCATAATCTGAAAGCCTTTTTCTGTTTAGATGTCCTTCCCTGAAGCAAAATCTGATCCTACTCCTTTCAATTACTGTTTTAGTAACTTATACATGCAACACAACAGTCATCTTAAGACAGCTGTCTGAATTTCGGTTGTTTTAACAGGACCTTACTCGTTTTAGAACTAAGAAGCTTCATGAACTTGTCAGTGTCAGCTTTTAAATTTGATTTTTAATTTTCTTTTTTATTTCAGCTTAAAAGCTTTTTAAATTCCTACAGTACTACTAAGGTTGGAAGTATTAACCATAGTTTTACATCCCAGTAGGTTATTCTTTTGGTCCTCCAACAGTCTTTCCTGGTGTTCTAGTGGGTATGGTGGTGATTTTTAAATTCCCATATTGATCTTTTGAACAATGTATTGCAGACTTTTGAGCAACTGTTAGCTTTTGTTGCAGAAGCTAAGCTGGGGGGTGTGGGGTGTCAATTTGTACAGTGTATTGACATCCTTCAGGGTGAAAAGCTTTTTGTGTTGCAGTGTATCAAGGCCGATATAATTTCAACTGATCAAAATGAAATATTAGGTTGATGAAGTGAAGTACTTTATGTCAAAGTGGAAACTTTGTCCTTTAGGAGCAAACAGATTATTGGCTCTTGGTGATTTTCATGTTGCTTCAACTAACAGAACTGGATCGCAAGAAGATTTCAGTGGAAGAAAAGGTATGTAAGCATCGTATCATTCTGGAATTTTTCTAACTAAAGAATATAAAAAACTGTGCATGCAGATGTAGCTTTGTAGTCGTTTGGGTGCGACAAATCTCCCATGTTTCAGCCCTCAAGATAGGCTACAAATTCAAAGACTTTTGCTTTTCAATCCAGATATATCTGCAGAATTGCTGGAGCAGTTGTCATATGTAAAAATACAAAGCTTACCTAAAAGCTTCGTTGGGTGAAGAAATTTACTTAGCAATCGTTGTTACTCAGCTAGTGGATCTAAACAGGCAACTATGTTCATTAAATACTCTGAAGTGATAACCACTCTGCTACTTCTAAAATACCATTGTTGGGGTTTTTTTAGTGTCAGGTACAGTAAAAGTGAACTCTGAAAGTTATAATGAGGCTTGTTTCGCATTCTACTCCATATAGGTTTCACTGTAAAATCCTCTCCCCAAAAAAACCTGCTCAGACTGCTTACAGTAACTTTCTATTGTAATAGAAACCTTTCCCTCTTGTGCCACCTTTACTGTAATTTGGTTGCTGCATGTAGTATTTGGGCCCAAGCCATGCTAGAACTGTTACGATTAACAGCTGCCAACTGGGGTTGGATTTCAGGGAATTACCCTTTAAAAATGATCCTTACAAGAAAATCATCACTCCTAACTTTAGCCGCATAAATATGAGGGTTCTTGTTTAATGCCAGGCTCTCTCTATCATGAACACAGAGAAGGGATGGTACCAGACTGTAATTTACCCCACCCACCCGAGATGTTGATCTTACTCTTTGTTTTATGTGGCAATCTGTTTTCCTTCCAATAAAATTTTGAATATGTTAAAGAAATTTTTCCTTCTTTATGGGCTGTAAAAGCCTGGATGACTGGTTTAGACTAGCATTTAACTTTTGGATGATTGAAGTTATTTCAGAAAATCCTCTCCTCTGGTTATTTTAGGACATCTACTCTAGCTTCATAACCTCTCCTGTCAATCTCAGTTTGGAGGCAGCAGCTCTTCTGTCTCGCGAGCACAGAAAATGGATATACAGAAATGTTGTAGTTGAGATCAGTGTAGTTTTGAAGTGAAACTCCCAGTTATTCAAGTTGCGATGCTCGATTCTCATTGTGCAATAGTCTTGCAACACATGAACTGGACTTCTTTTGGACTAACCTTAAACCAGATGGTGTGCACCAGATGCTCCTAATGTGCTCCTAGCCACTAATTTGGACCCAAGGACCAAACTAGAGCTAGAATGAAATGAGCTCCTTCCCCCTACTCCCCCAGAATAGCTTGGACATTGGGTCCTGGGTACTGAATGTTTTGCTTTAAAGATCCGCTCCTCTTGCACCATACTACTTGCTAACACAGGCATGGCCTTGGAGCTTACGGCAGTATTTTGCACCAGCGTTGGCTAGTTGGTCTTCCATGGTTTACATGAAATGACTCAGTACTTCTTAACCTATTTCTGAGTGGGTAGCATTAACAATACAAAAATAATATACAACTCATTAGTGTCAGTACCCTCAACAGAGCTTTCAACAGAATGGATGGAGGGAATCCTTGGAGTTTGAGTGTTCTTCCTCCCAGGAAAGACAAAAATGCATTGTCAGGAAAAAAGTGCAGTTTGCTTACTTTGTTAATGCCCATTCTGTTCCTCTTCTGACGAATAAATGAATGGCTTCAGTCCCTAAGGATTTTAGTTTGGCATCTTCCACCAACAGTGAGAGGATGCAAATTAATGGATAATTAAAACCTAAGCAAAATTACTTTGCGTCTTATGTGGCATACTGTTTTCTTTCCAGTAAAAGGGTGAATATATTAAAGATAGCGAGCTATGTCTGGCTGCTTTCCATCCATTTATCAAATTGCGCTTAAATCCCCTGAAAAGATTTATGTAGTGGAATGCTCACAGACAACCCAACTACAAAGTCTGACCCTCATAAATATGAAGCCATCATTATTCATAGTGATCTGCGAAGCATATTGCAGCTGGAAACAATTACATCACTGCTCTTCTTTCTTTTGCCCCCTAAACTGTGGAAACAGGTTGCTGCTGTGAATAAATATGATCCTCCTCCAGAAGTTGTTGCTGCTAAAGACCATATGACTCATGTTATGTATAGCGTGCTGCAGCCCCAGAGGATCTTTGACAGGTAAGCTTACCTCCATTTCACATCAGCTCCTGAGGGTGGCACTCAAGTAAAGCAGAATATGTTGTCATAGTCAGAGGGACATTTTTCTGTCCCACTCCCACCTCTGAATTAATCCCATGAAGAAGTAGACGTTCCATAGTATTCTGGTAGCAGTCTGGAAACTAGGCAAATCTGATTTGGTTGGAATTGATTATGAAATGAAGTTAGTCATTCATCTCTAAAGTCTGAGACAGATTGTCCACAGCTCCGTTTCTTTTAAACAATCTGTTGAAACAGATGGCCATTTCCACCATAAATGAAAGACGCAAAGTTTCTATCAATACCCAAAGGCAACTTAAAAATCTCTAGAGGGAGAAGAGAGCTGTAAAACATACCTTCTTCCTCTTCTGCTTACTCCTTCTCTTCACACGATTGGCATCCCATTGTGAGCAAAATGGCTTTATTTCATGGCTTTGGAGCACATTTTATATTCATAAGGTGAAATTTTCAAGTTTGTACTTAGGGATGTCCATCTGGACATGAGCCGGCAAAGTGCACTGGCAGCCCAGAAGGCCAACCCTACCCTGGGCTGCATCAAAAGCAGCGTGGCCAGCAGGTTGAGGGAGGGGATTCTGCCCCTCTACTTTGCTCTGGTGAGACCTCACCTGGAGCCCTGCATCCAGCTCTGGAGCCCTCAGCACAAGAAGGACATGGACCTGTTGGAGTGGATCCAGAGGAGAGCTACTAAAATGATCCGAGGGCTGGAGCCCCTCTGCTCTGAGGCCAGGCTGGGAGAGTTGGGGTTGTTCAGCCTGGAGAAGAGAAGGCTGCAGGCAGAGCTGAGTGCGGCCATTCAGTGCTTAAAAGGAGCCTACAGGAAAGACGGGGAAAATCTTTTTAGTAGGGCCAGCTGTGACAGGACAAGGGGGGATGGTTTTAAACTAAAACAAGGTAGGTTTAGACTAGATATAAGGAAGAAATTCTTTACAATGAGGGTGATGAAACACTGGCAGGGGTTGCCCAGAGAGGTGGTGGAGGCCCCATCCCTGGAAACATTCCAGGCCAGGTTGGACGGGGCTGTGAGCAACCTGATCTGGTTAAAGGTGTCCCTGCTCCTGCAGGGGGGTTGGGCTGGATGACCTCTAGGGGTCCCTTCCAACCCAAAACATTCTATGATTCTACTTCTGCCTTTGGGAGGAGATGATGCTGACCACCAATTAAAGCACAGAAGGGAGGGGTAAATCAATACCCTTTTTCCAACGTTGCCATTGCCATGCCAGGTGACTTCTCTCCGTCTCATTTCTCATCTAGAAAATGGAAATAGCCCATACGTTGCTGGTCTGCAGATGTGTTACAATGTTCGCTTGATAAATGCTTGGAAAATGCTTTGACATACTCTGGAATACTATGAAATATATTAAATATATGTCATTTATTATTGTATTGGCTACAGTGGGCACTGAGATCAACTTTTGTGCCCCACAGTCTGTTTTAGCACCATGTTGGACATCTTAATTTGCAATGAGTAACCTGATTTAAGAGCCAAGATTTAGGAACTCAGAAAATTATATTTTTAGAATATCTTTATTGCAAGTCTTCTGTTTTCTGGGATTGTCAATGAAAGACAGGAACCATCCCAGTGGTGATGATAGCTCTGAGAATACTTAACAGCCTATTAAAAAAAGCCCTGAAGATTTATTTACTGTTTTGCAGGGTTGGAGATTTCTCAAAAAAAAAAAGAAAAAAAAAAAGCACAATAGTTTTACCTAGAGGCATGGATTTCTTCCAATTCAGACATAGGCTGTATTTAAATAGTTGTTTATTGGATTGTGTATGTGTGTCTTCATTGCTGGAAAGAAACAATCCTGTCTTCTGTCAGAGGTATTGTATACACAAACATATAAACACGCAGACCAGCATTTATAGTACTGACCAAAATTGTTAACGATGCTTTGAATGTTTGCCCATGCTCAGCTGGAAAGCACACAACACAGTCATTAATGAAATCTTCCTAATGATGATGCGTTACAGTCTTCTGCACTATAAAATACCAGATTGGTTTCGTTCATTTGCATCTATATTTTTAGATGAGATTGGAATTAATTCTATTTTAGTAATATCTCTATTAAAACCTGAAAACAAATACAAAAGTTACATTGTTGCATGCTCTGCAGTCAGAAAACATTATGTTTCTTATGCTATTCCCTCTCTCTGTGTGCCTTGTGATTCTATCTTTAATTACATGGTAACACATTAGTGAACAATATTATGTGTATTTTCCCCCTACTATAAATGCATGTGACATTTAAAAAGGTATCTTGATCATAGTTATAACTGCTACATGGGGAGCAGAAATTTAATAACAGAGGGCTCTTCAGTCTATTGGACAAGTACATGATGAGACTTGGTATCCGGCTATTGAGGATAAATTCATTCAGAGAAGAACTAGAGCATGATTATTTTTAACAATGAAGGTAATTAACCATTGGAACAATTTACCAAGGGTACCAAGAATTCTCCACAACTGGAACGTTTTTAATTAAAATATGCTCTAACGGAACCTCAGGTATCAGGCTTGAAACAAGAAATCGGGGAAATCCTGTTGCCAGTGTGATGAGAGGAGCCTGAGTAGATGATCACAGTAGTCCCTTCTGGCCTTGAAATCTATTGATCTTGCTCAGCAGTGTATTACTGTACTTGCCAAAGACAAAGAAGGTTGAAGGATGAACATTAAATGAGCCAAGAACTCTTTACAAGATGTAGGAAAACCCAAAATTTTGGTTTATCTTCTGAGAACTAGCGAGTGGTGATGTAATGGAAGACAGTGTCATGGAAATGTTCTCATGTTCTTCTGATGAAATAATAAATCTAAGAAATTTGAGGACCTGAGGAATTTGAGCAATGGAAATTTATTTAAGGGAATTTGAATTCCAAGTATAATCATGTCAAGTAATGGTGTATTGTGTCATTACTGGATGTAACGCTTCCTTGAAAAGAAAAGATTACTGAGGAGTTCTGCAATTTGCAAGCATGTAACAGGTTCTGTGCACAGAGAAGGAATATATTAAAACTATGTTGAAGATAAGGGTTCTGTCTTCACAGACCTGCCTTGACACCATTATTCATGAATGGCATGGCCCTGAGCAAGAATAAGAACCTTTCTGTCATGTCTTGATAAATTTTGAATCTCTAGCTTTTAAATGGTTCAGTTATAATAATGCACTTGTAGTATCCACAACTGTCACTAATACCTCCTGGGATCACGTTATCTTAAGCTGGTCTTTTCCTTACCACAAATGTCAGAAAAGGGAAAGACAGTCAGAACAGCTCAAATAATCAAGAGAGGAGGAAGATATTTCTTAAATTGAACAGAATGTCACAACCTAACAGATTCAGATGAGGATTTTGAAAATGTATTTTTACCTTCTCCAGTATTTTTAATGTATTGTGCTAATAAGCTTATTGTGCTAATAAGCTTATTGTGCTAATGTTGTCTAACGTTTTGTAAATGTCACCAATCAGCACGGTAAGTAAAAAATCCTTAAATCTCCCAAGGGTTCTGCTATGGTCTTGCTTTAAAAAAGTCTAGAGGATGGAACACTGAACCAGGATCTGGGTTCATTTCACAGTTTAGCAACAACACGTATGTACAGACTTCAGGCAGTCTCTTAATTAGGTGTAGCTGATATTTCTTCTGTGAAAATAGTACCCTCTAAGAGAACTAGGAGACTGAATTGCATTATTATCTTAGTGCTTCTGAAGCATCAAGTCCCGTTATATACATATAATCTGGTAGAAAATAGAGCTGCTTTGCTGAACCTAAAATAGTAGTAAAGCCATTACTTTGAAATCTTTTTCCTCCATGCTTGTGTTGGATGGTTATCATTACATTGAACAGGTTGCCCAGAGAGGGGGTGGAGGCCCCATCCCTGGAAACATTCAAGACCAGGTTGGACGGGGCTGTGAGCAACCTGTATCTGGTTAAAGGTGTCCCTGCTCCCTGCAGGGGGGTTGGACTAGATGACGTCTAGGGGTCCCTTCCCACCCAAAACATTCTATGATTCTACTTCTTATAGAGTTAGTTACTTTTTAGAGAAAAGGTTAAAGACATATACTCTGTGTTCAGGAATTTGTGTTCACCTGCCTTAAGCTTTAACACACATCAGTGCTTTTCTTCCACTTGAAAATTTAAATTTAGTCCAAGCCATTTAGTAGTTAAAAATAAGTGGGTTTGAAATTATTTCAACTATTTCTGACATATTATCAAGCAGCATAGTCTTAAGATCTAGCTGAGATTTAAAACTGAGTGTCCAAAGTTGCATTCCATTTTTAGCTGTCTAAATAAATTGCTGGACACTCAAAAGTACAGAAATGCTATTCATTCTGGTATTTACAGCTGGAAGTGGAAATCTGAGGATCTAACCATCTGCTCAGCGTGGAGACAATGGAGGGCTTTGTATTTTTGCAGCACTTTGGGTTCTTTTCTTGTAGTGTTATTTGTGTTCAGTGGAGCTTAAGGATCTTAGTGGTTTTCATTGTGTTGAATTGAAGAGTTCTTTACAAATTTCCACCTTCATCTGGCAAGGCCATGGAAGTCAGCAAGATTACATGCAGGAGCGCGTAAAGGTTTGTAGGACTGAGTCCAGGTTCATGCTAGGCTTATTATCCTGATCGTTAAAGTATTACCATCTCTGCGATAGACTTGGAAAACTCTTAAATCCCAGCAACACCGTAACTGCAGAGGGAGCTTTAGAAAAGGTTATAAATCGGAAAAGATTATAGTAGACGTAACATTATTCCTTTTGCAAAAGAGACCCAGGGGTCTTTAATGCAGTATTTTGTGCTATTTTTAAGTTTCAAGCATATCAAACTGAGCACATGCTTCTCCTGATTTTTGTCTACACTGTGAACAATGTGAATAGCGTGATAGACAGATGAGAATATTTGAAATGATGATAAAGTCTCCGCAGAAGCTTTATACAAAGTTGCTGAAGACTTCTTTTGTAGGTAATGTAATGGCTCCTTATTTTCCTTTCTTGTAGCACTTTACCTACTCTTGATGCTCCCTACCCCATGCTGGTATTAGTTGGCCCTCTAGCCTGTGGTAAGAGAGAACTTACTCATAAGATCTGCAGACAGCTCAACAATTTCTTCAGATATGGGTAAGTTTGCTCTGTAAGTTTAAAAGGACACCAAGTGATCAAGGCTAGAATTGCTGCTGGTTTGTTTTTCTTTTTTCTTTTTTTTTTTTTTTTTTTAAAGAAGTTAAAAGTTAAAGACAACCAATAAATGTTCATTGCTGTGCATTTTATCTCTTCCCTGGGCTTGATTGCCTGAAGTCATCAAATACTTCCTTAAAAGAAAAGCTATTTAAATTATCATGTTCTTTTCAAAGGTGAATAGCAAACAAACAAAATGTGTCATCTAATGCTCCTTTTATTGATCTGTTCTATCTACGCTCACAAATGCCCCTCAACCTAAGCATCTGTTTAGATACGTATGCATTTCTCTTAATTTTTGTAATGTACCTGCATATAAACACATTAGCATGCGTGTGCAGACTGCACCCAGAAGCTGGGAAAGGAAACAAGTGCAATTGCTGGACCAGTTTATTATCCTGTGAGTAGTATTATCAAAGCAAATGGCACCTTTCAGACTTCACCACCTGCTGGGAGGACTAGTTCTCCTGATCTGAAAGGCCTGAATTATGATCCTTACCGCCTTGGGCTCCCTGCCTACTTAGTGGAGAGAAACGAACTCTTTCCAAGGGAGATTCAGCCTTTGTGAATCGTTTCCCTGAGGTATCCACCTATTTTCAGCGCAGAGTAGATAGGAAGTCTGACTACATTAGATCACCATTATCTGTTGCCTAAAATTAGGTGGTGTAAGCTGTTCCTCTTGTCCACCCGTTCCATTCCTGGCAGTACCTAACTTCCATAGGTTCTATAGCACAAGCTATCCAGCACTGGTCTGTATTCCTGTTATATTGTCTCTCCTCTGTTTTCTCAATCTTTTTTATTACATGAATTTATCCATTCATTTTTAACCAGACTTTGGCCATCATTTCACATGTTTAGTGTTTGCCACAACAGGACCTGGGTCTATATTTGTGCGCTCTTAGGTCCCGAAGTGGTGAGTTGAAAGAAAGGGACCATGGGCACCTACGTGAGAGAGATTCCTCAGTTCTTAGCATCACACGACCATGGTCTACATGGCGATGTGATGTCTGGTAGTAACCTTCTTCTCTAACATAATACGCCTTGGTGAAGGAGCCTACAGGTCTGCTCCATGCTCAGATTGTAACCACTTGCTGGCTTAGATCATTAAACTGGCAAGTTGAAAGGACATTTGAAGAAAAGATCTGCCGTGGTTATACCACTCAAAAAATGACTTTTTGCCTTTCTTTAAAGCAACTACGATGTTTTGAAAGACTAGTTTGGAAATTACAGACTAATTGAATACCAGCTGAAATTTTCCAAGCACTACGTGTTTTTTAAGAGCATTGTTTTTATACTGTGTATTGTATTTCCTAAAAGTTTTATGCGTGAGGGGGAAAAAAAAAAGGGGGAGAGACAGAATCTTAACAGAGCAGAAAATTGCAACCATAAAGCAAAGTTGTATTTTAATTATTCAGTGGAGATTTAAGCAATTTTATGGCTTACACTTTTAAATTTCAAACATTCCACTCATTAAAAATGTATTTCATGCAAGATACCTTGGCAGTTTGAATGTAAACATGGCCTTGCAATTAAAAAGGGTTGTAATGTTTAGAAGTGTTTCAAAAAATAAAGTGAAATTGGACCCTCAAACCATCTGGCTAGTGCTCAGGAATGGCCATTAAAGCTGGATGCGTTCATAATATCTTAAAGAAAATCAGGCCTTTGAAGGGAAATTTTACAGAGTCCACGTGTAGCACACTGTTCTCATTTGCCACAGCTTGCTGATAAAAAAAGTGGCACCCTCTAATGCCGCGATAGTTAAGATCTGTCAAACTCTGCATTATAGACTGAACTTCTTAATGGTTTATAACTGCGCTACCTTGGATAAATGAGCAGAAATGGCCTGGTAGGTGCTATACTGGTAGGTGGTATATTTTTTGCCATACTTTCCAGGACAATCCAGCAGAAGTCAAAGAGTTAAAATATCATCGGTAGGAGTCAATGCCAAAGCTCCACATCATGCTTTTGTTTCTTTTATCCTGCAATGTAAAAATTAAAACCAAATCCAAAGCAGAAACAAGAAGCAAAATATAATTTCCTAAAATAGAACGCAAGCCACTTCATATTTTAGTCTGAAATTGCTGCATGCGTTGACTTAGCTGGGGGTTTTTGGGGTTATTTGGGTTTATTTTTTTTTTTTTTTTAGTGTTTCATCCTGGTAGTAAACTCATGTATCTGAGGTTTATCCTATGTCCTTATGTGGTGGCAGGCAATTACTTTTCCTGCCTTGTATCCCACTTATCTCCCTAGTTTCAGGATTGTTTCTCCCCTTACTATTAGGAGTCTATTTAAAGGTTGGTCTTTATATCTCTTTCTTAACCTCACAGTTCAGCCTAACTCCTAGCCTCCTTTTCCATATTTAGGATCCTACTTTATATCATCCACAAGCTGACATAACTGGAAAAAAATTGTTTCATCATTTCTCTATTACAGCGTGCTGTGACAGCTTCAGTTCAGGCTATCCTGGGTCGAGGGGGATTTATAGCCAAAATGTAATGTTACATTTAAACTTTTTTTTTGTATTTATGGGTTAATCTTTCAAATATGCGGCATTAGTGGTATGATTTGCACCTCTTTAGATTTCTCATATTTCTTCTCTTCTTAAAAATAAAATGATTTGTAGTAGTCTCCCTTTCCCCTGCTCCTATTCCATTGCTACTTCTATGATTGAAAACAGGTTATTTCTTTATTATACCATATATCTTCCAGTCCCTGTCACACCACCAGGGCAGCTTACTTTGGTGAAGAAAACAGACTTGATTACTATTTCATTTCTCAAGAAGCATTTGACAAAATGGTGAACACAGTAAGTACCTAACTGGGATCCTAGTAGGCCTATTTGCGATACCCCGAGGAACTCAACTTTTCTGTCCAGGTCTGATTTTTATTTTTTTTTAATATTAAGTTTGTGTCTGTGTGTGCATTCTTATTCACTCACAGTTACGTGGCTTAAGTTCATACTCGGAAACCACAAATTTGTTGTGTATTTATGCTCTCTTTTCTCCTGTATGCGTATATCAAAACCATTACATGGGCATAATGGTCATCTGGAATCTTTAAACAGTAGTATAATGTAGAAATAAATTTATTTTCCTATGCAAATATCTATTGTGTGTGTAGGAAAGAAAAACTCTTGAAAGAGCTGCCATCTTTGGGGGGTTTTAATTTTTTTTTTTTTTTTTCTTTTTTCAAAACCTCCAGCAACCCTGCAGGGAATGCAATCTTTAAAGTTTAGCAAATTCACCCTGAGGGCATTGTGTTTCTCTCTGAAGGCAGTGTGCCTCCAGCTACTGTCTCTGATGCCTTTTGCTGCCTGCAATAAAACTTTGGCTTGAAAAGCCACAACCGAGCTCATTATTTGTACATACACAAACAGGGGAGCCAATGGAGTCTTAAGCAACTGATTTGGTCCTTAATGATAACTCTCAGTAATCAAGTAGTTTAATTTTAAAAGGATATAATCTGCTTGCATCTCTCTAGATGTACTACTGGGAACCAAAGTTTCAGTTGTCAGGTTTTAACTTTGAAATTTCTTGGCCAATTATACATTCTCCTTGCAGATTTGTTTCTGTCCTCTCTTTTCTTTGACATCGTCTATTTTATACGGCATGGCCATATGGTTTGATGTAATGTCAAAAGAAGGATGCCCCTTGCTTTAGATCTTGCTTTCTTTACAGTGGCAATGAATAACCAATGAAAGCTGTAACCTGTCAGCAGCTTGTTTTCAAGACACTGGTGGGTTTTTATCTATGAACAATGGAGAAGCCCATACCCTGCAGGACGGGCTATGTGCTGTGTGCTCTTCCCTGCAAATTTTGTGCTACCATTGGCCTTGTTAGCATTGATGATTTAGGCAGGGAGAAACTTTGTAGGGAGAGAAAGCAAGGAAGTCCAAAGTGATTCTGCTCTTTAAAGGAAAATAAAATATTTCTTTTGTCATTATACTTGCTGTTTTGAATTTCAGGGGAAGTTTATAGCAACCTTTAAATACAGTGGCTATTACTACGGACTTGGAAGAGACACTGTAGAGTCAATTGCCAGAGAGGGTCTTGCAACCTGTGTTCATTTAGAAATAGAGGTAAGGATTACTTATTACCCAAACATTTTTGAATGAGTCGTTCTGTGAGAACCATCCTGGGGAGGACTTAATGCAGTTTGATTAAGGTTTGTTTCAACTGCCTAGACGTAGCCACTTACTGATGCAAGAGACATCCTACAGCCTTCTTCCCAGCCTACAGCTGCTGCTGATACATTTGAACTAGTTGTGTGGGCTGCATTACAGCCACTGGAGAGTTCGTTCTTTGGTCAGATGAACAGCATTTTTAACTCCCCTGCCTGTATCAAGTAGCACTCTATATGTAAACCACACCACTCCCTTTATAGACACCCACATTTAGTCAGATGGATCCTTCTGCTGGCTCCTTAAAATTTCCTGGCCTGTTTTTTTTCAATCTTCAGCAGCCTCATGTCCCCACCACATCAACCAGTACTTTCCATTACACCATCCTCAGCTTTTCAACCATGTCCTTTCCACCCATCTGCAGCTTGTAGTGGGACTAGTCTAGAGCTGCACGCCTACTGATCACCCCTGAAAGAATGCCATGCTTCTCCTCTGCTGATGAAGCAATGGAGGGTGTGTGCAGGCCTGAGGCAATATTTTGGGCAGAACTATTAAAAGATGCAATCTCTGAGAGATTACTATCTCTGAGGTTTGTCAGGTGCACATGCACAGATGGCAGGATCTCAAAAGTCTTGCTGCATTAAGAAACTAGGTCACAAACAAAGTGTCAAAACCTATCTACTGGAATCCCAAAAGAATAACTTTTTAGCTAATTTTCTAATTATATACTTCTCATTATCTTCGCTCAAGATTTACTAGCTAGGGGTTGAGGTGAGAAAAAGGAAAGGCATGCTCCATTTCCTTACATTTCTACAAAATAAGTGCCATCTATATAAGTTTCCAAAATTAAAGACTCTACAGTGCCACAGCTGAGCATTGCTGGGTTTTACTGTGTTCGTAGGGCTCAGCTCTACCTCTGGGGGATTACTACAAGGTAACAGGCACTACTACAGTCCATGATAGATGGGGGAAAAAAATAATAGGTATAAAAAAGAAACGTAGGAGACTGCAGTGCTAATGTAGGATCTGAATTTGTGCATCCAGGGTTAGGGGATAGACTAGGGAGACTTGAGCAAAAATCGATACTAAATTGAATTAATGTTAGGATTATTATTTTGCTTGTGAAACTGATGATCAAAAAACTAGTTTTCAGTTAAGAACCTTAGTGTTCATAAGAAGTTTTAGGCCCCTTTGGCCCAAACAAATCTAAACATTTACTGGCTTGCATGTAAACGTAGAAATAACAGAATAGCAGCATGTCAGCGCTAAAAAATCAGTAGCTCCTTGCTCAAATGGTCCACAATTTAATGCTGCAATCGTGTTCTTAAGTGCCTGTTACTCGGCCGATGTTAAACAGCAAATTAATAACTTCATCTCTGTGTAGTTCCATTTCCTCTTTTCCTCGGTCATGTGAGAACTGTGAATCACCCTCAGCCTCCACTGATTGCGGTAGGCATTGAGCATGTTTGTTGTCTTGCCAGACAGAGCCTAAATTTCCAAAGGAAGAAAAATAGGAGAAGACTAAATATGATGGAATGGGGTGCCTTTTAAAGCTGTCAACTCTTCACAAAGTAGATGTGTTGTCAAATAATTTAGGAGAAAGAACTTAATGGAACGTCATGTTTATTCATAAAGAGGTTAACCCAGCGACATAGGCAGTGACCATAACTTTTACTGGATATTACCGAAGCAACTGTCACGGACAGACAGCTAAGAAATTCCTTTGTCACTGAAGTTTCAAGATCACGTAGTAATTATGCACAGTCTTGTATGACTGTGGACTCTGCTAGCAGATGAGAAACAATAATGGTGAGTTATGTATCCGAATAGAAGTTATTGAAGTCCATTATCTTCTGCGAGGCTCATAACAAAAGTGATTTAGCACTATTAAAAGAAATTTTAATTATGGTCTGTGGGCTGAGACTAAAAATTTAGAGCTGTTCACTCCCTTTAATCTAAAGTATATCTTTCACTGATAAAGGAGACTGACACAAATTTTAGAAGTTAAATCTTGCTGACTCTACACTTCCAGTTAGTGAAGCTGCTGCAGTTCTGACACACAGTTATAAGTTGAAGTAAGCGCGTTCACAGAATCACAGAATGGCAAGGGTTGGAAGGGACCTCAGGAGATCATCCAGTCCAATCCCCCTGCTCAAGCAGGCTCACCCAGAGCAGGGTGCACAGGACAAGACCAGGTTGGATGGGGCTCTGAGCAACCTGATCTAGTTAGCAGTGTCCCTGCTCACTGCAGGGGGGCTGGACTAGATGACCTCTAGGGGTCCCTTCCAACCCAAAACATTCTATGATTCTATGATTCTATGACATCAGCCAGGTAGGGGTTGAATATCTCCAGAGAAGGAGACTCCACAGCCCCCCTGGGCAGCCTATGCCAGGGCTTGGTCACCCTCAAAGTCAAGAAGTTCTTCCTCATATTTAACTGAAACCTCTTATGTTTCAGGGCTTTCCTTTTGCTTGTGTAGCCACCGATACCTGCAGAGCAATGGAAGGAGCTGCACGGTCCAACCAAGGGCGTGTGGTGGCAGAGGGGCTAATGGGTTTCATTATGCTTTCAGAAATATAAGCACACATTTTCTCCCCCCAAAGACCACTCTCTATTGCACTTGTTGCTGGTTATCCAGTCAGTCAGGCTGGGGAGTCAAAGGAAGTAGGATCTAATACTAATCACATCTTCTCTATAACCCTGTGCTGTTAACTGAAAAAAAAAAAAAATGAGGTGCTTTAGCTATGTTAAATGAATTGATGTCTTCAACTCAAGGAGTCCTTTCTTGACCTCATATGCAAATTCAGGATACTCAAATTTTAGTCCTTTTTTTATTTGCCAAATATCTCTTTGGATTCAAACTGTCAACTCCTGTATTCTCCCATTCTTTATTTTAAGGTCACTTTTCTTATACTCTCTTTATTTCATATGAGACAGGCACTCATCCTGTTGTCTCTGTACAGCAAATTTATTGGGCACACCAGAAGCTTTCTGTATCTCTTCCTTTTTTCTCCTCCCCATTCACCCCAGACTATTGACGGGCTGCCTTCCTATTCCTACAGAGTTCGGGGACATACAAATCATTTGTTACGTTATTTCTTGATCAGAAAGTGAACCCATTGACGGTGCAACTTCAGATGAGGAGGGTGTTACTGGGCTGGAATGTGGGTCTGCTTTCTGCTGGTTTTCCAATTTCTGAATAATTACAGGCCTAGCTGAAAGTCAGTGGTCACGTAGCTGGGTGCAGAGATTTCTGTGCCCCAAATTCTCCCCTTTAGTTTTCACCAAAATAAATAGGATTTTCCCCAGAATCACTCCCTGAAATTTTTAGAAGGGATTAAAGTACTGTTCCATACTTAGAATGCTGCAACCACGAAAAAAAAAATCTAGTAAGTGTTCAGCCTATTACTGGTTTTTGCATTATTTTGCTTGTATTTGGCTGTATTTTAGAATTATTCTGGAGAACCCCAGCTTTAAGGATGTGACGGTCAGTTCTGATGAAGTAATGAACAGTGCTCAGATTTGACATACTGGTCCCTCCCTGTTCCTACCCACTTCAGTGAAGAAGGTGTATCATGCCTCAATGAAAAGGAAGTAGCCTTCCCTGTGTTTACTACAGTGGAATAATGTGCATGGTCTCATTTAACTTTGGGTAATTTGTTCATCACCAGACAGTACACTGTTTGTTGGCCTGGTTTGTTGTTTTTTTTTTTCCCCCACAATGATCATTAAATACCCAAAATGATAATTTTTATCTATAAGATCATATATGTATATGATCATATATATAGAAGTAAAGCTAAGAATTTATTGTTAGAATGATGGAAATTTTAACTAATTTAAGAATCATCCTTAGTCTAGGTCTAATTATTACAGAAAAAAGAAGAATAATGCATTTAGAATACTTATATACTGAAAAATTAATAATAATAATATTAAAATTGAAACACATGCTTCTTGGTTTTTATCTGTTTTGCTGGTGGTATGCTCACCCTTTTGCTGCTCCTTTGGGTTCCAAGGTCAGTGGTTTCCCTCTGGTGTCATCATTGCTGGGAGGATGTGCTTGACAACCCTTTAGTGGAAAAAATTTTTCCCAATGTCCAACCTAACCCTGCCCTGGCAAACTTGAGGCTGTTTCCCCTCATCCCATCGCCCCTTCCCTGGGAGCAGAGCCCGACCCCCCCGGCTCCCCCCTCCTCTCAGGCAGTTGTAGGAGCGATGAGGGCTCCCCTCAGCCTCCTCTGCTCCAGGCTGAACCCCCCCAGCTCCCCCAGCCGCTCCCCAGCAGCCTGGGGCTCCAGACCCCTCCCCAGCTCCGCTGCCCTTCTCTGGACACGCTCCAGCCCCTCCAGGTCCTTCAGGGAGGGAGGGGCCCAACCCTGAGCCCAGCAGTCGAGGGGTGGCCTCCCCGGTGCCCAGCACAGGGGCACGGTTTCTATCCTGCTCCTGCTGGCCACAGTAGTCCTGATACAAGAATTCATTATCCATGGTGCCCTTTATGTACATTAGATACTATTTCTTCTTGTTGCCCCTAAAACCAGCTTTTTCCAGCTCCAGGTCTTCCTTTTTTAACTGACCAGTAATGAGATGTTCATAGTTGTGAGGTTTCTAGTGTCAAGACTATGATCCATCTCTTATCAACTCATGCCTGTAGACCTCTACACTGTGCCCTGTGTTTCCATTTCTCAAGGTCTTTGCTGTCATGCCAGGCCTGTATTTATCTACGCAATGTGATTGTGTTGAGTCATAAACATCTCATTCTACCTGGAACAAGGTAGTAACTGCTTGTTACTGCTATCCGTATAAAACGATGGTTGTACCACAGAAAGAAAAACAAAAGTAAAACAGTTAGGTATAGCCACCTGCTCAACAAGAGAAATTGCTGTCACGGCCAAACCAAGTAAAACAAAGCTACAGCCAAGTCAAGAAAAGTTCAAAGCAAGCAGGGAAAGCCTCAGGCCTTGAAAACTCAGTACAAATCTTATGGCAATGGCAATAGCATATTGCAGGTCTACATGGTTATGATATTCTGGTTTATATGTAGATAGAATGAGAGGGAAGAGAAAAGATTCTTCGAAGTATGAGTCAGTGCAAAGGAGAGCTGTAAGAAATTCAGGGTTGGTACCATTACCTGCATCATTTAATATGACCTTGTTTTGAAGTCCTACATGCAGACAGGTCTCCTTTTTCAGATCTAGCTGAAATGATTATAGGTGTTTGCGGTCCTCAGCTGTCAGTTAGTGCCAGCCGGAGCCGTTGGCCTTATGACAGAGTTGACACAAGGCTCATGTAAATGTTTCCTTGTCTGCTTATTAAAAGTCCTATTCAAGATAGTTTATTGCTGATAAAAATGTTTGAGGTTAAGACAGCTGACTATAGCACATCGCATCTCTGCTGGGGAGCTGTGGTTATACTGGGGAGGGGGTAACATTGCAAGCAAAATAAATACTCCTGTATCTCGATGAAGTTGCGCATGTTCACTTAGAAAAATAGCTGAGGACAAAATTGTCAGGTTGTTCATAGTGGAAAGCTAAGGGCCAAGGTGGTGATGCAGATAAGTTGTGCATAAAATGTGTCCATAAAATAGTGTGAGCTGGTGTTCCACACATTCAGAATAAGTAGGTCCTGACGGAATCGAAAGGATGGAAAAGGAGGAGAATCCGTTAACTGGTGGGTGTGAGAACTATGATGCTTTAAATCACTGTGGAATTTGGCTAGAAGGGTTCTTTCAAAAGTATGTTTAGAATAAAGTTGTACTATTCTTATAATGCTTTTCACATGTTTGCACCTTGAACTTGCCTGTTTTGTAAAGCTGGATGCTTGACAGGCTGAGAGAGTTGGGGTTGTTCAGCCTGGAGAAGAGGAGGCTGCGAGCAGACGTGATTGCGGCCGTTCAGGGCTTAAAGGGAGCCCATAGGAAAGGGGGGGACAAGCTTTTTAGTAGGGCCAGCTGTGACAGGACAAGGGGTAATGGTTTTAAACTGAAGCGGGGTAGGTTTAGACTGGATCTAAGGAAGAAATTCTTTACAGTGAGGGTGGTGAAACCCTGGCAGGGGTTTCCCAGAGAGGTGTTGGAGGCCCCATCCCTGGGAACATTCCAGGCCAGGTTGGACGGGGCTGTGAGCAACCTGATGTGGTTAAAGGTGTCCCTGCTCCCTGCAGGGGGGTTGGGCTGGGTGACCCCTAGGGGTCCCTTCCAACCCAAAACATTCTATGATTCTATGATTCTATGCTAGATCTTGAGACCTGTAGGTTGGATACAGGTTTCCAGTACTTCTTTGACAGCAATTTATGATACGTACAGAGTTGTCCTAAACTCAGCTCCAAGTTCAGTAACACTCAGTTTCAGGAACAAAACATTGCATTTCTCTGCTTAATTTAAAGGGTGTGCGTAGCTTGAAAAATACCTACTTTAAACCCAGATATATCCTGTTAGTACCAATGAACAAAGAAAAATATGAGGGACATCTGCGAAGGAAAGGATTATTCAGCAGGCCCGAGATTGAAGAGGCAGTCTCCAGAGTGGACATGTACATCAAAATAAGTCACGATTTTCCTGGATACTTTGATGCAGTAGTCAACACGGGTAAGCTATCTCTTTCATACCATAAATCTGACTTCTCATGTCACACCAATAGATGGACTGAATCTGCTATGCAAACAAAGCCACTGGCAAATATTAAACTAAGGATGGCAAATGATTTGATGTTCAGCACAACAGTTTAAACTATTTGACTTTCCCAGTTAATTCTTCTCCCAGGAATCCAAAAGCTCTGGAGATCTGTCAGGACTGAATTACTCTGCTATGTCCAAGTTGTGCTTTAAGCCCATCTAGAAAGCGAACCAACTATTGAACTCAGCAGCACACTTGTTGAGTATTGTCTCCTATGAGAATATTAAAGTGATCTGTGCTAATTGTCTGTTGGTTTCTGGGCAGAGTTCAGAGGTGCTTTTGATCTAGCAGACCTAATTATCTCTGGGCAGGATAGGCTTTTTTAAGTGTTGAAATGACAGCTGATGTGCATGTCTCGCTGTAAAGAGGCTGCTGGAAAGTTTTTCCTTTTAGGACTCTTAGGCTTAGTAACTTGCTCAAGTCCCCCAGCTTGAAACAGGGAATGTGAGGGTGGTAGAGATGTCATTAAAACAAATGTTTGCTTCTTGATATTTAGGAGTTGAGGATAGCGGGTAGTGGAGAAGAATCCTTTTCTAGTTTGTCCTGTGTCTGCCCTTTTGTGGAGGCAATTTTTGTGGTTCACCACAATGATGGTGAAATATGTCATTGTGGTACAAAATATTGTATTTGTAGGTATTGTCCATAAGCATATGGAGCTTACAATCTAAATATAGCATTAAAGAAATAAAACACAGTAAACCAAACTGCAGAAGGAGAATATTTAGGTGAGTGCAGAAACTGAGATGGATTTTGGATTATTTTCTTAAATGTGCTATTTATGAAGATGAAGATTTTTCTCCCAAAGAGATGAGCTGGATGAGTTAAGAATGCATTTTTGTGTCAGACTTCTGTGATTTGTACCTTCGTACTGAGTAAAGCTTATTTTTTTCATTATGTATGCTTTCTTTCCACCCTGAAATGCATAACCCTTTCTGCAGATGAACCGGAGGAGGCATTCACAGAGCTGAGTTTCCTCGTAAAGGCATACCTGGGTTTGGAGCCGCCTGCGGTTTTTGATAACATTCAGGACTTGAATAGCAGAGCAGGAGCAGGTACTGTGTCTGGGCACGTGCTACTACTGTTTTTATCAGTAAAGTATTCCTACTTATTTGTTCCAAGAATTGAAATCTGTGAATGATGCAACCTATGAGACTGCTTGTCTCTGAAAACTCCGCGTGCTTCTCTGTAATGAGTCTCCTGGGCTGATTCCTCCCCGGAATCTGAATCTTTAATGGAGATCTTTCCAGGTACTTTACATCACTCTATGCCCTGAGGCAATAATATGCAGAAAGTGAGTTGCCTGACTCTTCTGAGGATGCTTTTGGCCTGAGGATCTCCCATACATTCCAGATGAATCACAAGCAAGATAAGTGTCCGTGGCTGAGAGCTTTGTGCCTATCAAACTGTTGAGCAACAAGAAAATGGCATGGCATAGAGACCTAACTCTACTCCCTTCCCCAGGTTAGCCAGAAGCATGAAGAGGTATATGGAAACCAGGATAGTAAGATGAGTGAAGGCAATGTATAAATTCACTCCAAGTGCTTTTGGGGCTGCCCACTGCAGGGTAAACCCAAGTGATCAGTAGTGTGTTCAACAGAAGCCTTTTAGCCCTTGAATGACTAAGGCTGGAGCGTCATGATCATTTCCAGTTAATGACATGGTTTAGTGGTGTGATGGCAGGGTCAGGTTAATGGTTGGACTTGATCATCTTAAAGGTCTTTTCCAACCTAAACAATTCTATGATTGTATTTTAGGTTAGACATTAGGAAAAATTTTTTCACCAAAAAGGGCTGTCAAGCACTGGAAGGGGCTGCCCAGAGAAGGGGTCAAGTCCCCATCCCTGGGGGTATTTAAAAGCTGGGCAGACGAGGTGCTTAGGGACATGGTTTAGTGGTGGGATGGCAGGGTTAGGGTAATGGTTAGGCTTGATGATCTTAAAGGTGTTTTCCAACCTAAATGATTCTATGATTCTAATCCAAGTGCATGCTGCTACAAAAAGTGGTCATGCCCAACTTACCTCTCCTGCCAATCCATTTCTAGTCTGCTCATTGCTCTCGTTCTTCAGATTGTGCAGTCATTTGTAATCTGGATCAGGAAATGGTTCCATCCAAAAACTAACCTAGGGAGAAAACCCACCAACTTTCAGACAGATCAATTCCTTGATTAAACGCATCACACAACTATAGAATTGGCTCGAGGAGGGAAGGGTAGGGGAGAAGAGCTTCATGGCTGCCTGTGGAGGAAGGAAGGAGGACTACTCTTGTCAGAGGCAGCATAATTAAGGTTATCTTAACATATTGTGAGTACTCGGCTGTAACCCTTGAATTTATTCCAGACAGGGCAGATTACCAGCTGGGATGAAAACAGAATATGATCTGTAAAGTACTGGAGAAAAAGAAATAAGAAACAGACTTATGGCAGTAAGATGTTGCACAATGTGGACTAACAAGAAGCTCATTTATGTGAGCTCTTTCCTCTAACTCCAAGAGCCTCCATGGTTTATGGCTGTCTTGGTTAGATCCACTGCAACAGGAGGGTTAATGAGTTTCCTAAGTAACACAGAGCCAATATTCATCACCTTCTGTGTGGCTCAGAAGGCTGCAAATAAAAGCTGAAGAGAGGGCAAAAATATCTGAAATGTTAATGAAGGGTGGTGTAAAATTCATCAGTTCATCATTTCAAGTCATTTTGTATCCTGAAAGAATTAATAAATACTGATTTCCCCGTGGACAAGAAAAAAGCTTCCACACGTATTGTGGCATCTCAGTGCTACAGCAGTGGGGACCTTTCTGAAGAATCTTATTTAATCTTAAAGTATGTGGATTTTATTTTCATTTCCAGAGCTTCCATGTTTGTTTGAAGTGAGAAGGAAGACTTCTTTGCCTTATTTACTATAATATTATTACTTATTTATCTTAAAAACACTGGAGACATTTTGTCCTGAGAGGCAACAAACCCCAGCAAACCCTGACTAGATTATCAGGAAAGAAGTAAAAGGGGGAGGATTAAAGATAAAAGATCTTTATATAGTCATGGTATTTTTGAAGATATATACGTATCTGAAATTCCTTTAAAGGACTTTGTTTGTATTCCTCAGCAGTTCTAAGTTCTTTCAGTGAGTGGCTTGTGACTAGTTGCAGAAACTTCATTAATAGTACTAGATTTTGGTAATTCTGCTGTCCATAAAGTAACTTTTAAATTTATATGCACCATTAAATTCATTTAGAGCTTCATTTATAGGTGTTTAAATAAATTTAACTATCCTATTTCTAGAGATCAGCTCTTCTTATGGACTGTGTGAAATAATTTATTTTTAAAAAGTTGCCCCAAGGTTGTATTTAATATGGACATTTTTAGTAATATAGTAGCAGGGGGAAGATTGGTTGTGTGAGATTATGATAGGTTGTTAATTCTTTTTTTTAATGAACTGCTGTGCAAGATCTTTTGCTCATGTATAGAGTAAAAATACTGGGAGAAAATAGATAAGTTCTTTTTAAAAACTTTTTATAGCAGAAGTATAATACATTTCAGAGCTGATATTGCTTTGTACTTGCATTAGCAGCTTTCATCCACAGAACTCTGTAGTTTACAACTATTAATTATATCTCACAGCAGTCCTGTGGAGTATGTGCTACTCTTTCTTTGTATTCTACAAATGAGGAAAGGGACATTTATGTCGAAGACTGATTATTTGTGATGGTGGGCGCCAGAAATCCCACTGAAGATTTGGCAGTGTAAGCTCTGCCCCTCTGAAGGTTGGGCTCTATACTTAGTCTCAAAGTGAGAAGTTTACTGTGCCTGAAACAGAACCCACCAACCTCAACTCTCATCTCCTCTGTTCTTAACACCAGATCTTCTGGCAGCTATGAACCAGCAGTATATAATGGCTATGCTGAGAGTCATCTCAGCAGAAAGGGTTGTCAGGCTCTGGAATGGACTGCCCAGGGAGGTGGTCAAGTCCCCATCCCTGGAGGTATTTAAAAGAAGGATAGATGAGGTGCTTAGGGACATGGTTTAGTGGTGGGATGGCAGTGTTAGGTTAACGGTTGGACTTGATGATCTTAAAGGTCTTTTCCAACCTAGACAATTCTATTCTATTCTATGATCTGATGACTGTTGAAACTTTTTTACAAAGGCATATACTAAGAAAAATAAGCGTATTTAGTATATGAACATGCATATGAATGGGATGTCTCTTTGCCTTTCATCTGCCACCTTTGTGTGTGACTTCTTAGGTTGTGAGCTCTTGTGCTTTGATATGACACATCATATGATTAAACCTTTCTTATGAGTGGATTTCTGCAAAGACTGCCACGTACCAATATTTGTAAGAATTTTTCTGTGACTTAATTTCATATTTAGATACCATTTTATAGACAGGATAGATCCCAGTTTACAGATTTTTCAAATTTGAAAAAAAAAATATTTTTGGAAAAACCAAGTTAGTTGTGTCTTCAGTTTTCTGGCTTAAAGTCATGTTTGAATCATAGAATCATAAAATCATTTCATTTAGGTTGAAAAAGACCTTTAAGATCATCAAGTCCAACCATTACAATACAGCAGAAGTGCAAGTCTTTGGATTTCTATTCACAGAAATTCAGATAAATAACAGAAGAAAAGGTGCCCTGCTCCAACTCCCCGTTGCATTCTAAGAGCTCTGAGAAGGTTAAAACTTCTAAGAAGGTAGACTGTAATTAGCTTAGAGGTCATAACGGTGGTGCGTATCAGCATCCATAACAAAATGAGCTCATTTAGACACAGTTAAGCACCTCTTCCTAGTCCATTAATGTAGAGGTGGGGGTTTTTTTTAGATTTTTTCATAACTTTCATTTGCCTAACTATTGAGGGGGGATAGATTTCACAGAATCACAGAATGGCAAGGGTTGAAAGGGACCTCGGGAGATCACCCAGTCCAACCCTCCTGCTCAAGCAGGCTCACCCAAAGCAGATTGCATAGAACATCATCCAGGTGGGCTTTGAATATCCCCAGAGAAGGAGACTCCACCACCCCCCTGGGCAGCCTGGGCCAGGGCTCGGTCACCCTCAAAGTCAAGTTCTTCCTCCCGTTCAACTGGAACCTCTTCTGCTTCAGTTTATGCCCATTGCCCCTTCTCCTGGCGCTGGGCACCACTGAGAAGAGTCTGGTTCTGTCCTCATGGCATCCACCCTTCAGATATTTGCACATGTTGATAAGAACCTCTCTCAGCCTTCTCTTCTCCAGGCTAAACAAGCCCAGCTCCCTCAGCCTTTCCTCACAAGGGAGATGCTCCAGTCCCCTCATCAGCTTTGTAGCCCTCCTCTGGACTCTCTCAAGGAGTTCCTCATCCTTCTTGAACCAGGGAGCCCAGAACTGGACACAGTGCTCCAGATGAGGTCTCACGAGGGCAGAGTAGAGGGGGAGGAGAACCTCCCTCTCCCTGCTGGCCACACTCCTCTTAATGCGCCCCAGGATCCCATTATATCTGTGAACTACCTGGAAGGTTTAAAAGCTTTTTGTGAACTGTGTAGCTTATATCCATTATAACTTTCATATTTATCTTTTGCAAATCCAAAATTGTGCCAAAAGCTGGCTGATGACTAGTTTCTTTCTGTTTGCTGTAAGCAAAGTGGTGTTCAGAAAATTTTTGTTGAGAAGTGTCTTTTCTGTACTAGGTTCAAGAATACGGCTCTTACAAGAGCAAAGACTGTCACCTGGTGGAGTATTTACTGGAACTACTTGGTCTTCATCTGTCAATGAGTTCTTGGACTCTTCTGCCAAAAAATATCCAGGAGGCATCTCGGACAAACTTGCTGCGCAACTGGGCTCTGTGGTAAGCACCATCTTACTCTAACCTCAGACAGAAATGAGAAGTTGTATGCAAAAAAATACATGTTATGCCTTTCTTTCTCCAGAGAGAACTGATGCCTGTTCTCTGGCCGTCTTTCATTTCAACAATATTTACCAGTTCCCCAGAGTAAAAGGCAGATTGTTGAGAATGAAGCAGGTAAACTCAGATGAGAGGACAAGCTGTCATGTCTGCTCAATTTTACACCAGAATAAATCATAGAATAGAATAGAATCATAGAATCATAGAATGTTTTGGGTTGGAAGGGACCATTAGAGGTCACCAGTCCAACCCCCCTGCAGGGAGCAGGGACACCTTTAACCAATCAGGTTGCTCACAGCCCCGTCCAACCTGGCCTGGAATGTTCCCAGGGATGGGGCCTCCACCACCTCTCTGGGCAACCTGTTCCAGTGTTTCAGCACCCCCACTGTAAAGAATTTCTTCCTTATATCCAGTCTAAACCTACCCTGGTTTAGTTTAAAACCATCACCCCTTGTCCTGACACAGCTGGCACTACTAGAAAGATTTTTCCCATCTTTCCTATAGGCCCCCTAAAGGGGGTACTGAAAGGCCGTAATCAGGTCTCCCTGCAGTCTTCTTTTCTCCAGGCTGAACAAACCCAACTCTCTCAGGCTGGCCTCATAGGAGAGGTGCTCCAGCCCTTGGATCATTTTTGTGGCCCTCCTCTGGCCCCGCTCCAACAGTTCCATGTCCTTCTTGTGCTGAGGGCTCCAGAGCTGGACGCAGTACTCTAGGTAAGGTCTCACCAGAGCAGAGCAGAGGGGCAGAATCCCCTCCCTCAACCTGCTGGCCACGCTGCTTTTGATGCAGCCCAGGGTAGGGTTGGCTTCTGGGCCGCCAGCGCACATTGCCGGCTCATGTCCAGCTTTTCATCCACCAGCACCCCCAAGTCCCTCTGGGCAGGGCTGCTCTTGATCCTTTCTTCCCCCAGCCTGTACTGATACTGGGGGTTACCCCGACCCAGGGGCATGACCTTGCACTTGGCCTTGTTGAACCTCATGAGGTTCACACAGGCCCACCTCTCCAGCCTGTCCAGGTCTCTCTGGATGACATCCTGTCCTTCTGGTGTCTCAACCGCACCACTCAGCTTGGTGTCATCCGCAAACTTGCTGAGGGTGCGCTCGATCTCGCTGTCTAAGTCATTGATGAAAACGTTAAACAGCGCAGGTCCCAGTACGGACCCCTGAGGGACACCACTCGTCACCGGTCTCCATTCGGACATCGAGCCATTGACCACTACCCTCTGGATGCGACCATCCAACCAATTTCTTATCCACCGAACAGTCCACCCATCAAATCCATAGCTCTCCAATTTAGAGAGAAGGATGTTGTGGGGGACTGTGTCAAAGGCTTTGCAGAAGTCCAGATAGATGACATCCATTGGTTTTCCCTTGTCCACTGATGCTGTCACACCATCATAGAAAGACACTAGGTTCGTCAGGCAGGACTTGCCCTTGGTGAAGCCATGCTGGCTATCTCGAATTACCTCCCTGGCCTCCATGTGCTTTAGCATAGCTTCTAGGAGGATCTGTTCCATGACCTTCCCAGGCACAGAGGTGAGGCTGACAGGTCGATAGTTCCCAGGGTCCTCCTTTCTACCCTTCGTGAAAATGGTAATTGACTTCATCCAATTCCATACTGGTGTAAGGGAGCTGAATATCATCTCTCAGTTCTACAAAAGACATGAAACGATGCTATTCAGAGGAAATAGTTAGATGCAGTTAGTGGGACAATGAAGATTACTTATGAACGCCATCCTGTGGCAGCAGAAAAACACGTTCAGCCAAGCCTTTCAGGGTGTGTGCTAGTGATAACTGCCAGAGATCAAATTTAAGCACATTTTTCACCTGCTTTTACTTTTTCAATCAACAGATTCAACAGTGTGCTTGGATTTCAAATAACCTTTTGCAACTTCTGTTTCATCTCTCTCTTTTTTTTTTTTTTTTACTTCTCCTTAATAGTCCTTTCCCTAAAGGCATTCATTCTCCTTGCAGGCAGTGGGGGAGTTGGGGCTATGAAGCAGATGTGCCTAATGCTCTTTTTATATGACAATGACAGGAGAAAGAGAAAAAGAAAAATGAAAGCCTTAAACTTTGTTCCATTCCAGGGCGATGATGTCATTATGATGAATGATGGCTTGGCAGGCATGACTTGCTGTACAATTTTGCCACTCTCTCGGTATTTATAACTACCTCTGATGTTTAGAATTAGTGCTGTAGATGGAGCAAAGTAACAGAACCCCCCGCACCCCGTTCCCAGGCTTTGAAAAAGGCTCTCTCAGGTGTGGAGAAAGGTATGACTGTAAAATGGCTGACATAAATAGGGAACCTCCCATCTTCCAGTCTTCTGAAATGAAATACCCATTTTCAAGCCACGCAGAATTAAAAAAACGTCACAAGTGTTGTTTATTTTCACGTTCCTTTCATCCAAAGGTTTGTTAGTTTAATGCGAGAGAGAAGCCAGAATATTTCTTACCTTGGTAGCGCTCTGCCATCACTCCTACCCCAGCGATTTATTTTTCTCACTTTTTATTTTGTCTTTTTTATTTTTATTTTGAAAGTTTACATTTTGTCAAGTCAGGGAGAAGTGGTTTATGATGAAGGAGGCTATCATTTACCTTGGGTTTAACTTACTTAGTGGCCGCAAGGCTCTCTTTCTGATTAGTCTCCTTGTTCAGTGCTGGTAATACCTTTTCCTTATTTACTACACTAAGTTTCCAATATATTTTTACATGCAGAGGAATCTTTACAGCATCAGCTGAAGTGTCAACATAGTAAAACGTTCAAGGTGAAACACAGGTGCCTCCTAGACCATATTTCATGAGAAGAATATAAATATGTCTGTGGCCTTAAAGTAAAATTTTGTCTAAACTGTTACATTTGGGACTGCAAATTATTTTTGTGCTTTCAGCACCCAAATAATGTGCTGTCACTGCAGTAACCACATTCCACTCCCATCATGCAGAACTGGAAAATAACAAATATGAAGAAATTAATGTGAATTATCCACAAGTAAAATAAGAAGCAGGATCTGCTGCTCAGGGAAAGACAGTAGATCTGATCCCTTGCAGCTTCATCCCTTGTGAGCATGCCAACCCTGCGGTAATTTTGTGTGGCTATAATTAACTCTACGAGGTATGAACAGAAAGGTATCTTTACCTGTAATCCACACAGAAAAAAAGGGTTGAAACTATATCTTTACAAAAAGAAAGCAAAACAAAGCATAAGCCCAGTGAGCATCTAAGCAGAGCATAGCTTAGCATAAATAGTAAAGGAATTCACAATAGTCATAATGTGAGCATTCAGTGGATTAACTATATTCTCTTTCGTTGCTCATACCATGACAAAACACCTCTGTTACAGACATGTGATTTAGCTATTAAATTGATAACTATCAATGGCTAGCAGTTGATAACAAAGCAGGATTTAATAACCTTGCTCTGTGATTTACATATTATTTTTTTAAGCACGCTGTAGTGCTGCATTTGTCTTACCTGAGAAATTACATTGTCCTACAGCACATGTTAATTAACATGCCCTTAAAACTCGGGACCACATTTTCCAGTCTGCTGAGATCATAATGTGTTCATTGTACAAAGTCATTTTAACTAACTGAAATTTGCAGAAGGTAATTCCTACTCTGAGGGGGGAAGATGGGTTGATACAGAGTCGGTAAGGCAGGTTTTCTGCATTGCTGGAGCAAGGAGACAGTTTATTTAAGACGTAGCGGAGGCAAATTCTTCTGTATTCAGCCCCTTGCTGGTGAAAAGAAGCTTAAGACAACAGCATAACTGGAATTATCCCTGCTCTCATTGGGACATAGGGATGCATCAAAAGTGGTTCTCTGCATATATTCCTTCCTGCTCTATCCTGGCACATTTTTACTACTCTGAAGAAATGGAGATTCACTGGAGATGAAGATCTTCGTTTTTCAAAGCCAGCAAGATTTCAGACCAAAATTTGGGTTGTGTAGATCGGTGAATCGTATTTAGCACCTTGTTACTTATAATATAGCTCTGCTACTTTCCCAGAACATATAAACGCATACACTTTAGAGTCTTAGCAAAAGAGCAGAATATCACAGCCAATTAAGTTACCATATATACTTTTAAGTTGCTGCATAAAGTTGGTCATATTTCTTTATCAGGAAGAAGCTTCTCTCCAAAGGCGGCGTTCTGCAGCACGTCAGGCTCTATCAGGGAAGGCACCCAGTGCATACGTCCAGCTGTTTCAAAGGTAATGTAGAGTGCTTTCAGCCAAGTCCTTTGCAATAAAGTAAAAAAAAAATGTCTGTTTAAGGTTTCTTCACCACTGCTTTTAAGGATGAATGATTAGAAACTGCCAGGGATTGCAAATCTCATAGACAACTCTCCTTTCTATCACTTTTAAATCTGGCCCTACAAATATATCACACACCGCCTGTCTTTTGACTTGGGAGTGCAGCAGTCCCGAAATGTATACTGAAAATGTATGAGGCAGAGCCATCCACAAGTAACTTGTCTTAAAACTATGAAATTATTATATGCTTCTTCTCTGAGAGAGCAGAAAAGGATCATTTTTCTGGCAGCTCCCAGTCTCCAGCATTTTTTTTAGCACTACTAGTAATTAGTGTTGGAAAGTCACAGCCGTGCTCAGTGCAAGGTTGTTTGCTGCTGTACATCTTCTGTGGATCTCTCTGCTTAAAGCAAAATTTATGAAATCTGACTCCATTTCCTAATTTTTTTTCTTTTTTTCTTTTTTTTTAGAAAATTGATCCTGTCTTTACTCTCTTCCTTTTTTCTCATTGTCACAGCCCTGCAAAAATGGTGTTAGAATTCTGTAAATCTCAATGTACCTTCCTTGATTGATCTTTTGTGGCACTCCTGCCTTCCCCTGGTGTAAATCTTCCTAATCTGAATTCTTCTTTGCTTGCTTTTCCTACCTGCCATGAAAAGGCTGACAGTGTTGACATTTAAAATATCTCATAGGCCTCTAAATTGGCAATCATCAGGATGAATAGAAAAGTTCTCACCTTTCAGCTCATTTCAGGCCTGTACAAATGCAGTCACCAATTGTACATAACAGATGTGTTGATGAAAATAATTCCAATGGCTAAGTGTGGAGATTGACTATTTAAAAAAAAAAAAAGAAGGAAAAAAGAACCCTACTGAATTAAACTCTCTAGAAAACCAATGGCAAGAAGCTTACAGGCAGAGATGCAAAATTATGACACATTTTCCAAATCTCTACTTAGAAAAAAGATTTTTTAAGTAGCTGATTCGTTCATTTTAAATTATGTTGAAATGAGAAGAAAAATGGAAAGCAGTGTTTTGTTTTGCGAGATGTTTTGGGTTAGATTTAGTGTTGCAATGCGAACTATTAATCTGAGTCTGCCTTAGTTTGTTGCTCTTTTCTCCCTTTATTCCACAATACGTATTCGCTGGAAGCCGATTTTGGAGTTAAGTATCAGACTGCTTTGGCAGAGCTGTCAGGCAGGTGAGGGAAAATCCTGTCACCCCCAGTCAGCATTTGCAATTACCAGGCCTCGAGGGATAGACACGCTCAGCATCATTGGAGGCAAGAGTAGACAACGCCCCATTCCATACAAGAGGTTAAGTCAAGAGGTGCCATAAATATGAATGCTATAAAAAGTTGAAATTCTGAGAGAGAATCTGAATCCTGGAATGTAGCAATTACAAAGCAAAGAACCCAGTAGGTCATGTAGACCAGTCCAGCAGCAAGTGCATTATTGTCCTATTGAGGATATTTGTTTATTCAGAATTCCATCAAGTTTTAAATACCTGTAAGAGAGTCCCATAAGGCTTTCACCTTGGGAAAGCTCACCTAGGGGTTGATGGATCTTTCTTTCAAAATATAACTATGGACCTGGCTCATGAGTGGCTTAAAAGGTTATGGCACGTCATCTTAGCTGCGGTAACCGTCTTTGTGCACGCTCTCAGCCTATAGGAAATGTAAGGTGATGTGGCTTTCCTTAGCTTTTATCAACAGCTAACCAAGGAATTTGTACACAGATTGTGCGACTGAGATGACACAAGGTGATTCATTATGTCATCATTTCACAGAATCCCAGAATCCCAGAATGGCAAGGGATTGGGGACCTTGGGAGATCATCCAGTCCAACCCACCTGCTCAAGCAGGGTCACCCAGAGCAGATTGCACAGGACATCGTCCAGGCAGGGTTTGAATACCTCCAGAGAAGGAGACTCCATTTCCATTAAATAACATTTTAAAATAATGACTTCTTCATTAGATGCAAGGTTTTGAAGAGCTAATTACTATATTTGTAGTAATATTAGCAGCAGCATCCAAATTGGGAGTTGTTAGACTGTTATCTTGTTTTATACCTTTCCATAGTTCTTAAACTGTATGTACTGTAATGTCTTTTCATCTTTCTCTGTAAGTCTATGCTTAGTAAATTCAGTAGGATTACTATAGAGCCTCTCTAATTCGTTAATTAACCCTCAAATTGATCAGTCCAGAGTATTTCAAGTGTCCCTACAACAAGTGCTGGCAAAGACGACACTATATATAGTATCTTCTTTGACATATATATATATTAGTATCTTCTTTTATGTGTGTGTGTGTGTATATATATATAAAAAATATATATATATAGCCTGCATCTGAGGCACCATGCTTCATTGTCTCTGCCTATGTTGCCCAAAAATTTCACCGATCTTTTCCTGCAGCCATTACTGCATTAGATATCCAGGTTCGCCATCTCATCTCATTGCTATGTCTACATCCATCTCGGCTTTAGTGCTTCCCAGATTTCTCTCTCCTATGGAATATCCGTGTTGTAAATTATTTTCTTTCAAGCTGTGTTTTATTTGGAGGGTTTTATTTCTCTTTATACTTGGCTACATAAATAGGATAGGCCATGCCTCTTTAAAATCCAGTTGTAAAACCCCCTTGCTGTCTATTCTTGCTTTAACCTTACCAGCTTTATCCTGATGAATTTTTTTTTAGAACACGATACACCTTTTCTTTATTTTCATTGTCAGCAGCAGTGCTTAAATGTACTTTGTGCACTTAATCCGTCCACTGTTTATGTAAAAATATGATTTCTTTCACTGGTAACGCATCCAGCCTCGTACAGGGTTTCAGCTGATGAATCTTGATGTAGTAAGCTTGCTGCCATAGCTCTCCTTGCTGGGGAATACTGCTCCTCTAGAGGAGCCAAGAGAAAAGAATATGCACCCCTGCTTCAGTTACTCCAATGTAAAGCCTCATTTTTACCCTGACCTTCCAGTGGAGTTTGAATTGACTGAAGGTATGGACTGGGAGAAGCAAGCATGCGTTTTGTTCTGTCTGTTCTACCCCTGGGGAGATGACATCTTGGAGCGAAGTGAGGCAGATAGAGGGAAGGAAGTTCATTAACGTGGATTAATTTCAAATTGTTTTGGGAAATATGAGAGGAAGGTCCATGCTGGATGGAGTTGGTATAGAAGGAAACTTTGTTCTGAGGGCATTGCAGGTAACCTGAAGAAAAAAAAGACAAATATGTTAAAGTGTAGGTGATTATAATTTAAAAAGAACAAATTTGTGATATATGTGGTAATTACGTATATTTTTAGCGCATAGAAATACCAATTTGATTAGCTAGAAGTTTCTACAATGTCTTGCTTGAATCGAAGATATTTCTTTTAGCTGTTGGACTAGATTTTAATTCTGTAAACAATAGGAGTAGGTCCATTAAAGCGGTGCTTTATTACAGGATTTGTATCCTGATTTCTGTGGGGCTGTTGGTGCAAAGTAGGCTTTGTTTTTGTCCAGAGACTTTCTTTTTGTCACACAATGGGGAAAAATTCAGTAACTTTAGTATTTCTTCAGTGGCAGTTCTGGCTTATACAGACCTGCCCCTTCCTTTTCTTCCACTGCCCACTCTGGGCTGCCACTGGCTCCAAGGTCGTGCAGCTTAGTGATGAGTTAGATAAAGGCATGGATCAGGTTGTGCCAGACAAAAAGGTTGGTTTTCCAGCCAGATCAATTGCCCTCACTCTCTGAAGAACCGCTTGTGCTGGCATCATGCTGAGAGAGGACTGGGAGGGTAAGTGTCAGGAATGGTGTGGCCAGCAGGAGCAGGGCAGGGACCGTGCCCCTGTGCTGGGCACTGGGGGGGCCGCCCCTCGAATGCTGGAGTCAGGGTTGGGCCCCTCCCTCCCCGAAGGACCTGGAGGGGCTGGAGCGTGTCCAGAGAAGGGCAGCAGAGCTGGGGAGGGGTCTGGAGCCCCAGGCTGCTGGGGAGCGGCTGGGGGAGCTGGGGGGGTTCAGCCTGGAGCAGAGGAGGCTGAGGGGAGCCCTCATCGCTCCCTACAACTGCCTGAGAGGAGGGGGGAGCCGGGGGGGTCAGGCTCTGCTCCCAGGGAAGGGGGGGCAAGGGGCACCGGCCTCAAGTTGTGCCAGGGCAGGATGAGGTTGCCCCTGGGGAACAATTCCTTCCCCAAAGGGCTGTCAGGCCCTGGAAGGGGCTGCCCAGGGAAGGGGTCGAGTCCCCAGCCCGGGGGGGATTTAACAGCCAGGCAGAGGCGGTGCTGAGGGACAGGGTTTGGTGGTGGGATGGCAGGATTAGGGGAATGGTTGGGCTTGATGATCTTAAAGGTCTTTTCCAACCTAAATGATTCTGTGATGCGAAGTAGGTGGCTTTGGACCAGAAATGGTAGAGGGCAGAGGCAGCTCAGCTTGCTTTTGAGCAGCGCTGCTGCAGAGAATGAGAACCCTACTTCAGGTAGGACTGAATCTGAATTCTGTGAAACATATGAAACTGATGCCAAAAATGATATATGCAAAAAAGTTCCTAAGGTACTAGATGTTTTGAATTTCTTGTGTATCTGTAAATATTAAAAGCTTCTTTAATGTTTAATCCAAACTGAAATATATTGCTCAATTTTCCTGAGTATGCGTTAGAAAATTTTAAAAGTAGTGTCACACAAGAATCTAACCTATTTTATTTATTGCAACCCCACAGGGTTATCTACATAAATTTCGATTCTTAAATCCAAATTACTGAAAACCTGGCCTCTTTATTTTTTGCCTGTGGCTGTGTGCAGGCGTAATTAAAGTCATTTTGATGTCTCATTGCCTAATATAATGTATAGGCGACATTTGGTGGTTTGCTCTGAATAATTTCACTCGTTGTCTGTGTGTTTGAGGGTAATAAATAAAGGGTTGGGTTGAAGTCTCGTTCTGATCAAGCCTTTAGCTTATGATTAACTTCTTGATTTCATCTAAATGTTGCTGAAAGAACTGGTGTAAGCAAGAGCAGACATTACCGAGATAATTTATAACATGCAATCTTGCTTTTCTGAGTTGGAAGAAATTCCTACTTTTTACAGTTTCACTGGAGCTCCTTGCCAGAACTGGGAAGAGAGAAGGTCCATGGTCTACCTGTGCTTGAAACACACTCTTCATTTGGATTTGCTTGCTGTAAGCATAAGATTTGCATGCAGATGGTTGCATACATTCCTTGCAGACCCTCGTGGCTAATCAACGTCTCACTTCAATGTAATTTTGCTTTTCAGTTTTATTTCTTTGCCCCTCTTCACAACAAAACTAGGACATTGTTCTGAACCACATGAATACGCCTTTTCACAGGGTGTTATTTACATTTTTTTTTTTAGTTTTTTTGAGTTGAGGCATCCTGGTGCAATTCATAGAATCATAGAATCACCTCGGTTGGAAAAGACCTTTAAGATCATCGAGTCCAACCGTTAACCTAGCACTGCCATCGCACCACTAAACCATGTCCCTAAGCACCTCATCTATCCTTCTTTTAAATACCTCCAGGGATGAGGACTCCACCACCTCCCTGGGCAGCCCATTCCAGAGCCTGACCACCCTCTTGGTGAAGAAGTTATTCCTAATGTCTAGGAGAAGTTTTTCCTAATGTCTGATGATAGACACTTATACAGAGAGTACAAAACTTGACAGTCAATGTGAAGAAGACATTTAGTGCAGAGATAGAAGGTGAAAAAACATCCCTATAACACCTTTAAATATGCGTATTTTCCTTAGCTGTCAGGTGTGTTGCTTTAAGTTTATTTATAGAATCATAGAATCACAGAATCGTTTAGGTTCTAAAAGACCTTTAAGATCACCAAGCCCAAACGTTCCCTACCCCTGCCATCCCACCACCAAACCCTGGCCCTCAGCACCGCCTCTGCCTGGCTGTTAAATCCCCCCAGGGCTGGGGACTCGACCCCTTCCCTGGGCAGCCCCTTCCAGCCCCTGACAGCCCTTTGGGGAAGGAATTGTTCCCCAGGGCAACCTCACCCTGCCCTGGCACAACTTGAGGCCGTTTTCCCTTATCCCATCGCCCCTTCCCTGGGAGCAGAGCCCGACCCCCCCGGCTCCCCCCTCCTCTCAGGCAGTTGTGGGGGGCCCCTCAGCCTCCTCTGCTCCAGGCTGAGCCCCCCCAGCTCCCCCAGCCGCTCCCCAGCAGCCTGGGGCTCCAGACCCCTCCCCAGCTCCGCTGCCCTTCTCTGGACACGCTCCAGCCCCTCCAGGTCCTTCGGGGAGGGAGGGGCCCAACCCTGAGCCCAGCATTCGAGGGGCGGCCCCCCCAGTGCCCAGCACAGGGGCACGGTTTCTATCCTGCTCCTGCTGGCCACAGTAGTCCTGATACAAGCCAGGATGCTGTTGGCCCTCTCGGCCACTTGGGCACACTGCTGGCTCCTATTCAGCCGCCTGTCAACCAGTACCAAGCGATATGTGGCTTCTGAGAGTGGGTTGTGGCTTCTGAATCTAAACCTTTGCTCCAGGAAGTTCATTTTCCTGCAGTGACCCAGTCTGTAGAGGGGGTGGCCTTGAATCCTGTCTTCAGATTTCTGCTGTGACTCTTGTAACCTCTATTGTCAGGCTGTGTATTTCTGTGCTATATATAGTGAACAGACTTCTTTGCTTATAGATTTTCTTTTCTTCTTTTTTTTTTTTTTATTATTTCTGTGATGTGAATTTACAAGAAATGATTTCTGAGAGCACTCAGCTCTGGGGGCCAGTAATGGAATCAGGCCCTTTCTCCTACGTAATTGGTTCAGATTTTCATCTGAGCCGATAACGAAGAAATACCATTACCAGCCGGCAGTTGCTTGACAGTGAAACAATAACAGCTTGAGGCCTTACACTAGGGAAGCTTTATTTATAGGCATTAATAGTAAGAAGAAACTAAAGAAAGGGAAATTTAAAGATGAAGAATAGAAAAACCTTGCTTCCAATGCGCAGTGTGTCGGGCTAGGGACTGATTTCTGAGGAGCGGGGAAAGCTTCATCACTGAAGCACCAGCAGACCCACATCAGGGAACAGTCCTGCTCTGGCAAGATGAAGAGGCATGAAAAGGCAGTTTGACATTCCAGACTCTCTGCTTCCTATGGGAAAGTGACAGTGGTTGACTTGTTGCCTTAATGACCTATGGGCATAAGAAGGGCTTGATGAAGAATTTAACAGTTTGTTTTGATTTTTTTCTGAACTGTAGCAATGAGTCTTCACAAAAGATATTAACCCTCCTTAAAAACCTAGCTTCTCCCTGGAGCAAGCATTCAGAAGTTGCTACTGCTGTTAAACATGTTCTTGACAAGCTTCCTAGGGCAACTAGAAAATGGCACACACAAAAGTTACATAGGCTCATGGCCCTGCAAAATAAGAAGATTCCTTCAGAGTTCAGTCGAGGTGTGCTGGTGGGATGGCTCTGGTACATGGGTAGACGTATGGAATCATCCAAGAATTATAATTTTAAGTTCATCATTTCATTAAGAATCTCTCATGTTTGGTAGTCTTCAGTGCCGCATCTCTTTGTTTTTAGCTCTGTGGTTCGAGTCTATAAAGTGGTGTCAATACTGCGATGACCAGGAATTCTTTTCTTTAGGTGTTACACATGGCAGTGAAGATGAAACTTCTCACCTTGTGAGTTAGTCACGAGGAATGGGATTAATCTCACACAATTTTGGATGTCTTTAATAAAAATGCTCTATCTGAACAAGTTGCCCTACTTGCTCTGTCTCAGTGAAGAGTGATTCTCCAACCTGCTTTAGATATCTACTTCAGCTTGAGTTTATTCATGCTGTAGCTGTGACTGTTCCTCTCTATTGGCTATAAACAGAGCCTGGACTACTACCCCCAGTTGCTTATTGCTACTTCTCTCCCACTGGAGATCACCCTCCCCTACATCCAAAGAGGTCTTGTGAACTCACTAAGCACTAATTATGCTATCACAGTATATAAATGCATGTCACAAGCACTTCATTTTCTTTTTGTATCATTTTAGGGACCTGGCAGTCACTGCTTCACCGAGCAGCTCCCGTCAACAATTACCGGACCCAACAATACATGCTCCTGTGCTCTCAGATGGAAGGAATGTCACTCAAGACCAGAGCTTCCCCCTGACTAACCCAGAGAGCCGGTGAGTTCAGTTTCTGAGACAGCAGATCATTGCTGGGTGGAATGAAGGTTAATGCTGCAACGTGCGAGATCTAAAACCATTTCCCAAGCTAATGCAGTTGGCTCATCTGTTACATCAACAGCCTTATTAAGCATGTGTCGCTGCAGCATAAAACAAAGTCTTGTCATTCATGGGAATGGTTTCATTTAGGCACCATAATTCACAAATGCAGAAAGGGAATTTCAAGAGCTTTCTACCAAGAGGATGTTTGAAGGGGAAAAGATGACAAAAGAAACTTGGTGCAGGTATAGAAAAACAGAACTTGAGTGACAAATATTTTTTTTAGGCAAATTTACCAGATATTGCAATGAGAATTATTTCTTATTCTCTCTTTAGAGGATTACCATATTTTTTGCTGAATACCATTGGGGAGGCTCTGGTGATATCATGGTCTTCAAATTCACATCTCATCCATGATGACAACAGACCCCATCAGGATCATAGAAGCATAGAATCACAGAATGTTTTGGGATGGAAGGGACCCTTAGAGGTCATCTAGTCCAACCCCCCTGCAGGGAGCAGGGACACCTTTAACCAGATCAGGTTGCTCACAGCCCCGTCCAACCTGGTCAGGAATGTTTCCAGGGATGGGGCCTCCACCTCTCTGGGCAACCCCTGCCAGGGTTTCACCACCCTCACTGTAAAGAATTTCTTCCTTCTATCTACTCTAAATACTGAGCTCTGTAGTACCTTTACCTTCTCTTACTCTCTCAGCCATTGCTGCTATGCTTCATATCTTGTCCAGCATCTCTGCTCATGAGGGATGAACATCCTCATTTATATGTACCACAGCTAAACAGGATCCTGAGGTACAGGGGGGAGACAACTCCTACCTCATTTAAAGCTTGTAGAGAGGTGAGGATGGAAGAAGATTTGAGGAGGCTACATCTTTAGTGTCTTTTAGGCCTTCAGCTACAAAGCAGGCTGTATTTTCCTGACTTGCTCTGCGGGTCTACATTGCCTCTTACAGGATGGCTGTGACTTACTCTAATGGTCCTGTTCTGTAAGTACATCTGAGCTCTGGCTGCCACAAGCCTGTCTGCTGTTGTGGCAAGTGACATTCCAGCCTTTCTATGCAGTATCCTGGATAAGATTTTTATTTTTTTTTTGCCTCTTCTGGCCATCTGTTGTAATCTCATGCCCAGATGGGCTACACAGACGCAGCCAGGTGCCACACAGCATGACCTAGTGAAGCATAACGTACCAGATCCCCCATCCACACTAGGAAATAGGTGTGTGCTGGTAGCCGTGCTCTGCTCATGCTTCGGAACCTACCACAAAGCTCATCTGAAAGCTGCAACTTAGAGTGAACCAATGTCTATGCCATGTGGCTGTTGGTAAACTTGAATTTGATCGGTAGTTCAATCCCATATCTGGTATCTTGTTCTCATTCCATACAAACCAAGGTACCTTTCCTGCTATATTTAAACACACCATACCATGTATTTTTCATCTATGTGTTTTCACATCTTTTAAAAATCGCTCTTAAATAACCTCCTAAACACACATTAGCCAGCTTTTCACATTAAGTCAGACCGATGAGAAATGCCGAGCATCTTTAGAAGATTTCAACCCATTTGCTTTACTCATCTGTTAAGCAGAATTTTAGCTAAACTCGCCGTTGAAAAAAAATCTCAGCGTTCCTTTTATATCCTAGAGAGCCTGCCAGTTCCCTCTGTGTGATATACTACCTGCCACTGTAATTATCAGTAGTTAATTAGCATGCTGTAAAAAGGTTGAAGCTGTAGACCTCTGCAGATTCGTTTGTCCTGAGTATTTGTGCCACAACGGAAGGTGCTGAAGGGGAACCGAACGAGCACATGAGAGAAACTGAGTGCGTAATAGGTTGCAGAGGGATTATGCATCATCTGTCCTTACCAGTAAGAGGCAAGACCTATAACTCACATGAGTGTGAAGCTATGATGAGTTGTAAAGGTCTTACCCTTCGCATATGGGAATAAATATGTCTTTCCACTCCGCCACATTTTGGTGTTTTGACTTTAGCAGTGTTTTCATTTAGCACTGTTAATGACACAGTGGAAAAACAACTGTGAGGAGAGAAAAAGCAAACTGCTAATCGGATTCATTTTCTGTGCATGCATCGTGGCCTACAGCAAAATTGTATAGAGCCATGTTGTCAAGTCCTTTTGCAGGGGAAATATGGAAAGTGTGGAAGAAATTTGCTTATAGGTGTGATTGATGGAAATGCCATTGTATAGATGCCTTGGAAATATTAGTGAGAAAAATCCCGCATTTCTGAAGTATTGTAGCAAAGCCTGTAGTGATTTTGTTTGAATATTGAGGTGGTTTAATATCTTCTTTTTCTTTGTCTCCAACTTCATGCTTTCAACATTTGGAATGGAAGAAAGAGTAAACTAAAAAAAGCCATCAAGGGGTAAGAGCATGAATGTCTTGACCTCCAGGCACAGCCAATGAAGGAAATCTTGTTTTCTAAGATCAGGGACTTATACCTCACTGGGCAACACTGTGTCCAGGTCCCAAATTTCTTGCATTATTTCTCAAATCTGGCAGTTTTTATTTAAGCTTGAGCTGTGGTAGAAATGACATCATTGATATTTGGGTCACTAACACTTGTTGGATTCAAGTCCTGCAGTTGTTCTCTTATTTCTGGGCTACGAGTAGAATAGATGATCCTGATTGCATTTACTCAAGAGTGAAAATTAAAGGGGTTGTTTGGACGCCTGCCGACTGACCTGCAATTTTCAGCAGGACAGTTTCTAATTACATCCATGGCTTCTTTCCATTGCTAAGACCATAGCTGTGGTCTTCTCCTTGGAAGTAAACACCGATGACCTAGTCTTTCCTGATTTCACAAAAGAAAACACCATGCCCTTTTCCAGGGATTTTTTAAATTTCTCTGCTGGAGACTGAACTCTCCCACACATGAAAGTGTGGATTTTTTTTATTTTTTTTTTTTGCCTGAGGTTCCATTTTTTTTCACTCGTAGGCTTAAACAATTTATCATTCCCTTTGGTGAATAGCAGTCCTTCGGGGCAATATATCTTACAACTGTACTTTAAAGGACTGCTACTCCCCCCAGGCGATGATAAATTCTTCTTTTACCAGTAGAGGTGTTTGTAAGGATATTGAAACAGTCTGGTTACAGCATCACAAGGAGAGGAGAAGAGAGGAGGGGCAAAATATGGTGAGTTGGAGAGTAGAAACTTAACTTCTTCATCTGTTACTATACCTTCATTATTTACAAGTTTGAGGGTGGAGGTGGAACCTCACCCACCATTGACCAGTGCATTTAACAAGGAACTGTCTCAAATATTTAATTGCACGTTCCCATTCCTGGCAAACATGATCAAATGAAAAATATCCATCAACTGAAGTATTATGACATCCTGTGCAATGAAACACAGTAGGGTTTGGCAGTGCAGTGCAACCATAATCTAAACAGAATCTACAGCAGTCCAGCGCTTTACCCCTCAACTCATTACTAACATATTTTGTATTTAGTGCACACAGAATCCATTTACCTCATTAGTCCATGGGGTAATACGGGGGTGGGGGTGGGGGTGGGGGGGTGGGGGAGGGGGGTGGGGGGTGTGTGTTAAGCTTCCTGTTTTTCATTTCTTTTCCATTTAGCTAACTGAGAAATGTTACTAGAGGGAACATATGCCAGCTTCACCTATAATAGTTCTCTTTTCTGTGCTGAGGCTGTCAGGGAAGGACTGAAGATAGGTTATCCAAACTCATTTACAGGTCACCTGGCAAAGCACAAAGGAGAGGCAGGTTCTCAGCTCCTCTGCCCCCCTGCCTCCCAAATACCTTGGACATCGAGATGGCAGAGACCTCCTAAACTCTAGTTTTCCCACTTATTTTTGATGTTATTCTCATTGAGTAGTTTTACAAGAAACCTTAATTAAATTAAATGTTTCCTATGATGCTTGTACTAGAAAAGCCTGGGTAGCTACCTTCCATTTATGCCCTGTCAAGTGGTATTTAAATTATTTCTCACAGTTTACCTTATGTTCTGCCCTTTAAGAAAGAGATAGCTGGGGAGAAAGGCAATAAAGATTTTTGCTGAACACCTTAGGATGCTGGATTTTAACACCGTGCATTCATGTAGCTGCAGCTAGAGATCCAGAGGGCGTTAATTCTAACTATCTGATATCTAATTTTAGCCTTTATTTGTAGGCGAATGTGTGACTATGTCCTCTGAAGCAAAACCAGAAGTAGCCTGTTAGAAATTGGAATAGCTGTTGTTGAAGACTCCAAGCTGCTGTTTATACTGAGCCTGGATTTACTACTCCCAGTAATTTCTTATCCCTACCACAATTATATCTGATGCGTATTACAGGCAGCTACATTGAGATTACAGCTAAGGGTTAAGCACTTAGCTAGAGCATTCAGTGTTTGGTGAGCATCCTTGGATGCACTGGACCTCGGAGGAAGACGCAAGTGCTCAGTACCTTACAGGATATAATATTCCTTTACCTTGAAGGCAATGGCAACATTCTCAGAGTCTTCCACGGGACATCTAGTGAGAAGATAGTTACCTGTTTCTTATGGGAGTACCACGCTGTTTTATCTTGTTATTCAGGACCCCTTCTTCTTATTGTATGGATTTATTAAAATACCACTGGAATACTTTCTTTCTGTTTCCCAGAACACTGTAATCACAGTATTCTCACAAGCTAAAATGCTCCTTGCAAGAATTACAAGATGAAATTCTTTTGGCCTGCGCCATGGATAAGGTCAGGGTGGATAATCTTTGAACTTCATCCCAGATTCATAAATTTATGAACAAGTTTCTCTCACCTAGACCAGAACAGTCCTTTCTGTATGAAGAGAGACATTATGAAAAGTCTTAAGCATCGCTCCAGGTGTATATTACAGTTTTGCATTGAATAGGTATCTACTGAACTCTCCATATCAATTAAGGTCTTTTCGTTACTTTCCTTGAAGTAAATTGATAGTGTAGAGATGCAAATGGAAAGCCTTTATCAGAACAAGCTACAACATGGTCGTTACCATTGGCAGGGTCTCAGATCACTCAGGTTTTGGCTTTGACTAGAATTTCTGCAAGAGATGCAACAGGTCAGAAGTGCCTCAGGTACTACTCACTGGTAGATGGCTACTCATGGCCTGTGTTGCCACTGGGGTACTACTTCTTTTCAAGGCCATTCCTATATTCTCTTACTCACCGAGAGAGAACGTCACCTGCAGTCCTGAACCACAGATTTGAAAACAAGGAGCTCTGCATTCTGATCCCAGATCTGAAGCTGATTCACTGTGTGGCATGACCCTCTTTACTGTACCTCTCTGTGCAATTAATTAAACCAATAAATGACAATCGAGAGAGGTAGGAGTTGTGTTTGCTAGCACTGGAAGTTTTGAGAGAATTGTAATGTGTGAAAAAGCTTTATGTAACTGAAGTGCTGGGATTTATTTCTGACTTTTGCTTGAGTTGTGTGACTGAACATCAGCAATACTGTCAGGCCTGGTGCATATGCTTCTTTCATTGCTGTTTTAATGCATGAATCATTTTTCCCTCTCTACTGCAGAGAATCTGGTCATCCTAGTGGACGATTTCTAATCTCATCTGGTGCACCTGCGGGTGAAGGTCTGTCAGTTCGGACGCCTGTTCCCCATGCTCACCTCACTGAAGAAGCCAAAGCTGAGCATCAAGATCCAAGAGGAGCTAAAAATGGACTGGACAGATTGAAAGGTTTGAACCGTATTCCAAAGTAACAGTCTTTGCTCAGGCTGCGTATCTTCCTTACTGTAATGATAGTGGCTTTATTTGGGTGACAGGGCAGCTTCTTCAGTCTTCTGGTAATGACGCTCTTCTAAGCAGCAGTGTTACGATGTGGTAGAATCATCACAGTGTGAATGCAACAGCTCAATACATCAGCTTTCTCTCAGTGAACTTTTGGAGAAATTGAAAATAGTGGCTGCTTAAGCATAAGGTTGCTCCTCCACATGTATGAGTTAGAGCAGTCGCTAGACTACCTGAAGTTATTAGAATCATGGAATCGTAGAATCATTTAGGTTGGAAAAGACCTTTAAGATCATCAAGCCCAACTGTTCCCCTAACCCTGCCATCCCACCACTGAACCATGTCCCTAAGCACCTCGTCTGCCTGGCTTTCAAATCCCTCCAGGGATGGGGACTCGACCCCTTCCCTGGGCAGCCCCTTCCAGTGCTTGACAACCCTTATGGGGAAGAAATTTTTCCTGATGTCCAATCTCAACCTGCCCTGGCACAACTTGAGGCCAGCTCTTCTCCCATCCCCCAAAACACTGGGTTTTCAGCTGGAGATATGTTTTGTGGTAAATGTTGACTTTTCATTGAAACAAACACCCTCTTAGCGCTGCTTCATTTATTTATTATTTCTGCAGAGACTGAACTCCCTAGCGACAATCTTCAGAGAAAATACAGCAAGTCCAAGGCTGGTTCTTCTCATGTGCCTCAGATCATCAACAGGCCAGGCTCCCACTCCAAACTTGTCCTACCTCCAATCCCATCTGCGCGGAAGAGGATCAACCCTTGATAGCCACTACTAGCCAAGTCTTTGTCTTGAATCTTGATTCTACACTGAGTCTTTCTGTCTAACAAACAGGAATGCTGATTTTGATATATTTCTCTTCAACAAAGCAAAGTCTATCAAATATTATTTCTAAATCCATCTCTGATTAACTCTCCCCCCAAAGTTATTTATTTATAACTTTATTAAAAAGTAATTTCTGTATTTCCCAAATCTAGAAATTATTTCCCCAGGCAAACTCAGCTGGGAAATGGCGTAGATTTTTTCCTAACAGCCACATGACCATATCTTCCATTAATTTCTCTCTTTCTTCCCCCTCCTATATTATAGATTTAATTGAGGTGTGGAAGCATCAGGGCCTCTGATAATATTGTCTATATTGTAGTATTAGTGAATTATTTTGAAGAGGGATTTTGCGAAATGTTCAGAGCTAAGTTGGGAGTGAAAACTACTTCCAAGTCTTTTTTTAATAAAACGTGTTTTTTTGAAAGGACGAGACATAATTCTTTGATTTGCAGGTGTATTAAACCACCTAGTAAGGAGTCATCAGGAAAAATTACTAGAATTATTGAGAACTACCTGAAGCTGTAAGAAGTATGTGAAGATTTGGATTTCTGTATGTGGAGCAGAGCTCTGACAAATAAATAAAACTGGAGTTGATGTTTTTCCTGATTAATTTTCATTGCCATCTACTTACAGAACAGATAGTGGGACCCCTTTGCCTGAGCAGCTTCCCCCAAGGAGGGGCATTTGCTGTTCATATCACAGCATGGCTCCTCAGAAGTCTTTGTGTGCACAGAAGACGATGTGACTCATTGCCACGGTCATGTCCAGGGAAGAGCTCTGGTTTACCTCACCATGCACATTCACAATGCGGCCAAGGGGTTTTGTTGATAAAATAGGATGAAGTGAACGAAGCGAAACAGCTCATGGTAAGTAATGGGTAGATTCAGATAGCCTGACCTTAAATTCTAGTGAAGCCTGTAAAACAACTCAGGTTTTTATTAAGTAAAGTAGTTTTCTTTCCATACAGCAGCTGGCTGTATTCTCAAGCCGAAGAACAACAGCTCTTCCGAGGCACTGGTTTTTTATCATTGATTTTGGCAGAAAAAAAAGGAAGGCTGCTCCATGGCCTGGGTTCAGAAGGAGTTCAGGCAGCCGAAGCTGCAGTTTCAGCCTCAGTGGGTTTTTTTGCCAAAGTAGTTCAGCGAGGTGGGTACCTGACTGCCACTGAATGACTACCTAACCTCCGCCTTTTCTTCAGTAGATCGTAGAATCATAGAATGTTTTGGGTTGGAAGGGGCCTTTAGGTCACCCAGTCCAACCCCCCTGCAGGAGCAGGGACACCTTTAACCACATCAGGTTGCTCACAGCCCCGTCCAACCTGGCCTTGAATGATTCCAGGGATGGGGCCTCCACCCCCTCTCTGGGCAACCTGTTCCAGTGTTTCACCACCCTCACTGTAAAGAATTTCTTCCTTAGATCCAGTCTAAACCTACCCTGCTTCAGTTTAAAACCATCACCCCTTGTCCTGTCACAGCTGGCCCTACTAAAAAGATTGTCCCCACCTTTCCTCTGGGCCCCCTTTAAGCCCTGAGCGGCCGCACTCAGCTCTGCCCGCAGCCTTCTCTTCTCCAGGCTGAACACCCCCAACTCTCCCAGCCTGGCCCCATAGCAGAGGGGCTCCAGCCCTCGGATCATTTTAGTAGCCCTCCTCTGGCCCCGCTCCAACAGTTCCATGTCCTTGTGCTGAGGGCTCCAGAGCTGGACGCAGGGCTCCAGGTGAGGTCTTTGAGAGCTGCTTTGCCTCTATAAATACCTTTGCAGGAGCTGGCCTGGCTCTTATGGCTGGCTGCACCATTGACTGACACAGATGCTGATCAGCGTATCGGGATTTGCTGCTTTACAGGTGAGAGTAGTGTTGCCGGTGTCGTAGTTAATGAATACGCACAAGGTACCTCGTGCTTCGTACACAGCAGGGCCACGAGTGATCACACCTCCTCGCTGAAATTTGGAAGGCAGAACAGCCAGTGCAGATAAATCAGGTTTTTTTCCTGGACGCTAATGCAGAAACCCATGTTTTGGCCTCTGCTCTGCACTGCAGTCTCCATGTGCTTAGGGCCAGGGTTTAGTGGTGGGATGGCAGGGTTAGGGTAATGGTTGGACTTGGTGATCTTAAAGGGCTTTTCCAACCTAAACGATTCTGTGATTCTATGTCTGGGAAACAAGGGCAGTGGGTGTTGGGTGATATCCCAGTCACGTCACTGTCTCATTCCTTTTGCTTCCATTCCTGCCCAGTTCTCCAAGCCAAAACCACTTCCACGTGGGTTCAGCCCCAGCCCTCCGCTCTTCCCTTGGAGTGGTTACTCCCTCCTGTGTAAAACAGAACAAAACATGAGGTGGTGGAGGCCCCATCCCTGGAAACATTCAAGGTCAGGTTGGATGGGGCTCTGAGCAACCTGATCTGGTTAGTGGTGTCCCTGCTCACTGCAGGGGGGCTGGACTAGATGACCTCTAGGGGTCCCTTCCAACCCAAAACATTCTATGATTCTATGATTCTATGACAAATTATCCCTGAATCCTGCTGAATTTCCTCCGCTTGAAGTCGGCAGTCCTGCAAAAGCCTTGTATATCTTAAGCGAGTGAGCACAGCGATTCCAACTACTCATATTTACAGGAACAGTCTTAAATGTTAAGCTCTCCGGTGCAGGAATTGTATCTCTGTTTTGATTATATAGAGCTGAGCATCCAGGTGGAGTATAAATATGTTACTTTTATTTCCCAGTTGGAAAAAAGAAATGGTTTGTTCTTCTGCGATCAGGGTATTGGTTAGCTCACTCGCATTTGTATCAGACAATAATGTTTGAAGGGAATCTCCTATTTTGCAATCGATTTTCGGGCCCTGAGCTTTGAAATACTTCTAAATGTGGCACAGTCAGTGGGGTGTAGGGGATAAGAACCTCCCGTGGATGTAGGACATGGGATTTTACAACTACCAGGGAGGAGCTTAGGTGAGAAACCAGCAAAATTCAGCAAACTATTCAGTTCCTTCCCTTCCTAAGCTTTTACTGCCACACACTCCCACTAGCTCTCTTCCCACTCCCCAGCAGACCCCAGACTGAATTGCTAACCCAACTTACGAGCTTCCCCCCAAAACAACTGTGTGATGCTGCTGACAGATGACACCAAATTGGGCAGGAGTGTGGATCTGCTGGAGGGGAGGAGGGCTCTGCAGAGGTACCTGGCCAGGCTGGATCCATGGGCCCAGGCCAATTGGGTGAGGGTCAACAAGGCCAAGGGCCGGGTCCTGCCCTGGGGTCACCACAATCCCACGCAGCGCTCCAGGCGTGGGGCAGAGGGGCTGGAAAGCTGCCCGGCGGAAAAGGCCCTGGGGGGGTTGGTCGAGAGGGGGCTGGAGAGGAGCCAGCAGGGTGCCCAGGTGGCCAAGAGGGCCAGCGGCATCCTGGCTTGTATCAGGAGTGGTGTGGCCAGCAGGAGCAGGGCAGGGACCGTGCCCCTGTGCTGGGCACTGGGGGGGCCGCCCCTCGAATGCTGGAGTCAGGGTTGGGCCCCCCCCTCCCTGAAGGACCTGGGGGGGCTGGAGCGTGTCCAGAGAAGGGCAGCGGAGCTGGGGAGGGGTCTGGAGCCCCAGGCTGCTGGGGAGCGGCTGGGGGAGCTGGGGGGGTTCAGCCTGGAGCAGAGGAGGCTGAGGGGAGCCCTCATGGCTGCCTACAAGTGCCTGAGAGGAGGGGGGGCCGGGGGGGCGGGCTCTGCTCCCAGGGAGGGGGCGATGGGACGAGGGGCACCAGCCTCCAGTTGTGCCAGGGCAGGGTGAGGTTGGCCCTGGGGAACAATTCCTTCCCCAAAGGGCTGTCAGGCGCTGGAAGGGGGCCCAGGGAAGGGGTCGAGTCCCCAGCCCTGGGGGGATTTAACAGCCGGGCAGAGGCGGTGCTGAGGGCCAGGGTTTGGGGGTGGGATGGCAGGGGTAGGGGAACGGTTGAGCTTGATGATCTTAAAGGTCTTTTCTAACATAAACGATTCTACGATTCTGTGCTGACCCTGCCCTTTGCCTACTGCCCCCTGAAGTGTGGAACATCTGGCCCCGTCTGAAGGCAGGAGTGCCGTTGGGTTGCTGATATGTAATATTTACATTTCATGTAGCAGATTGAGAAGCTTTGCAGATCGTCGGTTTTGGTTTAGAGCGTTTATTTTTGGCTGAAAGTACAGAACTTGTAACTCGGTGCCTGTGTATTTATAGACTGGCAGATAAAAGCGGGGCTGTTTCAGGGAACTCTGTTTTTATTGGCAGGAGGCGTGTTTGGATTACAGCAGAGTAACACCTTAAGTTAGTCATAGTCAAACAACTCTCTGAGCCTTGAATTTTACAGAGGGGAGTATAACAAGCTGTTTAATTTCCCTTTTTTAAATTAAACATTCAATAAAATCAGTAACTATGGTTGCTGCCTTGTGAATGTCAAAGGCTTTACCAGCCAGGGGATGTAGCCTCACACTTACCACACGTGCTGCATTGCGGCCTGGTGTTGCACATCGGGAAATCAACACGGAGAGAAATTCTACAGAATCACAGAATCCCACACTGGCAGGGGTTGGAAGGGACCTCTGGAGATCATCCAGTCGCACCCCCCTGCTCAAGCAGGCTCACCCAGAGCAGGGGGCACAGGACAGCATCCAGGCGGGGGTTGAAGATCTCCAGAGAAGGAGACTCCACAGCCCCCCTGGGCAGCCTGGGCCAGGGCTCGGTCACCCTTAAAGTCAAGAAGTTCTTCCTCACGTTCAACTGGAACCTCTTCTGCTTCAGCTTGTGCCCATTGACCCTTCTCCTGGTGCTGGGCACCACTGCAAAGAGTCTGGCTCCGTCCTCGTGACAGCCACCCTTGAGATATTTGTACGTGGTGATGAGATCCCCTCTCAGCCTTCTCTTCTCCAGGCTGAACAAGCCCAGCTCCCTCAGCGTTTCCTTATAGGGGAGATGCTCCAGTCCCCCCATCATCCCTGTTGCCCTCCTCTGGACTCTCTCAAGGAGTTCCTCATCCTTCTTGAACCGGGGAGGCCAGAACTGGACACAGAGCTCCAGGTGGGGTCTCACCAGGGCAGAGTAGAGGGGGAGGAGAACCTCCCTCACCCTGCAGGCCACACTCCTCTTAGTGCACTCCAGGATACCATTTGCCTTCTTGGCAACAAGGGCACCCTGCTGGCTCATGGTCCCTCTGGGCAGAGCTGCTTTCCAGCAGGTCATCCACCGATTTGTGTTCTCTCACATGGTTTTTTTACAGGAATCGGATCAGACCTCAGGAGCCCTGCATCTCTGCTCAAATACCGGGTCTTTGAGGTGAAGGAGAGGAGACCTTGCTTATGCAAAAGTGTTTTGGGAAGTCAAGGGCAGCTGGGTTATCCTGATTCCTCCCTCAGGCCAGCAGCAAGGCGGGAGGAGTTACCACACAGATGTTGTAGGAGAAGGATCTGCTGAATTAAGGAATGGTGGGTTTGTCAGACATAAGGGGACAGTGTTTCAATACAGACCTGTTCCTGACGGAGACGATATGAAGTTTGCTTGCTAGAAATTTGATGCACAGCTCAGTGAAGGCTTCCAGGGGGTGCAGAATAGCTCCATAAATCACTGCTCTTGCAAATCTGATGAGCATTTTGAGTGCTGAAGGCCAAGATGCTCCATGGACAATCACAGAGTGCGAAGGCAGCCAGGGCAACTGGCTGCTGGCTTGGAGGAAGATGAGAGCAGGAGATATGTGGTGGCTTGGATGCTCCAGCACCTGTTTCCCAAATTAGTAGCTGTATTTGTGAAAGAAATGGGTGCAAAATGGTTTGGTTTGGTACTCTGACCTTTATTTAGGGACAGGGTGTAGTGGTGGGATGGCAGGGTTAGGGCAATGGTACTTGATGATCTTCAAGGTCTTTTCCAACCTAAACGATTCCAGGATTCTACGGTCTCCTTGCCTCCCTCCTCCACTAACTCCACTCATGTGGACCCTAGAAACCCTTGAAGCTGGAAACCAGTGGTAGAGGCTTAACTTGCTGGTGAGACCACTGTGAATCCAGCAGCTACACCTTTTGATTTTCTTTTTTTAAGCATATTCTGGAAACAGATGGAGAATAGTTGCCAGTATTGACCAAAAGGCTGTTTATTCCTCTGCTGCGCATGCGCATCCATTTCTAAAAATACCTTCCCGAAGCACCACGTCATCTCCCAGCAGCAGCTGGCTGCCCTGCTACCTCTGCCTGCTCCCTCGGGAGCTTGTCTAATTGAATACGCTGCATAAGATGCTGTTAATTTGGCAGCTGTCAAAATGAATTATCTTTTTTTTTTAACAGTACCATGGGGGGGTGAGGAGAGTTGTGGCTCGGTGTGATTGCGCCAACTGCCCGTGTTTCTCTTTGCATCTCCGACTCGAGGGAGAGCCAGTGAGGGCCTTGAAGGAGACCCAACGGGGTCGTTCCCTGCTCTCACCCTGCGCTCCGATGGGGTTGCTTCAACAGCTCCAGCCCTGCAAACCACTTTGGGTCCCCATCCGTTTACCAGTTGCTACTTCCAACACCGGCTGTGTTTGCCAGCCCAACTGGAGTCACACACCTTCTCCCCGTGGTCTACAGGGTTGGAGATCGAGCAAGCGCCCCTTGGTACAGAGTCAGCCCTGCAGCCCCGGTGCTCAGCCCCTGCGGTGCTCAGCGCTGCAGGCCCGGCATAAGCTCTGTCCTAAGCTTTGCTGCTTGGGCATACCCTTTCGGTAACCCTCCCAAAATATTTCAAGCTTCTGAGATATTTTTTTTCTGCCTCCTGTAAGGTGGAGGGAGAGGAACTCTTGTAGCTGTGGCTGAATGTCATTTTCCTGCAGGGAGGAGGAGGAGGCAGCTCCTACATTTTTATCATTTGTGCTTTTCTCTGCTCATACCTCAGAGCAAGTAGAAGCATGAAGGTGTAAATCAATGTCCATCACAAAGGCATGAAGGTTCCACAGTGAAAAAAACCCTCCACGCCGAGGGTCCTTCCAGAGAAGAGATCTGCTTTGGCCACCCACATCTCCATTCCCCAGTGCTTTCCTGGTGGTAACAGCACAGAGGCTCACAGCGGTTAGACCCTGCCTGGGGCAGAGATGGGCTGATGGGCATCCTAAATCCTCCAGCAGGAAAAGGATGGTTTCCCATATATTGGAGACTACATGGGGTTCAAAAGCAGCCTGGAGTGGTATTCCTTGCACTAATCCCGTGCTTTGGGGCTTCCACTGGTCAGCTGTGTTCAGGGTTGAGCCCCTCCCTCCCCGAAGGACCTGGGGGGGCTGGAGCGTGTCCAGAGAAGGGCAGTGGAGCTGGGGAGGGGTCTGGAGCCCCAGGCTGCTGGGGAGTGGCTGGGGGAGCTGGGGGGGTTCAGCCTGGAGCAGAGGAGGCTGAGGGGAGCCCTCATCGCTCCCTACAAGTGCCTGAGAGGAGGGGGGAGCCGGGGGGTCGGGCTCTGCTCCCAGGGAAGGGGCGATGGGATGAGGGGCACCGGCCTCAAATTGCACCAGGGCAGGTTTAGGTTGGACATTAGGAAAAATTTCTTCCCCAGAAGGGTTGTCAGGCACTGGAAGGGGCTGCCCAGGCAAGGGGTCGAGTCCCCAGCCCAGGGGGGATTTAACAGCCAGGCAGAGGCGGTGCTGAGGGCCAGGGTTTGGTGGTGGGATGGCAGGGTTAGGGGAACGTTTGGGCTTGATGATCTTAAAGGTCTTTTCCAACCTAAACGATTCCATGATTCTCTGATTCTAACTGTGGGGACCATGGAGGACCATGTTCCTCTTCTGTCCTTATCACGCTTGACATCTAGTTGACTCCGAGTGTTGTACTTCACCTTCCTCCGAGCCAGGGCGTGATGCAGCACTCACCCCCCATCCCGAGTGCCTGTGTTTTGGGTGATTGCACCCAGCTGACACAATCTCAGGCCATCTGAAACACAGCCAGTGGGTGGCTGCCTACCTTCACATCAGACCGGACTAGAGGAGCCATGGTGTCTTCCAGGCTCTCAGAATGGAGTTCTACCAGAAAGCCTTGGCTGATGGAGAGGGTTGGGGTATTTCTTCCTCAAGGGTCAACGCAGCCACCAGCACAGCAGGAATGATGCACCAGGAGCTGCTTCCTCCCCTCCTGTCCTGTTGGAAGACACCTCTGCTTTTTTTTAGGTCCCTTTCCAATGGCCACTTTTCTCTGCAGCAGTTCAAGTGTCACCAGGCGTCACCACTCTGTCATGCTTTGGGCAGCATCTGCTTTTTTGCCCCCCCAAAGAGGGGACCAAGCTACCACCAGCCAAGGGGCTATTTCCACCTGTGTGATTTTTTTTTTTACCACCCAAGGTCTTTCTGGTGGCCCAAAGCAGGGTTAACCCCTTGTCTTGTCATGCACAACCACAGGCATCTTCCCAGCAGAGATGATGTAGAATCATAGAATGTTTTGGGTTGGAAGGGACCATTAGAGGTCACCCAGTCCAACCCCCCTGCAGTGAGCAGGGACACCTTTAACCACATCAGGTTGCTCACAGCCCCGTCCAACCTGGCCTTGAATGTTTCCAGGGATGGGGCCTCCACCACCTCTCTGGGCAACCCCTGCCAGGGTTTCACCACCCTCAGTGTAAAGAATTTCTTCCTTATATCTGACAGGTCCCTGGGCACCTCCTCCATGGGAAATGGAGCCATGATGCCCCTGCTTTGCCTCCTCCTGCTCAGGCTGGAAAGGGCTAAATTAGAATCCTAGAATCGTTTAGGTTGGAAAAGACCTTTAAGATCATCAAGTCCAACCATTAACTGTTAATTAACTGTCCCCTTGCCCCTTGGTCAACACAGGGTCGGTGCATCCATCTTCCAGCTGCTCAGGGAGAAAGGGAGGGCAAAGGGTGAAAGCCGGCTGGTTATAACTGTATGGAACTGGAAAAATAATAACAAATACTAAAAATTTCCAGCAAACTTTGGAGCACTCATGAAGAAGGAAAGGTGCCAGCAGAGGCCTGGGAGCCTGGGCCATGCAGGAGGCAAAAAAAAAAAATGGTTCTGTATCCTCTGAGCTCTTCCCCTCCCAAATTTCCCCCATCAATAAATCTCACTGTCTTGCCCTCTTGGGCTCCAGCCGCTGATTTACAACTGCTATAATGAAAGACACTGAACAGAAATGAACTGTGTGGCTCCTCGTGATTTACAGAGACATCTTTATCCCTCTCCTGCCCCTCTCATTTAATTTAGTGGTGGGAGCAAGTTTTTTACACCTTGGAAGCGACAAGGATGTCATCGTCTTTCCCAAAGGAGTTCAAGGCTTTCCCTCTCGCTTTAATTAAAAAAAAATCCTTGTTTCTCTCCGACCCACCATGGCGAGCCAGGCTGCGACGTGCCGAGGGAAGATTGAAAGCATTAATAAACACCAGCCCAAATTTAATGAAAGGCAAAAGATTTTGAACAGAAATCTCCAAGCTGATGAAAGCGGAGCCCGGCCGGTGAGGATTTATTAACTGAACGGCTGCCAGGGTCCGGGGAAAGATGATTTGTTAAATTAGAAATATATATACTTGGTAACTGCTGGAGAATTAAGCACGCCCAGTAAAGCTCTGGGATGGGGAAAGTTTGAAGGTGTGTTAAACACGAAGCGACGGCCAGGATTTTAATGCCACGTTGCTGGTTTTGCAGCGATGGAGCCGTCACCGGGGTCTGGGAAGACCACAGCGATCACTTCATTTCTTGCTAATTTGTATTTTTTTTTATTCAACCAAGTCCCGTGTGGGAAGCTGGACCGCTCAGCTCTGAGTTAATGGTCAAGCTGATGCCAGGAGGCTTCATTCCCTATTTTGACCTCTCCTGGGATAACACCATGGCAAGCGAAGCGGCGCTCTGTGCCGCACAGATGGCATTGCCAGAAACCGGGAGCCTAAACCAACTGCTGAGTCTTGCCTGGACACCCCAAATCCTGATGGTTTCCTCAGTACCGACTGATTCAGGCTTAGACTGCTGCCCTGAGCCGGGTTCCCCAAACCCTGTGGGTGCCACCAGGGACCTCAGGTGCCCAACTCACCCACCTGGCTGCAATTAGAGACCCCGCACAGCACGTTAATTGATACAATTTATTCTAAGTGCAATCAAAAAGGAGCCTCCTCCAGGCCACCCTTCGCTCCTTTTGCCTTCCTACGCCTCCCGCATCCCCCCAGGTCTGGTTCCATGCCCCTTGGCCTCCCGCATCCCCCCAGGTCTCGGTTCATGCCCCTTGCACCTCCCGCATCCCCCCATCTGGTTCAAGCCCCTGGCTCCCGCATCCCCCCAGGTCTCCATTCAAGCCCCCTGCGCCTCTCGCATCCCCCCAGGTCTCCATTCAATGCCCCTTGCGCTTCCTGCGTCCCCCAAGGTCTCCGTTCAATGCCCCTTGCGCCTCCCGCATCCCCCCAGGTCTCCATTCAATGCCCCTTGCACCTCCCACGTCCCCCCAGGTCTCAGTTCCATGCCCCTTTAGGAGGAACTGCAGCTGACAGGGCTGGATGAAGCGGGTCGTCCCAGCTTAGAGCTCCAGAGAGGGAGGGGAATAGCCACCAGCCCGTGAGCCTGCTGGCACCACAGGCCTGACGCTCATCCTCGGTGTAGGTGCTTTTACCTTGTGCCGTGAACCAGGAGGAGGAGAGGGGCACGGTGGGATTTGAGGAGAAGCAGCTTCTCACCCCATGGAAGCGGCCAGGGGCTAACGTCGGGCTGGAGCACGGCAGACGGGCATGTGCTGTCCGGGTAGGAGAGCCTGGCTTCGCTCAGCGATGTCACCAAGCCCTAGGGGACACAACTGGGGAGCCCTGGCCATGTTTGGGGAGCCAGACAGCGTGGCAGGCGAGGATGGGGGTGCTGGCCTTCAGGGCCACCTGGGACTCTGCAGTGCTCCTGGGGGAGGGCTCAGAGGAGGGAGATGGTTGGGTCTTTCCCTCAACCCCCAGCAAGGCTGAGTCTTTCCTCCCTTCTCTGGTATTAAAGGCAGGAGAATTTGTGCGTCAACTTCAGAGCCCCATTAATTTGCCAATCACCACCAGCGTGAAAGGAGAAACAAGACCAGCAACGTACTTTGAAGACGACAGCTATTTATTTTTGTTTTTTAAAAAAACAACAACAACAACATCACCCTAAACGCAACCGGCCGACCCAAAAGCTCTGTAAATCCAGAACACTGATCGAAAAGTATTTTGGCTCACCCACTTTTCCAGCCTCTGCTAAAAAATAGGTGGTGTTACGGCTACAGCAAACGTTAAATCCAAACAAATTGGTAGCCCCATTTTGGGGGGGGGCCTGGATTCAGGGCTAATGGGGCCCTTCTGCATGGACCTTTCCTCCATCTCACAACTGGGCAAGCTCACCTGCTCTCCTACAGCAGGAAGGGCATCGATTATAAATATTCAGAACCACACAGATCACACAGTAAAGTTAAAAAAATACCCCCCTGGCAACAACAAATAATAACCCATCGCTGAGCCCTGGTTCGAGTGAAGACCAAGTACAACACATGGTTAAAAAAAGGAGACCCCCCCAAAGATCCCCCAGCATCACACAGAAATGGGGGACAACATGCACGTACGCAAAGAGCGACGGAACGCGTGGGCTATGTACAGTTTGTTACACTCAGGCACCCACTCAGCTATTGCTTTGCTAAATCCCCAGCCCGGGCTGCAGCGACCACTGCCCAACCACGACCGCAGCTCCTGCCTTCGGCCCGGCGCGACGCCGGCGTGTTTTAAGCTTTGATGAACCCCACCCCTTACTCAGCATCCCCGATGCTTTCGCCCTGATTTTGTGTTGCCTTCCCCTGCCTCCCTGTCCCAGCTGAAACTCCATGGGAATAGCTCTGAAGATCAAGATGAGGTTTAAAGGTTTTGCCTCTCTTTGGGTCCTCCCTGGAGCCTGCGCAAAGAGCTGGAAGTGAGAGCTGGGCTGCACTGGGTGCTGGGGTGTTGGGAAACGGGTTTCTCCATCTACAAAATCCTTGGCAACATCCCACGCCTGATACTCAAAAGTACGAGAGGTTTTTGCAGGTTCAGAAAAAATCAAAGCCAGAAGAGAAAAAAAAAACCAAACCCTTTGGCATCTGAGAAAGGAGTGAGCTGCAGGTCCCGTCAGCATCGTCTTGGTTCTGGTTGGGATGAAGTTGACTTCTTCCACAGCGGCCCATAGGGTGCTGGGCTTCAGATTTGTGGCTACAAACCCGCTGACAACCAGTGTCGCAGCGCTTGCACAGCATCAAGCCTTTCCTGGTTTTCCCCACACCAATGATTAAGCCATGGGTGGGTGAGAAGCTGGGAAGGGGCATATTTGAGACGGCTGATAGAGGTAATGATCAGCAATAAAGACAGGGGAGGAGGTGTTGGAACGGCGGCTGGGGACCAGCTGAGCTTAGGCCTAATGGTGGGAGAGGGCGAGTGTTGCCTTTGCATCACTTGGTTTGGTTTTTTCCCCTTCCTCTTTCCTTTGCTATTAAACAATCCTTGGTTTGGTTTTTTCCCCTTCCTCTTTCCTTTGCTATTAAACCATCTTTACTCACAGATTTTCCTGGTTTTGCTCTTCCTATGCCCCCCCGCCCCAGCCCAGTCCCGCTGTTGGGGGACAGTGAGCGAGCAAAGCAGCCGCGTGGGGCTTCGCTGCTAGCTGGGGTTACCTCACCACGAGCACAGGTTTAAGGTTTGGAGGGGTTGTGGAAGCCATCGGGATGTTGGGTGAAGGAATAACAGAGCATGGTCCTCACTTGGCCAAGCTTGGTGTGAATCAGGTTGACATCGCTGGGTGCCTTAATTACCACAGCTGAGCAGGAACAGTATCACGACGATGGGAACAAGGTGCTCCAGGAAAAGAGAGGCAGCACAAAACCCTGCTCCCCACCGCTCTGAGACCAAGACACCCACGCGCTAACCCTTGCTCTGCCCAACGCCGAGCAGCTCCTCAGGAGAGCCGTGGTTGCTGCTCCTCCCCTTGCTGGGAGAGAGGCATTGCCTGCATGCACGGGGGCGCACACCCAAAACTCTCGCAGCCCACCCTGCCCCAGCTGAGGGGTGACGCCGAGGGACACCGCTCCCGCGCCAGGTGGGTGCCGCGACGATGCAGAAATGCCACGAGTGAAGCTGATGCAGAAGAGACGAAAAGAGGAGAACTGGGTGAGGGGAGAGCATAAACCCAGCCCTCCCCAGCAGCAGAAATAAGCTCAGCTGTACCGGCCCTTCTGAAGTTTCTTGGCATCTTTTGAACCCTGAGGTTGGGCTGGATCCTGGGGGGCCGCAGGCGCACCAGGGGCTCAGCACAGTTCCTTGCAGCTGCCTGCTGGTAAAGAAGCCGACTGAACGCGCTTGTAATGAGGGAAAAAGTAGGAAGTGACTGAAAAGTGGCCTGCACTGAGGACCTAAGCAAAGCAGGAGGAACCCCTGACACCCTCTGGCTGGTGATGTATCAGAGGACTTGGCGAAGCCTCAACAGCACTTCGTCTCCCTGAGAAAGCTGCGAAGGTGACAGAGTGGCACTTTCTGTCCCCTCAGCATCACCCTTTTTTGGTTTCCTCAGGCTCCCAACTAGGCCCTGCTACAAGTGATGGGGGCTCGGTGGCTTGGGAATCAGCCCCCTGAGCCATTCCCCAGTGGAGGATCTACTGGGCAAGACTAGAAGGCTCTAGCTACAGCTCTGACACCCTCCCAGCACAGGCAGTAGGATCAGGCGACAAGGACTCACATTTCCAGTGTAACCAGCAACCTGCTGCACAAACAGCAGTTCCCCAGGGCTCAGACATCCACTACAGCCACCTGGAGATTAAAGGATGGCACCAAACAGGCTCAGGGTCCAGCTCATCAAAGCTGGGAGGAGTGGAGAACAGCACCACAACACGGTTGGGCTCCTAACAGAGAACTGGGTCAGCATTTACATTACTTAAAAAGGGTTATTCAAAAGAAAAAAAAAAAAAAAACCAACAACAAAACAGGGGGAGAGGTTGGAAGCAAAAGGTGTTGCATAAAAAAAATGCAACCTTGCAAAAATAACCGTATCGTCTCTCCATGATCCATTTCGGGTAGGTTCCCAGCAGAGGCTCCACCTTTCCCAGGAGCTTGGCACAGCCAACACCTCCCCCGTGTTATAAAAACAACTCCCCTCTGGGGGATTCCCTGCTGCTCTGCTCTATAAAACAATAAAAAGGTCCCTGCAGAGAGTCCCTGGCTGTTACTCCTCCTTCGGCCTCTTCCTCCAGCGGGCCAGGAAGGGCCCGAAGGCTGTTCCACACCTCCGTGTACATGAGAGTCCCCACGAAGACGAAGGTGGTGCCCAGCCAGTGCCAGGCTGTGAAGGGGTTGTGAAAGTAGAGGATGGAGAAGATGAGGCTGACAAACTTGCGCAGCGTCACCACCAGCGTGACGGTGAGGGAGGTGCACTCCGTGGTGAGGATGAAGACGCCTCGGATGCAGACGTATCTGGGTGGGCGGAGGTAAGGGGGCATTGGGGATGAAGAGGGAGGACATCTGGGCAGGCCTTCAGGAATGAAAAGGACTGGGCAATGGACAGCCCCAGTCTGGTTCCAGAGGGAATAAAATTCCCTTCTGATCAGCATTTCTACAGCTGTCAACAGCTTCACTACAAATCCCTGGGCAGCCCCTTCCAGCGCCTGACAGCCCTTTGGGGAAGGAATTGTTCCCCAGGGCCAACCTCCCCGCCCGGCACGGGGCCCCCCCCGCCCCCCCGGGCCCAACCCCCCCAGCTCCCCCAGCCGCTCCCCAGCAGCCTGGGGCCCAGACCCCTCCCCAGCTCCGCTGCCCTTCTCTGGACACGCTCCAGCCCCCCCAGGGCCTTCGGGGAGGGAGGGGCCCAACCCTGAGCCCAGCATTTGAGGGGCGGCCCCCCCAGTGCCCAGCACAGGGGCACGGTCCCTGCCCTGCTCCTGCTGGCCACACCACTCCTGATACAAGCCAGGATGCTGTTGGCCCTCTTGGCCACCTGGGCACCCTGCTGGCTCATATTCAGCCGCCTGTCGACCAACACCCCCAGGTCTTTTTCCTCTCCTCTCTGCCTGGAAGACTCTACACATTGATATGTTACAAGTAGCCCCTGATCTGCCCCTTCTCCCTAGAGAATAGGATAGCAAAACCGCCATGAGTTTATACCATCAACCTGTCCCTGGGAACGAGATGGCAGATTTCAGCCACCCTGGAAAAAAATGTAAGCCCCGGGTTAAATTCCACTCTGTATTTTCCACATTAGGCAAACATCAGCTCCCAAGTGTAGGGAAGACGCCAAGGACTCGGCACCCCCACCCCGTTCCTCCTCTCCCACCCCACTGCCATCTCAGCAGCGTGTCTCAAGCTGAGCTTTGAAAGGATACTGAGTGATGACGTTCATGAGGAGGTAGAACCACATGATTGGCAGGGTCAGCCCGATCACTGGGACCTGGAACAGCTCTGCAGGGAGAAAGGATGGAGCAAGGTCACTGCCCTGCTACTGCTTAAAGAAGGTGCAAGGAGAGATGTCTCTCTCCTGTCCAGGATTGACCATGGTCCAGGACATGCCACAGCTTCAGGAGGCCATTGCTGCACTAGGCAGACCAAGGTGTGGGCACATTTGGATTCTGCTCCACATGGAGAGTTATCTCGTTCGTACTGTGATAAATGAGAATTACAAGAGAGTTTGCACATTTATGCTTGGGCTTCCATAGGGAAGAAGGGGAGATGGAGGAAGAAGTAGGCTAAGGAAAAAAAAGACATTAAAAGACAAGCTCTTGCTTTCTTGTGTCAGGGCTGCCCTCCTGGTAAAACTGGATGATTCAACTGTGTGGCTCTGAGAGGCCGACAGTGCTAGCGGGGGAAAGCCTGCATAGCACCAGCAAAACAAAAGCCAACAGGGCCGTGTTTACACCTGTGGTTGAGGATTTGGTCCTGTTACTCCATTTTTTAACTCCCATATTCCTTTCCCCAGGGGTCACCTACCTCATGCTTTTCTTGAGAGGGTGGAGCATGCTAGAAATACTTTGCAATATTAATGATTAAAGTGATCTATGCATGCAAATATCCCCTGTACCCTGAGGGAATTAAAGAACCAGCAAACCTACCAGCAAAGATCCCTCTGGTTTCACAAAATGGGGATCAGAACATAGGAAGCTTTCTGGCACTGAAAAACCTGGTGAATTTTACTATTAAACTTAAGCAGATGTATAGCTCAAGGTGGCTGGATGAGCAATCTGGCTGGGCCCAACCAGGGTACGCATATGTGTTAGCGCAAAGCTTGGGTTTTAACCCCAGTGATCCAAGCAGTAACTCACAGCTTCGCTTTGCAAGCTGCCAAACGGTCACCTGCCCAGGGCCTGGCTCTCAGCAGTCACCACTCACCACTTGTCCAAGCATGCTGGCATCTGGCCTACCATGAGAAAGAGGTTGGGCAATGTGCCCAAGACAGCGTGGGGTGTTTTTTTTGGCTTCCTACTAAACCTGAAAATTCAAAGGGCTCGAATATCCAAGACAACAAGTCTGACGTGCGCAACTGCTGGACTCAAAGCTTCCTACAGCATTTTCCAGAAGGGTAGGAGAGCAAGGATCCATCCGTGCAACACTCACCAGACTGGCTGAAGAGGACTGCATGGTGGTAGATGTTTGGGGCAAGGAGGAGAAAGCCAGGGAGCGGTAGCGCATGCTGGAGAGAAAAGTAAAGACATGATGTCAACAGATTGTGTGAACCCACCCCCCTTCCCATCCTGGGAAACCAGCCTCACACGTCTGGATGAGAGCACGCTCTTCACTGCTCCTGCCTTGCAGCGTGCGATCCTTTGGATGTGTCGAGTGCGGGGCAGGAGGGGAAGGGACTCTCTTAGCAGACCTATCTGCCCAGTAAAAGCAACAGAAAAGATACGGTGACTTACATTGTAAAAAAGGGCCTCTTTGGAGTGTTTTCCAAACTGCTTGTACAGCATCTCCTGGAAAATCCCCATCCTGGCAGACATGAGGAGGGCGAAAGTGAGCGCAGCAACACCTGGAACAGGAGCACAGCTTTGCAACGCTGCTCAGGGATGGCATAGCTCAAGTCAAACAGCTTGACGACTCCCTTGATTTGGCTTTCAATGAAAACAGCCAAAGCATCCAGACTTGATAAGATGGGCAGAAAATTGATAGCAGTCTTGAGGACAGGGGTATCTTTACAAAGGCTGTGATGCCAAGAGACTTCTGAAAAGATCATCTCTTTAAAGAGAGACTCGGTGCTGGCAAGCAGAGTTGTTGGGATACCAGGGATCCAGTTGTTTGCCACTATTGACAATACAACAATCCCAGGTTCCCTGAAAAGCCACCGATAAATTTAGGTTGGAGGCACAAAAATAGACTCAAGTGCCAGACTGTAAAGACTCCCCCATGAAATCCTGTGCTGAATGAACACCTGAACCAGCTACAGCCCCTCTCCCTCTCTGCAGCATAGTTCACAGCATCAGATCCATCAGGTAGGGCTGCTTTTGCAGAGGGAAATCAAGAAGGTATCTGCAAACATGCCTGACTGTAGTCTCACTCTGTCATTAAGCCAGTACCTTGCAGAAACCCCTTAGGTGCCGTACTTAAGTTGTTGGGCAAATGAAGAGCATCTCTTTGCACAAAGCAGCTAACGAGAGCCACTAAATCCCATTTTTTTGCAAATCAGCATCTTCCAGATGCTCAGTACAACTTAACCTCAGTGCAGGGACTCCCACCACGTGTTTTGGTGGCGAAGGACATCAGAGAGCCGAACCTTGCCAGTATCCCAGCAAGGTCGGCTGGAGATGTGGCACTCACATACCTAGCAGCCACCACAAGAAAACCTGGAGTCCATCCTCTTCATTTAAACTGGAGTCAGATGCCTGGTGGAGGGAGACACAACAGTCACCGTGAGATCCCATGGCCCTGCAGCTCATTCGGACCTGCCTGTACCTCACTCTTGGTTTGTGTGTTGTGTTCCAAGCAAGCCCACAAAGCAAAGAGCGTCCAAGGTCTCACATTCTCCAGAGTTGCTTCCCTGGCTGAACAGAGCTTTGTTTTCCACTTTGCTTTCCACTCTGCTTCAGGAAATGCATCAGATTCCAGCCAAAGTGGAAATGCCTGATCAAGAAAGTAGCTTTTCTGAAGGAAATGCCCTGCCTTGGCCAGAGATGGAACTCTTCAACCACAATCAGTGCCTCTTAAAGAGCTCCCATGGACAGCCTGCTGGCAGGTCCCTCTGTCCCCATCTCAGAGGTGGGCGTGCAGGAAAGAACAAGAGCTCTGGCCAAGCCCCAGTCAGGGACTAAAACCAGGGCTCTGGCTTGCGGTCAAGAGATTGAGAAAGCCAGGCCTGTAGATGCTGTTAGCCGCATGTAAAACGCTAGGTAGCATGACTTGGCTCAACTCTCTTTTACTGTGATTCAGGGCAAATTTGATTACTCACCTTTGCCACAACTGTCCGTACTATACCAAAGCCCCATGCCTGCTCAGAGTTAATCTGGGTTAATACAGAGCAAGGCCATGTAGCACAGACTTCCTAGACACCCTAAGAGTATACAAAGCTGTTCAGTGATGGGGAACTCGGAGATCTGACAGCCCTGTTTCTTTCCAATCTCTCAGAGCTGGATTAAGTGCACCCAGTTTTCACTTGACCGCCACTTTACGCCATTTTTCTGTCTTCAGTTGACAAGATCAGGCTGTGGGTGCTGACCCAGGAAAAGCCCAAAGTGGCGTTGCACATGGATTTTCTTCGTTCCCTCCTGTTGTCCAAACACATGCACTTTATTTCAAGGGTCACAGAAAGTCACACTAGATGACAACAGGCCTGGAAAAATTTAGCCTGAAAGCCAACAATTGCTTCTGGGATAAAAAGAGCAAAGATTTAGGATGGCTGAGTTTTGTTTAAGATTCACCTGCTCCTACTGCAGCACATTGCAGTAAGGGCAAGAGAAAACAGCTTCCAGCTGTGGGAAAAAAAAAAAAAAAAAGGTATATTCTCAGCAAAAAGCAACCTGAACAACACAGGATAAAAGGCATCTGTAATTAAGTTAAATCACATGCATGTGTGTGTGTCCCTTTCCCTCCAAACCACAGGACAATGAGACCAGGAACAAGAACTTTCGGGGAGCAGATCTAGAGCTAGGAGGCTTCTTGTCTCCCCAGTAATAGTTAGGCAAAGGGAATTGCTGATGAAGGTGCTCACAGCAGCTCCTCCTGTCAATAAGGTTCACAGCTATGACCTCAGGCCCTTTCCAATCCTTACCACTTGCTTTGCAGACATGAAAGTGCAGGTGAAGATCCCCAGGGACACCAGGGCTATGGAGGTGTATTTAAATATGCTGTATCTGCACAGAGGAGAAGACAGATGTCAGTGATCGAGCCCAGACTCACGTTGTTCATCTACTGCTCCCTTGCACTGCATTTTGCCCCATTACACCAGTGTGAACTTGGAGTGATGGGCATATACCCATTAACATTGGACAGTGCTGGGAGGGAAGGCCAACTGCCTCCAAATGCAACAAAAAAAAAAGCATTTGGACCAAGATCTTCTTGCCCGTGGCAAAGGATCCTTCTCAGATCAAAGCCAGATCCAGTGTGGATCTCTGCACCTACAGAGCCACTCGCTCATTCCCCCAGCCTCATGGGATGGGGGACTGAACTAGAAGAGCAAGAATGAGAAAGCTCATGGGTTGAGCTAAAGAGTTTAATAGGTCAGAGGGGGGGAAAAAACAACAAACCCAATGCAAAAGCAATCACTCACCACCTCGCATAAGCATGGCCACCTTGGCCACCACTCCCCCCAAACCCCCTTCTTCCTCTACCGTAGTTTCTATTGCAGTGCACAACATTATCTGACATAGAATACCCCTCTGGCCATTTTGGGCCAGCTGTCCCAGCTATATCCCCTCTCAACTTCTTGTCCACCCCCAGCCTACTTGCTCAGGGGGCAGAGTGGGAAAATCAGAGAGCTTTGACACTGTGTAAACACTGTTCAGCAACAGCCAAAGCATCAGTGTGCTATCAACACTGGTTTAGCCACAAATCCCAAACACAACACCGTATGGGCTGCTATAAAGTTAACTCCGTCCCAGCCAGACCCATTATAGCCATCTATCAGGAGCGGTACTGGCCTCACAGAAGTACAAGGAAAGAAAAAAGCTAACACAGAAGGCTGGAGTCATGTGTAAAATCTCTCTTTTCAGTCCATGCTTGCCTTAAATGGAGTGAGGGGTGGTGGAAATGTAGAAGAGGGAACTATTCCAGCCTCTAGTCCAGGCACACCTGTGTGTCCCAGCTTCCCCATCAGTAAAACAAGAATATTTAACAGGAAAGGGGAGGACACTAAACACCAGTCAGGATTAAGTCAGTGGCAGAACGTTCCCTGATGATATAAGAAAGAGGCTTGTGATTTACCTTTTCTTCAAAATGATGATACCTAGAGCCATGCTTGCTATGAGAGAACCCTGGGAAAGAAGAGAGAGGAGAAAAACAACATAGAAGTTCAGCATGACAAAATTCCCCAGACTGGGATGCCCACCCCAGAGAAACACCGCAAACTCAATACAGCTAATGGCAAAACACCAACAGAAATGCCAGAACAGGATCAGGGAGACCAACAGGGTGGGGATGAGAGGAAACGGCGTCAAGTTGTGCCAGGGGAATTTTAGATTTGATATTAGGAATAATTTCTTCACAGAAAGGGTTGTCAAGCACTGGAAGGGACTGCCCAGGGAAGGGGTCGAGTCCTCATCCCTGGGGGAATTTAAAAGAAGGATAGATGAGGTGCTTAGGGACAGGGTTTAGTGGTGGGATGGCAGGCTTAGGGGAACGGTTGGACTTGATGAGCTTAAAGGTCTTCTCCAACCTAAACAATTCTATGAGTCTCACTTCAGCTAGGAGTAGGGGAGAAGCTGAGCTGGGTGGCTTGGGAACAAGGACACTGGGGCAAACAGGCTAGTAGGATCTTCTGGCCAGTGGGCCTTCCCCTTTTTTTGGCCCACTCGTGATGCTCAGTGTGTGCTGCAGACCAGAACTCAGCCAAAACGCTGTGCTTTTAATTGGGAACAGGAGTGTGGCTCCATAGATCGACTGCAGGGCTGCAATACAAGAACGACCCCTCATGGTTAACTCCTAGAGTGTTGCCTGTTTTTCTCCTTTTTGACTTCTCCTGACTTCAGGTATCTCAGGTTCAGGACACGAACCGCTTGGTGTAGCTGTGTGGTGGAAGGGAAAGCTGGGTCTCTTTGGCCAGCAATTCAGTCCATCCAGGGCTGACGGAGTCTGGGCTTGGTTTTGGCAGTGTTACCTCCCCATCACCTTTGGAAATATGAAGGCTGTTTGAGCCTCAGTTTCCTCATCTGTCCATTAAGTTGAATGATCAACACTGTGAAAGTGAGAACTGGAGCTGAGCCTTCAGAGCAAGGTTGCTCTCCCCACAAGTTAACTGGAGTTTAGTATTTGCACAGGATTTTGGTGCCCTCAGGTGAAGAGAGGGTGGCAGGACACACACATCAAGGGCCAGTGCTTGCAGAGACGATGGGAAGAGATGTCACAGGAGGAGGAAAGGGATGGTATGACAGTACTCACTGATCTGAAGATCATGTGCAGCGGCATGGCGATATTTAAGTTCAGGGCATAGTTATTCACCACACTGACAGTGAAGAACATGGCCACCATGATGAAATAGTACCTGAAATACAAACACAAAAAAACCCAGCTGATAGCTGTGCGTGTACCTCCCTGGGATGCTGGGAGACACCTTGGGCACAGATTACAGGTTGCAAGGTCTGGAGCTGTGCAGGAGCCCACCTAGCTCTTGGGTCTGTGACAAGGACTAACAAGGAGGTCAATCCACTTTGGATGCAGCAGGGAAGTCCTTAGAACTGGAAGCAGGCCGACCTGCACTGGCTCAGGCTGTGCTAATCCCAGAAGCAGCCATGAATGGCACTAAACTTGCCCTCAACTTTCTGTCATGAGGATCCCTCTCCCACACACTCAGCACAGCGCTGTTTTGCCATGGGCTAGGGAGTCTGCTAAGGAGCCCTACAAAACCTCCTCACTTCACGTCAGCCACTGAGTGCCAGGGAGGAGAGCATGAACATGCCAGGCTATTGCCAGGACAAGATCAGCCCTGATGAAGAAATGCAAAAGTGAATTTGGCTGGCTTTCCAGTAAACCTCTCCCTCCCACACCCACTGCACCAAGCCCCAGAAAGACAGTCAGCTCTTCAAACTCTTAACTGTGCAAAATACTGTTTCTTGGACAGGAAAGTATGTGATGGCAATTTCCTATTAAGAATTCTCGATAAACAAGGAGTTCATATTTTATCAGGCATGACAGGTTCTCAATGAGGCTTTGCAAATGCCGCAGAACGGATGGGATTTAGACAGGATAAACGGATAAGCCATTTTATTAAACACTTCTTGAGATAATAGATAGCCAGTCAATTTGTGCCTAGCAAAAGTGTTCAGATCAACTGTACCTTATTGGTATGGCTGGCCTCTTCCTCCCAAAGTTGGCTTCGAAGATAAAGCCTTCCACCGCAATAAACAGGAACTGGGAGAATGTCACTATGTTCCCACATCCTGGAAACTGCCTGCAGGCATGGAGAAGAAAGACAAGCATAAGAGCAATGCCACGGAAAACAAACACTGCATTGCGCTCCAATAAGAAGAGGCTAACGGCTCCTAATCCCAGAGCCAGCATCAACCTAGAAGGGCTTCACCGCTTTAGCTGGCCAGGTTCTCACGTTGCCCTTGTTAAACATTTTCCTGCAGGAAATAGATACACGTGCAGCAATCCCTTCCTCAAACAATTCCAAAGAGGAAGTGAGCAGCCACCCCCATCACAGGGCACCTGGTGAATTGGGGCAGGAAGGAAAAAAGGAAATTGGTCACATCTCACGGGTCTGTATAACATCCCGCCAAGGGCACAGGATCTGAATGAGCAACATCAAGCACCGACATAACCATACTGAAGCTGGATCTCCCTCTTCCTCACAGGGAAGTGGTTTTGACAGGGCTCTCTCCCTGCCTGCAAGCTGCTGTGTTTGTTAGAGGCCAGGTGAAACGATAAGTCCACCTAGGAGGACGGCAGCAGGACTCCCAATAGCCTTTATTTCCACTGCATGAGGGAAGGACCAAGGTCAGGTCCATGCCTGCAGAGCAAGCCATGGTTCTGTTTGTACCTCATCCCCAGAACACGTGAACATGAGCTCAGATCTGCTTTCAATTTACCCAGCAAGCTTTAGGGCTCTGTCCTCCTGCATTTGCTGTTTAGGTTCAAGAAGGAACATACAACAGCTCATCGTGGGAGCCCAAAAAGGTTGTGGCATTAAATGCCACACGATAGGCAGGCAAGCCAGGGAGCTTGCTAACGTGACACATGTTTTGCACTGAAGTTTTCGAACCCCACAAGGTATCAAAAGCCACAAAATAGTGTCTGACCTGGAAAGAGACCTTCTTAGCTGAGCATCTTTGTCCTCCCAGAGAGACCCAAGCACTGTGGTTATCACTACCTTTGCAGCAGAAATGACGCCACCTTTAAGCAAATCAACCTCGTGGGTTTGTTCTGAGGGAAGAGGAATTACACACCGGGGTAAGACAGCCCGTAACAGCCTGACATTAAACAAACACTCCCTGCACGTTGCTCACCCATTCCTAGCGGACATGCCTGCTGCAGACTCTGCCTCCTTCCTAAGAAGCTTACCGGGAGCAAGAGAGGATTTCCTGGGAGGCACACAGCCTGCTGTGGGCTCAGAGGAGGCTGGGACATGTCAGATAATCAGAAAGCTCGCTGTTATTTGCAGTGGGAGACAGAGGAATTTGAGCAAGTGCTTCTCCTTTCTCTGGTGCAAGACAGAAACCAAAACCAAGGACTTGATGGAGAAGCTGCACGCCACTGAGTCCTGACCCCCACCCTGCTGCACAAGCATGCAGCTTGCTCACCCAACATGCTGTCACAAGTAGGTAGAGGCTGGGACACAGTTTTGCAGAACGCAAGCTGAGGGATGCACCGGAGAACAGGAATAACCAAGCTGTCACGTGGATAGCTGAGCTGAAGGTCTGGTCTCCTCCAAAATCTCTTCTGTCACCCCCCAAACATCTCAGAAAATGCATCAGTACTCTGGTTAAAGGCAGAGCTGGCACATGGCTGCCACGAAACAGCACCAGGAAGGGACATCATCTCTCTGTGTTTTTGACAGGGCAGGCACTAGCCTGAGCCCCCCCTCCTCTACCCACCTGCCGATTTTCACATTTTTCAGAGCTTATTTGTTCACGAGACTTCAATCCCTGCTGTGCAACAAGGTTAAAAGGTTCAAAAGGGGACAGGGGACAGCGTGTACCCCCAGCAAGTTAGCTGATGACACCAAACTGGGAGGAATGGCTGACACACCGGAAGGCTGTGCTGCCATTCAGCAGGACCTGGTCAGGCTGGAGGGTTGGGCGGAGAGGAACCTGATGAAGTTCAACATGGGCCAAGTGGCGGGTGCTATACCTGGGGAGGTTGCACCAGGACAGGCTGGGGGCTGACCTGCTGGAAAGCAGCTCTGCCAAGAGGGACCTGGGAGTCCTGGTGGATGACAAGCTGGCCATGAGCCAGCAGGGTGCCCTTGTTGCCAAGAAGGCCAATGGCACCCGGGGGGGTGCATCAAGACGAGCGAGCGTGGCCCCGCAGGGGTGAGGGAGGTTCTCCTCCCCCTCTACTCTGCCCTGGTGAGACCTCACCTGCAGCACTGTGTCCAGTTCTGGGCTCCCCAGTTCAAGAACGATGAGGAACTACTGGAGAGAGTCCAGAGGAGGGCAACAAGGATGATGGGGGACTGGAGCATCTCCCCTGTGAGGAAAGGCTGAGGGAGCTGGGCTTGTTCAGCCTGAAGAAGAGAAGGCTGAGAGGGGATCTCATCAACACCTACAAATATCTCAAGGGTGGGTGTCACGAGGACGGAGCCAGACTCTTTGCAGTGGTGCCCAGCACCAGGACAAGGGACAATGGGCACAAACTGAAGCAGAAAAGGTTCCAGTTGAACGGGAGGAAGAACTTCTTGACTTTAAGGGTGACCGAGCCCTGGCCCAGGCTGCCCAGGGGGGTTGTGGAGTCTCCTTCTCTGGAGATATTCACCCCCACCTGGACGCTGTCCTGTGCCCCCTGCTCTGGTTGAGCCTGCTTGAGCATGGCAGTGGGACTGGGTGATCTCCCGAGGTCCCTTCCAACCCCTGCCAGTCTGTGATTCTGGGATTCTATGAAAAGTTACTTGGGGGAAGAGAAGAGATACTGAACTGGAGGCAGAGGCCAGGCTCCAGGACTGTAAACCTTATCTCTATAGGAGAACAGAAAGCACGTGTGAACTTGAAATAAACCAAGACTATTTTCATGCACTAGATTTTACTTCCTCCCAACTCACAGATCCTTGAATTCAGTCACTTGCTGTACATATGCCCTTACGTTACCAGTAAAGCGTTGACACAGGGTTATTTGTTGACTGATAATAAAAAGACAAACAACCAAAAGCCCCAGGCTGGATGTGCCCATGTCTTTGACTCACCATCCTAACACACTGAAAGACCTCAAGGAATTGACAAGAAGGCTGGATATGTCAACCAACGATCTGCTTTAGCTGTAGCCAACTAGAGACTCCTCCAAAAGCAATGTAGAAACACTGTGATGCAATTGTCACCCTGCCTCCTAGGATGGAATTCCCTGGGCTTTTAGTGTCTAGAAGCCCTAGGAGATGGTGGGATGAAACAGCCAGAGTGGGGCTCTGGGTCACGTCAGCAGAGCACAGACGGACTAGCCCAATTTCTGTGCATCAGTCTGGGGCGTGTTGATGCTGACTACTCTCATTCAGACAGAATGCAGATGCCAAGTACTCTCATTCAACACAACCAAATCACTCCTCCAAGGAAGATTTCTGTCCATCACTTAAGGAGACTCCACATTTCATAGAGAATTCCTTCAACAGCCCCTGCAGAAGAACACACACACCCCCCACCATTTGCACCATAAAACCCCACTGAGATCTACCATGCAGAGCCTCAACCATTTTTACAGAGAAGGTACCTCACAAGGACGCAGTTTCAGAAGGTGAAGAGCAGATCATGGGCTTTCTAACCAGGCCTGTACGCACATGCCAGAGAGAGCTTTGGCATCACGGCTCGAAGACAGACCCTCAAGGACAACTAGTAAAGGACACCAGCAGAACAGGTTGGGTTGCTCCAGACAGGGAAAATGGGATGAACTGGCCTGCGTTTCTTGCCCTGTCCAGGCCTCCTTCTGTTATTCAGACAGAAGCTTGTTTAATTTACTCGTGAAAACCTCCAACAAGTTTTCCTGCTCACTCGCTCTCTTACGAACCCACTTCACTACACTGAGAAGGAGCAAACCTGAGGGTCTGGCCTGCTTTACATCCCTTTCACAGCAATTCAAGCCCTTTATTTCTTGTTCTGCCTCCAGAGCCCAGCAGAAAAATTTATCTCCTCTTTTCTGCAGCCATTCTCCCCACATTTAAAGTCTTTTGTCTGCCCTCAGGCATCTCTAGACTAAACAGTTCTCATTCCTTTACCCTTTCCTCATAAATCCTGAGCAAATTTCTTCCAATCGCCTTTGTTATTCCTCACTAGCCTGTCAGTCTGGTCACTGCCTTTTCCTATGACCCTGCTCCAGGACTTTGCTTGGTATGGGAAGATTCATCTTCAAGAGGGATTTTTTTTCCCTCTAGACAACACCAAGACCCAAAGAAATAACCAGTGTTACCCCAATTTAGGGACCAAAGGTGAACAGGGCAAGAGAGGGGGACAGGAACTGAGCTGTCAGGAACAGGGGAATTTCTAAAGTGGATGAGAGGAAATGCTTAAGAGAAACTTGTGTGTAAAAAGCAGCTTTTCTTAGATATCTGCAATTGGACTTCTAGGATTTGCTGCTCAAAATCCCTTCTGGGGTTTAGACACCTAATGCAGCCTTTGAGTAGCGCCAAACGGCTCGCTTCTGGTTTGAGGTCTGGCTGGTGGACACGCAAGCCTAGTGTGTCTTGCAAGCATCTTGCAAGGAAAAGCAAGAAGCCAAATCCAAAGCTTTCTTCACCTCAAAGGGGCCTATCCCTCCTCCCTCACTGATGTTGCAGCAGAAACCAGGCAGGAAAGGCGGAGGTTAGAGCAATATCCTCGAGAGGGAAGACAACTCGCCAGGCAAGGTCTCTTCCTCCAGGAACTGCTTCTTGATTTTTCCAGCGATTGCTGAGTGATTGTGCAACCTTGTGTCAAGGTACCTGCAGCCTGGCATCCCACTTCGAAGCAAATATCCCTGCTGCTGGCTTAAAGAGTCAGGCTCTCTTTTGCACTCCCTTTTTTTCTTAACAATCTGGGATGCTGATGGGTGGGGAGGAAGTAAAGGCAGGTTTTAACTGCTAGTTTCTAAAGCCGAGGCATGATTGAAGTGAACATAGCGCTGAATTGCCAGGGGATGCAGCTCCACACTGACTTACTATGATTGTACAAACAGAACCAGTTCAATCATTACTTTTTTCCAGTCAGCTCTAGCACTTTTGCCTTCACAGCTTGCTGACCAGCCCTGAAAACAAATCCAACAGACCATCACCTTTTCCAAGCCATGCCAGCCTTCCTCCATCAGGGTGAGGGAGGTGATGCAGCGCTCGGACGTGCCCCAAACATCAGCCCTCCTCTCTCTGCAACCTGGCAATTTGGCTTCGCTCCGAGAGCCCCAAAGGACTCCTTGCCCTCACCACATTGGCTTTGCAGCCGCATGACGCTGCCGAAGCTCACATTTCCAGATGGACGATGTTCCCTCGGCCCTGCCTGCCATCCCAGGGGACTCCTACCCAGCTCCTGCACGTCTTCTCCTTGGGATTTCAGCTGTTACTTGGATGAGGCGCTGGGATCAGAGAGCAGGGGTGGCGGGGATGCTTTAGGGCCAGACCGATGCGGTGGTCCGTGTGTCAGCAGAGACGGGAGATCCCAGGTGTCTGGGCAGGATACCAAAGTGACCAGGACCAGACTGGGGGCCCAAGTTGAGGGGGACAGCCCCCCAAAACACCCACAAAACCCATCAGACGGTGACAGGACAAGGCCAGGGCCTGACGATCCACACCCGGGCTCCTCTTGGCACCTTGATGAGAAGCCCCAGAGCCTGCGGCTGCCCCCCAAGCTGTGAGGGGGGCCGGGAACCCCGCTAGGGCCGCAGACCCTGTCAGGGCCGGCCCCAGGCTGGGTGCCAGCCCCGGGTGCCCCCCGGCAGCCCCCCCACCACCCCAAATCCTCTCCCCCCACCCCAATCTCCTGGAGACCCCCTGGCACCGCTGCCGCCTCCTCCCCTCACAAGTCCTGAAGCCGGCGGGGAAAACCCTGCCGGCCCCCAGCCCCGGGGACCCTCACCCGACCCCCGATCCCGTCCCTGCCCCCAACCCTTCCTTCTGCCCCCCCCCGCAGCTCGGGGCACCACCCTGCGCTCCCCGGCCTCGCACCTGACCAGCAGCTCCAGGAACACCACCCGCCGAACACCAGCCCCACCGCCACGGCCGGGTGCATGGTGTCGCCCCAAGCAGCGAAGCAGCGTCCCGGGCCGCCACCGCATCCCGGTCCCGGGCCGCGGCCCCGCTCCCGGCCCCGGCCCCGCCGCCCCCGCTTCCTCCCGGGCGCCGGTAGTTCACTCCCCGCCCGCCGCCCGTTCACCGACACCGCCGCGGCTCTACGGCCGGAACTACAACTCCCGGCGGCCCCCGCGACGCATCCCTCCCTCCCGCCTCATGTGGCACCGCCCCGCGGGGCATGATGGGGGTTGTAGTTCCGCGGGGGCGGGCGGGCGGTAATGGCGGCGCGGGGCCTCGCGCTGAGGTGGCGTGAGAAGGGGCGCGGCGGGGGGGAGGGCAGGTCAAACGCGGCATCCCTGCTGAAGGAACAGCCGGTAGTTGCCCTTTTGGGTTTAGAGAATGAAATTATCGCTTCGATGTGAAATCGAGCTTGCCTGAGGCCTGTGGGGGAGCTTCCTGGGAGGCCCTGCCATGATCTTGGGGCCACCAGGTAAACCCCGCTGCGGCCCATGTTCAATGTCACCGTGGTTGGTGTCGGAAACACTGGATACAAAGGCAGCGAAACTGGGTCTGGAAAGCAACTGTGGTGCTCAGGAAGGAGATGAGGGCTACAAGGAGGGTCCGGGAAGGGGAGAAGGGAGGAAAAGGTGCGGGAATGGTGGCGTTGGGGTGGCTTGGGGGCTGTGTGGATCCAACAGCAGCAGCAGCAGCACGGCTTCACAGAGATGGAGGAAAAAAACCCAACATTCAGAGTGATGGACGAGGTGGGATTTCTGGCCACAAACCTCCACACGTCGGGGTGGGAGAAAAAGGCACTGTGGAGATGGAGGGTTTGGGTGAGAGGGTGGTCGGTGCGGGGAAAAACTGCACCCAGAACTGCTGCGCCTACGCTGACTGCCATGATGTATTTATTAATTTGCCTGCATGACTGGGTACTTGGGCTTCTCTTCTCAGGAAGAAGACAGCGTCATGTCAGTCATGGTAAAAACATGAATTAAAACGGCACAACCACTCCAAGGATCCAGCCCGAGATGTGGACTCTCCAAGGTGTGGACTTTCCATAGGGCTTAATGCAGTCTCTACAGCACCTTCCGTTCTATTTTGTCCCTATTAGATTGTGTTGTTGCCCCATTACTCCTTATCCCTGTGTCCTAGGGTGTGTTTTTGCATTCTTGCAATTGGAGCAATTAATATTTTCTGCTGTTAACGTAGCTGCTTAGCAGTCAGGGTGAAGCATCTTCTTTCCTGAAGTTGTGTGGAGAGCCCTCAAAGCCCTCTGTGATCAACAGAAGCCATATTGATCAAAAAGCGGGATTTTCATGCTGTAGACTTCATTTTATTTTTAATAAAGTTTCGATCTGAATCAGACCCAACTTTTTTTTGTTTTCCCCCCTTTAAATACAAGTGCTGAATCCCATGAACACATTGCAAAGAACTATGGTCAGTCCAAAACTGAAGCACTTCTTTTTATGATTTCCGGCTCCTCAGGGAACGTGACAGCCTTGGCAGCTTCCCTGCTGCTGAAAGCAGCTAATGACAGGGGCGAAACTGCCAGGATTGCCCTTTTCTTTTGCTCACTGCAAGAGTTTCTAGGCTCTTTGACTCCAAGCTGGAGATTCCAGGGCTCCAGGCTCCTTAGCTGGGGGCTGGAAACCCAGGGTGGTTGGAGAACATGTCCTGAGGGCTTACATATGTCTGAAAACCTGGAAACTACAGCAATGACACCCAGGAATCCTTGGGTACCTTGTGGGCTTTGCCTGCAGATAGAAACCCCACAGTGTCCTGATAGAAAAATCACAGGCCCAAGGGATCTGGGGCCTCCCTTGTGATGTTCCCAAGAGTTTTGGCTTGGGATGTACCCTCTAGGAGGATGGTCAGCCAGAAGATAATGCTTTGGGGGTCCAAACATCAGGGAGACCCCCTGGAAACCCCAGCGGTTTCGCTCAGCTCATTGGCAGAAGTTCATTTTTCCCCCATTTCCCAAAATATTTCAGTGTTTTCCGACCTCGCTCCGGGTAGAAACACTTTGACTGACTTCCTTGGTCTTCCCGTCAAGTCCTTTTAAACACTTTATCTATTATTAAAAACCACCATGGCTCATTAGCAGCAAAACCAGATGATCGCTCAGGCTTGCTGGCACTTCGTAGCGTCTCCAGGGTTTCCTGCTTCCACCTCCTTGACTGCGGCACAGGTCAGAGCAATCGATTTTTTTCTGTTCCCTTCACTAATAAGCTTTTGCTACCTTGGGTGCTCACTTCTTCACCTTTCATTCGCTTTCTCTGTGCCTCAAAGGGAGGGGGGGCGGAGGTTGTTTTTCTGCCGCAATAAATGCGCCGCACCTTGGTTCCTAAATGCATTAAGCCGCAGAACAAATTGCTTCTTTTGAACTGCTCCAGTGTAACAGTAAAACCAAAATGTCAGCTCATCCAGGATTTTGAGCTGTTCATCGTAGCCTGGCACCTCTGGGAGGGCAGTCTTGTCCGGGCTAGTGAGTACTTAACAACCTTTCTAATGTTATAATTACGAGGTAGGTTTGGGAACGAATTTTCTGGCTGAAGAAAGTTCTCAGTCTGTTGAGTTCATGGCCTAATTCTTAGGGGATGGGGGCTCAATATCACTGCAAAAACTTCCAGGTCACCTCAATATGAGGTTAGGGACATAGTTGCTGGATTTGCCTTTTTTCCTTTGTGTAGAGGAACCTGATGAAGTTCAACACGGGCAAGTGTTGAGTGCTGCCCCTGGGGAGGTTGAACCCCATGTACCAGTCCAGGCTGGGGACTGACCTGCTGGAAAGCAGCTCTGCCAAGAGGGACCTGGGAGTCCTGGTGGATGACAAGCTGGCCATGAGCCAGCAGGGTGCCCTTGTTGCCAAGAAGGCCAATGGCACCCTGGGGTGCATCAAGACGAGCGTGGCCAGCAGGGTGAGGGAGGTTCTCCTCCCCCTCTACTCTGCCCTGGTGAGACCTCACCTGCAGCACTGTGTCCAGTTCTGGGCTCTCCAGTTCAAGAACGATGAGGAACTACTGGAGAGAGTCCAGAGGAGGGCAACAAGGATGATGAGGGGACTGGAGCATCTCCCCTGTGAGGAAAGGCTGAGGGAGCTGGGCTTGTTCAGCCTGGAGAAGAGAAGGCTGAGAGGGGATCTCATCACCACGTACAAATATCTCAAGGGTGGGTGTCACGAGGACGGAGCCAGACTCTTTGCAGTGGTGCCCAGCGCCAGGACAAGGGGCAATGGGCACAAACTGAAGCAGAAGAGGTTCCAGTTGAACGTGAGGAAGAACTTCTTGACTTTAAGGGTGACGGAGCCCTGGCCCAGGCTGCCCAGGGGGGCTGTGGAGTCTCCTTCTCTGGAGATATTCAACCCCCACCTGGACGCTGTCCTGTGCCCCCTGCTCTGGGTGAGCCTGCTTGAGCAGGAGGGTTGGACTGGGTGAGCTCCCGAGGTCCCTTCCAACCCCTGCCAGTCTGGGATTCTGTGATTCTGTGTGTGAGGGAGATTGGTTCATCCCAGCTGTGATGCTGGACCGATGTGCTGAGCTCCTCGTTTGCAGGTTGGTATATTCTTCAGGAGTGATCCCAATCACAAATCTAAGATCTAATAGTATAACTCACTCCCATTAAAATAAAAATGAAATTGATTCAAAATCCAGTTTACATCAATTCTGTGATACCAAAATGAATTACAAAGTAATGGCAGAAAATAGAAAAAAAATATTAAAAAAATACAATTTCAAAGGTCATTTTTAAAAAAATGAGTTCACCTTCACTGTATCGAAAGGCGGACACCCAGTGATGTCGGGGTAAGTATCTGATGAGCAAGAGTGATTTCTGAGCCCTTTCTCTCTACCAGGAGTGAGTACTAACGCTTGGCAAGGCAGCCGAACTGTCTTGCATATTGTGAATGGACAGCAGTGCTCGAGGCCATGTTCTTGCAGTCAGGATTGTCTAAGGATACGGACAAGATGAGGTTTGTAGGTTGAAATAATATAGCTGGAAAATTAAATAAGCTTTCTGCTGTAGGACAGAAACTTTTCTTTTCTGCCCAGGGCTTACCTGGTTTTTCCAACAACAGCAGGTGCTCTAATAAAAGATATTACTTCTGCCTACAAACACTGTCTTGCTTCCTCCAGTGCTATTTTGACTTTCATCAGAGATGGCTGAAATAAAACAAAACATGTTTTCACATCGTGGAAACCACTGGAGAATCTGTTTCTGCCCCAAAAGTAGGCTGGGGGTGGTAGGTTCTTCTCTAGTACAAATCTGTAGCACTTCAAGGTTTGAAATAAGCCCTGGCAGCATTTTGAGTTCCTGACTTCTGAAATGCAGTTTAAAGCAAAATTGTGGACTCTTAATATGCTGGGTGAAGGGCTTCGTGTTGCCTTACTGAACGCATCAGAAATCCTTCCTTCAGCTCTGCCCGAGAACTGTGTTGTGAGCCATCTTCCACATGCCAGCAAGAAAACGAGAACAGGGAATTTAGGAAGCCAGGCTGGTTTAGTAGTTTGCCACTTTTCCCGGCCCCAGTATGCAGTCAGGCTTTGGTTCCCCAAAGGATCGCAGATTTTTTGGTCTTTGCTTTGGGAACAAATACAGTGGTGGGGGAAACCAGAGCTGTGAGCTTCATGAAAAGTTCTCGCATTTCATTTCCAGAAAACCATTTTTTGAGCCTGTTGGGGGTGGCAAAATCTGACAAAACACTAGGGGCTTTGATGTTTTGACACAGGCAAAATCTTGTTTCTCAAAGTTGAGCTTTCCCGGAAAGGCTTTCTTGCTCTCTTGTTTTTTAAAGCATGGCTTTTTCTGAGAAGTAAACGCCGTTGTGTTCTTCAGGCGTGGGAAGCAAATCAATCAAACCGATCTTGCCTGTTTTCATAATCAATATGTATGTGGTGCATGCCAGGAAAAGGCAGGTAATTCCGACACAAACACCGATGTGCAGAGGCTCTAGGGCTTCTGCCGTGCCTGGTCCACAGAGGATGGGAATCTGTCACAGGGCAGTTATTGACCTTTGGCTCAGCCCGAAACTGCTTCTAGTTTTAGTGCTGCAAATGATCTTGGACTTGATGATCTTAAAGCTCTTTTCCAACCGAAACGAGTCTATGTTTCTGTGAAATGCCTCTTTGAACCGCAGGGTATCAGCGGTGGTGGAGCTGTCACACAGGTATCGTGTGACTATCTCTGCAGTAGATCTGCCAAGGTAGCATGTTTAATTCAAGAATCTCCGATACGGTGAATTCTGCAGTCCCGACGGATGTTGAAAGATGCAAACAGAGCAAGCTAACAAAATGCCCAATCCCTAACCACATAAACTACGACTTACAAATAATTTATTATTTCACCTTAGGTTTCACCTTTGGCTTCGCCTTAGACTACTTCACCTCTGAGTTTGTGGTCAGATGGAGATGCCACAGGTAAAGAGTAGCCATTTATTAGACAGAGTTACTGCAAGTGGAGACATTAACAAGTTTTAATAAATCTGAGCTCCACCTTGGCCTTCCTTTGTTTAACAACATCTTTAGTCTATTTATCTATTTCACTGTTCATTCAAACCTGTCCTCTCCTGACCAGCAACAATGTCTCTGCTGAAATGGATTGTGATGTGTCGTCTCCAATAACAACGTCATTAAGACAATGATAATGATATTTTTCATGGTGGACATTGCAGAGGAGGGATTCAGAATGGGCAAATTGGATTCTCCAGTCCATGTGGACTTGCGTTTCGGTGTTCAGGGCATTTCCAAAGAATGGAAAACTGGTGAAGTGACAGACTGTTGAGTGTTGGGCGATGGTGATGGACTCATTGCCTTTTAGCTGGCATCTGACATGGCCTGGACTTCACTGTTTTCTTTCTCCCCAGTTTTCTTGAGAGACATGAGAAGATGACTCCTGATGGTCATAAACCTTATAAGGTTTTGAGCACGTTGAAGATCCACAGCGTGGGAGGCGCATGCCAGGTTTAAGGCTTTGGTTGTATAGAGGGGTTGAATAACTCAACAAGTCGCAGTTAAAAAAGACACTCGGGCACCTATAAATGATTTCCTTGAAGACTCTGCAAGATTCGTTCTGAGGTGAGATACTTCATCTGGCTCCTCTCCTTTCCATTTGTGACCCTGCTCATGTCTGAATCTAGTCCTGCTGCTTCTCCTACTAAAAGATGAAGAACTCCTGTGGCATTTGGCTCTGCAGACAAGACGGGACTCATTTTCTCTTCCAGGCAATTGTTCCCTGTAATTGAATTCCCTGCAAGGTAAAGAAGATATTTTGAACCAGTGACAGTTCTGACAAGCTGGGAAGGGATATGCAGAGCGTGAACTCTTGGGTTTATTTCCACTGTTTTTCATCACAAGCCTGTTCTATGAAATAGTGTGTGGGCAAAAGAGGAAAGAGCACACTGGATTTTGGTGGGATAGCAACCAGTTGTGGGACTCAAAATACTGAGAGTTACGCTTTTGCTATTGGGGGAATTATCATCCTCACCTCTTCAGCACCCATGAGCAAATATTGTCATCTCATGGCCAAGGTACCATTACTGTTCCTCTGAGCACCTCCCAAAGTGCAGACCCTCATAGCTTAACCTACTGTAGGCGAGATTTGGCTGGATCCCTGCTGATACGAACTGGGAGCATTCAGACTGTGGTGGTGAAAACATGCAGCTAAAGATGGGGACTTCTCACCTGCCCTAGCTTTTCCAACATGAATTCTTCATTCACAGTCCTCAGGCCTGAAAGTGCTTTTCCTCAACAGATTATAGAATCATAGAATGTTTTGGGTTGGAAGGGACCATTAGAGGTCACCCAGTCCAACCCCCCTGCAGTGAGCAGGGACACCGCTAACCAGATCAGGCTGCTCACAGCCCCATCCAACCTGGCCTTGAATGTTCCCAGGGATGGGGCCTCCAACACCTCTCTGGGCAACCCCTGCCAGGGTTTCACCACCCTCATTGTAAAGAATTTCTTCCTTAGATCCAGACTAAACCTACCCTGCTTCAGTTTAAAACCATCACCCCTTGTCCTGTCACAGCTGGCCCTACTAAAAAGATTGTCCCCACCTTTCCTCTGGGCCCCCTTTAAGCACTGAATGACCGCACTCAGCTCTGCCCACAGCCTTCTCTTCTCCAGGCTGAACACCCCCAACTCTCCCAGCCTGGCCTCATAGGAGAGGTGCTCCAGCCCTCGGATCATTTTAGTAGCCCTCCTCTGGCCCCGCTCCAACAGTTCCATGTCCTCCTTGTGCTGAGGGCTCCAGAGCTGGACGCAGGGCTCCGGGTGAGGTCTCACCAGAGCAGAGCAGAGGGGCACAATCCCCTCCCTCGACGCTGGCCACGCTTCTCCTGATGCAGCCCAGGGTAGGGTTGGCTTCTAGGCTGCCAGCGCACATTGCCAGCTCATGTCCAGCTTTTCATCCACCAGCACCCCCAAGTCCCTCTTGGCAGGGCTGCTCTTGATCCTTTCTTCCCCCAGCCTGTATTGATACCGGGGGTTCCCCTGACCCAGGGGCAGGACCTTGCACTTGGCCTTGTTGAACCTCATGAGGTTCACACAGGCCCACCTCTCCAGCTTGTCCAGGTCTCTTTGGATGACAATAATAATAATAATTATTATTATTGTTATTATTAATCTCATTTTATAGCAGGGATAGTTAAGCTGCAGACAAAGGCAGAGACTAGGTCACATCAGTCGGGCCAAAGGAAGGGAACAGATCCTGGGATTTTGATTTCTCCTCTCCAATATTATGTATCTCCATGGTAGGTGTATATTTGTGGTGTCAATGAGTACTGTTGGGAGAGACAACTCATGTCCTAACACAGTCTGCTCTGCCAGCAGCCGTCTTGTTGCTGTGCAGCTCTCCATAACTTTCCATCTCAAATCCTTCACCTTTGTTTTGGGAATATGCAGCAACAGAAATTCAAGAAATGCTACTCCATTTTCACCAGCTTTGTTCGAAATGCCCCCCACCCCTGAACTTCTACAGCTTTGGCCGGGGGAGGAGTCTTTTGCTTCTCTGTTGGGAAGCCTTTTGTGGAAGTCAGCTTTAAATTTCCATTTCTTTTATGATATCACATCACTTTAAAAATAACTAAAATAAATCACTGATGTATTTTTAGGTGTGTTAGAAAGGTAAGTCTCGCTCTCCTCCTTAAGTTGTCACATTCTTGAGATTATGTGCTCCATCAAAAACTTCCACCAGGTCCCTCAGATATTCCTCCCACTCCCTCCTTGGTAGATATTTTCTCAGCAATTTCAGTTATTTACTAAATGCATTGCATTTTAGCACCTTGCACATTCTCTACTTAGCGTTTCAGAAATGAGCACTGTTTCTCTGGATGGAGACATTCCAGCTGTCTCAAACATTTCATTTTCTGTGAGGTACATGAGATGGTTTTCTCACCTACAAGTGTTTCTCTGACATGCTTGGAGCCTGTCCCTTACAGCAGGGTTCCCATGACAAGGAGGAGATGCAAGAAAGGACGAGGGGGAACGGCCTCAAGTTGCACCAGGGCAGGTTTAGATTGGACTTTAGGAAAAATTTCTTCCCCAAAAGGGTTGTCAAGCACTAGAAGGGGCTGCCCAGGGAAGGGGTTGAGTCCCCACCCCTGGGGGGATTTAACAGCCAGGCAGACGTGGTGCTTAGGGACAGGGTTTAGTGGTGGGATGTCAGGGTTAGGGGAACGATTGGGCTTGGTGATCTTAAAGGGCTTTTCCAACCTAAACGATTCTGTGTTTCTGTGATTCTAAACTGCACTGCTAAGGACCTGGCCTTCTTTCTCTTTGTCACTTTTTAAACTCCCCTCTTTTTGTTTCCTTTTATTTTTCTCTGCCAAGTTTTATTTGGGGGATTTCCAAAGCAGAACTCCTTGATCAAGCAGCGCTGGTGCAAGAACTGCCTATGTGTGTTGCTACTTGTCAAAAATGGTAAAGGCTAAAAACTTCAGGCATATTTTGGGGGGAGATGGGGGGAAAATTGGAAATAGCTTCATATTTTTTTTTAGCCCTCTCCCCCTTCCTCCTCCTCATTCCTTAAGCTCGTTAAACTTGACATCTCTTTAAATGAGCTGGAAGAACTTCAACCTGAAGCGCTTTTCCTTTTGAGAGTCTCCCTGCATTGGATACGTCTCTCCATGCTTTAGGCAAGTGAGCATGACTTTCTGGAGGTGATTGATGGGTTCTCATAGAAATGTTCTTCCAATTAAAATAAACCTAAACACACGCAAAGAGGAGGAAAATGGATTTTTTTTTTTTTTACTGTTTTTACTCTTGTCCAGAAAGTGAATCGGGGTTATCAGTATCAAAATGCGGGTGTGTTTTCTTCTCCTTTGGACCTAACATTTCACTGGCTTCCCTCCATACGCTCAGTCCTGATCCACCTTGCCCCTGGAAAGCGACACCCTGTTGAGCTCAGCTTGTCCTCCCTGCTAAGCCATGCCAACACTCCCTCCTTGCAAATCTTTTCATATTTCCTATGATTTAAGACTGGGCTTGGCCCCACTCGTGCCTTGAGATGAAGAACTAATGCACTAATTCACTCTTCCCTCAAGGCACCGGAGAATCATTATCACTAAACATCTAAACTATGCCTTCACCCCAGGAAGAGCTGCTTGTTTCAAAAGCCTTTGGTGACAAGGAAATTGGAAGGGAATACATCTTTAGCTATTAAAGAGTTTTGCAAGCTGCAGCATCGCAGTCCACCTCCCAGACATTCCTTTGTTCAGCACTGGGATTTTGATTCAATGTGTTGTAAATTTTGGACCCAAGTTCACTCTTGAAATCCAAGTTCAGTGAAATCCAGGAAAACCATCACTACCATGTTTTTATCTAGGTGTTGTGTCCGTTATTAATGTTTCTCCAACCTGTGTTGCTTCTGGTGCCCATGCCATGGCAATTAGAGTTCTTTCTGACCTCATGGCACTGAGCTTTAGTTTCAGTGCACTGCGGGACATGTGAGATTTTGAAAAATGGACCTACGTGTTTATTCAGAAGAAGACTCGTGGTCAAAGACCTTTGAAAACACAGCACTCCCTGAGTAACTTCACATGAATTCATGTGAGCTCCAACAAGGCTTTAGGATGTTGTTCCAAGATCCCTTCTGAGAGGGCTAGAAACCTTCTACTACCCTGAACTTTTTCTTTTCCACATTAAATATACCCATGTCTGATTCTCATCTGTCTTTTCCTGTGCAGTGCTCTTTCTTCCACTTCTTTGCTTTTACTGTCTCCAAGAGTGTGCTCAGAGAACAGACATGGTCCACCTTATTTATTGCTCCACCCATGACTTTCATTCGCTTCTGTTATAGAGATCGATGACATATCACATCACAGGATTGGGGCTCTTAGATGAGTGGATGGAAAATTTTTTCCACTATTAGCACAGTCCCTGGCATGGCTTTATCCCAAGCAAGCTATTACGCTCCTAAATAATGCGCAGGTCCAGTTTGGGGCAGGCATGGACCAAGGACTAGGCAGTGTAGATATGACTCCTATCTGGGGATGGGGGTATAAAGGTAATTTAGCTCTGTGGCCAGAAACTATATTTTATCTGTTGGCCTTGGGGCTAGAAGACATTTCCTCAGTCCAATTATTCAATAGCATAGGCATGGTCTGAGGATTCTAGTTGGCCAGGTCATCAGTAATCTCATGTCCTCCTTGCCTCTGTGGGGATTCCACTGGCTCATAGTGGGGCTGTGGAGCAGATGTCCTGCACTCCTGGGAGTTCTCTGCAGCAGACCCAGCACACATTTCTGCAGGCTGGTGTGCACAGGCTATGGGTCTGGTGCTGTAATAGCTCAGCAAGGCTGCTACAGAGAGGACACAAGTTTCCTAGTGCCGTCATAACCTAAAGTCAAGAGGCCTTGGAGGCAGTAGATTACTGCAAACTTCATGAGTATAAGTCAGGGTAGAAAAATGAAGTGTTCTGTGGGCCCACATTGATGAAACGATGTCAGTGTCTCAGCCGTTATTAGACCCAAGAGAATCCCTGCCCAAGAGAAAGGGCTGGAGAAGACGGGGCTCTGTTTGCTCTAAGAAAACTCAATTTATTCTCTTGTTGCTCCATTGCCTGGAATTTTTCCGTGCCTGGGTCCTGGGTTCACTTGCGTGGGTGGGGGTAATAAAAAGGGGCCGTATGCACTCTAGGCAGAGGTGGCCTCCTGAAGGCAATCAATCTTCATTAAACAGGCCAGAGCCCAGCAGCTGGAAGATGAGCTAGGAAAGGAGCTATCTCTGGGTAGCACCGCATTTAACCCTTGAGCTAGCAGTACAGCAGCTCCCTCCTACCTTTTTTTTACTGAAATGAACAATTTGAGATTTATTTCCTCTTTTGGACAGGGCAGTTATGGTGCTGGGCTTTTATGCTGGTGAGGGGGGACGGATTATGGATGATCCTTGGTTGCCTCAAGATGAGGGGTGGAGAATTGAGAGAATGATTTGAAGGCAGTGGGAAAGCTGGGGGTTCTCAGCAGGGCTGTGCTTGCTCCTAGCACAGGGCACTTGGTCTCCTCTCCAGTTGTACATGAATTACAGTTTGCCCCTTGTCTTCTGGGCTCATGGTAAAGCTTCCCTGTGGTTCAACCCCAAGGGAAACCTATTTGCTGACTGTCTGAAGACTCGAGGCCTAGCCATCATCTCTGACCCATACAGGAGGGAGCTAAGCTTGGGGCACCAGCCACCCTGTGGTCCTGTGGACTTTCCTTAGCTGCAAGGTCTCTGAGAGGGGGCTGATGCCAGGCAGTCCCTGGGGATTTCCAGGGGCTCTGAGTATTTGCATTTATTTCTGGGCCAAGGTCTGGGTTGAACTGAGCTGCCCCTCTGGGTTAAGAGATGCTCATGTGGATCTTCCAGGTTATCTTCAGTCTCTCCACGAGCATAGGCACTTCAATATTATCCAGGTTGCACTGTTGGTGCTTAAATATTATTTCTGATCTTGCCCTTGATGTACAGGCAAATGTTCTCAAGCCTTAGAGATGGCAGCGGGGATATGGAAGAAATAGCCAATGTTTCTCCCAGATTTGAAAACCTTTTAGTGTTTCTTCTTACACAAGAATTGAGTGGCAACAAAGGAAACAAGCAGGGTAGAGGTTGAAAACTAAGGAAAGGACATAACATTTTCATGCAGCATGTAGTAAACCTATAGAGCTCATTGGGACATTGGGAGAGCTAAAAATGTAAATGGTTTCCAAAGAAGGAAGATGCATAGAAGAAAAGTTTGTACAGGGTATTGAGTGCAAAAACATTTCCAAGATGCAGTCTGTCCCTCAGAAGGTCCCTCAGCTATAGGTCACTGGAGGCTGGAAAGATGGAGGTGTCTCCATGTGCTTGTCACAGAATCACAGAATCCCAGACTGGCAGGGGTTGGAAGGAACCTCGGGAGATCACCCAGTCCAACGCCCCTGCTCAAGCAGGCTCACCCAGAGCAGGGTGCCCTCTACAACTGCCTGAGAGGAGGCTGTAGTGAGGTGGGGGTCAGCCTCTTCTCCCTGGTAATGGACGATAGGACGAGGGGGAATGGTCTGAAGTTGCACCAGGGCAGGTTTAGGCTAGACATTAGGAAAAATTTCTTCACAGAAGAGGTTGTCAGGCACTGAAATGGGCTGCCCAGGGAGGTGGTCGAGTCCCCATCCCTGGAGGTATTTAAAAGAAGGATAGATGAGGTGCTTAGGGACAGGGCTTAGTGGTGGGATGGCAGTGCTAGGTTAACGGTTGGACTCAATGATCGTAAAGGGCTTTTCCAACCTAATTGATTCTATGATTCTATGACATCGTCCAGGCAGGGTTTGAATATCTCCAGAGAAGGAGACTCCACAACCCCCCTGGGCAGCCTGGGCCAGGGCTCAGGCACCCTCAAAGTTTTTCTTCCTCACATTCAACTGGAACCTCTTCTGCTTCAGTTTGTGCCCATTGCCCCTTGTCCTGGCGCTGGGCACCACTGCAAAGAGTCTGGCTCTGTCCTTGTGACATCCACCCTTAAGATATTTGTAAGTGTTCATGAGATCCCCTCTCAGCCTTCTCTTCTCCAGGCTGAACAAGCCCAACTCCCTCAGCCTTTCCTCACAGGGGAGATGCTCCAGTCCCCTCATCAGCTTTGTTGCCCTCCTCTGGACTCTCTTGAGGAGTTCCTCATGTTTCTTGAACTGGAGAGCCCAGAACTGGACACAGTGCTGCAGGTGAGGTCTCACCGGGGCAGAGTAGAGGGGGAGGAGAACCTCCCTCACCCTGCTGGCCATGCTCCTCTTGATGCACCCCAGGGTGCCATTGGCCTTCTTGGCAACAAGGGCACCCTGCTGGCTCATGGCCAGCTTGTCATCCACCAGGACTCCCAGGTCCCTCTGGGCAGAGCTGCTTTCCAGCAAGTCAGCCCCCAGCCTGTATTGGTGCATGGGGTTCAACCTCCCCAGGGGCAGCACTCGACACTTGCCCTTGTTGAACTTCATCAGGTTCCTCTCCACCTGTCCAGGTCCCACTGAATGGCAGCACAGCCTCCTGGTGCATCAGCTGCTCCTCCTAGTTTCATGTTGTCGGTGAACTTGCTGAGGGTCCACGCTGTCCCCTCATCCAGGTCATGGATGAATAAGTTGAACAGGACCGGGCCGAGTACTGAGCCCTGGGGAACCCCACTGGTCCTGCTCTTACACTTGTTCACCATCTGATGATGGCCACTGTAGGAAGCAAACACTGCACTGGATGCCTCGACCTAATACTGCAGCTCTCATGCCTTTCTTCATGCTTTGCTCGCAACATCTGCTGTCTTTGCATAAATATTTCCCTGGCACCAGCTGCAGCTCTCTGGCAGAACGAGAGTCAGCAGGGTTGACTCTCAGCTATCTTTGTTTTCCCAGAGTCTGCAGGATTTTCAGTGTGTCCTCCAGAGAGGCTGGAGTTTTCATCTTCCCTTTTCAAGCTCCGTCTCAGTCTTTGGCGAGGCTTCGGAGGAAGAAGCAGTCTGCAACACGTTACAGGTGCACGGGTTGCCGAGTTTCAGATGCTCCCCTTTCATTTTATCTCTTGTGGACATGGTAAGTGAAAATGGAAGAGCTATATTGTGGTCACTGTGGGTCACAGTCCGAAGTGAGGAGATGAGATAATGTGACTTTCTTTGTGATTCAGACTACGGCAAAAAATATTGCCAAGGGGAAAGTGAGGGCTATTCTGTGGCTTGTTATTGTCTCTGTGCCGGGGTTTTATACTGTGACTTTCTGATGAATTTTCAGTTTGGTAAATCCTACTTTTAGCAAAACTTATTTGGAAAAGGGAAAAAAAAAAGAAAAAAAAAAAGAGGTGATCTGTGAGGTCCCCTAAATATTCTTTGGGAAGCTTGGATTCAGGAGATGTGTGCTGGGTATGGTGCGCGTTTCGGGATAAATTGCCCTCCTGCATTGGATCTATTTGCCCTCCTGCATTAGATCTAATCCTGCACCCTAACATTTACAGGGTAGACAAAATCTGAAGTGGAGGCTTAAAATCTCATGTATAAAAGGGGATTTAATTATTTTTAATGATTGCTGGCTATTCTTTCTATTCCCGTAAGTCAGAATTGCCATCTCTATGCAGCTCTCAGCTGCACCTGGCTGGCAGTTGGGGTACTGTACCAGCGCTGTGTTAGGTGGCTGTCGTCAAAGCTGTGATAGCACAGGGGCTGGCGAGGAAGCAGGGTCCCCAGCTGTGGGGAGGAGCAAGCCGAACCCACCCGCCTGCCCTGGAGCCGTTCAGCATGCCCAGTCTGCCCGTGCTCCGCTGAGGAGTGGTGGGAGGCCAGGGAATATGGTGCCATCTCCCACCCTTCAGCCATGCCAGGTATGTGGCCACACAGCTCCTGGCCGTGTGAAGAGTTGTTTGATATCACGGAATCACATAGAATCACAGAATGACAAGGGTTGGAAGGGACCTCCGGAGATCATCTAGTCCAACCCTCCTGCTATGTGGCACCCAGTTTTATCCTGTCCCCATTTCTTTCTCTTCCAAACTAGCAGTCTCGGCCTGATGGTGTTTCATGGTATAAATGGCTTTTACCCCTCTTTTTACCTCTACTGTCCATTTAATTCCCTATAGCACAACCACAACCTCTTCTTCACGTGGTGGAGCGACACCGAGAGCTATGCAGTGACCCCAGGAAGGGTTGATAACAGAAGACACCCTTTCTCTATTCAAGAAACAGAGGCAAGAAGCCATTCATTCTTTTCCCTCTCAACTTCTTTTAATTCTGACAATACGATCCAGAATAAAGTGGCATTTGACCACCTGCAGGTTGGAGGGAACATTAGTTTGGCTGAAGGGCTTTGGGGTACTTTTAGAGTACATCCTCATCAGTCTCTCTGTTAAGGCACCATTACCTTTGCTCCTAATAATTTAATTTTTTGATGCTGTAGACATGTCAGTCTCCTAGGCAGCTATTCACTCCTGCGTATGGGACTGCAGTGTCTGTCAGTTCACTTGATAGCTGACTTGTAGCCCTCCTGGCCAAGGTAAATTATCTGTAGATCAATCACTTGGAGTTTACTGTTACCTTTAAGTGCTTCCACAGTATCGTCGGGTTGCAGGTGTGTACGTGCACATGTGAAATAGAAATGCCAGCCCAGGGGAAAGGTGAGGATTTGCTCCTTTTGAGAGACTTCTCGCATGAATGCAGCTATGGCAGGATTCTGCTATGCTTTGAGGCTCCTTTTTGCTCCTGGAAAACTTGAATAGTGCTGAGCAGAGCTACCTAACCTGGTTATCGGACCGCTTAGGCATCCTTTCACCAGTTACACCTCGGCAGGCTGAGCACTAGAGGATCTCTTTGCTCACTTGGCAGAGGTATGAGTATTGGGATTGCCCTTAGGACGCACTAAAGCTTTTTCTTTTCTTACCTTGTAAATTGTAGGTACTCTGATCTAAGAAAAAAAAAAGATGATTTTTTTAGGTAGGTCTTTGCTTGTTTTCTAGAATACAAGGGACTTCAAATGCACAGCACTGCTTACTCCTGCAAGGCTTTTGTACACTCCTGCTGCCCACACTTTTCCCTCTCTGATCCCACTTCTAGGTTCGTGATCCCACATCCATTTGTGCTTCCAGGCTCACGACCCCATGTGGAAAGTGCTGTCCTGCAGACACAGCTCTTGAACGCTCCCACTACAAGGGCAAGGAGCTCCCTGCTGAAGGCGTGAATCCTGCCTTTGTTACGCTATGGAAAGAAAATCCTTCGTTAGCTCCTAGCCTGCAAAGGATAGAATAGAATCACAGAATCATAGAATCTTTTAGGTTGGAAAAGACCTTTAAGATCAAATGTTTTGGGTTGGAAAAGACCTTTAGATTTCATCTAGTCCAACCCCCCTGCAGTGAGCAGGGACACCGCTAACTAGATCAGGTTGCTCAGAGCCCCGTCCAACCTGGCCTTGAATGTTCCCAGGGATGGGGCCTCCAACACCTCTCTGGGCAACCCCTGCCAGGGTTTCACCGCCCTCATTGTAAAGAATTTCTTCCTTAGATCCAGACTAAACCTACCCTGCTTCAGTTTAAAACCATCACCCCTTGTCCTGTCACAGCTGGCCCTACTAAAAAGATTGTCCCCATCTTTCCTATGGGCCCCCTTTAAGCACTGAACGGCCGCAATCAGGTCTGCTCAGAGCCTTCTCTTCTCCAGGCTGAACACCCCCAACTCTCCCAGCCTGGCCTCATAGGAGAGGTGCTCCAGCCCTCGGATCATTTTTGTAGCCTCCTCTGGCCCCGCTCCAACAGTTCCATGTCCTTCTGGATGTTAGCACCAAAGTGCCTAATGGCCTGGGGAGTCTCCCCCCAAAATCCTGCTTTCTTGTCATTGCCACCATGTTAGACATCTCCAAGCAGGATGCCATACTGATGATTCATGGGTGGTTTAGCCCAGCCTAACCCACCCTGACCAGCTTCAGTGGAACGGACTTGATGCTTCCTACTGCAACAGAAGCCCATGGTCAGTAAAAGCCCAGAGGGAGCAGGGACAGGACAGCCGGCCAGTGGTGCAACTCTGTCACATGATGTGTTTGCCATGATGGCCATCAGTAGTGGTTGAGGCAAAGTCTGCTCCAGAGCTCTCCAGGACTGTGGACTGAGTGAAGTTCAATGGATATTGTCCATGACAGCAAGGATACTAATTGCAAGGATGCTAATTACCAATTTGTGGGATTGTATTTAGCCCGGTGACTTCTGATGCAACACCTCTGAAGGGTGGAGGGCTCTGTTCCCTGTCCCCCTTCAGATGGAAAAGATGTTCATTTCTTCTATGCATGTTCTCAAAATTGCATAAACTTCTGGAACTTAAAATTCAGCTGAGACACTGAATTTTTAAAAAGTCTGCTCTAAACAATGAAAAATATGATCAAATTACACATGGCTTGTGTCTGAGGCAACTTGGCAGTGCATCCTGCTGCCTTCCAGGCTTGGACTGCCGAGAGTTAATTTTAAGCTGACAGGTCCATTTTTGAGTGACCAGGCATGCTACATTCATTTCAACATCTGCTCATGTTGGAAATGGGGTTTCCTTCAGCCACCACTCATTTTGACATCTTGAGGAATAAGGTCAAACCATCAGAGCTCTCGCTAAAATTTGGGACGAATTGGGTGATCTTGGTAAGCGGTCCACATCTGGCCGGAGATGTTTAGAAGTTGTTTCTTTGTGTTCAATGGACTCATGAAAGTAGTTCCCAGGCAAGCCATGATCTGCGGCGTATTTTACCCCCTATGCTTCTGATCTGCCAGTTGCTGTCATTTTGAAGACCCATGAAGCTTTGTGGGTGGTGACTGCTGGGAGTTGAAAGACAGCAACTTTCCATACTTGAAGAATCTTCTAAGATTGGGACAAGCATTTGTATCTGAATTAGAGAAGGTTTTATTTCTGCTTTTACCAAGTATGCCCACGTTGCCTTGCTAAAGGCTGGATGATCAGAGTAGGTGCATACCATAGCCACATCCTCACACGGTGAAAACTGCCCAGCTGTTTTAGATTAGATGTCCCTAACGGGGAGCACAACACCAGGAAGCACAAGATGCTGCCATCACATGGCAAAACATCGTGTTACGCTCCCTCCGTAGCTGCCTCTGGGTAGTCTTGGGACTTACCAGCTCTTCACTGCCATGTTTCCCATTTCTAACCTCTGCCATGTGTCCAATTGCCTGATGTGAGAGTGAACCGGGCTACCAAAGGGTGCCAGTAACTGGAATGAGATGTGTGACCAGTACAACAGAGACTCCAGCCCAGCTTTCCCAGTCCCATCTTGCTGTGGTATCCTGATGGCAAGGGAATATATCCCAGCAAGGTATTTCCCTGTACCTCCTGCAGAGCGTTCAGCTAGTCAGTGAAATGTGTTCTGTATTATTTCCCAGGGGTAGGCATGGGGAAGGTCTCTGTTTCTTCTGATTTGACTTAATTTTGTTTATTTAGTAACTTCTTGTTTAAAGAATTATTTTTTTTTTAATCTCAAGGCATTTTCACCGGCCAGCATAGGCACATGTGCCTTCCACATTGCGGGATTTAACCAAACAAGTGGCTCCTCATTCATCTGGAACTTAATAAGGGGTATTTCCCCTCCATGGTGTCCCAGGTGATATTGCCTTCACTGTTGAGTTTTCCCTTCCGTCTGGTTTCTCTGGGACCTACATGCTGATTTTTCCTGTAGTTGGGATGTTTGGGCTAAGACACTTGTGGGCTCCTCCTGGCTCTTGATTTCAGTGAACTTTAGCTTGGAATTTTGTAAGGAAGATGGAAAAAGCCTGAAGATATAGATGCAGAGGTAGACTGACTGTATCTGCTTTGTTCTTACAGGCAAATCATGCTGAGAGTGTTTTCAAGGATTGTGGTACTGAGGAAAGACTCGGAGCCCGCTGGCAACAGCAGAAAGGGATGGATGAGACATAAGAAAATGTCTTTGCAGGTGGCTTTAACAGAAAGAAAAGGGATGGTCCCTTCAGCTCCAGGTGACACTGCAAGAGAAGGGCAGAGGTTAAGATAGCAAGGCTGGGGTGGGGAGAGAAATACAAGATTGCCTGTGGGAAGAGGGGGATCATGCTGGGGTAGGAGTTATAGAGCATCCTGATGGTTCCAGGCAGCATGTGGGTACCTTCAGAGAGAGCCATATGCCAATCTGGAGGTCTGGCTTAGCATCACAAGAGATAAATGTCTTCTTCTGCCCCACAGTAAACTCAGCAGCACCAAGAGATGCTCCACTTGTCGCTCCGTGTAATTCGCTGGAGGCCCATTCAGTCCAGCAGCCCTTCATGCTTGTCATTTCTTACCTTTCCAGCAAAAGGAGTGCTTGTGGTCTGAAGGCAGGAACCATTTCTATATATTTCATATATGGCTCTGAAGATCTGCTTTGGTCATTCTTGGTGGTCAGTACTTGCTGGGTTGGTACCATGGAATACCAGACAGGGGAACATCAGTGCCCAAAGGTTTGGCCCTTTTTATCTGTAAAGCACAAGTTTGTATAGGGCGAGGTCTGTCAGACCTGTAGGTCTGACCCTGAGAAGACAGTTTCTTTAGTTGGGTGTAGTGAGGTGGGTGTTGGTCTCTGCACCCAGGTAATGGGCGATAGGATGAGGAGAAATGGCCTCAAGTTGCGCCAGGGGAGGTTTAGATTGGACATTAGGAAAAAGTTTTTCACCAAAAGGGCTGTCAAGCACTGGAAGGGGCTGCCCAGGGAAGGGGTCAAGTCCCCAGCCCTGGGGGTATTTAAAAGCTGGGCAGACGAGGTGCTTAGGGGCAGGGTTTAGTGGTGGGATGTCAGGGTTAGGGGAACGGTTGGGCTGGGTGATGTCAAAGGTCTTTTCCAACCTAAACGATTCTATGATTCTATTCTATGATTCTAAGTCCACAGAGGAGTTATTTCATAAGCCCTTGGCTGCTCCTAGAGCCACGCTAGTGTTACTTTAATAGGCTGAGCCCAAGCAGAAAAGTTACGAGAAGAAAGTATGTCCAGGCTGTGTTTTGATCACTGCCTGTTGAAAACATCTCAGCTAGCTTGTGACCTGGCACCGGCTGGAAGTGGTTGATTTGGTTCATGTGCTCCAAACAATGCACAGGAAAGATGTGAGATATTAAAATGTTGAACGTTACATTTTTGCTGGGTTTCGTTCGTCTGCTTTCAACCATCATCTTGACTCACTTCCCTTGTTGTGCAGTTTTGCTGTGGGCTGGAAGACGTGGTGCATTGCCTTCAGGTGGGGCTGGCTGTGATTTCCAGCATCTGGTTGCCTCCAGCTTTCTCCCTCAAAAGCAGAGCTCTGGGCAGGGATTGCCATGAAACTTGGCAGAGGAATGGTAGACTTTTTGGTGTTGATGATGAGCAAAGCGGGACATGAGCAGCTGAACCTGGTGTAAGTTGCTGGGGAGGGTGCTCAGACGCTTCCAGTGGGGACCATACCCTCAGCTGGTGGAACCTTAACAACTGTCGGGTGCAATCAGGATGCACCAAGCTGTGGGTGCTGGATTGAGCATGCATTCATTGCCCGAATTTGAGGGCAAACGCAGCTGCCCTCCCCATCCACAGGGACTGGCTTCTTGGTGAGCCTCTTCCCAGCCTTTCTCCAGGGTATATATGAAGACAGTGAGATGTATAACCCTTCCCACCGCTTCCATCCATATGTCCAAGAACACGAGGAGGCTCTGAGGTCTTGGAGTGATCAGGTGTTTAATATTTTCCTTTTGGGTGTAGGAATGGCAGTGGAAGTGAGGTTTGACAGGGAAGATAAATGGACTTGCTGAGCAACATTAAATATAAAAAAGGCCAGGAGCTCGTCGGTCTCTCCCTGCATCTCCAAATTGAGTTTCAAAGCTGTAATTTTAAGCTGACGTGGGACAGGTATGGATGGACAGGTTGTCAAGTAGAGGCAGCATCTGCTGCTCGAGGGGGAAGGAGCTGATGTAAAATGTGATCTTTGTGAATGGGGAGCCCTGGGCTGAGATACAACACACCAGCGCATCCATCCTTTCCAAGAGATACACGTTATAAAGTTAAAAAGCCCTGCAGAATGAGCGAGGAGGGGTGGATGCTGTGCGTAGCAGTGTGTCCTTGAAGCAAATAAGGTTAATTGCATCTTGGGCTTCATTAGTAAAGAGTGAAGCCAGCAGGGCCAGGGAACTGATCCTTCACTCTGGCATTTGTGAGATGGCATTTGGAGTGTGATGTCCAATTTCAGGCTCCCCAGTACAGGAAGGTTATTGATATACTGGAGTGAGGCCAGTGGAGGCCACTGAGATGGTTGGGGGCTGGAGAGCACGACGTACGAGGACATGCTTGGAGATTGGGGTTTGTTCAGCTTGGAGAAGGGATCAGACGATCGGTCCTCTGGGGCTTTTTTCCCAAACTGAGCGGTGATTTTTGCAATTCAGTGACATTTGATCAGTCCTTCAGCTGCGCTGTACTGCCCATCAGAGCAAGCACTGAGCTTGCAGGGCCCCATGCAGAAGACGAGCTGTGTGTCTGTCTCCTCTCATAGAATCATAGAATCGTTTAGGTTGGAAAAGCCTTTTAGGATCATCAAGCCCAACCGTTCCCCTACCCCTGCCATCCCACCCCCAAACCCTGTCCCCAGCACTGCGTCTGCCGCTGTTAAACCCCCCGGGGGGGGAACCCCCCCGGGCCCCCCCGCCCTTGGGGAAGGAATTGTTCCCCAGGGCCAACCTCACCCTGCCCTGGCACAACTTGAGGCCGGTGCCGCTCGTCCCATCGCCCCTTCCCTGGGAGCAGAGCCCGACCCCCCCTGGCTCCCCCCTCCTCTCAGGCAGTTGTAGGGAGCGATGAGGGCTCCCCTCAGCCCCTCTGCTCCAGGCTGAACCCCCCCAGCTCCCCCAGCCACTCCCCAGCCTGGGGCTCCAGACCCCCCCCGCTCCCCCAGCATTCGAGGGGCGGCCCCCCCAGTGCCCAGCACAGGGGCACGGTCCCTGCCCTGCTCCTGCTGGCCCACCACCCCTGATACAAGCCAGGATGCTGTTGGCCCTCTTGGCCACCTGGGCACCCTGCTGGCTCATATTCAGCCGCCTGTCGACCAACCCCCCCAGGGCCTTTTCCACCAGGCAGCTTTCCAGCCCCTCTGCCCCACGCCTGGAGCGCTGCGTGGGATTGTTGTGACCCCAGGGCAGGACCCGGCCCTTGGCCTTGTTGACCCTCACCCAATTGGCCTGGGCCCATGGATCCAGCCTGGCCAGGTCCCTCTGCAGAGCTCTCCTCCTCTCCAGCAGATCGACGCTCCCACCGAAAATGGTGTCAGCTGCAAACTGACTGAGGGTGCCCTCGATCCCCTCATCCAGATCATTGACAAAGATGTTAAACTCTCCCACCAACTCCTTGGGCAACTTGTGCTAATGGAGCCAAACAGGACCCCCAGCTTATCCAGTGTCCTGGGTGAGAGCCGTCCTTCTCTGCTCTATAACTGAGTCTCTCACTGGCTCCCAAGCATCCAAAATTGTAACTCACACCACCAGAGATGATGAGGTTATCTTTAAATTAATGCTTTTTTAGACATGAAAGTGGCTCTGTAACACCTGAGAGCATTAGGCTCAGGAGTTCAGAGGCTGCAAAGAGAAAAGTGAGAGAGTGCTGTGTGGCTGCTTTCCGAAAGGATCATTTTCAGTTATTTGCTTTAAGATGACTTAAGTATAAAGTATTTTATCAGACAGGAGAATTTGCTAGGTGATATTCTTCCTTAAGAAAAACTGAAATGTTTCCAGCTGGTCTCCATATGCATTTCTTTTGGGAAACTGCTTTGTAGGCGGGGAAATTTTGAAATGGCTCAAAATTTGAAATCTTCCCAGTGCACAGGGTGGGATACCACTGGATAAAGAGGCTGCGGGCACTGGTCCCATGTGACACATGTACACATCTGGGGACACCCGTGGTCCACCGATGCCTTGCTGCTTTCTGCAGGAGCTCTCGCATGTCACAGCGGCCGCGTCTCTGGGGACGGTCCCTGTGGCTGCTTGCTCCATCATTAACATTCCACATCTGATGGTAAGGATTTTTTGGAAACATGGGCTTCTCTGTTTCTATTTTAATGAATTAAACACAAATAGTGCCCACAGAAACATGACAGACGCCTGCGATCCATCCCGTGGTGGTGATGTAGGACATGCCAGACTGGAGCTGCCAGCAATCCCAGCGCCGCAGGGGTCAGACGTGGGGATGGGTTCGGTGGCCTGAACATGTAAATGTTTACTGTATTTTCAGGTTCTGGATTATCTCTCCAGGCCTCCAGTAAGCCTCTGCCGGAGAGCGGAGGTCTCCCCTAATTCCTGAGACATATCCGCAAGCCCCATGCATGTCTCAGCTGCCCAGTGGCACCTCTTACAGCACTAAATGCCCGGTTTTAGGCAAAGGCACCAAACCCACTGTGTCTTAACACAGTGTCTGCCTGGATCTTAAATTCCCCCAGGGATGGGAACTCGGCCCCTTCCCTGGGCAGCCCCTTCCAGTGCCTGACAGCCCTTGCAGGGAAGGAATTTTTCCCAATGTCCAATCTAACCCTGCCTTGGCACAACAAGTCCTTGGGCATCAGCCGAGCCTAAATAACTGTGTGTGTACTCCTGTGTGCATGATTCTGCACTGCCCGTGGCAGGTACAATTTAAAGCAGATGAGCTCGTTCCTCTTCCTCATTCCTCTTCCTCTCTGCTGAAAAAATAATATTTTTCCCCCTTGCATATATACTGGCCTAGGGGCATCTTCTTACTGAAAGTCTTGCTCTCTGCTTGTGCATTTGTTAAACCATAGTCATTTGCTCATGGAGCTAAGCCCTTAATCTCCCCATCTGTACAACGTATATCTATTTAATGTTATTTTGCTTAAAATACATAGCATTTCTGCATGTTTAAAGGCGGCGATGTTGCCGTGCTTGCGTAAACGTGGGCAGAGTCAAGAGGAAGTTTTTGGCTGGGTCTCTGCACATCATTGTCTGGCAGGTCCTTGTAGGCTTAACTTATAGGTACTCACAGGCTTAACCATGGTTTAGTTCTTTGAAGGCTTTTTTCTTTGGTTTACTTCCTCTTTTATTTAGTAAATGGTAAACAGGGAAGAGGCGAATTTTGAATACCTTCTTGACTAACTGCAAATGGCTTGAAACGAGCAGCTGCACGTGACTTTATTCTATCACAAAAGCAGGACGGGCAAAATTGCTGCTGAATTGTAAGCAAAGGGTCACTCTGCTCCGCAATTACCGTCGTCCCTAATGCACTGAATTGCAAATCATATCCGTTCCTGGAGCGTAATACTATCTGGCTCTGCGTGCCAGACTAAAATGAGCTCATAGAGCAAAGCAGCCTGAGAAAACGGCTTTCAGAAGAGCTGGGAAAATGGTCTTAATCTCCAAACTGAGTGGGCAAGTAATCACCCTCAGTTCCTTAACTCTGCAAGGAAGACCTTTGTACAACAGCACAGGGCAAAGGTGCCGCTTGCAAATCATGATGCATTAACAGCTTCTCTGCTGGGTGTTGCTGGGCTGCTGGAGGATGTTGTCAGGGCCTGGTATCCCGTTGGTTTCAGGATGGGAACATTTACAAATGGTAGATTTTCCTGGCCTGGACTCAAAAACATGCTTTGAAATGGCAAGCAGGAATGCATCGCATGGATAAAACTTTACATATTTCAACTCTTGTGATTTTTTCTCCAGCCAAAGTGACATTTTTTAACAGCAGATCTTTGCCCAGATTTGTCCTGCTCCCATTGATGGAGCGACCCAAACTGAACAGCAGTCCTGGCAGCAACTTGAACTGGACTCCTCACTGAAATGGGACGAGTCCAGACCTCGCTGCCACGGTCTGGCAGCATCGATGGTTTCTGCATCCATGACACATAGCTGTCTCAAGAGCACAAATTCTCCTGAACTCCTCTTTTTTGGCATTTTGCTTCCCATAGGGGCCATCCTTGCTAGGAAGACTCCACCGGGAGCATGCACCAGGACTGAGGCCAGGACCTCTTGGTCCAAAAAGCATCGCATAGTTGAGAGAAGAGGGCATGACAATTGGGTTGGAAATTTGGCGTTGCAGTCTGCTTCTGTGCTCAGTTACCAAAATGAGGTCACTTTTTCATCCCCGGCAATATTTTTGCCACCTGTCCACCATGTCTACTGGGACTGTATGTCCGAATTGCAATGCAGCTCTGCACCAGTATCCCCAGTTAGCTCTGGGACTGGCAGCAACACATCCCAACCTGGCAATTCATGATGCAGATGTGCTGCTCCTGCTTCTGGAGTCAGAGTCTTTGTATGCTATGCTGTGATTTATCCACTGGTTCAGAGCTACCAGGAGATTTGCCCTCTGGTTCTGCACTGTGTGATATAGATTTCCCTTTATTTTCCTGGACAAGCACGTTGAAAGGTCTCCAGTGAAGTACTGTAACAGCTATTTCTGATTTTTAACAAGAAAAACCACTTTTCCTGTGAGATTTATGCCATCCTAAATTTAGAAAACCTAAAAGGTACTAATGGTCAAAAGGAGATTGTTTGCATGATTTTTCCTTTTTTTTTTCCTTTTTTTTTTTTTTCTTTTTTTGAAGTTGATGAATAATACAGAGTGGGAACATTTCCAGTTGTTTGCAATATATCCTGTGCAGGTCACAGACCGAGGGTCACGCTTTGATAAGTACCGGTGTCACATACCAAACCTCTGCCTCCTTTAACTAATCTGCCTGGGCACGCTTGCCCCGATATCCCATGGTGAGCGGCTGCGCTTGGCTTCACGCTGGAGATCAAATGCGGCTCGTTGCTGCCGACTGTGCAGGGAAGTAGGTTTGGTCATAGCTTCTCGTTCTTTAATTACTTTTCCAAAGAATTGCAACAATCCCCTTCTCCTCCAAAACCACATCACTGCTTTCAGGGGGACTGCTGTTGTCTCCCTGGGTACTGGTTCAATCTTTCATGTTGCTCCTGGCAATTTTTTCTTTGCAAAACGAGCAAATCTCAGCATGCTAATAAATAAATGAAAAGGGTGAAACGTGTCTGCAGGGAGAACCAGTTAAAACTGCAGTGGTCAGGAAGACCCACTTCGTGTAATCCCCTTTACACCTGTATGTGTGTGTGTGTATTTTGTTCTCTCTAAGCAATGTTCCATGTTTCACCTCCATGTTTTTTCTTAAGAGACCTTGGTGTGCATCCAAAGGAAGCTAAATCACCTTTGTTCCACCCCTGGAGAAATCAAGGTGCAGCAAAACAAGATGGTTTCCCCAAGCTGAAACAGGGGAGGGAGGTAAAGGTGGGCTCTGCTGTTCCCTAGCGCTTTCCTCCATCCCCATGCTATGTACCAGTAGAGCAGGCACCAAACTGGCTGCAAAACCCATGGCTGCTGTGACCCCGCAGGAGATGGGCACAGAGAGGAGCCGGTGCTTTCCTTCCTCTCCACAACAACCCCTTCACCCCACACCAAAAATCAGTCTAATCCCTCTCTCAATTCCCATAGCATCTCACATTTTTTGCCCTTGAGCCCCTGCCCGTGGCTCTCAGAATCTGCAAGGGGTTGTGGGACGGGGTGCATGCAGTGTCGTCTCCTGGTGAGGTCACTGTGAGCTCACTATGAGGTCAGGCAGCTCCCCAGGCTTTCTATGCACTTTTTTTTCAGCCTGGGTACAAACTCCAGCATTAACACTTGGGTCATTTCCAAAAGTACATGAGCTTAGGAAAGCCACCACGATCATAAGTTGTAAAAGATCTGCAGAGCTCCCCCATCTTCACCACCCATATCTGCTCAGCTGTGGGCATCTGCCTCTGCTTGCTGTGTTATGCTGGACAGTGAGATTATCACTTCTAGTAAACTTATTATTTAAGTTTTTGCTACCCAGACTGGTTTTGGTTGATCATGGTTAAAATTCACTCATACAGTAGCTCCCCTGAGAGGCTGGGGACAAACAGGACTGAAAGCAGCTGGAGGTGGTTCAAGGTAACAGCTCTCCCAGGTAGAAGAGGATGGGAGCTGAGATGCAGCTACTCTGGGCATGGTCACTATAAAAGGTGGGTAACCCATTTGCCAGCTTTGCTGAGGGTGTTTAGTGCCTCTCTTGCAGAAGTTCTGGGTCACCTCATGCTTTGGAGGTGATCTTCGATGGCTTGATCCAGAAAGGAGCAGGTTTGTTCTCTGCAAGGTCAGGTGGGTTTTTTTTTTATTTCTACATCCCTCTTTGCCTAGTTTTTGTTGGCTCTTCTGGAGAGAGCAACACCAGAATGGCAGGGGTTGGAAGGGACCTTGGGAGATCACCCAGTCCAACCTCCTGCTCAAGCAAGGTCACCCAGAACAGGTTGCACAGGACATTGTCCAGGTGGGGTTTGAATATCTCCAGAGAAGGAGACTCCACAGCCCCCCTGGGCAGCCTGTGCCAGGGCTTGGTCACCCTTAAAGTCAAGAAGTTCTTCCTCATGTTCAACTGTAGCCTCTTCTGCTTCAGTTTGTGCCCACTGCCTCTTGTCCTGTTGCTGGGCACCACTGAGAATGAAATAAGAAAAATGCTTATTTTTGTCCAGGTGCTTCTTAAAAAGTCTGCCTGTGCAGATGTATGAAGACCTCTGAAAGAAGTGGTCAAGTCAATGTCCCATATAGCTAAAGGCATCTCAGGTGTCGTTAGGTGCCTGTGTGCTTTCATTTGAATTGAGCTTGTCCTGCGTGACTCTCAGATGGGTGAAGTCAGTGGAGAGGAGTCGCAATGTTTGCTGCTGGTTTTCTCCTCACCTGGACCTATGACATGTCATGGGTGTCCTTGTCCTGGGGAACTGTTTCTGCTGAGTTCAGTGGACACAGGATCAGATTAAACTATGGTGGGCCTTTGTGGAGGACTATGCAAGATGGAGATGTTGAGGTGCCCTAGGAAGCTGGAGAAAGGCATTTAGAGAAGGGGAGGGAGAGAGACCAAAGACATGAAGCTGTTAAGGACCATCATGCAAGAAGAGCCAAGTGGTGGATAAATAGGAATGGAAGGGAGAGATCTGCAAAGTGGGGAATGCTCAGCAAGGAAAACAACTGGGAGGCTAATTTTGGCCAAGAGGAAAAGGTACTCCAGTGATTTTGGGGCTGGGTTTATCAAATGAGAGCATTTATCTTGAAGCAAGAGTGATAAGAACCATCCTGGGCGCTGTAAATCCTCAAGGCGCAACTGGTCTGAATGAGACCTCATGTAGCATCTTTATTCAAGCTCTTGTTGGCCTCCAGGGACCCTGTCCAGGCTCTCAGTCCCATGAGGACACTGCTGTGTCTGCACTGGCCCCATGGCTGCTTTCTAGGCCTCAGGCTAATGAAGGACAAGGGCATGAGAAGCAAGGGTCTGGTTTCCTTTCTATAGGTTTTTCAAGGCAGAGGTGGTTGGGGATCAGAAAACACTGCTGAACCTTTCTCGGCTTTTATCTGATGAATTGTGTGTGGGTACTGAGACATTTTGCTAAATATTAAGCCTGAACTTTAGAAAATGGAAAGTCTTTCCTCTCCAGAAATGTTGGCATTAAGGCAAGACGATTGCACATGAATGATCCTTTTTGTTTGCCTTCCCTTACTTTTGCTTGATTGCTTTAAAATATTGCTGATTGCTTGAGTAGCTGAGAAGCCTGTCTTGGAAATCTACCAAATATGCTTCAGGGCCATTTATTTTTATGATTTGCATTTGGCCTGGGTTTGATATTTCCCCCACACCCCCCTTTTTTTTTTCTTTTTTGACAATTAAAGAAGTGATTTCATTCTTCACCCCTGCCCTCTCCTTTGGATGGGGGCTGTTTGGCTCTGGGGTTTGGTAACAACATACAGTGCCGTTCAGCTCCAGGTGTTCACATCGTACCCATCTACTGCTCAATGACCTAATATGAAACTACCATGTGGCCTGAGACCAGGTCCTCGGGAAAGGTGGCCCATCACACAAACAGGTTATGGGCTAAATGGGCCTCTGTATTGGGTTTGTGTAGCAAGGTTTTGGTAGTGGGGGTGGCTTCTGTGAGAAGCTGCTAGAAGTTTTCCCTGTGTCCACTGCTGGCCAAGGCCAAGCCCATCAGTAACAGTGGTAGTACCTCTGTGATAACCTGGAGGTATTTAAAAGAAGGATAGATGAGGTGCTTAGGGACATGGTTTAGTGGTGGGATGGCAGGGTTAGGTTGAAGGTTGGACTCGATGATCTTAAAGGTCTTTTCCAGCCAAAGCGATTCTATGATTTAAGAAGGAAGAAAAACCTGCTGCAGCTCAGTAGCTGGAGAGAGAAGTGAGAGGCTGTGAGAGAAAACAGCCCTGCAGGCACCAAGGTCAGTGAAGGAGGGAGGAGGAGGAGGTGCTCCAGGTGCCAGAGTGGAGATTCTCCTGCAGCCCCTGGTGGGTCAGGCTGTGCCCCTGCAGCCCAGGGACCCCACGGGGAAGCAGATCCCCACCTGCAGCCCAGGGAGGACCCCATGCCGGAGCAGGGGGGTGCCCAAAGGAGGCTGTGACCCCATGGGAAGCCCATGCTGGAGCAGGCTCCTGGCAGGGCCTGTGGCCCCGTGGGGAGAGGAGCCCAGGGGGGGGTTTGGGGCCCCATGGGGACCCACGCTGGAGCCGTCTGCTCCTGAGAGCCTGCACCCCATGGGAGGGATGGCCCGTGAAGAACTGCAGCCCATGGGAAGGACCCAGGCTGGAGCAGTTCGTGGAGGACTGTCTGCCATGGGGGGACCCCAGGCTGGAGCAGGGGAGGAGTGTGAGGAGTCCTGCCCTGAGGAGGAAGGAGCGGCAGAGACAGCGTGTGATGAACTGACCCCAACCCCCATTTCCCCATCCCCCTGCGCTGCTGGGGGGGAGTAGATAGAGAAAACTGGGGTGAAGTTGAGCCTGGGAAGAAGGTAGGGGTGGGGGGAAGGTGTGTTAAGATTCAGCAGTTCTTATCCTCTCCTACTCTGATTTTGATTGGTAATAAATTAATTTCATCAAGTTGGGTCTGTTTTGCCCATGACAGTAACTGGCGAACGATCTTTCCCTGTCCTTATCTTGACCCACGAGCCTTTCAACATACTTTTGTCTCCCCTGTCCAGCTGAGGAGGGGAGTCATAGAGTGGCTTTGGTGGGCCCCTGGCATCCAGCCAGGGTCAACCTCATCTCAACAGCCCCAATAGTGAACTGGAGATGTTGGACATCCTTGGTTTCTTCTCATTGCTCACAATGGTCATCTTTGTGCATTAGGACAGAGGACCTGAATGTGGACATGCCAAGCATATTAGGCCTAAGAATGGGAAATGTCCTGGTGCAGTGCTGTGCTGGGGTTATTAACTCAGCAGCTCAGCTGGCGCCTATCTGTACCACAGGGATCAATCAGGTGTTAGAGGTTTATCATAGTCATGGTTTGGGTTGGAAGGGACCTTTCAAGGTCACCCAGTCCAACCCCCCTGCAATGAGCAGGGACATCATCACCTGGATCAGGTTGCTCAGAGCCCTGTCCAACCTGACCTGGAGCGTTTCCAGGGATGGGGCATCTACCATCTCTCTGGGCGACCTGTGCCAGTGTCTCACCATCCTCATTGTAGAGAACTTCTTCCTTAGATCTAGTCTGAATCTACCCTCTTAGTTTAAAACCATTGCCCCTTGTCCTATCACAACAGGCCCTACTAAAAAGATTGTCCCCATCTTTCCTATAAGCTCCCTTTAAGCATTGAAAGGCCACCGTAAGGTCTCTAATTAAAGCCAGGGTAAGGCATGTGAGTGTTAGGGCTCTGCTCCTGTGCTGAGTGCAGACTTGTATATCCAAAGCACTTAACTAGGTCTTCTTTAGAGGTGTTATAATTAAATATGAGTTTAAATATGATGCTTAACTGTCATCTCCCTTTATCCCTGCTCTCATAGCCTGGTGGGTTATTTAGGCTGGGAGGTCTCTGGGCTGCCTGAAGGAACAAGGTCTGTCCCATCAGGTTGGTGTGGTGATGTGGGGATATCTTTGTTTAAGAAACTTCATACGTGTGTGATTTTGAGAGAATAAATTGGCTGAGTTTGAGGAGAAAAATCCCATAACTGAGGGAAAGCTCAACACTTTGCATATTGAAAAGGAATCTGCTGTGGATGGTGCAATATGACGTTGCACCCTGCGTTCACTCTTTACTAGACAACTGAGAAGCCAGCCGTGAGGGCTGGACACGTGGGACAGCCAGCTTCATCAGCACCGTGATTCTTCTTGCAGCTTGTAGATGAGACTGACCTCCATTGTGCTGCAAACTGCCTTATCGTTAGTGATCCTGGAAACAACGAAGGGCAAGAGAGCCCGTTGGGTTGCTCCTTGCATTTCTACTGAACAGCAGAAAGCCAAATATGCCCAGGAGAAACCCCAATGGGCCTGGATCAAAACTAGAACTCTGTGGCCCTGCCATCACTTTGGGCACCTCCAAATGGCAATCAGAGCCCTGCTGGAAATGGAAATGCATTTGAGCTCCTTGGCAGAAACATCTCCTGATTGCCCCACTCTGGGGTAGTGAATAGATTTAATTGCTGAATGCAGATACAATTGCAATTAAGCCTATTCAGCTCGATAACGAGACATTCAAGGGATTTAGGAGTTTTATATGGTTCAATTAGATTCAATTGTAAAGCCTGAGCCTTATGGAGTGCTCCTCTGAAGTCTGTGATCTGCAGGCAATCCTGCTTAAAACAGCAGCGTGATCCTGGAGAGCTTTGGGTGGTGTTTTCAGGCAGGAATGGTTTGAGCAGGGGAAAAAATTCTGAGGGTATATGGACATGAAACAGTTAATCCCTGGGATGTTTTGCTGGAGCAGTTAAACATTAGCCTAAAAGTTTTCCCTTTGGGCTCAAGCTGGTGCAGAGGGATGGGAAGAGCTGCACTGCACTTATCCTTACTTTTAAACCTGTGCCTACACACCTGGAAGCAGAGGCTGATTAATAATTTGGATATCTTTTAGCAGCTGTTTGAGACTACTCTTATTTATTAATGGGGCTGTGATGGTCCCATAAGCAGTAATAAAATGTGGAGCCCTGAGTGTGCTCCCCCATCCCCCTTGGCTTCACCAGGACCTCCGGGGTCAGGATGGGGCTGGGATTCACTTGCACTTTGCGTCTCAAGCCAGTGTGCTCCTGTTCACCCTGGGGCCTCCTGTCTTTCACTCTTCCTTTCTGTCTTTGACCTTTTTGGCCTGTTTACCTCTTTGCCAGAGGATATCGCTAGCTGCAGGGACGGTTAGAACCTACCGCGGTGAGACCTGCTCTTCATCGCATTTGGAGTTCCCAGGACCCCAGGCGCTGCAAAATAACCAGCAGTGAGGGGAGGAGACCGAGGTGGTCCCCTACTTTGAGCAGCAAAACTGCTTGTTGTTTGGGATGTGGGGTCCCTGGTTCTTCCTCTGAGTTGTTTTCTGAGCTGAAATATTCTCTGTTTGTGTGGTGTACGCTCTAGGGGTGGCTGGAGGGGGGGTTCACCCTGCTGCTGGGCTGCCCTGGGGCGCAGCTTCTCTGGCTCTGATGGGTGTGGGAGGTATAGGAGCTGGGGGTTCCTGTGCTCCCATGTGGGTGGGATGTCAGATGTGCCCCTGTGACCCTGTTTGGGGCTGATCTACTTCCCAGTAGGGGGGCTCCTCATCCTCCAGCGTCTCGCCTGTTCCCAGTCCTGTGAAGGGAGTCCACCCATCTCACCCAGAGTTTCGTGGTCACCCTACCATCCCCACGCCGAGGAAGCAAGTGTGGCACTTGTGTCCCTTTTGGGGTCATTTCCCAGATGTTTAAACCTGGGAACTGGACACCAAAGACACTTGTGTTCCCTTTACTGTCCCGTGCCTCAGTTTCTTGATGCCTGTTAATATCGATACTAAGGTCCTCCATCTAGGAGACCACCTTTTAGAAAGCTCTGTGGTGTCATGAGATTAGACAAATAAAGTGCAATCACGATTTCGTTGGAGATGTCTTGACTCATGCCCTTCTATATCATTCCAGCACCCACACAGCAGCATCAGACTCCTGTATTTGAACCATAAATTTGTTTTGCACCCCACTTCTGGTGTTTCCCATCCTCTCCAGGGGCTGATAACCAGCCTAGACCTTTTGGCCCCCTGGAAACAGAGACTTTGTCTCCCCCTCCCAACCCTTTCCCCAAGCTGGCCCCTTCCTTTGCAACCATCCCAGTTATTTTAATATTATTTTGTGCCCACAAGGGAAAGAATTTTTTTTTCTCCCCTCCCTTTCTCCCCCCTCCTAGCTCCCACATTCCTGCTGAAAGCGTGCAGGGTGGCATTCCCTGTCCCAGCCTCCCTTCCGCCAGCCCGGTCCCAGCTGCTGGCCCGCAGAGAAGGAGTCGGAGGTGGAGGGGGGGGATGCCCGGAGCGGCCCCTCCTCCTGCCTCATAACTTCTTCTTCCAAGTGTGCTGGGAGTTTCACTGCAGCCTGGCCGACGCAGACGCCCGTTTCTGGGGCCATCAGACCCTCTCGCCCGCGGGGAGAAGCCAACACGTGGCAGCTTTGCCCAGGTAAGCTACACAGTCTGCCTGTAGCTAGCTGTCCGTCTGTCCATCCACCCAGGTATCGGCTTTTCTATGCTCTGTTGTGGTTTTTTCACTCTTCCCATTCTCGGGTTGCAGTTAAATGAACCGCAGCACAAAGGCGTGAGAGCGGGCTGCGGGCGATGGGGAGGATGAGGAGGCAGCAGCCCCCAGGGCTGCAATTTGCCTCCTTGCATTGCACAAGCAAACCCCTTACTGCTGTCTCAGAAGCACCTGAGATGCCCAAAACCTGTCTGAAATCTGAATTTTGGGGTGACTTTGCACTTCTCATGATGGGAGGTGGCTCGGGGCATCAGCCGGTCTTGGAGGCAGGGAGAGGTTGTGAAGAAGTCCTGTGGTGTGCAGCACATGCTGGGTTGTTTGAGGGTTGTTTTGAGGCTTTCTGGGAAGAAGTGAATTCCTGTTGCCTCCTTTGATGTACCCAGGAGGTCCAGGCATTGCAGTGGGCAGAATCTGGCCCCAGTAAACTTCCCACCAGTGGAACAAGGAGCTGTATTTTTCTTCTAATCTTGTTTGGTTGGATTGTGGGAGGTGGATGCTGGTAAAATAGCAATTGCTGGAAGCAAGTCCTATACAAAACTATAACAACAACAGAGCAGACTGCCCTGAGACTGGTTATAACTCCAGGCAAAATTAATATTTCGGTGGGTTACGGGAGAAGCAGCAGAGAGGGTTGGTCTGGGGTCGCTGCTGGCTGGGGAAGCCGGATGATTCAAGGGAAGAAGTTACATACTTCAGGGTGGGATTCTGCTTTCCTACGGCTGGGCCAGATCCGTTGTAGCATTGCAATGAATGCAGCGACTGCTCGGGTGCAAACCACGTGCGTCCAGCTCTGAGTTGTAGGTCTGCTCCTCTTCCTGACCCAGCAACAAGTCACACAGCCCAGGTTTTCCTACCTCAGTAACCCTGGTGGTTACGGTGACTGAGATCCTTCAGCATCAGTCCACCCGTTCTCACCTCCCCCTGTAGATGCTGAAATGATGTCTCGCAGGGACCAGTGGTGATTAACAATTTTGTTTGGCTGCTATCCATCGTAGACCCAAAATAATGTCATTTCTGCTTGCAATCAAGAATTACAAGAAAGTGCCTTTCTTCCGGGGTGAGAAGAAAATTAGCCACCAGGCAGATGATTCATGGGGTGTCTGAACAGTCTTTGTGGCTCTAACAAAGAGGTTGGTTTGTGGGATGGAGTCTGCAGAAATTGCTCCATGCATCACGTTATTGCACGCGTCAGGAGGAGCAGAAAAAGGACGGATGATGCTGTTTGGGGTCCCCAATCCTTCTGCCATGTGGCCCCTTCTGCAGACATCTCTTCTCCAGTGCCCCAAGCAGCATCAGGTCAGGTTATGCACGGAGAGATGTGTTGGGCCAGGAGGTGCTTGAATCATAGAACTGCTTTGGTTGGAAAAGACCTTTAAGATCATCGAGTCCAACCTTTAACCTAACCCTGCTATCCCACCACTAAACCCTGTCCCTCAGCACCTCATCTACCCTTCTTTTAAATACCTCCAGGGATGGGGACTCCACCACCTCCCTGGGCAGCCCATTCCAGAGCCTGACAACCCTTTCTGTGAAGAAATTTTTCCTAATGTCTAACCTAAACCTGCCCTGGTGCAACTTCAGACCATTCCCCCTTGTCCCATTGTCCATTACCAGGGAGAAGAGGCCGACCCCCACCTCACTACACCCTCCTCTCAGGCAGTTGTAGAGGGCGATCAGGTCTCCCCTCAGCCTCCTCTTCTCCAGACTAAACACCCCCAGTTCCCTCAGCCGCTCCTCGTATGACTTGTGTTCCAGACCCCTCCCCAGCTTGGTTGCTCTCCTCTGGACCTGTTCCAGCAAGGCAACGTCTTTCTTGTAATGAGGGGCCCAAAACTGAACACAGTATTCGAGGTGCGGCCTCACCAGCACCGAGTACAGGGGCACGATCACTTCCCTACTCCTGCTGGCCACACTATTCCTGATACAGGCCAGGATGCCGTTGGCCTTCTTGGCCACCTGGGCACGCTGCTGGAAGTGAGGTTGTATTTGAAGGGTTGGGACGTGACTATGGGGACATGTCCTCACCTGGCAGGTCCTGGCACTGTTCTCAGCCTGGCTGAGGGTGTGAGGTTTATACGCGGCAGGGCTAGGAATTGCTGGGATGATATTTCCTCTCTGGAGGCCGTTTGAACGGCAGCTGCTCAGGGGTTTCTCACTGGACCAGCTCTGTCAGCTCCCCCTGGTCTTAAATATCAGTGCACTGGAGCTCATGACTGAAAGAGGATTTGCATGTGTGAAAGCTCATCTGCTTTTTCCACCTAGCTTTCCCAAGTCTTATGTTTCAGCTGTTTTAAGATCTTCCTATCCCAAATAGTGCCTCCCAACAGATTTGTTCCTCTGACCCGACTGATTCCAGATAGTGGACAAGGGAAAGAGGAGAAAGGCAGCAGGGCATCTCCGACTCCCTTGTCTGCCCACATAGATACCTGCCCCAGGCCCTGATGCAGGTGTGATGTCCCCTTGCCTATAGGAAAGGTCACCCTGTCACCACCCAAGGCTTTGCAGCCATGGCAGGGAGCAGACCTGCAACCACTGCAGGAGGGAGCCCGAGCAAAGATATAATCTGGGGACAATTCAGGTCTGTGCTTTGGAAAAGGACTTCGCCCCGCTTTGGGGACAGCATTTTGTAGCTGGGAGGGCCCAGGGCTGCTCAAACAGGCAGTGCAGGTCTGCATAAATGGGAAAGCCTGTTGGGCAAGTGGGGGAAGGATGGATGAGCATAGCTGCAGAGTGTGACTGTTTGCTGGGATGAATGATGCTTTGAGCTTGCTGCAGCACCCGGGACGTGGTGGTGAAAGGTGGGCGATGTGTTCATCTCAGGCCTCACCTTTGAGTAGAAGGAAGGCAATAAAGAAATTCATGTAAAAAGTGAGAGATTTGGGTTCAAATCCTCCTACGGACCACACTGGTTGCTCCAGCTTGGGGACTGGGTGCTCTTGCCCTACCTGGGGAAGATGCTCTTGCCCTGGCTGGGGAGTGGGTGCCTCTGGCTCAGCCTCTCCAACTCTCTGTCCATAAATCCTCTTTCCCCTGTGTCTTGGGGGGGCACAGACACAGGAGCCACTTCTGGGAGAGTGTGAGGAACAGAGAGAAACATCCAAAATGGGCTTAGCTGCATCCACTGGAGCTTGGGTGGGAGCATCCTGCGGTGCCCCAGAGGAATAAGTGGTGCATGTGGGCCAGAGCCACCGAGACATCATGGGGCAGGGGTCAAGTTGTGACCTTGTGCTTTCTGGGAAGGTTTCACTGCTGCCATGGCCTGATCCCTGCTGTTTGTACAATTTGCCCCTCAAGGTACCCCGCAGCACCTCATCAACTGATTTGGTTTGTATAGTGGGTCCATAAAAGCCTAACCTGTCTGGATGGATACGGGGAGCCACTTCCCTCTTCCTTAACGATTAACACCAGTTTATGGTGGGTGTAAAATACAATTGCACCAGACAGCGAGTTTGTAGAGAGGTAAAAAAAAAAAAGGCATATATATTAAAATGGCAAATTTTGCCAGTGCTGTCCGTTTAGGGAGATGTCTCTGTTACAACATGCTCACTTCAATGCCCCAGCAACTCAGCCAGCACTGCACATGAGACCTGGGAGACAAAAATAGTCCAAATCAAGATGCCTGTCTGGTTGCACAATCTCAGCAGCATGAAAATGCCAGGGAAATATGGGAAAGTCCATTAGGATAGTTTCGTTTGCTCAGTAGAAACTGAAGCTGAGATTTATGGTGGCTCCATCCCTTTCAGCATGGATTGTCAACACGAGAGGGCGGCTGGTATTTGTATCGTGAACATGGCAAGAAACTACAGGGTAGATTCAGGTCCTATCCTTGTCATAGGCTTTGTACAGGCATAGTCCCTTGGGGTCATCTTTTATGGTGGGCTTGTGGTACCCCACCGAGGTTGACTCCTGACCAGGGCAGGGGGCATGGACTTAGGCTGTAGGTCCTGGGGGGTCTCTGTGAGGTTGTGTGGGGTTGGAGGAGCAGATTGACAGGGGCAGGCTGCCTGCAATGGGGTCCTGAGCAGGAGATGGGGGCATGCAAGTCCCATGCACGAGCCCTTCTTCCCTTGCTCACTCCTGCCGTGCTCAGCCATGGTCCTTGTTCTGCCAAGAGCAAATCAAATCAGCTGGAGGCAGTGAAATGGCATCAGTCCAGCAGCAAGGAGGAATTCCTCCTGCTACAAACCCAAGAGGTTCTCAGGGGATGCAGGATCTCGGGCTGGGATCTTTGTTTTCTTTGTCCTGGCTCCTAGTCCCCTCAGTTATGCTAAGGAGCACTTTGCAGTGTGAATATCCTCCTGGAAAACATCCAGCTGGAAGTGTGAGTAACCTGAGAAATGCAGACCTGGCAGCCAGCCAAGCAGTCAATCCCTTGATCAATTGACTTCCTAACCCTTTTTTTTCCACCATCCCCCCCCTCCCCAGTCTATTGATCTCCTTGTCTGTAACATCCACCTGCTCACCTGGAAATATTGCCTTTGACTCCGTCGATGCATAGTCCCATGGGGCAGACCTTTCACCTTCGTTATGGGAAGACAGATTAATGAGCGCCGCCTCGTGAATGCCCCGGATGGCAGTAGGGTGAAGAAACTGCAAATATCCCTAAAAGTGTGAGACCTGTTCAGTGGGAAGCCCCGTGTCTCTGTGCCATACGTGGGGAGGGATCGCCCCTCGCCTTGCAGCCAGAAGCAGGGTGGCTTGTTCCAAAGCTGAGCATTAAACTGGATGGAGGTGGCAGAAAGAAGTTGAAGTTGGTTTCAAGGTGTTTGCTGTTTCCAGCAATATACCCGATGATTGTTTGACCGTCATTACTTGCCTCTCTTTTAGCTTTTTTGCTTTCAAATGTATTATTCTTTTTTTTAAGTAGGATTCACGTTGTGATGCTTCTCAGCTGGTGCGTGCCCAGGTGATGCTATGAAAGGCTGTGTTAGGATCAGAAGCCCAGTGGGGAGGCTGCTGGGGTTGAAGCAGAGCCATTTGTTTCATGTAGACTTCTGAGGAGCAAGGATCTCCAGCAAAACTCTCCCTCAGAGTTACCCACCCCAAACCTTCACTGTGTTCTTGGCATTTCTTGCAAGAAGGAGGGATTAGGGGTGGGCAGCAACCCCCCCTTTGCGGTTTGCAACAGCTACACAACGTCAATTCCCCCCCCAAACCAGGTCTCTTGGAGAGGAAGAAAGAGACTGGCTGGAGACGATCTTCACAACCACAATCCGACTGTAACTTTCTGCTTGGAAAGGTTTCTAAGTTTAGCTAAGAAGGTATGTTTACTGTTGTTAATGTGAAAACCTGATGTGTGGGGAGTCACCGTGGTGTGGAGGAAAGGAGAGGAGGGTCTAGCTTTTCTTTCCAGGTCTCATAAGGTATTTTTCTGCTTTTCTCCTTGGTGCTTCTAAGCTGAGATGCTCCATCCAGTGCTCCAGGTGCTGCTTGGATAGTTTCTGCAGGAGGTGGAAGATGGCAAAACAAGTCCCAGTTGGACATGACTCTGCAAGTTGTCCCATAACCATGGGAAGAGGTGTCACCTGCCAGCTACTTATCACCTTTTCATTGGCCTTGCTGTCCCCGGTGGGGAATGTCCAAAAACCCAAGGAGATCTCTCCTCCATGAAGTTTTGCCCTTAACTGGTTGTTTCCATCAGATCTGAGCAAATCCTAACCTGTGCTTTGCTCCATGTTGTATGACCCTGAAGTGAACAACTGCAGGAGTTGCAGGGGAGGATATTGGAGCTGTGCTGGAGCCTGATGGGTGGGGAAAGGATGGGGCAGAAACCTCCTCACGCCACATCTCCCACCCAGGAGGAGAGTTGTAGCCAACCCTTGGTGATGCTCTCAGGACACCTATTGAGATGTTAATCCAGCTGCTCTTATGCATGGCCTCCATCTTCCCACCACATTTCCTGGGGAAACAACAGCTCTGGGGTCTAAACCTCAAGCTGGTGGAACTGGGAGGCCAGCAGCCCTTGTGGGTCACTGCCTTTGAACAAACCAGGCACGTTCAGCTGGGTGCCGAAGCGGAAAATAGGCTTCCCCCAGCTCTCACTTCATCTTCTTTTATTGAGCAGCCTCATAAGATTTACCCCCCTTCTCTCCCCATCATCCCTGTTAAACATTACTACACAGTGCAACCCCTTTAAACCAGGAAATCAATGGTATTTATTAAAAAAAAAAGACCCAACAAAACACTTTCTCAAAGCTCTTGCTCCGGGAGAGGGAGGGGAGCCCTTTACCCATTCTGCAAGGAGCAGCAGTTTCTCATGATTGCTGACACTGCTGTTTAAACAGGCTCCACACTGCAGCATGCGGGTAAAAATGCTCCTCAGAAAAGGTTTCCTTGCTTTAAAATCTTTCCATTTCATGGCAGAATTCACCGGAGAAGAGAGGGAGGTCCTCCAGGAAAACAAAGTGCATCAATGCATCTTCAGAAGTGGAGGGGAGCTACAGTTCTGAGGACGTGGTGTTTGCTGGGTCTCCAAGGGGGTCTGCTGACCACCAGAGCTGTCACCCCTTGACTCCCAACACCATCATTGCATCACCATCACAACCAGCTTCTGCCGTGTGGGCACCCACATGAGGGACACTCTAACCCGTGCTCTTCTGGCTTCCTTCTGGGATGTTCATTTAGGGTACACCTTGACCCAGGATGGTGATGGATCAGAATTCAAGCTTTGGTCTAAAAAGCTCATGCGGCCAAATGCAGCCACCTGGGGTATCAGGGGATGGTTGCCATGTGGACAGAATCACATTCAGCCCCTCATGGAGAGAACTGCAACCAGAAGCCTGGCGGGGGGTCCTGGTCATCTTTGCCATGCACGGGCCATTGCACTTTCTCCACCAAACCTGCACGCTAGCTGAATGCCAGGGACCCAGCATGGCTCTTTGGAGAGCTCATCTTCCTTCCCCTCTTCTGTCCAACCTACTAGCCCTGGGCAAGCCGGCAATGGGCAGAACTGGGCTGTGCATTGCCCAGATGTTATGGCAACAGGGGACATGGGGAGGGAAGCCATGGGGGCTATGCAAAATGCTCTCCCTGGTGCACTGAGGCTGCCTGTGTCCCTCTCTTAGCTGAAATGAAGTAGGTTCTTGGATCCAGCCTACATTGCTGTGTCATTCCAGGAGGGCTAATGAAGGTATAGATACAAACCTGTCCTGGAGATGGAGCTTAAGTTACCCAAAGTGTTATCTACATAGGGTCTGGAAAGCCATGTGGCAGCTCTGAGACTGGAGGGGGGTTTCTGGAGGATCCATCTGCCCTGGTCCCTCCTCTTAGCAATCAGAGAGTCCAGCTGCAATACTGTGCTCCATGGTGCTAGCATTGTCATGTGCCAGCAAGGGACCTCTTGGCTCTGAGCCCAAGCTTGCTACTCTTTCCTCTCTTGAGAGGTCCATGCGGCATGTCCTGGGCAGGGATGCGGGTGGTCCTGGGGGATGGAGGTGCCTTGGGTAGGGAACAGGGCTTGCAGGTTGTTTTTAGGGGCAAACAAAAATCAGATCACTTTTTGGCAGCCCCTTCTACTAGATGGTCTGATGTTAGGGTTCTTGGGCACCAGAGCCACCCAGCAATGCACCTTGCCCTGACTCCTTGGAGATCCCAGTGCTGGGGGCAAGGCACATGGGGCATCTGGCACCCAAGATCTCAGAGCAGGAGAGTTTCATGATATGGAGGAGAAACTTGGGATGGGAATTAGCTGGGTAAGCGTCACGTTGAGACAGATGAACCAAAGGCCTGCTGATTTTTCAGCTGTCTGTTCATCTAAGAGTTGCATGAGATGGTAGCTTGTTTTTATGGTGTTGGAAAGTTGCTTATGAGTGCCGGGCTGAGTCAATTGACTCTGTAATGGGGATTTAGACCCAAAAGCATCAGTGGGTGAGCAGGAAAGACAAAACACATTCATGTACCACCTAAGAGCTACCAAAATCTCTGCAGAACACGGGACTGCTGGTTGGAGCCTGGTTTGGATGCACTGACAACAGCCCAGTTGGGATGCACTGCCTTGTTGTTTTGATATCCGTTATTGGTATTTTTAAGAATTTAGGAAATCCAATTTTTCCCTTCCTTATCACATGGCCAAAACTTCACTGTCACTGTAGTGAAAGAGATATTCCAGAAAATGGAAAATCCTGTATGAAAATAGCCCCAAAGAGGTGTGAATACCCACAAAAGGGGAATGGCATGAAATGGGTGGACGTGGCCATTCCCAGCTCACACCAGCTGAAGGACCTGAGCATGTTCAGCCAGAGTTAGTGCTCCTGATCCATGTAATTAATTCTGAATGGTTTGGACTGTGTTAGCATAATTCTAGTTTAGCCTGAGAGAAGGTGTCCAAGAGGCTTTCAGAAAGACTGGGGACAATCCCAGCCCCTTTGGGCTTGATTTGAGCTCTGGTTTTTGGTACCGTTTTGCACCTCTGCTTGCAAAAGGGAACATCTCCTCCCTGTGGATCGGCCTCTCCGGCTGCTCCTGGAGAGTCCCATGCATTTCAGGAGCGTGCCTCCAGCTACTAACAAGTCAACACATTCATATTTCTTTATGAAAACAGCTTAAATTCTGTATTCAAGGGATTTAGAGAGAAATCAATTACCATAAAAATCTATTAATTCCATTTAAAAAGAGCCTGTAAACTTTTGACCCCCTGAGGCTTATTTCTGTCAAGCGAAGAACAACCTGTGTTTAACCAGATCTTTCCTGCCATCTAAATCTACCATTTTCCTTGAGATTTGAAAACATCTTTAACTCCCCTGCAGCAAATGGTGCCTAATGACAGGAGAGGAGCTGCAGTAATCATAGAATCACAGAATTGTTTAGGTTGGAAAAGACCTTTAAGCTCATCAAGTCCAACCGTTCCCCTAAGCCTGCCATCTCACCACTAAACCCTGTCCCTAAGCACCTCATCTATCCTTCTTTTAAATCCCCCCGGGGATGGGGACTCGACCCCTTCCCTGGGAAGCCCCTTCCAGTGCTTGACAGCCCTTTTGGTGAAGGAATTTTTCCTAATGTCTAGCCTAAACCTGCCCTGGCACAACCTGGGGCCCCGACCAGGCTTTTTCTCATGAACATTTCAAAGCCGAAGAAGAGAACCAACATTTCCCTGGCAGCAAATTATGAACAAATTTGCTTGCAAATGGACAGACCCTCTAACTGACACCAGATATCTTCATCCCATCTCCTAAGTTTTTCTTACTTTGGTGACAACCTGCTGCTTTTGGGTGAGCTCTTGGTACCTTTTTAGAGCTGACAGTGCTTGTGACCTTGCTCTCCACCTCTGAGCTGTTAGGATTTACTCCATCCTTTGCCTCTCTGCTGGTGTTTTGAGCCTTGAGCCCTTGTTTTTATTTTTCATCTTGCCACCAAAATTCAATAGTTTGAATCTGTCCTTTGCTTTAGCCAGTGCAGTCTGTGCCTTGTTTTTCCCCATCCAAATATTGTGCAAAATTACATGTAGATGTGCTTGGATCTTGGTGACTTGTTAACTCTGGTACCATCAATACCTGGACCATCTCCTTACCCTTCTCTTGCCAGTTTGTCTGGTGCTCCACATCCTGAAGTTCCCATTAATGGTCTATTCAGGCCAATCTCTAGATCTCAATTACACATCTCAGCGTGATCTCTTTGCAGGGCTGCTGGGATCTCTCTCCATAGGATTTATCATAGAATCATGGAATGGTTTGGATTGGAAGGGACCTTTAGAGGTCATCTAGTCCAACCTGCAGTGAGCAGGGACATCTTCACCTGGGTCAGGTTGCTCAAAGCCCCGTCTAACCTGACCCTGAATGTTTCCAGGGATGGGGCATCTACCACCTCTCTGGGCAACCCATGCTGGTGTTTCACCAGCCTCGTCATAAAAAATTTCTTCCTTATAACCAGTCTTATATCTGGTCTGATTTCGTGATGTGCCTGGCAGTGCTCCATGAACAGGAGCCCTGGGGTGCCAGGCTGTGTACAGTGATGTCTAGTAAGGTGAGATGTAGCTGAAGCCAAGGCGTTCAGAAGGAGGCAGCGCTGTGGATTCTCTGCTGGATAATATAAGTTTGTGCTGAGCCTGCAGTCTTTCAGAGGGAGTTGCAAACAGGATATCTATAGGTGACCCTGCTTTAGTAGGGGAGTTGGACTAGATGATCTCCAGAGGTCCCTTCCAACCCTTGCCATTCTGGGATTCTGTGATATCTTTCCACTGTCCAGCTGGCTGTTTTCAGGAGACTTGTATGAAAACATTTGAGACCTGTTTCTCTCTGTCGGATTTGGCTGAAATTGTCAAGATTTTCCCAGGCCATGAGGCAGAAGGTCAGTCTGTCTGATATGTGCTATGGCACAGCGGTGGGTATCGGGACGTGGATCTGCACGGTTTCCCCAGGAAGGCTATGCATGCCCAGACGCAGCTCTCTAATGTAGTTTTTGTGTCTGTGTGCAACAGGGTTAGTTATTTGCTGGATGGAATTAGCAGCATCTGGCATGGGTGATCCTGGGACAGGAGGTGCATGAGATCCAGCTGGAGCCACAGGCAAATGGGAGGCAGGCACCAACCAGCTGAGACTGCAAATCCACTGGGTCTCATCCCTTTTAGACAGACCTTGCTGAGAGGGGTTATTTATTTATCCCAAAGCATGTTGGGGAAAAAAAAAAAATAAGAGTTTATTGCAAACATATACATAAGAAGAATAAATGGAGGGGAACAGCCCAGCCTCTGGCACTACTGCAAGTATGTAAGTCCTGATTTTCTTCCTCCCATACCCTCTTGCATCTTTCCAAGCTTTCCATGGCTCTGTCATCTGACCCAGGTGAGGTAAAGGGAGAACCTGAGCCATCAACTTTATGGGGTTTGGAGGCAATTTGTTCAAGGAACTGTAAAACCCAGAGAAGTTGCCCCTATAAATTATTTACCGGGGGCAGTAAAAGATCAAGGAAATTGCTGAGATTCCTTGCAAACCCCTGAAGTTTATGGGGTTGTTTCCCTGCCCCTATAAGGTTTCTCTGAAGCTCTCTGTAGTGGTTTAGAAGGTCTTTGACAGGGACTGATGGCAGCTGGTGTCTGCAAAGATCAGCTAAGACTTGCAGGATTTAAGGTTTTTAATATATAATGTATATGATGAGCATCATGGTGGCACCTAAGTGAGCTGGTGGCCCTAAGTGAACTGAGCTTCCCTGAGCTATGTCCTATGAGGACAGGCTGAGAGAGTTGGGCTTGTTCAGCCTGGAGAAGAGAAGGCTGCAGGCAGACCTGGTTGTGGCCATTCAGTGCTTAAAGGGGGCCTATAGGAAAGATGGGGACAATCTTTTTAGTAGGGCCAGATGTGACAGGACAAGGGGTAATGGCTTTAAACTAAACCAGGGTAGGTTTAGACTGGATCTAAGGAAGAAATTCTTTACAATGAGGGTGGTGAAACACCAGCAGGGGTTGCTTAGAGAGGTAGTGGAGGCCCCATCCCTGGGAACATTCAAGACCGGGGCTGTGAGCAACCTGATCTGGTTAAAGGTGTCCCTGCTCCCTGCAGGGGGGTTGGACTAGATGACCTCCAGGGGTACCTTCCAACCCAAAACATTCTATGATTCTATGAGCTGGGCAACGATGGTAGAGCAAATGGCCATCCTTCATCAGCCTTCCCAAAATATCATGTCCTGAAAGATGGAGCACATGGAAAGAGCAAACCCAGCTGTGATCATGGACTGGTGGTGGGCTGTGGATGGAGGGAGGTGTTGGTGAGAGTGTCTGGAAGCTGCAGTGCAGCTCTTCACCCTGATACAAACAGCCCACGTTGCCTTTTCTCACCGAGGGCTGGTATTTCCTACCCTAGTGAACTCTTAAATGCAGTGGGATTTTGGAAGGAATCAGGAATGGGAGACACAAGAGAGAAAATGACACATTTTCCTTTCAAAGTCAGAGAATAGCGCCCTTGAATTGGGGCTCATCTGTAATCTGGATGTGCTGCAGTCATCCATCAAGGACCCATGCTGGCAATGCAGCAGCAGGAGTAGGGTGGGTTTTCACCCTGGGTGAGCATCCGCAGCTCACTGCTAGAGCATCGTTTTACCTAAAATTTTAAAAATATGTGTAATAAAAATCAGAAATATTCCACACATTGAAAAATTTAACATGTAAATGTTTAGCACGTACGCACACGTGCGTATATGAATTAATGGCTGCTAGGAAAAGTCTTTAGTTTGTGGCACCCAGATTATGGAACCCTTTTGCATCCTTTTCCTCATCTTTGCAATGTGAATTCAAGGTGTGACTGCTCCGAGCTCGAGCTTTTCTACACCTGCAGGGTCTTTGCATTTGTGAATGTTCACATTTACTTACCGGAGGCCCAGGGCTCACCATGCGCTTTTTTTGCCTCCCCAGAGTCTTCTAGGATTTATTCCCTATAGGATTATTTTTCTACTGCTGTGTTAATGTGCATTTTTTACTGTATTTGTTCTGTGCTGAAGCATTAAACAATATCAGAGCTGGGGAAAAAAAAAAAAAAAAAGAAGAATCACATGTCCAATATTTATCTGCAAGAAGTGTGCTTTGGCTTAGCTGCCTGAAGTGGTTCCAGAAACTTAGGCTTACTTTGTGTTGCTTAGGCCTTTTTTTATTTCCTACATATTTATGAATTTGGGCAACAAATGCTGAAGACTCAGAAGTGCTTTTTCTTCTCTCCTTTGTCCCTTGCTGGCTCCATATCGCTCCCAAGGCATCACCACGACAGTGCGTACCCCTGTCCTATGGGTCAGCACTGGCCAATGGTAAAAGGAAGCCAACGCTCTGGAGTAGGCCTGCTGTAGGACAGTGTTGGCACATGCCTTGTCCTGGACGGACTTTCTTATTCCCCTTTTAGAATAAACCAGTATTTCCTTGGATTTCTGTTACCATTTAAGCTTTTTCTGAGTTATTTTTTCCATGCGTTTCAGGTGCAGTCTATCCCAAGGGTTCAAGCAGCATGGAAATTCCATCCTTGATTTAGGGCAGGAATGGAGAGGATGAAGGTGGGAGAGGAAAAAATGTCACATTTGGAAAGGCAAGAGGTATGATTTAGATTGAGTCCAACATGAAGCCTCTTGTAGGGGTAGAGGGTACTTACAAACCTACTGTGAAGGCAGGGGAGTTGGGAGCTTGTTAGTTTACTGCCTATCTTCTCTTAATTATATGGGATGGATTAGTGACAGTGCTAAAGGCAATGAGGGCCATGAGCCCCCAAATTGACCATGAGCCAGCAGTGTGCCCTTGTTGCCAAGAAGGCCAATGGCATCCTGGGGCACATTAAGAGGAGCGTGGCCAGCAGGGTGAGGGAGGTTCTCCTCCCCCTCTGCTCTGCCCTGGTGACACCCCACCTGGAGCACTGGGTCCAGTTCTGGGCTCCCCAGTTCAAGAAGGATGAGGAACCCTAAGGACAGTCCAAAGGAGGGCAACAAGGATTATGAGGGGACTGGAGCATCTCCCCTACGAGGAAAGGCTGAGGGAGCTGGGCTTGTTCAGCCTGGAGAAGAGAAGGCTGAGAGGGGATCTCATCAACACATACAAATATCTCAAGGGTGGGTGTCACAAGGATGGAGCCAGACTCTTCTCAGTGGTGCCCAGCACCAGGACAAGGGGCAATGGGCACAAACTGAAGCAGAAGAGGTTCCAGTTGAACATGAGGAAGAACTTCTTTACCTTGAGAGTGACTGAGCCCTGGCCCAGGCTGCCCAGGGGGGCTGTGGAGTCTCCTTCTCTGGAGATACTCAAACCCTGCCTGGACGCTGTCCTGTGCACTCTGCTCTGGGTGAGCCTGCTTGAGCAGGGGGATTGGACTGGGTGATCCCCCGAGGTCCCTTCCAACCCCTGCCATTCTGGGATTCTGGGATTCTGTGAGCTGGTCACAGTGCTATTTGCAGGAACTGGGGAGCCTTCCCTCTACAGACCAGTAAGACCATTAGGGCAGGTTTCAGTGTCAGCTGTTGCAATGGACATGTGCTCTCGAAGGATCTACATTAGCTATCTCAGTACATATTATATTGCATTTCTGGTGTTATTTTAGATAGGGAAATTCTCAGAACAGTGTGTTGTACTTAGGAGTTAAATTATCCTTCACTTGGGTTGTATTTTGGGCAGGAGGAAGTTTAGAGGTGTGGACAATGGGAGAAAGATGAGAAGACAGGATGAAAGGAGGCACTTTTTGAAAAACCTTGAAATAAGGGTCTCTGCAGGAACATTCCTGGAGGAACGTACATTTTTAATAATATTAACACAGAGCTCAGAAACCCAGTCAAAGGTTTTGCTGCCTTCCTGCTCCATGAAGGGTTTGTTATAGTCCAGGACAGACCCTGTCCTAAGGAGCTGAGGATTAAATGGGAAGGGAAAAGGGGATGCTGCCAGGTTGGCATTGCAAGAAGGGTGCTGGGGTGCTGAGGGGTGATGGGGTGATCTTGCCAAAACTGGTAACACAACTCTTGCAAAAGAGCTGGGGGTAAAACCCCACTTTCTTGTGTCTCAGCTCTGCACTTCTCCTCCATTACCTGATTTTCTAGAAGCTTGTTTACTCCTGTTGTTAAAAAGCCTACATTTGCTTGTTTGGGGATTTTTTTGTTTGTTTGCTTTTGGAGTTTTTGCTTTGAAGACATCACCACAGCAACTAATGGCAGCACTGCAGAGAGGTTTTGACAGGAGTTAGAAAGGGAGGGCACAGCACAGGATAACTGCTGCACAGCAGAGGTCTTGATTACATCCAGGTAAACCCAGCAATTAGGAGGAGAGGGAAAATAAGAAACAGAAAGCACATTAGGGGAATTAAGTCCTGAGGATCTCAGAGATGTGTGTAGCTACGTGATGGGCAAAGTGACCACAGCCCTGGTGCCTCTGCAGTCTAGATGCACACCAGGCTGCTCCAGGCACTTCACCTTCATCTTGCTTGTTTGGGTTTTATTTAGGTGGGGTTATCTCAGGCCGTGCACAGGAACCCAGCCTTGTTTTCCAAAAGGGAACCGATCTATAGATCCCTTGCAAAGGGATCTAGACAGGCTGGATCTGCAGAGGGACCTGGCCAGGCTGGATCCATGGGCCCAGGCCAGTTGGGTGAGGGTCAACAAGGCCAAGGGCCGAGTCCTGCCCTGGGGTCACCACAACCCCACACAACGCTCCAGGTGTGGGGAAGAGGGGCTGGAAAGCTGCCCGGCGGAAAAGGACCTGGGGGTATTGGTCGACAGGGGGCTGGATATGAGCCAGCAGTGTGCCCAGGTGGCCAAGAGGGCCAACAGCATCCTGGCTTGTATCAGGAGTGGTGTGGCCAGCAGGAGCAGGGCAGGGACCGTGCCCCTGTGCTGGGCACTGGGGGGGCCGCCCCTCGAATGCTGGGCTCAGGGTTGGCCCCCTCCCTCCCCGAAGGACCTGGGGGGGCTGGAGCGTGTCCAGAGAAGGGCAGTGGAGCTGGGGAGGGGTCTGGAGCCCCAGGCTGCTGGGGAGCGGCTGGGGGAGCTGGGGGGGTTCAGGAAGAGGGGGGGGGGGGGGGGCTCTGCTCCCAGGGAAGGGGTGATGGGATGAGGGGAAACGGCCTCAAGTTGTGCCAGGGCAGGATGAGGTTGCCCCTGGGGAACAATTCCTTCCCCAAAGGGCTGTCAGGCACTGGAAGGGGCTGCCCAGGGAAAGGGTCGAGTCCCCATCCCTGGGGGGATTTAACAGCTGGGCAGACAAGGTGCTGAGGGCCAGGGTTTGGTTGTGGGATGGCAGGGTTAAGGGAATGGTTGAGCTTGGTGATCTTAAAGGTCTTTTACAACATAAACAATTCTATGATTCTATAATTCAATGTGATTTTGAGTTTGCATGTTGTTATACTGGAAGGAACAGTCCAGCCCTGGTAAAGAGCTAGGCTGGATGAACTCATCGAGCTTGTATTTTCCCCATATCTGTAATTTCCACCCTGGAAGCAGTCCATGTCTCCCTGTGAAATCTGCTCAGCCCGAGACAAGCAGGTGAGGCTCAGAACAGGAGAAGAACTTTTCATTGCCTATTAAAAAGGAATAAAACCCCTTCTGGCAATGCCACTTCTGCTGTAACTGTTGCTTCGTAGAGGGAAGTCCCTGCTGCACAGGGAGAGACTTCTGTAGCACGTTGGGGGAGTTGCTAAACCATCCATAGGCAGTAACCAGAGCTTTCAGCCCCCTTTGGCTGCTCCACGATGGTGGACTGGATCTCCAAGGGCAGCAACTGCAAGGCAGTTAATCCTGGCTTTAGGAACCTGAAGGTTAATTGCAAAACAGGCTGATAAAGACTTGAGTGCAGGTGATTGCTGTCTGTAGTCATCCTCTAGTGATCTTTCCTCCTTGCGTAATCAAGGCAGCAGCTGCTTCCCTCTTTCATCACACCCCTAATATTCACATTTAGGCTTAATTGCCTAAGGTGGTTGTTGCCTGAAGAAGGGTGCTGTTAGGGAAAGGTGCTGGGGGAGCAAAGCTGAGCTCTCCCCTGTAGCTATCATCAGGAAAGAGATGAAGGAATTAGTGGATTTATGGACTTCAGTGCCAATTGATGAGCCTTTGTAGCTGGGGAGAAGCTTCCCTTTGCCGCTGTAGGCAGGGGGGATCGTACCCAGATGGCATGCATTAAAGCCTCTTTTCTCCTGCAGATGAATGACTCTCCAGGCTGTGGGCTGACTCCAGGTACCACGAAGAAGTTTCTTCCCAAGGAAAAGGAAAATGTATGCTTGGATCCTTGCCCTGGCAGCAGCTGTGGTGCAGTACAGAGCCGTGGCTGTTCATGAAGGTATGTGGCAAGTGGGCTACCATGCAATGCAACAACTTGGGGTGATGCTGAGGCCCATCAGAGAGAAAAAGATCATTTCCAAGCAGCTGTTTCTGCTAATGTCATGGATACGCACACAGATGCTGTCACAGTGAAGCTGTAGGGCTGATGCCCTTAACTTCTGCACAGGGTCCTTTTAGGTTGGGATCATCTGGCTAACAGAGCACCTCAGCTGGCCCCAAAAGGCAGGCAGGACCTGACTTGCTGCACTGGGGTTTATGGGGAAATCAGGGCTCTTCTCAGTGTCCTGCCTCTAATACTGTTCCACCTCAGCTGCTCCGGAGGAAGGTGGGGAGAAGGGGAAAACATGCCCTCTCTTGATTCCTCTTCTCATCTCCAAGACCTGGTACAAGCCACCACAGAGGATATGAGAGAAAAGACCTCAAGGAAGCCTTGAAGCCTCCTGCTACTGTTTAGAGAGTTGAGATGGCACAAGGGCTCACCTCTTCCCTGGCTCCCTCTTGCCTGTGCAAGCCCACAAAGAGCTTTTGGGGAGGAGAGGATGGACCCAAAAGGCTGGAGACAGAAGGACCGTACAGAAGAGCCTCATGGAGTTACAGCGTGATCCACAGCATGTCTATAGCCTCAGGGTCCTGCAGGAGGGGGAGGCTCCTTGTGAGCATCCTATAGAGCTAATCCAGAGCTCCCAGGACTGTCTGGGGCTGGTGGGTCATAGAATCGTAGAATCGTTTAGGTTGGAAAAGACCTTTAAGATCACCAAGCCCAACCATTCCCCTAACGCTGCCATCCCACCACTAAACCCTGTCCCTAAGCACCTCGTCTGCCTAGCTTTTAAATCCCCCCAGGGAGGGGTACTCGACCCCTTCCCTGGGCAGCCCCTTCCAGGACTTGACATCCTTTTCGGGGAAGGAATATTTACTAATGTCTAACCTGACATTAGTGGCAGATCCTGCCGCTTCAAATTGTTCTGCAGCAACAAGCCCCGAGGCTTTGAAGGTGTAAATTCACTTGGACTAAATTCAGGAAATTCAACAAGGAGTTAATGGAAGCTTTGGAATCAGCTACAAAATTAACTTGATTAAGTTCCCATCCGTCAATTAAACCAATATACTTGACTATAATGCTATTTAATTCAAAGCTGGGAACAGTGCAATAAATCAATGTTTACAGATGTCTCTGGCAAACCTGTGATTGATGAAACGTGGTAATTTTGGAGGTGCATGGAAAATTTCAAATAATATCATATCCCCCTGTGATTAATATAGCTGTCTGTGTTGGTATTTTCTCCAGAAGGTACCAATCCAAATATGCTTAATATCACATGTTTCCAGTGACAGCATCAGGTACCTGATCCAAGCAGCAAACGCTTTTGGGTTCCATTGCCAAGCTGGGCACCTCTGGAAAGGTGCTGAGCTCCTGGCTCAGCATCTCACAGAATGGGCTCTGGTTGCCACTTTATAGAGAAAGGGGCACCATCCTGCCCCTTTTAATCCCATGGAGCTCTTGCTTGTTGTCTTTCTCCTCATTATCCCTGGATGCAAATGAGGGCAGGAGCATTGTGCAGGGTGAGCAAGACTCCAGGGGCCAGACATGGATGGAGGAGGCTCTCTGGGGATTTGGGATGCACAGAGGTAGGTGGCAAAGGTCCCTCTGATACCGATGGCATTTTGAGCATGTTTTCCAGGTCAGGGCCAAAAATGCAGGTCTCCTAGAAAAGCTGTCTGGACTGCCTTGAGTAGCTCCAAAAGGTGGGTGATTTTGGGAGGGCTGGTGGATGGTCTTCTCCATCATGTTGAACCTTTGTTGGGATTTTCTTGCGGTAATACAGGTTGTGGTTACCCTGGGAAGCTGTTGAATGATTTCCACCAGTTCTGAGGTCAGAGCCAAGGACTGGCATTGACTTCCTTTCAAGTCCTCCTGGGGGAACAGGGACATCAAGGTCTAAGTTGGGGAAAAGGGGTAGATCTATAAGAGCAGCTGCAGCTGGGAAAAGAGCTTATGGTGATCTGCCGTTAGCAGCTGAGCTGCCTCCAAGACACCCCTGACATCTCAGCTGAAAAACACTTACAGAGGACTGAGAAGTGAAAGGAGGTATGAACAGAGAGCTCTAGGAAGGAAAATTGAAATAATTGTCTCCCATTTTTGTAAAGGGAAAGTTCTTTATATTCCCAGCTGGGTACGAGTTAAACCAAAAAGAGCGAGTCATTCTTTTTCTGCAGTAAACAGAACTGTTAAGTCGTGAAGAGCTCAGCATCAGGAGGCACAAAGAAAGATGAAGAAACCAAAAGCCTTGGGTAACAAAGACCCTTGGGCCGCCATCCATCCGCAGCCAGCAAATGATCCTCTGTCCTGCTGTGTGGCCAAAGATCAGGGACACAGCAATGAAGGAGAGCACAAAACCCACATCTTTCCAAGTCCTTTGGGGAGCCTTCTTATAGAAATGGGCTAAAAGTCAGGTAAATTGAAGAGGTCAAGTTAAACCAGGGTTTCCATTGCAGCAGAAGCATGAGAAACCCACCTAGCACATCTCCTCAGCAAACTGGAACAATTGCCGCAGCCTGTTTGGGTGCGAGTTGGTTTCTAGACCTGCAGCTGAAAGTCAAGGCAGTGGCTGGGTGAAGTCTGAAGCAGTAGTGACACAAAATGGGAAAAAAAAAAACACAACCCTGCAAAGAGGTTGAGCCCAGTCCTGGTGAGCAAGTCTGCGATACAAAAAGCCCTCCTCAAGCAGTCAGTGCAGTCTACTTTTTAGCAGCCCTACCGTGATAACCCAGCATCTATCTGCAAGAGAGAGAAACACCAAAGAAAATATACATTTTTAACTTCCCTTGTAGAACTTTCATTAATTTAAGTGTCCCTAAAAGTCATTTTCTGTCCATGAGATATATTTATTGGATGCCTAAAGAAAATGAAATTCAATTGAGACTGAACACTGTAAAGAGAAATATGCCTTGATGTTCGTTAAACAAATTTCCCTGTACATCTGTCCCTTCCCTGCCATCTGTCTTGTACAGAAAAAACACTCAAAGTGTTCATTCTTTGCACAAGATACTTTTCATTCTAGGGGCCGCTGGCAGCTTGGCAAGAGGGGAATGTTGTAGAGCTGAATGCATGGAGCGTCCCGAGCTCTCTCCATGCAAGACTGGAAGACTTGGTTGTTTTAGGGCTGGCAAAGCCTGGATGGCCAGGTGGCCCCATGTCTGCATGGGTGTCTCACATTGGCTCTGGAGACCCTGATGCAAGAAGCCCAGGATGGTTGGCGGTGTGGCAGAGCTGCCACATTCCCAAAATTCAGTTGTGTGTGGCTCAGGTGTCAATGTCTGCCTCTGGGCATGTGAAAACCCCAGGCATCCCCTTGCTTCCAGCATGTCCTACAGACCTGCATGTCTTGATGGATCAGAGTCTCAGTGTTTGTGCTACAAATGAGAAACTTCCCCTGGGTGAGAACAGAAAAATGGGGAATTAGGAGGAAATTAAGGAGAATAAAGCAGCCTGTTGCTCTGGGAAGCCCACGATTACCCACTTCATTGGGCTTAAGCATGGTGTCTCTTCCTTAGCTGCAGTATCTCATATCTCACGGGTTCACATGACTCAGAGGGGTTTATCTGCTGCCTGGCTCATTGCATGGTGTGGGATGAGCCTTCCTGCCCTTCTTCTCCTTCAGCATGCAGGACAGCAGAAGTGGCTGACATTTTGTTCCTCGTGGGGCAGTCACCAGGTGCAGGGAGGGAGAGCTCCCAGCTGGTCAAGGACTTCATCAGCAGCATGGCACGTTCCTTTGAGAACGTGGTGATGGGCAAAGGAGGCATCCGGCTGGCGGTGGCACTCTACGGGGAGAAACCAAGGTGGGTCAGTCCGTCCTCTACCACCAGCACCCAGGTTTCTATAGCCCTATAGCTCTAGATAGGCAACCATGTCCCCATGGTGAAAGAGCTCTTGCTGCTCTGCTGAACCATTACAAGAGCAGAGCAAGAGTTCAGCCCCCAGCAGCGTCACCAGAGTTTAGAGGCGTTTGGCCATGGGGAACTCTTTCATGGCAGGGAGGTTGGCATATAATGCAGCCACAAGAAATTCCCTGCCATCCAATTTTAGATAGCGTCTTATGGTAACAGGGCCCTGGGGCTCATACCCTGGACTCCCTTGGCCACTGTGAAGAAGACTTCTTGCCTACATACAAGCCTAGTGTGACAAGCTAAATATCAACATTATTGCTGGTCATTACTATTAGCAATGCATCCTTGCTATAACAAGAGTGTTTTCTTGCTCCTTAGTTACCCATATTCCCCCATTTCTCATTCCCAGGATGAGTATTGAGCTCACAGATTATGTGACCATCGAAGAAATGCTGGTGGCAATTCAGGATCTCTTCCTTAAAGGCAGCAGCTTAAAAACAGGGTCAGCTCTGGTGTTTGCGGCTCACATCATGTCTCGCCTGGACACTCTGCGAGAGGACACGGCAAAGGTAAGCGACCTTCTGCGATGACTTCCCTGGGGTCATCCTTGGTAGGGATCAGACCTCTAACTTCTTTATCTGGAGGCGTGAATGAGCCGGTTGGGTTTTATTCGTCCCATCTGGTTTTTGGCTTGCAGTGGAAGTACCTCATTTAAGAGCTCATTCAGCTTCAGGTCACTTTATTGGTGACAGAAGGAGACAGGCACCTCCAGGTTTTCAAAGGACCGACTCACTTTTTAAAAACACTCATATTTCCCCATGGATTGCAAAGGGACTCAGCGTTCTAGTCTTAAATGCCTCCAGTTGAATACCCAAATTCGGGGCTCGTAAGCTAACTGAGCAGGCTCAAGGCATGATTAAGATGAGGAGACAAATTGTGGCGTTGGTGCAGGTAGGTGTTGCTAATGGTCTGTGCACACCCACCCTGGTTACAGAGAGCGGCAGTACGGTGAGCATCGTACTTGAAAAGCGGGCATGTTGCAGCGTCTTTACCTTTCAGACATCAGGTTTGGGTCACCGGTTTCTTCAGATCATTTTTAGAAAAATTATTTTGTTCATAATTTCTAAGGGGGCTCTGAGGATGCTGAAGAGAAGGTGCTGCGATCTGGTTTGCTTTGCAGGCTGCATGAAACAGTTCACCCTGCTCCTATGGTGGACGATCTTGAAATCAAGAAGGGGGCAGCCACATGGGGAGTGGATACACCCCATGAATCGAGTCTGAAACTATCGCAGCCAGCTTTCGCCTCCCATGGGCCGCCCACATTTGCAGCTTGGTGCTGCACCTTCTCCTTTGCTCCGAGATGCTGCATGGCAAGTGTGGTCTGTGTGATCCGTGCCATCAGTGTGGTGTGATCAGCGTGATCAGTGAGACCTATTTTATACTCACCACTATACCAATTGGGTGAGGTTCACCAAGGCCAAGGGCCAGGTCCTTCATTGGGGTCACAACAACCCCAAGCAACGCTACAGGCATGAGGAAGAGTGGCTGGAAAGCTGCCCGGTGGAAAAGGACGTGGGGGTGTTGGTCGGTGGGTGGCTGAAGAGGAGCCAGCAGGGTGCCCAGGTGGCCAAGAGGGCCAACAGCATCCTGGCTTGTATCAGGAGTGGTGTGGCCAGCAGGAGCAGGCAGGGACCGTCCCCTGTGCTGGGCACTGGGGGGGCTGCCCCTCGAATGCTGGGTCAGGGTTGGCCCCTCCCTCCCCAAAGGACCTGGGGGGGCTGGAGCGTGTCCAGAGAAGGGCAGCGGAGCTGGGGAGGGGTCTGGAGCCCCAGGCTGCTGGGAGCGCTGGGGGAGCTGGGGGGGTTCAGCCTGGAGCAGAGGAGGCTGAGGGGAGCCCTCATCGCTCCCTACAATGCCTGAGAGGAGGGGGGAGCCGGGGGGGGTCGGGCTCTGCTCCCAGGGAAGGGGCGATGGGTGAGGGGACCAGCCTCAAGTTGCCAGGGAGGGAGGTTGGCCCAGGGAAGGGGTCGAGTCCCCATCCCTGGGGGGATTTAACAGCCGGGCAGACAAGGTGCTGAGGGCCAGGGTTTGGTGGTGGGATGGCAGGGGTAGGGGAGCGGTTGGGCTTGGTGATCTTAAAGGTCTTTTCCAACCTAAACGATTCTATGATTCTATTTTGAGTCACAGAGCAGGAGGGAAAACATGATGTTACAAGGGGGATGTGGGGTCAGTTCATCACACGCTGTCTCTGCCGTTCCTTCCTCCCCAGGGCAGGACTCCTCACACTCCTCCCCTGCTCCAGCCTGGGGTCCCTCCCACAGCAGACAGTCCCCCATGAACTGCTCCAGCCTGGGTCCTTCCCACGGGCTGCAGTTCTTCACCAACTGTTCCAGCATGGGCCCTCCCCGGGGCCCCAGGACGGCCGGTGCCCGGCCACAGGCCCCCGGCAGCCTCCTTCGGGCACCCCCTTGCTCTGGTGTGGGGTCCTCCCTGGGCTGCAGGTGGGGATCTGCTCCCCCGTGGGGTCCCTGGGCTGCAGGGGCATAGCCTGCCCCACCATGGGCTGCCCCAGGGGCTGAGGGGAATCTCTGCTCCGGCTCCTGGAGCTCCTCCTGCCCTCCTGCTGCACCGACCTGGGGGGCTGCAGGGCTGCTCCTCTCACATCCTCTCACTCCTCTCTCCCATTGCAGTTGTTGCAATTTTTTCCCCCTTTTAAAATACATTATCCCAGAGGTGCTACCACCATCGCTGATGGGCTCAGCCTTGGCCAGCGGTGGGTCCACCTTGGAGACGACTGGCATTGGCTCTGTCAGAGACAGGGAAAGCTTCTGGCAGCTTCTTACAGAAGCCACCCCTGTAGCCCCCCTGCTAACAAATCCTTGCCAGGCAAACCCAACACACCTCCTCATGTTGTGCTCTTTCATTCTCTGGCTCCTACGCCAATTCTTGTAGGTAGTTGTTTTGATCACGGATGGAAAATCTGGCGACTCAGTTGAAGAAGAAGCCCAAGTCCTGCAGGATTGGGGGGTGACAGTGTTTGCTGTAGGTACGTATGGACACGCTAAGTGACACGGAGCATTGCCACCAAATGCTATGTGTGCACCAACACTGGGGAAGATTCCCGATGCATGACACCCCTCTCCTCTAAAAACTGCACCCATCCATCCCTAGGCTCACTAACAACCTCTGCAAGTACAGGAAAATCACAGCTGTGCTGTGCTTGGGTATTTTTGTTGTTGTCAATAGGTGATTTATTCAGTGGAAATCTGCGGTTTTGCATCTGTCAAAACTACTTGCGAATTCAGGAGGAGTTCAATAAATAGTTCCATAAAAGTCAAAATGTTTTGATGTGACATTTTCAAAAATGAAATGTTTTTGCTTTTGAAGCTTTCTCTTAATGGGGTTCAGAGACCGACTTCAGATACGTTAAAAACGTTCATCAGAATAATTCCATGGGCAAGGAAAAGTTTCAGCACCTCCCTGCCCCCAAGAGCTAGATACAGCCATTTATTACAAGTTAAATCCTTCCGTTCACCAAACATTTCAGGGGAGAAGGGGATGGTGGTGGTGTGTCATTATAGAGAGCAACCAGGTCGATTTGGACAAATGTGAGGTGAAAATTAGGGAGGGTTGGTCTGTTGGGGTTCCCCCACCACCACCTTTTTAAATTTAACCACAGGAAAGCCCTGAAATTTTCACATGGCCTTCCAAAGTCCTGTTGTCTGCTCATCCATCAGAAGAGCAGAAATGTCTCTGTATCCAATGGGAAGGATGAGGCTGGATCCTGCCCGGCTCCTTTTCACTCCCCACCCAAAGAGAGCTTTCCACCTCTTGGCCCATTAGCAGCTGAATACCCCGGGGCAATCTCTAACATGCCGCTGGAGAAAACCTTGACTTCTTTTCCCTAATGGAAGAGGCTTCATCTGCTTCACCACTGCCCATCCAGCTTGAGACTCCATTCCTTGTTTCATCCTTTGCCGTGGGCAGCATAACTTCAAAACTGGTGTGAAATTCAAAGGCCAGCACATTGATCCCACTCGCTCTTGACAGCCCTTGCCAATGCCTGGCCTGCCCCAGGGATGGTGTTTAATGTCCTCCTTTCCTCCTCTTTTCTTCTTCTAGGAATTAAGGATGCTGACAAGAATGAACTGAACAAAATAGCTTCAGAGCCCACTACAGAGCATGTGCTTTACGTTGAAGATTTCCACCTGCTCCACAACGTGGCCCCCAAACTCTCTCGAAGGCTCTGTTTCACTGCCTCAGAGCCACCACGACCCATCAAACAGACTGTGCAAGGTACATCAGGGCACTCCCTTTATCCTGCTTTCCACCTGCTCAAACCAGCCCCTTCCCAGTCTCTGGACGTGCTAACCACACCATGGAGATGGACCTCCTATGTCCCCTCTGTTCATCACAAGAGAGCTTTAGGGGTTGGATGACCCTAGAGGAGCAACCGGCTCATGGAGCATCTATTGCTTGGGGACAGTGGTCCTGTGTATTTTGCGTGTGTCTGCATCTCCATGGTTTGTCTGGTGATACCAGATCTTGAAAGTCTTGCTGCTGGTTCAAACAAAAGGAGCAACAATGGGCTGGGGTAGCAGTTCTGCCCCTTGGAGGCCTTCATCATGGGTCTCTCATGGTGAGCTCTGGCAGCACAGCTCAGAGTCTCAGAAAGAACTTTGTTCCTTGCAGAAGATGTAAAAAGCAGCCAAAGAGATCTCCAAAGAGATCTAGAGCTCTCCCCAAAGAGATACTGATGTTGCAGTGAATCCAGAGGTGATGGCAATGAATTCCCACCCCCCTCTTGGCACACAAACTAATGAGAAGATGAGTTAAAAGCTTGGGGCCGAGCTTGGAAGAACTTCATCTGAGTCCTTAAAGGGTCTTTTTTTGCCTTCTCTGTGGTTCTGTAGCACTTCAGGGCTTCCTGTGATGTTTCATGGATAGGTCAAGCTTTCTGGCAGACTCTTGTCTGGTGGCAGTAAGGAGAAGGGCAGGAAGGAGCTGACGCCCTATGCATTAAGCAGGGGAAATGTAGCCAGAATCACTTTTGGTTTCCCTTCTTGTGCTGTCAAGCAATTTGTCAAAAGAAAAACCTGCTTGCGTGGCTCCGGCCTGGAAACAGATCCCAGCTGCCCCTGTGCTCTCAACCTGAGTGAGCGCCACCTATACCCAAGGCTTTCTCTGCATTGAGTATGTTGAGCCCATCAATGAACAGCTTGCACATGTACAGCACTGGTACCATCATGATCCAAACCAAAGGCCTTTCCTTTCTCTCTTTGCAGCTGAGAAGGTCATTGGCCCCCAGGATTTGTACATCAGTGAGCACAGCCACAGCTCACTGCGACTCACATGGATGCCAGCTACAGGGAGGGTGACAGGGTACCGTGTCCATCTCCATCCCTTGCTGCCGTCAGGACAGCCGGTTCCAGAGGACCAGCAGCAGGTAGAATTGCATTCCCATTTTACAGAGCACCAGTTGCAGATCCTGGTGTTAGGGGTTAGTCCTCTGCTGAGGCTGCTATGGAACAGCTTGGTTAGGAGGTGGCACCATGTCCCTCAGCCATCCTGGTCACAGCCCAGTGCTTTGGCATAAATTCCCAAAGCTGTTTGCTTGAAGCGAAGGTGTACAGATAGAGCATCAGATTTGTGGTTGTGTTGATGGACACAAGTTGCTCTTGCAGATATTCCGACTGGACACAAGAGGAAAATTTTTCACAATGAGAACAGTCACCCATTGGAATAATCTCCCCAGGGAAGTGTTTGACTGCCACATTGGACACTTTTAAGACTCAGCTGGACAGGGTGCTGGGCCATCTTGTTTAGACTGTGCTCTTACCTTGAAAGGTTGGCCCAGATGATCCTTGAGGTCCCTTCCAACCTATGATTCTGTGATTGCCCTTGCTAATTTTGACATTGCTGTTGTGGAGAGATGGAGTTTCTGGGGGTGACAAGGGGGAAGGTAGGGTGGAAGAAGGGTGTGGCACAAACTGGCACAAACTCCATTGGGATTGATAAGAACAGGTCAATGGGAACCACTCTTTCTCTCCTTACCTCTGTGATGCCACCTCTCAAATAAGCCCATCCAGCTTCCCTAGCAACATCCCCTGTTCCTTTTGCTGCCAAGATTGTTCATCTTGGTAAGATCCCTGCGTGTTTTGGTTTCGGATCTGCCATGTCCTGGCATGAAGGGTGCTGCCACGTGTGCCAGCTCGCTCCAGTTCAGCTTGGTCACTGCACAAAGTTTGAGAGCAAGATTGAAGGATAGAAGTAGTATGCCTAAAAGCTTTGATTTCTAATAATAGAACAAAGCTATGAAAGCATAAATTATTAAGGTTAAGATTATTAATTGTATTAATTATTAAGATTGTATTTAACAAGAATGATTATCCTTGGCTGCTTCAGAAACTCATACAAATATAGTGGAAACACAGAAGTTGTCTCTACCTCTCTTGCCCTCAGGTTACATTGAAATCTCACTTAATGAGCTTAAAAGAAACTTTCTTTGCCAAAGATGGTTGCTTCTCCTCCATTTTTTAAGGGGATTAGGGACCACCCTCACCATTTTAAGAGGTTTCTGCTCATGGAAGTCACCTTGCATCAGATGCGAAGCCTTGTGCTCCTAACCTGTTGCAGACATAGAAGTCTTCTACTGTCATGGAGGTGTAACAATGTCCTTTGTCCCCCTGTGTGACAGATTGTGGTGGATGGTGACAAAAGTACCGTATTGGTGACTGATCTGAAACCCAACACCAAGTATGTCTTCACGGTGAGGGCCATCTATGCAGACGCCCTTGGGGACTCAGCAGCTGTCAAGGGGAAAACAAGTGAGTGTCTCTTCTGCGGTCATCCCCATGTTCCTTGTCTGTGTGGCCACAGGAAAAAATGCACCTCAAACCCATATGTGCGAGGAACTAGGGATGGATGGGTAGGAATGGGTAAGAGGAACTTTGTGCAAATGTCCATGGAGTGGGGTGCAGGGTTGTGAGTGGGTGCAGAGTAACCCATGTGGTTAACCCACTTGAAAGCAGAGGGTGCAGCCTGCTGGATAGCTCACATCATCTCATTTAATAATGAGCAGAATTTAACAAATACAGGCTGGGGTTCAGTTAATGTAACACCCATGTAACCTGGGATGAGAAAGCTTTTGGAGACCATGGGTTGAGAAACAAAGGCATGAGTTTTATGGAGAGGAGGATATTCTAAACACCTTGTTTCCAAAGTGGATCGTCCAAAAGGTTTAGGCTGCCACTATGCATGTGGTTCAGGCTTCATTTCACTCAAGATGAACACCAAGGTGGTGTGATCATGGCCTTCAGGAAATGCCCCGAGTAGTGACCTCTGGTCCCATGAAATGATCTAGGCTTCCTCTGGATTGCAGTCTGCCATGCCAAATTCTTTGCCGTCACACGGCTGGCTCTAATGGCAAGGTTCTTGGAAACAAAGGAGCAAAATCACTCTTGGCCAAACCTTGGAGTGCAAGACACAGATGTGATGGATGGAGCAGGTTTTATCCCAGAAGTCTCTGCACTACTTTAAGGGATTTTAAGAGTTTAAGGGGTGCCCTAATTCCACTTCCCTCCCTGTATTGGATGAAGCACTGAGTCTGCTTTTCCCAAGGGGTTTTGAAAAGAATTATTCCTTTCTTCCTTGCCTCTTGTTTCTTTCCCCACCTCCCGCAATGCCTTAAATTGTTTGTCTTCTTGAGGGAAGGACTCTGACAGGATGAATAAATAAAGCACCTCAATGAGGTTGACTCACATGTACTTGCCAGGAATAAGATGGAATGTCTTTATGGGTGGAAATAAAGTCATTTGATCTCTTCTCTTATTATCCCCAAACGTGAAGCCAGAGACAGAAGCTATAAATCTGTCTGCCATGGCTGGCTGGATCAAAATGGGCTCCTCTTTGTAAGAGTTGCATCCATAGGCGCAAGGAGCATTTGATTCATGTGTCCTTGCTCAGTCTGCATGAAACCACTGTGGAGTTTTCTCTGTTCAGGAGGAAATGCCTTGCAAGTAGGTATTTCACAGTTCCCAACATGATTCAAAGAGGAAGCCCACAAACACTCTGCCTCAGGGGGTTTCAGCTCACTTTTCAAGTAGGCAAGGGTTTGGTAGAGGGGGCATGGTTGCTCTTGAGGTTTCAGCTGAGAGAATAGGGAGAATTGGTGCTGCTCACCTTTGTGTCTCTTTGTCCTTGAAAGCAAAAGATTTTCCCAGGGTCTTTGTCATGGCTCTTTATTACAGCAGTGTCACATCAATTTCTGCAATATTTTTGTACCCCAAAGCACCTGTGCCTCCAGTCACTAATTTCCGTGTGATAGAAGAAGGGCTTTATAGCTTGAAGGTGGCTTGGACACCTCCACTGGGCAAGCTGGAGGGCTACAAGATCTACATCCCCAGAGGTGAGTTGAGATTTTATTAATTTTTCTTGGAGTTTGCTTTGAAAGGAGCAGTGACCCAAGGACCAGAAAGGTGCCATTTTGTCCAAAGAACAATGTACAACAGAGCTCCTGGCATCGCTCTGGAAGGAGGCCATGTTAGCTGCTTCCAGACAGTGTGCTTCCTCCAGGACAGAGGAGGAGAGTCCTTTGAAGGACTTGCTTTTGAAGGACAAGATGGGGCTGATGCTGTGGATGCCTTGTACCTGTTTGCACTGTCACATCCAGACCTGCCCTGGATGTTTTTCATACTCAAGTGCCTACTTTGGTGTGGATGTGGGGTGGGTTCAATCCTTCAGTATGGCTCACGCTCACTTCTGTGTGATCTGGAGGGCTGGGGACAGCATGGATAGGTCAAGCCTTAGCTATAGATGTAACCCTCATCAACATCACATGGGTTGGGAGACTTCAACCATGCACTTGAACCAGCCCCTGTGCACGCTTTTCACCGTGTTGTGAAGACATCGCCATGGGATGTAAACCTCAGGCAGTGGGAAGGCTTCACCATCACTCTTCTTGATTTGCAGCCAACAGACCAGGAATGACGTACGAGCAAGTTCTGAGGGGCGACGTCTCTTCCCACGTGCTGGATAACTTGCAGGAGGATAGAGAATACAGCATCAGCATCTATGCCGTGTACCCCCAGGGGCCGAGCCAGCCTGTGGCTACGCTGGGGAGAACATGTAAGAACTCTGACTCTGTGCTTGGTCCTTTTTTGCCCTGGGTGCTGTGTTCACACCCTTTGCTGTTGATAAGCACCTCACAGTTGGTGGGTGCTGCCACCTACAAAGGGGCATCAAATTTGTGCATCAAAGGGGCAATGTTCAACAGGTCTTTCCTAACTCCAACCTTGAGCCCTGCTCTTCTCCCATCACATGCATGGACACGGACACCCTCGAACACCATCTGCTTGGGAGGAAGGGTGGGAGACCTACCAGAGCCTTGCTTGCCCGTTTTGCACCCCCTCTGCATAAAGCAAGCGAGGTAGTGCATTAGAGACATTGGTCCTGGAAAGCAGTGGTCATAGATATGGTTGTTTTCACCACTGCTTTTATGAGATGCCTTCAGCCTGCCAAGGAGGGCAGGAGGCCTTGAAAATCCCTCTCCTGTTGGCAGGCAGGCTGGAGGAACAGGAAGGGAGGGCAGCCAGCAAAGTCTTCCACTGGCAAGTAGATGTTCTGAAAGGTTTGTTCCCTCTCCTCCTTCCAGTGAAGCTCCTGCCTGTGAAAAACATCTTGCTGCAGAACGAGACCACCAACACGCTCCAGGCAAGGTGGAGCCCAGTCCGGGGAGCAACAGGGTACAGACTCACCTGGACTTCAGCAGGTAGAGACTCGGGAATGGGGTGCATGCATCAGTGAGCAGGGACACGGAGGGGGGATTGGGTGCACTGACACCTTCTGTGTCCAGACAGGCAACAAGAAGCTGGAGGAAAATGGGAGTTTGGGATCTGTGAATGGTGGAGTTTTCTGCCCATGGGGATAAATCAGCAGCTTGCAACAGAGAGCCATAGTGTTGATGGTAAACTCCGCCATGGATGCAAAAATACCTGCTCTGGCTCTGCATAAAGCAGGATGATGGGTGTCCAGCCTTGTTAACATGGGATTAGCGCTGGATTTACTGGACCTGAGTAGCACTGGAAAGGATTAATAGCTGGAGAGAAGCTGGTAAAGTACTCCATGCAGAGCTGTACATCCCACAGCCCCATAGCATCTAGGGTTGCCCCCATTTTTGGGGGTGACAGGTACCACGATACAGACTGGAAGCGCCTGTGCTTGTTGCTTTTTCTCTCTGCGGCGCTAAGACCTGGCTTCATCCCCCAACATCCCATAATGCAACCTCTTTCTCAGACAAACTTTGGTGTTTGAAGACAGATCTGCATTTGCAGCTGGAGCCTCTCCCCTGCCCTGAGCCCAAACATATTTTCATTGCTGGTGTGGGGGAGCAGAAGTGAGAAATTCAGGTTTGATGGCATATTTTGGCCTTGGGAGATGGATGTTTCTGTGGTTCAAAGATGAGATGGGATGTCAGGACACCTGGGCTCCATCACAAGCTTTGAATAAATAACACACTCTCCTCTGGCTCAGTCCCCCTGCTTGTGAAATAAGCAGACATCTCCCACTAGGGAAGGGGGGTTAGCTGGAGCTTTGAAGGTCATCAGAAGGGAAAATTCTTTACAGGGAAGATATAAAACTGATTTTATTGCTTTGTAATGAATGGTTCTCTGGGAAAAAAAAAACAAACCACGGCACACGCCAAAACTCAGCTGTTTACTCAGTCCTTGCTTGATACCCCAGCTAGAAATGGAGCATGTACATCCTCAGCCTGCCACGTCTTTGGAGTGGGGACACCCTTTCCTGAGGGGACAGTGAGGGACATCCTCAGATAAAGCAGCAAGGGCACATCACCTCCGCCCCAGGTTTGCGCTTTCCGAGCAGCTCTTTCAGCTGATACTGGTTCACCCCCAAATCAGAGGGCGGTAAAAATCCCAACAGACAGCCCACCCTCGCTGCTGGGCCCTGTGTGGGGTCGTCCTCCTCCCAGTCTCCATCTCCTCCCAGGGCCACACATTATGGGTGTGGTGGTGTTGGGATCGAGACACCTTCTGCCCATCCCTGTGCAGCCATCCCAGCCACTGGAGGGGTTTGATTTTTCTTCTCTGACCTCTAAGATAAACAGGAACGAGTGGCTGATGTGGAGAGAAGGTCCATGGCGTGGGGTGGGAGAAGGGGGATGGGGGTCAGGGTGCTGGCAGAGCAGAAGATGGGGACATGGCACCCTCCAGTGACCAAACTGCAAATGGCAGCCTCCCCCCCCACTCCCAAACCCCAACCTGCTGCTGCCTGCACCTCTCTGCGCCTCTGAAATCAAACCGGGTTCAATCCCTGTGGATTAGGTTTTAACTCTTCTCCTGCCATGCCTCCCTCTAGAGCGATGCCAACAGGTTTAGCCGAGCGGTTTCTAGTCCACAACAAGGATACAGAAACGAGAAAATGTGGTTTGTGGCATTAGCTGGCCCCAGTGTCCTGCAGAGAAGGCAAGATGACTCCAGCACCAAGTCAAGCAGGGTGGGCAGAGCATGGACCCTGTTACGGGACAGCTCACAGACCCCTACGTGGCCATTTGTGTGTTGCTACCTGATTTTTTTTCTTTCCCCTGCAAAGCCCTGAGATGCCTTAATATGTTGGGGATCGCTGAGGTCTGCCCGAGTGGCTGTGGGTTATTTCTACCTGCATATACATTAGCTCCTCAACCAAGATTTGCGCTTGTTGCACGAAGCCCTATCCCTACCGTCTTTGGCTTGAGAACCTTGGCGGCACACGTGCAAGCCAGGAGGATGAAATGCCATTCAATCTCATGCAACTGTGTAGTTCTCAGGTGGTTGTTTGCATGATGGCCCACTGCTTTCCCAGACAAGGAGACCCAAGGAGGGTGGTCCTCCTTGGTCTGACCCAAGGGAGCCCAGACATTATTTCTCTTTGCAGAGGGCAGCATCCAAGATGTGAACCTCAGCAACACCTACACCTACTACATGATCCAGGGGCTGCAGCCTGGCACAGAGTACACCGTCACCATCAACCCCATCTTTGGGGATGTTGAGGGGCCAGTGGTGAGCGGAAAAGCAACGACGGGTGAGTGCCCTGCAGCAAGAGTGGGAGCCACCCCAAGCAGACACAGATGGGGGTCAGGCTGTGCTGGCAGCACAGAGCTGGTGTCATCTGTAGTCACTTCCCTGGTGCAGAAAGCAATCTGGTTCATCACAGCTTTCAGGGGCCAGTTAGAAGCTGTTGGGACCTTGATGCAACTGGTCAACTTTGCTTTCTTACAGTGGCATCGAGCACCGTCCAGATGCTGAAAGTGAGTGAGATATCCATCAACAGTGCTCTGGTTTCCTGGGACTCAGTTGCTGGGGCTACTGGGTACCGAGTGGCTTGGGGTCCTACACCAGGTAAGATCCTGATCTCCTCCAGCTTGTATGACCTCCACTTCTTTCTGTAGCATGGGAGATAAGGCACTGGGAACCTCAGGGATGGCAGGTGTAGGGACAGGTCCAGCTCATCAACTGGTCTGAGCAGCCTCTCCCACAACTTCAGGACATGAACTAAAACCAGAAATTATTCCTGCACCTGGCCCACAATGCCAGCAGGCAGGGTCCCTGCAGCAACTACATTCAGCCTAACCCCAGCCCAACGTATATCCCAGTGGGTGCAAGAGTCCTACACCACCTTGCCTGGTCATCCAGCACAGGGGCTTTGCAGCTCCCTGGAGATGCTGAGGAGAGGCAGAGCGCATGTTGGAGCCATCCTGGACTGCACCACGTTACTGTGCGCCCTGCATGTGAGAGGTGGTTTGGTTCCTTCAGTTCCTCTCATCTGGTTTGGATCCTTTAGTCATTCAAATTCCCAAATAAATAACCATAGGAAAACTGTCTTGCCCCAGCACACATACGGGTATCCTACAACAGAGGTTCAGTTGAGTTGGAGATGGACTGCCAGAGAAAACATGGTGTCTTTCCCAGTATGCAACAGAGCAGCTCTCCAGCTTCTTCAGTCTTTATCCTCTTCTATTTTATTTTCTCTCTCCCAAAGAGTTCTTTGGCAAAGACCGTCCTCGCCAGTTGGCCCTCAACAAGTCAATCACAGCCTACCAGCTCCGTAACCTGGCCCATGACACCGAGTACATGATTTCCCTCTATGTGCTTTTTGGCTCAGTGGAGGGACCAGGGATCACAACCTCAGCCAGAACATGTGAGTACAGGCAGGACATACAAGTAGCTACCACAGCACACAGCCCTTTGGTGGCTGGTTCAGCCTTGTGTATCTCTACAAAGCCCTTACACCGTGCCCCCTGCACCCCATTCCCATCACCTCATGTCAGGGACACTGCGGTGGCAGTCCTTTGCCCTGCTGACCTGCTGTGCCTTGTAGTTGAGACTGTGAATCCCAAAGGCTCTGTCTTTTCTTCCTGGGAGTCTTCAGATGCAAATTGGAGCCAATGTGCTCTGCAGTGGATCATGTGCCATGGGCTTGGGCAGAGCTTCAGATATGAACTGCCCAATCTGTGCACACTGAGCTTCCAGGCATCCCAAAATCCAGACCGATGGCCAAAGTCTTCATCATTGTCAAAGAGTCCAGCTGGAAAAGAGATGAGACCTGGGCAAATTCTGCTATGGGCATCCATAGGGAAATAAACAGAGAGGAACATCCTAATGTGGTCCTTTCTGCCTGGTGACAAGGGCTGTCCCCTGCCTCAGTGAAGGGGGGACTCCAAAGGGCTGTGCTGGAAGATCAGGTTGCAAATCAGGTTGCAAATCCTTCATGTAAAATGGGGAAAGACAGTGGTCTAGTTGATGGCCAGAGCTTGTTCTCCCACAGCAGCCTTCGAGGTTGCTGCATCTTGGTGGGGAGAAAGGCAGCAGTCCTGAGCGTAGTGATCAGAAAGCAGAGCTGAGATTTGTACAGCACCAGATGTATCCTCAGAGAGGTTTAAAAGTCACAGAAGGTGACTGGCAATGCTGGAATACAGTACAGAGATAATGGGCTGACCCTTGTGAGGAGTGAAGGGACAGGCAAGGAAGGAGAGGCAGTGGGGTGGCTCTGTATGTTAGGGAGTGTTTAGATTGTACAGAGCTTGATGCTTGTGGTGAGGCAGAATGCTTATGGGTGAGGATGAGGGGAAAGGCCAACAAGAAAGATATCCTGTTGGGAGTCTGTTACAGACCACCCGACCAGGATGAGGACGTTGACGAAGAATTCTACAAGCGGCTGGCAGGAGTCTCTCAGTCGCGAGCTCTTGTTCTTGTGGGGGACTTCAACTTCCCAGACATCTGCTGGAAATACAATACAGCAGAAAGGAAACAGTCCAGAAGGTTCCTGCAGTGTGTGGAAGATAACTTCCTGACACAGCTGGTAAGTGAGCCTACCAGGGGAAGTGCCCTGCTTGACCTCCTGTTCACTAACAGAGAAGGACTGGTGGGAGAGGTGGTGGTTGGAAATCATCTAGGCCTTAGTGATCATGAAATGGTAGAGTTTTCGATCTTTGGTGAGGTTAGGAAGGGGGTCAGCAAGACCGCCACCATGGATTTCCAGAGGGCAGACTTTGACCTGCTCAGAACGCTGGTTGGGAGAGTCCCTTGGGAGATAGTCCTGAAGGGCAAAGGGGTCCAGGAAGGCTGGGTGTTTTTCAAGGAAGAAGTCTTAAAGGCACAGGAGCAGGCTGTCCCCATGTGCTGTAAGACGAATCGGCGGGGAAGACGACCGGCCTGGCTGGACAGAGGACTACTAGTGCGACTAAGGGAAAAAAGGAGAGCTTACCAGCTCTGGAAGAAGGGGCAGGCAACCCAAGAAGAGTACAGGGATCTTGTCAGGTCATGCAGAGAGGAGATTAGAAAGGCAAAAGCCCAGCTGGAATTTAACCTGGCCACTGTTATAAGGGATAATAAGAAGAGTTTTTATAAATATGTTAACAGCAAAAAGAGAGCCAGGGAGAACCTCCATCCACTAGTGGATGCAAGGGGGAACATTGCCACTAAGGATGAGGAAAAGGCTGAGATACTCAACGCCTTCTTTGCCTCGGTCTTTAATGGCCCGACAAGTTATCCCCAGGGTACCCAGCCTCCTGAGCTGGAAGATGGGGACAGAGAGTGGAATGAACCCCCCATAATCCAGGAGGGAGCAGTCTTTGACCTGCTATGCCACCTGGACATCCACAAGTCTATGGGGCCGGATGGGATCCACCCAAGAGTGCTGAAGGAGCTGGCAGAGGAGCTTGCCAAGCCACTCTCTATCATTTATCAGCAGTCCTGGAGAACAGGGGAGGTCCCAGATGACTGGAGGTTGGCAAATGTGACGCCTCTCTTCAAGAAGGGCCGGAAGGAGGATCCGGGGAACTACAGACCAGTCAGCCTAACCTCGGTACCGGGGAAGATTATGGAGCGGTTTATCTTGAGTGTGCTCACCAGGCACATGGAGGACAATCAGGGGATCAGGCCCAGTCAGCATGGGTTCACGAAAGGCAAGTCTTGCCTAACCAACCTGATTTCCTTCTATGACCAGGTGACCCACCTGGTAGATGAGGGAAAGGCTGTGGATGTTGTCTACCTGGACTTCAGCAAAGCCTTCGACACCGTCTCCCATAGCATTCTTGTGGAGAAGCTGGCATTTCATGACCTAGATGGATGTACTCTTCGCTGGGTTAAAAACTCGCTGCATGGCCGAGCCCAGAGAGTCGTGGTGAATGGAGCTAAAGCCAGTTGGCGGCTGGTCACAAGCGGTGTCCCCCAGGGCTCAGTTCTAGGACCAGTCTTGTTTAATATCTTTATCAATGACCTGGGCGAGGGGATTGAGTGTGCCCTCAGTAAATTTGCAGACAACACCAAACTGGGTGGGAGTGTTGATCTGCTGGAGGGGAGGAGGGCTCTGCAGAGGGACCTGGACAGGCTGGATCGATGGGCTGAGGCCAATTGTATGAGGTTCAACAAGGCCAAGTGCCGGGTCCTGCACTTTGGTCACAACAACCCCATGCAGCGCTACAGGCTTGGCGAAGAGTGGCTGGAAAGCTGCCTGGTGGAAAAAGACCTGGGGGTACTGATTGACAGCCGGCTGAATATGAGCCAGCAGTGTGCCCAGGTGGCCAAGAAGGCCAATGGCATCCTGGCTTGTATCAGGAATAGTGTGGCCAGCAGGAGCAGGGAAGTGATTGTGCCCCTGTACTCGGTGCTGGTGAGGCCGCACCTCAAATACTGTGTTCAGTTTTGGGCCCCTCACTACAAGAAAGATGTTGCCTTGCTGGAACATGTCCAGAGGAGAGCAACCAAGCTGGGGAGGGGTCTGGAACACAAGTCATATGAAGAGCGGCTGAGGGAACTGGGGTTGTTTAGTCTGGAGAAGAGGAGGCTGAGGGGAGACCTGATCGCCCTCTACAACTGCCTGAGAGGAGGCTGTAGTGAGGTGGGGGTCGGCCTCTTCTCCCTGGGAACGGATGATAGGACAAGGGGGAATGGTTTGAAGCTGCGCCAGGGCAGGTTTAGGCTAGACATTAGGAAAAACTTCTTCACCGAGAGGGTTGTCAGGCTCTGGAATGGGCTGCCCAGGGAGGTGGTGGAGTCCTCATCCCTTGAGGTATTTAAAAGAAGGATAGATGAGGTGCTCAGGGACATGGTTTAGTGGTGGGATGGCAGTGCTAGGTTAACGGTTGGACTCGATGATCTTAAAGGTCTTTTCCAACCAAGGTGATTCTATGATTCTATGATTCTATGATTCTATGAGTGGGCAAACACTGATAGCACCCATGGGAGCCCTGGGTGGATGTTTCCTGCTGCAGGCAGTGTGGGAGCACTGGGATTGGGATTTCACCACTCCCTGGATCCCTGTATTGCCTGTCCTTGGCTTGCAGAGATGCTCCTGCCTGGATCTAGTGCAGAATACACTCCTCAGTGCCAAGGGAGGTAGGATGTACACACGTGTACAGGGGGGTTGGACTAGATGACCTCTAAGGGGTCCCATCCAACCCAAAATATTCTATGATTCTTTGATTCTATGTGGCCCAGACCTCAGGCAGTGTGAACTGGTGTCTCATAAGGTGAGGATGGTCAGACACTGAGGCTAAGCAGAGATACTGCGTTTAACTCTTACACATAATTTTGGCCTCATTATACTGATGAGGAGCCCTGTTGGACAGTAGTCTAATGCTGTCTTCACCTTGCAGCTCCTCTTGGCTACGTCTCCAATTTCAAGGTGATGTCCTACACCAGCGCAAGCCTGTTTCTGGCGTGGAGCACCATGGCAGCTGCCACCAAATTCAAAGTCACCTGGAGCCCTGTGGGAGCAGGCAAAGGTGAGGAGAAAAAGGGTGCATGCACTTGTTCCTGGTACAAACCCATGCCATGGCCATGGGAGCCACTTTTCCAAACTTCTGCCTGGGGTAGGAAAGAGGTTTCACTATTGAGAAACATGGTCCTCAGCCTGCATGCGTTGGCAACGGTTCCTTCCCTGTTTGAATTTGTGCACTTCTATTTATGAAGATAATCCACAAAGTTCTGCAACAGCAAGGAATGGCTCCTTCCTTTGGAGGGGGTGCCACCAGCCTCACTGGTGAGCTACAGGCTCTGAAGTATCCCTTTATTTTTTACAGAAAAACAGGTTGCCAAGACTCAGTACCTGGGCAGTAGGGTGTTGGCTTACCAGATTGACCACTTGCTGCCCGACACCCTGTATAAAGTCAGCGTTCGAGCTGTCTTCGGTAAGACCGAGGGGCCGGAGGTGACTCTGACTCACTACACAGGTATGTCCTGGTGGAACAACCCTCTTTATGTTGGGAAGCAAGGGCTGGATTCATGGTCCTGTGTATTGCACGTTGATGGTAGAGTGACATGAGTTACCCTCATAGCTGGTAGCAATAAACCACGGTTGTTCCCATGGGTAGGAGTGGACGTGTCCTTCAGGCCTGTTAAACAGGCTTGGCATAGGTAGGCAACCCTGGATGTATTAACAGGTTTATTTATCCACAGCCATCTCAGGAGGGTAGGAGCCTCCCTGCAGGCACCTTTTGGGGTCAACTCTCCAGCACGTACTCTTGAGGTTTGCCATTCCTTGATTTGTGGCTCTGCCTCTACAAACTTGGGGTCCTGGATCCTTTTAGTGTCCTTTTCGTGTGAATTCATCTGAACCACAGTTCCCCGTGGTGCTTTTAAGGTGCATCTGGATGATCTGTCCTCTCTTGACCCCCTCCTCATGTCTCTGTGTCATGTCGCCAGAGTTTGGTGCAGGCGGTAGGAGATGTGGATGAGATCCCTCAACTTAACTGCACTGTGCTCCTCTCCATAGCTTCATTAGGAAATGCAGCCTGGCATCCCTGGATAATGTCTGGGAAGTCGATATTGCATAAATACCCAAATCTTTCTTCAGTGCCATAGCTTAGAGCCATGAACTCTGCGTAACTTGGGCTGTTACTTCAGACATCTCATCCTGGTTAATTTTTGCAGCATCTCTTGCAGACTCCAACCCCATCCAGACCGTTCAAGATCTGAGGATTACTGACACTGGCGTAAATAGTCTGAAGCTGTCTTGGAGGAGGCTTCATGGGGTAACTCATTACAAGATATCCTGGGGGCCATTCAATGGTAAGCATCCTGCTCTCTTAGTGAGGTGAGGTGCAGTAGGAGAGCAGAGCACAAGGAACCCCGGAAAATGGGAGCTTAGCTCATTCCTTTTCCCACAGGTGATCAGGGTAGATGGGGACTGTAATGTCTACGGGAGCCTGTAACTGAGCCAGATTTTAGTTGCTAGCAAAGATATCAGTTTGATATAGGCCTAGTTGGGATTTGGGAAGTCAGAGAAGTTGTTCCCTTCTGGCAGCATATGTGATGCCTTTGTGACCAGATTTCTCACCTACCCATGCCTCAGTTTCCCCACATGGAAAATGAGCACCTAACACTCCTCCCTGGTGAAGTCCCATGAGATATGTGGGAGGAAACTGCTGTAACAATAATTGTTAATAGCAATTACCCTGCCTTTTCTATGTAACACGGGTTTTTGAATGGCTCCTCTTAGGTGGCTTGGAAATGTCGCAGGTGGTTGCAGCAGAGACAGTCTCCTTCACGATCCCCAAACTGAAGGAGAGCACCATCTACACTGTCAGCCTGTCTGCAATGGTTGGGGGACGGGAGGGAAGCCCCACGCTCCTCACAGCCAAAACTTGTGAGTACAGAACCACTGGGTGAGGACAAGAGCATCTCCACATTGGTGCTGGGGGCTCTCTCTTCCTAGGGGCTCTGATGGGAGGTGAGGATGGAAAAAGAGCAATATTGGCTGTTAGACACCTTACTGCTTCTCAGGTCCCACCAGCCAACATGTCAAAAAACATACATCAGTCCTTTCTCCTTATTACTGAGAAACACTGGGACTTTCCCTGTCTTCCCCTGCCCAATAACCACCGTGAGATGCTGTTTTTCATAGAATCATAGAATCATTTATGTTGGAAAAGACTTTTAAGATCATCAAGTCCAAGTTGTTATCTTGGAAATTACCTCTTTAGTTACAATATCTTGACCATTTCCAGTAGATAAAGGTAAGCATCACTCACGATGCTGTGGCATCGTGCAACTTGATTGATGCTGCAGAATAAGCAGATTGGGAGATCAAGTGGTGGAGGCTGGGGGTGTGGAGTCAGCGCGGTGGTTTCGGGGAGCACTAGCATCTGGCACAAGTGAGCAGGCAAAAACTGTATTGCCTGTCTCAACAGCTCAGATTTCACTGTCGGTTTAGAGAAACACCCAGCAGTCCAGGCTGAAGATCTGCCAACAGTTATTTGCTAAAATTCCTTCCACCAGCTGAGGATTTTATCTGATTCAGCTTTCTGGAAATCCCCTAAAGTGCTGCAAGGGCTCCTTCCTCTCACCAGAAACATGGTATTTAAGGAGACAGAAGGTGTCCAAAGCTCTTTGCAGGTTAAGGTGTGTTCCTTGGCACGCACATCTTTGCACCTTAGAGTAGATATGATCTGAGAGGTTCACCAGCAGCTGGAGCTGTGGATAAGTGCAGAAGAGATGTGCTTCATGCTCATTGTTTCTATCTGGACTTTTCACCTTTGATTTCAGTGGGGCCAGGATTTGAGCTTCCCAAATGATGCATCAACTTCCTTTCAGCTCAAGCAAGCTCTCAGTGGTAGCTTCTACCCACCCTAAGCTTTGTTTCTTTCTTCTGTAACAGTGGATTTACCCAAAGTGACTGAGTTTGCAGTGCAGGAGGCTGCAGAGACCAGCATTTTGCTGACTTGGACGGCTGTTCCTGGGGCATCCACGTACCTATTAACATGGCGCTTGTCCTCAGGTAATGGTTTTTTGGCAGAGAAGGAAGGATGGTTTGTAATTTGGTCTCCTCCTGTGTGAGCTGCCCCATCACCCTATGGGATTTGAGGATGGAGCATGGACGTGTCTGGCTTGTCCTGTGGTTTGTTTGATTCAGTACCTGGTCTTAGAGCCAGCTAATGCTGCAGAAGAAGCAAGTGGCAGGTATTAAAGGAAAATTGTTTTCACCGCCAGCCTTAAGGGGCTGCTGTTTCCTTCAAGTGTCGTGACTTGTGTCTCCAAATACTACCCAGTTTGACCTGGGGTAAATGATGGCACCAACACTGAACCTTCTTTTGAACCCATCTGCACCCTGTTTGGCAGGAGAACAGAGGGTTGACCCTGGGAACTTACATACATCATGTCCCTTCATCTCAGCTTCTTTATTTGAGGGAAAAAGAGGGGGAAAAATGGAAGCTGGTCCACTGAGGAAGCTCACAAGGTGACCCATTTGGCCATTGTAAAATCCTTAGGGGAAGACAAAGGAGATATGAAAATCCCTTAGAAAAATGCTTGCTGGTTGGCACTATCAGTGTCTCTTCCTCCAGAGTCACTACCTGTCCATCAGGGATAGCTGCAGCGAACCAAGCAAAGTTGTCATCCATACAACCTTAATTCTTATCAGTTTAAAAGCTTTGTAAATAGCTTTTAAAACTTCCTTAATAATTGCTCACAATTTCAGGTGTGTATTTCTTTTTCCAATTGAGTCGGTCTTACGGGGTTTGCCCTTTTAAAGCACCAACTATATTATTTCTTCCTGGAGTGGGCCTAAACCTCTTTGAATATAGCAAGATTCCAGTCGTTGCTTCAGCCGTGAACTTTTTGCTAGGGATCAGTTCATATTCACAAGTCAATAAAGAAAACAGATCTGACACAATTCGCCTGTGCTCCCTGCAGTGCTTTTTTGAGTTACCAGGTCGTCAACTTTAATTTTTTTTAATTCCAAGGACATTTTGGTATTGGCAGTTTAAGACTTGCAGCATACGTCACTCAGGATGAAGTAGCATTATTTTTTTTGCTCTACGTATGATGGATAAGTGATCAGGGAACTGAACATTCAGTTCTCTAGGGGGATTTAAGTGATCTAATGCAACTGTTCCCCTCCTGTGCCACTCTGTTAAAATATCGATCTGTAAGTATTCAAAAATCATTGGTTTCAGAGTTGTCAGGGGCTCAGAAATGGATAATACCATGTCTGACAGTCCCCCTGTGCCCTCTCTCGATCAGTCCTTCTGAAATAGGTTTATAACTATCGATTTAACATTGCAATCAGATGAATCTTGCCACCGCATTTCAATAGTACCAACAAAATCAAATTTATGCTCATAAGTGAGTAATTCCAATTTCTCTTGTTTAATTATCCAGGCTGCCAGCATTCATGTATAAAGGCAGTTAAGAATTTTGTCCTTTTTTTTTGTTTGCTTTTGTCTCTTGGTGCCTTGATTAATTTTCTCCTCCACAACTTGATTTTTTTCTAAATGAGTACTCACTCATTACCCATTTCCCTTGCCCCCTCTTTTAAGCTCATTTAATGCCCTCCTCCCTGCCAGCTGATTCTAGCCAGCCTGCCCTATAAAAAGTTTGGGTCCCCTTCTATGCAGCTGGAGATCATCCCAGCTGTAGACCTCCTCTGTCCAGTGTTAGACAAAACCAAACCCATGTATGTCAATGGGGCTCCATCCAGAGCCAGCCTTTCTCCCCCATGCAACAGGAAAGACCTTGAAGAAGTTCAGCTGGACATTGCCTCTCCTTTCTACTTTCTCTTGACCATTCTTGGAGCACCAAAGTCATAGTTTTCTTATCCACCTAATGAATAGAAGCTTGTTTAATCTTGCATTTGCGCCTTGAGCCTCACAGTCTCTTGTCCCTTGCAAAGCATCAGCTTCATTCTTCATAGAAAATTGCCAGCAGCAAAGACCATCTTCCTTCTCCAAAGACTGCAGATTTCTTCCTGCGTGTGCTTGCCAGTCTTGTGCTGGGCATCCCTCCCTGGGTATGATCCAGGTGCCTCCTACCTCAGTCCACCATCAGTGTCTTCTTTCTGTCCCAGAGTATGAGTGTGGTAACCATACACTATTTCTCACTCTGTGAAAGACCCATTATGAGAAATAAAGGGAGGTTATGCAAAAGGAAAAGTTGCTAAACTTGACTATTTGGGGGTCTAGGCAGGCAGGGTGGGTGGTGGGCAGACATAGATCTCTGTTTCAGCTTGTGTTTCCTACACCAACTCACTTCAGATAAGGTAACACGGCATCTAAACCTATTATTATTATTATTATTATTATTATTTTGACTTGCCTACACAAAGGGAGAGGAGCAGAAGAGTTTGAATCAAACTGTAAGAGGGCCTTTTTTTTTTTTTTTTTAAAAGGAGCAAAACCTCTCTTCCAGCATTTTTGGGGAGTAATTGAGAAGATCTAATAAAAATGAAAGATATTATTTACACCAATTTTATTTCTTTCTGTAGAAACTCAGATTTTTTTAAATTATTTTTTAAAGGAAAAATGCTATTTCAGAATGAAAAGGTGCAAGTTTCACTTTGAACAACATCAAAACTCATCATTCAGTACTTCCAAAATAAGACACAAAATGTCAAAACTGTATTATGACATTTTCACTGGTTTTTCCTGGCATTATTTTAACCAAATTTCTCAAGTAAGTTTGATTCTATTTTTCAGCAAACTTCCCATTCATTAACAAGAAATAATCCTGATTCTATACATGCTAACCACTGCAAACCATTGGTCTATCACAGAGCTCAGCCTCAGACACCACCTGGACCAAATACCTTCTCGAAACACTTGTACAAATTCCCATTTTCTTTTCCTGTTCATGTACTCAAGAACTCCCTTGTCAAATGCAACCAACCTTATTTCAGCTGGTTTAGGACCTGACCATTGCAGTTTGCAAACACGTCTTACCAAGAGCCTCCACTCTGAAGCCCAGGACCCATCTCATCCCCTTGCCAAAGGTGGTGTCATTCGAAGATGGGATGCTCCAGACGTGAGAGCTATTTTGAGTTTCTCTGGCTCCCAGTCAATGCATGTTTCTTCCTTTTTCACAGCTTCTGATCTTTCCCAGGAACTGTTATCAGCGGCTTCTAGATCACATCAAGTGACAGGACTGAGCGCCAAAGAAATGTATTTGTTTTCTATAAGACCAGTCTTTGGAGATAAGGAGGGACCAGAGACAACACTCCTTGGGCAAACAGGTATGAGGGCTGGAGTCTTATCACAGAATCACAGAATGGCAAGGGTTGGAAGGGACCTCGGGAGCTCACCCAGTCTCACCCCCCTGCTCAAGCAGGCTCACCCAGAGCAGGGTGCACAGGACAGCGTCCAGGCGGGGGTTGAATATCCCCAGAGAAGGAGACTCCACAATCCCCCTGGGCAGCCTGGGCCAGGGCTCAATCATCCTCCAAGTCAAGAAGTTCTTCCTCATATTCAACTGAAACCTCTTCTGCTTCAGTTTGTGCCCATTGCCCCTTGTCCTGGCGCTGGGCACCACTGAGAAGAGTCTGGCTCCGTCCCCGTGACACCCACCCTTGAGATATTTGTATGTGTTGATGAGGTCCCCTCGCAGCCTTCTCTTCTCCAGGCTGAACAAGCCCAGCTCCCTCAGCCTTTCCTGATAGGGGAGATGCTCCAGTCCCCTCATCATCTTTGTTGCCCTCCTCCTTATGTTGCAGTTTTACCTAGGTAACTGCTACTGAGGCTAATTTCTTGGCTTCTCTACCCTTCTGATGCTTTGCTAGGTAGAGGCATCATAACTAAAAGAGGTTTAGCAAACACCTTTTTTTGTTTGTCTCTTACAGTGGGACCTCACAGAGATTCTCCTGGGCCAATCACTCCCGTGACTTCGGCAAAACTGGATACGATGAGATCCCCATCCATATCTCCTAGCAATGTGGGGACCACTCCTCTTCCACTTACCACCACCACAATGCTGCCACCAACCCCAGACACCCCACTATCGACCACTGTAGTGTCTGCACTCCTGACAACTCTCCTTGGGCCAAGTGAGTGTGTATCCATGCGTGATTTGATGATGATGTAGCAGTAGGTCAAAAACACCAGGAACCATGGTCTTCTCTGATCTCAAGAGCCAAAACTCGTCTTTATTCATTGAGCAGTGAGAGTGGACAATGTCAGGGAAAGGGAAGACATGAACCCCATAAAATGCAATGAAGCTCTCACCCTCTGGGGTGAAGGTGCTCCCTGTTCACTCACGAACTTAATATTTGTGCTTGGGTTTGTTTTGTTGCTCTGAACACAAAGAAATGTGCTTCTGCTTTAGGACCCCCCAGCTTACAGATATCCTCTCTTCCCTCTGCAGTCTGTGGCAAGTTCAAAGCAGACATTGGGTTTCTGGTGGACGAGTCCTCAAGTATTGGCCAGAGCAATTTCAATAAAGTGAAGGATTTCCTCTTCCGGATCATTTCCTATTTCCCTAAGATTGGGCCTGAAGGGACACAGGCAAGATTTTGTTATTCTATTTCCTGGGGGTGCTTTCCTTCACTTACATGTTGTAGCTCCAAAAGGCTAAGTGCTTTGCCTAAAGATGTGTGTGTGTCCAGCAAAGGCATGAATAAGTCTCCTAAACCTCAGCCTACTCATTTGGATACATTTCCATTTCTTGGTTATTTTTCCAAGAGCAAGTCATCAGGACTAAAGCAAATCCCACACCACCTAGGTTATGGAGCCCAGGGATGTGTCAGGTGCAGGTCCCCCTCTAGGACCCCATTTCTACCCACATCCAGACTGCTAATGGGTGGAGAAAACCAGGTGGGGGCCTAGATGGGAGATGCAGCACGTGCCAGCAGCTGCATCCTCCAGACAAGCAGAGGACCAGATCCCCAGGCCATGCTGTGAAACATCTCAAGGGCAAATGAAGCCTACAGCATTAAGCAACAACTCAGCAAAGCCAAGTGGAAGACTCAGTAGATGATTTATTTCGGGTCATTTGTGTTTAATTAATGTAATATCTGAACTAGCCCTTTGAAAGGGAGACCTGCATAGCTTACTTTCAGTTGATCAGGAAATGGGGAGCTTCCTGCACTCTTTACTTACAGGGAGTCTTGAAGGTGTAGGCACATGATGAAGTTATCCCAGGGTAACAAATAATTCTGGGGAAACAAAGACATTGTGTTTTCGATGGCTATAGTATGAGCTGAGTAGCTGATCTCCTTTTGCACTCAATGAAGATCAAGGGTTTAATTCAGGAGGGATGGGTGCTGCCATGGGAGCTGCTGCAGCAGGAGATGCTCCCACCCAACCATGAGCTGCCTGAAGTGCACAGGTCTCCCATCAGTCCTGTGCTGTATCCACCAGCCTGTGCAGAAATCTCTCATGCCCTAGAAAGTCTGAAATAGTACCTTGCCCATGCTTAAACGTATGGATTGTACCCTATGCACCTGCCAACCTGGCAGCCATTTTTGTGCCTGTTTCCAGTCTGCAAGAAACACAATCTCTTTCCGCTCCTGTTGCACCCCAACTACTTGTATCATCCAACTTAAGGCAGTTTATTGAGTGATGGCACATTTGCTGTGGGCCTGAGCCCTCCACGTTTTTTTAACCCCCTTTTCTTTGGCAGGTTGCTGTTGCTCAATACAGCGAGGAGCCCAGGGCAGCCTTCCACTTCAACCAGCACCGGGACCGCAACAGCGCCCTGAAAGCCGTCAAGGGACTGCGCTATGCTGGAGGCAACACAAAAACAGGTGTGTATGGGTGAGCTGCACATACGGAGAGGACCTTCTGGACCAAAATAGAAGCTGGAGACCAGAGACAGCATTTGTCTGAGTGTTTTGAACCCATTTACCTGGTTAGAAAGTTATGGCCCGAAGTTCTTTGGAATTGGAGAATGGAGGACTGAATTTAGTTTTATTTATGAGGATGGTCTTTCCAACTAGCCTGGTGTCCTTTATCCACGTCCTAGTTTTACTACTGGGTTTCTCTTCATTACTTCATAACCTTGCCTGCACTTGAGGGAGTTTTTTTATACCCAGCTTGGAGACAAAGCCCATAAACATTAGGTAAGGATAGTTGATGCTGAAGCATCCTTATTGCCCACTGTATGCACATTTTAATCAGCAAATTCCAACAGTCATTGCCTTGTTACCTTAACAACAAAACAATGTGCCCCATCCTATTTTCATGGTGTGTCATTACGTAAATGTCCTGTGTTCACCTCTGTCGTACAAATATCACAGCTCTTCATTAGTTCAGCATCTTGGAAATTCAGACACTTTTCTTATGTAGTTAAAAAGCTCAGAGACAGACAGCACTTTCCACCTACTTATTCCCAGCAGGACAGTAGGGTATGCCTGGTTCCTTGAAGGTAGGCAAGCAGTAATATTAAATTGAAGGCAGTTCCTTTTAATTTTACATTTTTTAAGTGGCCCACCTAAACATATTCCCGTCAGTCAACATAAAGAGAAGACTTGAGGCACCCATGTATGTTAACAGACAGCTTATACACATCGTCCTGCCTCAGTGGGATTGGTCAGGAACACAGAAAATGGGGCTGATCAAAATACAAGAATTTTGATGGGACTGGTTAGGGAAAGCAAGTGTGAAACTGGTCAGATAGCAATTTCTAGGTAACCTTGCCTCCAATCTTTCTTTTTATGGAGGTTATGTCAATAGAGGCATTTTATCCCTCATAGGAGTCTTTCCATACTGTTTTGGGGCTTCTTAACCATTTCAGTTTGGGGCAGAGTTCTTTGTGAAACTTTCCTGGTTTTTCTAAGGAAATTCGGAAATGAGAATTCTGTGGGGTTTTTCCCTAATATGCAAGGAAAATGCTTCGAATCTCCTGAAAGTGTGTGTGTGGGGGGGTGTTCCCTTTCCAAAACTATCTCAATTCAGTCTGAACCATTTCAGCCAATCTGATTTACTGCTGTCTTCCCTCAAAAGACATTGCCCCATGCTAGGGGCTTCTATCCATTTTGGGGGCCACACTGAATGCCCTTTTTTCTCCACAGTCCCCACCCACAGACCTAACAGGCAGATTTACACCATCCCTCTCCATGTTTGCCCAGGTCGTGGTTTAGCCTACATGCTAAAGGAGATATTTCAGTCCTCCAGAGGGATGAGACCAGATTTCCCTCACGTCCTGGTCCTCATGACTGATGGGCGATCCCAGGATGATGTATTGCCACCAGCCAGAATAGCCCATGCTTTGGGTAAGAGTTGCCCTGTTGTGTTTCCCTGAGGCCTTGGTTCTCCATGAATTTCTAGGGGGTTGGGGGTGGTATGTTATGTGATGTGTGCGCTTTGAGTTGGCTTTCTTCACTCCTTCATCCTTTCTTCTTTTTGTTCCGAGCTTGAGTGTCTTAGTTTGCTATAATTCACACATGCTGCTTCAGGTGAGTTCTCGCATGGCTACTGGAGTACCTAATCCCAGCAGATGTTATTAACAGGAAGGTTGTAATGAGGGGTTTAGAAACTCTGAGCTCAAGCATTTTTGCTTCCATTGAGTGAGTGATATGTTTCAGGGATCCGTGTCATTGCTGTGGGCGTCTCAGGAGCTGACCCCATTGAACTCAACAGCATCTTGCTGCAACAGAACCTCCAGAATGTTTTCTACGTCAGCACATTCGACGACTTCCCCCAGATCCTCCAAGAGCTGATAGAAATAATTTGTTCTGACCCTCAGCCTTCAGGGGCCCAGCTACCATCTGGGGAGGTGAGCCCTTTGAATCTAAACCAGCTTGCTTGGCACAGGTCATGCACAAGGGCAATCTTCCCTGAGCAAAGTTTCAGAGCAAAGTCAGAATAGATTTAGGGCGCTGGGTCCAATCCTGACCTCACTTACTGTCCAACCCTAGAGATAAGGAACAAAATCTTTGAAATCAAGGGAGTGGAATTGGGGAAGCCAGAATACAGCTTTGAAAATTTTGTTGCAGAAGGCCACTGCAGGGACAGAGCACTTGAATGTGTTATAAACTCATTGCCCTTTTCTAACTCTGGTTGATGGGTAATTGGTACAGATGTGAGCTTGTCTGCAGAGTATCTCCAACAGTGATATTTTATGGCTATTTCAATGGAAAGGTTGGTGATATAAAAGTGCAGTGACCTCTTGAGACCTGTTGAAGGTTGGTGTCTGATGTCTGATTCCAAAACCTGGAGGGTCACTAATCTAAGCCGAACTCCATTCTCTAGGTTGCCAGACATGAAGCCAACAAGCAATTGCCATTTGGTGACACAGAGAGCAAGCCACATGTCGCTGATCCATCATCAGCTGAACCACATATCCAAAAAGAAGAGGAGACTTGTGGTCCCTGGTGTTTAAAGGTGAGAACTAGTTCACTGATGTCTCTTCAGGGGATTATATTTCAAAGAAACATATTGATCACTGCTCTGATCAGGCCACTGCTCATAACTGTGTGGTGTGCGGTGGAGTTATATCAGTGTCAAGACCTCTAACTTTGGAAAGCATGCCCATGTTTGGGAAGGTCATCCTAGAATCTGCCATTTCAGCCTAGGAAATGCAGCGGCCTCCTGTGCTTCTTCCCAGCAAACCAATGAAATGCAGGTCTTCCATAGATCCTGCTTCATATCTGCCAGCCCCATACAGATGTCCCAGATGTTCTGTGGCATCTCAGATATCTCTAGACTCCATGTGAGCCACTGAACAGACCACCAAGCTGCCACTGCACCTTACTTCAGAAATAAAAATGTTGGGAGGCAAATCTACCCACTCCTCCTACCAAGCAGAAAGCCAGAGGACATGAAGAACAGTAGGACAGCCCCAGAGCTCATGTGCTGGTCTAGTTTACTGACGTGGCTGTAGCCAGAAAGTCTGAACAGTCTATGTTAGCTTCACTGGAGAAAATTAGAGTCTCCGTAGTAGTTGGTGGACAGCTAGTCAATGTAGTCACCAAAGTCTGGTCATGCTTCAGTTCACAGGTTAGGTGTCCACACTGGCAGAGTAGCTCAGGTGGTGATGTTTATGCTACATGGCAGTCAAAAATTAGGTGAGATGAATGTTGTCCATGGATGGTTGAATCAGGGTCTTTACTTCATCTCTGCCAAACTCCTTTCCACAGTTTCTCCCATGGGGGAGAAGAATTGCACTGACACTACCCTGAAGTCTTGCAGATAGGTAACGAAGAATATTTAGAGTCTCTCTGAGACAGAAGATCCAGAATTGTAGGTGTAACACGTGCCCAGAGTTCATGAGGTATTGGTATGCTCCCTGGCTGCATATTTTCCTCACGCAACTCTTGTGTTCTCCATCTTGTTCTCCCAAATTCAAGACACAAGCTGGAGACACAATAAATAATGCATGACCTCCAAGGGGGTGTCATGGTTTAGCCTCAGCCAGCAACTGAGCACCACAGAGCTGCTCGCTCACCTTCCCCCCTCTGGTGGGATGGGGGAGAGAATCGGAAGAGCAAAAGTAAGAAAACTCATGGGTTGAGATAAGAACAATTTAATTATTTATAATAATAATAATAATAATGATGTAATGAAAAGGAAAACAAGGGATTTTTCTGTTGAGAGAGACAAAACCCAGGAAAAACAAATGATGCAACCGCTCATCATCCGCTGACTGATGCCCAGCCTGTCCCAAGCAGCGATGGCTCCCCCCAGCCAACGCCTCCCCCAGTTTATATACTGGGCATGACACCCTATGGTCTGGAATAGCCCTTAGGCCAGTTGGGGTCAGCTGTCCCAGCTGTGTCCCCTCCCAGCGTCTTGTGCCCCTGGCAGAGCAGAAGAAGCTGAAAAAGTCCTTGATCAGTGTAAGCACTGCTCAGCAACAACTACAACATCAAAGTGTTACCAACATTATTCTCGTACTAAATTCAAAACACAGCATGATGCCAGCTACTAGGAAGAAAATTAACTCTATCCCAGCCAAAACCAGGACAGGGGTTTTAAATAGCCTGAGGATATGACCAGGTCTCCTTGATGGTCAAACTTGCTGCTTTCTTCAAACACATAAGCCAAGCTAGTCTGCATTTCATGGTCACTCTGGTTTGGGTTTATTTGCCATCCTTTGGCAGACAATAATTTCATTATTATTTGTTACATTTTCCTTTTCCTTTCAAGAGCTTCAGGGGCTCACCAGCTCATGGAGGCTATGACCCGTACAGCTTTACTACAAAGGGAGAGAAAGGAGAAAGGGTGAGTCCCACCAGCATGAACCATCCTCTCAGTTAATTAATGGGTAATGAAATTATTAGAACCAAGGAAGAGATCTAGCAAAGAATCATCTTGATATCTTTTCTGTTGGTGTTTTGATGTATCCTGCTCCACACTGGCTTTGAAAATCAGGCAAAAGGGAACCAATGCATGTGCGCGTGTGCTGGCAACTGGGGATTCCCTCAAGCGGTACAGAAGGCTGGCGCTGCACGAAGCTATTTGGGTTTGCAGGTCTGGGGCCATAACCTGCATGCTGTTACTTTCCATATGTTTAGGGTCTGCCTGGGAAGGATGGCATTCCTGGGCTGCCAGGCAGACCAGGGCGCACGGGTCCTCCTGGTCCCCCTGGACTCATGGTAAGTATTTGTTTTAACAAACCTTGTCAAAGTGCCATGTAAGAGAAAAGTGAGCATGGCTCTCAAATCGCTCCCTATCTCCTGTTTTGCAGGGTCTCCCTGGCATCCAAGGTGATATTGTAAGTATTTTGAATGCAGAAAAGATCATCAATACAGTGGGACCCTAAAACTTTGCTTTTCAAGCCTTTCAAAGGCTGGTTGCACTGAGCAGGACAGGAGAACCATTTAGCCTTTACAAGGGGCTATTGCTGTCACCAAATAGATCTGAACAGGTTTCCTTCTCTTCAGAGATCTGGCAAATAATGCAATACAACATGGGCACATTTCTAGTCAAGTAACCCTCAATGAACCAGAGCTGTCCAGAAAAAGGCCAAGGACTATGAACTCTGCCTTCAGTCATATATATATATATATATTCTGAAAAGGACCTGGGGGTGTTGGTCGGTGGGTGGCTGAATATGAGCCAGCAGGGTGCCCAGGTGGCCAAGAGGGCCGCGGCATCCGGTGTGCCCCTGTGCTGGGCACTGGGGAGGCGCCCCTCGACTGCTGGGGTCAGGGTTGGGCCCCTCCCTCCCCGAAGGACCTGGAGGAGCTGTGGCGTGTCCAGAGAAGGGCAGCGGAGCTGGGGAGGGGTCTGGAGCCCCAGGCTGCTGGGGAGCGGCTGGGGGAGCTGGGGGGGTTCAGCCTGGAGCAGAGGAGGCTGAGGGAAGCCCTCATTGCTCCCTACAACTGCCTGACAGGAGGGTGTAGTGAGGTGGGTGTTGGTCTCTTCTCCCAGGTAACAATCAATAGGACAAGAGGAAACAGCCTCAAATTGTGCCAAGAGAGGTTTAGATAAGGTATTAGGGAAAATTATTTACTGAAAGAGTGGTCAAACATTGGAACAGGCTGTCCAGGGAAGTGGTGGAGTCACCATCACTGGAGGTGTTCAAAAAATATGTAGACGTGGCACTTTGGGACATGGTTTGGTAGGCATGGTGGTGTTGGGCTGACAGTTGGGCTTGATGATCTTCAAGGTCTTTTCCAACCTTAATGATTCTATGATTCTATGAACTAACTCCATCTTTTGGGCTCGATTCAGTTGCTTAAAGAGAAACTGTCATTTGAGATGCCCTGTTATCCCACCCATCCTCCAGCTGATGCTCCAGAAGGACACAGGTCTCCCATAAATCTTGCATCATGTCTGCCAGCCCTCTGCCTTGATTACCTGGAGATCTCTCGGATACCCCAGGACACCCATGTTTGGGTATCTGGATCAAACTGCCAGTGTCTGTGATGAGGTACCACCTATAACAAAGGTTGTGACCTTGTGAACCATGGTTTGCATGGATCACAGGGGTCTGACACAAACCACTGCAACCACTGAATGCCCTTATGACTTGTTTATCTTCTCATGGTGGATTAAGTAAGCTGCAACCCCTCATTCCTCACAGCTTCCCATGGTGCTTGAATGTACTACGCTCTTACTACCTCAGGTGTCCATCCTATGTGCACCCATCACTAGAGGGGGACATATAACACACCCACGGGTGACACATATCTATTTCTCATCAATGTTGGGACCAAAATCCACTTCTAGGAGCCTATTTTCATGACCATTTTAAAACCGAATGAAATGTTATTAGAGACAGGTCTGTAACTTGAACATCCCACCATGATGGTCTTGCGGGTGCTTTGCTGTTTAATGTTGCAGCATTTATTTTTGATTTCAGGGATCTCCCGGATATCCTGGACCAGCAGGGCCAAAAGGAGACAGAGTGAGTTTCATTCCTGGGTTTCATTGGGCAAAAGTTATTGTATTGCCCTGGTTTCTAATTTCTAAGCATTTGTACAGTGACCTTTGGTGAATATGAACTTCTGAGCTATACGTAACTAGCCCTACACTGCTAGTCTTCAGCTTGGGGAGTTGTCCTTCACCTTGCTAGGAGGAACCTAACGTCTTTACAGAGACAAGTGCTCAGTCCTTATCACAGGCGCTTGGCACGTTTTAGCTGGTTATTTGCAGAAGGAGGTATTGCTTGGTTGGGTCATTCTGCCTCTCTGAGTTTCCACTGTGAACAAGCCTGTGTGCATTCATTTAGGAGACAAAAATGTAAGGCTTCAGGATCAGTTGTGGGCATATCCCAGGAGCAGTTGTCCTGTCCTTCCCCCATCCCTCAGTGCACGTTCCTCCTCCTTCCTTGCATTCACCTGAGCTGCCTGTATGGCTACAGGTCAGGGAGTGGATCCTGCTGAAAACCAACCTCCTGTTTTTCCCTGGGATTAATTTTCTGCCTCATGTCATGCCTCATTTTTCTGAGCTCATGTCATGGCCATGGTGCCTCTGCAAAAGAGTTGCTGCAAGCACGTGGTTTGGGTTTGCAGCATGGAGAGGAGCTGTTTGGTTTTAAAGTCACTTAACACTGATCATGAAATTGCCCCTAAATTATGAAACTGCCTGATTGCACCTAGACCTCCCAATGCAGCTAAGCATGTGTCTTCCACCCCCTGTGTGCAGGGTGAACCAGGCTATGTTCTCGGAGGAGTGGAGGTGATTCCCGGCCGAAATGGGCAGCCTGGCCCCGCTGTGAGTACCATCCCCTGGTGTGGTGAACCCCTCAGCCTCTCAAGGGCTGGCAGAGAAGTGAAGGGAGCTGGGAGAGAGCCCATGTCCCTCCCTCTCCTGGTTTTTGTTGTTGCAGGGACAGAAAGGACAGCCAGGGGTTCCTGGGGTAGCAGGACCACCAGGTTTACCAGGGCCACAGGGGCCACCAGGGATCTCCATCAAGGTGAGCATGGTTATCTGAAGCATGGTTCTGTGACGTACCGCAGAAATACTCATTTCTTCTCTCCATCATGGGATTCTCCCATTGAGGCATAAAAGGAGGAACTCTGCAAAACGTTCCCATTATCAGGGCCGTGCTGTTCAATATAGTGGGAATCGGTGCTGGAGCTTGAAAAGGTTACGGTCCCTGTTGTCTGACATGGGACCAGATTCAGTGGCCACTAAGACTTTTCCAGCTCCAGATCTCTAAGAAGGCTGTTTGGTGGCTGGAGTGAAATATCCAGGATCACTTGTGCTGTGCACAGCCAAAACCAGACTGATGGTTGTTGCCAAATGTCTCCTTGCACTGAGAGTGAGTCAAAAAGTCTCAGCAAGGATCAAGAGACCTAAAGTCCCCTCCCCTACCCTAAGGGACAGTTGTCAGATTTTGCAGGTTGAGGTGTCTGGAGCATGAAAGATAGCAGACACTTCTACTAAAGCTCTGTGTTCCCTTGGGTGTGGGAGTCTTGGTCTCTGGGCTCCCTGCAGGAGCTTTTTGCTGGGACTAAGTTTAGAGAGGACCCACTCTCTAAATTGCCACCTCATGGTAATTCTCCTTGTCTTTTGTGTTTCAGGGTGAACCAGGGGATTCAGGTACCCGGGTAAGTACCTAAGACTGGCTTTCACTTTTGCATGTGATGAGAAGCCTTTTTTATTTCTAAGCTGCCCAATAGGGTCTAGTTCCATACTTACCAGATATCCATCAGGACCCAAAAGGACTGCTGGGACATGCAGTAAGACTGTTCTGTCCTTCATGCAGGGCCCTCGTGGGAGGAACGGCCTCAAGGGTGACAGAGGAGGCATGGGAGAGATGGTGAGTGGTCCACTGGTGGCCAGTTGCTAAGGAAGACCTTCCAGCCATGGTGGTAGGGCTGTTGGCCTTGGGATGCCCTCTGCCACCTTAGGTGGTTGTAGAGGGACAGTGTCTACTGTCAGTTCTCATCAGTTGACGCTTGGGGATGCTTCACTCCGCCAATGAGGGCTGTCAGATTAATCAGGGCCAATTAAGCTTTTCTCCCTTTGTCAGCCTCATCCTGTTGACCCATCACTCAGGAATTGCCAAAAGGGAAATGTTAGAAACCCAGTAAAGACATGAGATAACAGCCTTTCGTTTTGCCAAAATCAAGGACATGCTGTTCCTCATAGCACAGAGCAAAGCTGTGAGAAGTTCATCCATCGCTGTGCTCACTGTGGTGATAAACTCCATGGTGTAGTCAATCATGCTGGCAGATGATACCAAATGTTGCCTGATGAAGGCTACTCCAAAGCGACAGTGATTGACCTTTGAGCGCCCACTACTTCCACCACCCGTGGAGCAGCTGAGTGAAACCCTTTCTCCATCCCACCCCCTGTTCTCAGGATGACAGAGAAGAACTGGGGCAGGTCCAGAGGAGGGCAAGAAAGTGGATCAAAAGTGTGGGACAGCAAATGGACTGAGCTGGCAGCAGATTCGTGACAAACAAAAGGAGGTGGTTCTTCACAGAAGTCCCACAAGGATGTTAGGGGTGTAGGAAGTTTGAGTTCAAGGGGAGAGAAGACAAGAAAAAAAGTCCATGGAGAACTACTAGGAATAAAAGAAACCACGTTTGGTTTGGGAAGTCCCTGCATTACAAATGACTCAAACTCGAAGGATTACTCCAGGACTATATGTACGTCCTGTTCTTGCATCCTTCCCAAGGTGCCTTCCCAAGGTGGGGGTTGGACTAGATGACCTCTAGGGGTCCCTTCTAACCCAAAACATTCTATGATATGATATGATATGATACTAGTCATCATTATATATGGGTGCTTTTTTGGTTACTTTTGCCATTCTGCAGAGCTATATTCCATAGACCAGCCATTTCCATATGTCAGTCTTCACCATTTCGACACCAGCAGCATTACTATGGTCACACTTACAGCAACACAGCCACGAAGAGCCACTGGAGAAGGCAGCCACTGCCAAATCAACATGGGTACCCAGCCTCTGTCTTCCCACACAACAAGCAAACACATCTTTATTTTCCCTTAGTGAGTAAAGCCAGTGATCCATAGCTCCTTTGTGGGGAAAAAAGGAAATTTGGGAATACATAAACATCTCTAGAAATCCTTAGTTGCAAAGGAACTTGGCGCATCAGGGTATACATTTATCTTGTGTTTCTGCAGACTTAAAAATAACCCTTTTCTTTAGTAGGATTGGTAACAAACAGTTCAAAAGAAAAAGACTTGATGATGTATCTTCCTTTTCAGGGGAAACCTGGCTTGCCAGGCCCTGTAGGGCTAGATGGTGTTCCTGGACTGCCTGGACCAAGAGGAGAAAAGGTCATTACTTATATCAGATGCTTGCAGGATCCATCAGCCCAAGGGGGAGCTGAGAATAGCTGAGACAAAGTAATAGCAGGGTAAATAGTACAAATAAAGTGGAGGCACGTTAAGATTTTCCCCCATTCCCTTCCACTCCCTGCTTCTACAGGTTTGAGTTTGTGCATGGTAGAATAGACTCTCCATCTCCATCCAAGCCCTTGTTTTTCCTACAGTCCTCATATTTCCACCCAGTGGAAGATCTCTGCAGTTCCTACTGTCAGGACCAGTGTTTTCTCCCAAACACAGCCCAAGCCCTGGATGGGGCTGCTTCACTGAATCCACCACCCTGCTTCAAATGGTCACTTAAAACACCCACAGCCCCCTGGTTTTACTTCTCTCCTCCAAGTCATTATTTGCACCTTGCCTGAAGACATGTGTCTGGCTAGACATGTGTCTTGGTTGAATGGTTACAGAGCAAATTTTCCCCCTCCTGCTTTGCAGGAGAGCTAAGAGCAGAGGTCTGAAGCAGGTATCTGGGTAGGACATCTCATGCTCTGCAATTTTGGGGATCAGCTTTCTCGAGTGCAATGCTGTGCCTACCTTGCAGGGGACAGCAGAAACTGGCATTCCTGGCACTGTTGGCCCAAAGGGGGAAGAAGGAGAGAAGGTGGCTTGGCAATTTTGCAGCTAAAGACCCCTTGGAGGTCTCAGTGTCTCTAAAGTCTCCTCCAATACCTCTTTTCTAGGTTTTTCTTGGAGGGTGCATTCTGTGGTTACAAATGGAAAGGGTCAGAGAAGGGAAAACATTGGGTTTTAAAGCCTGAGCTTTCACTGCTTCTTCTGGTTTTTCAGGGGGTGATGGGACCTCCAGGAGTACCAGGACCAAAGGTGGGTACTGAAATGCTGAACCTGAGTCCCTGTGCCTGGTACTCAGGTGCCAAGGAAAGCATCTAGCTCTAACCATCATCGTCAGCTGTGGGAATGTCGATTCCTTCCTCAAAAGCTATGAAAGTTTTACACATCAGCAGTCACTGGCCTGCAGAAGTCATTGCTGCAGGGTGCTGCAGAGACCTGGAATGGTAGCGAGATGCGATATTTTAATAAAGTAATAAATGGCATTTTTGTGGCCAGTGTAGTGGTTCACGTTATATGTGGTTTGGGAGGAAGATGTAAGGAGCAGATTGTCTCACATCTCCATTTTGGACACCTTCCTCTGAACCATCCAGGCCCAGATTCGTTCCCATGTTTCCAGTGGAGAAAGATCAGCCCTGTGAGAGGTGATACAGCCCGCCCATCCTGAAGTTTGAGTTTTCTTCTGGAAGTGCCCATCTTTTTCCAACTGTTGGGAAGGAAACCTTGACTTGACCAATTCTCTCACCTTGCTTAAGAGTCTGGGATCATGGGGAGGAAAGATTTTGGTGTTGCGGTGCTGCCAGAGGAAAAGGACTGGACAAAAGTATCTCCAGTCCAAATCTGACAACTCTGCCATGAACCCAGGGAGGACGATGCACGGCAAGGACGGGTCAGGAAGGGACTCATGGCAGGCAGGAAGATTTTCTTGCAGACTGATGCCTATCCCCCAGAACTCACTACTCATGGAGATGTGGGAGTTCAACTCCAGGGCTTCTCCATGTGACAAAATACCTGGAAAGCTGCAGGAGGAAACAGCTGATCTTGGCATGTACAGGGACAATTGCTATAGGAGGAAGGAGACTTTCTCCTGAGCCAGGAGAAATGCCTCTCAATTCAGGTTGAGTGGATGTTTGCCTCTTCCTGAAGCACCTGGCTTGAGCTCATGTTGAAGTTTGACACTGGAGAAAGACTCAAAAAGTCTGAATTTTCCCTGGTACAGGGAGTGCCGGGCGTGAGTTTAGGTGGTAGCAAGGCAACTCAACATGGTCCCAGGTTGTTACAGCTCTTGGAGGAGCAACCACTTAGGACTTGGTTGTAAGGCTTTCCGCACACCCCCTTCTTCACGTAACTCAGGATATATATAAAACTCAGGTCATCCGTCTCTGAGGGGAGACCTTATCACCCTCTAGAACAAGGAGGCTGTAGCAAGGTGGGGGTCGGCCTCTTCTCCCTGGTGAAGGGCGATGGGACGAGGGAAAATGGCCTCAAGTTGCACCAGGGGAGGTTTAGGTTTGGACATTAGGAAAATTTTTTTTCAATGAAAGGGTTGTCAAGCACTGGAAGGGGCTGCCCAGGGAAGGGGTTGAGTCCCCATCCCTGGAGGTATTTAAAATCCAGGCAGACGAGGTGCTTAGGGACAGGGTTTAGTGGTGGGATGGCAGGCTTAGGGGAACGGTTGGACTTGATGAGCTTAAAGGTCTTTTCCAACCTCGATTATTCTATGGTTCTATGATATACTCTGATGTTACTCTTTATGGCCAAATGGATCCGAGTCACTGATTTATTTTGCATCCATTAAGCTCAAAAAATGTCCTTGTTGACCCCAAAATAAATTATTTTCATGCTTCCAAGAGAAGTGGAAAATGAAGGAAAAATAATGCCCAGGGAAATGTTTCATTCAGCCCGAAACAAGGTGCTTTCCTTCCCTTTTTAGTGGTGGGGTTTTTTCATTTCATAAAATAGAAGATCTTAAATCTGTAAAGTCTGCAAGTGCTAACGGCCAGTTTGCTGATCATGTCTTGCTCTTTGCAAGAGCAAAGACCTCCTTGGATTGCCCAGTCCTGATCCACACAAATATGGGTCTGTGGCTGGGTGTTTCATGGACTGCCCATGCAAAGCAATGGGGAGAAAGAGCAAAATTTGGTAGGGTGCTTCCTGGTGAGGTTACTGTTGATGTTCATAGAAACATAGAATGTTTTGGGTTGGAAGGGACCCCTAGAGGTCATCTAGTCCAACCCCCCTACTCCTGAGATCTTCCTGACAGCAGAAGGTGCAGGAGGCAATCACAGCTGCTCATTTTCATTTAGGGTGAACCAGGACCACCCTGGGAAGAAGAACCAATTGGGCCAAGGGTGTCCCTCTAAGTTAATCAAGTCAGAATGAAGTTTTAAAGATTAAGATAAAAAAACCAATACATAAATACAGAACCCACAGTAAATGGGCCCCGGCCCAAGATCTCACCTTGCTCCTCCTGGCTAAGCTCAGCCTCTGAGCTAAGCCTGAACTCACCCTGCAACCCCATATCCATGCGCAACTTTTCCAAGAGACTTTCTCATCTTCAGCTCTCAAGCTCCTTGGCAGGAAACTGTCTGATCAAGCTCAGGATAGTCCATATAGTAATAGATGTATATTATATTATATTATATAGTAGATGATTATGATATAACTGTATAGTAACTATATATTATAACATGCATGCAATTTAATATTAGGTGTTATATATAAAGTATCTATAGTAATATGTTTGATTACACAAGATATCTTAATATATTATAGATACTATACAAGTAATTAATATGAAATCTATAAATGCTATATTATGCTATACATATAATTAATAAGCAATATATATATGTGACTACATATATAACATATGCTATATACTACATATATGACATATATGCAGAAATCTTTTTTTTCTTTACTTTTTTATTTTCTTTTCTTTCTGCTTTCATAATTTCCAGTGGAGGGAACACGTTCAGCATGCTCTTCTGCAGCATGCAAGCCTCCAGGCTCATCCTGCTCTGCTGCTGGAGCCTTGTCCTAACTAAAGCATCTTCTGTTTTCCAGGGTAACAAAGGGCAAGGTGGCGTTAAGGGGCAAAAGGTGCAACTTTGCCAGCATGGGACCACAGAGTAGGAGGGGAAGAAGCTCTGGTTCTGTGTTCAGGCTCAGGGCAGAGCAGTTGAGGTATCTGGTTGGAGATCCAGAAGGAGGGAATTTGAAGTCTACCCCAAAGGCTTCTCCCACTCTGGTCAGATGTAACTGGGCCACATAGTTCCATGCCATGGAACCACGAGGTTCAGGAGCTCCCTGCTGCTGAAGGAGCTCTCATGCGTGGGGTAGACCTTGCTCCAATGGTGAAGCCCTGGGACAGTCTGCAGCTAGCAAACACTGACAAACCAACCTTGAATACTCTTTGCCAGTCCATACTGAGTATTCACAGGTTGCTTTTATTGAGCTGTATTTCAGGTTTGTGGTTTTTACAGCTCCCCCAGCTGCACTTGTTCTGCACGTACATTTGATTATAACTTCAAAGATCAAAAGAGACGGCAGCATTTTTTCCTAAGAATAGCTACGGCAGTGAAAAAATGGAAATAAGCTGTCAATCTTCCTCAAGCACCTTGCAGGAGCAAGGCCCTGCAAGCACATGGGATACGTGCACTTGTAGCTTCCAGCTCTGAGCAGAGTCCTGGGGATGGGTTAGGCAAAACACTGACCTGGTCTGGTAGCTCCCCTGCATCTCATGGCTGTCTTCCTACCCTTTCTTGCAAAGGCCCATCTTGGATAGCTTTACCTTGGATGAGAGCTTGCTGCTCTGCATTTGATCTCCTGGTAGATGGCAACCAGGTGTGCTAGAAGATAGGCGTGGGGATTTCCATCTCTCACCCAAGAGCCCTCATAGCTGTCTGGCAGAGCTGTCTTGTAGTTCATGAAAAATTGGGCTGAAGAGTTTCCTCCCTCCATCCCTCTGGCTGGCAGCTTCTCACTACAGCAGGGACCGAAAGTGTTGAATCTCTTTTCAGACCAGTGGAAATTCTCTTTTCATGTCTTACAGGGACTCCCAGGATCTCCAGGGCAGAAGGGAGACCAAGTAAGTCGAACAGTAAGAGAACAACATGTTTGCCTAGCTCAGGTGAAGGTTTCCTGACTTTCCCTGGCTTGTTCCACGCGCACAGCTCTTGCAAGCACCGTTGAGCTTGGGGGTGGGCGGGGGTGGGGGGCTTACACAGAGGTGAAGCTAGCAGGCGTGCACTTGAGCTTAGCATCTCCTCCCTGTCTTCCTCTTGTGCTTCTGAAATTAGTTTTGAGCTGATTTAAGGAATGGGTGGGGAGAGAAGAAATTTTTCATTGCCCCAGATTGTTCATTTTATGTGCTCTTGCCTTGCAGGGGAACCCAGGACTTCCAGGTGCTCCAGCTATGGGGGTAACTATGAGTGGATTACAGCCCTTCTTGTGCTATAGATACACAGCATCACCACCTGCCAGTAGACCAAGGGCCAAGAGAGATGTGTCCCACTGAACTGCAGGAGGAACAAATGGACCTTTTGCTTGACCCTCCAGACAACTACATCTTTTGCTCCCTTGCTCCACTTCTTATATTCCCAGCCCTGCACCACAGTTGCCCACTGACTCCTCAAAGAAGTTTCACTGCTGTGCAGGAAACATAAGGATAAAGCCTTCTCACCGCTGAAGCCCCGTGCTCTAGGCCTGTCCCCCACTCAAACTCCCCATTCACAGTGGGGTTGTGCTGGTCCCTGATGAAGAGGAGCTGCTGATGGGTCTCATTTGCCTCATTCCCATGTGGAAACAGGGCTCCTGCAGTCTCCTCTTAATGTCCCTCCAAATTCTAGGACATCTTTAAGGAGAAACCCTGGTGGTGGCCATCTCTGTGCACCCCACAGCATTGCTGCAAGGGCTGTGGGAGCAGTTGGAGGTCGCATTAAGGACTGAGACCCACTACCAGGACAGACTGATGTGTCCTGGATGATGCTAGAATGAGCAGGGTACCTTAGGTTTCTTTCCTAGCAATGCTGACAGAATTGTGTTGGAGATGCAAGGTAGGAAGACAGCTCTGTAGTCCCCACTCAGAGCTGCTCTGCAGGGTCAAGTGCAGTCATTAACATTCATGGCTGTCCAAAGGTTGGTCCTTGATGTATGTTAGCAAAGGCTAGAGCAGCTCTCTGCCAATTACCCCTTGCATGCCAGTGATCATCCAGTCCCATCCCTGGAGCTAAAACCTACTGAAGTTGGTGGGATTCCTTCACAACCTTCACTGGGTTTGGGATTTGGTTTGTAGCCCATTCTGGCATTTTATGGCCCAGTGCAGTTGATGGGCTTCCTCCCCAGTAACGAGTCTGAGAGTCTCTTGCTTTGCTAAAGATAACCTGAATAGACACTGCTTTGAAAGGGAGATCTTTTTTCCCAAATAAGAGAGAATTTCTTTGATTTCTTTTTATCCTCAGGTTTTGGGACCTCCAGGCAAGAAAGGTGTCAGGGTAAGTCCATTAATTAGCACTGCTTGAAACTTTGATGAGATCTTTGCCTGAAAAAGTGAGGGCCGGACCATGTTTTCACATCTGAAGCGTATCTCCCTTGTGATTGACTGGAGAGGAGAGGTTGGAAAAGTAGCAATAGTCTTGCCCTGCTGATATTTCTTTTGCTTTTATTAACATTTTGTGAAGGTCATTCTCTTTCTAGCCCCAGACTATGGGGAAATTTGGGATTTCCATGTGCGAATTTTAGAAAGTAAGAGATGGCTGAAGCACAAATCCAGCCCACTCACAGAAGATACTTTCCAGCCAAGGGAGGCATTGACATAAAATCAAAGCACAGCTGAGGCTGGAAGGGACTTCTGGAGCTCTCTAGTCCCACCTCCTGCTCAAAACAGAGCCAACTTCAAATTTGGGCCAGGTTGTTCAAGACCTTGTGTGCTGACCATCTCCACAGATGGAGATTTCCCCACTTCTATGGGTCCCTGACCCAGAGTTTGTCTTCCCTGTGACTGGAGGATACTGGCATTCTCAAACCAGGGAGATCTCTAAGACAGACTGTTCCCTGACTATGTTGTCCATGTTGTACATCTGCTTTATAGGAAGGTGGATGTAGTTCACTCTTGCAGAGGCCTCGTGGTGGAACGTGGCCTGGACTATCTTTCTTTTTCTTTATTCTTGATAGCTTATTGCCAGTCTGCAGAGAAATAAAAGATCTCCCTTATCCTCATAAGGATTATTTAGTGCAGGGGTAACTTCTCTTGGCTTTTTGACTGCTGGCGCTCATAAAATCCCCTGCAGTGCTTCATACCTCCCTCAGCCCTTAGAGACAATGAGGTTTGTCCTCTTCGCTGGCGTTGGATGTTGGAGCCAACTCCATTCATCAGTCCAGAGTGTTGAACACTGGTTAGCAAAGATGTCTCTCTTCCTTTAGGCTGGCAGCATTTAAGTAGTGACCTGGGACCGGAATTTTATCCTGGCTATACCACTATAAATGCACACATGGTGCTTTACAGTGTAAAAGTTGCATGGCTGGAGAGGGTGTAACTACTGTGATGGGTTTTGTATGGCAGAAGACCAGGTACTGCAGAGAAAGCTTAAGTGTAAACCCAGAGATGGATGGGCGGGTGGATTTGGCAAGGGAATGGTTTTCAGAGTGTACTGAAAGTGCAAAATGCAGCTCTAGGGAGCCACAGGAACAGGGCTTGTTTTCCTGCATGATATTTTTAGTTTGGGGGATGTCTTTATTCACAGGGAGATACTGGACCACCAGGGGCCCTGGGACCACAAGGAGACAAAGGAATACAAGGAGACAAAGGAGAAAAGGTAATGCCCTTGCTTTTCTTGGTGCATCCTTTATGGGTAGAAGGGTTTATTTTGTTTGTGTCCACAAAAGAAGCTCTGAGACAGACGGAATTCCTCTTGCTAACAAGGGGCGCCCATGTACTGTAAGTCAAGGAGAGTTCTCACATGGAGAAGTCAAAAAATCCTTGAAAGGAAGACAGTGAGAGATGCAGAGTTACCAGTGCTCAGCTCACCCAGCTGCCCATGGTTGATGAAAATGCCTAGGATCTGCTCGGTCCTTTCCTGCTGGTGTCAGGTGTGGAGATTTATGTCCTGAGCTTGGAAGCTGCTCCGGCAAGACACTGTATCTCCCTCTGCATCTTGCTTAGCACCAAACACAGCATTGGCAACTAACTCCCAAGTTATGGCAAGGATGGGAAGCAGGCTGACCCTTGAGGGGGCTGCAAAATGGTGGTGGGGTGGAGACTGCTAACACTGAGCATAGCGTAGGACATGCTCCCAGGAGTGAGAGAGTGAGGAGCAGGGTCATGCCACCACAGCTTGTGCATGGCCATGGAAGAATTGCAGACAAGATCTGCAAGACTGGGATGGGGAAACCAAGGCACCTTCTGGGTTGCCCAAATTACACTCTAGGGAAAGTTGGCTCTCCATAAGGACAAACTGGGAGGTAGTACCAGCACAGGGTTTAGCCCTAGCTGTGTCTCTGTCATACGTAGAGTTGCAGAGAGGAAAAGCCCCCCAAGCATTACACTGAGACACGCATCATCAATTTTTGCAGGGAAGTCCAGGTTTCGGCATTCCTGGTCAACCTGGGCTAAAGGGAGACCCAGGCGATAGGGTGAGTGGGGCAATACGCTGGATGTGGAAAGGGGAGGGATAAGGAGGCAAATCAGGAGGTTCAGAGACAAAATCTGCCACCTCCATGCATGTGAATTTGCTGGCCTTCACACCTGAGGAAATTAATACTGGGATCGTGACAAGGAGATGGGTTGTCACCCTGTGATTGGTGATCCCATGGTGGTCTTGGGTAATGGGGTAGTTAGCACTGTCTTCCACAGTCAGGTGCAAAGGCAAGGGCTCCTTTAAAATGTGGAGAGAGAAGTTTGCTCATGCGTCTGGAAGAAACCAGGGATGCTCAAAGCTCAACTGGAAGAGCAAAGCCAAGGAAGCCCCATTTCCAATGGCTTTGTGTCCTGAAAGTGAACTTGACCTTTATCTTCCTGACTTTGGTGTCTAAGAAGGTGCAAGCTTCTGGTGGCTCCCATATGAGTTCATTGAATTCTAATTCAATTCAAATTCTAAGGGTTGGGTTAAGGCCTTCGTGTTCACTCCTGCAGGGATATTAATAGTCCCTTTCATTTTAAACCAGAAAAAACTTGCAAAACCTAACAACTTTGAGGTCCCCAACTCTCTGTCAAAGTATTAAATTATTAAATACCAAAGTATTAAAGGCTTCAAAAGTGGGGAAGACAGACACATCTAGCCAGTGTGTGTGTACAACAGCCCCTCTTCTTGTTTTCCCCATCTCTGCATTTTACTACGCTGTTTCAACTGCTAATACCTGCAGTCAAAGAGCAGCTTCGCCGCAGTGAGCCTGGGGTTTTCACCCTTTAGATACCGCAGAGGACCCTCACTTGAAATTATTCTACCTGTATCGTTCTTTCCATGTGACTAATGGTCTGTATTTCTGCAGGGAAATGTAGGTTTGTCTGGCAAACCAGGTCAGAAGGTAAGACTATGCAGCGACTGCAACGCGTAAAGCATTGTCTCATGACTGATGTGTTGACTCTGTCAGTCAAAACACCTTGAGTCAGTGGGGTTTTATCTTTGCCATGGGGCTACGGTCAAATCATGGGGAGTGTTCAAAAGCTGAAAGGTCTGAAGGAATTCTGCTTTGCTGGAGTCTCCATATGACACGCAGAGCCCCATGTTCTTGCGTCTTTAATGAGGCTTTAAAAAAAAAAATCTGCAAATCCTGGCTTGTAGGATCCCTCCTAGCAAAGGTTCAAAACTGATTGAGAGAGGTCTGGAAAACATCCCAAATGTGGTGTTTGTTTAGTGAATCTGTCTCACTGTGTACGTTTCTCAAAGAGCATTGCTCCCCGAGCTTGGCTGAAGGAGCATATGGATTTGGGAAATGTTACAGCATGATAAATAGCCCAGTAAGTGGAATATTTAGGCTGGATCAGCTTCATAGGCATGGAGAAATTGGATGTCAAAAGAGATAAATGAGATGCATCCAAGACAGGATGTGGTAACAAGATGTGTTAATGCAGTTGCAAAGTGAAGAAGGCAGCAAGAGGTATTTTGGGTTGGGAGAAGGCATGGTGAGGTGGTTGAGTGATGAGGAAGGTCTCTGTTGTACAAACATCAAGCAGAGCAGATGCGTTAAGTACCCATCCATGAGATCTCAACTGATTTTACATGGGAACAGAAGTTAAAACATGGAGGGGGAACTGACCCTGTGCAATCAAGACCGGACCCATCTCCTGAGCATCTGCTAATGCGCCACCTCATTTGAGCTCCAAGGCTTCCTGGAGGTGGAGAACCTCAGAAGAGTCTGTCCTGCTGTGTCTGCCAAGGCTGATTGTGGAGTCTGGATGGACCACATCAGAGATGGATGCTTTCCAGCCTCAACCACTAAGCAAATACTATAACCTTTCCTAGCACAGGGTAGAGGTTCTGAGCCCAGGCTTCAGCCAGGAGCGTGGAAGCAATTGCATGGCCATGGGGCCTGGCATGCTGTCTGAATATGCCCTGCAATGTCTAAAATGTGAGGGCTATGAAACACAGAAGAGGAATGTAACAGCGGTCTTGTTTTGTTTAGGGGGATATAGGTCTGAAGGGAGAGAAAGGTGAAGCAGGACTACCTGGGAAACCAGGCAACCCCGGACTAAGTGGTAAAGATGTAAGTAGAAGCTAACAATCCAGTCAACTGCTCATGCTGAACCCCTTGGTACGTCACTCTGTACCAAGCTAACAACTCCAGGCTATGCCCTTGCAGGAGCAAGTAGGAGGACCAAGATGAGACCAGTCAGAAACACACGTGTTACACAAGCCTAGCTGGGGAAGAGACAGGTCTCAGCACAACAGGGATCAACAAACAAGACTGGGAAAACTGCCTTTAATTAGGCGTGATGGCTCATCAAGGGATCTAACTTCTCATTTGCTCTGTCTGCTCTTTCATTGCAAGTAAGGCGGTAGATCCTTTGTAGATTTTCATTAGGCCATGCTTTAGGCTGTGTTTTAGGGCAGTAGTCTTTACCCTTCGTCCAGGCGGAACAAGTGCATGGCACCATGGCACCAACACTGCCTGGACACAGTATTTCTTACTTTCAATTCATAGAATCATAGAATTGTTTTGTTTGGAAAAGCCCTTTAAGATCATCAAGCCCAACCATTCCCCTAACCCTGACATCCCACCACTAAACCCTGTCCCTAAGCACCTTGTCTGCCCAGCTTTTAAATACCCCCAGGGATGGGGACTCGACCCCTTCCCTGGGCAGCCCCTTCCAGCCCCTGACAGCCCTTTGGGGAAGGAATTTTTCCTAATGTCCAACCTAAACCTCCCCTGGCACAACTTCAGGCCATTTCCCCCATCCTATCACCCGTTACCTGGGAGAAGAGACCAACACCCACTACAGCCTCCTTTCAAGCAGTTGCAGGGAGCGATGAGGGCTCCCCTCAGCCTCCTCTGCTCCAGGCTGAACATCCCCAGGTCCCTCAGCCACTCTCCATCAGCCTTGGACTCCAGACCTCTCACCAGCTTCATTGCTCTCCTCTGGACACGCTCCAGCCCCTCCAGGTCCTTCGGGGAGGGAGGGGCCCAACCCTGACCCCAGCAGTCGAGGGGCGGCCCCCCCAGTGCCCAGCACAGGGGCACGGTCCCTGCCCTGCTCCTGCTGGCCACACCACTCCTGATACAAGCCAGGATGCTGTTGGCCCTCTTGGCCACCTGGACTCACTGCTGGCTCATATTCAGCTGCCTGTCGACCAACCCCCCCAGGTCCTTTTCCACCGGGCAGCTTTCCAGCCACTCTTCCCCAGGCCTGTAGCATTGCAACATACTCTTTAATCATTGAGTCACATCTGTCTGATGTGCAGGGAACTAGCACGGTGCACAGCCGCACCAGCTCTGAAGGGCTTGCTTTGGGTTTTAGGGCATAATATTTCCCTCTTACAATCAAACGAGATGGCCCCTCAGAAAAGCATCATAACTGGCTTCAGGAAAGCCTCTCCTAACCACAGTGGGTGAAGACCTTTCTTCACTTCAAAGGGCTGAGTTGATCCCTGAACTTCAAGTGGAATAGGACCACCAAAGAAAGCTTGTAAAAAAAGGAACAACCATGTTTCTGATCCTGAGGCACTGCTGCCTAACATCCCTGACTTCAGAGTCACTGGTGACTTCAGAATAAGAGCTCTTAATCCGAGTAGGAAATTAGGGTAAAAAATTTGGTCACACTTTTGTATTGTGTTGTAGGGAGAACCAGGGAAGAAAGGCACCTCTGGGACCAAGGTAATCAATGGGGAGCCCCCACCTTCCAGAGTTAAATACCCACCAAACACAACAGGCTCATCCACAGCTGGAGCTCTGGGTGCAGCAATGTAGGAGAAGGGCTGCTCTGAGTTAGGGTGAAGGTCTATCCATCCCAGCATCTCACCTCCAAGAGTGACCAATTTCCCCTGAGGTCCTGGGAACAACATAAGAGCAGGGTGTCCCGTGTGAGAGGTGATGTCTCGTGGGTTTGATAGCTTTTGGTAAATTTTGCTTCCATGAATTTAGGCACCCCACATAAACCTTTAACACCCTCAAAGCCTCTGGGCAAGACAGGTTAGTAAAGCAGCATCTGGAAAATTACACCCTTTGATCTGTTTTGAAGCTGACCCCTCCTCATTTTATTTCCTATTTACTCGTCCTTCGGTTAGACGAAACTATGAAGAATCCTCTTCATCTTGCCCTTGGCTTTTCTTTCTCTTACTTTAGCTTTGGTTTCATCTTCTGAAGCTAAAGGCTGAAAAAGAAAAGCCAAAAAAGCTTTTAGAAGCTCTGCTCCTCTCTTTTAGGGAGAAGCTGGTGTCCCTGGAGAACCAGGAGAGAGAGGAATCAGGGTAATAATGTTTATTATTACAATTTTCTGCCCAGGTGAGTGGTGGGGCATCAGGGAAGGCTTCTTTGCTGCTTCCCAGGTACCCCTGGTCTGTGCAAGAGGGGAGGACTTTCTTCTCCAGCCCAAGAGAGGCCCCACTTAGAAACATCCATGTGCAAATATTTATTTCCCGAGTGAAAAATCATGGAGGGATAGCATTTTTTCTTGGGTTTTTTTACTTTTTTGAGCTGCTGGATGTGCTCAACAATAATTTTGGATTGCTTCTCCAAATCTTTTCTTGCAGGGTCCACCTGGACTCCCAGGACGGCGAGGAGAGCAGGGGATAAAAGGCGATACAGGACAACCTGGAAAGGACGTAAGACAATCCCTAAAGGAGCGGTTGAGAGAGGGAGGACTTGGGATAGTGCAATGCCCATCAAAGAAACACCATATTTTTTTCTGCCTTACAGTCTGCGAGGCATAGCAAGCTCCCTCTTTTCTGGGGAGGGGGTCTTCTCTTCAACGGCAAGATTAGGGCCATTTCTCCCTTCTTATTTGATTAGCTAGAGCACAAGTTAAACAGCAGGACTGTGCACTGGGGGGTCCTGAGTGTGCAAAAGCTTCCCCAGCCCCATGCTGCTGGAAACGGAATGCTTAACACTGTCTGGGTCTGGTGAGGAAGGGAAATTATGCGCTTACGCCCTGTCTGTCTGATCTCCCTCCAATAACTTTGGAAAACATTGGCTAAGATCAGCGACGTTGTCAGACATCTCAAAGACGTGGTGTTTCCACAAACTTTGTGCAGCTGAGCAGCTGACTAGGGGAAAGTCCCTAATGAGCCTACCTGCTGAGGAAGAGGCTCATCATCTCACCCCTTATTAAATATCAGAGAGCTCCTCCACAGGAGAGATGTTGAAATCCAGATTTCATTAGCTCAGCTGCTTGAAAATGTTAGTCCATTAGATGCTGAGCTGGCAAGAAGAGGGGAGACTGCTGAGACCTCCTCCCCTAACATGGCTTGTTCTCATCCTGCCTCCCTCTCCACCTTCTAGGGAATCCCAGGAGAGAAGGGAGACAAGGGCGAATCTGTAGGTTTGCACATTCCCATTTATAACCTTGCATGAGAGAGAGTCTGGCTGGGGGCTAAAGTTTTGAACTGCACCACTCACTATTTTTTGGGGGGGGTTGGGGTGGTGGTGGTGGTGTTTTATCTTCATAGGGTAAGCCTGGGCTGCCTGGGACTCCTGGAAGCATTGTGAGTAATGCCTAATTCTATTGCCTTACACATTTTTTTTTTCGGGGAAGGGATATATTGAGATTTATCATGAATCCTGGGTACCACGGAGGACACATTGCCAGAACTTACTGCTTGCAACAGGGCATGTGGTAGAGTGGATTTCCCTCCTAGCCTTACCAAAGGTGCAAAGCAGTGCAGCTAGTTCCTCTATGGATCTATGCATGAATCCCACCCCAAATGGCTTGTTGCTGATGATGCAAGAAGACTGTGACACAGAGGAGACTAAAAGCTAGCTATGAACCCATCTGATACCTTTAATCACTACCTGTTGAGTAATCGAGGCGTCTGGGCTCCTTCTATAGTCAAGACAGACGGATAGACGCCTTCTAGGAAAGGTGCTTAGGCAGATGGGCTGACTCACGCTCAGGACTCCCTGGGTCAGATGAATAGCAAGCAACTCAACCCAGGTTCATCAAAAATAAGGCTGGAAGAGATTTTGAAAGGTCATTTAGGTGGTCAGGAAGGTGTTTCAGTACATGAATGTGCAAGGAGGCATTTTTTCACCTCATTGGCTTCAGTGGAGGTAAAGCCACCCCAGTGTAAAACCAAACCACTGCCTCAGGACAGGAAGCCACAGCCTCTTGGGAAAGCTGTGCTAGACTTTATCTTCCATCCCTAGGGATGAGGCATGGGCAGGATCTGAGTAAGAGGCTGCTTCAAGACAGGCAAAATGCTACCAACCACCTTCAGCAGTATTATTCCTGTACAAAACAGTGATTTCTGCCAACTTTGAAACTCAGGACAAGCCAGGAGCAAGGAGCCATTGCTTCTCTCCGTATATTGCAGCTCTTTGCTCCCAACCCTACCCACATGCTGTTTGAAACTACCCCATTTTGTGGTTCCAGCCCCATTTTCAGATGTTGTTATCTACTGGGGCTCCTGTTCACTTGTCTCTTGTGTGTTCTGCACTACTTGGACTCTGGGCTTGTTTGGAAGTGGGACATGGGGATATCAAGCACCCCCTGTTCCCTTCAAACCTGGGAAGAGCCTTATTGCTCCCGGGTATGGCAAGATCCTCCTCTGCTAATGCACAACCGTCTCATGCCATCACCCAGCAGGTGGTCTTAAGGTTCAAAAGGCTTGTTCTCACTCATGCAGTTACTCAACCGCCTACTCAAATATCCCACTAAATGCCCATGTCAGAGAGGGATGCAAGCAATGTCCCGAGCAGCAGAGAAGTGGTGTCCCCAGTTCCCTTTGAAAGGAGCTTCACTGGAAATGCAGGTGTTGACACCAATATCACAGCCACCCTGAATCTCTTACCTGTGAGAGCAAAGATGCTGCACCAGCTCCCTGTTGTTTTGGGTCCAAATGTAGCAGATTTAGGTTGCTGGATGATTTGGGAGAAAGCAGCTGGCTCTGTGCCCATGGAGAAAGGCCAATGGGGATAAAAGACACATGGAGGTGAGAGCTTGTGTCAAAGACATCATCATTCACTTTGTGAGCAATGTTTCTTCCATTTTTTTTTTTGCAGATGTCTTCTTTGGAGGACACCATCACCCTGAAAGGCAACAAGGTAAGATCACCTCCTTGCTGGAGAAGGTGTGTGTTGAAGCTGAAGATGTGATTATTTAAGCAGCGTGTTTCAAATGAAGAGCAGAGTTGCTCCAAATTTATCTTAATTATGTGAATGAATGAGACAGTTGGAAGAAAAGGCTGGTTGGTCCGTGTGAAAAAGATGTTGTTAGTGTGGGGCCAGCGTGTGAGAAATACCACAATGCATGATGAAACCAGCATCTCCATTTGGAATTTTAGAGGCGATGATGAACTAAAATATTCCTGCTGGCTTACAGGGGGATCGTGGAAAGGACGGTTTGAAAGGTGAAAGAGGTCCTCCAGGCCCAAAGGTATGTCCCAAATACATGGAGACATCTTTGTGTCAGTACCATTGTGTTGGGTTGGCCAGGGAGGGAAGAGCACCCATCTCAGATCTCTTCTGACCCTGCAAAAGATTTGGTTTTCAAAGCAGAGTTTCTGTCCTGGGCTCGTAAACTTGTGGTCGCAGTGACGCTGTAGTCCTACAACTTGATTAAGCAGATACACAACGTTTAGGCAGGAAGATGTTCAGGAGCCAGATGGGATAAATTTCTAAAATGTTCAGGGATGTTTCCTTCCTTTTGTTTTCCCCCTGCAAGTTGAAGAGCACATCAGAAAGTGATGGAAGGAGAAAAGGTTTCTGATACCACACATATCTAGAGATTTTTAGAGGCGGCACCAACTCCTTCACTTAATGGGGAGGAAAATGCCGCAGAAGGCAGCAGCAGTGAGTACAGGTGGATCTCCCAATCAGCACAAGATTCAGGTCTTTGCAAAGTCAAGGACTCATCCAGATGACATGCATGGGCTGTGCCTCAGATGTACCTAGTTCAGCAAGTGCACCCCCACAATGTGGCTCCTTCACCCTGGCACACCTTGGCATGGAGATGCAGCACCATCAGGGCCTTCCTGGCGCCCTTCATTCCACCGGAATCTGTCAATACAGAAACCAGATTTCAGTGAAATGAAGCCCGTCAGAGAGGCAGGTCAGCCCCCACCTCAGCAGATGTTCCTTGCCCCACCACTGGACTTCCCAAGCCGTTGCAGCTCATCCATGGTTTCATCCACAACGGTGTCCCAGGATCACTCACCTGGAGAGCCACACCATGCTGGGCAAGAAGAGACGGACAGCCTGTCCATGACACTTGCTGTTGGGAGTCCAACTCAGTGGAGATACTTGACCCGGACTGCATGTGGCAGTATGGAGGGCCACCAAGATGACAGCCACCTCCAGAAAGGACCACCAACCATGGGGGCACCTTGGCCATCCTTCTCCTTGCTGCTACCTCTGCACAGCTGCCACAGCAGCGACAGCATCAGTGGCATTGAGGGGGCCTCAGAAACATTTGCTTCTTTATACATTGTGCATTGCCAAGAAATAGAGAAGGGGATGGTGCAAAGCTCTGGTTCAAACCCCACTTTGGTGATGCTCATGTCTGGCTCTGGTCCAGGCCTGCCCTGTGAAATGTAGCCAGCAGCTGTATCCGATGGAGGAGTGAAGGAGCCCGTTGAGGAGGGTGGGATTCCTCCCCCCTCTCTGAGCCAACAGGGATTTGTCTGGGGTCACTGAACGGGCTGGTTAGCAGAGCAAGGGCCAGATATGTGACTCTTGTCCCTCCTCAGAGCTCCTATTCTTGCTACTCATCAGGATAATGACTTAATGGGTTGTTCTTGTTCATTTGAAGGGAGAACCCGGTCCCCCAGGCAAAGGAGTGGAAATGAAGGTAAAAAAAAAAAAAAAGTTTTAGAGCCTATTAATGTTGGAAACACCTCCCTCTCTGCCTGGGGTTGGGATGGCAGAGGGGACCCAGTGGGTGTGCCCCCAGGCTTAGCCACCACCACCTGCAAGACAAGCTCCCTGGGCTGGAGGAGAGAGGAGGAGAAGTTCTGACCTTTCTTTCCTGTTGCAGGATCTGGAGAGGCTTTTTGAAGCAAATGGTATCAAGGTAGGTAATGTTTTGACCTTCCTTCTGACAAGGTGATTGTAATTAAGATTTTTCATAGAATCATAGAAAAGAATCATGGAGTTATTTCGGTTGGAAAAGACCTTTAAGATCATCAAGTCCAACCTTTAACCTAACCCTGCCATCCCACCACTAAACTCTGTCCCTAAGCACCTCGTCTGCCAGGCTTTTAAATACCCCCAGGGATGGGGACTCCTCCAAGAAAGCAGGATTGTTACATTTCCATTAACAGCCGACCATATATATTTAAATGCTTCTTGGACAGCTTTTCTGCTGCTATGTTATGGGGTGCATGGTGGCTTTGAGGCCTGTGTGACATTGAGACTTGGCAAATACCCATTCAGAGCTTGGTGCCACCACCTGGGTTGCCTTGTACTTCAGCACTGGGTCTGCACAGCCAGCAAGAGGAGACCCACACAGCCCTCTGGGTGCTCCTGTGTCTTCTTTAGTGCAAAGTCCAGTTTGGGTTGTTCCTTAGCTCCTAACACAAATAATAGTGAATAATCACTGTGCAATACAGCAGTGCTAGACTGGTGGCCTCCCTCTCCATGCCCAAGGTTGCCATCAAGCTCAGGAAGTGTGATGAGGCTCAGCTTTTAGTATCTACCAGGCAGGTACTTACAGTTGTGCTTGTTACCTTCAGCTCCTTTCTCTAAGCTCTGGAGATATGACCAAGGGAGGTGAGGGACTGACTGATCTGGTCAAATGTAGGGGTTTTATTTAGGATGGGGAGAGTCACCATTTAAGCACCATCAATCAACCTGTAGATGCCCAAACCATGGACACCTCTACTTAAATCACCCGTTGGCTGCCAGAGCACATCTCTTCACCAGGTGCCCTGTGAGCCCCGCCAGAAATGCATTGGTCATTGTTTCAGGGTGGCTGCACTTGCACTGTTGTGTGTCAGGAACAGGAGGGTGGTCCTGGGCTGCTGCCTTAATGGTCTCCACTGGTTGCAGCTGGCACTGTTGAAGGACCTCTCCAACGCAATCCTGCGGGATGGCCTGGACGGGCTTGTGAGGCAGCTAGGTGGCTCCAGGACAAGCAAGACCTCCAGGAGAAAGCAGGCACCTCTGCATGCCACCAAGCACGGCGTGAGTATTGCCATCTGTCATCCTCAGGGGGCAGAGAGACCTTGAAGGAAATAAGAGAGAGACAGAAATGAATCATTGAAGGCTTCGGGGTCACCTCTGTCATCAAGCAGGTTGTGGTGACTTGCAGTTACTGTAAGAAACAGTTCAGCTGGAAGAGGATAATGGCTCGCACTGGGGTCTTGGATCTTCAGCTTTAAGTGATGGGATTGCAAAGCACTCTTTTTTCAGTGGAAATAAAGGAATCAGTTGACCCTTGGTGTTGATGGAGGTAGCTAGAAGCCATCCTCCAAAGCCATCAGCCTCCTTGTGTCCTTTGAGGCCTGGGGGTTGCTGGAGTGGTGGGTGTGCAAGGGGAGCAAAGCAGCTGAAAGCACGAGAAGCGATCACGAGGGAAGCCTCAAAAGCAAGAGGGATCCCAGGGAAGCAGGACTAGCTTGGAAGGAAGGTTTGGAGGTGGCCAGCAGGGAACTGCTGACTACTCACTCCATTCTGGTTCAGGAAGGCCACCAGGTGGGACAGAGCATGCTGGAGAGATGTGGCAGTGGGCAGAAATAACCCATCAGGATCCAGCCTCTTCACATGTGTGGTTCCTGGGAGCTCAGGTTTGTCTTGGCCACATCAACTCACTTCTTCTGATGTTGCAGGATTCACAGGTGTTTGATACTTCTCATGATGCCCTGGCCAGAACCAAGGTGACAGAAGAATCACAGAGCCTGGAGGTGGAGGCTCAGTTTAGTGTGCTGATGTCTGGAGGACTCACTAAGGTGAAAATAAACAGCGGAGCAGATGGAGTGTAGCTATGTAGATCTGTGCTCCTGTCCATCTGGTCTGCCGCAGCAATAATATTAAGAGATTGCATATCTGATGCATACTGGCTGCCTGTGAGCTCCCAGTCCATGCTCCAGTGATGCCTCCTGCTGATCTTCCTCTTCCCTTCCTCTTCATCCTTCTTGTCTTCTGAGCAAAAACCAGCACAGGTTGGGACAGTTTCAAGCACACCCTCGTGCTGGCTATCTGTTGAACTCATCAACTTCTTACTTGGAGGCTGCCATCTAGGTGCATCTCTCCTACCCCAGTAGAGATGGGTCCAACCCTGCTGCCAGACTGGGTTGAGGTTGCCCAAGAGAGGAGTCCCTACCATGACTCCACAGCCCTTGTTTGCCTGAGGCTAATTGCTGGAGGTAATCTAGTCGCGGGCATCCTTTGCAACTGCAAGTAACAGATAGCTTGTGTTACAGGAATTAGGAATTTATTAGCAATATTAAGGCTTAATCTCCATGCTGGACCCAAGTTCCAGTGGGGTACAGCACACCTCCAGAAGTAACATCAGAGGGCTGTATCCAGGTCACCTCTCACAGCTGCTGCAGGAGTCATGGATCTTAATTTTCCCGTCCTAGATGGTCCTGATAAGGGATAGTCCCAGAAATTGTGCCTGCAGCTGGGGTGGAGCTTTTCTCGTCCTCTTTTTCTGACAACCAAGAAGTGATTTACTCTCCATAAACCCTTGCTGGTCGCTGGTAGGAAATGTTGTCTCTAATTGGAGCACAAGAGCTGCGGGTGTGTTTGGAGCCAGCTTCTGATGACTTTATCTTCCTCTGTGGTTGGTTCAACGATGACCCAATTGCTCAGGCACTTAGACAGGGTGAGACAGGCTCATCCCCTCTCAGCTCCAGGCTCTTGCTGTGATCTCAGGTGAGACGTTGCTTTTCTGGATCACTCCAACCTGGATGATAGCATTTTAGGGGTTTGAGAAGGGATGAAGTGCTTACTATCAAGAGTGTTTGCACCAAGAGACCCAAACTGGACGTGTGCCAGCAACACTTGAGCCAGCAATGCTGGTATTTGGGGTACAAAGCTGTCTCTGTTGGGCTTTGGGAGCCTGACCCCATCTGGCAGAAAGGGTTGGGGATCTCTCTGCTCATCTGGGTCAGGCTGTCTAGGCTGGACTTCAACCAGAGAGCTGGGAGTGAAGGGGTCAAAGCAGCCCTTCAACCCACCAGGTATCCTTGCAGTCTGCCCCAGCCCATCCTTGTTGGCACTTCCCAAGTAAGGTGCAAGAGAGGTCTTGGCAGCTTGGCTCTCCAGCCTTGTCCTGCTGTCTCTGAGCACAGTACTGAATAAATGATAGAGTTGGTAAAGCAGTGTATTGTGCATGATGTCTTAGAAAAAGCAGTAACTTTCTTTGGTATCCACAGGGTCCATCTGCTGGTGGTTCTGAACCTGAGTACCAGCCCCTAGAAAGCCCTTCTGAGTACGTGGAGAAAACATCTGAGGATAGAAGGAAGGAGAGAGACTCAAGAGGGACAAACGCTTCTCTCAGCAGTGTATGTAAATGCCTATTCAGTGCCTCTTCGTTACTTTTCCATTTGTGCTAATCTAATAGATGCAAAGTGCTTACATTGATTGGACAAATGCTCGCAATTCTGTGAGTTTTGCCCCTATTTTACTGAAGTGAAAAGCTAAGTTAAAGGGTAAGGATGTCTACGTGATTCAGTGTCAGAGCCCAGAAAAGGGTTTTGCTTGCCATCTTACAGTAGACTCATAGAATAGTAGAATCGGGATCGTTTAGGTTGGAAAAGACCTTTAAGATCACCAAGCCCAACCGCTCCCCTAACCCTGCCATCCCACCACTAAACCACATCCCTAAGCACCTCGTCTGCCCAGCTTTTAAATCCCTCCAGGGATGGGGACTCGACCCCTTCCCTGGGCAGCCCCTTCCAGTGCCTGACAGCCCTTTGGGGAAGGAATTGTTCCCCAGGGCCAACCTACCCTGCCCTGGCACAACTGGAGGCCGGGCCCCTCCCCCCCCTTCCCTGGGAGCAGAGCCCGACCCCCCCGGCCCCCCCCCGGCCCCCAGCCGCTCCCCAGCAGCCTGGGGCTCCAGACCCCTCCCCAGCTTCATTGCTCTGCTCTGGACATGTTCCAGCAACGCAATGTCTTTCCTGTAGTGAGGATCTTCAACTCTGGTAATTAGTAAGACTGTGTTGTCGCTCACCTACCACCCTCTGCAGAGCTTGGCTGTGCCCCCACGACACCCAGAAGATGATGTGCAAGGAAACCAGTCCTTGGAGCTTCTCGAGTCCTTGGAGGAGATGGTGAAAGGAGAACCACAGCAGGACACCAGCCATGTACGTCTTCCCCAGCAATACTGGGCAGTAGACTAGTGTAGAGATAAGTGATAGACTGGAAGGGACTGGGATGCAGATCTCTCACCCAGTCCTCTGATTCCTGGGACAACCCTCCCCACATCTCCAGAGGAGACCACTGCTTGGACATTGGGCCTGGGCAGGAAGCTGATGGCCAACCTTGTCCTCTGCATATAGGCAGGGAAGTGGGAACTCCCTAGAACCCTTGGCAAATTGTTTTGGTGTTTAATTACCCACTTTGTTGAAAGAAAAAGGGCAATCTCTTTCTAATCTGAATCTGTCTGGTTTCAGCGTCCGTCCCATCTTTGGGGCTTGGTTGACTGAATAGTTGATGGATCAGACTTGTAATACTCCAGGGACAGTGCAGACCTCAGACAGTGAATTTAAGATCATAGAATCATAGAATTATTTAGGTCGGAAAAGACCTTTAAGATCATCAAGTCCAACTGTTCCCCTAACCCTGCCATCCCACCATCAAACCCTGTCCCTAAGCACCTCATCTGCCCGACTTTTAAATCCCCCCAGGGATGGGGACTCGACCCCTTCCCTGGGCAGCCCCTTCCAGTGCTTGACAACCCCTTTGGGGAAGAAATTTTTCCTAATGTCCAACCTAAACCTCCCCTGGTGCAACTTGAGGCCGTTTCCCCTCTTCCCATCACCCGTTCCCTGGGAGCAGAGACCAACACCCCTCTCACTACATCCTCCTGTCAGGCAGTTGTAGGGGGCATGATGCAGAGTCACTCACCTTACCTCTTCCTTCAAGGCCTGCAAGACTTTGGCCTCTTAAAATAGTTTGTCACTGCACCTCAGCTGAGGGACAGTAGCAAAGAGAGAGGTTTCTTCCATAGCCAGGAGCCACTTCATAAGTGAGTGTGTATGTACCCTCTAAGGCACAGTATATCATGGATATATCATGGGTGCCTCCAGACTTGCAGCAGCAGTTACCACATCTCAGCTGATCGGCAGTAAGTTGCGGTGTGTTGCTGCAACGTGGTTGTCTGAGCCCCACCATCCCATTTCACTCCTTTTTTTACTTTTTTTTTTTTTTTTCCCCTACCTGCCTGGGCATGCATTTCCCCCTGAAAGTCCAAACCATGCTCCACTGTCATGTACCAAACCCAGAACCCTCCGGTTTGAACATCATTGTAACCATGAGCCCACGGTCCAGCCCAGCTGGAAGACCCTACCCCAACACCACGCGTTGAGCGACACGGGCCCCAGTGATGGAGAGAGGGTATCCAGTGCTGCTTTAACACTTTTGCATACTGACGTGCCCCCGTGTGATGGAGGGAACGCTCCTTTTGAAAATACTCGGAGGCAGGATGCCCACAGCCTTAAAAAGTGAACCAAAAAAAAAAAAATCCCTTGGATGTTTGCTTGCAGCTACAGGCACAGTTGCTGCGAGGAACAGTATTAGCAAGGATATTTCTAGGAATAGCGATGGGAAGGGTCACTCAAAGTGGGGAGATCCTGTTGGAGGAAGTCTTGCTCCAATTTGAGTAGTCTGCTGAACACTTGCTTCTGCTCCCATGGCTTTAGCCATCTCCTGGCTGGCTCTGCAAGAGACCACCAACACTGAATCACGAAGCTGGAGCAACTTTTGTTGCAGCAGCCACGAGAGGGCTCCCAGCACAAACACACACACACGCGTGTATGTGTGCAAGCTGAAGCTTTGGAGATGGTGGCCTGTGCCATGAGCATCCATCAGCTCCATTTCTCCTCCTGGATGTGCCGTTTCCCTTGGCTGGGCAGGGTTAAACTGGAGAGAGAGACCTGGAAGCACAGAGGATGGAGCCCAAATCCCCCAATTTCTTGGGGGATTGGGCTTCAGGGCCCTGGATGAGGTGGGAGCTTTTTGGTGTTCCACTCTTGAAAGCAGGTAGAGCTCAGTCCCTATGGAACTGCACCCAGAGACCATGAAACTGGGGGGACGGGATGTCCCGAAACATGGCTCCATTTGAATGCTGGATGCTGTTTATGAGCAGAATCCACAAGGCCCTGCGTGGAGTCATTGGATAAGTCAGACCCACCACAAACATAGCATCTTACTCCTCGATGAAAGGGGAGTGATTGCCTATTTGTTCGGTGTCTGGCAGCTAAATGCATCCATGTACCCCGACACCATGGCCATGGCACCGGGAACGAAAAGGAACGGTGTGGCCATGCCAAATGTGACATTTGGGGAGAAAGAACTCAGTAATCAGGGGTGTAAGCAATTAATTTATTCTCTGTATCCCAAGGACCAAAAGCAGTCTTCTGCCTCCCGTTTGGGATCCCGCTTTTTTTTTAAAGCCCAATGGGAAGTGCAGAGCAGAGCCACAAAATTGATTCCCATCTCCTTTTCAGGCTCATTTATCACGAGAGACCTAACACTAGACAGTTTTTAGCCAAACTCAGGATGCCTGCGCTGACTTGATTTCTGCAAGAGATACCAAATGTTAAAGGGCTTTTTAATCTTGCCGTGGAAGGCAGGAGAGCTGGAGGGAGAAAATGGAATGGGAAATTAGAGCTCAAGCTGATTAACCCTGGGAGCAGGCTGGAGGGAGGTGGGACAAGGCAGCGATTCCCCGTCTGTCGCTGCCTGAGTTACCAGGAGCAGAGCACAGGGGGCTGGGGGAAAGTTTGCATTTTGGGTTTATAGAGGTGATCTCCTACCTTGTTGGAGCTGGCGGTTCAAGAGCCCTATAGATTAGTGCATGCAAGGTCAGTGCCATCTGACAGCAATGCTGCACCCCTAGGGGTCTGGCAATAGTTATTGGTGTAATCCTGAAACCTGGTATTGACAGACACCTTTTCTTGGATCCCAGCCCAGAGGATTTCCCATCAAATGAAGAGTTGTCTGAAGGATGGGGCAGATGCCACCACCCTTCCTGCTCTCACCTCCAATGATCCCCATTTTGGTAGGGGCATTCGTCAAAGTGCCACAAGTTTTTTTAGGGTGCTTCAAACTCCCCAGCACAACAGGATCTGCACTCCAGGGTGTTTTCCTCAGTTGCATTTTGCATAAAATCCCTTTAATCTTCAAGAGGAGGGAAAAGTGTGGTCCAAAGGCAGGGAAACAGGAGCAGCCCCTCTCTCCCTGCAGCTCCTGCATCTTCTCATCCCTGGTGGCTCCTGCAGCCAAACTGAACTCAGCAGAGGGCGATGTGAAGGGAGCGAAAGAGCCGGCTGTTTTCCTGTCAGCAGCAGCTGTAATCACAATTTTTACCTATTAAAAGGTTCATGGGGCCCTAGAGAGAAACAGCCTCTAATAGCCCAAGAGCTTAATCTCGGAGGTGCAATTTCTGGCTGGCAGGAGTTAATGGGGGAAGCAAATTAACTGATACAGAGAGGCAGGATGAGCCCAGGTACACGTGCCCATGCGAGAAGCGGTGGCCGGTTACTCTTTCTGTGGATGAGCCACTTCTTGGACATTACAGGACCGTACCATCCAGTTCTTGCCTCCTCCATCTCCCAAATCCCCTGCAGTTAAGCTTACTCATTTTCAGAGTTAATTCAGATAAATGCCCCTGGTTGTCTCCATGTGGATAAACCCATAGTCACTTAAGTCTCCTACCTGGTATCTTCTTGGGCTTTTTCATTTCTTTCTTTCCTGTACCTCTTTCTTTGCAGGAATATTTTTTTTTTGCTCCCCCTTTTCTTTCCATTTTTCTCTTCCTGTCCTAATTTTATCTGCTCCTTTTTCTCCTTTTCTGCCTTCTCTCTTTTCCTTTCATTTTTACACTGTCACCTGCCATCAGTAAATCAGTCCTTTAGAAAGCAGCAGCCTCTCTACTTTTCCCCGAGGTGCCTTATTGCTGGCATCTCAGAGCAGGAAACTGCTAAAATTGCAGAGGAATTGCAGAATGAAGGCAAGTTATTACCCCCTCCAATTTCCCACGACCTCAGTAAATGGCAGCTTTATGAGATCGCATGCACGCAGGTCGCCTTCAAAACCTTGGTGAGGTCTTGGCAACCCTTAGGCTTGCCTCGCCTCCACCTTGTGACGCTGTCCCCACGTCTGCAAGTTGAAGATGGACCCGTGCTAAGGAGCAGCAGCATTTTACAGCTGGTCTGCACGCAGATGAGCTGTGACCCAGTGCAGGATGGATGGGAACGTCCACCTGGTCTCACCCAATGGTGCCATCTTATCCACCTCAGCCTAAGCCTGGGAGATGTTTCTCTAGCCTGTCCCACATCACTGACCTGTCTTTGATTCCTCCTTCTGGCTCCTCGCCGTGTTCCAGTAAAGAATTTCAATTTTAATTGGACCAAATGAATTTTCTTTTCTTTACGTATTTTGGTGAGTCAGAAACTTCCTGGGTTCATTAGCGACTAGGTGAAACTATCATCCGGCTGGTTAAAATCCAGCAAAACAGGACTATCGTCCCTGCAAACCTGACAACGGAATGTCCAGGGCTGACTAACCAGCATTTCTTGGAAGTCCTTCATTTAGGATTTACTTTTCCTTAACTTTAACCCTCTAAATATCTCAACACATACTTCTAAGTGAAATTAAATGAGATTAATTCAGCTCTTTGTTTCTGCAACAAAAAAAATGTGGGAACAGTGCTAAATAACTGCACCCCATCCTGATTTTTCCCTCTCCTTCACACACTCCTGGCAGGTCTCAGGGTTGGGGTTTGAGTGCAAGGAGGTGCCCAGCTTGCTTTCATTATAAATCAATTCACTGTTTTTTTTGCTTTTGTACCAAAATATTCACCAAAGCTACACTGCGGTGCTTCCACTCCATGGTTCAGGAATAATTGCTGTCCACGGAGATATCCACCAGCTAGGAATATTATAATCTTTACAACAGCAAGCAGATAATTTACCATTGCTTATATGGAAAAAAGCAAACAATTTGTGACCGAGGCCAGTCACTATTTGTACAAGCTTTACTGCGTATGCCTTAAATATATATTGGCCCAAATGATGAGCACTACAAACATCACCAAGTGGCAGGTTAATGCGTGGACATGAACAGGCATTAATGTTTGTGTTACTCTATTTGGGTATCGTGGGTACAGTAAATGCATAGCAGGTGTGTTCCCCAGACATGGCTGGTGCAGGGAGGCATTTACAGCTCCGAGTTGCAATATTTTAGGTGGGTTTTATTTATTTGAAATAGCAGTAAATGAATTGTACAGTGCTCAATAATATATGTGTTGTTATTACTATATATATAATATTAGGTGCTCAGTAGGATGCTGTTTCCCTTCCCACAGGAAAATGTGAATTTAGATGATGGCTCTGCGTTCCCAAGGCCCATTAGAGCCAGGAGATCTGCTGAGCATGAGAGACACGCGGTAAAGACCCCATTTCACCACGGCAGGTTTGGGCTGGCCTGTGTGCAAGAGCAGAGCCACCAGCATGACCAGGAGGAAGCGGTGACCCTTCCTTATTGCCTTCATCACAGGTTCATCCCCCTGGTGCCCCGGGAGCTCGGAAATCCCCGTCTGGATCTGCAGTGAGTGAAGTACCTGGGGGTACTGGTTGACAGGCAGCTGAATATGAGCCAGCAGGGTGCCCAGGTGGCCAAGAAGGCCAGTGGCATCCTGGCTTGTATCAGGAATGGTGTGGCCAGCAGGAGCAGGGAAGTGATCGTGCCCCTGTACTCGGTGCTGGTGAGGCCGCACCTTGAATACTGTGTTCGGTTTTGGGCCCCTCACTACAAGAAAGATGTTGCCTTGCTGGAACAGGTCCAGAGGATATCCACAAAGCTGGTGAGGGGTCTGGAGCACAAGGCTGCTGGGGAGTGGCTGAGGGAACTGGGGTGGTTTAGTCTGGAGAAGAGGAGGCTGAGGGGAGCCCTTATCACCCTCTACAACTGCCTGACAGGAGGGGGGAGCCAGGGGGGTGTCGGGCTCTGCTCCCAGGGAATGGGCAATGGGATGAGGGGAAATGGCCTCAAGTTGTTCCAGGGGAGGTTTATATTGGGCATTAGGAAAAATTCCTTCCCCGCAAGGGTTGTCAAGCACTGGAAGGGGCTGCCCAGGGAAGGGGTCAAGTCCCCATCCCTGGGGGGATTTAAAAGCCAGGAGACACGGTGCTTAGGGACAGGGTTTAGTGGTGGGAAGGCAGGGTTAGGGGAACGGTTGGGCTTGATGATCTTAAAGGTCTTTTCCAACCTAAACAATTCTCTGATTCTAAGACCCCATACAAGGGGACACAAAGTGAACCCCAGTTGCCCACTTGTGCGAAGTCACGGTGAACGTAGAGGTGGGGTGGAAGGTTAGTGATAAATATTAATAAATAAAGCGAGAAACAGCTGCAGAAGAAGCTGTTTTTCTTGGCAGAGCAGATTGTTCTCCCTGTAGCTGGCAAGGGAAATGTGACGCTCGGAAAACAGAAGTGGGGAAAATCAAACTTAATCAATGAGGGAACATAATAACCTGGTTCATGGGGAAAGCAGCATAACTGAAGGGTGTTTTGTGTCCTGAGGGTGTAGAAGATAGTTGTATGTGTGTTTAAATGTGTAAATATATCAGTGTGTTTATAAACACATACACCTCTGGCATACCTGCACAATTACATTGCCGACTTTAACACAATACGCCAGAAATGGAAAGTGCAAAGAGGTAATTTTTACAAAATTTAGGTGAGAAGGACCTATTCCCAGGAGTTAAGGAGGGGAAATTCTGAACAACATATTTCCCCTAAGTTTGAATGAATTTCTTTGAAAGCGGTGAGTGACCCTCGCCTTGGGTTCCCAGGAGGAACGGCAGCACTGAGCTGAGATTGCCCGCACTGTGAGAAAACACAACTTTTCTCAAAGCCTTCTATGATCGGGCCTCCATAGTAGTGGAGGCCCCATCCTTGGAAACATTCAAGGCCAGGTTGGACAGGGCTCTGAGCAACCTGATCTGGTTAAAGGTGTCCCTGCTCACTGCAGGGGGGCTGGACTAGATGACCTCTAGGGGTCCCTTCCAACCCAAACCATTCTATGATTCTATGATTCTGTAAAGGGCTAAGGTGGGACATCTGTGCCACTGCCAAAAGTCTCATGCTGAGGCATTTCTTGGTTCATGGACCCTTGCAGCCCATATGCAATGGACAGAACCAAGTCTCAGATGTCCCGTCCAGGCTGGAGGAGATCAGAAGGAGCCTGGAGGCCACCCTATATCCAATTAGGGGCATTTCATTGTGGGTCTTATGATCCCTGGTGACACACGGCTTCCCTACGAGATGCCTCCAGCCTCTCCACTAACTGCTTAACATCTTCCTGCTCAGAGATGTCTTACCCATGGCTTAGGGGTGAAACATTTCTCCAGCTGCTCTCTCACTTTCCTCTTTTCTTTTTCAATTCAAGGCATACCCAGGCCCTCATCACCCGAGGAGAATTAAGGTACAGCATTCATGTTGTACTCCTCTTATCCCAGCTGCCTGCAGTGAAGATGCAGCTGGTGCTTTCCCCCATCACGCCGCATCCCAGCCCTCCTCTGTACATGCTTTATTTTTTTCTTACAGAAGGAGCAAACTGGCCCTGTAGATCCACCCTCCCCTGGCCAAAAGGTCAGTGCTTTTGTTTCACCTTTTAATGCAGATACCCAACGGCGCTGGGGGGAGGCGCTCTCATTTAGAAGCTGAGGAATCACTGGTGAAAATTGGCTGGGCCGGTGGGTTCAAGGGGTAGTAATCAACTATTTAGCCCATTGGTAATGAACAGAGATCCCAGACTTGAACCTTTCACAGCTGATCCAAACATGGGGTTCATGTTTTGGGGATCCTTAATCTCTCCTGGGTGAACTTCTCCCATCTCCCTTAAACTCATGGCATCTTTTAACACCTGCAGTAGCCTGGGGCAGGGAGACCCCCAGTTTACCACTCATATCTGGCCCTTACTTTGCTATTTATGTTTTCTCTCTCCACATTTCCACTGCACAGGATAGGAGGGATGGGGTTAGGGCCATCCCCAATCTGGTTTGGCAATGCAAGTGGTGGAAATGAGGGGTTCCTCTACAGAGGTTTGCCAAAAGCTGACACAGGAACAAGGCCAGCACTGTCCTGGTTCAAAGAGGGAAGGAAAGACGTAGCAATGCATGTTTGCAATTTAAGATGTCGCCTGTTGTTTCCCAGGGAGAAATGGGAGCTCCAGGAGCCTGTGGAGACAAAGGAGAGAAGGTAGCGATATCACTTTTCTGGCCTGAGCCGTGGAGAACCACGGGCTCTCTGTGCTAAGAGGGTCTGGAAAGGGAGAAGCAGCTGGGGACGTGCTGATGGAGAGGACATTTGGGGTCTATGGGACACTGTGATGATGTAAATTGGGATTGCCACAGTCCCACCTTTATCCCTGAACCTGGCTGCGTATTTCCATTCACTCCCCTCCAGTAATGCTAACACGAATCTGCCACGCGCTCAGGAGTAAACGCAAAAATTCAGGGTGGGGGGTTTCCTGACATTCATTTTCTTCTGGATCAGAAAACTAAACCAGGTGACAGACAAGCAAAGAAGCCAGCCTTGGCACAAGGACAGGGATGGAAGAAGGGCCACACAAAACACATTTTATGAATACTTTTGGCAGCAAAGGCTTCTAGGGACCAAATGGCAGATCCGGGGTGGTGGGACCCAGAGATTCAGAAAGGCAGGGTTGTTGTTAAAAGGCACAGCCCAGTGGGGAAGGGGGACTTTGCATGGGCTACTGCTTAAACACCTTTGGCTGCAGCATTTTGGACACAGGCATGAGAAGGCAGGGAGGGAGGAAAGGGAGATGACTGGAAGGTGGATGGTTTTTGTCTTTCAGGGGCAGCCTGGGGAGATGGGGAAACCTGGAGAAAAGGTGAGCTGTGGAGTTGGTATTAGCAGCTGGAGCAGGACAGCATTACCAGCTAAGTGGCCCAAATCCAGCACTGGAGATTGCCATAGGAAAGTCAAATTCTGCTGGGTCAACCCCGTGCTCCATCTCCTTCCTGGGAGAAGTGTGGGTCTGTGTTAGGGCATTTGGCTCTCCCCCAGTCATGCAACCACTGCCCACCTCCTCTGGGGAAAAGAGGTGGAGGTCAGAGGGGCCAGTTGCTCCATGCTGCTGTAGGCTATGAGCACAACTGGAAACCTTTGCTCTTTCTCAGGGTTGCACTGAGGTGGTATTTCACATCATAGAATCATAGAATACCAGCTTGGAAGGGACCTCAGGATCATCTGGTCCAACCTTCCTGGGCAAGAGCACAGTCTAAATAAGATGGCCCAGCACCCTGTCCAGCTGCGTCTTGAAAGTGTCTGCATGACTTCTTGCCTAGGCTTCGTAACTCTCTCTTTCTTTCATAGGGCATCAAAGGAGACAGAGGTGAAAATGGTCAAAAGGTAAAGAACAACGTTGGTACCACAGTCAGGGGTGTCTCTTCTTACACTGTGAGAGCTTGTCTCCTGCTCTCCCTCCTTCTTCTGCCATACCTGTTCTCCCCATCTCAGGGGGAGGTGTCCAGGTAACCTCCTGAGATGTGGGCTCAGTGTGTCCAGTCACTCTCAGGGGACCCAGCATCTCTCTGTTGACTCCAGATGGCTCACATAGACAGGTCACCCACCTTATAAATGAGTAATGTCAGAAGATGAGGGTCTTTCTCAGAGTCCTCTGGTACCATCTCCAGTAATATTCCTGCAACTCAGCTCCCTTTTCTAAAGCTGTTGAGGTGCTCTCAGCAGCTTTGTCTCTCCATATCAGGTGAGAAGTCTTCTTCCCGTCATCTAGAGGAGATGTAATGGTCAGTGAGGGCTCTGTAGAAACCCTCAATATAGTATGAGCTCTGAGGGACTTCTGCTGGGTGTCCAGGGAGCAGCATGAAGCAAGCTCTCATTTTGATGGGCACTCAGTTGAAGGATTGATTTTGACTTTTCCCGACATTCTTCTCTTCACAGGGAGAACCAGGAATTGGGTTCAGAGGTCCCATTGGTCAGGCTGGGCCACCTGGTTTTAAGGTAAGCCTTTCTTCTTTTCTAGATAAGATCTCACTTGGTTTTTTTCTGGATCTTTCTCTTTGTAGTCCTTGCTTTCCACTGATGGGTGTGGAGTACAGAACTGGCTGGGGCTACAAATATAAAGCACCAAAGCCAGTCCCAGCCTGGGAAGGCAGGAACACCATCACATGGGTCTGGGACAGAGGGAGTGCTCTGTGTCCTCCAAAGGGCAATTTCAAAGTAGGTGAGGTCCGGAGGATAAATACCTTAGAATCATAGAATGGTTTGGGTTGGAAGGGATCTCTCAATGTCATCTAGTCTACCCCCCCTGCGATAAGCAGGGACACCTTCAACTAGATCAGTCTGTGAAATACGACTGTGAAAAAAATCCAGGGAATTGTGGCCTCAGCAGAGATGCATTTCTGTGATCCCTTGGCATGTTGCAGGTTGCAGACTCTGAAGGTCTGCAGATAAGGGCTCCCCACTTAGCAAGCCATGGTACAGCCCCTTCTCCAGCCCTAGGACCTCTCTTATGGACCAGGGCTGGACGGAGTGTCCCCAGTTCTGTGTACCACTCATGTGAATTCAAGGAGACACCCCAGGCTTTCTCCAGGACCTTTAGGGGAGCAGTTAATCCCACCTAAGACCCAAATTCCTTGTGACTTACTTAACAGGGTGAGCCAGGGGCCCCAGGACCTCCAGGAGCTCAGGGCATCCAGGGCATTCGCGGCAATGCCGGCACCCCCGGATCACAGGGGGACAGAGGGGCTCCAGGTCTACCCGGGATGCCAGGACCAAAGGTAGGTGGTGTGAGGTGAGGGGACAGCATGTGTTGTGTTAGCCACCTCAAGGTGAGAACAATGATTGCCCTACTGAGACTATCTATGCCGGGTGTCAGCTGTGGGTCAAGAGCCCACCTATCCAGGGCTCCAGACCCTGAGCCTGTATGTAGTCAGTGAAGAGAAGGAGGAACAAAGCCTGGTTGCAAAAGGAGAGGTAACAGCATTTATTAGACCAACTGATGTTGTTGAGGAAAAAACAGGCCAAAAGGTTTGGTACACAGGGTTGACTTCAAGTTAAAAAAAAATAAATAAAATCAGTGGAGCCCCAAGCAAGGTGGAGACCTGTTCTTCTTTCAAATCCAGTGATGTGACTTGATGAGATGACTGGGAAGAAAAGGGGTGGCAACAGCACAGGGGATGTCAGCAAGGGGTTTGGGGGTCATTAGCCCCTGGGGACAGGGAGCAATGGGTGAGTCTCATTGCAGGGACACGGAAGCTTAGCTGGAGGGGGGGGGGGGGGGGACAGCAATGTACCTAAACTCAGGGTCTCAGTGTAGCTGGAGTCCCCTCTCCTCAACAGCAAGAGAACCGCACGAGGGGACTATTCCCCCTGCTTGCTGCCTGTGCAGGGAACCCCTGGGGCCACCAGCTCCTGCTTTCTGTCTGGATGGGGGACAGCAGGATATTTCCCATCAGGGTGTTCTCCTCCTTAAAGTATTTTGTTTTCAAGGGGGAGCGTGGGAAGAGAGGCCGGAATGGATTTGCTGGGCCTGCAGGACCACCAGGATCCCCAGGAAAAGAGGTGACTTTTGTGCATTGCCCCTGTGTCTTTTGAGCAGCAGAGGGATGGCTGGAGGAGAGGTTCAGGCCCTGGGCTGGGTGTGCTTTCAGCCTCTTAGAGCACTGGGAGAGGAGAGCGTTGAGGACTTGCAAAGCAAGGTCATGCCTTCTATTTTGTTTTCCTTGTCCTGCAGGGAATTCCTGGGATGCCTGGACCCAAAGGCAACAAGGTCAGTGCCAGCCTGCCAGGCACGTCACAAGTAGCTGAGATCCTGGAGTGGCAATGGAATGGCCCACTGCCTTCCCCTGGCTCCTTATCCCTAACCCCATCTAACCACTTCATCCCTCTTTCACCCTCATGGCTTTCTTCCCCACCGTTGCTGGAGCATTCTCCAGAGAGAGCAGCAGAAAGTCAATGGAAGTGAATCTCCTGACCCTTTCTGTGACTTTTAAATCATGGTCAGACTAATCAGCAATGATGTGATGTGTCCTTGCTCTGACTGAGACCTCTGGGATTCTCTGATCTGCAGGGAGAAATCGGCATTGAAGCAGCTGGCCCAAGAGGTCCTCGCGGACTGCCTGGCCCCCAGGTAGGTCCCTCCATAAATGTTCCTGACTTGGCTTTTTGCAGCCTACCCTATTTTTGAGGGAGCTTTATACCATCGCCTCCACTCACCCATCTCAGAAGATGCCTAAAGGGCTGATTTCAGAGCCATCCTTAACTTTTCACCGGCCAGATTTGGAGGTGATGGACACTGCTATGCCCAGCTGGAGCTGACACTGACCAGAATCTGCCCACAAGTCACAATTAGCATCCCCTCCATAATTAGACACCCTCAAGATCACACTGGTCAAGTGCACGGCCAAGTGAATCGTGTCCCACTGGCTGTGTTGGCTGTGCTTCCACTGCATATACCCTTACATCTGCGTGCTTTAATCCTGGAAGCATGGTGAGGAACCACCTCAGTTTTGTATAGAATCATAGAATGTTTTGGGTTGGAAGGGACCCCTAGAGGTCACCCAGCCCAACCCCCCTGCAGTGAGCAGGGACACCTTTAACCAGATCAGGTCGCTCACAGCCCCATCCAACCTGGCCTTGAATGTTCCCAGGGATGGGGCCTCCAACACCTCTCTGTGTCAGTGTTTCACTACCCTCATTGTAAAGAATTTCTTCCTTAGATCCAGTCCAAACCTACCCTGCTTTACTTTAAAACCATCCCCCCTTGTCCTGACACAGCTGGCCCTACTAAAAAGATTGTCCCCATCTTTCCTCTGGGCCCCCTTTAAGCACTGAATGACCGCACTCAGCTCTGCCCGCAGCCTTCTCTTCTCCAGGCTGAACACCCCCAACTCTCCCAGCCTGTCCTCATAGGAGAGGGGCTCCAGCCCTGGGATCATTTTTGTAGCCCTCCTCTGGCCCTGCTCCAACAGGTCCATGTCCTTCTTGTGCTGAGGGCTCCAGAGCTAGACGCAGGGCTCCAGGGGAGGTCTCACCAGAGCAGAGCAGAGGGGCAGAATCCCCTCCCTCGATGCTGCCCACAATGATTTTGATGCAGCCCAAGGTACGGTATGCTTTGGGGTTGCTACCTGCAAGCTCATTCTTTCAGAAATCTGCCTCCAGCTTTTTAATTCTCATTCCCCTCTTCCCTCCTGTTGTCCTGGCAGAGGGGAATCATCCCCCATCACCCTTGGGGCAGCAACATTCACTTTTCCTCACACTGCTGAGAAGTTTTGGTCTCCTTCTGTCAAAGACCCCAGGGAGGCCCTCTTGAGTAGTAATCAGAGGCCATGTTTCAATTTGCTGCTTCTGTGGCTGTTCCACAAATAAACTGATTTTATGCTGCAATCCATTTAGATGAACTCCCCATCTGCCAGCAGAGCTGTTCAGTGAGGCCCCTGAGACAAAACACTTAATGAGAATGTCAACAGGTGTGAAAGGTCTGGGGTAAACCTCACTCAAGCTTCGTTATCTGAAGGAAATGATGAAATAATGTTTCTGCTTTTCTGACTTGAGCATACATCTGAACTGAATCACAGAATCGCAGATTACGTTGGCTTTACATGAGAGATCTGAATTTGGCCTCACAGGATGATGCCTAAGTCTAGGCATCTTAAAGACAAGTAGGTCTTGAAGGATCTACCTAGGGAGGTCATAAAAGGACTTCATAGACCCACCAGCACAACTATCCCTTGTAGCAAGGTTTATAAAGAGCCAATAGCACACCGAAAGTGAGGCTCAGAATGAGGTCTACAGCATCTGGAAACCACAGCTGGGCATGAAGGTAAGGTCTCCAAAGGCATGAGTTACTGTTGAGCAGTTGACTGGCAGCCTCTTCCTTCTGAAAGTCAATGGTATGAGTTCCAGGTGAATTCCTGGCTGTAATCAGGGTCAGCAATGAGTTCTGAATGTGCAGAAAAGCTCCTGAGCCCTCTAATCAGGGGGAAGAAATCACTCTGTCCAAGGAACATCTCAGACCTCTGTCCCTTGCTGCATGTGCCTTTGTCAGATGTAAGTACATCTTGGGGAGAGACACACCGGGTCATCCAGCCTCAGATGGCTTCTTCAGAGTCCTACCAGGGCCTCTCTGTACCAACAGAGGGGAAGAGACACCCTTTTGGAGTGATTTATGTCATGCTAAATCAGGTGGAGGTCATCTCACAAGCGCCCATTTCTCTCGGGGACAGAGGAGAAGCTAAAGCTTGAACTTTCAATCTGACTGAAGCATTATTCCCTAAACACTACGGTGTCTACCTGCAGTGACATGTGGGTGATGTCAAGCTCTTTAGGCTCTTTGATCCTGATCCATAGGAGCATTAAGGCAACTAATCCTGATGGAGGTATAAGTGAAAAGGTTGGACAACTCCTTTGAGGATCTGGGCTTCTGCATGCTTAATTCCTGTTGTCCCCAGTGGGATAGTTTGAAGAGTTGGGACTGCGCATGTTGCATTTCTCCTTGCTGATGGCCATTAATACCCCTCTCTATCCTAACAGGGTGATGAGGGCATCGTGGGAGTCCGGGGCCCCCCTGGCATGATGGTGAGTGTTAAAATATGTTGTAGTTTAGCCAAAATATCATGGAGGGCTGATTTTACAGCACAGACAACAGTGGGCCCAGGGGTGGCAAAATCCCCATGAGCAATGAAAAAAATATATTTTGACTGGTTGATGCTTTCAGTGGGAAGTAGAAACTTTGGGAACCTGAATTCCTATGTTGCATTGGGATGAGCAAGTGTAAATCCTGTAGGCAGCTGTGAGACATAAGGTGTTAGGAGAGAACGATTGGTTTATGCTCTTATCCATTTGGCTGACTCATCTTTGAAGTCCTCCTGAAATATCACCCCCTCCGTGTTCTTCTTTGTCAGGGCTGCTTGCCTGCATGAATTTGGGGGTCTTATTCTCTTGTAAATTCCTTTCTCACTGATAGGGGACTGAGTCAGGGGACACACAGATCACAGATGGTATTTCGACAAACATCTTATTTTTTAGGCTGTTATCTCTAATGGAATGAATCTGTTATTATGAGCAGGATGGGCCTTTGTGAAGCTCCTCAGAAGGCCGGGGTGGTTGCAGTACCAGGTTTCACCCTGGGATCTTATCCCTGAAGGACTGATTCTCAGCAAGACTGGCCCTTACACCACAAGGGCTTGCAAGATGGTGTGTCCCTGCGGTCAGAGCAGCAGGGCAGGGCACAGCAAGCTGGCAAAGCCCAGGTTTTGTGCCCTTTGGGAAACATCTGTGCTCTGTCTCCTCATCCTCCATCCTGTCCATGCCCACACCTGTGATGAGGTGCCACTTCTGTAGGTGGAAGGTGCCACCTCTCTGCATATTCATGAAAGATTGCCAGTCCCCAGTTTTGCAAATGGGTTACACCTGGGTTGACTACCATGGCTTTTCGGCTCTCCAGGTGTGGTTCCCATCCTGGCTCTGCCTCCAGGGGCTCTGGCCTGCCCTGGGGGACATCTGGGGATCCCCGTCACCCCCGCCTGTGAGGAGTCTTCCAAGAACAACCCTTCCCCTATGCTCTCTGAGAGGTGGGAGCTGCATCTTGTTAATGTTAAGGGTACAAAAATCACAGCAAAAATGGGCGATGTTGGCTATGTTTATACATCCACCAAGAGGTCCTGAGTTGTGCCCAAGACTGGTGGGCAGGAGCTTAAGGCTAAATTTTCTCTTTGCGCCAGTGTGATTCATTTCTCTTCAAATTGCTCTCAGGGGTAAGGAAAGGAGAATAGAGGTTCCTGTGCCAGTCCCACCAGAAGCTTCTCCATGGTGGAGCCCATCATTGGAGGCAAATCTGCCTTCGAGTGGAGGCTGCTCTTTCTTAACACCTTCCCCCACTGGTATTTCTCTTCACATCTTGTTTTGTATTCTTGCAGGGTCTAAAAGGGTTCCCAGGTGTGAAAGGCGAAAGAGTAAGCAACAGTCATCTTATCTCTACAACGTCTATGGAGGAAAGCACCGTTGTGGGGAACCTTTCTCTGCAGCAGCCCACGCTGCTGATGCCCCTGTTAAAACAGTGGGGATAATCCCAGCATCTTCTGGGGGTGGACTGGGAGGGGACCTCGATCAGTGTGTGGGTGCAAGCTGTCTTTATCCATGCCTGGGTTTTTTGGAAAGAAATATGGGAGTTTGGACAAAAAGGGACCTCTGGTGTGCTCTGGTCAATCCCCAAATGTGTAGGTCTGGAGGAACAGAGCTGAGGAGCAGATGTTCCTGCCCACCAGGCAACACTTACCCTTCAATTTGTATCAGTGAGCAGGAGTCCTCTCAGTCTCCTTCTGCTACATCCCACTTGCAACCCTTGGAAAGTGTAATACTGAGAAGAGCAGATTTTGTCCCGTATGTTAAGGGTGTGCCATGGGACACCAGGGGAGGGATCCACATACAGCTCTGCCACTCAGAAGCGGTTCAAGGACAGTTTTAAAGCCTGTCTCTACTCACCTGTCCCCACCTGGTCCTTACAGTCTCCCCATTCTCCCACGGTCGCCACATCAGTCTAGAGCACTGCAGAAGGTTATGAGATGCCACCAGGAATGAGCCCTGCCCTTCAGCCTCACGGCCCATGCTCATTGTAAAAAACTTCCAGAATAGCTAATATTTCATACACGTTGAGTAAAGCATGCCAGATTTGAGGTGGAAAGTTGGGAACCTTTATATAGGACACCTTCCCACCCTAGATGTAGTGTAGGCACATCACCGCAGCATGGAGAAGCTACTTGTGCCCAGGTGGCCAAGAGGGCCAACAGCATCCTGGCTTGTATCAGGAGTGGTGTGGCCAGCAGGAGCAGGGCAGGGACCGTGCCCCTGTGCTGGGCACTGGGGGGGCTGCCCCTCGAATGCTGGGGTCAGGGTTGGGCCCCCCCCCCCAAAGGCCGGGGGGGGGCCAGAGAAGGGCAGCAGAGCGGGGGGGGGGGGGGGGTCGCTCCCAGGGAACGTGCAATGGGATGAGGGGCAACAGCCTCAGGTTGTGCCAGGGCAGGGTGAGGTTGGCCCTGGGGAACAATTCCTTCCCCAAGGGCTGTCAGGCACTGGAAGGGGCTGCCCAGGGAAGGGGTCGAGTCCCCAGCCCGGGGGGGGATTTAAAAGCCGGGCAGATGCGGTGCTGAGGGCCAGGGTTTGGGGGTGGGATGGCAGGGGTAGGGGAACAGTTAGGCTTGATGATCCTAAATCTCTTTTCCAACCTAAATGATTCTATCCTTCTGTGATTCTACAACCCATTGGGAGGTTGAAATAGCTCCACATCAGGGATGTTCTGAGCGTGGAGTCAGGCAAACTTCAATCCTCTAGGTCTTTATTTTTTTTGTCAATACAATAAATTCTAGTTGTACACAATCCCTTGTGGTGAGCTAATTATATTGCAGAGTGCCCAGAGGAACTGGCTTCCAGATGTGATAGATCTTAGTGGCTTGGCTTGTGAAACAATGGACTGAGCAACACAAGAAGAGTGAGTAAAAAGGGAATCACTCACTGCCTTTTTTTGTTTCCTGTGTTCAGGGTGATCGGGGACTTCTGGGACCGAAGGGAGAAAGAGTAAGGACATTCCAGATTGTGACTTTCTGGGGCAGATGGGGTAAAAGGTTTTCAGAATTTTATAGTTACCAGGGAGCAGATAGGCAGTTATTTAAATGAGTCAGTGATCTTACAAGGTAGAGGCATAAATGGTAAAAAACCTGGGGTCTTAGTGATTTTATAGGATTCATATCATTACATGTGGCTGAGTATAGCCCACCCAGCGTGGAGCGCTGAGCAAGGATCCCAGATGATGGGGTGCAAATGCCTTTTATCAAAGAGGATTTAAAATCCTGCCTTCGATCCATGGTGTTGTGTGCACTGCCATCCATGTGCCTGGATCAAGATCCCATTGCCAATGAAATCTTCAGGATTTGAGGCTCAGGGCCTCACGTGTGCTTCCTTGTGACCCTGCTCAGGCATCTGGCCATCCCCAAGGTGAAGAAGTTTTTCCTTCTGTCTAATAGGAGTTTCCCTTGGTGCAATTTGTCCTTTCACTGTGTGCCTCCAAGAAGAGCCTGGATCCATCCCCTCTACATTGTACACCCATGTAGGTAGTGGAAGACAACACGCAGATGCCCCCCTCCTTCTTGGGGGTCTCCACCGGGTTTGAGCTACTTCGTTGACGCTATCCTTGCACTGGAGATGCCACTCCGGGTTGAGTTTGCGTGATAGGTTTGATGGAATCCCGCAAAACAACCAAAAAAGTCATTTTGGCAACTATTTGCAGGGGCACAAAAATGCTTCCTGTGAATTAAGAGAGGAAGAAAATTTCCACTGATTTTGGCATAACCAGCTCACCCTGGAGCATACCACAATCTTAAAAAGCCTGAGCTGGCTCATAGCAGGTAATGCGAAAATAACTCCCCGAGCGCTTCTGGAAAATGCACGGAAAATGCACAGAAAATGCTGAACTTCTGCCCAGTGTTTTGTTAACTTTCTTCCTGGCTGAAATGGCTTGTTAGAAAATGAGTTTTAGAAAACCTACATGACGATTCTGCCTTTGAGTCATGCAGTATTAAATGATTAAGGCCGATTTGTCTCTGAGGAAGCTACTTTCAAAGGGGACTCACTCCAGAGACGAATCAATTCTTAATTTGCTTTGTGAAGAGGCCCCAAAACACTTCCCAAGCTGAAGGAATGTGTAATGCATTTTCCAAAGAATATCTTAATAAAATATAAGGTGGAGTGCATGATAAAACAGGAGGGGGGAGGAATAATTGGCTCGGGTTCGTTCCATGTGATTCCAGCTTAACTTTCTTTCTAACTCTCCCCTTATCAATGCCAGAGTAACTGCATGAATCCCAGGGCCTGTGCTATGTATTGGATTAAACTACAGGATCATTATTCTCCCTTTTGTCCCCAAAATTGATTTAGCCCCGTCCCGTCTCTGTTAGAGACCCTGCAGAACAGGGAAGCAGGAGCTAAGCCAGAATTTGATCAGTGTCCTATGGTAATGGTTGGATAAACTGCAAAAGATTGTCAAAGTTTGGGGAATATTGACGGATGCGTGGTTGTTAAGACTCCAGCAGCAAAGCACAGTCATCCTGAACAGGGATGTCTGGAACACTGAAGAGAGTAAAGGTGTGAAGGGAGTCCTTTTCAAATGGGTTACAGTTGCCCATTAGAAGGTGGCGGCAGCCCTCCTCCCTCTGAACTATGGACGGCGTCACCACTTTGGAGACACAACCATCGCTTTGCTAGAGCAGAGCCATTTCTTGCATGGCAATCGTCTTGTCGCAGGTTCTTCACCCCCTGAGGAGCAGAATGTCAGCTTCTGAGCTGATAAATAGACTTGGCACAGATGTGTCCATGGGGTTACTGCATGCCTATAGCTACCGTCTCTCTCAGGATGACAGTTTGGGAGTCTGACCCTCCAAAAACTACCTCTTAAGTGCCACCACCCTTCCTTAGCTCCAACTCTGTGTCCGTAAATCAGGGCACCATGAGTAGACCCATTCATCATCCTGCCTATGGCCAGCTCCCACACCTGGGAGAAGACGCAGACCTTGACATCCTGAGTGACATGCAATGATGAAGGGGCCAAGCCACCATGTCAGATATGAACCCTCCCACCACTGACAGCCTCAGATCAGGAATTGAAGCTCAGGGTCGTGCTGTCCACAGCTCCATTTCCAGCCATGACATCTAGACCAGGGTAACACCAGTGGCCCCCAACATTTTTTGGAGCAAGACATCACTGTCAAACCTCAGGACTTCTTGTAGTTTTCTGTGCATGTTCATCGCCCAGCTTTTAGCTAAAAACAGACTAACCTTAACAATTAATGTTGTACTGTGGAGCATATGTGCCTTCCCTGGCATATGGGCCACAGTTTGGGAAATGCTACCTTCATTGCAGATGTGTGAATTACCATTTTGACCATGATAGCAAGTGCAGTTCCATCCAGTGGGACCCATGAGTTCATGTATCACCGGGTGCTTAACATCTCTCTGTGTCTCCTTTCTCTAGGGTGAGCCCATAACTATTTTTGGACCCCAGGGCTATAAAGGCAGTAAAGGAGATCCTGTAAGTTTGACTTCTATTGACTTTTTAAGCTGTCCCTTCCCTGCTGTTGGTGGCATCAGCACCGAGCACAGCTTGGGATAAGCACTGAGAACCAGCACTTTGGTCCAGAGCCAGTGGCTGAGAGCTGAGTCCTCCCAGGAAAGAGGCACAATCCACTAATTTCTGTCTTACCTTTCAGGGTGAACGGGGCCTGCCAGGTTTTGATGGAGACAAAGGCGAGAAGGGAGAGGATGGGCCTGTAGGAGAAAAGGTATGAACCTCCCGATGCAACTGAGAGAGCCAGCAGAAGGTCACTGGTTGCATGAGGAAGGGACCAATATCTCTGCATCTCCCCTTCCCACGTGCCTGCTGGAAAGCATGGTGCAAGGACACACTTGCCCAACTCTTAACACAGAAAGGCAGAGGAGGCTGCTGCGCTGGGGCTTGGGAATGTGCAGCCCTGCCGAGAGGGACTTGGGGGTACTGATGGATGAAAAGCTGGACATGAGCCGGCAATGTGCGCTGGCAGCCCAGAAGGCCAAACCTACCCTGGGCTGCATCAAAATCAGTGTGGCCAGCAGGTCGAGGGAGGGGATTCTGCCCCTCTGCTCTGCTCTGGTGAGACCTCACCTAGAGTACTGCGTCCAGCTCTGGAGCCCTCAGCCAAGAGGAATGGAACTGTTGGAGCGGGGCCAGAGGAGGCTACAAAAATGATCCCAGGGCTGGAGCCCCTCTCCTATGAGGACAGGCTGGGAGAGTTGGGGGTGTTCAGCCTGGAGAAGAGAAGGCTGTGGGCAGAGCTGAGTGCAGCCAGTCAGGGCTTAAAGGGGGCCCAGAGGAAAGATGGGGACAATCTTTTTAGTAGGGCCAGCTGTGTCAGGACAAGGGAGGATGGTTTTAAACTAAACCAGCGTAGGTTTGGACTGGATCTAAGGAAGAAATTCTTTACAATGAGGGTAGTGAAACACTGGCAGGAGTTGCCCAGAGAGGGGGTGGAGGCCCCATCCCTGGGACCATTCAAGGCCAGGTTGGATGGGGCTGTGAGCAACCTGATCTGGTTAAAGGTGTCCCTGCTCCTGCAGGGGGTTGGGCTGGGTGACCTCTAGGGGTCCCTTCCAACCCAAAATATTCTATGATTCTATGATCCCACTTACCAGGTGTCAAGTCTGTAGTTTTGGGACCATGTCTGCAGCACAGGATCACTCTTGGAAAAGTGACCATTCAACTCCTGCAGCACTGTAAGAGTCCCGCATCTCCCTCTCCCTCCAAGGGCTGGCTACTCCACATGCCACAGCTCTTGTGACATCTTTGTTAAGTCTTGGTTGGCTCCCCTGTTCCTGTTCTTCACATGGGGCTGTCCCCTGGGTGGTGGCAGAGCGAGTCGCCTGCTCCTCCGTCTGCTTTTGCTCTTTGAGAGCACCCTGTGAAAGTCTCAGTTCCCAGCCCATCACCACTCCACGCGGAGGAATCACGTAACTCTCAGACTGAGTCACAGATTAAATCTCCATGTGCTAATCATCCCTATTTTCATATTATGTCAATGCTTTTTGCTCCAGAAGTCTGACCCAAGACAAAGACGCTACTGAATAAATACAAGTATTTACAACAGCATCATCCCTATCTGAGCTAGATATCTGGCTCCTTTTATTTCCCACGGGGACCTGTATGATCAGTGTAGTTCAGAGTAGGAATTGCCTGAGCCAGTGGGGACAACTCTCTCATGAAGGGACAAATCTTATCCTTACCACAACTGATTGTACTGAGTAGGTCCCCGGTGACCGTAAAGGAAACCCATGGAGAAGCTCCCATGGGTGGTACCTGTTTAAGTCAGCTGAAAACCCATACTTGATATCTACCAGATTGCTTTCTAATAAAAAAAATAGTATATAAGCATCTCCTAAAGCAAAAGCACCTTTTGGCCTAATATCTGACTTTGGACAGAGCTCCAGAGTAGTATCTCCAACACCAGTAAGTCCAGCAGGGTCTTGCACTTGAAGTTTTGCAAGGAGGCAGCTCATCCAGAGGCTTTGAGACCCTTTTATGTTTGTTTTCCTTCAATCCCTATCACTGGGCCTCAACTCTCTTACAGAACAGTTTGCTGAGGTTTCTTCTCCAGCTGGTGGCTTTCTTCCCAAGCACTGGCTGCCATAGAGACCTCTGGGGTCCCTGGGGCTGAAGTCTCCTATAGAAATGGTGCTTTTTGTCATCCTCTTCGCCATCTCCATGGGTTCCTCTACTGGTCTCTCTCGGGAGACGGGGGGTGTCACTTCAAGAGCAGTAAGTACTTAAAATGTATCTGACAGGTATTTTAAAATTTTAGGGAGTCAAAGGTGAAGCTGGCTCCAAGGGAACGATGGGGCTTTTCGGAACAAGAGGACCGGTGGGACAGAAGGTGAGTACAGTGAGCCCCTATGTTAAGGCATCATCTGCAAGCACTGATGTGTAAAATCCCTTCACAGTTTTCTCATCGAAATTGATTCTGTGTTCCCTCTCCAAAATTGCTGATTGAAACATTATGGGGCTACCAGAGAGCAGAAGTAGCTGCACTTTTCCAGGAGAACCCTAAAGGTTTCTCCCATTTTGTAAAGCAGTAGCTTCCCTGGGCTAAAATAGTCAGTAGTGACTCACTGAAATGCCAATATTTAGGCATGAGGTCTGAACTGCTGTCTAAGCTCCGGTTATAGTCAGTGGAGATGTAGGGCTCCATTCAGTTGCCCAGCTGAGATCTTTGGTGTATCCTACCTGTCCCATCCAGCTGCTGCTGGAGAAGGGTCCCCCAAAGGTCCCCTTGCCACCTTTTCCACAGCTGTAGGTATCTCCTACAGCAATCCCCATTTCCAGCTGAAATGCAGCTCTTCCCTGTGGTAACTCGTCATCGCTTTCCTTGCAGGGGGAGCCAGGAGAACCAGGCTTGCCAGGCTCTGCCGTGAGTTGGAGTGTGTTCCTCTGCCTTTGAGAGTCTTGGGCACGGAGCCGGGCTGGCGCTGCTGGTCCTCTCCCCACAGCCATGGGTGTGGGTTGCGGGGTGGGATGAGGCAATGCTGGCTCAGTGCTGCTCCACAAAGCCCACGTTCCAAAAGGCTCTGCTGGAAAACCAGCCATGGGCAGGGGAGACCACAGCTGGAGGTATGTTTTAATAGGATGTTGCATTTTGCATTAAGGAGGACATGAAATATGCATTTATTTATTATTTTTTAATGCCTTTAGTGTATTAGGGGGCATTGCCAGACATGAACAGATGATGTTTCATGTTCAAATAGCTTAAGAATTGTGACTAGAGGTTGTATATCCCACGAGAAATGTATGTATGTTAAGCGACTGGACTACAAGTGGCTATTCTCAGCGCTCAGGGGGTGCATGTTGCTGGCCAGAGGGGAAACAGTTATGCTGGTGGACCTGGATAATCTCTGTGTTCGCCTTGTTTCCTGATAAATTGCAATTGGGAAAAAAAAAAAAAAAAGCAAAGAAAAAAAAAAGCAAAGCAATTTTGGTTTGCACAAGTGTTTACATGCCTTTCAACTTTGCCGTTTCACCTGGAAGAAACCCCAAGTGAAAAAATGGTCTCCAAGGTCGTCCAAAGTGAAAAAAGACCCCACTGGTTTCTTTTCATCTGGGAAAGTAAGGAATAGGAGGGGAGGGAACAGCAAAAGGTGACTGGGACTTTTTCTCAGGTCATGGAAATGCAAGCATGTTCAATTGTTTTATTGCAATAAGAAATATCAGTATTTTCTTCATCTATTCCCCAATTAGGCCTCTCTATGAGTGGGCGATCCTCAGCAACTATGTGTTGCTGCGAAGGCTCCGCAGCCGTTCAGCACTGCCCACTGATTACTGGTCATGGCTACGTAACAATTTACAAGCCTGTAATCCAGATTGGTAATTGCTCACCGAGAAAAAGGCCTTCACTCAGTTCGGTGTCTCAACCCCTGCCTAATTGTAAACAACCTTCTGAGCACTTTGCCAAAGTGATGAGGCTGTAACGTGCTGTAAGACCTCGGCGTCTGGGATCACCGCACGTAGGCATTGGATCGAGTGCATTTTTGAAATTGGTTTGTAGTGAACGCCTGAATCTATAGGTGACAACCATTAGTAGGGCAAGAGGAGGGCGAAGACATTTGTTGAGACTGCTGAGTCAAAGGACGGAGAGCTGGACTCCACCATCCTGGCCAGCAAGCATCCAGTCATGGTTGGATCGGGTGCTGTTTTCTGTTGGCACCCACAGGGATCGGCACAGGATACAGTTAACTACCAGAAAGTGGTATCTTGTCAATCAGTGTTTGAGGAAAGCTAAGTAATCTTTCTTTTGTAAACATTCAGGGATTCTGCTGGTGCAGGTTAATGCTATCTGTGCTGTGCTTGGAGCTAGACTGAGATAATAGAGCTTGGGTTTGGTCCTTCATTAAATTTATAAAATTGCAAAAGTCAGATCAGAGCTGGGGCCGTGTTGGAAGAGCCATGATATACGACATCCTGGATGAAATTCATCTGACCTCAGGTTAGATATCTGCCATGTCCACTTTCCGCGTCCGAGCAAGCCATGCTCAGACTTGTTTTATTGGCAGCTTTAGGGTACTCTTAGAGCGTGATTCACATCATCTATTTCAGACACCTGTGTTAGGATGCAGCATCCTGATGTGACTTGTTCTTCGCAAACCCAGGTCTCGCTTTATCTTCTAAGTGCTCACAGATACTTTTGATTATTTTTTCCCTGAGTTATTCCAGAGAGGTAGGCTAGGCTGTCTCCTGTATCATTCCTCAAGTCCTCTTCTCCCCTTTTCTTGAAGACAGACACTACTTGGTCCAGTCTACCTGTACCCAATCTGTCCTATGCAAAGTCTTAAAGGCAATGGCTAGCAGTTCTCATTTTCCTTCAGCTCCCTCTAAATTCCATCTTTCATATCCACAAATTGCCACCAGCTCCCTGCAAAAATTTGCCGGTCCCTTTCTGTTCTGCTGAATTCATTCTGAGTTAATTTAACCAGCTTGTAAAAAGTCTCACCCATTTACTTTTTCAGTTTGGTGATCTGTGGGAGTTCCCACCCAAGTGACAGCATTTGTGTCTTCTCCCTGTTATCCCAGAGGATTTCAATGGATCTAGTTGACTTTACAACTGGACCTCAAGGCAAATGAGTGCATTCTTGATATTCAAGACACCTCCTCCTCCTTTTTCCTCTTTTCTAAAAGCACTGTGCTCTTGTACACTGATATTCCTGCCATGCTTCGCCCTTTTATATTAATATTGCAGTCTCTGTTACGCCTATTAAGTTGTAATCTTGATCACATATTAAAGCTTCCAGCTCCTCTTCTTTATTTTGCATGCTTTGTGCATTAATATTTTAGGACAAGAGGAAACAGCCTCAAGTTACACCAGGGCAGGTTTAGGTTGGACATTAGGAAAAATTCCTTCCCCGCAAGGGTTGTCAAGCACTGGAAGGGGCTGCCCAGGGAAGGGGTCGAGTCCCCATCCCTGGAGGGATTTAACAGCCAGGCAGATGAGGTGCTTAGGGACAGGGTTTAGTGGTGGGATGGCAGGGGTAGGGGAACGGTTGGGCTTGGTGATCTTAAAGGTCTTTTCCAACCTAAACGATTCTATGATTCTATAATATACTGGAAAATTAACCCATTATTCTCCCTAAAACTCTATTATAAATACCCCTTTCTCCCTCTCTTGCCATTGCTCCCTATTTTGGGTTTCCAGGGTATACAGTTACCAATGTGCCTTGGCCCTCTCCATCCTGGTTTGCAGTCCTCCTCACTAGGTGTGCAAGATGGACTTCAGAGATCTTCTTCACTGCTCTTGTGAGCTTGGCTCTATAGCTGGCCAGCAGCCCATGGATCCTTGCCCTGTAAGTGAGGAAGCCACAGTCTGTGTGGTAACACCATCCACACAGCCATGTGCTTATTCCCAGGGTGTCCTGCTTCAACTTGCCTGGAGGGTGGGAGACCCACCCTCTCAGAATTTGCTCTCAGAACCATTTCTGATGTGCTTCATTCTTCAATGCTTGCCAGAGCACATCTGCCAAAGCCTGCGTTGGAGCAGAGCCACCAGCATGTGAGTGAGAGGAATGACGGGAGAAATCAAGGATTTTTTGGACCACGTTGAGAGTGGTGGAGTTCACAAGGTGTGAAAGCAAAGCTGTACATCTGAAGACAAAGCAAGGAATGAGAGGATTCCAGTTAAGACTGGGACAATCAGATGCTAAATAGGGCCAGTCCAGGAAGGCTAAGGAAAGGCTAATGGACACTCTTTTGCCACCGTTACACAGCACAGTGCTACCATCAAAACCAGACAGTGCTCTTCAGGGCCTGAAAGTGATAATCAAGGCCCTATAACCCACAGTATGGTAGGCATGGCCATGGTTATAAGCAGGAATTTGACTTTACCATAGATATTGAGAGCATAAGAGCTCTTGATTTAGGTAAAAGTAGTGGATAGACAACTCTGAAGAGACACGGACAAGAGACCCCTACCTCCCTCCACCTAAGCATGGGGACTTAGGTGAACCCATACAGCATCCCAGTTCTCCTGCGTGTGGAGCAGTGGGCCATTTCAAGCCAGAGGAGAGGAAAGTTGGGGTGGGGGCATCTTCCCTGGGCTTGACAAGAGGTGCTCTTGGCCACTCAGAGTGGAAAAAGCCATCTCCTAAGAAGTTCTTGATGTGTCCTGAGCACTTCTCATGAGTCCAGGCTGGTCAAAGGGGAGTTAGTCAGCCAGATCTGGCCACAAGTGGAAATCTCCGCTTGGGATACCTTGGAGGCTTTGCAGCAGGGTATCAGGTTGGCCCACCTCTGAGATGCAGTGCCTGAGAACGAATGTTCATTACAGCTACAAGGACCAGTGGCAGCTCCCACACCAAGAACGGATTTTTTGGGGAGGATGCTCAGGACTGCAGCAAATAATCATGGGCAGGACAGCCTAGACAAAAGACACAGCAAGGAAGGGATAAAAACACAGATGAAATTCTGAGGTGGAGAATCCCCAATACTTCATATGCATCATCCCATCAAATATTGAGCACTGAAGCCCAGGAGGTGGGAAACCTTTTAACAGAGGTTGCAGCCCACACCATGTTTTGGAAATGCATTAGACCTTTGATGTGTGTCTTCAAAGAGATTGATCTTTTGGGGGCGTGCCATTGGGGCAATGTTTCTGCTGAAGGGTTTCACACTTTCCCAGGGTGACCCAGCTAATTCCCCAGCTCGTTCATTTGCGTGTAAACGATAAGCCTGGAGACAAGGCAGGCTCCTCCCTGGCTCCAGCCCAAAGCTTCACAAGAATTGGTGCCTGGAAGCAGAGAACCTCGGCTGCTCAAAGACGTTTTTGCGTCACAGCCAGCGCTCAGGGCTTATGACTAAGCCTCTGCGTTGCTGTACCTTCGTGGTACCTGGTGTCTTTGCGGTTAAATGAAGCCTGTTCCAGCAACACTTTGATAACAGAACCACGTAGCAAGAGCCATTTCCAGTACTCCACCAGTAATTGCCTTTAAACTGCCATTTTACTAGCTTTTATTGCCCAGCATTTATTTGCCTGGCAGAACATGGAATGTAAATCTGAGGGAACAGATTTCCATTCAGCTTCTTTCCCTTGCCTAGTGCTCAAATGTTTTCCTCTCCATCCTTTTTTTTTTTTATTATTCCTATTCCTTCTTTTTTCTTGTCCTGGGTGCAAATGGCCTTGAAAAGCATCACCTCTCTGACCTGCTTCCCCCTTCCAGCTGAAGCAGGGTCAGGCCTGCTGTCACATCCAAGCCTTATTATATACCTTCTAGTCCATATGACAACGTCTGTTCAGCCCATGATGAGTAGGAGTCCACCTTAGACTGAGATAAGACCCAGATCAAAAACGTGCTTATTTTTACTGGACCATGGCTTAGACCCAGACAGCTCTGAGCACCTGTGAGCACATATTGTGATCTTAACTCTTTCTAAAGCCATTTGGGCTCCTTTCAGGTCAAGAGCAGGCAAGAATCATCTCATGACCTAAGGCAGACAGAAGAGATGAGAGTTGGATATGGGCAGGTAGGGGAAGCACAGGAAAATGAGGAAAGGTCTCTCCTTGACACAGAAAACAGTAGGGACAACTGAGAAATATCAAAGTGTCCTGGTTGTCTGAAACCAGGACACAAAGCTAATGGGGAAATCTCTAACAGGTTCCTTCAGGATCAGGCAGCGCTCAAGAATAAGCTTTTTAGCCCGTCCTCTTGGATACAGGTGTGTAAATCCCTGGTCAGATGGATCTGTGCCCAGATCAAAGCTACCTCAAAAACACCAGGCACTTGAAGGTATCCTGGGCTTGTGAGATTTAACCATCAAATCAAAAGGTTTATTACCCTCCAAGTAAGCAACCTGTCCTAGCAAACAGAGGAACTCTAGCTAGCTGGGGGTTTTATGGTCCATTTACTGCCTCAGGCGGAACTTTCTATTGATCGTGTCAATAAAGAGTTACTAGTAAATGAAGATCTTGCACAAGATGTTGGTGATAGCGTAGGCAGTGTTTGAGGAACGTAGACCTGATCCAGACATAACCAGCAGAACCATGGAGGAGCGCCTGGTTGGCCCTCGAATACTCCTCTTACTCTGAAATGTAAAATATGTTGAGGCTTGGGGAGGAGTTTGAAGAAGCAACATGTTTCCCAGAGGAGGAGCTGAATTTTTATATCTGGGAATGAAATGGGAACTGGTCTGTCCTTGCAGTCTGACCCATCATCAGGGACAGCACTGTCCCACCCATGTGTCTCTGGAGTGTTTGCTTGTCACTGCGATCGTCTTTGAAGTGTCTGTTCGTCACAGAGAGGAGGAGTAATTGGAGAGGCGATGAGTCTGCTTGGCATACAAATCTGGTGGCTGATTTTTATATTTTTTTTAATAAATGTGTTTCCTTTCCAAAAACTACTGCAAATTAATTCCAGGTAGAGTATGCCACTTGTTCATCTCATGATCTGTTTAAACAGCCAATTCATTCTCCTCTGAGCAAGCTGAGCCCTGTGCAATCAGTGTCTCAAGTGGGGATAGATCTGATTTCATCTCACATACAGGTTCTGAAAACTGCAGTCAAAATTGGCCAGAATGGATGAGCAGACTGTGGCAGCCTTGCAAAAAAAAAAAAAAAAAAAAAAAAAAAGGGGCATTTCTAGCAACTTTTATTTTGCTATTGAAACAGTGGGAGACCCCGTGCAAATTGGCCCCAGTGATGCTGGAGGGGGGTCCAATGTCCCATGCTGAGCTAAGCTGCAAAGTGGCTCCACAAGCTGAGAACATCCAAAGCGTGGCAAAAAGGTGTCTTCTTGGAAGAGTACCTCTGTCCAGCATTGCCCACAAGTCTGGGCTGGAAGAGAATCTCTCTTTTGGCTCTTAAATCCCCAGATGGGAGATCTCTGAACAACTGTGAGCAATCCCGTGCCTGGATCTGCTCATTCACCAAACCAATTTTCACCACCCAGCGCTGCTTTTCTTTGACTGACTGGATCCGAAGCTGCAGACCTAATGCCCAGGGTTGTGTGAGTCCCTCTAAGTCACCCGCAGCATGATGCCACCTGCTTAATGCCCTTGCTCCTGTTTTCAACCACACCATCACCACCTCAATGTTCTTGGCCCAGGACTACTCTTCAGCTGCCGTGTGCTTCTATTTCCTGAGCTGTAACTGTAAATAAATCAACTCACAGGTTGCATTTGCTAATGGCTTGCAAGCCCATGAGGAATGGGTGCTAAATCCAAGCCTCGGGTCTCAGTGATAGTATTAGGGTAACTTCTGACCTCTTTGCTATTCCGGGCTCTTGCTGTTGAGTTTCCATCCTGACGACTGTCCTCAGCCACCTTCCTGCAAGTGTTGACACAGAAATTAATTTTTCTCCTCTTTCTGGCAGGGTGCGGCAGGTCTGGATGGGAAGAATGGAAACAAGGGAGCCAAAGGTGACAGAGGTCTTCAGGGGCAGAAGGGGAAGCCAGTGAGTAGTGGGAAAGGACATGGTTTGCTTGGCAGGTAGAAAGACGTTCTGTGCCTTTCTCAACCCTAAGTTCATTTCTGCTCCCACATCCTACATGCCTCATTACTGGAGGCAGGTTCTTGCTCAGGGTGAGTCTTTTCCAAAAGAGAGATGAAAATGCTTCCTAAACCTCCTGGAGAAGTCTTTAATGCACATCCCAGCATGATTTTTAGGAGGTGCCAGTCTCTGGATGCTGGCAAAGAATCTGTCCATGCATCTAGCGATAGCCTTCTAAGTTTTCCCATGTTTTTCAGCATGAGTTTTTCCTTGTTACTTATCAAGGCCCAGATTTCAAGTTCCTTCATGTACCAGGCCCAGTTCTTGATGCTGACCTGCCTGATGGAGAGAGCAGGCAACATAGCGATCATTTGCTAAAACCCTTATGAACCTTGCTTTCCTGGGATGAGCTGGTTCTCTGCCCCGACAGGATGCCTTCCGTGCCCCCAAATATGTTCCTGCACATGGAGGGGACTTTGGCCCCTTATTACTGAAAACACATCTCCAAAGTGTTGCTCAGTGGGAACATGTCTTCACTTTGCTTTCTGGAAATAAGCTGAAATCCGCTGGTGGTTTTTCTCGGTAGAAGATTTTGGGAGAGACCAGGAAAGGAAAACCTGGCTGAAATTAATGAACATCCTCTAAATCATTCAGGTAGTTCCGGAAGGATCCAGACTTTGAATGACAGACCCAATTTCCAGGGGCAATGACCAACACAAAAGCTGAGGGAGGCCATCGGACATCTCCACGGTGATTACTGCTACTCCATGAGCTCCCAAATCTCAGTAACATTCGCTCCAACACACAGGTCCTCAAGGGTCATTTTCCAAACATTGCCCAGCATAAGCTACAGACCCTGTGGTGACTCATCACTGCATTTTGTCCCACTTCACCAGCATCCCTGTCACCGTCACCCATCTTCTGCAAGGTCATTCTCAGTCCCACCCCCGAGCTGGCTGCATTTCTAGCAGCAAGGTGACCATGATCTGCAAATTTTCAAGGAGTCTCTGGTGGTTAAAAGCACAGTATAAATGCAAGGTGATGCCATCACCAGGGCTGTATTCTTAACCTTTCAGGCTGTGTATGATGTTTGTCTATTTTTTTTATGTAGGGTGGGAAAGGTGATCCTGGGACCGCTGGCAACATTGGGCAGAAAGGAACAAAGGTAGGAATTGGGTGAGATCCTGTGAAATCTCCACCCTTGGACATATTCAAAAGCTGTTGGGACATGGTCCTGGTCAACCAGCCTTAGGTGGTCCTGCTTGGGCAGGTGAGTTGGACAAGATGACCTCCAGAGTTCCCTTCCTACCCAAAACACTCCATGATTCTGTGAAATAAAGTTTGGGACAAACAAAGAGAGCTCAAGATCCAGGCCATAGTGGGGCTGGTGGGGAAAGATGCTGTGGGCAAGGGAAGAGCTTGTAGCACTACATCAGGGCTAGCCCTGTGCACACCCAACATTCTTCCCTCCTGCCCTCACCTTTATTTATCATCAATGCCCATCATCTGCTTTATCTGCAGGGCTTACGAGGGCTCCCAGGACACATCGGTGCTCCCGGAGCCGAGGGCATCAAGGTGAGCTCAGCCCAACTTTCCATCCTGCTCTAGCTGCCCCATTTCCAGCAGCGTTGCCCACTCATCCCCAGGATAGCATCATCACGCATGAAGAAGTCACCCTAACTCTGGCAGGAGAAGTCCCTTTCGGTGGCGCAGGGCTACAGGCTTCAGTACAGGGGGACATGGCCATGCAGAGCAGGGAGACATGGACGGGGAGGTTTTAAGGCTTGCAGGGAAATTTTTGATAATCTGGGGTAAAAAAAAAAAAAAAACAGTCCCTGCCCCAATCCCCTCCTGATCTGTGGCTTAGCAACTGCCTGGACTTAATTAGCAATTACTGCTGGGCACATCGCTCCGGTTGTCAGCACCATTGGTCCTTCCTCTATAAAGAGGGATAATGACCCTTAATGGTCTTTTTATGAAGGGTTTCAAAAAAGCTTGATAAGAAGCAAGGGAGCCGTTCATAGCTGAGCCAATGGGATGTGTTGTTATTGTTATCGTTGTAGTTATTAATATTTTCCCAGCCTGGTCTTTTGGGTAAATGAAGTACTGCTCAGTGAATTTCCCACCTACTTTCATGTAGGTGGGCTTGGAGTCAGGGCAGTCTAAAATTTATACTGGTCTGAAGTAGAGCTTTGCCTATACTTAGACTTTCTGTTACCAGGAGTGTCATCACTCCCCCTCAAGTACCACTTACCTTGCCATTTCAGAGCCAGTTTTCCCAATGTTTTAGGGGTTGTGTGGGCTTACAGCCCATCCACTGCTTTTTCATCCACAGGGAGCAATTGGCAGTCCTGGAAAACCAGGAATCCCAGGATCAGATGGACCATACGGACCAAAGGTGAATATCTAAATTACGCATCTGCCTATAAGTAGGGGGTTTCCAAAAAGCTTTGCAGCTGCTGCAAATCCACCCCCACAGTATGATTCTTTCATTCAAAGGGCACAAATGGAGTTATTCTGAATCTATTCCTATAAGCCAGCATAGATCTGGGTGAAGACGCTTGGACATCTATCTGGGGTGGGAACCTCTTCACTCGCCTCTGCAAGACGCAACCGGGATCAACTACCCCAGCCCTGATGCTCCACAGGAACTATTGCATGTGTCAAGTAATGGTGCTTTTTAATGACATTTCTTTAAAGTCTCCTTGAGCACCACCAATGTGCAGGCTGAGAGACCCTGCTGGGTCACACTCGGTAGATGAAATTGTAATCTGAAGAAGAAACAGTTCATTCAGCAAATTTCAACCTTGCCAAGTCTGAATTGGCCATGATTTTTATCTTGGTTCCCTCCAGGGTGAACAGGGAGCATCAGGAGATGATGGTGCCCCAGGGATTCCTGGGGAGAAAGGAGAAAAGGTTAGTACCGGCCAGACTGCATCGAGCTGCCATTTATAAAAGAATAAACCCCACATCCATCAGGTCAAGTTAACAAAATTATACACTTTCTACATCATAGGTACCCTTTCCAGTGGCCAAATGTCAACTGTCTGGAGCATTAAGGCTGGTACTGCTGTTGGAAAGGGCAGGAGAGGGAGGTCTCCTTAAATTCACCCTCTGATGATGTACGAAACCCCGGGAGGGTGCCTCCCTAGTATGAGGAAAAGCCATCCAAACTCTTGAAGTGGGATTCATTGTCAGAGTTTATTCAACACCATCATGCCCAGGGTAAAGGGTGCCTGGGATGCTGAGGGGCAGAAAAAGTGGATAACACTGCTGCCTTCTGGGCACGTTGGCCACGGGAGTGGGAAGGGTCTCCAAGCTGACATGCTCCCAGGCTCTGCTCAGCTCCCTGAGAAGTCCCCACCTTGATCACTCCCCACCGATCTTCCTTCTCTGCATTGCTTAATTTTCCATTTGCTTCCCTAAAAGAACAAGTCCAAAATGTGTACCTTTCCATGGAGGGAAAAAAATGGGGTTTCAGTTAAAACAGTAACTGTTTTGAAAAAAAATAATGAAAACCACACAATAATCCTAGCAGCCTCCAACAAATCTTTTGGCACTTTCCAGTCCCTCAGGCCCTTCTCACATTCAGCTCCACCATCTGGTCTCCAGCTGATTTGGGATCTTAACAAATTTGTTGCTTTTATTGATAACAGCTCTTCTGGTCCTCATCCCCCAATGGTCATCTGTGTCAAACACTAAGGGTTCTTCACTTGTCAAGCAACACCTCTGGCTCACGAAGTCTCTGAGCTGCGAATGGTTGGAGACTGGGAGATTATTTCTGGGGAAACGCCACTCCCTTCCTGTCCTGTTCTCCTCTCCCACAAACATCTGCTCTCAGCCGCTGCTGAAGGTTGGGTGTTGGGCTGACTGGAGTTCTTTCCTTCTGCTGTGTTTAATGGGAGCCTTTTCTGTTGATAGCAGCTCCAGGAGAAAGCTCAACGGGGCAAACGAGTAGGAAATGTATAGGCTGGCTCTTAGTAACTCCCTTTTTCCTCCTCAGGAGTCACTGTTTTTTCCAGGGTTACAGACTAAAGGATTCAGCTTACAAATATAGGGAGAGTTGGCCATTAGAAATTATCAGGCATCATCCTAGAGAAGGGGATGTCTACGTCACCAAGTAGTGAGGTGCCTTCTGGACAAGTGAAGGTGGAGAACAAAGCTGAAGTGATCTCTACCATCCTTTTGATGCTGTAAATAGCACAAACAAAAGTAGAATGTAAAGATTCTCCCCTTATTGCCAATGCTACGAAAGTATTTGTGTAATGTTTGACTGGCCCATCTCTAAAACCATTTGTGCTTGATAAAAGCTCTCTGATGAACTGCTCTCTGTTGGTGATTGTCAGGGGGCCAAGGGAGTTCCTGGCTTGGGAGGCTTCAAAGGACAAATGGGATTGCCTGGGAAGACTGGAGTCGCTGGACCAAATGGACCTCAAGGGCCACAGGGTGAACCAGGGCCACAGGTGAGTAGCAAGTGGTCCATAGCATGTCCTACACCCTGGTGATCTCTGGTGTGAGGAGGGCATGAATGATAATAAGCTGGCTTCCAGGAGTTCTAGTTTTCTTCTTACCATTTTAGACACATCATGCATCAATAAAGAAAAATCCTCTCCTTCCACTCCCTTGCAACCAGGCTTGGACCTCCCACATGGGCAAACACCATCATGGCCCCTCCACTCTCTAGAAAGCCTTATGCTGGGGCAGCCCTAGTGAGGATTCACCCACAGTCATGCTCCTCCAAGAGCAGGAGAAGGTAGTACAGTGGTGCCCTAGACCTCATGGATTTACCTTCCCAGGGGAGCTCTGCTAGAATTCTCTTCCCCAACTGCCCCCCAAGTGGTTGTACCTCATGTTCTCATGTGACATAGCACCCCAGATGTGTCACCTCATGTCACCACGTACACATACAATCCCCTCCTATAAACTGGCACCTGAGGTCTTTCACATTGAGAGAGGATGGATGCAAAGTTTGATGGCTTTCTGTGGGATCTTGGTCAACTTCATCTCTTGGTCCATTTATCACCAGAGACTTTTTTCCCTCCCTTTCTCTCTTCTTTTCCTATCTGCAGTGTAAAATACGACCTCTCAGTGAAGAAAAGAAGGCTGATAATTTCAAGTTAGCAGGGCATCAAGTGCACCCCTCCTGTTGCTAATTATTTGGGGAGCAGGATGCCAAGGTTTCGGAAGGAGCTGGTGGCTTTCAGACCCCATTTGTGGGCCATACTTAATAAGTGTCTTTGCATGCAAGACATGCTGGGCACCTTTTGAAATGTAACAGAAAGACTTGGAAATGAGACATGCTAATACTGTTTATGAGCAGGAACATGCTGCCCCCAGATTCTATGGTAATGAAGAGTGTCTTGCTGCTGCCAACACAATGCGGAGGGACGATGCTAGAGATTAATGCTAATCACTCACCCTTAGACAGCATCCATTAAGTAACAAAGAACTTTTCAAGTGAAAGAGGACTGGAAATGAAAATACCTTTCTGGGTTGTGCTGGTGGGACTGGCTAAGTTTCAGGCTTGGACAAGAGAATATATAAATTAACATGAAAGAATCAAGAACAAAAGAAAAGCTGAAGTTGGGTAACTACCTGAAAGACCAACTGTTTCCTATAAGCTGTCTCAGGGATAGCCCTGCTTTAACTCCTGCCAGTCTGTGAGTCCAGCAGATATTTGGTGCATCATGTTTCACCCTTCAGAGACATATCCTTATATAAATATGTGTAAGAATTTAGAATTATAGAATAGAATCATAGAATTGTTTAGATTGGAAAAGATCACCAAGCCCAACCATTCCCCTAACCCTGCCATAGCACCACTAAACCCTGTCCCTCAGCACCTCATCTGCCCAGCTTTTAAATCCCCCCAGGGGTGGGGACTCGACCCCTTCCCTGGGCAGCCCCTTCCAGCCCCTGACAGCCCTTTGGGGAAGGAATTGTTCCCAGTGGCCAACCTCACCCTGCCCTGGCACAACTTGAGGCCGGTGCCCCTCGTCCCATCGCCCCTTCCCTGGGAGCAGAGCCCGACCCCCCCGGCTCCCCCCTCCTCTCAGGCACTTGTAGGCAGCGATGAGGGCTCCCCTCAGCCTCCTCTGCTCCAGGCTGAACACCCAGCTCCCCCCAGCCGCTCCCCAGCAGCCTGGGGCTCCAGACTCCTCCCCAGCTTTGAATTTAATCCTCGCGTGTGTGTGTGTATATATGTATACATAATCATGTGTAGAGACTGCATGTACACACACACACACATGTGGTTTGTAAAATACTTGAGTTCTCTTCTACATGGGAAGTAGATTGCGCTGCTGATTTGAAAACAAGGAAAGGAGGTAGAGACCCTGGCAGGCTTTTCTTCTTTAATCTGCCATGCCCTGCTGAATGATTTCAGCCAAATAATCCAAAGTCCAATCACCGGTGATCATCCTTCACCAAGTGAGAAGCACATTCAATAGCATGGAGTGTTTAGCTGATGGGTAGCTGCACCTGACAGTTCAGGACTGTGGTGGTAAAGGTACGCCGGTGACAATTGCTTTGGCTTTTGAGGACAAAAGCTGGGGACAATTCAGACCCAATTTTGTGTGAAAGTCTGAATGAGTCTGGACCTCATTAAATCACCTCTCTTGGGTCTGAAAGAGCCCCCCTGTCCTAGAGGCCCTTGCAGGACTTCTGACTTGGGTGGTACAAAGGTGTCTATGTAGGTTCTAGTGATTCTTAACCTGGTTTTCCCCCATACAGAGGAAGAGCATCACATGTTGGGGAAGCCTGTACCCTGCTCTTTGGAGCTGCAAAACAATAAATACCCAACACTGGGTGTTAAGTCTTAGGGAAAAAGTGATTAAGGAAGAAAAAATGTAAGTAGTGCAGCAAGGTCCACATTGCGCTTATGGTCAGATTGAACATCTGTATGGTGTCCTGAGACATCATCAAATAAAACCTTGACTTAGAGCAACCTGCTCCGTGGTAGAAGGGCACAGAGGATGCTCTGGGCCTCCAGCATTGTTCAGCAGCCCATAGCTACAGCTGAATCCCACCCAGCACTTCACCACTGGCGGGGTGATTATAGGAAGAATTGCCCCCAAGCCTTCCCCCCAGGGGTGAAGGTGTAGAAAGACCCTTCCAGAACAATAAAAAATGGACTAGATCAAGCTTCAGACCATAGCAGCAACATTATTCTTCTTTCCCTTGCTCCCCAGGCTGTACCTTGCAATGAAAAATGTATCAAAAGAATCACAGAAGGGAGGAAGGAGCTGAAAGTACGAGATCCCCTCATGTATGTTTAAAAGGGCTGGAAGTTTCTGTATTAGCAGTTACAAGCACTGTGTGCTCAGAAAGCCGTGTATGAGATAATGAATGGCTTTTGTTTGGATGCTGATTAAAGAGAGACTGTGAGATGCCACTTTCTTGTCTTTTCTCTAAATTAAAAGAGAAAGTCCCTGGGTCTGAACTGCAGCAGCGAGGCCACCCTCATTTCTAGTGTGGGAGGGTATTATCTCAGTCTGCAAGCCCTTCTCCTCCTGCTGAGACTCCATTTCTTAAATTAGTGCTGGGACAGACAGAGTTTCAAAGAGAGAAAACTGCCTTCTGCCCCTGCAGCATCCATCCTTTCTGCAGGAAGGGACGATAGGAAATGCCTTGTGGTTGCCCAGGGCAGAGGGGGGCAAAACATAGGGCTCTGACCCATCAGATCTGTCTGGGGAGCATCTGAAATCCAGAGAACTCTGAGTATCTTCTCCTACTGATGCCTGGGTTGGGCTGTAGGGGGAAAACCCCAACCAGTGACATGGGATATCTCCAGAGGGTTCTCGGGCACTGCTAACTGAGGTCTCCTCTTCCTCTCAGGGTCCACGAGGGAAAAGAGGGAGACCTCAGCTCTGCATCAGGGGACCCCCGGGCATGGACGGGCAAAAAGGAGAAATGGTCAGTATGGGGATAACAGAATCACAGAATCCCAGACTGGCAGGGGGTGGAAGGGACCTCTAGAGATCACCAGTCCAACCCCCCTGCCCAAGCAGGCTCACCCAGAGCAGGGTGCACAGGACAGCGTCCAGGCGGGGGTTGAATATCTCCAGAGAAGGAGACTCCACAGCCCCCCTGGGCAGCCTGGGCCAGGGCTCGGGCACCCTCACAGTCAAGAAGTTCTTCCTTACATTCAACTGGAACCTCTTCTGCTTCAGGTTGTACCCATTGCCACTTGTCCTGGCACTGGGCACCACTGCAAAGAGTCTGGCTCCGTCCTCATGACATCCACCCTTAAGATATTTGTATGAGGTGATGAGATCCCCTCTCAGCCTTCTCTTCTCCAGGCTGAACAAGCCCAGCTCCCTCAGCCTTTCCTCCTAGGGGAGATGCTCCAGTCCCCCCATCATCTTTGTAGCCCTCCTCTGGACTCTCTCCAGTAGTTCCTCATCCTCCTTGAACCGGGGAGCCCAGAACTGGACAGAGCTCCAGGTGGGGTCTCACGAGGGCAGAGTAGAGGGGGAGAAGAACCTCCCTTGACCTGCTGGCCACACTCCTCTGAATGTGCCCCAGGATGCCATTGGTCTTCTTGGCCACCAGGGCACCCTGCTGGCTCATGGTCAGCTTGTCATCCACCAGGACTCCCAGGTCCCTCTTGGCAGAGCTGCATTCCAGCAGGTCAGCCCCCAGCCTGTACTGGTGCGTGCCTTGCATCCCAGTGAGGTTCCTCACCACCCTGCAGCAGTGCAGAGCTCTGCATTGGGGCTGGATGAACCCTGGCTGTTCTAGGTTGCATTTCTCAGCTCTCCAAATTCTGCAGCAACAAAAGCACAGAGAGCATTTTACCCCCAAGCACCAGGCATGGGACACCGGTAATACTGCCTACGCTTCTGCCTGAAGGTATCTTCATCTGGGACAACTGTGAGCCCTGTGGGCTGGCAGTTGTTTTATGTAAGACTTCTTTGGGAAAACATCATATTTTGGGCCAGCACGTCCTCAACTGGGCTTGCCATGGCAGACCAGGAGTAAAACAACACCCAGTGCAGTGCTTCAGTGCAGAGGGGTAATGCACAGCCAAGTATACAAATAAGAGCTTAATCTCAAGATCCCAAGCTATGTTCTGGATTGGTCCCTACACGGTGCAGGTCCTGCCAGCACTGACTCAAGGGCTTTTTACATCAGAAGGTGGCATTGCATTAGCTCCACATGTTGGTTGGAGGGTAATGTGATTTCACGCTCCAGCCCCTGTAAGTGAGCATGGATTGAGAAAAATTACCATCGGAGCTTTAATTCAGATCATTCTTTATGTGCTCCTTTTCCTTTACTATTTTAAGTATTTTTAATCCACAAATCCAGGTCTGAGCAGAAAATTTTTCAAGGTGTTCTCTCCTAGGAGGCAGAAAGCCCTGCTGGCAAACCTCAGCATCGCCCTGTGTTTCATCTTTTCAGTGCTGGGATTGCAATCCCCGTTGCAAACTTCTGCCTGGTTTGGTTCCCAGAGGTTCTCTGGAGGCCAGATCCCCTCCACACCTCCACCTCAGTCTTTGTGGTCGCTTACAAACTGCAGAGAATCCTGACTGAAATCGTAGCTGGTAACATCCTTCTTGTTTGGATAGGGCAGAGCTCCCAAGAAATCTGGGAGCCTGCACCCAGCTCCCTGATACACACTTTTCTTCTTGCTTCCTTGCACATGGATGAGTCCGTTCCTTTCTGCTCAATGAGCTACTCACAGATATCCCTAAAATTTCTGGGAAAACGTGTGAGCCTTTTTCCCCATCTCGCTTCCTAGAGCATCCTTTCCTCTCTAAGGTCCACTTATTCTTGGAGCATCTAATGGCCAACCTACTGAGCTTTTGTAATGACTTAAGTGTTTTTACAGGGTGAAAATGGTCCAGCTGGCCAGAAAGGAGAAAAAGGAGATCCTGGTCTTTCTGTGAGTACTTTAGCCCAAGATCACATCCTATTACACAGGCCTGAATAGAGAAAATAGGGCACCTAAGAGGTGTAGGGGAGGAGGGAAATGCTGAGAAATAGATTCATTCAGAGAACATCTGGGAAATGAGAGTGTTGGCCATTACCCAGAGATGTCAGACGTGCACAGGCTGGGGCAGGAGCAGTCCTGGGCTGTACAATGCCAAACCCTAACAACAACTCAGAGCCCAAGGCACATTTCCCCTCTCCCATCTTTCCCACGATGATGCAAACTGGTGCTTGGCAGATAGAATGGGTGCCAATGCCACAGGGCTGATCAAATACAAAGAAAGAGCAGGAGAGAGCAATGCGCCCCATTTTCAAAGCGATTAGGGAGATGGCATTACTGTAAAAGCTGCTGCTCTGGGTTTATAAATCCTGAAGAAGAAGTAGTGGTTGACCCACATGGGTCAGGGCAAAACCCCTGTTGCAGCTCCCCTGACATTAGGGTGTCTGTTGCCTGAGCAAATGTGGTTTGTGCCACTTGACTGATAAAACACGGTACTTTCATCTTTCCAGTGTGTAGAGGCCAGGCAGGATTAGGTTTAGCATGGGTGTTCTGGGCAAGGGTGCCCTATGTGTGAGTTGCTGAAGAGCCCAGCTCCCCACATAGTAAGTGCCCCCAAATTTGTCATCCCTACAAGGGTAAGAGGTAGTGACCACGTGAAGTGCAGTAGGACACCAACTATCAGACATGGAAGGTGCTCAACTGAAGCAGTGGCAGTTGGCTGGCCCAAGGGTGAGGGATAAATTCAAAATACATGAGACCAGATGTCTCACTCTATGGGGAATATCATTAAAGACAGAGGAGAAGAATAAAATGAGGTGCAGCTACAGCTCATCTAAATCTAGTGCTACAGCCCATCTCTGTGGGTCAAGCCTGCAGTATGATTTCAGCAGCCCCTTTGTATGGATGCAGTTGGGCTGATGAAGCTTTTCCAAGGCAAGGGACATCTGAAAGACCGTGGCTTCAGGGACAGTGCCAAAAGGGTGAAGAGACTCATAGGAAAGCCAGACCGGGCTTGAGGTGTGCCATGGTCTTCACATTGGGCTGGGGATCCCAGCTCCTCATGGCAAGAGAATCTGGCTACGGGATGGCCACGAATTTGCAAAGGGAATAATTTCCCTGGTGAGCCACAAATCTTTAACCGAGGTCTCTGTGGCACCAAATGTACATATCTAATCTCAGCCATACCCAAGCAGAAGTGGTTTCACCAGAGGCCACCTGCAGTGGGGCAAGCAGAGTTGGGACAGGGCACAGAGTGCAAGGAGATGGTGCTGGGGTAGAAAATCAATGCTAACCTCTGCTTTCCCCCGGGGGCACAGGAGGAAGAGGTGAAGGAGGTGATCAGGAATGAAATGAGAGGCAGATGTGGTAAGTCGGACGTCAAGTCATGCTTGGGGCCACCGCTCTGACACCTGCCAATGACTAAATTGGAGCAATTTGAGTGCTGGCACATGCTGGCTCGGCAGAGCAAATATCACCCCATTAGCAGCAAGTGGAGACGCATCACCTCTCCACGCTCAGAGATGAGTGCAGGCTTCTGGGCTGCGAGGTCGCTTCCATAGTCCTGACCTCCTACTCAAACTCTTAATTTTTTCCCTTTAAACCCTCTCTCTTCCCATTTCTTCCCCTGTGGTTTTGTTAGCAAAGTTTTCCTCCCTGGTCATCTCCATTTCCCTGCTGACCCGTAAAAGGCGCTGGGTCATGGGCGAAAGTTTAGAGCTGCATTTTGCCCAATAACAACTTTTTAATTCCTGTCTACTTTGTGGCACTTCTTGATGCACAGACCTCTCCAGCAGTGAACGACTGCCAACCAGTACCACAAGAGTAACAAAAAATGCTGCCTTTGGGGATGGTTTTACCCCAGAATCCCAACATCACAAGGGTGTCAGGCTTTGGGGGCCTTGTTTTCCTTGCCCTGCAGAGGTCCAGCTACCTGAGGGCCAGCAGAGAGCTGCCCCACTCCTGCCCCACTCCCTGGGGTCTGCCTATGGCCAAGGAGGGTTTGGGTTCACCACCATTTGCCGAGATGCTTCGGTCATTAAGTTGGAGTTGCACTCATTTCTGCATAGAGATGTTAGGGGGCATTTGAATCCTTTGAAGGGGTGGGGGGGGGGGGAGGATGAAAAAAAGTCCATGAAAGCATGTGCTGCCTGTAAAAATGATTTTGTTGAAAAATCTTATTTACATAGGGAAAAAAGATGTGGCAATCAAAGTATGTCCTGTCTCTTATGTTTGCAGATTGTGGAGGTGAGTTGGGAAGGATGCTCATGGAAAGGGGTAAGGCTGCTAATATCGACATAGAAATGCATGTGGATTCATGCAGTAGAGTAAAGGATGTTCTCCTTGACCCAAGCCTGAAACTGCAAGTGAAAGGAAGTTGTTAAGAATAAATGCTTTTTTCTGTGATTCAGTGCAGAAAATTACCCCGGATCACCGACTGCTTTTAGACCCTGGCTCTGGGGTTGGTATTTCTTGAGAGGAATCTGAGAAAACAGGGTTGAGAGGGACACCGAGAGGTCTCCTGCTTCCACCTTCTACTGCAAGACAGGATCAAAGCTATTCCTGACAGCCAGCTTTAAAAGCTGCACCCACAGGAACACCTATCCCTGCCCACAAAACAGATCCTGTTGCTCCACTGTCCCAAACCATCAACATGATAAGGTCCAGTGAGGTGTCTATCCATCATTGAAGCTCCCATTGTGGAGATCTAATCTAGATGGTCCACAGAGTCTGGAGGGCCAATCTGTCAACCCTAAGGTAGCCCCCCCATGTCCAGTCAGGAGCTCATCCTCTGTGCTTCAGGGGGGACTTGGTTCCTCCATATCTTTGCCCACATGTGGACAAGTGATTCAGGGTCTAGTTTTGCTATGGGAGATACTGAACCAGGTTCTGGATCTCAGTTGGCCATAGTAGGTTTTGAAGATACTCAGCTCACATGAAGGCACCTAGAGAAAAGTTTCCAACTCTGGATCCGATCCCCATCCCTGGGTGTCGATCTAGTTGCCTATATATAAAGCCAGATGACGTATCCTGCTGGATCCTCTCTATGGGCACAGGTATCTCGTAGGCCTGTGTCATAGCTGTTGACCCAACTGTGATGCCTCAGTTGACCCGGGACATCTCATCTAATCTGAATGTTTCCTACTACATTTCAAGGCCATCATTAGACCTGGAAAGGGTCCCTCACCACAACTTGTTTTTAATGTTTTGAACAGGAATAGACTCTAAATTGCAGTGAACTCGTGTTCTCCAGGAATGGGTTTGCTTTAATTTTTCCTTCATATCTGTTACATTCTATGTATTTTTTAGCCTTCATAACACATTTTTTCATGGTGTATGAAAGCAGAGCATTTTACAAAGCAAGGACTTTCTAAACAGAGAGGTGAGTCAAGAAGCAGCATCCTTGCCCCAGATGTAAGAAGCCAGTACAATTGTAGGTGCCTGGAGTACCGGGAACTCTCCTGGTGTGGGATATTCCCGATTACACTAGACATGAGATAGTCCTTTCCAAGCTCTGTTTCCCCTTCTGCTCTGTGTTTAGAAAGAAAATCTTTCAGGGTAGAGATCATCTCTCCCTGATGCCTATCCATGGTCCCATACCTGGGATCCTGCCCTTGCCCCAGCCTTCATTTGCTTCTGTAACGTAAATAAATCAGAGCAAATGAATTCTGCACTCTTGGACACAGCAGCCTCCACGTTCCTGCGAAGGACAACCCTCACAAAAGTGTTTGCCTTCATGACTCAGGTATTACCCAAGGACCCTGCCTGACACCTGGCTGGTTGATCCTTCAGCCAGCAGCATGTGGTCCCCTCCATCCCTCATGCTCAGAGCATCATTTAGATAAAACAGTAAGTTAGTAAAGGAAAGCAAAGCTGGATCAAAACCACAGTGGACACACCACAGAGCATTAATCCGGGATGGATTCAGCCTGATGGTCCACATTGCTTCAGAACAGGTTTCTGGGTTAACTTTGCACAGCCAGGCTCCACTAAATCTACTGTCTTCTACCTGCAAACTGTGTACATCCACCATGAAACCAGAACTCCTAAAATACCTGCTCCGCTAATGCGCCTGCCAGCCTGGTCCAGATCACACTTGTCCTTCAAGGCACTGAGCATCAGACTTACCTAATATGAAGGATGATGGAGTCTCAGCCTCACACACATCCAGAAATACAGGTGGACATTTGCATAACTTAACTGTTTTTGTGGTTTCTCAGCCTTTTAGTAAACAAGTCTTACCTGAGAAGATTGGCAGTGCTCAGCGCTTCAGGGGACCTATCTCACGGAGATGCTGATCCAGCAGCATTTAATTATCCATGTTGTTTTGATTACAACTCTGTCCCAACTGACACAGGGAACTTGGCCATGCAGCCATGGAGGTCCCGAGGAAGCCCACCACACTTCTTAGGAACCACTTCCACAAAGCCAGCTTTTATTCTGAATAAGCTTAGCATATCCCCCTCTGCCTTCCTTGAGAAGACAGTAGACAGTACAATCTCTCTTTTAATTGCTTGCCATTCTCTAGAGCATATGTGACTTGGAAATAGGTTTCCTACCTTGACCACCTATGCCAGTGGTCTGTAGGCTTTGGCCAATGAAACATTGTGTTGTGACTCGTCTCCCACACTGTGTTGTGCAGTGGCAGTAATTTTGTCAAGCTACAACCATTGATCGAAACATGGTGGCTTTCAAGCTGTGGCACCAGCTTTCACCCTCACTGACCGAGCGATTAAATCCACAGGTCTGGAGACAGCTGAAATCAGCAGGCAGCTCCAAGGGTATTTTCAGCCTCGGGAACACACCAGAAGGGCTGGTGAAATCCAGGAAGAAATACTTAACAAAACTCAGAGCATGACCATGTTGGTGACTTCAGTGAAGCCCTTCATAGAGCCACTTTCACTTATTGCAGGTAAGCGCAGCTGCATGGCCACACGCTTTCCATCTTCCCAACCATGGCAGCCGGTATCTTCTGGAGCACCCCATGAACCCAATGTTAAATCCTCTTCCCTGGGACTGGGAAGAAATAAGGCAGTGATGGGATTTCCAATGAGGGCTCCCATGCTGCCATGCCCTGTGCTGAAAAGGACTGGTCAGTGGCTCAGAGACAAGGTGAGCCGATGCCCCTGGAAGTGATGGTCGGTGAGGGAAAAGCCAAATATGGCCTCAGTGATGATCAGCACCTCCAAAAGGATGCATTTTGAACGGCTGGAAGGAGGCAGTTTTCAGGCTGATATTGTCCCCTTCTCCCCGCCATGTCCTTTGTAAGTTCTAGTAAAGCTTCCTACCAGCCAGAAATTACATCTCTGCGACCAAACACTCAAGCTATTACAGAATATTTGCGCCCAGGGCCTCATGAAGCCTTTAATGGGTAAATATCTTGATTACAGCTAATGGGAAAACAACCAGCTCTATTCTGTCCCTTTGTATTGCCCAAGAGAGAGGGGGAGAGAGAAGGGCCAAGGTCGGGACAAATGCAATACAGACCTGACTGTAGATGAACACCAGTGGGTTTGTGGCATCTCCTCACTCTGCATCTACCTCTACACCTGACAACCAGACAGGGCAAGAGCACAATCCAAGATTGGCCACGTTTTTAGGTGTTACCTAGCTCTCCAGTAGGGTCTTGAGCAGTGCTAGGCAGCCAAGGTGCAACCATCATTTGGGGGGATGAAGGCTGCTCAGCCATAGGGAGGTGAACTATGCCCATGGGCTGGAGGGAGGTTCATGGCCCACTCTGTAGGCATAGCCAATGGGGTGGTTCTCCAGGAGGCTCCAGGCCCACCTTGGGATGCACTGGGACACAGTGTCCTGGTGGAAAAGCCCAGGATATGAGCCTGATGGATACAGGGAAATCCATTAATGCCTGGATGAGAACGGCCATCTTTCCAGGGAGAAGACAGGATGGGGCAGTTTTAGCTGCATTTCAGATCATCTACCTTTTCTTCTGACCCTGAACCACTGTAATGAACATTACAATAGGGAAAGCTTAGCCCAGCTTCATGTGGACCTGATGAGCAATACGGTCCCCTTGGCACAGAAAAGCTACCAGTCTGACATCCTCTTTCTCCTGTTCCCATGGGATAATGGCTCATGGGTGGCTTTTCCAGGCCTTATGGGCCTACCCATCCCCTGGGATGCTGATGGAGCCAACAAGCAGCCTTTCACATGACTGGCTTGAGGGGGTTCTTGGTAGCTCTGTCCTAAATTTTAGCAGCCATCTGGAAATGACCTTCACCCAGAAGGACCCATATGAGTTGCCTTCCTCCAGGTCCGTCACATTTTCATCCATGCCACAGCCACTCATAGACCCTCTGACCCATTCATCAGGGACTGGCTTTGAATCTTGATTTATGGGAGACAGAGAGTGAAAACATGATGCCAAAGGGCTGGTAGGAAGCAATAGGGGATTATTGGCTTGTTTGTGGAGGGCTTTCTGCACTCGGCAGCCAAAGTTCAAACATGCTGCAAGACAGGGCAGGACTCAAAAGGAGGGAGAGTTCAGACTCATTTCTTGCAGTTCAGCATTGAGAAATTAAGATGTGGCTACTCAGATTTTGTCACCAGGCAAAGGAGGGTTTGGTAGCATTGATGGAGCTGCCATTGTCACAGGCAGGGGGACATCAGTGCTTCAGCTCAGAGAAATAGGCATCTGCAGGGCCAGATGCATCTCAGCATAAGGGAACCATCTAAAATGCAACATCCCGTGCCCCTACAACGCTCTTGCCCAAACTCTGGTCCCCAAGCATCTATGGGGCAAAGCTTTCTGCAGACTGGCCATGTAACATCAGCTGAGTGGCCAATCAGCACAAAAGCTGAGCAGTCAGCCTACCAGTTGGCCAACCAGCTCATGGGTTGTTCAACCAGTCCTTCTACTCTAGAAATAATTAAAAAAAAAAATAAAACCACATTGCACTTTTATGCAAAGCAAGATACCCCAATGTTACATACTTGTACACCCTAAAACAAGTTGTAGCCTACACAAGCTGTTGACCTCTACAACTACCTGAAAGGAGGCTGGAGTGAGGTGGGGGTCTGCCTCTTCTCCCTGTTGATGGGTGATAGGACAAGGGGAAATGGTCTGGAGTTGCGCCAGGGCAGGTTTAGGCTAGACATTAGGAAAAACTTCTTCACTGAGAGGGTTGTCAGGCTCTGGAATGGGCTGCCCAGGGAGGTGGTCGAGTCCTCATCCCTGGAGGTATTTAAAAGACGGATAGATGAGGTGCTTAGGGACATGGTTTAGTGGTGGGATGGCAGGGTTAGGTTAACGGTTGGACTCAATGATCTTAAAGGTCTTTTCCAACCAAAGTGATTCTATGATTCTATAGTTTATATGCATTGACCAGGGGTTGGACTAGATGACCTCTAGGGGTCCATTCCAACCCAAAACATTCTATGATTCTATGGTTCTATGACCTTTATTACCTGTGATGGCTCTTTCCTTGAGCTTTGGGAAGAGTTTGAAGTCAAACCCATTGATAATGACCTCCATTTTTTCCCTGTGTAATCTGCTAAGGACCAAACCAATCCCCCAAATCCAGGTAAGCCTGGAACCAGCCCTCAACCATCACCACCTTCCTTCTGCCCACCCCCAAGTGCTCTCCTGGTGTCTGCGTCATACGTCAAAGCCATCACCCATCAGGATTTAAACTCACTTTATATCAAGGCAGCTTTTGGGATCTGGGTGGTTTCAGATCGATGGGGCGTACCGCACGTTATTGAATCACAGCTACAGCCATCGCCAGCCAACAATCCCATTAAAGCCCAGGTCTGAGGGAGGAGGGCTCATAAATCTCTCTGCTAAGTGATGAGTGTGGATAGGCGCTCTAAATGTTAACAGGATTCTGCAGTCGGAGGGTTATTACTGCCAGATTACAATTGCTCTTGGCTTTTCAAAGCTCACAGATTTACAAAACTCCAGCCTGACATTTATCTCCTGCAAACAACTACAAATACTTCCATTTTCTCTGACTAACACCCAACCTTTCTGACTGAGTTGTTTAACACCATTAAGAATTTTACTGCCGCCGGTTTCTCCCTCCCCTTGCCCATTGCTCTGTGACATTTATTAAGAGAACCTGTTAGCCAGCAGAAAGCCATGTAGGGCTCCAATGATCTATATTTAAATGGTAGCTAATTTGTTTGCATGCCCTCATTATGTCTGATTTCCATTTGCTTCCCCAGCGGCTCCCCGGGTGCAGCAGATAACGGGTCCCTCTCAGCCCAAGCGCCGAGAAGCCCACAGCCAATTACCAGGTGAAATGCAGTGAATTAAGTGACATTTAAGGAAGTCACTTCCCGGGTGGGAAGTGCTTTTTGGCATTGAGGTGGAGGGGATGCAGTGCTGAAAGAGTTACATGTGCCAGCAAACGGTGGCTTAAAACTCAGCTTTGGACTTGGCTTAAAGCAGCTGCTTTCACCCTAGGGCATTGAGCTGATGGTGAACAAACTGGAGGGTGTTTTCACCCAATCCCATTCCTGATCCCATGTTGTCCAGTCCCACCAGCAAAATGCACAGTGAGAGTCCCCCAGACAACACCCCGAATGCAACCACCCCTGCAAAAACCACCCCCACCATGTCCCAGGGGTTAATTGCCCCCTTGCAAAGGTCAGAGACCACCATGATGGGCACCACAGGGGTAGATGAAGCCATGGAGCAACAAGGAGCCTCGTGCTTATCCCACTATGGAAATCCACTGCCAGATGCCCACCCTTGGTCCTTGTTGTCCCCTTTGCTCTGCCAACCCCATCACTTTGGGCTAAGGTGCTGATTGTGGGGCAGTGGAAGTCCCTGGACCAGCCCCATATTTGCTCCGGGCAGGGTGGGGGTGGCAGAGTGTGGCCTTTTCCCACCTGGGTCCAACACAAAAGCTGTGGGGGCATGTTTCCCTGCAGCCCCCTGCCTGCAGCCAATGGACGAGGGTTCCTGTCGGCACTACGCCCTGCTCTGGTATTACCACGCAGAGGCAAACGCCTGCCGGCCCTTCATCTTCGGGGGATGCCAAGGGAACAGCAACCGCTTCGAAACCAAGTGGAAATGTGAGCGGCGATGCAAAACCCCAGCAGGTAAGGCAGCCCCTGAGCCCTCCAACCCCCCTCTTCTTCCAATCAGGAGTGAGGTCAAAGCAGGAAAACCCACCCACAGTCTGCCCACCTCCATTGCCTTATGGTGCCCCACCAAGATGAAGACAAGACATGGAGGGGTGCCTCTAGTTTGCAAGGTTCCCCTCCCCCTCCTAGATCACTCTGGTCCCTCCCAGCCCCTCCTAGGAGCTCCTGGACATTTCCTCCCTTGGGCCACATCCACTGATGGGATGTGGGTGGACCTGTGGGCAAAGAGGAGGGTCCTCATGGGCACCAGCACTGGGTTCTGATAGTTTGCGTGCCTTCTGAGGGCTGAGGTTTGCAGGAATTTGGGGGCTGGTGCCCTCAGAACCCTGGACTGCTCCATCCAAGCACCTCTCTGGCATCTTCAGCCACCAAGGGCTCTGGGCAGAGCCTGAAGCTAGTGGTGCTGCTCTACTCTAGATTGGCTCATGAGCAGTCCCAAACACCCCTGCACTGGGGTCACACATCATCCAGGGCTTCAATGGGAAAAAATCACTCCTGGAAGCCCAGCTGGGCTCCCATTGCCAGATCTAGGGTTCATGGGGTCAGTCTGCATGGCTCTTCCTCATCTCCAGGAACATGGTAGCTCACCACAGGGGAAATGGGTTCCTGCTGGCCCTGACAGTAATGCAAACGCTACTGCTGCCGAGCAGTGCAGAAGCTGTGGCTGAAACCAGCCTTCCTAGAAAGATGCTCCTCTCTCAGCCTTTTCTCTGCGTGCAGACAACCCCTCTGGGCATCAGGAGAAATGCATTAGTTTTCCACAATACCTTAAAAAAAAATCTGGGGAGGTTCATCTTCTCTGGTTTTGAAGGCGTGTTAAAAAAGAGGAAGAAATTAAAGGCGGAGATCTAGAATTTCAGGTTCATTTCAAAGTTTTCAGGTGGTCTGTACTTTGTTGGTTGGCTTTTAGACAGGCAGCTATTATGCATAAAATCAGCAAAGGCTGTTATCATCCACTTGAATCTTTCTGATATGCAATGGACTTTGCACAGCCCAGGATGAAGGCAATCCAAATATTCATTGCTCAAAGTCCAATTTAGAACAGGCAACGCCATCCTGGAGAGCTGAAGTGCTCTTTGGGAAGAAGGAGTATGTATTGACTGGCTAGGAAGGAGGGATTTTCTGCCCCAGTGCAGTCATCCCAAACTGGCTGCCCTCTTCTGTCCCCCTCTGGCCCCATTGCAAGGGTTAGCATCACTCCTTGGGGAGCCCATCCTTGTTCGTGGACTACAAGGTCAGTCAAGGTAGGCCAGTTGGCCCATTTATCCTGGTCAGTGCCCAGGTTTGGTGGCCCGCTTCTTTGCAGTGTACTGCAGGAGGGCAAGCCACTCTCAATGCTTTAAATCCAGTCCCAGCAGCACTAAGTAGTAAGTGAACCTCTTCCCAGCCAATGCTTTACCCTAGGGCATAAGCTTGAAGAGATAGTGCAGACTTCACAAAGCAGCTGTAGATACCTCCAGCACTGTGTCTGCACTCCCTTTGTGGGGGGAAGCAACCACTGGGGAGTGGGAGTCACCCAAAACCAAGCCAGGTCCATTTCTCCTGACTGACCTTAAATGATGCGTGGAGCTGGCCCAGATTGGGACATTTGCTTTATGGATGTCTGACATGGTGTGACATGACCTGGTATAGACAATTCCATTGTGTCGGAGACCTCCCAAGCCACTGTGAGCATGTCCAAGAAGAAGCCCAACCTGTAGCCAGCCTGCAACATCCACCTTGTTTTCTCTTTCCTCACTTTTGAAAACCAGTCAGAGGGAGGTGATCGGCCGCAATTGCCATGCTTAAATAAAAAGGAAACGGAGCTGCAAGAAGTGTCTCCAGGATATCTTGGAGAGTGGACAAGCAAGACAAACCATTTAATGTGAAGAGGCAAAGGATGTGTGAAAAAAGATGTTGGAAAGCCACAATTACAAGCAGGAAATAAAGTGGTGTGAGGAGAGCGAAACGTCTGATTGCTCAGGAAAGCAGAGACATCCAGAGGCTCACGACTGCACCACTCGCCCCAGAGGACTACTGCGCAAAACCAGGCGGCACATGCCCCTGAGTTTATTTTTGTAAAATAAAAATGTGTTAATGCTGTTGTGTGCAATTCTAGCTCATAATCAACCTGGAAGCAGTAACCCTTTGAGAAGGGCAGAAAGAAAGCTGGGAATTCCCATTGCCCCATGTCAGACCTGGTAGGCAGGTTGAGTCCCATCCCAGAGCAGATTTCAGCTCATCCCTAAAGTCCCCATGGCCTTTAGCAAGTTCCACGTTCTCCTTCGCTTGACAGTTCCCTGGGCAGGTGAAAAGGAGCCATCCCAAACCTCAGGGTAAGAAAAAAACAGGGTGCAAACCCAGACATGGTTTCTCCCTGCAAAATGCCACCCCCAAGTCTTGAAGGCATTTGGAGCTGTGGCCCAGAGAGGTGTGGAAATCCAACAAGTGGGAGGGTAAACCTCTGGGTTTTGGTGGCCACATGGCCTCAGCTGAGAGGGGTCCTGTCCAATAGCGTCTCCTCCGAGTGCACATCATGGGACAGCATGCCAGCCCCTGGGAAGGATTCTCCCTCCCCACCTCATTACTGGGGCATCATGGTTTAGTGGTGTTAGGTTAACGGTTGGACTTGATGATCTTAATGGTCTTTTCCAACCTAAACGATTCTATGATTCTAAGGGTCACAGCAGCTCCAATGGCACAGAAGCCTCTCCCAGCTTTTTAAATATTTGCAATTTGAAAAAGAAATAGCAGAAGCAAAGGCTCTGCTTTCCCTGGGAGTGAGGAAATTGCTGTCGTGTTGCAACCAGGTAGGAAACAAGGTGTCTAAAAATGACACCTCTCAGATATGGTGTGGGTTGGCTTGACCACATCACTGTTATCTGCACTACTAGCTTGGCAGGGCTCTCCCCAATATTTTGGTGCTGGTATTTTGGGGCTCCCAGTCCTTTGCCTGGGGAGCTCTGCTATGCCCTGACAACATGAGCACCCATGGGTGCAAGCCTCCATTTGTCTCTCCATAACAGGTTCCCAATACACATGCCCAAGACTTCTATGAGTGGTGGCTTTTCTGCCCCATATCGACAAAAAAAATGTTTTCATTAAAGACTGTACGTTGCTTTATGTCTTCAAGGATTTCACTGGGAATTGCCTTTTCTCCTCCAAACACCTTTGGTGGGAACATAACGGCGAAATGGAAATTCATGCTGGAGTGGGACTGGGGGAGACGGTTTGGAAATCACAGGGTTTTATTAAAAGTTTGGCCACACAATTGGGTAAGGTTGAGGTCAGATTTCCCTGGCCCAGCAGAGTTGCCTCTGCTACTGGCAGCATAGGCAGAAGAAGGATTGCCCTTACACACAATATCTCAAGACCTAAGGAGGGACCAGCAGAGGTTTTGGGGATTTTTATTCCCCCCACAGCTAAAATCTTTTGTACTCAAAAAACCTCCATAATTTGGTAAATGTTGGCAAGGAGACAAGTGCCGTTTTCAGGCTGACATTTCCAGCCTCTCCTCTGGAAATGCTCTTCTGTATCAAAATGTACTTTGGCAAAAAAAAAAAAATTCAGGTATTGTATCATGGCAAGAAAAATATCCCCTCAGAAAAGAAACAAAATGTTCCCATCTAAACAAAACAGCAGGCACTGTGTCACCAAAAAAAGAAAGCATTTCTGCATTTCCAGGCAAGGCCACAGCATCACAGAATGGCAGGGGTTGGAAGGGACCTTGGAAGATCATCTAGTTCAACCCTTCTGATAAAGCAGGTTCTCCTAGAGCATGTTACACAGGACTTCGTCCAGGTGGGCTTTGAATATCTCCAGAGGAGACTCCACAGCCTCCCTGAGCAGCCTGGACCAGGGCTCAGTCACCCTCAAAGTCAAGAAGTTCTTCCTCACGTTCAACTGGAACTTCTTCTGCTTCAGTTTGTGCCCATTGCCCCTTGTCCTGGCACTGGGCACCACTGCAAAAAGTCTGGCTCTGTCCTCGTGACACCCACCCTTAAGATATTTGTAGGTGTTGATGAGATCCCCTCTCAGCCTTCTCTTCTTCAGGCTGAACAAGCCCAACTTTCTCAGCCTTTCCTCGTAGGGGAGATGCTCCAGTCCCCTCATCATCTTTGTAGCCCTCCCCTGAACTCTCTCGAGGAGTTCCTCATCCTTCTTGAACTGGGGAGCCCAGAACTGGACACAGTACTCCAGGTGGGGTCTCACGAGGGCAGAGTAGAGGGGGAGGAGAACCTCCCTCGCCCTGCTGGCTACGCTCCTCTTGATGCACCCCAGGATGCCATTGGCCTTCTTGGCAACAAGGGCACCCTGCTGGCTCATGGTCAGCTTGAGAAACAGAAGTTTTTCTGAGAAACACCCCACATTTTCACACTTCCCCAGCATCACAGCAATGGGGGAGGCTTTGTAAGGGAGGTTGTAGGATGCCAACATCTGAAGAGCCATGGCTGGGATGGGGAGCTCGCGGGGTGCCCAGCTGTGCGAGTGTTGCAGCCTCTGGCCCTCGGCAACTCGGGAGACACAGAGTGACTTGAACACCAGCTCCTGCATCAACCCAGGAGAGTTGAGACCATCCAGAAGAGCAAAGCGTTTGCAACCAGCAGGAAAAATCTTCATTCCCAAATTGCATTGACAAAAATAATCACTGTGCAGAAGAAAACGAGACCTAACAGAGCGCACGACCCACAGGTTCGTTTGGCGCCCTGGTATGAAAATCTTTATTTAGGTGGGACCTTGCCAAGGGGCACAAGTCATTGGATTCCCACAACCATGCAGAGCAAACAACATTTCAGAGCCTTAAAAGAGCAGAGGGGGAAAGGAACTCAGACATATGAAGGGCTGGGGATGCGCCTCCAGAAAGGTTCATCCATGTCGATCTGATTTTGGACATCTCTGCTTGCAAATGCCTGTTCCTCAAATGATCCTTCCTGATGCAAAACAGCCCACAGCTGGACTGGAGCAAAAAATTCTGTATGGGCAAAAAGGAACCCACTGTAAACAGTTCTCACTATTTGATTAATACAAAAAAAGCTCATTATTACATTAAAAAAACCCTCCTACCATCTCCTTTTCCTGTGGTCACCCTGCCAGCATCCCTTCAGTGAAGGCACCAGTGGTCTCTAGCAGAAATATGGGGTTGTCATACTTGAGTTGCCACCACCACCTGACCTGGGGTGTCAGGTTAGTTGTAAAGGCTGTGGTCTTTTACTAGCAATGGAGATATATAGATATAAATATAAATATAGACGTTTATTTATTTATTTATGGGGCTGCAGTAACTTTGGACCAGCTCTATTCTGACCCAGTTCCCCACAAACCAGCCTCCCCATCCTTGTCTCCTCCTGGGATGCCCAAGACTGCGTGTTATCCAGGGTCCAGCATTTGGCCAGCCCTGCCCAGGGTTGTAGGGTTTGGCCCAGGAAGGTAGGGAGGTTTTCCCAAAAAGGGGGGATTTGAGAAGAAAGGCTTTGGGTTGGCCAACAGAGGAAATGCTGGACTGCTCATGCCTGCTTCATCCTACCAGGAATGCTCCCGCTGCCTCCTTTGGCTCCCCAAACCCTCCCAGGACGTCTCCTCTTGGGCATCTCTTGGGGATTGGACTAGATGACCTCTAAAGGTCCCTTCCAACCCAAAGCATTCTATGATTCTATGATCTACCCCCACATCCTGTCCCTGTCCTTCCTGTGTGTGGTGATGTTGGGTTTCCACCAAGAAAATGGAGAAGCTCCCGGGAGCCTTTCTTCAATTCAGGGTGCAACAAGCATCCCTCCTGGGGGCCATTGCCACCAGAGAGCTCATGAATAACTCAGAGTGGCACTTATTTACCAAAATCAAGAGGAGAAAGCCTTCCTCCACCCTGTGGTTGCTCTCCCAGAGACCCCAGCCCTGCATTTCACCATCCCCTTCCAAGCATCAACTGCACAGGGCTTTAGAGAGGAAGAGGTGCATTGCTGTGGGCTGGTGAATCCCTTGGCAGGCATATTAAGTTGACATCAAGCCTGAGGAGATGAGAAGCAATAGTAATCGCATGAAGATCATTTTTAGAGCCATGAATCAGCAGGGCAGTGAGGGTCTGGAGGCAGCAGTAGGTGAGCAAATGGACTTGGGGGACCTGGGACCTCTCAGAGAACATGAGGAATTTTTTTTCTGCCTCATTATTCCCAGATACCAAATAAATGGGGCAACACCTTCATTTTTCCTTTTAAGTCCAGCGCCATCACCTAAAATAGGGCTTCACCTCCCCACGTGTGGAATTTCTTAGCAGCTTTTGGCTCCAAGCTTGGCAAGGAGGACATGTACCCCCAAGCCAAGTCTGAGAAACAAATTTGGCCACCTGGTTTCATGGTCAAGGTCTAGCCAAAGGAGGGGGGGAGAGTCTCTCAGGGGGAGGTCATTTGGCTCAAGACCCTTCACCATAAACCATGCTTATGGCACAAGCCAAAGCAGCAGCTCCCCAGGGAGCCTGGTGACTTAATTCAGATTTGCAAAGCGTCTGGAAGACTTGAGAAGTGAAAACCCCATATTGCGGGGGAGTATATAAGATCAAGCTGTTCAGTCCTCTGCTAGGTGTATTAAATGCAGCTTGAATTTCCCATCAGTGCTCTGGGAGTTCAGGCATAATGGGAAATTGATAACTTGATTTTATTTTTTTTTTTTAATACATCTAGCCTTAAATGCTTACTATTGATTTGCCATCTGAACCGCTTTGGCAGGGCCAAATATTACCGGAATGTATCCTCGGTGTTTCCTTGGAAATGTCATGTCACTCTAATTGAGTTTCTTGAAATTATTTGATTGCAGGGTGGGGGAGACTTTTAGGGCTGAACGATTTGCTGGCAAGCTGACTGCTTTCCAGGCGCAGGAAGCCGGGGCTGCTCCAAACAGGGTGAAGCCAGAAGATTCCTGAACACACATTGGAGAATGGCCTCCGAAAGCCAAGAGCATCGCTACGAACAGCCAGCCCCAAGGATGTGAAAAGCTGGGGCTTTAATGTACGGAAACCCAGCTTCACAAATTCCCTTGGAGTCTGCAAATTGGAGGGCAATTTTGGAGCACGAGTGACCCCATCACTCATTTTGTAAGGATCGTGGGGCTCCAGAGCTGAGCCTATGGCTCTGTAGCTATGGATATACATGCACCTATAGCTTGAGCATGCTCAGCCCCTTTGCAGGAGGGGGTTTCTTCTGCATCCAGCCAGCAAAGTCTTGCAAGGAGGTGCAGAGAGGAGAAACTCGGCTCATCGCGGCATCCAATGTCCGCGGGCAGTTCCTTAGCAACCCTGACAAAAGAAAATGGATCACGAGAGATGAAGAAGCTGGGCCGGTGTAATTTAGTAATTTGATAATGATACAGTCCCTGAAACGGCCGCCAGCGCTGACAGCTGGGCCCCGAGCATCATCCAGCGTCCGCTGGCTGCACCCGGCAGATTGGAGCGGACAGGCTCTTTGGGAGAGAGCTGACAAAAGCCTCTGTCTTCACTCCTGCTGGAATTAAAAGCAACAAAAAAGTTCATCGCTGTGTCACCATCCTGAACTGCGCTTAGCTAGGTTAATTAATTACGCAGTATTTTTAGAGCAGGGGTAATTTAGGCTCTGAAGATGCCGTGGAGGCAAATGGCTGTGAGTTAATTCAGTGCTGGACCCCAGCACTGGCAAGTCCATCTTGCAAAACCCTCCACCAGATCCTCCATTCTCGGACTCTGTGGGAGGCAGTGGAGGTTTCCTGCCCTTTTGGGTGATATCCATCACTTTTCGGAGCAACAGTAATCGCTGCATCACTATATTGGTATATACAGCCTCTTCCCAGTGTTACTGGGAGGCCACTGGTGAACACTGTCCCCTGCCCACTGCAAGGGTGGAACTGCAACCCAACAGCCACAATGCCATTGAGAAGGAGGGAAAATGTTGGAAAAGCCTGGAAAACCTTCTATGCCAGGAAGGCAGCTCTGCCCATTTGAGCTGGGATGAGCAGGAGCAAAAATGGGGATGGATTTGCCCCTGACATCATTGCCGTAGGGGTTAGGAGGAAAACCAAGCCGAAACTCTCCCCATCCAGGAGCCAGTGCTCCTGTGGGAGCTGCCTCAGTCTGTCCATCCTGCCCCATTTTGCACCCCAAACGACCCCAGTAAATCCCATTTGATCCCTCAGGCTTCCTCTGGATGGCTCCTCACCCATCCCCTGCCTTGGGCATCCCTTAGCCCAGCACCCTGAGCCCCACCCGTGGGCCCTGCATCTCCCTGATGTGTCCCACCCTGCCTCTGAAACCACCCCAAGCACCTCCCCATGGGTTGTGAAGCCAAGGGTCCAACCCACAACCATGATCCCAGTGGCAAAGAAATGCTGGATGAGCAACATAACCCATCAGTAGCATTTCTTGAGCAATGTCTCTCCCACCCGCCTCATCCAGCTGCTGCAGCCTCACCAGTGGGAGCCATCCCAGCTCACGGAGGCAGGGAAAAGGAGAAGCAGCTCTTTTTTCATATTTCACTCCATGGGGTGTAGATAGGTTTTATGTGTAGGCCCACTGTCAGGATAAACATCCCAAGGCCAGAGCCACTCCTGCGTGTGGATAAAGGCTCCTGCTGCCTCCCTTTATGCTTTTTCTCAATTTTAGATGTTTCCTTTCAACAGGGGATGTGATGCCCACATAGCTGAAGGCACATACCACGTGTACAGGTAGGTGCAAACACCTCTTTGGAGAAGGAGTACGAGGTGCAACAGAGAGATAGCAAATAAAAACCTTGCAGCAAACACTTGGGGAAGAAAATCTGGAGGATTTAAGATTATTTTTTCCTCTCCATTGCTTTTTTTTCTTTTCTTCCTTCGGAGAGAAAGCATGAGGAACCAAGCTTTATTTCATGCCTGAAGGCTGTCAGTGGTGGAGTTGGTCTTTGGGTTTGACCCAAACGATTCTTGGAGAAGCATATGTAGCAATCTGCAAAATAACTCCAGCCTGTTTCCAAGAAGGCCAATGGAATCCTGGGGTGCATTAAGAGGAGCATGGCCAGCAGGGCGAGGGAGGTTCTCCTCCCCCTCTGCTCTGCCCTGGTGAGACCCCACCTGGAGTACTGTGTCCAGTTCTGGGCTCCCCAGTTCAAGAAGGATGAGGAACTCCTAGAAAGAGTCCAAAGGAGAGCAACTAGGATGATAAAGGGACTGGAGCATCTCCCCTACGAGGAAAGGCTGAGAGAGTTGGGCTTGTTCAGCCTGAAGAAGAGAAGGCTGAGAGGGGACCTCATTAACACATACAAATATCTTAAGGGCAGAAGTCACAAGGACAGAGCCAGACTCTTTGCAGTGACAGGACAAGGGGCAATGGGTACAAACTGAGACATAGGAGGTTTCAGTTGAATATGAGGAAGAACTTCTTTACTCTGAGGGTGACGGAGCCCTGGCACAGGCTGCCCAGGGGGGCTTTGGAGTCTCCTTCTCTGGAGATATTCAAAGCCCACCTGGACGAAGTCCTGTGTAACATGCTCTAGGAGAATCTGCTTTAGCAGAGGGGTTGGACTGGATGATCTCCCGAGGTCCCTTCCAACCCTTGTGATTCTGTGATTCTGTGTTTTATCCCAAAGAGGCTTTCTGATATTATGCTTGCATCAAAAAAGCTCAAAGCAGAGCTAATTAATTGCCAGGAACATGAAACACTGAAGGTGGGGTGGGTAACTGCTCATTACAGGCAGCCAAGGGCTTTGCATACGAGCGGGGCTGTAAATCCGCTGTGACCCTGCAGCAGCAGCAAGAGGCTCGTGACCCAAGAAGGTGAAAAAAGGGCAAGAAAGGCAAAAAAGTAATTCAACCCCTGCAAAACAAACAAACTCCATGTCCCCAGCTCCTCTCCTCCCTCTACTGACGTCCTGGCTCAAAGCTTTCCAAGCCCTCAGTGCCCACTATACGGCCACCTCGGGGAGACAAACAGGAACTTGTTGCTGCTGTTGGAAGGAGTGAAAATCACCCCCAAAACGGGGTTATGGGGAAGAGAAACCCACCAAAAATCAGCTTCAGGGGAGAGGAAGGGCCCTTCACTCTCGGGTTATGGGGAGATGGGAGATGGGCAATCTCATATCACAGCGAGGTACCGCCTCCGCAGCCTTGAAAATGCAAATTGAGTCTTAGGGATTATTAAAGAAGGGGAAAAACAAACCAGAAAACTCCCTTCCGCCTCTCTATAGACCTACGGTGCATCCGTGTCCACCTCCTCTATGCAATTCTGGTGCTGGAAGCAGTAAACAGGACCTCTCATGGCATGGCCTTTGCCTCCCTGGGCCAGACAACAATCCTGCGCCGGTATTTGGGGCATCTTTCGCTTTCAAGGCTTCTGGTGTGATACGACCCTGAGTTGCTGTGTCTTCTTTTTCCCCAGTAACGGAATGGCTGGAGTGATGAAACTTTAATAAGATGCTCTTCAGCTGCCCACATTTGGGCTTTAAATGATGATTCACAGAAGGAAATTGAGCTTGGCAAGAAGCGAGGGAAGGCTGCAGAGAGGTGGGACAGTGTCCTTCTCCGAGAGAGACAGACGCACGAGGGAGACGCACGAGGACTCTCATGACAAAGCCTCTGGTTTTCCTACGTTTGGTAATTTTCAGATAAATTTTTTAGGCGTTGGAGTCCCCTCTGCCACCAGCCAGCTCCCATGAGTGCCCCAGGCTGCCCTCCTTCCCCAGGGTCAAGCTGAGGTTATTTTCATGCCACGACATTTTCTAGTTTGCAGGAAAATCTCCTCTCCAATCCCCTGCAAAAGCAAAATCCGAAGCCACGGTAGAGAAAAGGTGACAGCTAAAACAGTCGGGTTTGCTTTTAAAGCAGACTGATAGGGATGAACCAGGAAGTTTGACTTCTTTTATCTTTCTTTCTTAGACGCTGCCTTCTCTTTCCTATTTTCCCCTAATAAAATCACCATGAAGACTCCATGTCTGGCGGGCTCATTTGCCTCCTGCAAGAACGTTGTCCTGTACTGACCCTTCCCAACAGCAAAGCATTTTATGGGTAAATAAAACATAGAAAGACGCCTTGGTATCTGCTCAGGAGACGGTTTGACCACCTGGCTTCAGTGGTGACCTGCTGGATGGTGGGAAAGGCATTCACCTCCACGCTCCAGCTTCTTTCTCAGGTAGTTTTTGTTGTCTGCAGGGAAAAAAAAAAAAAATAGATTCACGTTTACACGGGTCATTCAGGCAGCAGGATTGACTTTTGAGGGGGACCCATGTCTATATGCCATTCCTTCAAATGTAGTGGGTCTTTAGGATTGTTTTGATTGCTTTTTGCTGTTGCAGCTACGGGGATGATCTGTCTCAAGCCTGGCTGCCCAGGAAAGCAACTTGTTAGGCATTGAGTTCCTCCCCACCTTTCAGTCTGCTCTTGTGCCCTGGTCTCCTGAGACCTTTGAGACTCGCTGCCACCCAATTCAGTCAAACAGGGTGAGGTTCAACCCCAACCATGTGAAAATGGACCCATGGTGGAGGTGGGTAACTGCACTTGTCACCCTCCCACGCAAGGCTACAGCAGTAGCTGCAGACACCGAAGAGCCCAGGTGGGAGTTGGCACTGACAACACCCTCTTCAGCATCCCACAAGACCTCCTGGCATGTGGGGTCAGCCCTTTCCCAACATCCCAAGTCATCACGTTACAGCCACCAGCCAGGAAGGGCTGAACACCCCATTTCCCACCGTTCAGAGCATGCACAACCCATCAGGACAGCCTGAAGCACTTGCAATGGGTAAAAACTACACACACACCCCTTCTCCCTCCATCACACACACTCTCAACCCCAGGAAAGCTTCAGTGAGAGAAGACCACCACCCCACCACAAGGGATGGGATGGTTGCAAAGGTGGACCAGCCATCACTCGTGTGGATGCAGCTAAATAGACCTTACCCCCTCCCAACCTATGGTCTTCAAATAGTTTAGTTCACTTTGGAGATGCATTGAAAGAAGTTAAAGGCCTCATCACCTCTGGGAGAGAGTGAGCTTTAGGATAACTTAATTAATCTACTTTGACATCACGCCTTTCCCTAACCTACATTCCCTTCCTTGGGTACCTGAATCACAGGTTCCCAGTGATTTTGGCAATAGCAGGGCTTCAGTTTGATCCTGAAACTCCTGAAGGTGATCAGGGACACCAGGTCCTTGTGTCAGAGGGGTGCACCAAGCCTTGATTTCTGGGGTACCAGTTTTGCTCTACCTTTGGGGCCAGGGGATGCCAGACCCACACCCCATGACAGAAGCAATAACCTTTCCAGATCTTTTATATTCCTCAGCTGATCTCCTCTGAGCAGGTGACAATTGAGTCCAAAATGCTACTAGAGGCATTTCCAGTGGTTCCCCCTTAAAGTGTCCTCTACCCCAACGGGATGTGAAGCCAAGGCAGGCATGGCATCATCCCCTTCCAGTAGGCAGAGGGGGACCCACTTTCTGAATGCCCACACAGCTTTCATGAAGCACCCATTGGCCAGGTCAGCACCGAGTTCCCATCCCACATGTATTTCCATGCCCAACTCCCTTCCATCCCCAGACCAAAAAAATCAGGGGAGGTGGGTCCCTAACCCGCTCTGAAGCATGCAGGGCTATCAGTGGCCTGAGCCAAAGAGTCCAAGGATCTCCTGAGCTTTCTGCAAGGACCACAGTCAACATCTGCAGCCTTCAGGGAGCAAGAAGATGCAAAACACATCTCTCCAAGGAGGTACGATGGGAGACAAATGCTGGCAAAGCCCTTGTTGTCCACCCCAGGCACAAAGCCTTCTTCCATGGGTAGTCAAACCTGGGTTGAGTCAAACCTGACTGGAGCTTAGCAGCACACAAGGAATTGTGTATATTTTAAAAAGCTTTAGATATCTTCTGCCAAGCTTCAGGCCCTGACCTGCAATGTCACCTGGTCTACCGACACTAATTAAGCTACCTGGTAACTGACTCAAGCCCTTCTTACCCTGTGGAGGTCAAGGAAAGGCAGCACATAAGCCAAGCGGGGGGAAGCCAAAGGCTGTTGAGAATCAGCACTCATCCATCCACAACAAGCACAAGGGGAAATAATTTTTAATGGACCTCCACCACAGGGGATGGGTTGGAAATAGCGCTCATCTATCACTGCTTCCTCACTGCAGAGAGTGAGCTGAGGGGTTTCATCGGAACCACGCAGCCCTCTGCAATAAATGAGCCCACAAGCGTTTGCCGGAGGGAGAGGAGGGAGGACCAGGGATCAAACAGTGATTTCCCTCGTTTTTTCTGGGAAGAAGTTCCTCTAGTAGAGTTTCCCACCCAGATCTTTGCATTGAAGTCTGCAAGGGGGTTTGCTTGCCCAAAACTACGACCAAAGGCTCCAAAGATTTGGATAACCAAACTGCCTTCCAGGTCTCAGTGAAGGAGGGGTAAAGAAAACATCAGCCCAGGATAGGAAAGCTTCAAATGAAAATGAGAGGGGAGTGAATTGCTGGGGCGGTGGATCCTGATGTGTCTCAGCCAACAGCTGGAGGTGATTAAGGGGAGAACCCTCTATCCAGGTTTGAATCCAAAGGGGACCTCTCACCGTCACTGGTTGCTGCCTCTCAAACAACATCCAGCGTCTTCAGGAGCTGGGTGAGAAGCTCAAAGATGCTCATCCAAGAATATCCACACTCAATGCCTCCTCTTCCCCAAAGGAGCAGCCACGACCATTGCTGGTGTGGTCCAGGAGTGATAAGATCTCCCCATCCTAACTTGGAAACCATCCAAGGTCACTACTGGCTGCTGTTACCTTTTGTGGGATTGCTCAGAGGATTTTCCCCACTTTTGGCACAATTTGTCCCATCCCAGGGATAACTGCACCCCACCAGCCCTTTACTAGGAGAAGGTGGCGATGGCATTTCAAAGCAGGTTTCAGAGAGGAACTCTGATAAGCAGCAGGGCCGAGCAGGGTCCTGGGGTCACCAAGAGCCCCCAGCCCAGCCGCAGAACTGTGGTGGCCATAGGAGGGACCTTCCACCAGAAACCTGACTCCTTTGGGTGTCTCAGCACAGGATCATGTGGAGCAGCCCCTGTTTCCAGCAGGGAAATCTCCATTCCCAATCCCCTTTGTAGCACAAAGCACTTTTGCTTGCAAACTGGTGCTGTGGGGCATCACAGGAGACCTCTCTCTGACCACACCAAGACCAGAGTGGTCCTGGGACTCCAGATTTGGGGTTTTCTCTGCCTGGCTGCTGTCTTGGGGCAACCTGAGTTAATTCTGCTGAACCTCAGTGGTTTTGGGAAGTTTGAGGGGTTTTTTTTTGAAGACACACATTATCCTTACCCCCCTCTTCAAACGCTGCACCTGGGACCATGCTACCACATCCTGGAAGAGGTTCCCTAAAATGTCAATATTCCAGGGGTTTCCCTGCCTGCATGGGAGGAGAAAAACCCTCAGAGATGGAAAAACAGGCAGGGGGCAGAGCAAGCAGTGTGAGCGGGGCAAGCCTGTACCTGCTGAAGATGGGGGTTATGAGCACCACCCCAGGGCAAAACCCTGCCAAGGTGCTGCACCCGCCCCACTCTTTGAATAAGGACACATTCATTGGGATAACACTGTTAATCAAGGCTGAAATCCCCAACAGGCATCCTTGGGGGGGGGGGGGGGGTGCATTGAAAATATCCTTGCACCAAGTGCCCGGCTACCTGGAGGAGCTGGGGGAAAGTGTGGCTGCATGATCCTGTGGAGTCCATGGTGTTGGCGACTGCCCTGTTTTTGGGTGACTCTCACCAGGCTGTCGGGTTCAGAAATCTTTTTTTCCACCCCCCCCCACGCCCACCCCCCTCGCCTCCTTTTTTTCCTTCTGAATGGGGAGAGGCACCGCAGCCCTGTGACGTTGCCAGCTCCCTCTGATTTCATTTTAATGAAATCATGCCCAAATGAAGGCTCCACGTCTGGACTTACGACTCAAACCCCGTGATCGCTCATTTTTATATATACACAAGGGAGGGGAAAAGCGTTTCCATAGAGAGCAAAAAATATCACAGCCCTCTTAATAACAATAAAAGAAAAGCGAGGGTGCAGAAGTTCAGGGGAAGGCGCCTGATGCCTCTCTCCTTGGAGTGAGACCGCAGCAACCCCTTCCCATCCCGAGCACCGAGGATTACCAGGTGAGTGCCTGGATTTCATTTATTAACCAGCAGCCAGCTTCATTTGCACAAACTTTAAATATTTCAGTGCTTTCCTTGGGAGCTCAGGTTTCCACGTTTCTCTGCAAGAAAAAAAAAAAATAAAAAAGGCAGGACAGGGAAAAGCAGTTCAAGACTTTGTGTTAAGACTCCCCCCCCACCCTCCCTCCTAAGCAAATGTCTTTTTTTTCATTATTATAATCATTTTTGGAGGCAGATTACGCTAGGCAGCATGGGTAGGGTTTGGAAATCTTGGGAAATCAAAAAGTGGGAAGCCAAATCACTGTTGGGCTAAGGGGATGGGGAGGAGAGGAGGGCACGGCTCCATGCCCACAGGGTCAGCTTGAATTTTGGAGCCCTGGGAATCAGCATCGTCAGGAGCGGTTCATTAGGAAAGTGGAGGCGGCATCAGAGAGAAAGAGTTTTAAAAGTCTACAGGTCTCATCCACAACGTTATTTTATTCCAGACTTACTTTTTGATGGGGGAAAAAAATTAATCCGATGCATCTGCTGCTGAGGAGCCCGTGATAAGCAGCTTTGTCCCCGTTTTGCAGAGCTGCCTTGCCAGAACGATTGACTTTTTCTCTTTTAAAGCCGAGAGGCAAATCTGCAGCCCGTACACATGGTCCTGCCGTGGCTGTCGGCACCGTCTCAATCCAACGCCTGTAAATTGCTCGCGGGCACCCCGGCAATTTCCACCTGCAGCGAATGGCACCTGCAGGTCACCCTCCGGCAGCAGCAGATTTAACTCTGACTTCTTCAGATCCACCGCAGGTGGTTTTTCTGCTTTTCCTGCTTTTTTTTTTTCTTTGGTGAAGGGGAGGAAAACCCAATTCCAGTTTACTTTCTGGTCCAAAAAAAAACTTTCTGGTATGTCAGGGCATAAAAACCCCATTGAAAAAAAAAACCAAAAACCTAACAAAATATCAGCTCATGCTGTCTGGCCAGCGCAGCCGGACGCTGCTTTTCCATGCTGCTTTGCCTTGATTTTTGCTCTTTTTGCCAGGGTATCCACCCCACAGCTGAGGACCGGGAAACCCGGTGCTGGGTGCGGATGCGTTTCAGCCAGGTTTCCCCCTTGCTCTGCCTTTCCCCTCGCTCGGCTGAGGTCCCCAAGGAGTTTTTCTAAAGGGAAAAGCAAGCCAAGCCGCCCATCTCAGAGGGTCATGAGATAGCTGTCAGGGAGAGGCAAGGGGGAGACGCTGCTCCGTGGCTCTGGAGAGGGCAGCGGCGACTCAAACCCGCTCAGTTCTCTCCCAGCAGCCGTACCAGCTCTGCCAGGGCTTCCAAAAATGTTCCTGTTCTCCATCCAGCAGCTTGAGGGTCATGTAGTGTCCCTGGGAGAGCAGGAGCTGCAGACAGGGGTGAGATATTTAGCAGTTTCTAAATTCATGTCCCGAGCCCCCTGTCTTGCCTAGCAGGGGCTGCACGAGTTTGCGGCGGGGGGAGCTGCTTCATCTGGGGCTGAAACACAGCTGCAAAGCAGGAGGCATTGGGGTGGAGGGAAAGATCTTCATCCTAGGAAGCTTTTGCAAGCAAAAACTAAGCCCTAGGATTTAAATGTCTGATTTGGGGCTGAAGGAAGGAGAGTTCGGGGCCCCTAATCGCCCTTGCATGAGGGTTGTGTGCCTGGGAAGGCTTCTCCTCCCCATCCTACCGCAACAGCTTTGCCGGTGCTGCCTGGGTCGTGCCGCGGCTGCTGCGCGTCCTTCTTCTCTCGTCTGGGTGCAGGGCAGAGTTAAGGGGATGGCTGTTGCCTGGGGCGGGGGGGCTCTGTGGGGTTTTGTGTAGGGGCGAGTGAGGCAAAGAAATGGAAATGGAGCAGCTCCTTCAAATCCTGCCCCTACGACCTGCCCCAACCTCCCCCTCCGAGGGACGGCAAAGGGCAGCGTCAAGGGGATAAACCTTCCCAAATCTCCCCCTTCCGCAGGCCAGCGAAGGGCAGAGTTAAGGTGGCAGCAGTTTCAGTGGCAGAAGAGCAGGTCCAGGGTGACAGCTCCTGAGGACAAGTGATTGGAGCGGATTTTGGATCAGTCTGAGGACATCTTCCCCACCCAGCAGCCCCTCATGCCTCCATCCCCAGCAGTAGCCCCAAGACACAGATGTCTGCGGAGACTTCCAGGAACCATCCTGTTCCGCAAGAGATTCCCAGGGACTTCCCCAGCCTCCCTTGTCCCCTCCACACTCCTGTCCCCATGGGAAATAACTTAGCAGCTCACAGCCCCAAACCAGGGGTGAAACCCGAGCCCCAGGTAGGGTCCCCACAACCCTGGGGACACTGTCCCCCGGCCAGGGCTTGCCGTGTGACAAGCTTGCCACAAGATGGGGCCCAAAGATTGGGAATGCCAGCACACCTCCAGGTACTTGGAAGTCCCTGTGCCCTCAGGGGCACTTGCCTGACCTTGAAACCCCCCACCCCAAGACCTTCTAGCCTTGTAGATGGCCTTTTTGAGCAGTTGGATGGGTATAGAGGGAGATGGGTCGCTTCCCAGAGAGACAGGACTCAAGAGACAGGGAGGTTTTGCAGAGCAAGAGGGTTATCCCGAGGTTTTCAGCCCCTGCAAGACCCCAAAATGACCATATTTCATGCAGGGAGTGATGCTGTGCTGTGATTTTGGAGGTGCCCCAAGGTCCCCAGGCAGGGCTGTCCACAGGGGGACATGTGCCCCAAATGTGCCATCAGATTGGGCAGCCTGTTCTGCACCCAGGGTGGAGGGGGATCCTGGGATTAAAGCCACAGGGTAATAGGCAACCCCAGAGCACCTGAGACCAGGGCTGGAGAGGGGACATGGGGTCATCATGCTGGATTCTCCCTCCAGCACTGGGACCTACTCCACTCTCCATGCTCTTTTCAGACTGAGTGAGATGGGCAATTGCCAACTTCAAAGAGCACAGAAACATCTCTGGTGGCTTCAGGCTGCCCAGAGAGGAGCTGAAAGGAAAACCCACCGTTACAGCAGCTGGTGGTACACACAAATACTCTGCGGAGGTGTTAGCAAGGTGGAGAGGGCTGCATGGGGACTGCAATGAGATTGCCCCAGGCAGGTATGGTAGAAACCAGCTCTCCTTGCAGCAGATATTTGTGTTTTGGCAAAGGGATGGCTAAATCCTGCCCTCCCTGGAGGCTTCAGCCTTGCAAAGTACCTTAGACTTCCCACCTCTCACCTAGCACCCCAAAACCAAGGCCTGGGGGGTTGTACCTTGGAGGAGGAGGCCCCAAGGCAACTCATTCCCACCTGCCCTAACCATTAGATGATACCTGGGAGGTGAACCCAGGTCCATGGGATGTGAGAGGATGGGGAGATGATGGTGCTCTGCCCTAGGCCCTGCGGGGAGTTCATACCCATCTCTGCCCTCCCCTTGCTGTTTCCACCAGGCAGGCCACCGCAATGCCCCACACCAGGCTGCTGCTCCTCCTCACCCTCCTCTGCGCCGCCAAGACTGGACGGGCTCTCCACCTCTACAACACTGCCTCCATCTTCAGCTGCCTAAACGCGGCCCTTGCTGAAGCCCAGAAGAGCCGCCCAGAGGAAAACGCCATCTTGGACAAGCGCAGCTTCGAATCCTCATGGCCAGAGGAGGCTTCCGAGGAGGAGGAGAGGGAGGATGCAGTGGATGAAGAGATGGGGAAAAGGACATTCCCAGGGGAAGGCCATTACAAATACATCTCCCAAGCCCAGGTAAAGGGGAAGACATACCAAAACCGGGCCAAGAGCGACCGCCGCACCAAGGTCACCCTCTCCCTCGACGTCCCCACCAACATCATGAACATCCTCTTCAACATTGCCAAAGCCAAGAACTTGCGGGCAAAGGCGGCTGCCAATGCACACCTCATGGCCCAAATCGGGCGGCGGAAGTGACCCCCCATGGGGCAGGGGGGACTTGGAGCAGGGCTGGCTGTGTGGGGCCACCACCCTGCCCCGGCCCGCTGGCCAGAGGGGACTGATGGCCCTGTATGATATCAGTGTTGTATATTTTTGACCCATAGAGCTACCTAACTTTCATATCTCCTCTTCCTCCTTCTCTCCTTCCCGATCTCCTCCGTCCCTCCTCCTCGACATTTCCATGCGCGGGGAATGGGCTCATGTCTGCAGCAGGGCAAGGGGACGTGTCGCCTCGGGAAGGTCCCTAATTAAAGCTATGATCTCTTGAGTTTCCAATGCTTTGTTCTCCCATCACCTCCACCAGCTGCTCAGCTGGCTCTGTCTAGGTCCGTAGCCTTCCCAGAACATCTTCCAGCTCAACTTCATGGCCCTGTCCCCACCACAGTCCAGATCCTACACCCTCTCAAGTCCCCAAACACAAGCTGTCCCTACACACAGTCATCATGGCACTGGGAAGGGAAAAGCAAGACTGGTCAGGGGACCTCAAGAGGGATTTCCCAGTTTCTCCTCCTGGGGACTCTCCAGGTTTTAAGGTTGTCTTGCAGCCACCCCTTTCCCCACCAGCACTTTCAGCTGTCACAGCTGGGACAGCATCATCCTCCCCATCCACATGGTCCTTCACAAGTATCCCCAGGCCATTGGTTGGCCCTGGCCAGGACCACCTCATGGCCTCAGGTGAGATTGGACCCCAAGAATTGCAGGCTCACCCCATGGGGTCTGTCCATGTTGCCCAGTCTACCCTTGCCCACCTTTCCACCAGTCTCCCTTTCCTGGTTGACCTCTGTATCAACCCTGGGGCTTCAGCTCCCCTTACACAGACCATCCCCGTACACCCTGCTCTTTTCCAGCCTCCACTGAGCCCCAGCTCACCCAGCTCCCACCACTTCACCTTGGACTATTTATGCCTTCCTCTAAATCTCCCTTTCTCTTCACTTCCCAGCCCAGCTCCAAAATGAAATTCCATCACTTGGCCTCCATCCCTGCAAGTAGCAGGTGTGGGAGGTGGAGAGAAATTTGGCCCTTCTTCCCCAGGTGATGTTTGCCAAGAGCAGCAAAGGAGTTCCCACCAGCCCTGTTCAGGTGGCCACAGCATGGCCATGTGGCACACTCCAGGTGGGACATTAAGAGGGGACAGGTCTCCGGTTGAAGGCTTGGCGGATGGACCCACCACCCATCTGCAGAGGCATAGCTGGAGGCATCTCCTATCCGCCCCACTGGACACCCAGAGGAGGCAACACAGCCAAATTCAGCCCCGGTGAACCCACTGGCAGGTAGCAAAAGGCTCCTAGCTGATCCACAGCCTGGGGACTCAGGACTCAAGTTCAACGGAAGCCTGAAAAGCAAAACCAAAATAATCATAGAATCATAGAATCATCTAGGTTGGAAAAGACCTTTAAGATCATCGAGTCCAACCTTTAACCTAGCACTGCCATCCCACCACTAAACCCTGTCCCTCAGCACCTCATCTACCCTTCTTTTAAATACCTTCAGGGATGGGGACTCCACCACCTCCCTGGGCAGACCATTCCAGAGCCTGACAACCCTCTCGGTGAAGAAGTTTTTCCTAATGTCCAACCTAAACCTGCCCTGGCGCAGCTTCAAACCATTCCCCCTCGTCCTATCATCTGTTCCCAGGGAGCAGAGGCCGACCCCCACCTCACTACAGCCTCCTCTCAGGCAGTTGTAGAGGGCGATCAGGGCTCCCCTCAGCCTCCTCTTCTCCAGACTAAACAACCCCAGTTCCCTCAGCCGCTCCTCGTATGACTTGTGCTCCAGACCCCTCACCAGCTTGGTTGCTCTCCTCTGGACATGCTCCAGCAATGCAACATCTTTTTTGTAGTGAGGGGCCCAAAACTGAACACAGTACTCAAGGTGCGGCCTCACCAGCACCGAGTACAGGGGCACGATCACTTCCCTACTCCTGCTGTGTCATAGCACACATCTCCAGCAGACGACACACCAACATGCCCACAGCATCTCTGTGCCATGAACTCCTCCTGCCTCAGCTCCAAGCATACGCAGGTGCGACCTTGACTTGTTGCAATCTGCTGTAGCCTTGGATTATATGGCCCTTTATGTACATTGTACATAGCTTTACATGTTTTTATAGCCCAAGAGCCTACACATCCAACCCCTTTGGTATATTGAGCTCCTGCTCAGCAGGACATAGGCATTGTCCTCGTTTTACACCCAGGGAAACTGAGGCACACATGCCCACTCACATCTGGTCAGGCAAAGCAGGACAGAGCAAGGTCAGACCTGGCCGGGCACCCAGTTGGATGCACTCTCATCCCTTTGTAGGTTTGGCCAGAGGTGTTCCCAGGTCAGGCTCAGCCTTCCTGATGCACAGGGCTGGCTAGAGGAGCAAGGAGAGATGGAGGGATTTGCTCAGAGCCCAGGGAGAAATTGCTGCTTTGAGCAGAAAGTTGAAAAGATTTTCCCCTGCACTCCCCTGTGAGCTCCAGTGAAGCACTGGCAAAGGCTGGGAACAGGCTCTGCCCCACCACCAGCTGCCCTGGGGATCTGCACCAGCCCTGCTTGAGGTCCTTTCCTCAGCACCAGACAAGGAGAACATCTCAGCACCGTGCTAGTGCCTGGAAATCAAAATATCACATGCCTAGGGCTCACACTGGGTCTTTCTTCTGTTCCCCCGTTAACGAAGGCAATTAACATTGAAGTGACACCATGGCAGCAGATGAGCCAAGGTGTTTGCTGGGACCAGGTTGCCCTTGCAGGTGCAAAGCTGGGAGAGGGACAGGGAGTGATGGGGAAAGCAGGGATCCTCCCTCCCCAGCTGCATCCCCACGGGGAAGTCTCTCCCACAACCATCACCGGCTTGGACAAACCCTTCCAAAATGAATCCTCCTTCTCAACTGCTGCCAAGCAAGAGCGGGGGTTGCTTGGAGGGGCTAAGACGCAGGCGGAGGTTGGAGGAGACAGATTTCCTGAGGAAGCTGGATGGAAGTAAGAGCACTGAAATCTCCATCAACACCCGCCTGGGTCTGGGAGCGTGCAGAGCCAAGGCCGCTGTGCTTGGGAAGGACAGTGTTGCTGTTTGGGGTGAGAGGTGCAGTTTTGTAAAAGCCAGGTGAGGATTTGGTCTTTTCTGTCATTTCAGGCAGGGATGCAACCCAAACTCTTGGTATTGCCCTCAAAACAAGTGGTTTGCTCAGGTGTGGGTGCGCAGTCACTGCAGGTTCACTCTGGCCAACATATCCTTCTCCTTCCATTGCCAGGTCCCTTCCAGTCTCTTCATAATTCTTCCCCCAGGCAGCAAGGTCTTCCCTGGCCTCCAGGAACCCCCTTGTCCTCCTTCTCCTCCTCCACGCGCCAATGCTGAAAGATCTCCTTCACCCACATCAGAGAAAACCAGAGATGCTGCAGTGATTTAGGCAACCCCCAAGGACAGCAGATCCTGCCTACCCCATCCTGGGATCAAACAAGCCCCATGACCATCTGGTTGATTAAAGGATTCAGGCAGTGTAGCTCAACGGGCATTGAGCATCTGGCCAAAAATGAACCCCCAGTGCGCATGGAGGTACCCACTTTTGCATCCACAGGGGCTTTGCTAGAAAACCCAAGCTGATTTCCAGCAGTGACCATGGGCAGAGTTAGCCCATGTACTCGAGACAGAGAGCACCGGGGACAGCCGTTAACCTAACCCGCATCCCCCCCCAAACCCGGCCCTCAGCCCGCATCTGCCCGGCTTTTAAACCCCCCCCGGGCGGGGCCGACCCCTTCCCTGGGCAGCCCCTTCCAGCGCCTGACAGCCCTTTGGGGAAGGAATTGTTCCCAAGGTCCAACCTAACCCTGCCCTGGCACAACTTGAGGCTGTTGCCCCTCGTCCCATTGCCCCTTCCCTGGGAGCAGAGCCCGACCCCCCCCCGGCTCCCCCCTCCTCTCAGGCAGTTGTAGGGAGCGATGAGGGCTCCCCTCAGCCTCCTCTGCTCCAGGCTGAACCCCCCCCACTCCTGATACAAGCCAGGATGCCGCTGGCCCTCTTGGCCACCTGGGCACCCTGCTGGCTCGTATTCAGCCCCCTCTCGACCAACCCCCCCAGGGCCTTTTCCGCTGGGCAGCTTTCCAGCCACTCTTCCCCACATCACGTAACAGCCTCAGCATCTCTGATGAATTTTGGCCCTAACAACTGTTATCCCTATTTTAGAGAAGGGACACCAAGCAACAGAGAAGTTCCAAGTCCCACCAGCACACGGGTCCTGCGCTCCCCTCTAGCAGTGGGACCCAGATCCATGGGGCAAGCTGGGGAGAGCTTCGGTCTCTGCACTGTTGATTGCCTGGGAGGGAGACACTGAAAAATTCAGGTAGCCGGGTTGCATTCGAGGAGCCAGCACTGCCCTGGAGCTGGGAGAGCCCAGCTTTCTCATGGCACCAGTGCTGGAGAAGCCATTCCAACCTCATAACATTATCCCAAGGCAGGAGCCCCATCCTGCAACTCCTGTCCATCCCCAGGAGATTCAACAGATGTGCTGTTTGCATTTGGAAAAGGGTGACAGAAAGTAGAAAGCAGATTTCTAGACCTGAAGATTCCAAAGAAAGTCTTGAAAATGAGCCTCATTCTTTAAATAAATAAATAAATAAATAAACCCACATACTCCTCCCAAAAAACCCATTCAAAGTTCTTTTCCTGATTTCACAGAAAGTGCTCTTAGACACCATGGGGAAAGCAATGCTGAATGAGTATTTAAAAGGCAAAGAAACTCCAAACGTCTGCAGGTGCAAGTCCTTCAAAGCACCTTGATTACCCCACAGGGCTGTCCCTCCCAGGGCAGAAACACCTGAACCCTTTGCCAGCAGGTGCCTGCACGAGGAGGGGGCAGGAGGAGGAAGCCCTTTAGCAGAAAGCCCAGCTCTACCTGCTATAAAAGGTCCAAGAGGGAGGCAGGCAGGGTGTGCTCTCAGTGAAGTGGTTGTGGTGAGGAGCCTGGGTGGTTCAGAGCCATGGTGAGTTGTTGTGGGGCTTGGGTTTGCTCTCTGACAGCAAGGACTGGTCATTCCCAGGTCTGAAGGAGGCTGAAGCTGGAGGTATCTCTTCTTTCCAGCTGGGGGAAGGTGTTTTGCCCTTGGTTGTGGTCTTCCCTGGGGTTGAAAGTGGTTGTGGGCTATGGAGGACCATGTGAGCCCTGGAGAAGGGGTTCCTGGAGCTGTAGAGCTCATGCTTAGGGGAGAAGGGTCTCTAGAGCTGGGTTGGCCTTGCAAACCTGATGTTGGCCTCTTCCTGGCCTGGGGAAGACTACCCTGCTGAAATGCCCTCAGACCTGCCTGTCCTCCTGCATGAAGATACTTTGAAGGTCTTGCTGGTGGCATCTGATACAAAACTCTAAGTGCCTGTCTGGAGCTGCTGTGGGGCTGAGGTAGACCTGGAGCAGGGGATGAAGGTCTCTCCTTGTGGAGATTGGCTCAGCATCCCTGTCCTGGCCTGGGGGATTGTTAAGGCTGTCCTGGGACTGTTTGAGTAGGTTGAGAAATGCAGTGGGTGGTTGTGGGCTGATGCATTAGATATGAACCCTCAGGGAAGGAACCTCTGATCTAGTGAAGGATGTTGCTGCCTTGTTTGTGTGCTTGGTAGGGATCCTGCTGTGCCAGGCTTCTGCATGAAGATAATTTGAGAGCTCCTGTGCTGGGTTTCCAGTCCAGTGTCCTGCTCAGACCATAGCTAGAAGCAGGTGGTGAGGGTGGACTAAGCCTAAGACTGAGACTTTCCTATCTTGTAGCTCAAGGCTTCCTGAAATGGATGTGGGGGGTTTTTTCCCCGAGTAAGCCTCGGTGGAAGTCTCTAGTCCAGTCTCCCTGAACCCAAACCCCTGGTTTTCACAGCCTCCTGTGTCGAGGAGTTCAAGAGTTCAGCCACACTTTCTGCATGGGGACTCTTCCCTTAGGTTCAAGCCAGGAGCAGTCGCTTCATGGGGCAACTGCTAGTCTTGGATGGAGAAGATGAAGAATTGGCTCCTACCCATCCTAGCTTGGATCCTCTCTAGCTGTCTCCAGCCAGCTGATCCTGCATGGCTGTATCTAGTCTAAATGGGGATGAGAAACTGCTCTGATAGCCAGTATTTGAAGCCCAACAGCATAGACTTCTCCCATCAGACAGAGGCAAAGGTCCTCTGGGGAGAGGGGCAAGATCTGGTTCTATTTGCATGGAGAAGGAGTGTTTGCACTGCTAAGGCTGGCTGGGCTGAATCATGCCCTCCTGCCCAGCTGAGAGCCCGAGGTGCAGTACCTGGGAAAGGCTGCCTGTGCCCCATCTTCTGCCCCAAGGCAGGACCAGCAGAGCAAAGAGAAGAAACCATGAGCAGCTTGACAGGTATCAGGTGCTGTGGGTTCAGCAGCTGGGCTTGGTGCCTTGTTCCTGGGAACAGGGCTGTTGAGCAATGTAATGAGTGCTGGAATGCAGAGGGACCAACTGTGATCTCCCACCAAGTCAGATGCAGAGATTAGGCCATTGCAACTCCTCTCTGAAGGGCTAATACTTAGTTGCTGCTCATTCAGCAGCTTTTGGGTGCCTGCTAGGGAGAATATGCCCTGGCTGCTGCCAAGCTGGACTAAGGCTCCTCTTGTCTGTTGGTTGTTGGCTGTGTGCTCTAGAAAGACACCAGGAGTGCCAGCTTTACTCTAATTCCTCAGTGCATGTTCCTAACCACCTCTTCTCTCCCATCCCCACGCAGAGGGAGTGTATTTCTGTCCACATTGGTCAGGCTGGTGTCCAGATGGGCAACTCCTGTTGGGAACTATATTGCCTGGAGCATGGGATCAAGCCAGATGGCAACATCTCCTCTGATGCATCCTCAGGGCAAGCAGACTCTTCCTTTGGGACCTTTTTCAGTGAGGCAGGATCAGGGAAGTATGTGCCCAGAGCAATATTTGTTGACTTGGAGCCCACTGTCATTGGTAAGTTGTGGAAGGTCTCCAAACCCCTCTTGGGAAGCATGGGGGATGCCTTCTCTGACCTGAAATGTAGTGTTAGCCACCTAAACTGCTGATGAGGCTGCCAGCTTCCATGTGAAACTGCATCTAAATCAGTGCAAGTAACTTGGTAGACAGTGGATCTTGTGCCAGGGATGCTCATGATGCTCATGAGACCTCAACTTCTTCTAGATGAGATCAGGACTGGGATCTACCGCACGCTCTTCCACCCGGAGCAGCTCATCGGTGGCAAAGAAGATGCTGCCAACAACTATGCTCGGGGCCACTACACCATTGGGAAGGAGATCATTGACTCAGTTGTTGACAGAACTCGGAAATTGGTAACAACCCTGTGGAGCGTCTTCTGCCTTGGCCACTCTGGTTGCTGATGCCCTGGCCATCAAGAGATGCGGGGGGGGGGGGGGGGAGGGGAAGCAGATCTTGGTCAGCTTGACCATGCCACTGTGACCTGGACCAATGTGATGTGGGTCTATGTTTTGCTGGTTGGGGCTTTAGAGGAAAACAAAGGACTAAAGATGCCCCCAGCCTAAGCAGGAAAACAAGCAGCTCTGATCTAACTGTCCTGGCAAGATGGCTTTCTCCTAATGGGTGTAGTGTCTGCTGTGCTAAGCCTGATTCAACATCTCATCCCAACCAATGTCATGTTTGGCTTCTGGCTAGTGTCTCCCCTTAGGCCTCTCCCTTGTGCAGTAGCTTCTGGGGTACAAGCTTTCACCCATGTAGACCCTCAAAGTGCTGTGATAACACTAAGATATTCTTGATTTAGGTGGAACCTCTTAGTGGCCTTCAAATTATTTCCTCAAATTCTTGACTATTAGTATCACGAGTGTCTTTCTGGCCTAATATCTCAGGCCAGGCCTTTCTGCCTGCTAAAAGAGGAGACGACTTAGAAGCAGCTGTGTTTGCTGTGTCTAACAGATCTCCCCTGTTAGAAGTGGAAGGTGTGTGTAAGCAGTAGTAAAAAAACCCTCAAACTGGATGGTTGAACACAGTACATCAGCTTAATTTAAATCCAATGAGACCAGAAGAACTCCAGTAACTTGGTCCTTCTTGTATTTTCCCTGGTGCTGCAGGCTGACCAGTGCAGTGGACTCCAAGGGTTCCTGGTCTTCCACAGCTTTGGGGGAGGCACAGGCTCTGGGTTCACCTCCCTCCTCATGGAGCGGCTCTCTGTGGAGTACAGCAAGAAGTCCAAGCTGGAGTTCTCTGTGTACCCAGCCCCGCAGGTCTCCACAGCAGTGGTGGAGCCCTACAACTCCATCCTCACCACCCACACCACCCTGGAGCACTCGGACTGCTCCTTCATGGTGGACAATGAGGCCATCTATGACATCTGCAACCGCAACCTGGACATCGAGCGTCCCACCTACACCAACCTCAACAGGCTGATTGGGCAGATTGTCTCCTCCATCACTGTCTCATTGAGATTTAATGGTGCTTTGAATGTTGATCTGACTGAGTTCCAGACTAACCTGGTGCCCTACCCACGGATACACTTCCCGCTCACTACCTATGCACCCATCATCTCAGCAGAGAAAGCCTACCATGAGCAGCTGTCGGTGCCGGAGATCACCAACGCTTGCTTTGAGTTCTCCAACCAGATGGTGAAATGTGACCCGCGCCGTGGCAAGTACATGGCATGCTGCCTGCTGTACCGGGGTGATGTGGTGCCCAAGGATGTGAACGCAGCCATTGCAGCCATTAAAATGCGCCGGTCGATCCAGTTTGTGGACTGGTGCCCCACTGGCTTTAAGGTGGGTATCAACTACCAGCCTCCTACGGTGGTGCCCGGGGGTGACTTGGCCAAGGTGCAGCGGGCTGTCTGCATGCTGAGCAACACCACGGCCATTGCGGAGGCGTGGGCCCGCCTGAACCACAAGTTTGACCTGATGTACGCCAAGCGAGCCTTTGTGCACTGGTATGTGGGGGAGGGCATGGAGGAGGGGGAGTTTTCGGAGGCCCGGGAGGACCTGGCTGCCCTGGAGAAGGATTATGAGGAGGTTGGAAGGGACTCGGCAGATGTGGAGGAGTATGATGAGGAGTAATATTTTTTTTACTTGTGAGAAGGCAGCTTAGATGAAGCTGTTTGCATGCTAGTCTTCCAAAGAAGGGGGTTGTGGGCTGACTCTGAGGAAATGTGACTTGGAAACTCTGCACCTTGGCCAAAAGGAACTCTTTGGTCAAGACTTGTGTATGTACAGTATAGCCTAATAAATGGTGACCAGGAAAAGATCTCCTGTCTTGATGTGTCACCCAACTGGCTCATGGTGGGGGTGGCTGCAGGGTGGTTCCTCTGTTGCATTGGTCAATGCAGTTCTAACAATCTGTCTTTCCAGCTTGTAGATGCTAGGGTGAGCCCTGTGAACTGGGGTGGGTGACAGCATGATGTGAACCATCTGCCCTGGGGTTGAACTGCTTTGTTAAAATGAGCTATTGGGGTGATGAACCCACTTGGGCACTGCCTGCCCATGGCCTCTCTGTGTGCTCAAACACAGCTGGCTCTGGGTTTTCCATGCTCCAAGGCATAGCAGGGTGTGGGATTGGATTTTTCTGGTCCCCCACTGCCATGCAGAGCCCTGCTAAAGCAATCTGTGTCCAGCTGCCAGGGCTGTGCCTGCCTGGAAGGCTAACTGGAGTAGAGATGAGAATTCAAATATCTGTCCATCAGACCCCTGCAAAAGCACCTGAACCATGTCTTGGCTCTAAGTTCTAAAGCAAGGAGCTGTCTCCCCACTCAAACTTCTCTCTTGTGCTGGGTGATGGTTGCTCCCCAGGCACAGTGCAAAAAAAAAAAACCACCCTTGCAAACAGCTAATGAGCTGAAAAAGGAGTTTTAACTTCACCTCTGCAGGTTCCCCTGGACTGGAGCAGGTTATTTCTCCATTGGGGAGTCTCCTCCCAGTAAGTGATCCAAGAAAAGGGGCTGGCTGGGATAGGGTGGGGGAGATGGATCTGCAGTCAGCCTGTAATTGAAAGGCTGACAGTGTTGGCTCTGGGTTGCACTGGAGGAAAGTTTTAAACAACCTGAGGGAAGGGTGGAGGGGGGCGGTTTACTAAATCCTGCTTCTGCTTGCCATTACTCAGCTGGGCTCCTGGGGGTGGCAGTCTCCCAAGGTGGGAGATCCTGGGGGCTGTCTCACCTCCAGCTTCCCTCTGGCTTAGGACTGGTGGGGCTGGCAATGCAATGGCTGCAGGATTGGGGATGAGCTCTCTTGTGCCTCCTTTGAGCCTCCCAGGACCTCCTGATGTGCTGGGTAATGCCTCTCTGCTGGTGCAGACCCTGAAGTGATGCCCAAACCTCCCTCCAGAGGAAAAAAAGAAGGAACAAAGCCAGAATAAAAAAGCTCAGGCAGGAGCAATGCCAGCTCTGCCTTCCCCTCCTGGGTACTTGGCCAGGAGCTGAGGGAAGGTTACTTGATTTTATATGTATACTTTTTTTGGTGGCAGAGGGAGATGAGTTAGAGATGTCCTGGGATAGGGGCTCTGTTTTGGGGTTCATGCTCTGCTTTGCTTCTGGGCCACTGCCAAGGCAGGGCTGCAGGAGGGAGGCATAGCAGCCAGAGTGGCTGCACCAAGTCTGGTGGCCTGAGGGTCACATCTTGTGACTTTTATGATGCTGAAAGGGCTTAATCTCCATGGATCTGTGGAACACTCTGTGTTCTTGGAGGGTCAACCTTCTATTTGGAAAAAGTACTTTTTTTTTTTCTTCTCACTTTAAATCCTCTGGTGTGCCCAATAACTCTTGAAGACAGAGCTGTATGGTGGGAGCTGGTGCACGGCTCCTACCCATGGTGGGAGTAGAGGAAAGGCCCAGCTGTTGGTTGGGTTGGGGACAAGTGTGTCTTCTGCAGCCATGGCATGGTCCTGCCTGCTGCCCTGACAGCCTTGCAGCTCCATCAGGGCTTTTTTGTGAATGCTTATGAATTATAGAATCATTTAGGTTGGAAAAGACCTTTAAGGCCATCAAGTCCAACCATTAAATTCCTGCAATGGCAGCAGGATCCTTTCTATCATATCTGTGTGTGATGGCCCGAAGCTGAGCCCAGAAGTGATGATGAAGCATGAGAGTTTGTCCACCCAGGCAGATGAAGACCATGTCTCCCTGTGCTGAAGACCAACCCACCCTAAGCAGCCTCATTACCACTGGCCCCAGGATGACCATGCACAGCTCCCCAGCTGCTTCAGATGCAGCTCTTGGTTTGCATTGGGCTGTGGGGTGGAAGCAAGAGGCAGTAGGTGCTGCTGGATCAGGGCTAGACTGGACCAAGGAAGAGGGAACTTGCCCAAGACCTTGTAAGAAGCCAATGGCAGAGGTCTACAGGTGCCCTGAGCCTCCTCCCTGCAGGATGATGATGAACAAATCTTCCCTGACCACTGTGATCTACCCTTAATGCAGTAATGAAGTAGTGAATGAATGGTGGTGAATGGGCTGGAGCAACATGGTGGAAACACAGATCCTGCAGGCTGCTCCATGTGTTGCTGTTTAGTGGACTTCTTTCTATGCCCAGCTTTGCTATTCCAGCACACAGGTAGGGAAAATAAAGCTGGAGCTGTGCAATGAAGTGTGTGCTGCTCTTGGGTGATGGCCATTGGGCTGGAGATGCCAGCTCCCCAAAAGCCATGGGATTGCTACCCCCCCCCCAAGGAAAATCCTTTCCTTCCTTCCTTCACTTTGTTTGTGGGAGGGCAGGAGTGGGTCCATGCTGACAGCTGTACCAGAGTAATTGAATTCAGTAATAAACAACCACTCCAATTACATCAACCCTGGTGCTGTACTGATGGCTTTCCAAGCTGCAGGAGCATGTGGCTGCACTCCTGCCCTTACTCAGACATGCTGGGTCAGCTCCTGATCCAAGTGGGAGTGATGCACACCTCATGTCTAGCCCAGGCTGCTGTCACCCACATTTTGGGGGGATTGAACCAGTGGCTTCCAGCCTCAGCTGTCTGTGGGGAATGGAGCCACCAGGGAAAGGTGGCAGCCCTCAAGACCAAGCCTGGGAACTTCCCAGCACATTTACCTGTGGGCACAGAGACAGAAGTCACCTTTGCACTTTTAAAAAGCATCTTTGAGCCCCGAGCAGTCTCATTTCTGGGAAATGGAGCAATTACCATTCCCCTGTGTGGGTTTTTGTCAGCACTAGGGGCATAGTGTGGAGACAACCAACTGGAAACCCAGGAGGTGCATCGGCCCTGTCCCCAGGAATCAAAAGGTGGAAAGTGACCACCTAGGGTGGATGAGAGGAGACCCACCCAGCCCTGAGGTCTTTGAGCTGACCAGCTTTGGGGTGTCATGATGGGGTCCATCACCCCAGCAGAGCTGGAGATGAAGGAGAGGACCCATCAGATGAGGTAGGAGCTGGTTACCATCCCCAGAAGGACCAGCCTCCCCAAGAGCAATAGGACATGCCTAACATTTTAGCTGAGGTAATCTCACAGCAGTGAGTTGAGCACAGAGGATGCTTCAGCCCAACCGGGATCTTCCCAGGAGTCAATCTACTGCCTGTTTATGCCATCAGCACCCTGGCTTTTTAGGCTCACTGGAGCCAACTGTGAGCTCTGGGCTCCTTCCACCTCCATCTCCCAAGTACAGCACACAGCAACACCTCCCCCTCCCTCTAACTATCCCTGGCTGTACCTCCCAGTGCATTGCTTTGGGAACATCTCCAGAACCCTACCCCCATCAGGGAAGAGGGCAGCTGGAGCTACAGGGCATCGGGAGGTCTTGGGGTGGAAAAGACTGACTCTACTTTGAGACACAGCCCAGTATTGAAATGAAGGGTGGATGTGGGGCTGTGGTATACAACAAACACAAAGCGTAACACAGCAGCCATGAGCAGGGCACCTAGAGACTAAATGAAGCATGGAGCCAGCCATTCTCCTGTCCTGCAGGCTTATGAATGCTTCCTCTCCGTGTTATCGGGCCATTTAATTGCTTTTCCTCCCAAGTCACTCCATTACATGGGCCTGGCTCACCTTCTCAGGGCAAACTCCTACCCCAAGCACATGGGGGTTGTTTCGTAATCCAAAGACCTCAGCTCAACGCTACAGCACTGCCCCAACAACCAGGGCTTGCTCAGGCAATGACCAAGCTTCACCAGAGATAGTGAGGAGGCAAAAGCCCCACCAGAAAGGTGCTCTTTACCCTAGGCATAGAATCATAGAATGTTTTGGGTTGGAAGGGACCCCTAGAGGTCATCTAGTCCAACCCCCCTGCAGAGAGCAGGGCACCACTAACTAGATCAGGTTGCTCACAGCCCTGTCCAACCTGGTCTTGAATGTTTCCAGGGATGGGGCCTCCACCACCTCTCTGGGCAAGCTGTTCCAGTGTTTCACCACCCTCATTGTAAAGAATTTCTTCCTTATACCTGGTCTAAACCTACCCTGTTTTAGTTTAAAACCATCACCCCTTGTCCTGTCCCAGCTGGCCCTACTAAAAAGATTTTCCCCATCTTTCCTATAGGCCCCCTTTAGGTATTGAAAGGCCACAATCAGGTCTCCCCCCAGCCTTCTCTTCTCCAGGCTGAACAAGCCCAACTCTCTCAGCCTGGCCTCATAGGAGAGGTGCTCCAGCCCTTGGATCATTTTTGTGGCCCTCCTCTGGACCCGCTCCAACAGTTCATCCCCCACCACCACCACTTAACGGCACTGGTCAAACTGGGGATTGCCTGCCTGCTCCCAGATAGGCTTCCTCTGGGCTCGTCTTGGAGATGCATCCAGCTCCAGACAGACAAGTCCCTGCAGGATACAGGTCATTACCCTCACAGCAATAATTATGGTTGATGATTCTCCCTGATAGCCTCCCCAGAACACACCCTTATCAGCATTTACTATTCTCCCTAAGACAACATCCTTGCAGTTGGGACCTCCCCACACAAACACCCTGATTAAATCTAAAGAACTCAGAGCAAAAAAAAGTCTTTATTCAAATACAAAAAAAAAAGACAGTTGCATAGAAGTGTACAGGTACATTCCTAATTAAAAGGTGCTTTTACAGTAAAAGCCAGAGCAAGGATTTGCCATTTCAGCCAAAGCAGGCATCTTGCAAAATTCCCGTGGACTAGGAACCAGGATCCTCTGCCCAGGCAGGATGTGTCCCCAACGCTAAGCCAGGCACCTATTCAGCTTCACTCATTGACAAAAAGCGGTGTGATAAAGCTCGAGACACCCATGCTACAAAAGTGCACTATGAGCACGTAGACTACGCAAGCAGAAAAGGTATAACATGTCAAACAGTAGCATTGAGGTTCAGGATGATCCTTTGGCACCTCCAGGCACTCAGGACCAGTTTAGCCTGATGGCAGAGGGTTTGTATTTCATCTGAAGTTTGACTTCATTAAGAACAGACTGCAGTTTGTTAATACTCATCCTCATCAGCCTCATCTTCTTCTCCATCTGCCGAGTCCCTTCCAACCTCCTCATAATCCTTCTCCAGGGCAGCCAGGTCCTCCCGGGCCTCCGAAAACTCCCCCTCCTCCATGCCCTCCCCCACATACCAGTGCACAAAGGCTCGCTTGGCGTACATCAGGTCAAACTTGTGGTCCAGGCGGGCCCACGCCTCCGCAATGGCCGTGGTGTTGCTCAGCATGCAGACAGCCCGCTGCACCTTGGCCAAGTCACCCCCGGGCACCACCGTGGGAGGCTGGTAGTTGATACCCACCTTGAAGCCAGTGGGGCACCAGTCCACAAACTGGATCGACCGGCGTGTTTTAATGGCTGCAATGGCTGCGTTCACATCCTTGGGCACCACATCACCCCGGTACAGCAGGCAGCATGCCATGTACTTGCCACGGCGCGGGTCACATTTCACCATCTGGTTGGAGAACTCAAAGCAAGCGTTGGTGATCTCCGGCACCGACAGCTGCTCATGGTAGGCTTTCTCTGCTGAGATGATGGGTGCATAGGTAGTGAGCGGGAAGTGTATCCGTGGGTAGGGCACCAGGTTAGTCTGGAATTCAATCAGGTCAACATTCAAAGCACCATTAAATCTCAAGGAGGCAGTGACAGAGGAGACAATCTGCCCAATCAGCCTGTTGAGGTTGGTGTAGGTGGGACGCTCGATGTCCAGGTTGCGGTTGCAGATGTCATAGATGGCCTCATTGTCCACCATGAAGGAGCAGTCCGAGTGCTCCAGGGTGGTGTGGGTGGTGAGGATGGAGTTGTAGGGCTCCACCACTGCTGTGGAGACCTGCGGGGCTGGGTACACAGAGAACTCCAGCTTGGACTTCTTGCTGTACTCCACAGAGAGCCGCTCCATGAGGAGAGAGGTGAACCCAGAGCCTGTGCCTCCCCCAAAGCTGTGGAAGACCAGGAACCCTTGGAGTCCACTGCACTGGTCAGCCTGCAGCAGAATAATGTATATTTACCTCTCTCTGTTAAGGCCGGAAGAACTATCCCAAATAACACAGCAATAAATTCTGCTGCGAGCAATTGCTGGCCAGAGTGCACTCAATCCCTAGAGTGGATTCACTCCGTATATCACCCTACTGAGCATCTTAAGTATACATGTCTTAATTGATTGCAGCATTTCCATGGAGATACCACAGGTAGCTCTGCATGGTTAGATGGAAACTCCAAAAATTGAAAATTACTCCATTATCAGCTCAATGCATACCTCAGCACCTGAGAGGGGACAGAGGTACCACATGGGTCCTAGACCCTTAGGAGACATCTCAAAAAACATTTCACTGACAGGCATCCAAATATATTATTACAATCCTGCTTTGCTCCTATCAAGATCTGGAGTTTGGTCTTCCTAGCCTGGCCACCAGTTGTCCCTTTAGAATTTATACCCACAATTGCACAACCAGGGTGTGGCTTCCCTGTGGTCAAAAGTCCTTCTCTTCTGTCTCCTAGGTCTAGTGTTGTGTCACTTCATACACGTACGATAGGCAATGACAGTTGCTGTTAGGACAGCTATACAGGTTCAGATGGCCCCTCGCTTTACTGAGCCCCAAACCTAATCACAGCAGCCCTTCAGCTTGCATAACGGGGTTTTTCTTCTAAGACTTTTACCCCAAACCCAAACTTTTATTGTATTGGCCATGGTGCGTTATCTTAAGGGAAAGAGAGTCTTTTCTCTTACCATTTTACGAATTCTGCTGAGGACAGTGTCTATAATCTCCTTGCCAATCGTATAGTGGCCACGAGCATAGTTGTTGGCAGCATCTTCCTTGCCACTGATGAGCTGCTCTGGGTGGAAGAGTGCATGGTAGGTCCCGGTCCTGATCTCATCTACACAAGGAGGAGCAGTCATGGAGAGCAGGACACAGTTACAGGTTCTGGACATTAGTGTGACAGAGTAAAACCACATAGCACATCTCCCAGGAGCCCATGTGAGAGGACAATGATGGCACAGCTAGGTCAAACTGGGAATAATGGAAGGGGAAAGAATCACAGAATCGCAAGGGTTGGAAGGAACTTCAGGAGATCATCTACTCCAACCCCCCTGCTAAAGCAGGTTCTCCTAGAGCATGTTACATGGGACTTCGTCCAGGCGGGCTTTGAATATCTCCAGAGAAGGAGACTCCACAACCCCCCTGGGCAGCCTGTGCCAGTGCTCTGTCCCTGTCCAGGGACAGAATAACCCTGTCCAGGTTAGTCATCAAGGTCCTACTATATCTCCTCCGTCCTCACCCAGCAGCCACTTTGAGACCATAATGTAATTTGGCTTAAAGAGTTAGGACACTGCCTATGTTTCCAATATTACTGTAGGATTATAGTTACCATATGCAGCTTGTGTTTCTGCTTGTTGCAAAGCATCTTGAGGTGGCTTGGAAGCACTACCTCCATCCTCTGCTCTACGGCACACTGAAGAGGAGACAGAGTGCCTCCAGTGTTGACATTTCTGCTAGAGGTATCCAACCCAGCTTCAGGCACCTTATGAAGGCAGGCATTAGGAGCAGTTTCTCCAGGCTCCGTGCAGTCAATGAAGTTGGAGACACCTCCAGAGGGTATTTAAACCCACTCAGTCTCAATACTGGATACATTTCATATTCTACTGGCTCGCTCACTAGGTTCCCAGTTTAGTGCCTTGATAAGGTGCCTAAAAATTAAGTGGAACCAAAACAAAAGTCTACGTTCCTTCCATTAGACAAAATAATGAGTCACACATCCTAGATGGTAAGATAGGAGCAAACACCCAGGAGAAGCCTAGAAGGCAGAAGTAGGTAGATGGATGCAGGCGGTTGGGAGTCATTTCCACCAGTTCCTTGAGCAAAAAAATAATTTGTTTTCTAGGAAGGTACTCTAACTCAAAGTACCACAATTGAGTCAAACACCCAGAGATCACTAAAGGAGCTAGGTCTGGAAGGGGAAGTAGAAAGCTTGCAGTAGCAAGACACCCAGTTTCCACAGAACCGCGATGCATGTAGCATCCATCTGCCCAAAGATGCTTCACAGGTAGCATTAAACCCACATCAGGTCATAGGAAGGTGTAATTCAGTTCAGAGCCACTGAGGTTAATAAACCCAAGCCACTTTACACCTGCTGAGGATCCTGCTTAAGACAGCAGGTCCCTTAAAAGGAGGGATCAACTAAAGACAAGTCAATGGAGCAGGAGTAATGGGTTTGTCACTCCAGGTCCATTTGGAAATGTGAGCTTTGTCTCTTTCTGATGGCTGGAGACATTTTAGTAGAGCAGAGGAGTGGGACCTGCTAGGCAACATGGGCAAAAACACAAGCCTCAAGTAAGAAGGGTCAGGAGTCACAGTTAAAGATGCCACAACACCCAATTGCCCCACTATTACCGATGACAGTGGGCTCCAAGTCTATGAACACTGCCCGGGGCACATGCTTCCCAGATGCTGTCTCACAAAAGAAGGTCTCGAAAGAAGAATCCACTTGTTCAGACTTCAGCTCCATAGGTTTCACCTGCTTGGGGCCAGGAATGGTCCCGTCCGCCTGGATCCCATGCTCAAGGCAGTAGAGCTCCCAGCAGGCATTGCCCATCTGCACGCCAGCCTGCCCGATGTGGATGGAAATGCATTCCCTCTGGAAAGGGAAATGGCTTGTTAAGGAGATTTTTAGATATCCTGTGACTTAGCACTAGCCCCCGCAGTTTTTGTTTGAGCCATTCGCTACGGCAGATGATGAGGGAAACAGGCAACTTCCGCCCACCACCAGGAGTTGGAGCAAGGATCAAACTTATCTGTAGGGCAGCTGGACACAGCCGAGCTGCACACGTAGCATCCCTAGGAAGGGCTCTCCCAGACCAGGGGAGGAGGAAGGAAGGAGACGATGGGCTCCATGCTGAGGCAGGAAGCAGCTGAGCAGCGCTGGCTCCTCGATCTGTACTCAACTGGCCTTGCCATGGAGTGGAGCAGCTGACAATCCCCCAGGTCCCAGAGCAACAGAGCATCAGGGACAACAGCTCCAGGCTCCCCGAGCTAAAAAAGCTCTGCACCTAGCAGGGAGAGGCCAAGCTTGGGAAACCCACAGCCAAGCTGGGAGTCACAGCAAGAAATGAGGCTGGAAAAAGCCAGCAGTCACCCCTGGACCAGAACAAGGGCAGGCTGATACCTGGGGAGAGGCTCGGAGTCCTGATTTATCCAGGTCACCCTCCAGGAGCCTCTGACTACCTCCAGGGCAGTGCTGGATATACTGGTGTCTTCTGGAGACTTTTGATGTTTGCACGCTTCCCTGGGTAATTGGCATCCCTGTTTCCACCACCCCAAGATCAAAGCACTGCCACAGCAATGCCAGAAGCTCACGTCCCAGCTCCCAAGCAGAGACTCCCAATTACTGCCATGCATGGCATGGGGCAGTGCTGCTTCCCAAGGGATCACCATGAAAGGGAGCTGGTGATCCCACCTGGGGATGGCAAGCAGTGCAGTGGATCCCATTATCTGTAACATCGATGCACAGCTTGGTTCAGGTCTCACCTCATTTCACACTACCACCCAGTCCTACCCAGAGCTGGCTCAGCTCCGCTACTCCAAGTAGCCCACCTTATAGAATCATAGAATTGTGTAGGTTGGAAAAGCCCTTTAAGATCATCAAGTCCAACCTTTAACCTAACACTGCCATCCCACCACTAAACCATGTCCCTAAGCACTTCATCTACCCTTCTTTTAAATACCTCCAGGGATGGGGACTCGACCACCTCCCTGGGCAGCCCATTCCAGTGCTTGAATTCCCTTTCTGTGAAGAAGGTTTTCCTTGAGCAGAGCATGGCAAATACTACTGGCAGCCCAGTTGTCTCAGGGCTGGGAGGACGCTCTGTATGTGCACACCCCTTGGCAAGACTATCCTGCCAGAAGGAGACTGTCCACTGAAAGTCGCTACCCAATAAGTAACGCTAGACAGCCCCGGGCACCAACCACTTGTGGCAGTAGCCATCAGGAGAGGACGCGAGGCAACTTCTCCCCTCTTAGTGTCCAAGTATAGATGTGCCAAGACATTTCTCAGTCCTCAAGCAACTCCAGTGGCCACCACATGTCCAGGTCATCCACCGTAAAGCTAGAAACCAACTGGATGGTCCTGGTAGCGCAGAGACACTCCAACCCTTTCACCCACAGCTGGCTAAACACCGCTTAATCCCAGTCTGGGCCAAGACTACCAGTTCTGCTGGGTGTGGAGGCTGTGTTTAAGTCCTCCCTCTCCCAGTTGATATTTGCACTATGTGGGAAATGCTGCCTGCCATTTGCCCATCCCTCTCAGCAAGATGGTTGCAATAGCTCCTCGCCGCAGTTTGCAAGGGTCAGCTCCCGCAGCCGCTTCCCCGGCACTAGCTGGGACAGCTGCTCCGCTCGCTGTCCTCACCCAGTTCCTTAGTCCCAGCACCTGCTTCAAGGGAACACTGGTATTTTCAGCCCAGAGCACAGGGAATGGGAACAAAAACAAAAAAAACAAAAAAAAACCACACACCACCAACCAACAAAAAATAAAAAAAAAAAAAAAAAAAAGGGGGGGGGACCTGCTGGAAGGAAGAAAGCGCAGCTTCCTCCCCCACCCCGCCAAATATGCCAGAAAGTTTTTTTGAGATCCCAGATCTCCAACATTTGCATCAAGATGAACTGCATTTTACAGACTCCAGCTATAGGCAGCCCTATTGTTGGCCAGCTGATTTTCCCATTGGAAATACCATGTAAATGTTTAACTGTTTTATAGCCAAGACAGGCTCTGGAAGTCAGCAGATAAAAGGAAAAGTTCAAAAGCTGGCTCGCTAGGAGTCACTTTGAAGTTTTTCTTCCATTTGCAACATGCAAAGGGACACCATCAGCTTTTCCAACAAGTTACTCTCCGGCATTCGCAATAAGGTGACAGTTGTGTTATTCCTTACCAAAAAAGTTTCAGCCAGATCAGCCAGCGCTGTTCAGGGCTGCAGTTTTTTTAGTAACCAGATCAATCCACTTCAGTTTCACAGCTGCAAGCTCTTTAGCTTACAGATTCAATTAAAATGCTGGAAGAAAGGGGGGACTTTATTCACTTAATATCTAATCCCAAGGGTTTGTAGCAGACAAAGGCAACATGGCAGCTCACTCCTAAGGAGAAAAAAAAAACCCAAAACCCTAAAGGTCTCTGCAAGTTGCAGTAGTTCCCTGTGGCAGTGCAAGAGTTGATGAACTTTGGGAAAAGGGCCAGCAGTGCCAAAATTTAAACTTTAGCCTACCACATAGTTGTGTATCAAGATATGCTGGTTCCCCCCCACCAAAAAAAAAAAAAAAAAAAAAAAGTAAAACCCAACTTGCATTAAAGAGAGAGAAACTTTGCAACTCTACAGACCTCACCTCAGGAGCTGCAAACTCAGAGGGAAAAGCAGCAAGAGGCCACCTAAACAGCTCTTCTCCACCCAAGTCCCTCACTTTTCCCTTATAAGGAGCAAACATGGAATCAATAAACCATAAGGTAATCAGCAATTCAACAACGCTGTTTGGAATGAACATCCCCGGGAGAAAGGACAGAAAAAGAGCAAGTAAGCTGGTTAGCTCAGCACGCTTGAAAAACGCACAATTATATTTTAAGTTTAGACTAATGCAAATACAAGGCATGCTCTTACCATGATGAGACTGGAAGCTTGCTAAGATCTAAGCAAAACAGCTGCTGCCCCTGCCTCTCCCTGCAACTTTATAGCCCAGGAAGGCTTGACTCCACCTGAATATAAAGAAGCTTTCTGCTAGCTTAAAGGAACAGGGCTCCTTTTCCTTTGCATCCCTAGAAATAGGGAGGGATAAAACGGTCTATTAGTGTCTAGATGGTGCGATCTCAGTGATTAAACAGCCTTGGGTACAGAGCAATGTGAGCTTTTTTCATTTTTTTTTTTTTTTCAAAGACCCTCAACTAGGGGGGGGAAAAAAAAGGTAGATGCCAAATTTTGGGTTTGGCTAAAAAAAAGGAAACTGGAGAAGTTTGAGTGCCCCCATATGATTCACTTTATCCAGCAGAAACAATCTGCCCCTGATCGTTATTCAGAGCACTGTAACTGGCGTGCTGTAGCTTGTCTATTTTTAGACGCAATCTCACCATTTTTTGATCTTTGTTCCGTACGCTTGATGACCTCCATGGGAATCTGCTGACTTTTTGCACCTCTGGGACATCCAGGTGTAGGCTCAGCCCCTCCGTGTGCCTTACCTGCTGACCATTACAGGTTCATTTTGCCCTCCTGCTGAGAGCTGATGTAAGGACTCTGAGCCAGTTTTGGCCCCATCCTGCAAATGGGTAGGTTCATCTTTAAGACTGCTCCAGATCTGCCCTCAAGTCTCAGTAGTGCCTGTGTGGTTACTAGCAGCAGGTAGCCAAGAGTGGTTAGTGGTAACTTGTTTACTAATTCCCTTATTTACCTCTTCATTCTCCCTTTAAAAGGTGCCAAAACCTTCTTCGGTTCAGCCATAGCTGCAACAGGTTGACAGCTCTGGGGAGGGGGAGACAACCACTTCATCAGCACAAATGCAGCCAGGCAGTCAAGGACAAGGAGTTTTTCCTCTGTTCGGCATTTCTGGGATCCTCTCTGCTTACTGGGTCCAGTCTGAGCTGACCAGTACAAGATAGACATCAGTATACTGGAGCAACTCCAATGTAGACCACTGAGCTGGTCAGATGTGGAGTACAGGACATGGGCAGACAGGGTAAGTGGGCTTGTTCATCCTCAAGAAGGGGACGCCTTTCAATTCACCATGAAGATGGTCAGACATTGGAGTGGGAACCTAAAGATGGGGGAATTTTCATCCCTTAATGTATTCAAAACTCACCTGCCCAAGTCCTCAAGCAACCTGTTCTAAGTTGACCCCAAGGTATTTTTAGGAGGCAAAGTTAACCCTCTCGCCAAGGACCTGGATGCACCAACCTGATTGTAAGAACATCCCCAGCCATAGAGTGAATTTCTTTAGAGAAGCTTTATTTCCCTTTGAACTGTCAGTACCACATATGGGCTCAGCTGAGCCTGGAGGAGGGGGGTGTATTCCAGCTCTGCCGAGGCATGGGGACAAGACTGCAGCCTAAATGGACAAAGAGATGAGCTGACCTCCAAAAGGAAGACACCTATGGAAGGGCTCTCCTCCACAAAGCACGTTCAGCCCAGCCTCTGCCTCTGAGGGCAGATGGGAGCATTACCCCATTCCTGCTTGGAGCTATGCCATGGATTTAGGGAGTTCAAGCCAAGCAGGTTGAGCACTTGGCTATGCCTGTTTTGGAAGTGGGGGAATTCAGCCATAATTGGGTCAGGCAGGGGTTTTTTGTTAGATGGAGCATCATGCAAATGCTGCTGTCAGCGGCGGGGCCTCCAAACCTCTGCTGGGAATAAAGGTGTCTTCTGAGTATAGAGGAGCTATTCATTTCTGGCCTAAACCAAGAGCCTCCCAAATGTGTGCACCAAGCCTGCTGGTCAGACAAGATCTTCTCTTTCCAAAAGGCATCTGTTCCTTGGTGAGAAAAAAGAAAACGAGGAACTCGGGCAGTTTAGAGCACGGAGCATTTATTCACTAAATGATGTGATTTAGGCTAACCCCAAGTCAAAAAATGTGGGGACTGATTTCTGTCTTTCTTGGGAAATGGAAAGCAAAAGAGACAAGTGCTATAGTCTGGTGGTGACAAAGAAAACCTGCCTGTGATCACAGCTCCAAGACATATTTAGAATGGCATCAAGGAGAAGGACAGAGATCACCCCCTCCAGGGGACCCGTTGTGGCAGCTCCCAGCCTTTTTATAGCCAGACCTCACAGCTGCTGCCTCCTTTTTCCCACTCCCACATCCTAAATATCGCCTCCGTGCTCTCCCTGGTTTTCCCATTGCAGGTCCTCACCATGTGGTCTGGCACCAGCTGCTGTTCGCCTCTACGGAGGGAGCAAATCCTTACCCATGAGGATGTGGGTGGTGTCCCAAAACATGCTGGATGAGTGTCCTGAGACAGAGGGGAGAGCTGATCTGGGCAAGCACTTGACTCACCGGGCTGCTGAGGAGCAGAGAAGGGACTGCTTTTGTTGTGCTAAGTTGGAGAATGGCACCTAAATGTCACCATTTACGCCTGTGGCTTGCTTTTCTTCAAGGAATCATAGAATCATAGAATCACTTTGGTTGGAAAAGACCTTTAAGATCATCAAGTCCAACCGTTAAAGGAGCCGCCACAGAATCAAAAGGTTTTGTCCCTGGGAAGACAAAATAATTTGTTATTAATTTATTTAATTCAATATTCATTTTTGGTGTTGCTGAATTAGGAAGAAGTGGGGGGAAAAAAAATCTCACTTTGCTTCAGGCTGAGCCAAATGTGGGATTTTTCAGTATTTTTGGTTTGTTGGCTGAACTGAAAAAAAAAAAAAATAGTGCTTCAAGTAGTTCCAAAATCTGCCATTTCAGAAATAATAATTTTCTCCTGTGTTTAATTGTTCACCCAGTTAAACTTGCTCCCTGTTTCACACGTGAATTTCCTTAGCATCAGCTTCCAGCCACTGGCTCTCATTATGCCTTTTTCTGGGGAGTAGAAGCTGCCAGCTTTCCACACCCTCATCCCCCGAAGGCAGTTGTTGTCTTTTCAAGTGAATTCAGCACTGGCTGAATATGCAGAACAACAGTCCTAGGGATTTCTATCCTCCACTTCAGCCTGAACTTCCAGATCCTATTCCCCAACAGGTCTCTGTCTGCCTCCGGTGTCCTCCAGAGGCATAAAACCACTAACATCATTCATGGGAACTCCCCAGTGATCTGGGCTCATCCCGCTTAACACCAGTATCCACTAACAAGCCACTGACAGGGGAGAAACTTGCCCGGTGCCAGCGGTTCCCAAAGCTCAGCCGGTGGTGAGCATGTATCTCACAAGGCCATTGCAACCCTCAGGAGCTTTGGTGGCCGTCACGTGGTGGCCCTGCAAATTTTGCTATGTGGCCTTCAGCCTCATGTCTGATGAGCAAATGAGGACCCTCCCAAGGGGCACCCACTTGTTGATGGGCCAACAGGCCTCTGGACACCCTCACTTCTCCTTGTAGGGAGGCTCAGGCCACTGTTACCCTAATTTAGGTTTGCCAGGGCTGACTTTGAAGCGCTGCTCCTGATAGCGGTTGTCCTTTATCTATCACGCAGTGAGGCCCCAGCCTCAGCTGAGGCATCTGTTACTGATAACCAGAGATGATTTATCCAAGCATTAGCCCACATATCTCTCAGCATTTCTCTGTGTGTGCTTCTGTCTGTGCATGGTTTGTTTTTATACTGTTCCTTCTCTGGCCTTGGCGTCAGCCCTTTCTGCTCCATGCACGTGAAGGATGCAAGCAGGGACAACTCCACTTGTTTTGCTTATGTGGTTTCCTACATCTCCCTCCAACGTACAGATTTTGCTTCAGCCAAACTGTCTGCAAACACGTCCTTACAGCGGGAGACAGTGGAGCAATTCAGATGCAGGGGGATCCATTCAGACATACTTACCAAAAAAAAAAGAATTAAACTTGCCACAGAAGTAAATTACTAATACGGCACTGTCAAAAGAAGCATTTGTTATCAGTAGGAACTTCTGCCATTCTCTATTGTAATGCAAAAAGTGGTTAAACCTGAAACCCTTCATTTCAAGGCTATCAGGATGGGATGTTTTGACAATCCAACTTTTCCCCCCCTCCCCTCATTTTTCTTTCCAAATAAAACCCTGGCAGACCCATCCCGTTCTGCTTAGACGGCTTGACTGGAATGGAACTGCATATTTCAGCAGAACACAGTTCCAGCAAAATTCCCCCAACCAGCTCTGCCTCAAAGCTATTCCCGTAACCGAGGGTGGAGAAAGCACCACCTCTTTATTTGTGTCTGCACAGCTGTGCTTCTCCTCTGCGTTCCCTAAAGCAGATAGGAACCAGCTGTGGGGTCCGGGCTTCTTTGCAGCTGTAGCAATACCGAGCGCACAAGGATATACTTTTATTTATTCTCCAGTTGCAAAGGGTTATTTCTACTCTTCTCCCTTTAATAGCCTTAGGAGTGATGAGGTAAATGCTTTAAGGAAGAGTTTTCTTCTAAAGTGACTTGATGAAAGATGGCTTTCTATTCTTTAATGAGTTTCAGGGTGGCTGTAATGTGTCAGGCAAAGGTCTGCCTCCTGGTGCCCTGCTCCCAACCGTGGCCACTGCTTGGAGACATGTAAAGGGCCAGGAAAATGTATATAACATATCCCCTGAAGTCTCTCCTCTGATTTTTATTCAGCTCAGAGACTTTCCAAACTGCACGTGGTTTCTACGTACCCAATAACCCTCAACGCATTTCCCTGCCATCCATTTGTCTCATGCCCTTGAACACTGTCCAACGTTCATGCCAGCTCACGGGCACTTTTAGTTTCAATTTGTTCAGCAGGACTCCACGTAACTAACTTCTTGCTGCATGACTTTTCATCTTTCCGATACCCATTTTTTTTTCTTCTTGATCTCTCTCCTGCGTTTCCCTGTCTACAGAGCTGAAACCATCTCATCAGGAGCACGCGTGTGTGCACATTTCTTGAAGAAGTTGAGTTGTGTCTTTCTCTCTGCCAATAAAGTGATTTTATCTGGTTCTTCAAAAGGATCCCAGCAGCTCTCTGCTCTCTTAGTAGCTGACCCTACTCCCAGTCTTGAAAAGTTTGTGTTTTAATCGAAGGGACTGAGCCAGAATCCCCATCATTCACTAGGGCGTTGCTGATAGTCCTCACCATGAACCTGCTCAGTGCATTTCAGCACTGATTCAATCCATTACCGACTCTTTATGAAGGGCCCTCCTCAGCAAGACTTTTTCCTTCCCACCTGTCTGTACATGGGAAACATCTAGAGCAAAGATGGGATTAGAAAAGCCCTTGCCAAATTCATGACCAGTTTAAGAACTCAGCCTTAGTGCTTCCCTTCATGTTTAATGTCAGCGCTACCAACGCTGCCTTTAGTGGGCTGAAAACTGAAGCTTTGCATCAAGTGGTTTAGAAGAATTAGATTTCAACCCAGAGGCTTAATTCAGATTACTGGGATTAATTTGAACGTGTGGTGTACAGAGATCTGGCTGGAAAAGGTAGGTAGACACATTTGATTGTCCAGGCTGTTCTTGGCTGCGTGGGATCTTCTCATTCCTGCACATATCCTGGCTCCCTTATGGAAAAGGATTGTTTTGGAGCTGCTGAAATCAAATCCATAGCAGTGTCAAAAGGGCCTCGTAATGTTGTAGCTAGAGACCTCTTCCCCTGCTGTGCTGAGCTGTGCAAAGGAGAAGTTTTGAGCAAGAGCCCTTCCCATCGCCACAGACAAAGCTAATAGATGACTGACAGTTCTGATTATTTGCAGTTCACGGGGCTTTTCCAACGGTCCTCAATCTCTGACAATGATAAATGCTGTCATTAAGCCTACATAAGCAACCGTTTTGAAGATGTAAAAGCAAAACACTTTTTCCTTCATCTTCCAAAAGTTGGAATTCATTGTAAAAATACACGCTGGGCTGCGTTGTTATTAAAACTAGCTTTTTTACACTGCTCAGCTCTCTGGCTAAGAGAAAACATAAGCGAGACCAACCATAACGTTTGTAGAAGGTGAAAGGACCGAGAACGGAAAAGTAGTGACGTGGATTATCCAAACTAATTTGCTTAATTTTTTTTTTTTTTTTTTTTTTTTCTAAAAGGAACCAATTCTGCATGGTGTAGGACAGTGGGGAAATGCATCCCTTGAGGCTTACAGCGGCAGTTTGGCCAGCTTGGCTATCTCGTAAGCCTCATTGGAAGAGCTCTGAAACCTTTCATGAGTTGATCGTGTCACTTGGCAGAATTTCTGTCGTGGCTGTGAACCACATGTATTATCTAGCCTGATGCTTGCTGAGTACCTGGAATGCAAGGATAATTTTCATGTAATTTTATGGCACTTATTTTCGGGGGGGGGGTCTAGACAAAAATACAAGACAGTTTGAGATTTTTTTTAAATGGCTCTAAATACTGATGGTGACACACACCCTAATCATGTGCAATTTATGGCCTAAGGTTTTATGGCACTATAAATGTCTAAGCTGCCTTGAATCCTCTAGATGACTACTTTCGAAGTAGTGTAAGTGCTTAAATGAGCAATGTTGCCAAGTGGATAAAATTCTACAAAATTACTTGACACTTGGAATCCTGAAAGAGATCGGTGTCAATGAAGCATGCTTTAATCTTTGCCTAATTAAGTCTGCTTGTTTGAGAACTACAAGTCCTTAGTGCATGTGTTACTAATCCCCTGCCTAATCCAAAAAATCTTTCCGAAAGGGAATAGTCCTAACAAGACAGACATTTAGGTCAATAGAGTCTCTACTACTCCTTGCTGAGAGCAGGGAGGAGAAAGCTTAGCAGGCAAAAGCCCTCCTTTGAACAAAATCTTTTCTGGCCTCGAAGATGAAGCATGGAGCAAAGCTCAAACTTGAAATGTCTCCTGGAGCATTGTGACCTTCTGAAAATGCAGTGAAACTGCTTTGCAACCCCTGGCAACACTTGCGAGCAGGTAGGTGCTGTAGCATCAGTGGGATTCTCACCACCCTCTTCGCAAGCCCCTGAGAGGCTGTGTGCTGTCAGTAGTTCTAGTTGTCCACCACTCATGAGATCTCACGAATACCATGTGGGCATAACCTTCAACCATTACTCGTCTTTGATGGGCTGCCCGAGTCCATCTTCAGTAGTGTAAACAGCCTCAGACGCTACCAGGGACTCAGCCCTGAAGTCAGGATGTGGCCTGAAGCAAGACAGAGCTTCTGTCCTGACCATCACGAAAGAGGCTAGTTGTACCAACCAGTGTTGAGCTAAATGCCTGGACTTTGAGATAATATCTTTATATAGCATCCTAAATCCACTTACGCTTATTAAAATTCCAAGCTCTGGTGAGCACGTAAACTGCACAAGTAGCAGTTATCAGGGCTATGCAGCTGGTAGGTCTCATGCCTAAGTCAGGGGAAGAAGACCCAGGGTGAGGCTGGCGTGGCTAGCTGAAGACTTGCTCATATGCTGATTAGCAGAGTCACGTACCCTTCCCACCCAGCGCTTGCCCTCATAGCTGCCTGTGATGAGAAACCGGGGATCCCCTTGGGCATGATGTCTCTGGTCTGATAGGCACTGCCGAAAGGTGGAGAGAGGCAGGAATGTGTGAGAGGCAGATCTCCTTAGCGTCAGGAAGGATTTTCTTGTGCAGCCTCTGATTCCTCTGATGAAATCGTTGCTTGTTGCTACTGCCTCTCAGCAGGAAAGAAATTGTGAAAACGTTTCACAGAGCATCTCGGTTTGCCTCTTCCCCGGTCCTACTCAAGGGTTCTGCATTTCCATCTCTGCAGGACAGGGTGGTGTGCAGAGGGACAGTGCAGTGCTGCCTCGAACACAGGGTCCAACCACAAGACCCCGTTGCCATAACCAAGCAAATGAACGAGCTCCTCTGGGTCCTTCATTAGTGAGAGAGGGCTGGGGGAGCAGCTGTCCAGAGCATCCAGCCAGCTCCAGAACACTCAGTCACTGGAGAGATACCAAAAATCGGTTTAAATCTATAAATCTATTAAAGAGGTTTACAGGAGACATGAAAAGGATCCCTGAGCTGGACTGGCTTCTCAGCTTTCCTAAAATGTTTGCACCAGGAATTCTGTTGCCCACAGTGGGATGTTCTTCCCTCTTCTGAGCTGTGTCCTGTGCTTTGAGGTTCCACTTTGTCTTCTGCTGTTCAGCAGATCCTGTGGCTACTGTGGATGTGAGTTAGAGGAGAGGTCTAGGTCAGTCTCTGTAATTTAAATTCATTTAATAGAAAGACTTAAGATTCTTTTAGAGAAAAGTAACAGTGACTCTGATTTTCAGTCTACTTCTCCCTGGTCTGTTCCTCACTGCCACCTGACCTCCCTTTCACTATGGTCTCCAGCCAACATGATTCAGTACGGTTGAAATTCAGATCGGTGTCCACTATTCTACTTTCACAGTGAGCCACATGCCAGTGGGAAGGGAGATGCTGCCAACAGTCTGGGAGCACTGCAGCCCTGGGAAGGTAATGCTGGGTTTGGGTACTGGTTTATGAGACTTCCAAAATGGCATGGTGGGTGCAGAGGGGAGGCAGCCTGGGTTCTGTCACTCTTCTGCTGCTTGAAGACGGATGGAGGCTTTCTTTGTCTTGAACATGTAACTGAAAGGCAAAGTGTGTGTGGCAGAAGTCAATAACAAGGCAGACCTGACTCCACTCGAGTTCAGATTTCAGGGTATGTTTCCCTCCCCAGTCTGGCCACAGCTCAATCCAGTTGTGATTGACTCCGAATGAAGTGTGGCCTTCAAAATTCTACATTTGGATTGAATAGAATCATAGAATCGTTTAGGTTGGAAAAGACCTTTAAGATCATCAAGTCCATCTGTAGCAGTCTCTCAGAACCCCATTCTACTGCCTGCTGGTCGGTGGATCCTGCAAGGGCTCCTGATCATTCAGATCCAAGCTGTAGTTCTGCAAATCGACTTGAAGACAGGGACCTTCCTCAGGCAGCTCCATGCTGACCTCCCATCCCACCCTGGAGCACTCAGGCTCCACAGGAGACAAGAAGGCCATGTCATCTCCAACCGCAACCTGGATACCCAGCATCCCACCTAAACCTGTTGATGGGGCGGTATCCTCTCCCATCACATCTTTGGTTTAACAGAGCCTTCTATTAACCTCACCAAGAGAGACACACCTGGTGACCTCATCCTTGGGTATATTTTGCCCTCATGACCTACATCCCTAGAGTTTCCTCAGAGAAGGCCCGACACAAGCACCTCTCGGATCACCAATGTCTGTGCTGAATTCTCCAACTAGATAGAAAAGTCTTTTGGTAAGTCCATGGCTCACTGCCTGCTGTATTGTGGGGGGATGCAGCGCTCGGGGATGCAGCTGCAACCACTGCAGAATGCAAAAAACAGACGGTCTTGAAAGACTGGAAGCTTTTCAAAACCAGGAGGACGCACCAGTTTGTGGATGGCTGCTGCAGAAATTAGGGTCCAGCTGAGCAAGGGAGGTCTCTGTGGTAGGAGACAGACATGGAGAAGGCCTGGAAATAAGTGAAAGAATTTGGCTGGTGGAGATGAAGTGTATGAATATCTATCAGTAACTATAAGCCAATATAAATGAAATATGAAGTGAGGCAATACAGCTCAATAAATTGTTTAGGTTTGAACAAAAATAGAAACTTCACTGTTTTGTCATGTTAAGTCTGCACTGGAATAAAAGAAGCAAAATTAATTCCCTTAGCTTTGGCATAACATCAGTGCTGAATCTTAACTCCTCTGGCATACTCTGCTGAGAGTAAGCCTGGTGTATCAGGTATGCTTACTCTTTCTCCCATCCCAATGGTACAATTCAAACTAGAAGCACAACTTTTTTCTAAAACCTTCCAATTTTTGTCTCACATATGGTTACGTTAAATCTTTTGGCAGGCTGCTGTATTCAGCTTAAAGAGGGGGCATCTACTTTTCTGAATCAAGCTGCAGGTTCCACTTCGTAAGGTAGACTTGCTTTTTAGTATCTCTGAGGAATCCATTTCTGATTCGTTACTAAAATACAGCCAAGTCATTGAAATGCCTTGTGCATATGTGGGGGTTTTAATGGGTTTAAAAGCATTTCAGCCAACTGCTACGCAGAAGTTGAGATCAACCTGCAATTGAAATGAACGTGATAAACTGTAAAAGGCCATTCCAGCGTAGCTGCCTGGGGTGCCAGCGGTGTTAAAGGGAGATCTTTCTGCCAAAACTGTCTGGTCTAAAGGCAGATTTGCACTCCAGAAGAGATACTTCCAATTTATAAGCAATGATAAAGCATAACCCACCCTCTCTTACAGGAACGGTTGGGGCTGATACCCCATGAGGGGAGAGACCCCATCCCCTCCATGACAGGCACTTTCCACAGAGGGAAAGGGCTGAAATGGAGGAAAAGAAAAAAATCTCAGCCAAGCAGGACATGTTTCCAACTGATGCCCTTGCTTGCTCAAAGCACCACTTAGCCCAAAGTGGGATGGAGGAACTGCTCCCAATTCCTGATCGCTTTTCAAGGCAGAATTTCTGGGGTTTGCTCGCCAACGTCTGTCTAGCCAAGGTGTCTGCTTTTCTCCAGCACTATCAGAATTGAAGACCTGCTGCAAATGGATTACCCAGTGGGTTCGGGCACGTGGCTCAGGGATGAGGGACCACAGCCTGCGAGATCCCACCCTCCCTGCGCCAGGGCAGGTTTAGGTTGGACATTAGGAAAAACTTCTTCACAGACAGGGTTGTCAGGCTCTGGAAGGGGCTGCCCAGGGAGGTGGTCGAGTCCCCATCCCTGGAGGTCTTTAAAAGAAGGATAGATGAAGTGCTGAGGGACATGGTTTAGTGGTGGGATGGCAGGGTTAGGTTAAAGGTTGGACTCGATGATCTTAAAGGGCTTTTCCAACCAAAGCAATTCTATGAGAAGAAAATCCCACCTTCTTTCGCGTAGTTTTGTGATGCTGCATGGGGCAGGTTTGGTCCAGGCACCATCCCACGTCATCCGGAGAGAGGGAAAACCCTGTAAAAACGAGAGGGAAAAGGGGCCGGGGGGGGCAGGCAGGCAGCTCTGTGAGGATCGCCGCTGCCTCAACCCCATGCCCACACCCAGCGTGCACCCCCAAGCTCACCCCCCATTTAAATGGGTTCTATGTGTTTTCAGGGGGGTGTCTGAGGTAAATTTTTGAGATTTGAGCTGATTTCTGAGGTGTGTTTTTTTTCTTTGGGAGGGGGCGGGGGGAAGAGAGGGAGGAGGAGTTGTGTCTCCTCCAATGGCTTGTTGACTTTTGCCTCCTGCCGATGGGGGCTACGACGTTGCTTCCCTCACCGGCGCCTTGCGTTCGCTGAGGAGAAAAGGTTGAAGGGAAGGAGGGAGGGCAGGAGGCGAGGGAGCACAGCGCTGGCCGAGATGGAGGGGGCTCCGTGCCTCAGTTTCCCCTACCCGGGGTCCTCCCACCCCGCCAGACACTAGGGGGAGCTGCGCTCTATGGGGGCGACCGCCCCCCCTCCCGCCGCCCAGCTTCACTCAGAGCCCCGCCCCTCTCTTGCCCCGCCCCCGCGTCTCCTAGCAACGCGCCCCACCCGCCCCCCCACTCCCCCCCCCTTGCCCCCTTATCCGCCGAGCGGAAGCGGTGAGGCTTGGTCCGGTCCCCGCCTTCCCCGGCGAGACGTGTCACCATGGAGGTAGAGCCTGTGGGCCAGAAGCCCCCTCGGCGGAGACGGGGCAGGGCCAGTGCCGGGGCCCGCGCCAGCCGCTCGCCTCCGGCGGACAGCACCCCCGGTGTGGCCGCCTCGGCCGCCTCCTGCAGCCGGTAGGAGCCGCGATCCCTCCCCGTATCCCCCGTTAGGGCTGAAGCTCTGCCAGTGGCCTGCGGTTCCCCATGGGTCTTGCGCGCCCCGGAAATGGGGACCCCACCGCTCTCTTGTCTAATAAGGGGGGGCCTCCCCTCAGCCTGCAGGGGACCCTACGCTCTCCTGCCTTTTAAAAGGAAGCCCCCGGCAGGCTGGGGGGGACCCCTCACTCCTATCTGACAAGGGAAATTCCCCTTCCTTCGGCTGTACGGGACCCCCTTTCTATCTCATAAGGGGAATTCCTCTCCTGCAGGCTGCAGGGGACCCCTCACTCCTATCTTGCAAGGGAAATTCCCCTCCCTTCGGCTCTACGGGACCCCCTTTGGGGCAGGATGCAGGGGATTCTGCCCTCCTACCTTACCAGATAGATGCTTCTTTTTTTTTCCCCCCACCAGGTAGTAGGGGATGCCTCCCTCTGTGGGAGGACACCCTCACCCACCCCCGGCAGGCTTTCCCTCCTGTCTTATAAGGTGAACTTGTCTGTGAGTTTAGGGAATCCCCGAGTATCATGTAATTAGGCAAGGGCTCTACCAATGCCCCATCTTACAAGGTAAGAGCGGGGAGGGGTGTTCTTCAGGTCATAACCGGTCTCCTTGCCTGTTCCTGTCCCATAAGGGGGGTAAGCTGCTCCTATCTCTACCCCTTTGTGCCAAACTACCCCTAGGCTTTCATGAAAAGACTTTCCTCCTCCCTCATCTCTTGTGCAGGTGTCTGGCGGGCTGCCTGCAGCCCACATCAGTTTAGAAGGAGGAGAGGATCCTTGTTGCTCCACAGGGTGGGAAAAATTTGGAGGTGGGGTGTTCTTTACATCTCCTGGAGAGATTGGCTGAGTCTCCAGGATGTCCGCAGGCCATAACACCGGATTATTTCCCTCTCCTGGGCATGGGGAGATCTGCCTCAGCTCCAGTGTCAGCCCTGGCTTTTATTCCCATTTTTAAATCCCTGTGTGTGCTGTCTATTAGTGTTTACTTTGATATGTTGAACTTGAGAGACTTTCCCAAGACCACCCTGTGGAAGAAACTGTTACTTAAGTTAACCTGAAGATCAGCTTATCTGTATTGACCCCAATAATGATACCTGGATGTGTTTATAAGCAGCTCCTGCCTTATTACCAGCTGACCCCTGAGTGACCCATCTCCTGCTGACTGGTCTCTAGACAAACCCAGATTGATCAGCAGAGGCTTGTGTTTTCTGTTGCCCTCAAGGTTAGGAAATTACTTTTCCAAGCATGCAGGTGATGTAGAAACCACCCATTTCTGACAAAAGTAGCTCTAGTTACCTCAGCCCAGTTTCTAATTCCGGATACTGTATTTGGGCAGATGTGATCAGGGTCTTTTCCTTGCTGTCCTGGTTCTTTGCACCTGATGGGGGGGATTGCAGCCCTTTCGCATCCCAACCTGGCAGCTGTTGGAGTGGTGAGAGATGCTCCTGGTCTTCCTCCAGTCTCATTTGTGCCATGGGAATGAGTGAGAGGAAGGTGACCAGGACAGTACCTCATTTTGAAAACTGGTAATATTCCCCACAGGCTGGAGTGGGTGTCCTTTATTAGGTGACTTAAATCAAAGCAAGGTAAATGTCAGTGAGCTACGTTTTTGTAATGGCTGGTTTTAGTAACTGTTGTGTGTTCTGGATGGCAGAACATCTTAATGAACTTTTAAAAATAAATGTTTTCATAGAAACATACTGCAGTATCATCTTGAAGATCAAATTGTAGCTCCCTAATTACCACGCTTGAAAAGTGCAGCATAATTGAAGGCTTCAGTGATTTGGTGAGGTGATGAAACATACTGGCTCAGTTTCTGGGATGATCTTGCATTCTTTTGTGAGGCTGGTCTGTGTGGAGAGCCCCCAGGAAATTGTGATAAAACCGGGAAAGGAGTTTATGCAGATAAGATGCATGTGTATAAACCTTCATCTGGAGACTCACAAGATCGGCACCTAGATGTGGTCTTGTAATGTAGGTAGACCAATCCAAGAAGTCACTGTCTTGAGGCTTTTTCACAGAATAATGAGAAACTTTAACTGGAAGGGACTTCTGGGAGGTCTCCAGTCTAACACCTGCTCAAAGCAAGGCCAACTTCAAATTTAGGTCAGGTTGCTCGGAATGTTGGCCAGGTAAGCTTCAGAAACCTCCAAGGACAGAGATTTTCTTACCACTCTGGGTCTCCGTTCCAGAGTTTGACCATGCTCATTGTGGGGGAAAATATTCTTCTTTCTATCTAATGGGAATTTTTTTTTGCTGCACCTTGTGCGTGCCTCTTTCCATTCTGCTGTGGGTGCCCAAGCAGGGTCTGTCTCTGTCTTCAGTTTTGCCTTCTCTTCCCCAGGCTGAGTGAACCTGCTGTCAGGCTCTCTTCATTCATCCTGTGCTCCAGCCCCAACACCATCTTGTTTTTTTCTCAGCTGCAGTTGTTGATGTTTCTTGTACTGGGAGGTCTGAAGCTGGACCTGGTATCCAGATGGGGACATACAAATACTGACTGGTAGCACTTAACCTGCCCTCTGTTTTTGCCACCCTAGTAATGCACAGTCAACCATCTTGCTGCAAACCACTAATAATAGAATTTAAATTATTTAATCCCTTCAGCTGTTGGGGAAGTGGCAAACTAGGGCAGAGACAGTTTAGCTTAAAAAAAAAAAAATAAAAAGGAAGCAGTTGCAGGGGTTTTTTAAACCATTTTAGTTAAATAAGCAAAATCTGTGTCTTGTGTTGGAGTGGTCTGGTTGCTGGGCTCAGTTCCTGAGCTTTAAGCCAGGCTAACCTTGCATGGGCTGGCATAGATTAGGGCGTGATTTTCCCCTTGTTGATGGTGACTGCATCTATCCACCTGTTGTGGGCAGGATCAGTCTCTGGGCTAGGACAGGCAAGAGCTCCAACTGTTTGCACTGTGTTTGTGGTCTGAACAGCCGGCCTGCTGCTGCAGGGCTGTTCTTAACAGAAAACCACGAGCTGAGGGGTTGAATTCAGCTGGGCCTCCAGGAGAACCGCATGGAGCACTCTGAAGCAAAGGCTGCCCCTGCTCCCTGAACAAGCACTTTTGCCCTAGAGCATAAATATATTTAAACATATGCACAATAAATTATCTCGCTCCCTTGGTTGATTTGCCTTAATCTTGTGAGTGTGTGCACACACATGCATGAAAAAGCTTTTGTCTCCAGCCCTGTAATCTGATGCTGGAGGAGGAGTCCTCTGCCCACCAGCCTGATTTTAGTCAAATATCTGTCCAGGCAGAAACAGAGCTCCAGTTGCAGGCCTGAGGCCCCTGATTGAAAGACTCTATGAATACACAAAATACTTTCAGCAGTGTTTGAGGGCAAGGTAATATCCTTTATTAGACATGTTGTCTTGCAGATTCTGCCTTGCTTTTGTACCGTTAGGCTGTCATGGCCTTGACATTCTTGAGTAGTCTCAAATCTGCTGTTTCAAGTGAGGGGTTTTTTTAAGCATTCATTTAGCTTCTGTAGAAAGCATCAAGTTTCACTTCAGTGATGCTAGAGAATTGCTAATGCTTCCAAAAGAAGGGTATGTGGCCAGGGAGGTGTGAAGGGATGTGGTTTTGGACAGAGTATTTGTAGTCTGCTCCTTGTCTGTGTAATTCCAGAGTTGTGTCTAAAAAGGGAGGAGATGGTTGATAGCATGCTAGAGACATTGACTTCACACAGTTATGAACGGTGAGTATTTCCTCTGATAGCTCTGATCTGGGGACTGCTTCAACATCTTATCATTTTCCATTCATCCCTTTCCCCCATTGGCAAGAGGACTGTAGCTTTTGCACAGCAATGTGCATCAGGTTTAAGGTATAAACATGAGAGGTAGTTGCTCTGTTGAACAGAGGGAGGGGAAGTTATAGAGTGTGCCCAAAGAAGAGCAGTCCTGAAGGGGGAGTGAGGAATGGGTTTATTAAGAATGCGTTCTTTGTTGCCAGCTAACTTCTGACCCAGAATCAGACATCATTACTAGTTGCTGGATGAGTTTTTCTCTGAACCTTGTCCTCCCCAGCTCTGGCAGCTAGAAGACAACAAAAAAGTTGCAGGTAGGCTTCTGGCACAGATAAAACAAACTTTGTTTTGGGGTTTGTTTGCTCTGTAATCTTGTTCCCAACTTCATAGTTTATCTAGTCTCAAGGTGAATCCAGGTGAAGCTGACAGCTCAGGGCCCTGTTATCTCTTCTGAGGTAACACATAAATAAAGGAGTGAGTTCTCTCTCCTGCCCCAGACATGCTATCTAACCCCAGCTTGCATATTGCATACATCTTTTGCCAAGCCTCATGAGCCAGTGTGAAGGCTGGCTCTGGAGGAGCTCCCTCTGGCTGGGAAGGCCCAGCACCCTGCCAGGAGCAGACAGGTACCCTCCAACCCCAGGCAAGTCTAGAGCTTGCAATTTTTTTATCTTTGTTCAGAGTCAACTGTTCTCTCTGATACCTAGAAACATTCTGTGCTCTCATATTGCAGAAGCACCCAGAGGTGATCATGCAGGGTTGGAGTACAGCTGTGCTGAGCTTCTGAGGATGGAAATGGGCTGTCAGGTCACACATCCTGTTAAAGCCCTACCTCACACTCCGCTTTCTGACCATTTGCATCTTTGGTAGTACAGAGCCAGAGCTCTTTCCAGCGGCTGATCCTATGACTCGTATGCAGTGTTGTGCCTGTTCTGTGATCTGGTGATACTTGGGGTCCCAGACCTTGTAAAGACAGTGCAGTTCTGAAAAAGAGGCAGCAATATGTCACTTTGAGATGAGCTATCTGCAGTGGGAAGGGAAGAGAGTCGCAATTGATTGTACATATTCATGTACTTGTAATTATTTTAATTGTATCCATCACTTCTCAGTAGTTATTCAAATGGGATTAATCCCGATTAACTGGCTGACTTTGTATGGAAGCATTAAAAGAAACTAGTGGTTTTATGTAGGTCACATTAGGTTGGAAGGTGGAAAAGATGCTCAGTTGTCAAGTTGTGCAAGCAAGGGTGGTGTCACAGTAAACCCCCAAGCAAAAGGTGGTCTGAAGCAGGCTGACTGGTGTTGACTTGAGAAAACAAGGACAAACAGCTTCTGTCTGGTGTGATCAATGGATGGGGCTGACAAAGGAGCTTGGTAGAGCAGCAGGTGTTGGAGAAGAGCTGAGTCTGGTTTTGTGTTTTCTCACAGATGGTGCAACTGTGAACTGCTGCCAAAGGTGGGGTCTGGCTTCCCCAGACCAGCTCTGTTGCTGCTGCTTTCCTTGCAGCAGTCCCAGTCACTGTGTGGCCGCAGGGTGAACTGCGTAGTTGGTTTTCTATTGAACCTGCACCCCAAAAAGTGAAGTTTTACATTAAATCAGCAGCTGAACCACCTTTCCCTATGGCCACAGGGTTGGTGAGTTAGGCTTGCAGGGAGAAAGGTGGCTTTTTTTGGTGGCAGCCTGCAGTGACACTGGCAAGGTGTAATGTGAAACGAGACGCTTCACTGCAGCCTGTGCAGGAGGCTTGTCAAGAAGAGGTTTGTTTCTGTAGCAGAAACAGCAGCAAAGCAGCTGGTTGTCCACATGGAAGAAGGATGGGCTTTTATGAGGCACTTGAAAAGAGAGAGTCCTCCTGAATTATATGTTTACATATTAAAAAAAAAGCTTTTTAGAAACTTCCCTGATCACCCACTTGTTCTGCACAATCTGCAGTAAACTCTTCAATTGACTTTTATTTATTCATTATACACATTTATATTGTTTAAAGTCAGTTGTTTGTTGGCCAGTGACCTAACACTCTGTTGTGAAGGCCAAGTGTTTTTGATGGTAATGGCTCTCTTTCCTTTCTTCTCCCTAATTATGGCTTTTCTGAAATGAATGTTTGTTTGCTCTTGATCTCTGTTGTGATTAAAGCTTATATTCCATCAGACTTTCTTGGACTGGTACAATAGTAATGAAGAACACAAGCATACACTTTTCCTTCTTATTATCATGTCAAAGTTAGCACAAATGGAAACTTTTGCTCCACTGAAGAAGGTAGCTATTAAAATGCATCACTTGAATATAATTGGAAGCTACAGTGTAGCTTTCAGAAAATGTCTAGAGGCTCTCCTATTACCACTGCTTTTTATTCCAAAAGCAGGCTGTGAGTGTCTGGGTCTGAACGTGTTCAAGGCACAGCAGGTTGATGTGCAGCCACTTCAGTCATTTGTCCTTCCACAGGCCTCAAACGCACACCTTGCAGGAGATGGGTAATGCTGCAGTAGCTGTAGTTTCCTAAATTAAGTGTCCATATTTTGGCCTGAAGTTACTGTAGGAGAATGCTGATACTTTGGCAAACGTTCATAAAAATCAAATAAGGGTTTGGGGGGGTTTAAGGGTTAAAACCCTACTTGTGTACTTTGTTACTCATGCTTCTTCTCAGCTATCCTTTGCACCAGAACTCCACAATGTTTCAGCAACCAGGAGAGGAACACAGTATCTGTAAAACTGAGAGGCTTTACACTGATAGAAGTAAGCTTGTGACTTTGTATTTTCTTCCTCTATAGACTGTTTTTCAGTGAAATAGCTAGCACCATTTTAAGGTCGTCTTTACCTTTCCCTACGCTTGGAGTGTCAGAGGGTTTATTAAAATCCAGTATGTTGCTTTTGTAGCAAACTGGAATGAAATCCTGACCAGCGCGGGGGAACTGTCTTGTACCTGGTGTTTTTCTGCAAGAAACAAAGAAGGTGTGAGCATACCTGACTAGTAAGCTGCACAGGTCTGGAAATAGTTCATGGAGTTTTTGTTTTTATGTTAAAACACGGGCAGAATTACCAAAACAAGCTGAAGTATATGTTTCATGTACTTTCAGTGGCCTCTCAACAAGCATCTCTAGGAAATCCTGGTTGTGCCTATGGGAATGCTTTTCTACTCCCAGTGCAGCTTGGTGTTTCTCAGTGCTTGGAGATGCTGGAAATGAATGAAATTTCTCATAGGGAAGATGAGATGAGGGTTGGGGGAAGAAGGAAAGACCTGTAAAAAATGATTCAGAACTTGGTTTTTCTAAACCATGGTACTGCTGCTTTCCCAACCTACATAGCAAGTGCCACCAGCCAGTTATTAAAACATTTCAGCACACTCAACATCCTTCTATGTGAATGTTGATTGTGCATAACACCAGTCTCTTAATTAGTATATGCTGATGATATCCTGCTTGTTATTGTCTTGTAAAACAGAAGTCATGCTACACTTACCAAATAATTATCTTCGCTCACAAATCATTATCCTCAACATCCAGTTGCTTAAGCCTAGCTATTACTGCTTCAATTAATATTTTCAGGGCAAGCTCATTACAGATGCCTTGTAGAATGTTCCCTTCAGATAAGTAACTTGCAGTGGATGAAGATAGGATATTACTGCTGAGCCTAGCCAACTGCAGTCCTGCGAGTCAAAAGATAAGGATAGCATCTCTCCTGTAAACATGAAGTAATCTTTGTGTGTGCTGAAGGTATCTTTTCTGCAATAAGGGATGTTCTTAACTCTGTCTCTTCTGAATGGCCTTGCCTCTGACCAAGTTATCAGGCAAAGGTTGGTATGAGTCCACAGCAATGACATGGTTCAGTGTGATAAGACCTCACTCTTCCCCATTTTTTACTTGTGAGTAGCTGTAGTAGTTCTTAAGAAAAAATCTAAAGCACTTAAATGCACTTGCAGCAAAGACTGGTATTGTTCCCCTTCTATCTAAGAGGCGGATTGTTAAAATATTCTTTCCAAAATAACAAACTATGTTAATACCTACATTTCCTACCTACCATTTTGCAAGCAGCAGTGGAATAGAGCCTACAAAATGTCTTTGTGCCCTCTCACTGCAGACTATACACATATCCAGATCACCTGAGCAAGTTTAACAGCTGCTGGTTATGATTGCTGATCTCCTGGAATCTGCTGTTGGTCTCATAGGATGATTAACATGCAAAGAAGAGCTTTATGAAATGGGCCTTGCTGCTTTTGCAGGGAAAGGCCAGGAAAAAGCAACTAATCCTTATAGTCCTGCTGATCTGGCCAAGGGAAAATGACTGACTCTGCATGAGGAGACTCATTTTACTGAAATCATGCAAGTGAGAGGCTATCCAGGCATCTACCTCAGTTATCCTAATTTTAGGAGGAGACTCTGCATGTCTTGACTATATCCTGTGTGATCAGAGGAAACTGAAATGATGTAAAGATGGCCTTTCTCAAGGGACTGAATCTTGCATCTGTAATGCAAGAAACAACAGGCGAAGGCAGGAAAGGGAGTACAAGAACAGGAGAATTGGAAAGGAATGGAAGAATCACTGTTGGATACTGTAGAGGGTAGGTAGTCTGAGACTATGTTGGGAAATACCAGAATCCTGCTAATCAAGAACAGCAGGAAGTTACCAGCCTTCCTTCTAAATAAGTGGTGGGCACAGGTTTCATTGTGGATAGCAGTGGATGTCTTGTGAGTAGCCTTAAAATGAAGGCAAATAAATGTGGCGGTATAGAAAAAGATGGATCCTCCAAAGGGAGCTGGAGGGTACAGAGAGGAATAATGTCTTAATATGGGGGACTAGAAATTATTTTTGTAGTGGTTTGCCAAAGTAGTATGTAGTGTTGTCCTATATGCTTGCTAAAGTCATGGACAGTGTTATATTGGTAATATATCCAAACAAGGAGCAGAGCTTAGCTGTAGGGAAAGGCTGTGCCTATTCCCAACAAACACTTGTTTTTGCCAGAACAAGATTTTTGACATATGCTGAAGTGTGAGGTCCAAGTCATACCAAAGTTCTCTTGCCTCTTGACTTGTATTCCACTGCCAGCGAGGCAGCCTGAATGTACCATGTCCACTGCTACCATGCTAGACCTCAAGTCCAACAAGCTTAGATGAGAACAGCCTATGGGTTAAAGACAAGTTGAAGTCGTGAAGGAGAAAAGACCTGGTTTTATTTACTTAATCCCCTCCTCAACTCCAGGAATGTAACAGACCTTGTACTCTCATCCCTACTGGATAAAAGGGAGTTGTAAGAACTTGAGCTTTAACTGTCTGGGAATGTGGAGACCAGCATCCTGGTGCTTTGGTACATCATGCCAAGCAGATGTAAAACCAGCACAGACTCAAGGTGTGACTACTTCCCCGACTGCCCCAGCTGCACACAAAAGCCTTGAAACTGTTGAACTGGAAATATTCCATCAGCTCCCACTGCTTGCTCTTAAGCCTTTGAAAGGGTTTATACTCCCAGTTTTGTTTCCAGAGTGGTTTTAAGAGCTCAGATTGAAAAGAATTGGAAAATCAGTTTTTTGACAAGTTTTTTTTTCTTGTTTAAATCAAAGAAGAGATGAAAAATGTAAAAAATCTTCCAAAAATCTTTTCCTGCCCAGGTAGACCCATAAGGCTTTTGATTATCAAATAACCTATCATGCATTCTTATGTGGTGGCATGCAGGCTTCCAGGTATGGTAGCCAGCAAACCTCATGCTCTTCTTGGTGTGCCTGCTAGAGACATCTCAAAGCACTCACTAAGTCTGGCAGTGATCAATGCCCAGTCAGCATGGGTTCATGAAAGGCAGGTCTTGCCTAACCAACCTGATTTCCTTCTACAACCAGGTGACCCGTCTGGTAGATGAGGGAAAGGCTGTGGGTGTTGTCTACCTGGACTTCAGCAAAGCCTTTGACACAGTCTCCCATAGCATTCTCCTGGAGAAGCTGGCAGTTCATGGCCTAGATGGATGTACTCTTTGCTGGGTTAAAAACTGGCTGCATGGCCGAGCCCAGAGAGTCGTGGTGAATGGAGCTAAAGCCAGTTGGCAGCCGGTCACAAGCGGTGTCCCCCAGGGCTCAGTTCTAGGGCTGGTCTTGTTTAATATCTTTATCCATGACCTGGATGAGGGGATTGAGTGTGCCCTCAGTAAATTTGCAGACAACACCAAACTGGGTGGGAGTGTTGATCTGCTGGAGGGGAGGAGGGCTCTGCAGAGGGACCTGGCCAGGCTGGATTGATGGGCCCAGGCCAATTGTATGAGGTTCAATAAGGCCAAGTGCCGGGTCCTGCACTTTGGTCACAACAACCCCATGCAGTGCTACAGGCTTGGGGAAGAGTGGCTGGAAAGCTGCCTGGTGGAAAAAGACCTGGGGGTACTGGTTGACAGCCGGCTGAATATGAGCCAGCAGGGTGCCCAGGTGGCCAAGAAGGCCAATGGCATCCTGGCCTGTATCAGGAATAGTGTGGCCAGCAGGAGTAGGGAAGTGATCGTGCCCCTGTACTCAGTGCTGGTGAGGCCGCACCTCGAATCCTGTGTTCAGTTTTGGGCCCCTCACTACAAGAAAGATGTTGCCTTGCTGGAACAGGTCCAGAGGAGAGCAACCAAGCTGGTGAGGGGTCTGGAGCACAAGTCATACAAGGAATGGCTGAGGAAACTGGGGTTGTTTAGTCTGGAGAAGAGGAGGCTGAGGGGAGCCCTGATTGCCCTCTACAGCTGCCTGAGAGGAGGCTGTAGTGAGGTGGGGGTCGGCCTCTGCTCCCTGGTAACAGATGACAGGACGAGGGGGAATGGCTTGAAGCTGCGCCAGGGCAGGTTTAGGCTAGACATTAGGAAAAACTTCTTCACTGAAGGGGTTGTCAGGCTCTGGAATGGTCTGCCCAGGGAGGTGGTCGAGTCCCCATCCCTGGAGGTATTTAAAAGAAGGAGAGATGAGGTGCTGAGGGACAGGGTTTAGTGGTGGGATGGCAGTGTTAGGTTAAAGGTTGGACTCGATGATCTTAAAGGTCTTTTCCAACGGAGGTGATTCTATGATTCTATAAGAAGGGAGCATTATCTCTGGTAAACATAGTTAAGCAAATTACTGAAGGAGGTGAGGAAAACTGACAGTCTCAAACCCCTTCTGCTTCTCCACGGAGATGGTATTTGACTCAGTTTAACTGAGCACTGGGTATGTCAAGGAGGGGCAAAATTGTTGTTAACCTGCGGAATTGCCTGTCACACAGATTTTAATCTGTGTGATGTTCTGCACAGGAGGGTTGGAAACGTGAGTAGGTTTGAGAAAGAGTGCTGTAGCACTGTGGCAGCTCTCGTTAGGGCTAGACCCAGGTATCTCTGAGATGGAAGGCTATGGAGAAAATAAAGGAGTAGGAGGAGAGGAGGAGAAGCTCGTACAGGCTGAAGAAGAGGCACTCGCATGTCTGATGGAAGAAGCATAAGACTGTGCTGCTGTCTCACCAACAGAGAACTTGTGGGACATCTTCAACTTCCACTGTTGGGTCAAACTTTTTAAATGTCAGAGCTGTGTACTTTAAATACTTGCACTGTTCCTGTTCCTGCTGACCTGCATGCTCAGTACTCATACCTGATGTCATAGCAGATGCCAAGGCTTTCAGTTTCTGGTGTATTAGGAAGCTTTTGCTTAATTCCTTTTGGTTTCAGTTTTTTGGGAAGCTCTTTGTTTTGCCGAAGTTATGCTAAGTAAAACACAACCCATTAGGATTTGAAAATGTTTCTTCCTCTGGGCTTGACTTTTGGGAACTGCTCACATGTGGAAGGATGTGAGCAAATGCCTTAGACCGTTTTTCAGAAGTGCCAAAGTAGATGTCCCGCACTAAAGTCCCTTTCAGCTCTTATGAAGTAATAAATCTGCCAAGCTGTCTTCCACTTCACAGAAGCAGTTTATTTCAATCCAGTAGCACAAGAGAAATGCAGAATACTTCTTGGCCTTCCTCATGTATTCAGGAAGGTGATATTTTTTCCTGAATTTAGCTTATTAAAATATTAGGGGTTTTAGTTTACCAGTATATCTTTTAAAAGTACTCAGGATAAGCTGTAGGTAGACTTCCATTGCCTGAAAAGAAATATTTACTTGGTCATTTCCTGATCTAGGGCATGGGAATATGATAAGCAGTTGTCTAGATTCACATATATTAAAAGTGTGGAGAAATGGTTCAGAGCATTTTAGTGTGCATGTTTAGTGGCTGCAGATTAACCTGTGAATCCTTCTGTAGGAAGATAATGAACAAGCACTAACTGAAAATCTTATTAATGTAATTTTATAAATGAAGGATTCCTAAATAGGGGCTCATCTTTGCTGGAAGCTTGGAGAAAGACAGTTGGGGGTAAGTAAAATATATTTATTGTGTAAGGTGATAACTATGGAAGTTTTTTTGGTAGTTGTAGTGGATTTTTCTAACTGTGGTAGTAAGCAAGCAAGCACAGTTTGGAAGCCTATGGTTGAAAGTACACGAATGAGGGAGGCATGCTGGTGAAAGACAGAGTTTAGATCTTACAATTATAAATCTTGGATGGACCTAGAACAACCCAATTTCTCAAGGACATTAGTTGTACCGAGAACTTTGATTTCCTGATTTGCAAATCCTTTCTTGTTGGGTTTTTCAGCGATACTTTTTTAAAACATTGCTAAGATTTAAAAGGAATGCACAGATGAAAATATGACCTTGCTGAAACTGATGGTGAAATTCCCAGTAAATTCACTGATCTTACCACAGTATTCCAGGATTTTGCCCTAGACTGCTCTGTACAACAGATTAATTTCATGTGCTAGTCAATTTGACAGCCACGGGAACTTCTAACCTTGGCTGACTTGCAAGGACTTCTCTGAATACTGGCAAAATTTCATCCCTACCATTAACACTTGTTTTCTAGCTCTGCTATCAGTTGGCTGAAGTTACTTGTTGCCTTCTCTCTTTATTTTTTCCCCTTCCCCCTTTCTCTTGCTTTCCTGTCAGATCTGCCAGTATATTTTATACTTTCGTTTCTGCACCAGCTTTAAATCTGCTATCATCCATGGTCTTGCTCCAAAGAAACAGCAGGAAACATGGGATTTCTGGTGAGTGTTAAGCCACTGCAGCAATGAAACTTAAAGGAAAGGTTTAAAATGCCTGAGAAAGGAAAGCAGTGATAAGCCAGCCCTGACAATAATATGTGGAAGGAAGAACTCTTCCCAGAAGGGAACATGATAGTGAGAGATGAACAAATACCGAGAAGCAATGGGGTGAGAGAAACAGAATGGTTACATGAAAGTTTCACTGAAGAATAATTTATAAGTGGGAAGGAAACAGCTGGTGATGATCCTGATGCTGCTGAGGTAAAACAGGTAATGAGGGTGGAAAAGCCTTTCCCCCTGCCCAGTGTAAAACAGTCAAATGAAGATTAGACAGTACTGAAGTTCTATATGGACAATTCCCAGGGAAGCTAATGGAATTTGACTACTTGTATTCCTTTGATACTGGTAATGTTTGTCTGCTTTTTGAGAGTTAAAAGATGTAAACATTCAGAATACACTGAATCTTTATTTAAATTTCAATGAGTAATGAGGATTCATGTTTGCATCAGAGCTGTTCTTGAAGACAAGTGTCTCTTACATAGTGTGAGGTTTTTAGTGTGAGTGTCCTGGTACCCGATGCCTTTTACAGCTGTAATCAAAGGGCCTCCTAAAAACCTGCAAAGGAAGTGAATGCAGGAATTACTTCATCTGCTAATCAGGACTAGCAGTGGAATATAAATATAAAATACTCCAGATTAGGGAACTGCATCCACCAGATTCTGAAAAAGACTCTAGGTAGGCCATTCAATTTGAATCTGGCTTGTAAACAAGTAGTATCACCTAAGCTCTTCCTGAAAGGAGTTTTGTCTTACAAGAGCAGGTCCTATGATCAGTCAGCCAATGTGCCACCTTCCACAGGGCTTGTCCAGCAACTGGGATGACTGTCGCCAAGGGATTTCTGCTTTGCATTTTATGGGGAAAAATACTTCATGCAGTGGAGTGCCACGGAGAACTGGACCTTCGGTAAATGTGGTTGGAGAGTGTCCTCAGCAGGCAACCACTGCTTTACTTTGTGTGTGTCTTCACAGCCATGCATGGGCAGTGTCCCATTCGAGCATGACTTTGTCACCTCCTGACAAGCCTTGCACACAAAGGCTGCAGGCATAAGCTTACAAATGAGACTAATCTTCAAGACTAAACCATGTCTCACTATTAACATACCCAATGAGCTGAAGAAAATGGCAGGTGAAGGCTTGTGACTTGCTTCGAAATAGGATTTTAAACGGTCATTAAGTTTGTCCTCCTAACTGCATGTCTTCCTCACTTCCTAGCTTTTCTACTCTCCAGGGCAAATTTCAACAGTCCCTGGAAAGCAGCTGCAGTTTCATGTACTATTCGCATACCTAACGACATACCTTGTTCTTTTAACTGTTTAAAATTTGCAGCTTCGTTGTTTCAGCTGGGGTACCTCTTCCCTTTGCTGTGAGAAATATAAAAAACTCCTCAGTTTCTCCGCACCCAAAATTACAGGTTGCCAGCAGATCTGTTAACTCTGCAGTGCCATAGACTTGGTGGTCCCACAGTTACCACATCCTGGTGAGAGGGGAAGTACCTTATTAAATGTGCTGACATAATTGTAAGCAATTATCTGACCAAACCTTCAACTTTACCTGCAAATGGACAGGAAGGGAAGCTTGATCACAGGCCTTGACTTCCCGGTGCCTTGCCCTTCTCGGGCAATTTTATTGAGGGTTACTTTGAAGTCTTCTCAGAAATTAAAACGAGGATGGAAGCCCTCCCAGTAGTTGTAACAGAAAGGAAAAAGGCACAGTATTTCAGACCTGCCTGTCAGATGTTTGGATGGGTCCCAGCTGGACAAGGCAACTTCTTTGTTCCTTAAGCAGGACTCCATGCCTGTCAACAAGTTCTCCAAAAGAAGCATTTAGATCCCTGAAGAGGGACGCAAAGTGTATCTGCGCAGCCACGGTCTTACAGGCTCTGTGCTGTAAGCGTTATCCCTGCTCCGTTTGGATGGTTGACTGCTCACCTTTAGTCTTGATCTTTATTTTGGTGAAGCCAGAGAAAATGCAGACTTCAATAACAAAAAAGGCATAAAGCCAATAATGTAGTTAGAATTGCAAATCCAGGTGGGCCCCACCTTATGTGGAGGAGTAGTAACAACCTTGGCTAAAGTTTCCTGCGTGTTTTAGCAAGCAGTCCCAAGGACAGACAGTAGTGCAGTCTGGTTTCCTACAGAGCTGCCTTGTGCTTGGATTCTGTGATGTCTCTTTTTTTTTTTCTTCCCACCTCCACAGTTGAGGTGTAACAGTTCATTCACGATGTGCAAAGTTGAGAGAAAGCTTTTAAAAAAAAAAAAAAAAAAGCATGTGGAGATCGAGTCCTTGAGTCTGGGGAACGGAGGTAAGGTCTATTAGGAAAGGCATAAACCGGATTACCTGCTGTTAGGGGTCTGGGACCCCCTGGGCTGTGATCCCAGAGATGGCTGAGCATGATTTATATCCTCCTGCTGTGCAAAATACTTTGCTATTCCTACAATGTGTGGGGTGACTGGGCAGCAGGAGCTGCCCCAGGGGAGCTCTTGGGAAGGCAGAGACCTTCCAGTGCCATTTGGAAGAGGCTCAGGCTTCTCCCTTTTCTCCTCCACCTTTTTCTCGTTCTTTCTGGAGTTTTCTTCTCACTGTGTCCTCCTGTGCTGGATTGCACGCAGGGAACCCCAGAGTATGAAATAAGGGACTCCAGAGCCACTGCCGATTCTGGCAGAGTTTTCCGATTACTTTTTCAGATCCTTCAGGAGCTGCCAAGCTTGCAATGAAATCCTGTCCCTCTAGGTGTCACCACTGGACTGGGAAACATATCTCTTCCTCCTTTTGCTCCAGCTTTGTGCTTTTTATTTACAATAAATTGAGCAGTTAGGCTACATTTAGGATTAATTTCATTTTACCAAGTCAAATGGTTAGTAATTCCCTACCCAGGATGAAAGGAAATAACTTATTGAATACTACAGGCTGACTTTTTTTTCCTTTCCCACTCTGAATTAATATTCTTCTGTGACATACAGTCTGCTGACCATGTCCTTTTCCTAACCCATTCAAACTCAGTCAGCCCCAAGGTGAATTGGGGGGGGGGGGGGGGGGGGGAAATGAGCAGGCTTGAAACGCTAGGCAGCCCGGGGCTCTTGGCATGTGGGTGGGCTGAAGGAGAAATGCAGCAGGGCTGGGAGTATTCATCACCTGTGTCTTAGCTTAAAAGCTCTTCTGCAAAGTTGTCTGGGTGGTTCCAGGTTCATTTCTGAGAATCCAGAATATGTTTGTCTTTGGCATCAGAGAGACCGCAAAAGCCTATTGCATAAAATTACAATTAAGCTGATTTTCCCTCCTCTGCACAAATAAAGGTCTCAAGACTTTTGTAACCACTTTCATATCTTGCTTATGTCTTCTTCAGCGGAGTCAATTACAGCGCTTGGCTTAGTTTAAACCGCTAGGTGCAAGGTTTTCCAGCCAGACTGAAAGATTTATTTCCTGTGGGTGGCTTTTTTTTTTTAATGGAAGTTGTGTTCCTGAGTTCTTTAAACTGGCTGGAAAATATCACCCAGAGCACTATGAAGCATTCACTAATGAGTGGCCCTGTCCTTCACAACTGAGACTGCCGTTCGTTTCATGGGACTTTGCACTTCGTACAGCAATCTTTCGAAACAGAGGGCCTGAGCAGCTGACTTTGTTATGATTGTTTTAAGAGGGGTCAGCTTTGAAACTCAGCAATTAAGAACAGACTGAGGCTGATGCAGAAGTGCTGACTTTCAGCAAAATATCTATTAACCACAACGCAGCCTGGCCTCTGGCTCGCCTGCCTAGAAGGCTGCCAGTTGCTGTTGGTGTCACGTCCCCTTCCCTAAGGTGGTTTATATCAGTAAAATGAGTTGGTGTTTTAACTTGTGCTATGTCAACAGTTGGGAAAGAAAGTGCTCTCCGTAATAGGTGAAGTGTTGAGATACTATTGCATTGACAGCGTTGTGTACTTATCGTTGTATCAAGCTGTGTTTTCTGAACCGGGTTTACATATGTAAGGTTTTGTGTTGCTGCTTGTTATTTCAGCTGACTAGTGAATCTCCCACTCGTTTTTTAACATGCATTTTGATTTGTTAGTGATTATCTTTTTGCATCGAGCCTACTGCGCTTTGCAGTCGCATGTACTAGGGCCGTTGCAATACTAATTCATACACTTAAGGGGGCAGATTTGAGATTGTTCTGGAACCTAAATTGATTTTCTTTGCATAAACAATTGCTTCAGGATTAGCTCTAGAAGAGACAGAGTAATCTTTGTACTAACTGTCCAAGAATGTTCTCTGAACATGAATAACCACTAGTTGAGCTGAGTGAGTTTTAATAACAGGTTTCCTGTGGATAAGCCTAGCAGACTTTCTCTTCTCGAAAGACTGTGTGTACTTTCTAGAGAGCTGCTGTTTTTCCCTTGTGCTGTGAGATTTCTTTTGTGTGTGGGTGGTTTGTTTGTTTGTTGTAATAACTGGAAATGGCTATAAAGCTTTTATTAAAACTTCATTATTACTCTGTTTAAAACTTGAAAACAGACTTCAGGTGTATTTATACTACTCCCATGGAAAGAGATTAGAGACTCGTGTCTGAACTCTCCTCCCTTTCTCATCGTTAGCTTGTATGTCTTTCTTGGCCCCCAAGCAGCCGCCTTTCCCCACCAGCCTCCATAAAATTATCCCTGGAGGCAGCAGTTCCTTGTCTGCTGCAGTTAACTACATTTTCCCTGATTTCTTAATCCTTCATCTGTATTGTTTTGTCTGAGTTTCAAACTCTTCTCTTCTTCTTGCTGGCCTTTCTTTACTTTGTTCCTTATCTGCTACTGCCTCTAAAACCTCTATGGTCAGATAGCCAAATAACATCTGAGACTGTCATCCCCATAAAGAGAATTTGGCTTCTCGCCTGAGGTCTAACCTGATCTCTACCACCATCCATGTGCAAACTGAGCTAAATTGGCCAGATTAGGAGAATGGAAGATACCTCAAACTGGAAATTGTCATCTAGGATGTGAACAAAGTCATTTGAGAGCTGATACTCCTCTAATGCTTTCCCACCAGCAGGAGAGTGGAGGGTCTCAGCAGGAAGCATCGCAAGGTTATGTCCTAAACACATTCAGATGGACATGGAGGTAGAGAGGACCGAGAATCACTGCTGTGGTTTTATGTTGGAGCTCTGTGACTGCAAGCGTGGGTCAGATGCAGGTACCAACCATTTGGACCAACTTTAGTTGGGACCCACCACTGAAGCTCTCACAGAAGGGGCAAGGCTGAAATGCTGGATGAAAATGGAACCCACTGAGGACTCAGAAGCCTCCAAACTCAGGGGAAAGGAGGTGTAGTTCAAGGTTAAAATAGCATGAAGAAAGGTAGTCACAGTGAAAGGAAATAGTTATCTTGCCTGAGCACAGTTTAAAGGCACTAGTTAAAGTGCCTTAAATGAATTTAATAAAACAGTGCAAGCCCTGTTTGAGAAAATGAGTTCTCCTGGAGTGGTTACTGGCCTGTGTCAGCTTAGCACTGTTTGGTTTATTACTGGCTTGCAGAGCCGCCTGGGATATCAGCACTAAATGTCTTTACTTATTTTTACATTTAATAAGAAAAGAATGAAAGGGACTGTGCCTTCAAAAAGTAAAAGCATTAAACGATCGCTTCACCTTCAAGTACACCTTCAAGTCCTTGTAATGTTTAAATATTTAAAATATGAAGTCACTCAGTGCTGCCTTACCACCCACCTACTAAAGCCTGTTTCTCTTCCGATCTTACCCTTAAATTGTATAGACATTACACAGCTCCACCCTGCAGCCATTTCCTGCCCAGTTCCTTAGTCCTTTACATTTTCTGATTATTTTTTCTCTTGTCTCCTTTTCTGTTTTTCCTACAGCTCCATTTTCTTTATCCATGGTTCCTAGACTGCTTCTGCTGGCTTACTCTGCTCTACCCAAATCTAACCCTGCCCCTGTTTCTTTTTTACTGCGTGGGATAAGTGCTAAGCTCCTTCAGCTTGCAAAGCAATGCAGGGCATCTTTTTATAGCCCTGCCAAAGATGAGAAGGAGGTTGAACTTTCTTAAGAACGTAAGAACTAGATCAGAACAAGGGTCCCTCTGACCCAATGCGCTGTTTCCAACAATTACTTGGGTGCTAAGTAAGAAAAAGACTGACATTTATAATGCTCCTTTCTCCTACACCATCTCAGTTTCTACCAGGTTTCAAGTTGTCTGCTTAGTAGCCCCCAGTAAATCTCTTCCAAGGCTTTGTCTAGGTCTCGTCTTGATCCCATGCAGACCTTGCATCCTGGACAGCTTTTGGCAAGGACTCCTGCAGGTCAGTTGTTTACCTGGGGTGTTCCAGGTGGGGCTGTGCCTGGGAAAGCCTCTTCTCTACTGAAATGGGCAGGAAAAGGGATGTGACCTGCCCCCACCCCAGTCAAGCTGTGTTTTACAACTTCTACAGAACTGTCCTGAGCAATAGGAAAAGTACTGGCTTAGATTATTTCAAGCCTAAGCCATCCCGTGGCTTGAGGTTTTTTGTTGAGAATCATAAGTAATTATGAACACATTATTCTAGTGCTGATGAGCCCCCATGCTGGTGCTATAGCAAAGGGCAAGACCGTTTCCTTTAAATACACACCTGGCAGTACCACCACTGTTACAAATACCTCACCTCCTTTAGTTCTAAGAGACCCTTGAGCTGCAGTATAGTCCTGTAGAGCAGAAAAAAAAGCTATGCTAGTACAAGCAAGCAGCCACATTTCAGTTGTTCTTTAACAACCTTTTACACGCGCATGTTCAGCCTCAGCAGATGATTGTCTTTCACTGAGCACAAGCCTAACTGAACTCTTGCTTGGACTACTTTGCGTTTGCTACAGGTTGCAAGGATGCCTGTGGACTCGTACAGTGCTTCAGCTGGTCAGTGGTAACTCGTTACACCATGTTAAGTTGCTCTTCCAGCCCTTGAGCCTTACAACTGGCATAACTGTATTCATACCATGGGCTGCAGAGACAGTTTGCATAAAAAAAAAAAAGAAAAACATACTGCTGAAGTGACTGTTTGCATAGCTGCTTAGAGTTAAAAAAGAGAAATGTTTATGCCTGTCAGCACTAAAATGTATGTTTTCCTGACTGTTCTCTTGTGATAACTTCTAATATTTATTGGATCAAGCTTGGTTTCCCACAAGAACTCAGAATAGTTGTCTGGATTTGAACCGACTCAGTTTTCCTCAGCTGGCATGGCTGCCAGGCAGTAGAGCTCGCTCCCATGGCTTCTGGGCAGTTGGAATTCCTCGGTCCCAACCTCTCTCCCCTGAGAGCATTCAAAATAGGTATCGCAGGGGAAGGGGCTCGCAGGGGTGACTCTTAAGTGGAAACAGTTATGTTTAAAGTACAGCTAGTTTCAGCTGAACTTCGGAGCCTTTTGCTCCTTGCCTGGAAATGTTTAAGAAGTTTAAAGTTCACTTGCAGCCCTCAAGAGCCTGGTTTTGTGGGAATTAAAAGTCAGGTAAAGTTAATCCAAAAGGGTCAGTGGTTCATTAAAGCACCCAGAGACAGTGGCCTTCACTTTGGCACATAAAAACACTGTGAAGATGGCCTTATCTTCAAGTCTAGTCTCTATGAGACAGTGCTTTCCTGTAAGCATGGCTATTGTTTACAACATTTGCTTCCTTTCTCTTTCCTCCTTGAATGGGGTCCAGATACCATATGGCATTGTGCTTTATTCACCTGGTCACATCAAGTTTAACCTCTTGCTATTGCGAAGTTGGCTTTTATTTTTTAATGATGACGGCTCCTCTGGAACACAGCTCACTTCTAACCTTGGGAGCAAAATTGCCAAAGAGGATGTGAGCTATTTAGAATAAAGCCTGACTAAAGATTTCTCTAAGCCTTTAGAGGTACCTGCTATCAACTGTACAGATAGGGTGACATGATGAAGTGAGTCATAAATGTATTTATGAATATTGCATCTGAGCTCCAACTAGAAACTTTGTCAGCTGGTATCTCCTAAGCATTGCATGGAAGATTCATTTCGCCTAACTTTGGTCACCTAAAAGCCGATTGCTTAAATCTGAGCTGCATACAAGGTTCCGTTATAGCTGATGCAGAAAGAGAGGCGCCTCGAGGGCATAGCCAAGCCAGCTTAAAATGCCTGGCTAGAGGTGTCAGCCTCTTTCCAGGAGTGACAGGGGAGCCTGGACAACTGCCTCCCCATCCGGGGGCTGACAGATGAGATGAGCCCCTGGCCTGGCTACACACTCAGCAAGAAAAAGGGAGCTGAAGTTTGGCATGTAGTGTTGGTGTGGTTTTATTTCTGTTTCTGGGTTTTAATTGTTAGGATTATCTTCTAGCCCATCATTCATGCGAGGAGTCATGCACGGCCGACAGACCTGATTGACAACGACCTGATGCACAAAACCCAGTGCCTCGAGAGCTGGGGGTGCATTAGCTCTGCCGCAGGGAGCTGTGCTCTTCTGCCAGAGATGATCCTGCAGCAGTGAGAGGGCTTGCACGGCTGCTGACAAGCAAAATATTTTGTCAGCAGCTGCACTGCTTCTTCCTACAGCCCTCCTCCCCCCCTCCACTTTAGCATTTACATCCTGTCTCTGGAAATGAGAGTACAAATAGCTCTGAAGTGGGCAGAATTACTACACACAGCATGTGCTGAATCATGTATCAGGAGATGTTAGTTCTGTCAGTAGCTTTCATTTTCTCTTAATAAAGAGGTGTTTTTCTCTTTCCAGTGATGGATTATTGCCATAATCCTTGCTTGCAGGCAAGAATACCTGCCTGCAGAACTGGAGCTCTCTTTACGCAGCTTTGCCCCTGCATGCCAGAAGGCTGTGTGGAGGAGAGTCTGCTCTTGCTATCTTCCAAAGCAAAGCACGGATGGAGGCAGGGGCAAAATTGCCAGGTGAGAGAACAGCTGGGCAATGTTCTGGGCTGTCACTGGCACGAAGATGTTAATACTGGTGAGTCTGTAGGGACACCAACTCTCCTTCCTATGCCCCATAAGAGCGACCGTCCTTCTGGAACGCTGCAGTTTTGGCTCGTGCCTCGTGGTGCTTCTGTCCTCTCAGCTTGGGCATGGCCTGGACTCATGGACTCCTCGAGGCATCCCGTTTCTCTGTTTCCTTGGCAGTACTGGGATGTTCACAGTGTTCCCATCACCTCCTTGCCATGCTTGCAGGTGCATTTAGGGACAATCTTGGGCCTCGATGGCAGTTGAAGAGGGCCTGTGCAGCTGCAGAGTTGTCTCAGCAGGCCAGGTCACGAGCAAAGCAGAACAAAGGTTTTCCTACCCAGGCTTATGTTTGCTACCTCTCAGTTGGGCCAGCGCAAATGTTTGCACAGTTATGTTGTAAACTAAATCACTGAATCAGTGCTCTTACAAATAATCTTCACAGAAGGCTATTGTTAACCTGTTTCATTCCAATGCTCGGTTGATGGTGTATCGCAGTGCGTCGTTTGACCAGAAGCCTTTGAAAAATGCCACTGTGTGCTAAGTGCAAATGTTGAAGTAACTTGAGCAGTTGGACAAGAATTGGGGTGGGGAAGAGAGAAGACTTGACCACGTGCTACTGAAAAGACCTCTTTCTCCTGCAGAAAGCTCTGGCTGCTAGCCTCAGCAACAGTGCTAGGGAGCTTAGCGTTTACTGAATTTAACTTGGAGCAGATACCCGGTTGGGGAGGGAAGCGGGAAGGCAAACTGGAAGGAAGATGCTTGGGTCATAGGGGAAGTCTGCGGTGAAAAGATACCGCTTCAATCCTCAGATGAAACGAGATGTTGCTGTGTTGGCTGTGGAGAGACTCGTTAATGCGCGGCTCTGGAGAGTTCAGGCGTGTGATTATTTAAGGATATCAGCGCGTGTTTAATCTCCTTGGGGCTTATCTGCTGGTGTTCAGTGCTGCTGCTGATTGCTTCTTCAGACAAATAGCTATAATATTCCACCAACACCTGTGAGGAACAAACACTTCTAAAATGGAAATCATTTTTCATGCTGTGCTGACTAGAAAAGGAAAATCACTCTTCCCGTTCAGTCTGCGCTGAACTTCATAAAACTATTTCAACAAAAATTTTATGTTCTTTCTATAATTTAAACCTGCCCAGAGTGTCTGAAGGCGCTTCCTTTTAGCAGCAGAGGTTGTTCCAACATGAAAGAACAAAATAATAGCTATTCCAGAGTGTCTGAAAAGTACAAAAAGTTCTCAGCTCAGCAGTAGCACTGCTTGGCCCTGTCCAAGTGGTAGATGGGTTGAAGTGGTTTTGATCACTGTTTAACTCCACTACTGGCCATGTGTTTTCATGGCTTTGCTATTTGAAAGCTGAGACTGCTAGAATTACTAATTGCACCGGTGTTGCAAACCGTGATGCTGCTGCTGCCAGAAAGTTATTGCAGCTTTCTAAACCACATTTCCAGAGAGCAACCCGTCATTCTTTTGCGCTCCCTATATAATTACGGCTGTAAGTATCCCGATTCCTTTTGTGTGCTGCTAGCAACCATAGCATTAATGAGGTAGCATTAATGATAGAGAAGCAGCCTGCAAACTTGAACTCCGCGTTGAGTTCACCAGCACCGTTTTCCTCTCAGCCATTGAAGTACTGGGTTCTTCTGTCTTGCTGTTAGATATTTTAAAATGTCTGTCAATAGGTTTTTCTTCAAGTAAGGCTTTTACCCTGGAGCTTTTCAAGATAAGGAACCATGACAAGCACTGCGTAAGTGCCCTTAGTCAGAGTTTGTTTGCACAGTGCTTGGGAGGCCTCTTATATTGGTCAAGGCCTCTGGATATTGTTGAAGTTGAAATACTAACTATAGTAGGTTGGAAATCCAGAGGCTCTTTTCCCCCCCTGCAGAAAAGCTTTAAATTAAAATTCAAAAGACTCTCTGTGGAGCATTCCTGTCCTTGTCCTTCAGAACAGGCTTCACCAGTGTGGCTTGCTGGTTTGGGGAAAGACTTACTTTTAATCTGTTCATGTTGCTGTAATATTCACCATCTTAGTACTTAACTGGTGTGAGTGGTTTATATTTAAGAACAGATTGCACTGAAAACAAAAAAAAGAGGGGTTGGAAGTCGGAGGGGAAGGAAACACAGAATTGCTGCCCAGTCTGAAGAATGTATTTTGGAACTTTATTTAAAGTTAAGAGCACTGCCAGATCAAAGCATTTCTGCAGTTTCCTGGATAAGTCATCAAAAATAAGTTAAAAAAAAAAAGAGTGCAGACTGTTGAATGATGCTGACTAGGCAGGTGTGGATTTACAGTAAAAAGGCAGAAAAATGTTTCAAATAACATTAGTGGGAAGTTGCTCTAACTTGATGAGTGACGCTCTTCTGTGCTTTATCCTCTAGTCTGACTAATGGGAGTCTATTCTAGCACGCCCTTTGTGGATGTCTTTCGGATTTTTGTTGACCCCAAAATCTCTTTTTATGGCTTCCCACCCCCTGAACACACAAAAAATAGCAAAAGTCAACACAAAAAAACCCCTGCCTCTGGAGAACACAAGCATTAAAAAGGTGCTTAAGAAGCAACACAGTACTTGACAAAAACGTTTCCTTTTTGATAAATTGATTTAAGATTAGGTGTAGTTTTTCACTGCTGTTTACCCTTCCCATCTGAACTTCAAAATGTGCCCAGCTCTGAAGGGAATCATCAACCCTGACATTAAATTGTGAGGGCAAATTTGGCCAAGTGCTCACTACCATTGCTTCATCCATACCGTCCTGTGCTGGTGAGAGGATCCTGATGTTTATTCAAGGAAGGCGGTGAACAATGACTGTTTCCTTAGTCTGGCTTCAATGTGAAATAATTAAGCCTGCCCACTTGCCTTTATCAATATGTTATCTACTAAATTGCCCAAACTTCCTCTGTTAAGATTATTGGGGCCCCATCTCCTCCCCTGCTATGTCGCCGAACAGGTTTTGTGTTCAGGACTTCCCCTGCCTCTCTCAATGTTGGTAGCTGTTTTTCTAAACCTGTTTGCAGGCCAACTTGAAAATACAAACAACATGTGCTCTTTTAAGGTTAAAAAAGATTTTGTAGCTAATCTCTCTGTGGACCGTCAGCAGGGCAATCTCTATTTTAACAGGCTCTGGAAAGATTTACTCTTGGCAAGACTGGCAATATCATCATTTGCTGGTAAGCAGCCTGGAACATTTATTTCTTGAAGCAAACAGAGGGTACCAAAACAGAAACGTTTGTTCTTTCTGTACACTCTCCACAAGATTGCCCTTCCCCTGCTCTTAGTTTGGAGAGATTTGCTTTGCCAGCGTGTTGCCGCAGCATTTGACATCTCAAAAATTATTTTTGTGTGTTCACATAATCGTCTTCATAACCCTGAAATTCTTAATCACTTTGAGATAGGTTTCAAAGTTACATGAATCAGCCAGCTATAATTAACGCTTTCTGCTTGTCTTGAGCCTGGTAAGATAAGGAAAGAGTCCATATCTGCTTATCCTGCCTTAAACAAAGAAATTATGCTGGAGACAGTCTATCAAGAAGAATCTCTTTCAAGGAAGTGACTGAACACAACTTCAGTCCTTTTGTTTGGGTGACAGAGCAGGGATATCTATAGATGTCCTACAATAGGGCTGGGCTGTTGGAACAGCTTTGCAGTAAACACTGCAATTAACTATATCCAACTGCTGGCACCAGCACCATGCTTTATTCTGCTATCTTCAGGCACTAAAACATTACATTTGGGCTGCCCTGCACTCATTCCAATTAATCATACAGTGTTTTGAGCAATAACCAACAGTGCAGTGCTCCATCTTTCAGCTCTGCTTTTTCTCATCTTGTGTTGCGAGATGCGTTAGGTGAAACTTCCAGGATTGCTCTTACAATCATCGCTGACCTTTAATTCACCAGCGCTGTCTTCAGAGTCTTGACAGACCTTGCAAGAGATGCCCATCTGAGCACAGCAATCATGAGTCATCCATTTGCACGTAATACGTGTGGTAGTCATGCAGGTGACTAAATTCGGCTCTGTAGTTTTGAAGTGCTTTGCAGGCTCTAGCAGAGCTACAGGCAGAGCAAAACAAACCAAATCAAGCAATTCTGCATGCAATCATCCCAGTGATCTTTGCTTAAATGGTACCTCATGAAGGCTCAGTTAGCAAGCAGTGAGTGGAGAGGGGACACTGGGAAATGTGATGAAGCTTTGAGATGACAGAGGTTCAACAAGGCCAAGGGCCGGGTCCTGTACTCGGGTCACAACAACCCCACACAATGCTACAGGCGTGGGGCAGAGGGGCTGGAAAGCTGCCCGGCGGAAAAGGACCTGGGGGGTTGGTCAACAGGCAGCTGAATATGAGCCAGCAGGGTGCCCAGGTGGCCAAGAAGGCCAGCGGCATCCTGGCTTGTATCAGGAGTGGTGTGGCCAGCAGGAGCAGGGCAGTGACCGTGCCCCTGTGCTGGGCACTGGGGAGGCTGCCCCTCGAATGCTGGGCTCAGGGTTGGGCCCCTCCCTCCCCAAAGGACCTGGAGGGTCTGGAGCGTGTCCAGAGAAGGGCAGCAGAGCTGGGGAGGGGTCTGGAGCCCCAGGCTGCTGGGGGGCGGCTGGGGGAGCTGGGGGGGTTCAGCCTGGAGCAGAGGAGGCTGAGGGGAGACCTTATCAGCCTCTACAACTCCCTGACAGGGGGGTGTAGTAAGGTGGGTGTTGGTCTCTGCTCCCAGGTAATGGGCAATAGGATGAGGAGAAACAGCCTCAAGTTGCGCCAGGGAAGGTTTGGGTTGAACATCTGGAAAAATTCCTGCCCCACAAGGGCTGTCAGGCCCTGGAAGGGGCTGCCCGGGGAAGGGGTTGAGTCCCCACCCCTGGGGGGATTTAAAAGCTGGGCAGACAAGGTGCTTAGGGACATGGTTTAGTGGTGAGATGGCAGGGTTAGGTTAACAGTTGGACTTGCTTGTCTTAAAGGTCTTTTCCAACCTAAACAATTCTATGACTTTCCTAAAACTCTTTTTTTCACATAGTACAAGGGTCTGCTTCCCTCCATGTCTGTCCATTTGCTGCTTCTCACGGTTCCTGGTAGATCTCAGCTCCCCAGACTTGGCCAAAAACTTGAAAAAGGAAGGAGGAACAGTAAGATCTCTTTACACCATAAAAAACTCATTCCTGTTAACGGAAGATGGTCAGGAAATGTCTGTGATACCAAGATGTAAAATAAATAAGAGAATTCCTACTCCCAGACACCATCGATGTTGGTGGCATGTGTGAAGGAGCAGTTTCTGATTTCTACTTTGCCCTTGTCTCTTGACCAGTCACCTTACTCAACCATTGAAGAGGAGCAAAGAGCAGCCGGTCTATAACGGGCTCTGTTGTTGCAGAAGATCTGTGTTGGGTTTTTGAAGGACTAAAGGGAACTTTTTATCTGGGGCAGATATTTCTGTATTATGTGCCTTTTGTGGAGGTATTAGCTGTATTTCTCCCAACAGCTGAGCGACCAAGGGAGAAACTGTAGATGTTGCAGTCTGAGATAGAGGAAATTTCTGTCCAACTCTTGTGGACAACTGGAAACAAAGCTGCCCGTAGATTTTTGAACCTTAATCTATTGTACTCCCCACCCCACAACTCTAAAATGCTGAGGTTTCCAAGTTAATGCCTCTCACACGTGACAGTTTCTCCTTTTCATGAAAGAATAGCAGCTATGTAGTCTTGATATTGAGCAGTAGAGAGGTTAATACCTGTGTGATCATCTCTGCAGGTTGTCTTTTGAAAGATACCATCAGGCAGGTTCCCAGGAGACACCAAGAAAAGCCTTTTTCAAGGACAGTGGGAGGCATCTCACACATTTAGCTAAAAGAGTCCCACCCCAGCTTGAGCAGAGGGGCACCTGAAATACTGCACAGGCAGTCCCACAAGGTACATTGCCTGCCAAAATAAAACACTGCTTTAGATTAAAACCTTATTATAATGCCTGTATAATAGAATGAAACACATTGCTCAGGGAATGGAAATCTGTGGCGGTTGCTATAAACCTACGAGTGTAAGAGGGCATGATGATAGTTGTACAATACCTTTAAATTTGAGCTTTTTGAAAGGCTGCTGTAGCCAAACTTACTTGATTATACCCCATAAAATCTCCATTTGGTTGGAAGCTGAGTGCACTAGTACAAATGGGCCAAACCCAGGCTTGTTCTCGACGGCAGCTTGATACCTGCGGTTGCTCCCGGTGGGCAGGAGGGCACAACTCAAGGTGCACCCAGGACCCCAGGCAATGCGGCTGGGGCAGCTACAGGCAGCCCACATCCATACTGGGATGACTGGGAGTTACTCTGAACAGTTTGCAAACCTCACGTGGCTTCCAGGCCACAATTTGGCTGCTTCTGGAAAGCAAGATTCATGGAATAAAATTATGTTCCTGCTTCCCAGCTTAAAACTCATGCCTGCCTTAGAGGCTGAGGCTTAGTCCATTCTGGTAGCTCTTCATAGCTGTGCAGGGCACAGTTTGCAGACCATTAACTGTCTCTTTGCTTTTCTATCTGTAGTCAAGGAAGGTTTAATCAAACTGGTAAAGTTTGGTCTGGGGACCCTAGCGGGTTAGATGTTGGGATTAAACAGTGAGGAATTTTCTTTCTCATGAGAAAAAATGGCTCTATTTTAAATTTCAAAGAAATCCGATGCTCATTCCCAGATTTGCTTCCTGAGCGGTATGTACTCTTATAAATCCCAAAGAATGTTCCCTTCCAGAAGTTTCTTCTCCATCTAGCAATCAGTGGACTGGTATGCAGCTCTTGGAAATGCCACTTTCCTTTCTGGAGCGGTGTCACAGACACAGTGATTGTATTAAAAGGTTTTGGCTGATCCTAGGGTACCTGAAGGTCATGTGGTCTGAGGAAACATTTCCTCTGGTTTTACGTAAGTCATAATTTGTGTGTATGGTACTTTGAACAAGTGTATTTTTTATATTTATATATTTTATAGATTTTAGGCATTTATTTTAGATACCTATATATTTAGATATCTAAGTATATGTCTGTGTGTGTATATAACATAGGTGGCATGTTTATTATTCTAACCACTTCGAAGCCCATGACAATGTTCCTGCTTTGTGGTTTTCTACTGCAGATGCTACTTGCTTAGCATTTTCACTGCTCACGTGGCAGCTGCCTTGCTCAAACCCTTGGAGCAGGTGAAAAGTTCCCTAAACAGGTCCCGAGGGGACTTCAGCCATCCCAGAATCTGCGGGGAAGTGTTGCTTCTCTTCTGTGTGACCTACTGAGGTGGCCAAACAGCTCTCACTCCCTGTCTGGATCAAAGTATATCAATTTCTGCTAAGGCTGCTTCAGCTTTTTGTGTGTAGTAGACGCATTCCTTCACCATGAGTGGGGAATGAAGAGAATATGCCCTTCTTGTGCCTAGTGGCCTTATCTTGTTGGTACCAGGTGCCAGGTAACAGTTTTGGGTCATCTTCTTGGGTCACCCCAAGAAACAAAATCCACTGCCTGGACACTGGTCCTTCCTAGAGCGATGGAGCACAGAACCAGCTCAAGCATTCAGCAATTGGTTAGATTTCTTCTCAGATTTGAGTTTGAACTAAAATATGGTGTCACTTACTAACAGACGTATGCTAAGCAAAGAGTCAGCATAGCACTTTTCCTCCAGAAATATATTTCTAATAAGCCCACCTGAGTAGTCTACATCTGCTGCTTAAAATGTTTGTCTCATCACCGAAAGCATCTTGTATTCCTTCACATCTTGCTTCCAATAAGGTACACTTCATAAAACATTTATCTTGTTGCTCTGCATTGACTGGTAGAAGGGCAAAAGTATTTTCTGGGTGGTTGACTTGTATTTTCCAAATGCTAACCCAGAACACCCCACCCTGCACAAACCTGTTACAGACAAATACTTTTTTCTCTTCCGATACGGAGAGCTGCTGACATTAAATACTACTAATACTATGTGAGACGAATTTTCAGCAATGCCTGAGCAATGCTGGAGTGCAAGTCCCCTGAAAGTCAGAAGGATTTGCATTCCTATATTATTTCCAGGTTTTGTATAATCCTGTGGGATCTTAGTATGAAGAAGAAAGGTGCAGCTGGCGAGGAGATGCCTTTTCTGTCTGAGTTTGTGACAGCAAGAGGGAAGCCTTCTCCCCAGTAGGTGATACAGCTGGTTGCCTTTGGAAAAAAGTGTGTGGCCCATTTGGGAATAAAATTCTACATGCAGAAACCCAATGACAGACAAAAATGTTTCTCCATACTACAGCCAGAATAAGCTTTAAAAAATTGTTGCTGGAAACATACCTTAAGTCCACCAGACAGTGAAAGTTGGAACATAACTTGTTTGCTTAACTCGGTGCTAGTACAATAAATGACTCGCATAAGGCAATTCGTTTACCATTGTTCAAAGAGCAAGGATTATACAAACGGTCTATTGTGTGTAGTGCTTTCTGGTGGTTTAACTTTCTTGGATCGAGAATGACTTAATGAAAGACCACAACTCAATTCCTGGTTGGAATTTTATGGGAAACTACAAGGCTGCATTGTCAAAGGTGCAGTTTGTTGCCTCCTTTCATTTCAGCTTCATTAGCCTTGGAAAATGAGGCCACAATATTATTATTTTTATTATTATTATTGTTTATTATTGTTTTATCCTTCCTCTTGGTCAGATTGTGGTCAAAGAGAAACTTTCTTCCAGACCAGCCTGCCAGGGCCCAGTGGGAGGTTTTTGCCTGCCTCTGTTGTACAGAGCCATTTATTGTAGTAAACCAGGATTTTTTAATCTAACACCTACAGTCGTGGTGGGGAATACTGGCAATCCTTTTAGTCTCTCTTTCTCAAAGACTATGCTACATCATTGTCTTTGCAACTTTTCTGCAAGGAACTGAAAATGTATGATACCATCAAAGCTGTGGAAAAGAGATGTAGTTTATTAATTGCTACAGCAACCTGTAAAATATTTACCTTTGCTCCTTTTTTTCTGCTCACAGGTACCCTCTGAGACGAGGCAGCTCTTTCACATTTCTGACTCCAGGACCACACTGGGACTTTACCCTGGTGAGTAAAACAGCTGGTGGGTGCATATTGCAAAAGCAGGCAAACAAAAGCAGGAATACAGAGGTGAAGGGCCCTCTGCCTGGAGGAGAAAGAAAATCAACACATTCTTCTCTACCTGGCTAGATACCTTCTGAGCCACTGAGGCTTCTGAGCTTTAGCTGGAGGGTGCTTTTTGCGCACAGGGATTAAGAGAAGGCAGGATATCCTGGACACTGTGGTTTCTTTATAAACTTTTTACTTTCTGATATGTTTCAGCAGTCCTGCTAGCTAAGCTGGCAGTGCAATAAGCAAGACGTAAAACATGGTATAGAAATAAACTTTTTTTTCTTAAATACAAAAATCTGTATTTTATTTGGTATAGAGAAGCTATCTAGAGCAAGTGCATGGCCTTATTGCCTTGCGCTCCCTTCTTTCCATCCTATAACATGCATCCCTTACTATGGAAGTGGTTCATACCCAGCCTCTAGAGCTGGTAGAGAAAAATGAACGACTCAGGAGAGTGGTTCAGAGGACCTACACTGGGTTTCTGTTCTGAATTGCTGCTTCATGAAGTTGGTCCCTCTTCATGCACTGAGGATTGCAAGGCAATTAGTCAGATGAAGTAGGTGCATAGCGCCTAGCGTTGTATATATAGAACTTGTCCCATCTTAAAGCTCATATTCATGAGCTGCCTAAGCTGATTTCCCCCCCCCCCTCTGCCCCTGGAAGCAGTGATCCCATCCTCAGCCAGCAAACTGATCTGGCTGAAAAACTTGCCTTACCAAAAAGAAAACAAAGAGTTTTGGATGAGCTGATCCAGCTGACTGCACAAGCTGTATGAATGCCTGTGGCAGCACGAGGAAGGGCGTGACAACACGTCTGGAGGTGGGGAAAGGGATGGGAGTACCTTTTATGAAGGAAATTCCATCTAAAATCAGATGGAGCTTCTTGTGAAAGTGTACATTTAGACAGGCACTTTGCTGGCTGTGTGTTGAAGGGCAGCCATGTGCAATTTTGAGGCTGCACAAACACCAGTCTGGTGTGAGAGTGGATAAAAAAAAAAAAAAACCAAACCATAAGCTCTCGTAGATTTTTCTTTTGCTTCATTTTAGAAACTTTCATCTGGTGACTACAGCTACCTTAAGCATATATGTTTGAATATTACAAAGCCCTAGAAATTATATTCTTTCAAATTTGAAAATATTGTGCTCTAACATCAGAAATTAAAAGCATTTTGATTGAGTTTCAAGTTATTCCTGTTCTTTGCGTGTTTTTTAAATCTGCTTTTGTTTGGCTATACGCATACTCAGCTCAACTCTTAGTTACAGTTAGAACGTGTTGCATGTCATGACACAAACTGCAAAAGCCAAAGAAAATGTTTTTGAAGGACTTAATTGCTTCTCTGCATTCCTCCATCGTGTCCCTCATCAACCTGGTCCACCACCACATCTCCCTTCAAACCCAAATATCACCATTCCCAGCTACAGATGTTGGGTAGCCCTGAACTCCAGCCCTTTTCTGGTGATCCAAGCTTTCCTGTCATTAGCTAGAGGTTAGTTTTGGATTAATATACCTAAGACTGGAAGAGAAGTAAATACAGGAGGGAAAGAATAACGAAGGAGAGCACCCAGTTTGGTTACCCAGCAGAGGTACCCTTACTGCAGGGCCAGGGACCAGGACTCAGCTTAGAGGTTTTTCAATGTAATTCCACTTGGCATACATTGACCAGAGCCCTGTATTTTGGCAGCAGCCTTCTTGGTGTCATGCCTGTCACGTGCTGGAGTGTGTCACATACAGGGTTTTGTTCTCCATGACCAAGTTCTCATATACTGGTCACAAACAGCATCTCTTGGTGCCATAGTTTGTGTGGCTGTTTGGCCAAAAGTCTATAAAATGTACCCGGCCTGAGTCCCAGGGGAAGTGGGTAACTCAGCCAAGTGTCCTTTTCATGCCCACAGAGATGGGGTGGGTTTAAAGGGAAGAACTAGCGTGTGTTCTGCACGATTCTAAGAAAAGACTAATGCAGTTTGGGTTAAACATGCGCTGGATGGCTTCTGACTGGAAGCAAGGTTACTCATGGCCTGTTTTCCCTTCTTCCTTTTCATTAAGGAGGATTTGTTTATGAGAAGCAGGCACTTGATCTTTGTTGACTTAACGGTCCTGATGCACATTCCTCACCTGAAGCCTTATTGGTGTTTTATGACTTCAGGTGGGCAATAAGCAGCAAAAACCAGACTGATCCCTAAAGAACAAAATATCCTGGTTTAAGGCAAAAGCCCTTAGTAGGAGAGAGGAAAACTAGACGACTAGAATTGTTTTTAAATTGAAAACCAGTACTTTCTTAAAAAGCGTTCCCAGAGCTTTAATCGGAATCCTTGAAATGTAATTAACATTCATGCTCATGGCGCGTTTTAGGTCTTTCTAAAACAAAGTCACAAAATATTTAGATTTCCCCTCCCGATTAGCATTTTTTATGCTTCTCCTTTACAATACCTCTTTGAGAGCCTAAATCAGGTCTCACGGTTTTTACGGTTTAATAACTTTCGTAGAAGTAACTTTTTCCACATGACTTGAGTTTCGTGAGAAGGTTAACGTATCAGATCTCTGATCGTGACAGTCTCAAAAATGTGAGAAAACAGTACCATAGCAGTTGCTTTTCTATCATGTGGCTTTAAACGCCCCGATTTGAGCAGTCTGAAGAGGCCGTTTTCTTGAAATCTTTTTCTGTTCTGGCACCACACAGGAATGATACAGCTGGCTCTGGAGTGAAATGTCTAAGTTTTTGTATGAAACTATACTGGGCAAAGGAAATGGGGTCCAGCCAATGCAATACTTACTACATAAGTCTAGCCAGTTTAAAAACAAAACTTTGGCCTTCCTTTCGTGTCTGGGCTTTGGTCTGGAGCTGTATGTTAAAGATGTTAATATACTTGACTACATAAGGAACGAATAATATTCAGACAAAAAAGGCGTGGTGTCTTTGTCTTTATTGCAAGTTTTCTTCTGTTAAATAGATGCTAAAGGTGTGGTTATAGCAGTCTTATTGCAGGGTTTGATAAATAACCAAGCCTGAATATTTTACTAAGCCTAAAAAAACAAATGTCTGCATTTGCATGTGTTCTCAAGCCTGCCAAAGGTCTGTTCAAAAAGTATGGAGTGTGCTGGGACATTAATTCGGTGTCAGTGCTACAAATATGGCAAAGCATAATGTCTGATGTGAGAATTCTTCCCTCTGTAGTTAGCAAGTTTATCAGTGAAGGGACTCGCTCACATGACAGAGTCAGTGTCTTGTCTTTGCAAATACAGGAAAAAAAACCAGAAAAACAGAAATCATTGAGGAACTTCGTACTTGAATCCACTTCTGTAGCTAGTTTTAACAGCTTAAAAAAAAAAAACCACAGAAAACCCTATAAGAAAATGGCAAATGCACAGTGTAATATCTCACCTTTACATGTGTGTATTTAATAGTTAAGCGGTAGAGTCAGCACAGGCGAGAAGAGACATTGGAACCTAAAAACACTTCATACAAAAGGACCAGCAAACAAGATAAAAGGTTTCTGAGAACACTCCAGGGAAGCTGGACATCCCCTCAACAGCACCAGATTTTCAAAGGAACCACGGAAACTAGGCTGGTCAGCATTTAAAAATAATTTGAACGAATACTTGGATTCAGACATTTTAAATACACTTAGAGTGATGACAAACCTCTATTAAAGCTGAAATTTTTAAGTTATTTGAATATATTATTGAATTGTAAGAAAACAGGAATTACGCATTTGATGCTGACAGAAGGTCAAGCTGGTAGAGCACAAAACTGAAATTTGCTGAAGTTGAGAGTGGGCTTGTGGTAGGAGTTCCCTCTGCAGCTGCAGAGAGGGCGTTTTCCTCATTTCACCTCGTTCAATGTCTACTTTGTTAAACTGATAAACAGCATGTAGACCCATGTAAAAATACAAAATAATACCTTTTCTTTTTCCTTTGTGCTTAATGAAGTGGAAGAAGATGAACTTGACTTATTCCGAAATGTTGAAGGACAAGGGTCAAACACAGAATGAAAATCAACCACTTATTTCATGGGTGACCAAACAATTTATGCTTGTGACCCATGTGTTTTCCAGACCAGGTGATCTGCAGGCTGGCACAGTCTAACAGGATGAGTCCACAATTAGTTTTCCATTACCTGGGTAATGAAAAAATAATGTAGAAGCCCAGATAGTACAAAAATAGTGGGAGGTATCAGGAAGCTCAGTGCAGCTGTCTTTGATCATTGTTCCACTGGCTTGTGCTCTTCTTCAGAAAGAAAAATAGCCGAGAGCTCCCTGGCCAAAAGCCTCATCTTTCTCCCACAAAAATGCTTATTCTTTTAGCCTGTTGCATTCCTAGCAGGGATGCTTCAGCCATGGCTGTCTACTGGCCATGCCCAAAGTAATGAATTAAAGAGTGATCAAAATGCCCTGACATACACGTGTTCAGCTGTTCAGGGAACCACACTAAAACATATCCCCAATACGCAGTAACAATCCCTTGAATAAAATATATTTGGGTATTAGAGGGTAGCTGAGGAGCAGGAACAACCAACCTGGTGCAAAACTGCTTTATGCTGGCACCGTCCCCAGAGTGAAATCTGTAGATCCCCTCACTCACAAACCCTTGCCCAAGCCTGGCTGTGCTGGTGAGCAAACATTGTAAGAATTAGGCGTGGTATCTTCTGGTGTCTCCTAGAGACCTCGGATCTGAATGATCGCCAAGTCTGACCCTCTTAGTACCCAACTCTTTCAAAAAGCCCAACTTTCTTGCTGGATCGCCAACCTCAGAAACCACAAAAAATGTTTCATTTAACTCAATTCATCTCATTTCACAGTGGTAAGTGCTGCATTCTGTCCTGCTACTGAGATTTCCTACTTAAGACTTTACTCACAACCACAATTATGGGAGTATGGAGAAGGAAACTTATAGGCATATAATTTACAGGTATAGATCAGGTGACAAACCTCATGAAACAGCATAAACATGCTTTGCATTTGTTTTCAACCTTTAGTTTTTTGAGTTATTGCAGTTAGTTGGGGGTGTAAAGAAAGAAAATGTCTCTAGTCTGCTTTATAAAAAGCAGAGCCTTCTTTCTGAATGCATATTGAGTGTACAGCTATAACTCTCTCATTTCTTACAGAAAAGGAAGCGCCGAGAGAAAGATGATGATGTAGTCAGTCTTTGCAGCCTGGACTTTAAGGTAATTAAAACACGTTCCTCTACAATATTGTGCAATCATCTACTTTGTCGACTGTAGTGGCTTCTACAGGGGAATGTCATACTTTCTGTGTTTGCGTTTCACTATCCACAGTTTAGAGACACGTACAGCTGTGTTTGCTCTTGCATACACCTCTGGGGTGGGCTGCGTCCTGCTAGGGATATCCGTAACACTGTTTGTGATCTCCTGTTTTAATCATCTGAATCCTAAATCTGCCACAGTTTTAATGTTGTGTGAAATGAACGTGTGTAACCCATACTCAGCAAGAACATAAGCATTTTCAAGTGCCAGGAAGTAAAACTGTGCAGAGCCCCTTCAAATATTGCTTTTGTTTGACTTCAGTTAGTGCGCTTCGTTGTATTGCAAACAAGCTGGACTGGCTGGGTGGTAAATTGTTCTTAAAGCTATGGATTAAATTGACTTAAAAAATGAGGGTGGGGAGGTGCAGAGTTGCATCTTTTTCCAAGCACTGTCCAAGCTTGGTTTTCTGAAAGAGAAACTACTTCCCGCTGTCCACCCGCCCTGAAGATCTCACTGCCCGACACTAATCTGAAGAGGGGAAGGAAGAGAAAATAAGGGTTTTCCTAGGAAGATAGCTATTGAGTTGAGAGTTAACAAAGTGGGTCTTATGGTTTATTAGACTGGGATTAAAAGTAATTTGTTAGTGGGGAATTTCCTGTTTGACCTAATGACCATCCCCTGTTGTTGTCACCTACTTTGTATTTATGCATTATTTATTAGCCTCACTTAACCTGGCTACTGCTGGATGCTTTCCATGACCGTTTGTCCGGTCCACCAGGCTAACTCTGGGCTTTGACCTCTCCAGGCTAGATCTCTTGTGCCAGATAAGACCATCCCTGTAATTTCCCAGTAGGGGAGGGAAAAGAGCAAAAAAGATGATCTGCAGAAGGCTGTGACACAGCAGTGCTGATGCCTCTGAACTGACTGTGTTTTGGGCTTGTTTTGTTTCTGAGGTCTTTCTGGTTTTCTGATGCAGATGGGAGTGTTACAGCTAAGAAATCTGCCCTCAGGGAAGAGGATTTTAATTTCTTTTTTTTTCTTTTTAATTGGACTACCTTTTTATGCGTTGGACAAAATTGCATAAGTTAGGGTTTATCCCACAAAGCAATCACTTCAAGGCGAAACTAAAATATCAACAGTAATTTGTGTACTCCCTTTTAAGAGTTTTAACTGAAATCTTCCAAGGAAAAAGGGAAATCCCTACGCTAATATAGTCAACATTCAGACTGCAGATTTTGCTTAACCTGACTTTTTAACTTGTTCTTTTGAAAGGGTCAGGCTCTCCCGGACATTTGAGGGTTTGAGGCAGACCCACCAAATGCACTCCAGTATTCTTGTTAAAATACATTGACTGTACTGATTAGATTGTAATTTTCAGGCTTTTTCATACCGACTCTCAAGGTTATTAAAAGTTTCAAAAGCACCACAGTCAACTATTTGTAGTCAGGTTTTCAAAACACATCACCAGGACTTCTCAGTCTCATTGAGCATTTAGCCTGTAGCACAGATTACACTTTGCTCTGTCTAGATTTGATGAGGGTGAATGAATATCCTAAAATCTGGCTCCATCAGACATGGATATTTATCTATTTCATTGATGAAATAAGGTCACAGGAGAAGATCAAGAAAATTTAAATATATTACATGTAGGTCAGACCATATATCGTTTATCCCCATCTTACAGATGGGAACTGATTTTTCAGAGTTTGTTTCTATAAAGTGTCTTAACTCCACAGCGTAACTATTATTTCAGCTCCACTGTCTCCCCCAGCAAATCATAGAATCACAGAATCATTTAGGTTAGAAAAGACATTTAAGATCATCAAGCCCAACCGTTACCCTAACCCTGCCATCCCACCACTAAACCCTGTTCCTAAGCAAATATAGCTCAGCTGACAAGCTGCTGTTTTGTCACCATACTTGTAATAACGGAGGAGTTTTGGCAGCATATTGCATTCGCACTCCTACTGGGACATAATTGTGCCGACAAAACTGCTGGGTAGATGGTGAGCCCGTGAAGGGCTGCTTTGGAGCAAGGAGTTGCATCCTAGTATCCCAGGCTTGGCACCCTACCCAATGCACATTTTTAAAATAAAGGTAGGGGGAAGGGATTGTTTAATTTGGATGTGTACCTGTCTCTCTGAAAAGGTTGAGCAGTCCTTTAATGATGTTTAAACCTCACATATTCTAGGTCATTGTTCCGCATACCAGGAAGATGGTATAGAAAATGGCAGGGGAGATCACGCCAGCCCAGAGGAACTGCAATGCCCCAGCTATTCTTGTTTATTTTGGCTTGTTAACCTTCTCCTTGCCACCCAGAGTCCTACTTAAAAGTGAACCAGATCTGTTAGGTCTGTTAAGCTTCTAATTTGACACACAGCCTAAATCCTCCAAACATTACCAAGATATGAGTGGGAAGTTACAACCTGAGACCATAGTTACAGCATCCATTTCCTTCAGCGCTGAGCCACCCCTTCTCTTGCACCAAAACACACTCCTTTTGGGAAAAAGAAGGTGTTTTCTCCCCAGATCATGTCTGGAGCTATACTACAACGTGGGCTGTTGATAATTGTCTGGATAAGGCAGAAGGGAAAGTGAATTGCAGTGCAGGAACAGAAACAAGACACTGAGGGCAGGAATTTCTTTATAAAGCAGATCTTTATGCTTTAAAACTAAGAGTTATTTTTGCATTTCAGGTAGGCTTATGACCAACTTTTTGTTAAGTGATCACGTATGAAATGGTTCCATATTACCCCTGCAGTTATGTAAGGTGTTGAATGATTCATGGGAGGAAGCAGTACTGTGTTTTTTGAAGGTGTGTGTATCTTGATGTTTGTTAGCAACTAAATAAATACTTTTCAGTTTATGACAGGTAATAAATGAACACGATGGTGTATTTTACCAGAGGCCAAATGAAGCCAGGCTGAGTAATGTGTAAGAATCACGTCTCATCTTGGATGGTGTTTTCTGTTGGCTATGGGATATCCTTGTAAGGCTTTAGGAAGAGGGATTTCAGAAAGGAAGTGAAGTCTTAGTGAGAACCCTTTTTATGAACCACCATGCTGTGTCCTTTTTGAGGCCTTACTCACCTTTTTGGGACCAATTCTGTGACTATTACTCAGCCTAGATAGGGGTTCAGCCCAAACAAGCCCTAGAGTTGTGCTAGTGTTGGCAGCAGAGAGAGATAAAGCTGACAGTGACAATCTCTCCAGGGAAGGCAGATAAACACTATTGTTTTTTTTTTAATTGTAAAACAATTACTTGGGGGGAAAAACAAAGTGGAGGGAGAGAGAGAATCCTTGGGTGTCTGCATTCTTGCCGGTCCAGATCACTTGAAACCATCAATGAGTGTCTTTCCATGGTCAGAGTCCCCACAAGCAGTTTGGCTTCAGGCAGGGATAACACAGCCTCAAGATCATCACTAAATAACGCAAGAAACTTCAGGGGTAACTCCTTCCTTTAGAATATATGCACACAAGCTTTAAAGAAACAACAGAAACAATCCTTCCCTCCTCCCTTCCCTCTCCCAAGGATACAATACCGCTCTAGAGGACTTTTATGGGAATTTTATTGGCGTGTCTGATTCATGCAAGAACGTGCCCACGCATAAGTTACAAATTTGTATTTGGAAATAGACCTTGATCAAAACGAACATCTCTGGCATTGGCTACACCGTACAACTCTGAAAAACAACATTGGGCACGTGAGCAGGTTGGGAGCTGAAGTCAACTGTAGCTTCTCGCTCCATTACTCGGTTGTTAGGGTAGATGTGTTTAATAATAATCACGAGATCGAACGGTCTGTGTTTTCTGGTGTTGCATTCGTATTCATAAGATGGAAATTGCCTTTCTGGTCTGAGCACGCAAATGTTTGCTTTGGGGATGGCTGAAGTAACCCGTTTTCTGCAGAGGTCTGCAGAATGACATAGGTTGTATTTCAGTGAAAATGCATCTGCACTGTGGCTTGAGTTTTGGTTGGGTTTTATTTTGTATTTGTAACTGTATAATGGAGTTGAATGGCAGCTAATTATAGTGACCTCCCACCATCCAAAATAAATGCTGGATTCCAGACCAGCTCGTAAACTTTTCAGATGACCCAATAGTCTCTTGATGGGTCATAGCCTACTTTTGCTCATTTTCCAGAATACTGCTCTGAATTTGGCTCTGAATATAAATATCTGGGAGTGGAATGTTAAACACAGCTCATGGACAGTAAACAACTTTGCGTATGGCAGAGGGGGTCTGACTGCCTTGGGTGCGTGAACATGTATGGGAGAAGATGATTGCCTGTGGAGATCTTATTTATCCCAGTCCTCGAGTGCTCTGCATGTTACACTATATATAGCACATTAAGAATAGCTGTAAAGTGAGGTTTTAGGTGGATTTCAGTTCCTAGTAAATAGGATTTCAAAACATACACTCACAACAATGAAAATGAATATGCTATGAATGTAATGGATGCTTTCGTTTTCCCCGAGACTTCAAGCCGCCAAAGGGATTAAAATGTCGCAGGTTCTTTCTTTGAAGAAACTGAATCCAGATGTCAGGCACATTAGAGGCATCCAGGACCCGTGAAAACTGGGAAAACTGCCCAATGAGGAATACCCCCCTGCCTCCAGGCTCTGTTAATGCTCAAGTCTTCTCCTCACCCGCCAGTGGCAGAACAGAGATTTTTTGTCATTGGCTCTTGTCAGCAGCAACAAACATCCTTCTTTGTAGGGTTAGGTATAAAATAAAGCAACCCTGAAGTGTCCTGGCTGATGGTCAGGGCTGTGTAACCCGGCCAGACCTGAACTATGACGATATTGAGGGTGCTGTAATGGTTCTCCTCCACTGAAGGTAGGCTGAAAATCACGATCCAGGCCCGCTAGGGTTTCACATTAACTGTGTCTGCCTCCCATTCTCGTATAGATAGAGACCAGGATCAGGTCGTGGAGTGCCGACCACCCTGGACACAGGTGCTGGAGGACATATTCAGCTGCTGGGGCAGCATTCCTGCATGCCACGCTTGGCAACCCCTGGCACTAGCCAGAAGCCATGTGTCGCTTAAACAACTGAGTATTTTTAACTGTGAAAATTTACATCAGTCTGGAATTGTACACTGGAATTTGGATGCATGTTTTCTTAGGAATTCATCATTTGTTAATCTAAAATTTATTTGACGATGCTTTGGGGCTGAAATAGCAAAATGGCATGTCAATACTCTGGAGAGCATTTTTATTTAGTAGCAGCCCTACCCAGAATAACTTGCAGGAGCAAGGAATGGGGCAGGTATGAGGCCTCCCAGGACTTCAGGCAAACAGCTCCGTGTAACAGCACTCCTCCCTTCTCTGTGGAAATGAAAACCCAAGCTAAAAATAAGAGTAAAACAATGAGGGCTGGTTGACTCCCCTGTCACTTGAACTCTTCCCGGCTCCCTAATTTGATAGTAGGATAGGAGTCACCGAGGTATTTTGCTCCTAGAAGTGAAAATCCCCATTGGAGTATAGGGGAGGAATGCTATTAATACCCACTGGAAGGAGAGCAGGAAGAACTGGTCTGTTATCCATCGCTCAGCATGGCGACCGGACGGGCTGCATTCTCGTGACTTCAGAGCCGCCATGGCATGGGCTGATCCCTGCCCAGTGGGCTGGAGGGGCAGGGGAAGACATGAAGGAGGTTGGGGCTGGAGCCAGAGGGATAAGGGGGCACTGGGAAGACAGAGAGAGATGGTGTTGGGTAGAAGAATATGACCTGAGTTAGAGGGAAGTCAGGATTACAGTGTGGGGTGTATGGGGTACAAATCCATAAGTCTGGCTTCGTTGCTTCTGCAGCATGAGGAGTAACTCTCCTTTCTTTTTCCATTTCTTTTGGGTTTCATCAGAGGGTTCCCAAGTACCACAGCCTTGTTTGGGATGGTTTGCCCACTGGCATGGCGTTTGCATTACGATGAACTTTACTAAGGTTCTCCTCCCCCTCTACTCTGCCCTGGTGAGACCCCATCTGGAGTACTGGGTCCAGTTCTGGGCTCCCCAGTTCAAGAAGGATGAGGAACTCCTCGAGAGAGTCCAGGGGAGGGCTACAAAGATGATGAGGGGACTGGAGCATCTCCCCTAAGAGGAAAGGCTGAGGGAGCTGGGCTTGTTTAGCCTGGAGAAGAGAAGGCTGAGAGGGGATCTCATCACCACCTACAAATATCTCAAGGGTGGATGCCATGAGGACAGAGCCAGACTTTGCAGTGGTGCCCAGCACCAGGACAAGGGGCAATGGGCACAAACTGAAGCAGAAGAGGTTTGAGGGTGACGGAGCCCTGGCACAGGCTGCCCAGGGGGGCTGTGGAGTCTCCTTCTCTGGAGATACTCAAAACCTGCCTGGACCATGTCCTGTGCAATCTGTTCTAGGTGACCCTGCTTGAGCAGGGGGGTTGGACTGGGTGATCTCCTGAGGTCCCTTCCAACCCCTGCCATTCTGCCATTGCTCTAAGGCCATGCTGGTTACATCACTGTAGAAGGGATGCCGTGGGCCTGGGGAACAGTTATTTTACATCTGCAAGATCATCTTCCACCCTTGCCGCCTTCCAGCTTCTCCAGATTTATTGCCTTCCCTGCATTGCACATTGGTCAGTGAGTACCCATTGCACAGTGCCTGTCTTCACCGCTCAGGGTGGTTTTTGCCTCAAAATGGCACTTGATGACCTATACAGACGTAGCGGGCATACAGAAATCATCCCATCAGCAGAGAGCAGCTGGGACCTGCTTGTCTTAGCGGGGTTTTGTCACCCTCAGGCCTTACCTACCCCTTGCTTTGAAGGAAGGGCAGTTGTCCAGGGCATGTAGCCCTTTGCACGTGCCATGCCAGGAGGCCTATAGTGAGCCCTGTTGCATCAGGCCAGAGCTTCATGTTTCCAAAACATGACATCAGCAGACTGCATCAGCCGGGGCTTGCATCACCACGAATTAGTTAGCCTCACAAGGTGTCACGCAGAAAGTCAGGGATCTCCCCGCCGGTGAATCCTGTGCGTGGCAGCAGGTCCCTTCCCCGAGGGCTCAGGACTATTTAACACGTCACAGAAAACACTTTGTATGGCACGAAGTGCTTCGGAACGCGGGACATCACGTTCTGGTCCTAACAAGAAGCGTTTAAGTGCCACCTCTGTGTGCATGACTCTGCTTCACACCTTCCCTCTCGGGTCCTGGTGGCTCATCCCCTATTTTTAGTTGACTCTGCACAGCCTGTCTACATCTCGCTGAAAAAAGATGCGCTGTCGGGGTCGAGAAGAGCTCCTGAATCTTTAGACCAAGCTTAACAAACCTTTGGGCTTAGACTGTGAGAGAAATGAGCGTGTTTGATACTCCCCCAAAAAATAATCAAACTCAATGGAGGGTTTGCCTACTCTTCCCCCAGTGACACAGTCCCCTTGGTCTTCTGTTGTCTTAAAAGTGGTTGACTTCCCTAATCCCAGAAAGGATTACCCGTAACTGAGTCACAGTCTGGCCTTTCAACAAGGGTACGGCAACTTGCCGTGTCCCGAGTTTCTGAGAATCCTGCGGTGGATGGTCCTAAACTAGGACGATCCTAAACCAGGACGATCCTGGTCTTGTATCGCAAAGGTTAAACGGGCACAGATTTGCCAAGAGCAGCTTTCCCCAGCAGAGAAGCAAAGTTTAAAAAGAGAAAAAAAAGAAAAAAAAAAAAAAAAAAAAAGCCAGGGAAGGGACAACAGGACTTTCCTCCTGCCCATTGCTCTGAAAAATGTCATTGCCCATCCCGCAGCGGCCACGTGGGAGCCGGGGATCCTGCAGTATTCCCAGCCACCCCAAATTTATCTCCTCCGAGAAGAAGGTGGGTTAGCATAGGTAGGCAGCAACACAGCTGCCCTCCTATTGCCAAATAAACTCGGTTTATTTTTACCAGCACAAGAGACCTTTTATTTTAGAGAGTTGTAGCGGTGCCAGGAATAATATGACTTGAACAAACAAACAAAAAACACAAACCCTTTGCATCTAGGGCCAGGCCTGCTAGAACAGGCTCCCCTCTTAGAAGGGGAGAGGCTCAGCCCAGCCCCTGGCTATCAGAGCCGTGCCAACACAACCTTTAAAGCTGAGAGCAGACTTAAAAGCACAGGTCTAGACAAGAATTTTTTTTTTTTTTTTTTGGGAGCAAGGAGGGCTGAGGCTGGTAAAAAAAAAAAAAAAAACAACCAAATTCACAGCAGCAAATGATTTCTGCTCCGGTGGCAGCAACACGAGCTGCTGTCAGGAGGAACATGTCACGCCACCATGCTTGTGACATGGCTGTAGGCAGTGGTGGGCCCCAGCAAAGAAAAAGAGCGGGGAAAACCCCCAAAAGCCAAACCCATACATTTGGCTTTGTCTCTTGTCAGCTCAAATTAACGAAAGCCTGGTGCTTTTCAAACCCTTTGCCATCGTGGGGTGTGATGGAACGGTCCCCTCGAGCCTCAGGGGGTGCCTGCATCGCGTTGCCTTAAAGTAGAGCCTCTCCGAGGTCCCGTTTTTGGGAAGTTTAGGGGGAAATAAGGGCTGGGGAAGGGGTCCAGCAAGTCCTCGCTCTCGCTTCTGCGCCAGGGGGCGGGGCTAGTAGCTAATGGGCGTGGTTTGGGGAGGAGGGGGCGTGGTCTTTCCGGTAGCCCCGCCCCCGCCGGTGAGGTTGGGGCGCGGCGCCGCGGTGGGCGCAGAGCGGCGATGAGCGCGGCTTGAAGCGGTAACGGTGGCGGAGGAGGAGGAGGAAGAAGAAGAGGAGGGAGGGGGACGCTGCGGACGGTGGCCATGGTGGCTCACGACGAGCTGGGAGGGCTACTGCCCATCAAAAGGACTATCCGGGTGATCGACGCGCAGAACCAGTCCTTCAGGGAGCAGGAGGTGAGGAGGAGCGGGGTTCTGAGGGGAAGGTGGTGGGTTTGGGTCCCCCGTGTCCCCCCCACCTCTCCGCGCCTGAGGAGAGGCGGCCACCCGGGTGCGCGGAGAGCCGGGCGCGGTGAGGTGCAGGCAACGATTTAGAAGAAGAAAGTCTTTAAAAAGAAACAACTTCATAGCCCCTGGAGGGGTTTGTCCTGGAGGAGTGGGATCAGGGAGCCGAAACCGAGCTCGGCGCCTCACCTGACCCCGCTCCTCCCAGCGGGATTTTCAATAAAAAAACCGCCAGTTGCTCTGCGCGCTCTTTCCACTGACAGGATTTTTCCTCATTAGGGCGTTTGTTTGCTGCATAAACCACCAACAAAAAAAAAAAAATCGGGGGAGTTGGTTGGGATTTTGAGGTGGTTGTTTTTTTGAAGTGTTGTGATTTTTATCGGCTGCTGTTACGTAGATGAGAATAATTGCGTTCTTGGTAGAGATGCTCGCATGCCTTCTGCTGCGACAGAAGGCAAAAAGTTCAGCAGCCAGGTAGGGACGGGCTGCCCTGGGCAGGGTTTTATTGCTGAGATTAGCGGTGAGATGAGGTGGAAAAGAAAAAAAGGCGGCTCCAGACAGCTCTGGGGCTTGAAGGCTCCGGTCTGAGTCACCAGCTTCTTAAAATCCTGGCTTTAAAACAGCCAAACTGGGGCAATCTCATTGTGCAAAAGGGAAACCAGATGTTGGGAGAGAAATAACGTAAACCAGATCTCTTAAAGGAGAGTAAATTGCCTCTAATTCTTAAACCATGTATTTTCTGTAGGGTATAACCAGCACGTTGGGTGTCTGAAGTTAACCTTTGGGTCTGGGCTTGAGTAATGGCTCATAAGCCAACACTCCTACAAGTGCCAGGTACTGAGTTGCTATCAAGAGCCACTGAAGTTATCAGCGGAGCATGAGGCCAGGTTTCTCCCTTGGTTGCGAACAGCCTGTTGAATTTGAGAAAGGCAAGGGTTGTAATCTCCGTACCGACGTGTCAAGCCGGAGGCTGCTTGTCTGGTTTGAGTGCAGACAGCTGTTTTCAGAACAGAGCTTGAGATTCAGCGAGCTCCTTGCACGTGACTCTTAAAATAAGATAGTCAGGTGGCAATGATTTCTGGCAGGAATTAGGCGAGCTGATGACGAAAATCCCATTTTGCTTATTTGGCTTAATAGGAAAAGTTTCGCTGTGCGTGGTTTTTAGATTTGTCACCGTGTTTGTACAGGTTAGCACGGGACTGGCACGTAGGACATTGCACTCTAGTAAGTGATCCTTGTAAAAACCACTAATTATTACCTAGTATGGGGGAAAGGCTGTAGGCATGCATGCTGCTAGAGGACAATGTTGCTCAAAAGTACAGCCTGGTTTTCTTCCAAGCAGCAAGGTGCAATCTTTTCACAAGGTGAAGAGTTAACCTGCACTTAGAAGCACTTCAAGAAATTCCACTAGTGTGAAGTCTTGTCTACCAGCTGAGGTACCGAGGGATAAATTTAGCTTTCGTGTGTATAACATATTTATGTTCACTTTTAATAAAGAGGCCCCTGGAAAAAAAAAATTCTGAATGGAAGCAGAAGTGCTGTTGAACTCGCTGGGATTTTAATTATCTGTTGGTGCTGTAATGCTTAACGCTACTAGCTTGTTGCAGAAACTTTACAGACTTCCTTCTAATCTGGGCATCTGTAGGTAATGCAGCGTGGAGAGACAGGCTAATCATTGTTTGCAAGTACAGAACTTAAAAAAAAAAAAAAAAAAAAAAAAAAACACCAAAAAAAACTGAGCCAAAGTTATCCATAGTATGAACTGCACTGAGTCTCAGCTTACACCACAACTGAATTCAGCTGTAAGTGGAGTACATGACCCCAAGCTGAAATGCAGATCTCGGAGAAGGTGAAGTTTCTAAGGAGAGGGATTTTTTTCCCCCCTCCCTGCCTTGGATCAAACGGTATCACTGGAAGAAGAAGAAGAAACAGATGCGGGTTTTTTGGCAGTCAAGCCATTCATGTCTGCGAGCACTCGCAGGACAGAAAGTGGGATTTGTTTCTCTTTAAGAGAGGGGAAATGGCCTTTTGCTAAGCTGAATTTATAGCATACAGAAGTTTTTGTGTTGACCCAACACCCCGGGGGAGCACATCACATGTACAGAAAACGCTCTGGTCATGCCAATCTGTGCGAAATTCCTCCCTTGGCAGAGCAGAGGAGGGCTCCCCGGGAGCCGTGCTCCCTCTTCTTCAAGAGAGCGGTGCTTTTCACTTCAAACCCATATTTGCGTGCCTCGGTATGTATTGACTGTTCACAACAGTGGGGATTTATAATCCCAGGGAGCTCCTTTGTACCGCCTGTCCCAAACGGAGAGGCAGGAATGCCTTCTGCCAGACCTTCTACATATGCATGTGTCACTTCAGCCTAGCGCAGATGTGCCGGGAAGGCATTCACACATGTCCCTGAGCACAGATAGTGTGTCATTGTACCTCGTATCTGGAAAGGCTGCAGAGTTGACCCGTTAGCAGCGAGCTGCAAATGACTGTGCAAGCATTCTAAAGTACCGAGGTTTCTTGCTATTAATTCTCAGTGTCACGTTTTTATTTTCCGTGCTATTTATATTGCTGGCCTTGGCAGAGCTGTGTGTGGTTTATGTACGTGTATTTTCTACTTACATTCCTGCAGTTTTCTTAAGCTCCTCTTGGCTTGCATCTCTTTGTTCTAGTACACTGATACAGGGTTTTCTAGAAGTAAATTACCTACTTTTTCCTCCACTCAGAAAGGTCTGCAATTAATTAAAGCTTCCTTATCTTTGTTTGAGCCCGACCTAACTCTCCAGCCTTCTGTATAATCCTTTTCCTGACTGACTCTGTCTTGAGTGCAGTGGCTTACGGTTGGCAAAGGGAAGAAGCGACTGCAGTGTTCCCGGTGCTGTACCAAAACCCAGCTGAGAGCCGAGGTCCCGAGTCTCCTACAGACAGCTCTTCCCCATTTCTGTAGTCCCCTCATAGTTCTGAGATTACCCAAGCGTTTCAAGCGCAACATTGAACACACTTTGTCCTGAGCCAAGAGCTCTTGCTGTTCTGCATCACTCATAAATTGTTTCTTTTCATGTTTACACCCCACCCCCCCCCCCCCAACTTTGAAGGCTTAATTCAGTGTGAGCTAACCTCCTCTGTTGCTTAACGCTGCGTGTAGGCAGGCAGACGGGCCACTCCTCTGGTCGTGTTGCTGAAATCGGATCTTACATACGTAGCTTTTATGCTTCCTCAGTCTCATGACTGGAATCCAGCTCTGTGTGTTCCTATTCCCCTTTTTTGTTTTCAGCCGTTGTCACTTCTGTTGCTACTCAGAAGCAAAGAGTTTGGGCACCTTATCTTGTAATCTCAGGCTGGAAGTAGAGACAGCAAGAGAGCTTGTCCTAAGCAGTCTTCACCTTTTAGCCTTTTGAAATGTAAGAGGAGGGACTCAACTGTAATTCACAAAAAATGCCTAATAAAGCTTTGGTAAAATTTCTACTGAGGTGAACTCAAAACAGGCTGCTTCCATCAACTCATCTGAACTTCACGTTAAGAAACCTCCTTCTGATGATGGGTCATGTCCAACCATCTGCCAGATGTTTTTAAGAGCACCAGGGCACCTCATCTAGCCTTTCTCTTAGCCTTAAGCTCCGAGTCCATCTCTTCCTGGCTTCCCATTGGGCACACCTTTCCTGTACAGTCCTTACAACACAATATTTTTGATGTAAAATATGTAAGGTTGCCAGCATGATTTTAAATACTGATCTGAGCTTAAGCAGCAGGAGGTTTCCATGGGGCGTTTCCTCTTTCTTGGCAGCATTTCGGTCAGGACAGAATTGAAAACGCTTTGGGCTCCCGGCAGGGATTAGTGGTGTAGAAAAGCAGAAGCTCTATCTTTCAAATCTAAACAACATGTAAGAAAAATTATGATGACTTGGGGGGGGTGAGGGGGAGCAGAAGGGGGAGGAAGCTTTGTAAACTGAAAGTTTTAAACTTTATCCTCTTCGTGTGTGCGTGTCCCTCGCAGGAATGTTCAGCATGTGGTCATTTGCTTTTTGTTAGAAAAGCTGAGGCTGTCCTGGGCCCTGACTGTTTCTTTTCTCTCCAAAATAAGATTAAAACGGGAAAACACATACTTTCTACAAAGGAAAACATGCTAAAATGGAGAAGCAGATCACAGCTCCATCTTTAGATGACAGTCACTTGCCTTGTGGAGGGGAATGCTTCAGTCTATTTATGTTCAAGCCATAACAGTCCCCATTCGAGACCGGTTTTGAGTTCTGATTGACATGTAGGCTATCTTGCCTTTTTTACACTGAGAAAGGCCTCTGCAGTTTAATTGCAGCCTTAAAGTTCAGACAAATATTTACAGCCTCTGCTTTCCTTTTAAGCTGAATGGCTACTTCAAAACACTCTTTTAGCTGTGTTTCCCACTCCTTAAGTGGGTTCATGCTTTTTAAACTTGCCTGGGCAGCTTGAGAAATGAAGTGGGAGTCACAGCCAGTACAATTTGTTCTCTGCTTTATTTACAGGAGCCAAGCAATAAGCGGGTTCGGCCTTTAGCACGGGTCACATCCCTGGCAAACTTGATCTCTCCTGTAAGAAATGGTGCGGTGCGGCGCTTTGGGCAGACAATACAGGTAAAAAGCAGAGCCTTCCAGTCCTGGAAGTCGAGAGACGTGGGGAGGGTGCTGACTATATGGGTGTAAAACAGGCACTGGGATTTCAAGGCGTCTCTTGAAAGTCTCCTACATGATTCATGCAAGGACAGAAAGCTCACTTAGGACTTGGGGCTGAAGGGTTCAGGAGTTCAGAGGTGGCTTGCTAGATACCAGGTTATTGAGGATTTAAGCAGTAAAAAAAAAAGAATGAACTGATTCAGATAAGGAGAATTAGTTGATAACTGTTCCAGTACTTGAGATATATGTATTGGAACTGACCCTGCTGTTCAGTGATCTTTCGGTAATGTTAGAAAAGCGTTGTCTAACAAACACTACACCCCACACATGCAGATAAGAGCGATTCTCTGTCTGGTTTTTAGTAACATTGCAAATGACAGAGCAAAGTTCCAAGTGGCTCCTGAGTAGCCCCTTTATAGGCAGAATTATGATCCTGGTTTATTTACTTCCTCGTACCTTGGAAATAGACCCAAGCTTTACCTGCCCATCCTTCTCCCAAGCACTGCTGCTGGATCAGTGCAGGGAGAGGCACATGCAAAAAGCTTGCCAGCCTCTGGGCTCTCAGAACTTTCTCAGCAGCTTGATTAAAGTGTTCCTTTAGCTGAGGAAAAGTGTCTGGGTGTGTTTTCCTGCCCTGTACAACAGAGGAGGATGAAGAATTGGGAGGGGTATGGATAATACTATAATACTTATGTTATTCTGAAACGGTGGCTCTCTATATTTTTTTTTTTAACTTTTTTTTTTTTTTTTTAAAATCCCTATAGTCGTTTGCCCTTCGGAATGACAGCAAATCTCCTGGCTGCACCCAGAAGTCATGTAGCAGATCTGCTGCTCCTACTCCTCCTAAAAGAAGAAACAGCGTACTTTGGTCTGAGATGTTAGATGTCAACATGAAAGAGTCCCTGAGCACCAAGGAAATTAAGCGCCAGGAGGTAGGCTGTCCATTAAACAGCAGGACTGGGAAAGGCAGCTGAGGCCTTGGCTTGGGCTGTTTCCTTGGCAAGTAAAGGAGTAACGAGCATCTGGGGGTGCCTGTATCTTCCTGTACACCTTCCATTTCTAAACAGCTAGATTTATTTCCACATTAGGCATGGGAAGAGGTAGGCTTCTCTCTCTTGAGTCACTAGAGAGTTCGTCTCCCCAGTTTGACCCGTCAGAGATGCCAAACTCTTTCCGTGGGGGTGCTCAGCATTTCTGAAATTCGAGACCCAGCCATGCTGGTTGCTTTGCAGCAGACCCAAAGTCAGGTTCCTTGTAAAGCCAGCTGTCTTTCTCTTAAAGCTCTTGACAATTGGTTGACAGCCAAATAGCAAGGCCTTGGCTTGCCTTTTTCCTGTAGTTCTTAGACAAATCTTCTAGTGACAACACAGAAGCTGACTAAAGACGCCTGGGATTTGACCTCTGTGGTTTTCTGGGTTTTGTTTTTTTCGTACTTGCCTGTGTAAAAGCAGTGATTTAGAAGGCACTAATATTTAATTTGGCTTGTGCATGAGCGTCAGAGCTTTCACACAGTTGTAAGTAATGGTCCTTTCTCAGAGCTGGGAAAGCCAGCAGATTTACTTGAGGTTGTCATGCCCAGGTGGCATACAGTGATTCAGATAGCAAACCCGCCTATTCAAGCTGCAGAGACAGGATGTACATTATGTGAGCTGAAAGGCTCCTTGAGAGGAAGACTGGGATTAAAAATGACTCTTGATGCTTTATCCCCTTCCTCACAGGCAATATATGAAATGTCCAGGGGAGAGCAGGATCTAATCGAAGACCTGAAGCTTGCCAGAAAGGTGAGTGGTTTTTTTACTGCACTCAGTAATCATATTACAAATAATAATGAAGTTTCTTTGCACCTGCGAACGTTACGTATCAACTTTATCAGGTCCAGAATCCACACTTGGAAAGCTGGCCTGGAAAGTTGACGTCAGCAGTCCTACAGTACTGGTTTGATTGCAACAAACCCAGCCAAAAAAAGATTGCACTTTGCAGTCCTGCCGAGCTAGCTGGGGAATCTCTCTCCCAGATGAGAATTGTTCAGACAGGAAAGTCCTTTTCATTTGATACCTTCATACAGAGATGAATCTTTTAGCGATCAAAGTCAGTGTTACTGTTTCTGTTGGCTTCACTTCATATCTGCTCTGCACATGACACATCCCCTCCTATTTAAATTGCCAGCTTTTGGGTTTGGGAGATTTTAATCTATTTTAATACTGACCTTCTTGGACAGGCCTACCATGATCCCATGCTGAAACTCTCGATCATGTCCGAGGAGGAACTCACCCACATATTTGGAGACTTGGATTCTTACATTCCTCTTCATGAAGGTAAGAGCAACTGGACCGTTCTCACGTAATGTGCTGTCTAAGAGTTAAACTCTAGGCTTTCTCACCTTAGACCAGCTTACTGGGGCATTGCTGCAATTTCTATTCTTGTGTTTCGATTCCAGACCTGTTGGCAAGTTTAGGAGAAGCAACAAAACCAGATGGAACAGTGGAGCAGATTGGGCCCATTCTTGTGAAGTGGGTGAGTACATAACTTAGAGGCAGCAGACTAAAAATGCGCTTAAAGAACGTTTAAAGCTAGAAGCCGAAAAGCTGTGGGCTTTTGTGGCCTTGAGTGAAAGATTGAAACGGAAATCCTGGCTACACTGAAAACAATGGGAGTCTGTCAGCCGTAATGGGCCATGATTTCACCCTGGAGACTTAACGCTAGTGTGACTGCAATTACTTGCTGATTTATGTTTGAAATGTCTATATCTTCTGGACTGTTTGTCACTGATGCGATTTCAATTGTGTTATCGCTGTTAATCTCAAACATCGGAACTTCAAAGGCGTTGGCCTGCAGGATGCCCTTGTTCCCCTCACAAAAGGCTGGTGACATATACAAGATAGTCTGTTAGCTTTTTTTATTGGGCAAAGTATTGCAGTAAGGGAAGTAGAGCTCCCCAAGTTTGACATGTTAATGTGATTTGCTTTTCCTACACCGACCTTAATGCCTGGGCATTGGTCTGTTCTCCCGCAGTTACCACGACTCCATGCCTACAAAGGTTACTGTAGCAATCAGCTGGCAGCCAAAGCACTTCTGGATCAAAAGAAGCAGGACCGGAGAGTGCAGGACTTCCTTCAGCGCTGCCTGGAGTCTCCTTTCAGCCGCAAGCTAGACCTCTGGAGCTTCTTGGACATTCCTCGAAGTCGGCTGGTCAAATACCCGCTGCTCCTGAAAGAGATCCTGAGGCACACTCCCAAAGACCATCCCGATATCCAGATTCTGGAAGAAGCCGTAAGTAACAGTGATTTCACGATCCTTGTGCGGACATAAGCATGTCATTCTGGAGCTTTCTTAAACCCTAGCAATTTCATGGGGTGGTTTTCTCGGTGGACGCAAATCTGTGACTGTAACCTTTTGTGAAAGCAAGTCAGAGACCAGTCCACATGGATTCCATCATCTGGAGTTTTTAAATAGCACTTAAAGGGAAGATACACAAGCAGAGGTCCTTATTTAATTATTTGTAACTGGTTTGCTTTATAGATATCTATAATCCAAGGAGTCCTCTCTGACATCAACCTGAAGAAGGGGGAATCCGAGTGCCAGTATTACATTGACAAGCTGGAGTACCTGGATGAGAAGCAGAAGGACCCAAGAATTGAAGGCAGCAAAGTTTTACTGTGCCACGGCGAGCTGAAGAATAAAAATGGACATGTAAGTCCCTTGTGTTCATGGTAATTAAGTCTCAGGTTTGAAAACCTTCCCTCAGAGGTAGTTAAACCCCTTTGTCATAGCAGGAACGGGAGCCCTTCCATCCTTAGGGTTAGTTTGGACAATTGGCTAAATTTAAGAAGCAGAAGGGAAAGCACCTGATGGCAGTCCGCGTTGCAGGGTGTAAGGGAAAGTTTCCTGCTGACAGCTTTACAATTGGCCTTCAGAAGCTGCAAAATAATTAGCACAGAATTACCATAGAAAGCAAGCTCTGTGCCCAAGCACTCCATCAAAAGGGATTTCCTGCCGGCTGTTTACTTTCAGGTGCTCTGACATTCCCCATTAGGAGCGCTGGCGTACAGCTCTTCCAAACAAAAGTGTTCCTGCAAACGACTGTTTGGCTTTGAGATGAACTGCCAGAGGTTTGTCTCCCACTGCCGCAGCGCTGAAAGGCCCCTCTGTACTCGAGGGTTTGCTGGTTTTTGTTCTGTAACCTTGTTTTAAACATCAAAACTTTTTTTCTGTTTTCTTTATGGTTTTTTGTTGGTTGGGGATTATTTTTTTTGTTTGTTTAATTTGGCCATTACGCTTCTGTACACGTGAAGCCTTTTGTATTGTCAGGAAAGATATTGCTTCTAATCATCCTATTCTTGGCATCTGTTTAATCATAATTTTAAGGGTCATGAAAATAATAAACCTGTTGATATAAGCCTGCTCTGTGCCTCCACTGCCAGAGCCCTATGTTGCTGTAACAGGAAACTCATCCCAAAGGATGTGTAACCACCTTGAATACAGAGTACAATGCTTTGCTCATATTCAAATGTGTTTTCCCTTTCAGAAACTCTATGTCTTCCTCTTCCAAGACATCCTGGTTTTGACCCGGCCGGTCACTCGCAATGAGCGTCAGGCCTACCAAGTGTACAGGCAGCCGATCCCCGTCCAGGAGCTGATCCTCGAAGACCTGCAGGATGGTGATGTGAAAATGGGAGGATCCTTCCGAGGAGCTTTTGGCAATTCTGATAAAGGTACGGACCCATCCAGTTCATCCACATGGGAATCTGTTGGTGAGGAGAGATTACACCTGGGCATAGATCCCCATGGACAGAGGTTCCTTTAGGACAGCAGACGTGTGACGTGTTAATGTCCACCTTTAGCCTGTCGCTGCTGAGCTTTGCAGTTTTATATTTGGTGGCCACAAAATTATCTACGGCGCTTTGCAGTTGGTGCTCAGATTAGAAAACATCTACTTCACTGTTTCTCTGCTGGCTCGGGGCGGGGGGGGGTTGGTGGGGTTTTGATCGCTTTTCCCAGAAGCGGAAAAGGGCAGTGCAGGTTGCTTGTCTAGCAATGGAATCTCCAAATATTGAGCTAGGAACTGATCTGCTTTTTCCTATGTTTATCTTCAGCTAAAAATATCTTCCGAGTTCGTTTCCAAGATCCCTCCCCGGGCCAGTCCCACACGCTGCAGGCCAATGATGTCTTCCACAAGCAGCAATGGGTGAATTGCATCCGAACCGCCATCGCTCCCTTCCAGCGAACTGCTGCCACCGCAGAGCTGAAGGAGCTGCCAGAGCTGAGCGAAGAGTCGGAGGAGAACAACCCTTCCGCGCCCAACATCAAAGCCCAGAAGAGGCAGTCTGCCATGTCTGGCGAAACCGAGATGGAGCTGGACGAAAGCACATCTGAGTGTGGCTCCATCCTGGACTCGGAGGAAGCCAAGGGCGTGAAAACACACAGAACATCGTCTGGGCACAGAAAAACGAGGGAGAAGCAGCTAAGTGGCAAGCGGAAAGAAACGCTAGTGTAAAGAGGAGCCCAGCAACATCCTGCTGGAAGACTGTTTATTTATAAATAACGTGTACATTTTTCTTGTAATGTGAGCATGATTGGATTCACTCTACTGAACAGAATTTTTTGGGGGTTTTGGTTTTTTTTTTATGTTGTAATGGCAGCTACTGGTATACAGTTAACACTGTTGAACTGGAGTCTGTTTTTACAAACACGGCCACGCTGAACCTGGTTTTAATGCTGTGAGTGATTCGGAAGCCCTCGTGCTTTTGACTGCTCATAGCAGATTTGAAGAGCACGCTTTGGTTTCCAAAAGATTTCTAAAAGTTTGAGGCTGGAAAACAGTAAAGCTAAAGCAGAAGTTTGGGCTGTCACCATGAGCCTGGCAGCACCTCCCTTTGCGGGGGAGTTTGCATCAACACTGCAAGAGCCCTTTTAAAGGGGACTCGAAATCTGAATTCACGTTTTCTTCTTGTCTGGCACAGCGCATGTTTTGCAGAGTATGGTTAGCACAATCCATGCAACTTTTCATGTTAAAAAGGAGAAAAAAAACCAAACAAAAAAAAAAAAAAAGCGCAACAGACCCCAGGTTCAACAGGTTCTCAATTTACCTACTGGAATCTTTCATCTTAATGTGTCCTTTGTACATTCCTCATTTTCACTCTTGTAACCTGCCAGATATTTAATATTTTTTTTATTAGTTGTTTTGTTTCCAGTTTGGGGGTTTTTTGGTTTTCTCTGTTTTTCTTTTGTTGGTTTTCTTTTTTTTTTTTTTTTTTCTTTTTTTTTTTTTTACTTTTATATTTTGTTGTTGTTCAGACTTGGCATTTCCTTTCAAGTACTTGATCCTTCTTGCTCTGAGGTCTGCCTGTACATACTGTTTCTCACGTCACTCCACAGTTCTGCGGAGCGCAGGCGAGCCGTTAGCGTTACGAGCCGGCGGCTGCGAGGAGACGCTCGACGTACCCCGTTACGATGAGCCACATAAATGGCTTGTGTACGCTCCGGACTGCTGAAAGAGAACTGCATTGCTGACGGGGTTTAGGAAGGTTTTAGGTACGTTGTAAAGGGTTTGGGGAGGGAGGAGGAGCAGCAGCTAGAGGGGGGAATAGCAGGGACTGAAGGTAGATTTTTCTTGTTAGTGTTGCCTTTTGGAAATGAAATGCCTTCCGCAGGGAGGCAGGACTGGAGGCAACCCAGGGTTTATTGCATGTGGTAGAAAGGTAGAGAAAAGAAAGCCTTTGAAGCTGATGAGGTATAAGGACAGAAGAGGTAGCGGTTGTATATACTCGTAACGGCAACACTGCCATGTTCTAGCAGTCCAAAGATTCGTGCGAGAGATGCTGGCTTGGTAACTGCGCTACAAAGCGGTGACAGCTTTGAGCAAAGCCAACGGGTTGTTCCTGTCGTTTGACGGGTGGTGATGGGGCGAGGACAGCGATCCCACAGTGCCCGTCCTCGAGCGTTCCCCGAAATCTGTGCTTGAGGAGCTGCAACTCGCACGTAAAGGGTTATTGCCTGTCACGCGTTTGGCCAGTAATGTTGGAAATGGGAAGAGGGTGTACATAGACACAAAGGTGTGGTTCTCTGTAAATGTATTGTACAGTTGAGAGTGCCAAGTACAATTAAATTCCTGTCAGCCTCTTGCCTGCCTCCTCTGAGTCGCTGCCTGGGAGAGGGACCTGCTCATGCCATGGGTGCTGCCAGGCAGCAGCGGGTAAGCACATACCTGCACTCCTCCGAGCGCACCCAACGCTGGGCGTAGGGCTGTACCTCACAGGAAGAAGCTGTGGTTTTATTCAAAACCCTTTTTTCTGTCACGGTTCCTTTTTGCACCACTGCAGCCAGGCGGAATGCAAACGGGTGGTTTACAGCTCCATGTGCGGCCTTGGGGCCCGGCAGCCACGGCCCTTCGTCTGCGACAGGCGGCTGCTGTAAAACAGGGCACAGCTGTGCTGACTCACGCCAGTGCTTGCATCATCCTTCTCCTTTTCTGGGAGAAAAGGGAACAGTGGCAATAATCCTTGCCCCCCTGGGGCACCAAAACCTCCTTCTTCCAGAAAAGAAACCACCCCGCTGAATGGAAAGGCTCCCTGTTTAGCAAATATTTTACAATTCTCTCCTAGATGAGCCTTCAGAAGCAGCCCTGGGCAGGCTCCCCTCTGCCAGGGCCACTTCCCCCTGGCGCAGTGGGGAGCACCCGGTTGGCAGCAGCATGATGAAACCATCGCCTCTCCGCAGCCCTGCCGAAAAAGCTGTGGCCTGACCCTGAAGGGGGGTGTCTGGGCATGGCCACAGCTCCCAGGGGGAGCAGCCTCAGCCCCAGGCCAGTTCCCTGGGTCCCCGGCTGGGCCCCTGGGTCCCTGCTCAGAAGGGAAGGCACAGCTCCCTTTGCAGGGACAGGGTTTACAGCTCAGCTTTGCCCTGTGAAGCTGAGCTTCGGTCTGGAGGCAACTCAGCCCTTCCCAAGCAGGGAGAAACTGGAAAAAAGACTCCTTTTGCCAAAACAAAAAAAAAAAAAAAAGGAGGGGGGGGATTAGTGGGCTGCTGGGGCTCATCCTCGGCAGTGAGGAAATCCTGCAGAGCCTGCTTACCCTCCCGTGCGTCAGGCTGGGGCTGAACCTTTGTCTCCTCGTCCTGTAGCCGACAGACAGCAAATGAGCCAAAACCTTAATTTCCCTTTAAAAGTAAATTTCTCCCCCAACTCCCAGTGGTTCCTATCCCAGCTCTGTCCCTCCGGGAGGAATGTGCAGACCGCAGCCGTCTGCTGCCTCCTCAGCCCTGGCTTTGCTAGACTAAACACGCTGGGCTTTCCCGGTTTCCTCCCGTGCTGAACTCCACTGGGTCTTGGCCAGCCCTCTCCTTGCCTCAGCCCCTAAACCACTGAGCCAGGACCCCCCGTTCCATGGGCGGGGGGGGGCCCAGGCCACAGTAGGGTGAAATACCCAAGGGTAGAGGGGAGGACCTGGGCCAGCACCTCATCCCTGAGCCCCCCTGAGCCCCTGCATCCTTGGCCACCCTGGCCATAGCGACATCCCCATCGTGGCCAGGGAAAGGAAAGGCACCCATGCCTGGCGGGCATATGGGCAGCTCCCCAGCCCCGTATTTACCTTTGGGGATCCACCCAGCTCAGGTGCTACAAGACATTCCTCGAGTCAGAGTCACAAGGGGGCACGTCCCCCTCCCCAGCCCCACCATCCCAGCCTCCCTCTGCTGCGGTGACACTGGCAGACCCAAAAGAAAACCCAAATTGGGAGCGCGCCCGCACCCGCACCTTTGGAAACCAAAAGAGGTCTAAAATAAAACACAAGCCACCAAAACTCAAATTTTATACCCAGCATCTGCTGTTCCCTGAAGACCCCCACAGCCGTTGTGGGATCGCGCCCCAACTCAGCCTTTCCAAAAATCCCATTTTGCACATTAAAACCCTGATGCAATTTGCGCTGGGCTTTGCGGAGGTTCCTCCCCATCCCCACGGACGCTCAGGGGACCAGCCAGCCTCGGCACGTCTGGGCTCACGCGGGGGCACGGGGCCCCACGGAGGTTTCCCTGTCGGAGCAGTTTCCCTCTCTGCCTCCAACTTTCTCTTTTTCCACGAATTCTTCGGCCTCCCCTGCTGCTCCCCGCACCACCGCTTCGTCTGCCAATGCAAACCCAGACGTCGCCGCACACATCTGCGCACATCTGGGCTCGCGTTACCAGCCGCGCAGGCTTGGGATAATCCAGCTGGGTGCTTTTAATCATCTGGTCCGTTTATTATTATCATTTTTTTTTAGCCGTTACCTGGCTCAGACCGCTCAAACCCAGACGCTGAGGTTGAGCACAGCGATGCCGCCTGGAAAACACCGTGTGGGGCTTTAATATTGGCCGTTTGCACCTTCCTTCGTCAAAGCATCGACCCCTTCCAGCTCCGTTTGGAGACATCCTGGGAAAATCAGCTGCCAAAATCCTCGTCAGCCAGTGGCTGCGTGCCCCTGCCTCCCACCGTGGTGGCCTCACCGCTTTCCTGTCCTACCCCAGGGCCCATCTCAGACGCCGTAAATAGGACTCGGCCATAAACTGTAGGTTTTTATGGGCCAGCAGGCAGTTTTATTAGGTTAATTATGCTGCCATGCTAATGAGGGCACAGTTAAGCACAGTCAAAAACCAAGGGCTGGTTTGACCTTCTCCCAAAGATTGATGTGAAGGTGGGAGGCAATGGGTGCTGGTCACGGGGAAGTGCTGGGTGCTGGCCGCCTGGTGATGGGGCAGCAAACCCCCAGCAGCTTCCAGCTTCGCTCAGCACCAAGGGGCACCGAGGACAGAGCAACCCCTGTGTCCTTAGCGCAGTGACCCAGTGTCCCCCCACCCAGCCCACCCTCATTTTGGAGCTCAAACAACTCCCCTGTAGCTTGAACAAATCCTCACAGGCTTTGAGAACACCCAGTTATCTGATGGTGTTTGCTTCTCCCAGCTGGGTTCGGGCCAGCTCCCCCTCCTCTTGGCTCCTTGCTTGGCTGCCCGAGGCTTTTTCACAGCAATTTTGATTTGATCTTACTAAATTTGGAGCAGAACAGCAAGCGCGGGCAATTAGACAGAGAATTAAGGAGCAGCTCGTTGCACAAGAGGAGCTGCCAGGACCTCCCCTCCCCGAAACGCGCTGGCGGGGCGAGGGGTGCCGTGCTTCTCGCCAGACAGGTTCCCGGCACGGCTCGGCCGATTCCTCCCTGCAACTGCAGCGTTTTAACGTGCCCAGAGTTTTTTCCAGATGAGTTTTTTCCTTGAGATGGTGATCCCCTCCCAGACTTTGTCCCACCTGGAGACCCCATTTCCCATGTGTTCCTCAGCTGTCCCATGGGTTGGTTTCTGTTTTGTAGCCTTCCCTCCAAATCCCACAGCTCTGATTCCTCACTGGGTTAAACTGGGGTAAACTGGTGCTATTTTCTTGTAGCCAAGAAAGTCAAACTATCTTCTGTTTGTGCCTGATCATCTGGCCCTGGCGAAGGTTGCTTGGCTGTTATGGCGAGGGGGGGGAGGGGGGGGCGGCCAGCCAACCCCAGGCAGCGCTCCAGGCGTGGGGCAGAGGGGCTGGAAAGCTGCCCGGCGGAAAAGGCCCCGGGGGGGTTGGGGGGGGGCATCCGGGCTTGTATCAGGAGTGGTGTGGCCAGCAGGAGCAGGGCGGGACCGTGCCCCTGTGCTGGGCACTGGGGGGGCCGCCCCTCGAGTGCTGGGGGGGGGCCCCGGGGGGGAGCTGGGGGGGTTCAGCCTGGAGCAGAGGAGGCTGAGGGGAGCCCTCATGGCTGCCTACAAGTGCCTGAGAGGAGGGGGGAGCCGGGGGGGTCGGGCTCTGCTCCCAGGGAAGGGGTCGAGTCCCCAGCCCTGGGGGGATTTAACAGCCGGGCAGGGGCGGTGCTGAGGGCCAGGGTTTGGTGGTGGGATGGCAGGGGTAGGGGAATGGTTGGGCTTGATGATCTTAAAGGTCTTTTCCAACCTACACAATTCTACAATTCCATGATTCTATGAGGGACAGATAGATGGATGCGAATGGGAATGCATGGATGGATGGCCAGATGCGTGGGTAAGGTTGGGGGGGGGGGTGGCGACAATGTTTGGGGGTGGTGGGAGGGAGGGAAGATAATGTGGTAGGGTGGCTAGATGGACACACGGTGGGTGGCTGGGAGGATGGGCAGCTGGGTAGATACATGGGGGGGGTGGATGGGTGGGATGTAGTGAGAACAGATGGATGGTAGGATGGATGGACAGACGGACAGAGAAACAGCCCTCATTGTCATTTGGCTCTGAACCCTGCTGTAAGAGATGAGTAAAAATTGAATGCGGGCCATTACAACATGGTTATCCCTCACTCAGCCCCGGGCTTAACCCCTGACTAACCAGGGCAGGACCCATGACTCTGCTCACCTGATGCACCACCACCACGTCAGCTGCCCTGGGGGCCATGGGGCCGCTCTCAGGGACCCCAAAAGAGGCGTCACGGCTGATTCAGGTCTCCGTCAGCATGCAGCACATCAGCTTCGGGCAGCCGGGCTCTGCCTGGACCTGCACGAAGGAACCCTCCCTCGGGAGGTTTGATGCCCTGCCAGCATCACCGTGGTGGCCGTGGGGCTGGGGAGCCTGGGGGACCCCCTCTCAAACCACACCCCCCACACACACACAGGACTGGAGGCCTTTGCACAACTCCAAGCCCCACCAAAATTGCCTTAAAATAGCCAAAACCAGTGTGTATCACCCCCGCTTCTGCCAGCAGCCTGCCTCTCCCCGAAACCACCGCTTTGCTGCAAGCCACAGCGCAAATCCCTTAATTAGGGGGTTCGTTAGGAGCCGCCCCATGAAACGCCACTGGCAGAGCAAGCGGGAGGGCAGATGGGGTGGCCCAAGGGGGCTGGCGGTCACCCTTCTTCTCCAGCACCCCGAAACTCGTCTGTCCACTCCACCGTGGTCCAGCTGAACCGTTCCTGCTGACCCCGTGGCTCAGCCTCTCCCACGTGCCCCAGCTCCTGCCTCCTCCTCCTCCTCCTCATCCGGGGAGAGGCAGGTTGGAGGGAGGAGGCCCCATCCACGCCTCCCCGCCAGCGCCGTGGCGTGCCGGGGCAGAGCCGCGTGCGAGCGGGGAGCACCATGGCCGAGCGGCTGTCGGAGGAGCAGATCACCGAATTCAAGGAGGCTTTTTCCCTTTTCGACCGGGATGGAGACGGTTGCATCACCACCAAGGAGTTGGGCACCGTCATGCGCTCGCTGGGGCAAAACCCCACCGAAGCGGAGCTGCAGGACATGGTGGGGGAGCTGGATGCCGACGGCAGCGGCACCATCGACTTCCCCGAGTTCCTCCCTGATGGCGAGGAAGATGAGGACACGACAGCGAGGAGGAGATCCGCGAGGCTTTCCGCGTCTTCGATAAGGACGGCAACGGCTACATCAGCGCGGCGAGCTGCGCACGTATGACCAACCTGGGGAGAAGTGACGGACGAGGAGGTGGACGAGATGATCAAGGAGGCCGACTGCAACAACGACGGGCAGGTCAACTACGAGGAGTTCGTGAGGATGATGACGGAGAAGTGATCCCCTCACCACCACCACCTTCAGTCCCATCCCACAGGTAACTTGCTGGGATGCGGCTTCGCGCCCAAGCCCACGTCCATGGAAAGCCCCAGACCGAGGGGGTCCACCTCACCCATTGCAATGGCCACCCCAAATCTTGTGTATTGCCCCTCCTGCCCACCTCCTGCCCTGCAACTCTTGCTGGCAGTTGGAAAAATCGATGTTCATGGTGCTTTTTTTTAATTTTTCCTTAATTTCTTCATAGGGAGCAGAGGTCATGGTGGTCCCCCAGCCCCTCCATCCCCTACCAACTTCTCTCCACCATCCTGGGCTGGAAAATCCTCATTTATCCCAGCTGGAGCATCACCAGCCAGCGTCTGTGTCGGATGCGGGCGTCCCACCTGGCAGGATGGGGCTCAGGGTGCGGATTGACACAGGGGGACGTGTCTCCCCCCACTGCCCCCCACGAGATGCACCCCTCATGTCCATAGAGGTGCCAGTGGCCACCGCGTGTCCCCTGGCACCGCACCGAGTCCAATAAAGAAATGTGTGTGTCCCCCCCGTGTCCTGCTGGCTGCCAGTGCTTCCTTGGGCTTCTCCTCGGGGTCCCTGCTAAAACCCAACCCCCCCAAATCACCAATATCAGGGCAGCTCAGCCGGGATCAAGCCCTGCATCACCCCCCATCCTCCTCCCCCCCCATCCATTTTCCCTCATGGGTGCTGGGCACCCTCCAGCTGCAGCCCCCTGGGTTGTGGCCATCCCCACTCGAATTCCCCATCGCTTTTGGGGAGCTGCTGTCTGCATGCCCAGGGTGTTGGGGGCCCCTTTCTCCCCTCCCCCCCGCCCCCCCCCCAAGCTAAGAGGAGAGCTGGCAGCTGGATTTAGCCCTAATCCCCATCCCAAAGATAAGCAGAGCAGGATACACCTTTCCCAGCCGTAATCCAACCCGTCATGCTCCCCATGACTCAGTTTCCCCACAAAGAGGGTGAAACCCAATTGCATCAGCCCTCCCGCCCCGGGCTGAGGTGATTCCCTACACAGAGGGGTATGAAGGAGAATTAATTCTAACGAGTCTTATTAATGCTCAGGCACTAACGAGCAAACGGGGAGGCAGTGTGAGCGGGGCAGAGCTGTTTCGCAGGGGACATCGAAGCCCCAGGGATGTTCAAGCTGCCACGAGGACCTCATCCCCCCGCCACCTCCAGCCTATCCCTGGGGCCGGGATCTTTGGCAATCCCGGCTGTTTTCCCAACGCTGGGAAAAACAAGCAGGTGCCTGCATGCCAGCCGGCGGAGCTGAGCACGCCCACACTCGCTCCACCCCAGGCACAGCACCCAGCTCAGCACCCAGCGCCTTCACCACGTGCTGCCCTCTTGCTCACACGTCCAACCTGCCTGCAGCTCTGCAGGGGACAAGAACAGGGCCAAAAAAAAAAGCCCCAAATCCAGCAAAATCGAGACAAGCAAAGGCGGCGCATCAGGCAAGTGTACCCGAGCCGCTAAAATTAGACCTTCCCGAAAACATGATTATTTATTAATGCTGTGTTTCAGAGGCAAAACTATACCCTGTATTTTTAGGCTTGTCCTTTTCTCCTTCTATTCTGGGGTTGTTTAATTACTGCTGTGTTTTTTTCACGCCACTCATCCATCCTGAGCTGTTTTTTCTTAACGATGCTCTTTAACGGGAGGCTGGACCCTGGCCAGAAACACCAGCCCCATCATCAGCGGCACCAGTCCAGAGAAGAAAGTTTATTGGTGCTTTTGCCCATTTCTCCCCCAATTTGATGCTCGGGAGCGTGGTGGGAAGGTTTCCACCAGCGTCGCTTGGGATGGACGGACGGGAGGGTCCTGTTTGCTTCAGCATTGCCAAGGGAAGGGATTTTGCTTCCCAAATCCAGCTTTCCAGGCCCTAACTGCTCCACCCGAGGGGAAGGAGCGGACAGGGCGTGCAGAATCCACCCCGGAGCTTGCACAGTGCCTCCCGCCACACGGGGCAGATCCGTGACTCACCGGCGGTTTGGGTCGGGCGTTGGTTAATGATTAAAGTCATTGAGCTGGCACAGGAGATGCACTTGGTACCTGGGAGGTGGAGGAAAAAGGGTGGGGGTGTAGGGTGCCAAGGGAGAGCCTGGCCGTTTCCACCCTAAAACTTGGTCAGGATGGTCCGCAGTCACCTGAAGATGGAGACTGCACAATGGGACCTGGGGTAGGGGTCACCTGGGATGGCACGCTGGGGATCACCTAGGACAGGGCTTGGAGGATCCTCCGAGAAATTAGACCTGGGGGATCCCCCAGGATGGGACCTGGGTGATCATCTAGGATGGGTTCTGGGAGATCTCAAGGGGACCTGGGGGGGGCCTGGGGGGCAGATGAGGGATTACTTAGAATGGATCACGGAGGAATCAACCTGGGGTGGGACCTGGGTGTTCATCTAGGATGGGACATGGGGATCACCTGGAACAGGACACAAAGGATCCTGCAGGATGGGGCGTGGGGGATCCCTTGGGATGAGACTTGGGTGGATCTCCTGGATCCAGACTGTAGCAGCTGTTCCCATCTCCATCGCTGGCAAACAATCTTCTGCCACCTTTCCATATATCTTCCTCCAGCCTTTTCCAACAAAAAAGACACCGAGGGCTCCAGCCCAACCATAACCCCCATCGCTCCCCTTTCCCTGCTCACGGTTCTGCTTCACCTGGACACAGTTCTTCTCTAAAATGATACTTTTTAGGAGAAAAGCAGCTCATGAACCCCTACCCCCACTCCGCAGCATCACCCACCGTGGGGGGACCGGAGATGCCTCTGCTGAATCAGTCACAAATTCTCCCCATTCCCTTTTATTTTAGCCAAATGAGACATTTTAATAACATTTCAACAACTGGGCTTTAAAAACAAATTAATTAAACATTGGGGAAACAACACTGAGACACACACACACACCCCCGCCAGGAGGGACCAAGGAGCTTTTCTGAGCCCTCCCAAAGGACGTTGGAAAGAAGGGCAGGATTTTTTTTTCCCCAATTCCCCCCATTTTTTCCCCCTTCCTGCAGCCCCCGGGGCCACAGCTCCCTGCCTCCTCCCCGGCAATAACTCTGCTCTTAAGCAAACATGACGTATTGCCCGGAAAATGTCACTGCCCGCAAGAAGGGGGCCCCTCCACACCCAGCTGCCATAAAAAAGTGGGGGAAAAGGGATTTTTTTTTTTGTAGGGAGGTTGATCGGGGTCAGTGGGGCGAGGGGTTAGGGGATGCTGCAGGGGTGAGCTCAGTTGGGTTACAGCAACCCAGGTTCTGCATAGGGGAATAAATAACTAAACAACACCCCCCCCCCCACCCCACCCCCCCCCAAAACACCCTGCAAAACCCCTTTGCAAATACATCTCTCCAATATTTAGTGTGGTGGAAAAGTGTTTAATTTCTCAGAGGTGTTTTTTAACCTATTTTTAAATGCTTTTTCTTGTCCATTTTCCACTTTCGGGTTATTTGTGAAAGGAAACATCACTGTATGGGGGAGAAATTAAAAAAAAAAAAAAAAGAACCACAAATTGCCCTGCGACCAGGCATCGGGTACGGGGCAGAATGGTCCACAGTGCCTGGGGATGGCCAGGATGATGCCAGATGGAGCAATTTGGGGCCAGATCCAGCGCCAAGCCCGAGGTTGAACCAGGTGGGGAGCTGCTTTGGGGCAAAATGTCTGATTTTGGGACCAGAGAGGTTGATTTTACTCCCTTTTTTTTTTGGTATTAGCCCCCTCACCCTGCATCAGAGTCTGGGTACCACTGCAATTCAGATGCCCAAAAGCATGCAAGGCTCTGGGCAGCTTTGCATGACATGAGTTTCCCCGGTCTCAGCTCACAGCCAGGCCAAAATTGCATTATCATCTCGGCTGCGCTTGCCAGGGCATTCGGTCATGGGTCTTGGGTGGCTGCATTGGGCTTCCCCCAGTGGGGAAAGGCTCCGGCCCCAAAAGCCTGTGCTGAATCCTGCTGGGTCTGCACCAAAGCTGCCCTGAGGGCAGGGCCAGGGGAGGGGCCAAGTGGGACAAGGAGAGGGGCCAAGTGGGACAGGGAAATGGGGATGGGTGGGAGAAGGAGAGGGGACAAATGGTACCAGGAGAGGGAAATAAATGAGACCAAGAGCTGGGGACAAGCTTGACCAAGAGAGGGGACCAGTGGGACCACGAGTTGGGGACAAGAAGAATGAGGAGAGGGGGAAAATGTAACCAAAAGATGAAACAAATGGGACCAGGAGATGGGGACAAGTGTGACCAGGAGAGGGGCCCAGGACAGAGGCCCTCATGCTCTGCAAATGATGGATAATTTGTGGGGCATAAGATGAGCCGAGAGCAGCCTCAGGCCTGCTCCAATGCCCTGTGCCCCGCTGCAAGGAGGGTGGGCACCTCCCCAGCACCCCCATGTCGCTTCCCAGCGTTCCCAAGGCTCTACGCCAAGCCCCAAGGGGATTTTGTGAAGACGCTTGGGGCTCCTGGCAGGGATGCCGGGATCCCCCAGCTGCCACCACATTTCACAAGGCTCCTCTCCCCTCCTTCCACGGCCAAGGGGTTTCCCAAGTTCAAGTTACCAAAATAAGCCCCCAGGTCTCAGCCTCGGGGGTTTTTTGAGCATGAAATGCAACCAGCCGCCAGCCCCCCGGGCGCTCAGCGATGGCCGGGTTTCCAGCGTCGTGGTGTGGGCAGATGTGGCTCCAGCCCGGCCGGCTGGTGAGGGATTAAATTGGACAAGGGCTTTGCAGGCGCCAGGAGGGTTTCCCGGACGTCTCAAGGGACCCTGAGCCCCCCAGGAGCCAGATGAGGACCTGCAGCAGCCACAGGCTGGCCAAGGTGGTGGCCATCAACCTTCAAGAGATGTAGTCTATCGTTGGCACCGTGGGATTTGGTTCTCTCCACCCAAAAAGTCAGCCAGCCCCGCAGGGGTTAAAACTGCAGCGGGCGCAATCGGAGCTGCTTCATTTTCCATCCCTGCAGCGCCAGAGCTGGGAAATTAATAGCACCATGACCTCAGCCACCACGCACGCGGCCCTGCTCGCCAGCGTGCCGGCAGCCCCATGTAACCACAGCCCACCGTATCCCAGTGGGAGGAGATTTTGGGACCTTTTCCCTCTTTTGTCCCCTGGGATAGGCAGCAGGAAGGTGCTGTAGCTCTATAAATCACCCCCCCCCAGAGGTAAACAAAGAATAAAAAAAAAAAACATCCCCAGCTCTGCAGCTTTGGAGCCCAGCGCCTTCCCTTCAAAAACCCAAATGTAATTTCCCACTTTGGTCCATACTAGCCCCAAATCAGCCCTTGCAAGAAGAGATTCCCCAAAAAAGTGAGCCCAGGCAAAGCCAAACCAAAGAAATAACTGCTTTGCAGTCCCTCCATCCCCATTTTTTGCCCTATTTTCATCCCATCCAGGGAGGCACAACCTGCCCCACACTCCCCGTCTTCCCCCAGCCAGGCTGGATTTGCACAACTTCCCCACAATTCCCGTTTTTCTCCTTAAAAACGCACACACACACCCCAAGCCGAGATCAGCGGGAATTCTATTACTGACAGATCTGGGGAACGCAAAAAAGCTTCTTGTGCTGCGGAGAACTGAAGCCCGGAGGTAGGAATTGAATCCTCCGGAGGTGAGTTGTTGTTGCTGTTCATTTTTACCCAGGGTAAAGGGGGGGGGAAAAAAAAAACCACAACCCAAATACAGGTGAAATGGGGCCCATGTCTGCAGATTTAAGAGTTTTGCTGGAATAAAAGAGCATCTTGGCTTGGGGGAGGGACCCGCGATGCCTTTGCTGCCCACCCACGGAAAGCCGCCCGGGCTTGTTTCAGGGAGCAGATTTTCAAAGCTTTTCCAGGATTTGCCTTTCTCCCGTGAAAATACGGCTGGTAGAGACCCAGCTGGTTAAATATTTCCCACTCCCCGGGGAGGTTTTGCTGCTCTTGCTGGGGGGAGCAGCACCGCCAAGCGGCACCGCCGGGGGAAGAGGCTCCCCACAACCCCAGCTGCAACAAAAGCTGCAGATTTTGAAGCTTTTTCACACTCCCATCACAAATCGGTGCCGATTCCCCCCCCCCCAAAAAAAAAACCGCCTTCCCAAAACCCCACAGGCACCTTTTCCCCTGCCCCTGACCGGCTCCTCCGGTCCATGAGAAGGACCTGGTGAGCAGGTTGGCCGGAGCACATCTCTTAGGGAAGAGAGGGACTGTCCCTTTATCCCCAGCCATCATCACCTTCTTTTCAATTTCTTCGGGATGGTGTTTCCAGCCTCCGTTTTCTTCCAGGACTCAGGATTTCCCCCAGCCCAGGGGGAAGAGTTTTTGCCAGGACCAGCCTTCCTCCCCAGGTTTCAATGAGATGTGGGCAGCATCCCTGGGAAACCAGACTAAAAGTTGGGTGTGGGGGTGTGTGTGTGCATGCATGGTGGGGGTTGTTTTTTCATCATTTCAGTGTCCTCTCAAAATCTCTACCAGCGTGTCCCTAAAAGCCTGTGACCGCTGTCCAAACAAGCCTGGTTTTACAGAACCATAAAATGGTTTGGGTTGGAAGGGATCTTAAAGACCATCCAGTCCAACCCCACCCCTCCGGGAGGGACATCTCCAACTCATCAGTTGCTCAAAACCCCCTCCAACCCCCCCCGGTTGCTCAAAACTCCCTCCAACCTGACCTTGATCACTTCCAATGATGAGGTATCCACAACTTCTCTGGGCAACCTGTTCCAGTGTCCAACCACCCTTGGCATAAAACATTTCTTCCTTATGTCCGAACCAAACCTACCCTTGCCCAGTTTAAAACCGTTGCCCCTTCTCCTGTCAACTACAGGCCCTGGTAAAAAGTCTCTCTCCATTTTACTTACAAGCCCCTTTACATATTGAAAGGCCGCAATCAGGTCTCCCTGCAGCCTTCTCTTCTCCTGGCTGAACAACCCCAACTCTCTCAGCCTGTCCCCATAGCAGAGGGGTTCCAGCCCTCAGACCATTTTTGTGGCCTCCTCTGGCCCTGCTCCAACAGGTCCATGTCCTTCTTGTGCCGAGGGCTCCAGAGCTGGACGCAGGGCTCCAGGGGGGTCTCACCAGAGGAGAGCAAAGGGGCAGAATCCCCTCCCTCGCCCTGCTGGCCATGCTGCTTTGGATGCAGCCCAGGGTAGGCTTGGCTTGCTGGGCTGCCAGCGCACATTGCCAGCTCATGTCCAGTTTTTCATCCACCAGTACCCCCAAGCCCTTCTCCACAGGGCTCCTCCCAGTCATCTCTATCAGTACTGGGCATTGGCCCAGGTGCAGGACCTGGCACTTGGCCTTGTGGAACTTCGTGAGGTTTGCATGGGACCCACTCCTTAAACCTGTCACGGTCCCTCTGGACCTCTGAAGTTGCACCAGGGCAGGTTTAGGTTGGACATTAGGAAAAAAATTTTCACCAAAAGGATTGTCAAGCATTGGAAGGGGCTGCCCAGGGAAGGGGTCGAGTCCCTGTCCCTGGGGGGGATTTAACAGCCGGGCAGACGAGGTGCTTAGGGCCAGGGTTTGGGGGTGGGATGGCAGGGTTAGGGGAACGGTTGGGCTGGGGGAGCTTAAAGGTCTTTTCCAACCTACACAATTCTATGATTCTATGATGGCAGATCTGCCCTCTAGCAAATCAACCGCGCCACTCAGCCTGGCGTCATCTGCAAAGTCCATCCTGCTATGCCATTGAAGAAGACATTATGCAGTCTTGGTCCTGGTACAGACCCTTGAGGGACACATCTCATTCTTGTTTCCACTTGGACATTGAGCCATTGTCTTTGGATGTGGCCATCCCACCAGCAGAGCTGGGCTGGTTCATCCTCAAGAGGGTAATTTCAGCTGGTTGCACAGGTCCGTAAAGCCACGGGCTGATGCGCTGCCTGCCCACAGCCTCGTTGCAATTAGGGATGAGGCTGACAAAGCAAGAGGAGCTGGCAGGGCTCCCACACAGACCCCACACCCCGACCACAACCCCCTACGGAAGAAACACAGCTGGGCACAGATGAAACCTTTCCGAGCAAGTTTTAATCACACACAACACTCCAGCATGTCCACACCTGCCCAAATCTCACTACCACGGTGTGCTAGGAACCATTAAAAATCAGACAATGAGGTGTAAATACAAACAGCATCTTCGTAGCGTGCTGTGCTCTTTCCAAACAGAAATCAACGCTTTCTGAGCCCGGTGTCTCAGCGCCTAAACCCAGAGAAGCATTGGGGTATCACAGTTATAGGGCACCTACCAAAGCACAAGTTGCATCTACGCTCTTGGGTGAGAAAGTGAGTTGGTTTGGGTTTGTTTTTTTTTTTTGCAGGACACGTGAGGTCTTTGTCCACGGTGACATGCAGGGAGGAGAGCCCAGGGTTAGCTAACAGCACAGGCAAACCTAAAGGTGCCACGTAGGTGTAGTCAAGGTTTCCAGAGGTCCTAAGAAATCAGTAGGTTGGTTTGGGGTTTTTTTTTTCCTCCCTTATGCTTTGCTACCTTGCTACTGATTTAGGTGCTGGCTTTAAGTTTGAAAAGAACAACCTTGGCCTTAAAAACCCCCGATTTCAAAACAATCAGTGCTCCAGCCATCCGCAGGCCAGGGAACAGGACGTTCACCAGCCTCGGAGCCGCCCAAGGCTGGGCCTCAAGTCAGCAAAGACCCCCCCCAACTCATTTTACACCGGCTCCCACTCAAGCATGTGGGACAGGCGCCATCTTCTTGCGAGTGCCTGCAAGATCGCTCGTTCCCCCGAAGAGGGAACTGATGAACAGTGTGTAAAGCTCAGACACTCAAGGTCTTCAGTGTTTGGGTTCTTGCTTTTTTTGAAATCGAGAGGTAGAACAGAGACTTCATGCTAATGCTTGCCCTAAACGTGATGCAACCACTGCATTACTCATCTTCAGATGCCACTTTCCAGAGGACACTGAGGTCTTTGTTTGCTGATGCCAAGGTTAGGGCAGCTCTTGGGGTTTGCGCTCTTGGACAAAGTCCCCTGAAGACATTAGAAACAAAAAAAAAAACCACCAACCAACAACAACCCTGTTTGTGTCTGATGTCTTCTCTTCACCGGCGTTTCTTTACACCAAGACTTGGGGAGCTGCAATCAACAGCACAAATCCTTCCTTCATGCACGGAGGGGAAGGGCGGCTCCTCTCTGCCTTGTCCGGGGAAAGCAACAGCCGCATGACATTAGAAGGAGTTAATTCTTCAGTACCATGAGGCTTTCTTTCAAGACATCGGCTTCAGTCACACCTTGTTTTTTCTGGACAAACTTCACATAGTTGGAGAAAAGCTGCTACGCTCAAGCTCCCCGCTCATGAGCCGACCTTAAGAAGCCCAGCCAGCAGCAACCGGCAGCGCCCAGGAGCAAGGCTGACTGTCCAAAAGATGATTTTCATGCATGAAAGCAAAGCCATTTTCTCACCTGGGCTTCCCTGAAGCAGCAGGGTTATTTCAGACCACTCCTCATGCTGCTGGACCCGTAGCAAAGCTGGTGGAGAAACCCACAGGAGAGGGGAGGTGGCTCAAAATGCTCAACTGGGTTTGCAGTTTGGGGAGCGCGGGAAGGGGATAGATGAAAGCAGGACTGGCCTGGTGGGTTTGGGTTCGTTTGCATTGGATTCATGCCCTGATTTGACATTTGAATTAAAGGGTGAAAGAAGTCAAATAATAGCCAGAACCTGACATAAAAATAAAGCAAAGGGTGTAACCCAAGCGGAGTCAGCTGAGGAGTTTCGCTTAATACCGGGGATTTAGACAGTCTCTTTCATTTCCCAACAACCCCCAAACTCCTTGCAAACCCACGTGTCCTTTGGCTGCCACTGAACCAGCAAAGGCATCCGCTTCCTATAAACTAAGCATGAATTGGGTGTTTGGGATCTCCAAGTTTTTTAACCCACAACTGAGAGAAGTCAACCCTACATGGCCAGAGGGTACATCGCCCAGGTGAGATGCATAAAACTTCCAGCAGGTAAGTGAGACCTTGAGACCTTCTTTCTTATACATGTAAGGAACAAAACTGGAGGAGGAATCTCTTGGGGGCAGCCACAACTGCCTTTCCCGACCCACCCCTGCGATGCGATGGTGCAAGGAGAGACGGGTACAGCTTAATGGGATACAGAACAGCGTGTCCACAGCCTCTGGGATGTCTTGAGGGGGATCCCGAGCCATCCGCTTCTGTGGCTCACGTCAAGCAGGGCGACAGTGCGATGGGTTTGCAGAAGCGGAGTGCTGGGGACAGCTCTCTGATGTCCTCTTGTGTTAGTAAGTGGAGGTACCCTCAGCAATTCACCAGGAGAGGGGAGACCATTATCCAAATCTGACCCCCAGCATAGCCCCCAACCCCGGTTAGGGCAACGTTAACCTCCAAAGCTTCTAATTTTCATCTTCAGCTGGGATGGCTGCAGTGATTCCCAGCTATCCAGACTATAGGGTGATGTCGCTACTTGGGCAATAACTGTTAACTGCCACAAAAGTTACGGTCTGAGATATTAAGGGAAGCCAAAACATCGCCATCGGTTTGATTTGGCACCTACCTTGCCTTTACTCTGAGCTGTAAATCACAGTAACTCAGACGATGCTTCACAACCAGCTGAGAAATCCCTGCAGGATTAATAGAACTGAGGGTCTGACAGGTTGGATAAAAGATTAAAAAGAATCTCAAATCTCCATTTTCACTTGCAGTTTAGAAACCGAGAAATGCACAAGTAAACACCCATCGGGGTCATAAAGAGCCACGGCGTGATCCAGCCACCTGCCTCAGTATCAGGGCACACTGGGGAACGACTCGGGTGTTGTTTTCTAGCTTGTTGGCTCTCAAAGGACTTTCCTGGAACACCTCTCCCTCCAGACGCAGCCATAAGAAGCAAATTTATTAAGAAAACTGCTACTGAACGAGTCTGGCTCTTGCCACCAAGTAAGAGGTGCTGAGCTCTCTTGGTAAGTCCTTCCTGGATGCATGCATTGATCAGCAGGGCCTCTTAAAAGAGATTAAAAAAAAAAAAATAACCAAACTTTAGAACCTACCAGAAAGGTGACTTAAAAGAGAGGAAAAAAAAAAAAAGACAACATGAATAGGAACTTGTAATTTTATTCTTGGTTGTTCGCGGACTCTTTTGTTTTTACATTGGAAACTTGGACTTTACCATTTCATTATTTCACCAGCTTAGGCAATGTTAAAAAAGCAACCTAACAAGGGATTTGAATTAGAACCAAGAGGGAAGGTTTTCACCCCAGATCACCAAAAGGTGCGCTTTCCTAACACATATTTATCTGTAAGGACATGCACGCTGGGCAGAGGAAGCTTTTCTTGAAAGATACAAAACAAAACCTTTATCCTGTCAATCACAGGGACAAATCCCACACTAAACATCTCTAGGGCTTCCCTGAGCTTCTTGGGAATTTCACATTTCTGAAACATGAAACACAAAAATCAGAATTATAAACAGACAACCCCCCACAGAGCAGTCCTATTCTATATGATACCGCACAGAACAAAAAAAACAAACAAACAAACCCAACAAAAGGGGGTGGGGGGAATGAACCTAGTGAAAAAATTAAAAAACCAAAGTGATTTGCTGGTCACCATTAAAGTGCATTTAGTTCCACCCCAGCTCTTTAACCCTGTGCTTATGCTATTTCCCCCTCCCTCACGAGGCTGCGCCCCATCGTGCTGGCGAGCATTTGCTCTCATGTGTTAGTTCACAGCCTGAAGGATGTTGAGAGCCCCGAGTTAGCTCGATGCCATGTTAAGACAGCGGATTGTGTAACATTTGCTGTCATTCAGAGGAGGAATTTGTCCTCATCACAGTGCTAAGCCTTGCCCTGGTGTCATCAGGGAGCTCCATTCCCTTAGTACCACGAATCCTGTAGGTTACTGCCTTCAGGCAACACGTAACGTCCCATCTGGAAGGCAGACGACAATTTTGCTCATACAAATGTCACCCTGAAGGTTTAAATCACCGAAGGACAAAGCTGCAGTCGCGCCTGCTGAAGCCAAAGGATTTGAGCGCAACACTCAGCAGCGCACGGTGCAGGGCTGGCTCCTGCTGCCGACCTCTGGAGAGGCTCCAGCATGGAGAGAGAAAACTCAGAGAGGGAAAAATAAAAATAAAAATCTCAGGACCCAAGGCAGAGCCCTGCCCTCCTGTTGCCTTTCACATGTGGGTATACACCACAGGGATCTGCTATGCCACTACACAAGGGACATGCCCTCGCTGTACTTCAAGGACCACCAGGCAGCAGCTCTGCCACTTATTGCACATAAAACCAAGAGAGTGGCCATAACGGCCCAGAGCAAGTGGAGAAATATTCTTTGGGACCAGCAATCTGGAGGGAAGAATCCTTGGACGTGCAAAGAGACCTGCTTCCTGCTTGGGCTTCAAAATTAGATATGGTGATACCCTAGAGGAACACTACCTAAGTGCTGGCTCACCTTCAGCGAGGAAGGAGCATGGGCAAAGTCAACCCTGCAGTTTGTCCTCACTGCTGGTGTTGAGCCAAAGCCCACTGAAGTTCATGGAAAGTCAGTAACCAGTTGCAGTGCCTCTAATTAGTCCTGAGCTTGCTGGGGACTTAATTTGCCTCCAGCTAGAGCACGCAGGTCTCTCGAGCCTCGTCCCTTGGCGTTAGGCAGCTGTCACTTGAGTTATTAACTCAGAGGTGGGATCCAGCACCCCCACTGCAGAAACACAAGACGTCCGTATCCGAGGGTATCACCTCTAAATCCCTTTGCAGTCAGCGGAGACAGGCGCTCCCGAGGCACACTGTATCCTCCCAGCACGGGCATCTAAAACAGGACAGATGAATCATGCTCCAGAAGTATCTATGTCTCTTCACTGACTGCAAAGGAAGCCTGGCTAGATCATACAGAGGTGCCTTTAGACTAGAGACAGGTAAAATTAGACAAGATTAATCCCGCTCAAAGAGCGAGCGCTACAGCCTCGAACACAGTGACAATCCAACAGATCACCCCAGGAGAGGTTACAGCTTCAAGCCAGTGCTACACGTTGCCTGAGCCTGTCTTTGCCCACGGAGAAGAGGAAGTGTTGCCTCATAAATACTATTTACACCAGTTTGCTTAAATTAAAATTAATTTCTTGGGGGGAGGTAGAAGAGAAAGAGACAGGTAACTCATACTGCGGGAGCTAAAGGTACCATCCTTCCCGGTCACCTTCGCCTGTCAGTTGTAGGACAGGTACTGGATAATTCGTGGAGGAATATTTAGCTTGGCAATCTTCTCCAGTGCTCGCTGCCCGGCGGCTTTCCTCACTGTAACTCTGCAAAGCTGCGACAAACTCAGAGGCGTTTCTAAAATGAGAAAAAGAGGATCCAAAGTCAGGGCTGCAGCTCAGCAGATGGCTGACCTCCCCGCAGAGCACAGACCTCCCAGGAGGGTGATCACAGGATCATAAAATCGCAAGGGTTGGAAGGGAACTCGGGAGATCATCCAGTCCAACCCCCCTGCTCAAGCAGGTTCTCCTAGAGCATGTTACACAGGACTTCATCCAGGCGGGGGTTGAATATCTCCAGAGAAGGAGGCTCCACAGCCCCCCTGGGCAGCCTGGGCCAGGGCTCCGTCACCCTCAGAGTAAAGAAGTTCTTCCACATATTCAACTGAAACCTCTTCTGCTTCAGTTTGTGCCCACTGCCCCTTGTCCTCTCGCTGGGCACCACTGCAAAGAGTCTGGCTCCATCCTCATGACACCCACCCTTAAGATATTTGTATGTGTTGATGAGGTCCCCTCTCAGTCTTCTCTTCTTCAGTCTAAACAAGCCCAGCTCCCTCAGCCTTTCCTCGTAGGGGAGATGCTCCAGTCCCTTTATCATCCTAGTTGCCCTCCTCTGGGCTCTCTCCAGGAGTTCCTCATCTTTCTTGAACTGGGGAGCCCAGAACTGGACCCAGTACTCCAGGTGGGGTCTCACCAGGGCAGAGCAGAGGGGGAGGAGAACCTCCCTCACCCTGCTGGCCACACTCCTCTTGATGCACCCCAGGGTGCCCTTGGCCTTCTTGGCCACCAGGGCACCCTGCTGGCTCATGGCCACCTTGTCGTCCCCCAGGACCCCCAGGTCCCTCTGGGCAGAGCTGCTTCCCAGCAGGTCAGCCCCCAGCCTGTACTGGTGCATGGGGTTCAACCTCCCCAGGGGCAGCACCCAACACTTGCCCTTCTTGAACTTCATCAGGTTCCTCTCCGCCCAACTCTCCAGCCTGTCCAGGTCCCGCTGGATGGCAGCACAGCCTTCCAGCGTATCAGCCACTCCTCCCAGTTTTGTGTCATCAGCGAACTTGCTGAGGGTACGCTCTGTCCCCTCGTCCCCCCGCAGCGTGATCACAAGCCTGGCTCTGCTTACAAGCGCTCAGCCTCCCACAGCACCCAGGCCCGAGGAAGGCACTGCAGACCCACAGGAGTGCTTTCTCAAGGCTCATCCCGATGCAAATCCCACCAGAAGCAGTGAGCGCGGACACAGCGCACTTCTCCTCACCTGCATCCCCCAAAGGCCAACAGTGCCCACGGATCACCCGCTCTGATCCACCGGGGCTATCCAAGACTTTCAGATTTCCCTTAGTGATGCTGCGTTAAGCCTCAACAACACTGTACGTAGGAACAAAACGTACTTCAAACACTTTTCTACCACTCCGTTTCTCCCTCCAAGGATTGTGCTAACCCTTTTTGCCCAGAACTCTGCGAAGAGCTCCAATAAAGTTCCCCAAGCCCCTTCCAGACAGCCCCCAAACTGCATCCAGCAGCCTCGACACCGGGTGTTAACGCTCATGCATGGACACGGAGTTACAATCGGGCAATTTGCTCTGGAAGTGGTCAGTCCTAAGAAGCTGCTATCCCTACCCCCATAGCCTCTGCAAGCATCAGCCTCCCAAGACCTGCATCCATCCTGGATCTAGTCCCAGATTTAATGATATAAATCAAAAGGAAAAAAAAAATTACTATTAAAGCTAGCACGGTCTGGTTAAAACAGTCTACATTGAAAAGCAACTCCATGTGCAGTTCTGACAGCTGGGTTGAGAGGGCAGTAAACTCTGGCGAGATCTAAGGAGTATTTATGGGCATGTAGGATTCAATCTCTTCAGCCAGCTCACTTGTAGCCAGACCAGCACACTTCACTGCTCTCTAAGAAAAGAAAGCAATTAAAAGAATCAGAGAATCATAGGATTGTTTAGGTTGGAAAAGACCTTTAAGATCATCAAGCCCAACCCTTAACCTAACCCTGCCATCCCACCCCCAAACCCTGGCCCTAAGCACCTCGTCTGCCCGGCTGTTAAATCCCCCCAGGGGTGGGGACTCGACCCCTTCCCTGGGCAGCCCCTTCCAGTGCCTGACAGCCCTTTCAAGCAAGAAATTTTTCCTAATGTCCAAACTAAACCTCCCCGGCACAACTTGAGGCCATAACTTGGAGGAGAATAACTTGGAGGAGAAACCGCTACAGGGAGAAGTTGGACAGACAAGGGGCTATAAGGTGCTCACCACACAAAGGATTGCAAAACCAGAAAATATTTTATTCTTCTAAAAGAAAAACATTTTTCCTTCTATACAGAATATTTTTTTATGACGAGGTGGTGAGACATTGGAACAGGTTGCCCAAAAAAGTTGTGGATGCCCCATCATTGGAAGTGTTCAAGCGCAGGTTGGACAAGGCTTTGAGCAACCTGACTGAGTTGAAGATGTCCCTGCCCATGGCAGGGGGATTGGACTAGATGGTCTTTAAAGGTTCCTTCCAACCCAAACCATTGATGTTTAGGATCTAGTGCAGCAGCAGTCTGCAAATGCTTGGCAAGGTCTGTGAATTACTCCTCTAAGGGCAACCAAGACAAAGACTGACTTAAAGCCATCCTCAAACGGCAGACAAATGTCTCCTCCAAAATCAGACAGACAATGCTGCTAAGTTTAACACATTCCCTGCCCCAAATAAAATGAGTTTTTGACTGGGCGATTTCCTTGACCTGACTTAATGCACTAAAGCGTAAATGCTGATGCTGACACATGAGAGGGACCCGAATTCAGTGGGGGCATGATTTGAACCATCTTACCGCTGTCATTCAACCACAATTAAGCAGAGCTAGCCTACAGCCAGCTGGCGTACGTTTGCCACCAAGAACTCTATACCTTCACAGGAAGACGATCAGGGATCTACAAATCAAAGTGGGCTGAGAATCATGATGTGGTGCAATGGAGTTGGCAGTCACTGAATTCCTGGGGCAGGGGATCATCTCTCACTTACTTTCGTAGTACTCAAAGCACTTCGCTGTGGGACTGCTGCTCCAGGTGTAATCCGATGGCTTCTTTCCTCGGTTGTCCCTTGCGTAGATGTTTCCTCCAAATTCAATCAGCATCTCCACCAGATCGACGTTTTTCACTTTTGCTGCGTGGTGGAGGGCTGTCTCATGAAGTTTAGCAGCATTCACGTTTGCCCCTGAGGCCAGAAAGAAAAATAAACCTGTTCACGAAAGCCTCACTTGACCCAAGTGCAAGGAGTGGTTTGACTGGAGAAAAAAACGCTGTTAAAAGATGCACAAGCAGCTAGAACAAGATCCAAGCAAAACAGCACAAACAGAAAACCAAACTGCTGAGCAAGTGCTCGCTGCCGGCAACGCATGAGTCTTCTTCTCTGGCTTTACGTTTTCCTTGCAGAGGAAGGATTTTAGTCCATGTTACTCGGTAAATCAGCTGCTGAGTGGGAAGTTCAGAATTGCTTCCTGAATCTTTGCTGTCCAAAGCCAGCAAAGAGCCATTCCCAGTCATCTCAAATGGAGTGCTCGCACTCAAGGCAGTGACACCTTTTTTAACAGAAATAGCCCAGACCCACAAGACGTGGCAGCTCACCATCAGACACTACTGCAGGATCAAGTTTTAGTTACAGATATTTTTGCTAAGAGAGTTTGGCTTTTATAAACCGACAGCAAAAGGTCTTTCCAATCCTCCCCCCCAACTGCTTGCATTTTACCAACTGACTTGTTCAGCAGAGGCGAGATGAACGTCATGGAATTCAAACAACTTGACTTTTAGATACGTGTAGCCACACTGAACTGCCCTTATAATTAACAGGGGGAAACAAGCATTTCTGGGGAATCATTTAATGGGTGCCCAAGACAGGCAACTGGAGCAGCTGGAAACAAACTAGGTTAGATGTGTCACTTTTAGACAACTAATGTTCAATGAAACAAATCCCAGACCCCTGGGCCAAATCTCCTCCTCCTGGTAAGCACAGGCAAAGACAAGAAGTCCAACTCCAAAATGCCCCAAAGTCAGCAGCAAGAAAACTGGGATGTGAAACCTGGAGCACAGAACGTTGACTTGAACATCAACAAACTCATCTGGGCGTAACACTAACCAGATCTCCCTGAAATAACTTCATCTCTGGTTTTCTGTCCAACACCAAACCCTAACATCTCTCCCTAACACCCATCCAAATCCATATGACTGTGCTACCAAAGCTGAACGCACGCCCACCGCTTGATACCACTTTAGGGAAGAAGTTGAAACTTTGCTCTAGGGGGCTGAAGAGTTCTGAATTTTATTAAAATAAGAGAATGGGAATGTCACTGGGAACATCACAAACTGGATATCGACAGGCATATGCTGCAAACATGCTTAAGCCTTAAGCTTTGCTCAGATAAAGGCAAAACCTTTCACCTTTGTCATCTGTATTATGCTGTGAACTAATAAGCTCTTTGACAGGAACGCCACTGCGGAACGCCAAGGGAAACACTGCGCACAGACACCACCATCTTCTGCCTGCCCAGACGCAAAGCCTGTGGCTGCCATACCTGCCTTGAGCAGCAACTTTGCACAGTCCAGATGCTCCCTGGCACAGGCCACGTGTAGGGGCGTCCCGAAATGGCAGTCGTGAGCCTCCAAGTTTGCACCGACGTCGATGAGGAGTTGCACGCACTCTGAGCTACCTTTAGAAAAGGAGGATCTGAGTCAAAAGAAAGAACCCAGCTCAAATGGGAGCATATGGCATGCTGAGATCAGCTTGACCCACAAACAGCCTGTTTAATATTTGGGGGTGTCGGCTGCAAAATGGAAATGCTTGTGAGCCAACACAATACACTGTAGGATCGAGACTGAGAGCGGGGCACAAGAAAGAGTCACATCTGCACGGCACAGAGCTAGAGCTAACAGGTCTTGCAGAGAGTCAAGTCAAACAAACCTGAATTCAAGGGTTTGTACTAAATTGCCTGTTGTTCGTGGAGCTGGTTCTATTGCTGATCCTGCCCTGGATGGATTAGATCACCTTCTAGACCATTCTAGCTTTACTTTTTCCAATGCTAATAATACAACTTAACAGAAAGTGGGCAGTCATCATCAACAAGCCTTAGGAAAAAAGGCTTAACGAGGAAAAGCTAAGTGAGAGCTCACAGCTATGTTTTCAAGTAACTACCTGTTTGTCAAAAATGCTGTCTCCCACAGCCTTCATAGTCGAAGGGAAACTCTGTCCAGAACAGCAGATAACAAAAACAGTGAAGGGGAGGACAGAGGAGGTATTACATCTTATAAAGAGGAAACTGAGGCACAAAACAAATCATTTGGTCACAATCATTTAATGGGGACATTGCCGCTCTCACATCCTGGCTTGCCTGCTGTTGCATTTGTGCAAGTTCAGGGTTGGAATTACACTCAAATGCCCCTCTGCCACTCCCCCCACCTCTGCTGCTTCCACAGCCCCCACCGACACTTGCTCTTACTCCGTAACCCAGATCCAAATGTCCGGGAGAGGCTTGAGCAGAGGATGGGGGAGCAGAGAGCAGCTGGTGTGTGCTAGCTGGAACGTTATTTTGGCCCCTATAGTTTTCTCTTATCCCCTGGACAGACCCTCCAGCTGGAAAAAGCTGAGAGAGGGACAAGGACCACTGCTGCCCAACAGTCCCTGGAACTTTCTCCCCATCCACAGCTTCATCCACCAGCTCAAAAAAACCAGGAGGGGTCTGGACACCTTATTAAGACAGTCTCACATCTCAATCAGAACAATATATCCCATCTCAACTTGGATCAGAGGGAAAGGATGCAAATTCCCCGCTGCTCGCAAGAGGAAAGCTACTGGTTTGGCTTAAGGTTTTCTAATCAAGCATCAAGAAGCTGGCACTTTACCTGCCCGTGTGTGTCATGTGGGATAAAAGCACCCAACACAAAGGACGGCTTTATTCATCTGATACCACAGTGCTTTCCATTCTGCGTTCAAAGGGAGCTGTGCTCACGTAAGGCTGATATATTTGCAAGCTGTAATGGTCTGATGAGCAACAACAGCTTACGGTCAATTTAAGATACTTGGCAGCTTGTTGTTTGGTTTGGGTTTTTTTTTTCCAAGCTGCAAATAAGTGTGCAAAGATAAGACTTTACCATTCATGCAGGCTTCATGGAGAGGAGACGCTGTGTAAAGGGGAGGGTTCACCTTGGCGCCATGGGACAGCAGCACTTTCACACACTCTATGCTACCCGAGGCACAGGCGTCGCAGAGCGGAGTGCTGCCGTCAATATTCCTGGCATCCACCTGCAAGGTAGAAGAAAAATGCTAGGTACCCACAGGCTGCTGTGTGGCAGTGCCCTCTTGCCTATGTTGTCACTTCTTTTAACTCTAGAAACAGTCTGGACTTAGGAAAGAGTTGGTTGCTACTGCCAGCAACCTGGCTCGTGCTGCTCCCATCACTCTCAGGGCACAGATGTATATTCATAGAATCACAAAATCACAGAATCGTTTAGGTTGGAAAAGACCTTTAAGATCATCGATCCCAACCATTCCCCTACCCCTGCCATCCCACCCCCAAACCCTGGCCCTCAGCACCGCCTCTGCCCGGCTGTTAAATCCCCCCAGGGCTGGGGACTCGACCCCTTCCCTGGGCAGCCCCTTCCAGCGCCTGACAGCCCTTGGGGGAAGGAATTGTTCCCCAGGGCCAACCTCCCCTGCCCTGGCACAACTTGAGGCCCCCCCCCGGGCTCCCCAGCTCCCCCGCCGCTCCCAAGCAGCCTGGGGCTCCAGACCCCTCCCCAGCTCCGCTGCCCTTCTCTGGACACGCTCCAGCCCCCCCAGGGCCTTCGGGGAGGGAGGGGCCCAACCCTGAGCCCAGCATTCGAGGGGCGGCCCCCCCAGTGCCCAGCACAGGGGCACGGTCCCTGCCCTGCTCCTGCTGGCCACACCACTCCTGATACAAGCCAGGATGCCACTGGCCCTCTTGGCCACCTGGGCACCCTGCTGGCTCATACTCAGCCCCCTCTCGACCAACCCCCCCAGGGCCTTTTCCACCAGGCAGCTTTCCAGCCCCTCTTCCCCACGCCTGTAGCGCTGCGTGGGGTTGTTGTGACCCCAATGCAGGACCCGATGAAGTGATGAAGAAGAGCCTAGAGCTAGATGGGGAGAATCCAGATCCCAGAAATAACTTCAGACATCAAGCTGGTGTTCCCAGATGGATCAGACCCAACCACACACCTGGGCCCCTGCAGCCAGCAGGAGCTTGACACACTGCGTTTGCCCTCGCAGGCTGGCCTCGTGCAACGGGGTGATAGAGTCATAGGTGACCGCGTTGACGCAGGCTCCACTCTCTATCAGCTGCTGCAGCTGCAGGATTTCTCCCCGCCTGGCTGCTTCATGAACTGGTGTTCGATCGGCCCAGAAGCCTGGAGAGGAAAGAATAAATAATTAAATAAAGAAAACCATACACGTGGAGCAAATGGGTCTCTGTGCTGGAGAAACGCAGACAGGGAACATGGGCCGGTAGCTAGAACAAAGAGCTGGGAACAAGGAGCTTATTCCACACCATGTACCCCACTCAGCATGTGATTTTAAAACTATTTAGCGTTAGAAGCACTGTCCCTCCTGGCCCCATCTGAAATCACTGGAAATGGGACGCCTCCAGAGAGCGACTCAGCCCACCTAAAAACTATCTTCCCGGAAAGTCAATGAAGCTTCGACAACTAAGTTTGGAGCTTCAACACCTTCGCTGAGCACCTACACCTACACGGGGTAAGTCTGGGCTTCGCTTGCCAGCGCTAGCTGACAATACCATCTCCTTTCAGGTGTGTTTTGCTTTCAAGGTAGCAAGGAGTAAAGAACAGCCCCATGCATTTTCATGCAACCTTCAGCAAGATAAATGCATCCTCGTTTTAAAAATAAGTGCCTTGGTACCCTGCAAAAGCAGGGCTGATAGGAGCAGCATTGTGCTGTTCACATAAAGGTCGATGCTAAAAACCATCAGCAAACCAGACCTTGCAGCTACAATTCCTCCCCTTTGAATACATCTCCATAAGACCCCCGTGTCAAGGCAAGCACCGACGGAGCAGGAGAAAAAGGGTGATTTGCCTTATTTTTTAAAAAAATAAACACCTCGGCCTGTATTTCAGCTGGACTGACCATCCCTCTCCTCATCCCTAAAGGTAGCTTTTTATTTACCAGCATAAAGCAGTAAATGCTAACACAAGCCGGTGGTTACGAAAGATGGAGCAGACCTGAAGAATAACACAATCCTGAGGTGTACGGTGGACTGAAACCACCCCCTGGAAGGGAATCACGAGTACCAGCATTTTCACAGCACATAGTATGTGCAGGCTTTTTAATTTGCTTGTTAGATCCTCGTACCCTTTGCCAGTATCCCTGGGCTGGACGTTTTTCCTTCGCTGGAGCTTCTCATGATATATATCAGGAGAAGCGAGAAGTCCAAATGAGGATGGAACCCTTGAATTGCCAGCCACCGAGCAGCATCACTTTGTCACCAACAGGACTGGGAAGAATCATAGAATCATAGAATCACCTCGGTTGGAAAAGACCTTTAAGATCATCGAGTCCAACCGTTAACCTAGCACTGCCATCCCACCACTAAACCATGGCCCTAAGCACCTCATCTATCCTTCTTTTAAATACCTCCAGGGATGAGGACTCCACCACCTCCCTGGGCAGCCCATTCCAGAGCCTGACAACCCTCTCGGTGAAGAAGTTTTTCCAAATGTCCAACCTAAACCTGCCCTGGCGCAGCTTCAAACCATTCCCCCTCGTCCTATCGTCTGTTACCAGGGAGAAGAGGCCGACCCCCACCTCGCTACAGCCTCCTCTCAGGCAGTTGTAGAGGGCGATCAGGTCTCCCCTCAGCCTCCTCTTCTCCAGACTAAAGAAGAACTAAAAGACTAAAGAAGACTAAAGAAGAACAAGCCCAGCAGCATTTCATTAAAGGCCTATCATATATTAAAAAAAAACCCCGAACCTGCAAACTGCAAGCTCCTCAAATTTCTCCTCTCCTACTGCACGATTCTTTATGTGGCAGGCTCACGTGAGAGATAACATCGTCAGACCCCCATGGATGGGGGTCCCGCATCCAGCACCCAGGGTTATGGATCAGGAGGGGAGACTACAGCCAGGGCCAGACCTCCTAAATCTGCACACTCAAGACTTAACGCCCCTGCCTCGCCAACTGAAGCGCAACGCAGGGGAACACGGCCAATTCCTGATGCAACCTCGAGAGCATCCCTACCAGGGGAACCAGCCGCGCAGCACAGCCGTGCACCCCGCTACGGTCCTTGTTGGGGTCCATCTGCAGGGCAGGCTGCCGGGCTCGGCCTGACGTCCCAGCCTGCTGTACCCCATACACGGGACAGGATTTCTCAGCAGCTATGCAAGCAGCTTTGTCACCTCCAGCCCCGAGGAGGTAACCCAGCAGGCAGCTGCTGGCAGGAGGCAAGGTTTGGGGCCCTCTGGGGTAGTGCGTGGCTCCAACCCACCGTCTCCCCCTAAGGAGGGAGCCATCCCCTCTCCTCCAGCTCCCCAACACCGCCTCTTGGGAACACACACGCCCGTCAGTTCCTGGAGGAACAATGAGAATTCCCCACGCCCAGAAGCAGGGGGTCCCCGGAGAGCATCCTCCCCTTCCTCTTATCCCTTTCCTTTGGAGAGGCTGCTCGCCTCCCAAACCGTCCTGCTCACCCCAAAATCACCCTGCCCACCCCAAAATCACCCTGCCCATCCCCAAAGCCATCCTGCCCACCCAAAACCATCCTGCCCACCCCAAAACCATCCTATCCACCCCAAAATCACCCTGCCCACCCCCAACCACCCCCCCCAAACCGCCCCCCCCCTCCTCTCCCCGAGCAGATCGCCCCTACCCCCCATGCTTACCCCCCCAACCCCCCGCCCCCACGCACTGATCTCGCCCGCAGGGAGCCGCTGCCCCCGGGGCTCTCCATGGCCCGGGCCCGCCGGCTCCGGCAGCGTCGGGGCGGCCCCGGCCCCAGCTCCGGCCTCCTCCGCTCCGCTCCGCTCCGCTCCGCCTCCGGGCTCCGGCCCCGGCGGCCGCCGGGAGTTGTAGTGCCCGGGCGGGGCGGGTGGAGGGGGGTTACTGGGGGCACTGGTGCGGGAGGAATAGGGTACTGGGGGCACTGGTGCGGGAGGGAGAGCTGCTGGAGGCACTGGGGTGGGGGTGAAGGGGCACTGGTGGGGGAGGAAAGGGGGTTCTGGGGGCACTGGGGTGGGGGTGAGGGGGCACTTGGGGGGAGGAGGGGGGTTCTGGGGCGCTGGTGTGAGGGGGGGGGACTGGGGGCACTGGTGCGGGAGGGAGAGCTGCTGGGGGCACTGGTGGGGGGAGGGGGGGGGGAAGCACTAGGATGTGGGTGAGGGGGCACTGGTGGGGGTGGAAAGGGGGTTCTGGGGGCACTGGGGTGGGGGTGAGGGGGTACTTGGGGGGGGTAGGGGGTTCTGGGGGCACTTGGGGGGGGGGGTCTGGGGCGCTGGGGTGAGGGGGGTGGGTACGGGGGCACTGGTGCGGGAGGGAGAGTGCTGGAGGCACTGGGGTGGGGATGAGGGGGCACTGGTGGGGGTGTAAAGGGGGTTCTGGGGGCACTGGGGTGGGGGTGAGGGGGCACTTGGGGGGGGGAAGGGGGTTCTGGGGGCACTGGGGTGGGGGTGAGGGAGCACTTGGTGGGGAGGAAGGGGGTTCTGGGGGCACTGGGTTGGGGGGGAAAGGGGCTCTGGGGGCACTGGGGTGAGGGGGGTGGGTACCGGGGGCACTGGTGCGGGAGGGAGAGCTGCTGGAGGCACTGGGGGGGGAGAGGGACTGGTGGGGGTGTAAAGGGGGTTCTGGGGGCACTGGGGTGGGGGTGAGGGGGCACTTGGGGGGGAGGAGGGGGGTTCTGGGGCGCTGGGGTGAGGGGGGTGGGTACTGGGGGCACTGGTGCGGGAGGGAGAGCTGCTGGAGGCACTGGGGCAGGGGTGAGGGGACACTTCGGGGGGGGGAAGGAGGTTCTGGGGGCACTGGGGTGTATGGGAGGGGGTACTGGGGAACTATTTTCCCTGGGTCCCAGGTGGCAGCAGAGTCCAGCCAGGTCCCAGGGCTGATTGAGCTGCTCTGCCAGAGCCACCAGGTGGCCACCAGCCACCAGAGCGAGTTCCTTGGTCATTATGTCATTGATGATATTACCTCATTGATGACACTACCTCATTGGTGTTATTACCTCCTGGAAACCACATCACAGGGACAACGCGGAGCAGGGAGCCGGGCCTCCTGACCTCCCCGTAAGGACTGGCATTTCTTTGTTATTTTTATTATGGTTTGAGCTCTCCAGTTTTGCTGGGTTGTCCGGTCGATGGCTGCTCTGCAAAATTTACAAGTGGGTAAACCAGCGGAAACAGAAGCACAAAACGGTGAAGCGATTTGCCAAAGATTACCAAAAGAAATCAGCGCAAGGCTGAAATTACAGCCAGAACGACTTGATTCCCACTTGATTCACCCAGGAAAGCGCAACTCTTCTCTCCCACTTTTCAGTTGTCTACCCCAGATCTCTCCTCTCTCTCGGGGTAGGAGCTAGGGTAAGATGCAGTCCTTAAAATCTTTCAAACCTTCCAAAATAACTGTGCCCACATGGAGGCAGCAGCAGAACCTGCAGGAAAAAGCCACCTACCAGGCTTGATCATGCTGGTGAAACCATCAACATCATTGCTGGTGTCTCCGGTATCCGGTCCCTATCGCATCACCTCATGCCTCAGGGACACGGCTCCAAGCACATCCCTTTCCTTGGCTTAGGAGCCCTATGCAGCAACTCCATCTCGTCAACAAATTGCCAGGGTTATGGCATGGGAGAGAAGCCACAGCAAGCAAGCTGCAGGAGATAGGAGCCAAACATGAGCGTGTCACACTGAGAATATGAACGTAAATGTCAGTGACTGCCCTAAAATCTGCCACATTCTCCTCTGTTTCTCCCATCTTATCACTTAGGACAGAAATCGAAGAGCCAGGTAAAACACAGACTTCATTTTCCACCTTCCCCTCCTCCCCCATCTCTAAACGACTGTTCTTTACACTAGAAATGTAGGAAAAAGAACCCAGGCTGTGCAGTTATCTGCTATTCATCCCTGGATTTTCTTCCCCTGCATGCCAGGTTCCCCCTCCTGCCGCACGCTCGTGTAGTCACATCCAGAAATACAAAGCATTTGCTGCCCTAATTCCCAACAGATTATTTAGGTAGCTGATGTTTATGAGGACTTTGTAAGAGGCCTTGGTGCCTGTATGTTTGTTTTGCCTCAGCAAAGCAACTTACCCAAAGAGAAACCAGACCTGTGGGTTGGCGTCTGTGGGGGCAAGGAGTTAAATTTGGATGCTGGTTTGAGAAACGCAACTTGACTCTGCATTTCCTGAAGGCTCAAAAAGGTACCAGATGCTCAAAACACCGAATTCAACGGCCACACAATAATAATGTTATTAACCTTTTCTCATTTACATCCAGGTCTTGAAAGAGGAGGCGTGTATCAGCTTTCTCACGTGCCCTACTTTTATTACACTCCCAGTCTTGCAGTCTTCCCCTGACGTCCTTTCCAAACTGCTGGAGTAAGTAAGCAAGGAAATAAGATAATCCATAAGAAATGGATTAAAACCAGAGCTCCTTCACCCCAAACAATCTCTGCCGGAGTAGATCTGCAAGGAGAGCTGCTCCTCCGAGGAGAGATTCTGCAGGATTCCTTCACTTCACACGGTCCTGCTGTAGATTTGCAATTCTGTTCATGTTTTTCATCTTGCCCACCTGCTTTGCATTTGTATGTGCATTTCTCAGGTGGTTGGGAGCTACGCTCCAGGGTACACAGCCAGCTGAGGAACACCTGCTTCCCCCTTCTGTCCACAGCAGGATAAAGGATAAACCATATTAAAAAAAAATAAAAAAAATTAAATTACATTTTTAGGAAAAAAAAGTAAAATTCTATTACTTTTTACTGTTCTGCAGTGATTACACTTCTAAAATAGAAATCAGCCCTGTGCTTGTTCCCCGCTTCGAGGGAAAAATCAATTTTTTCCAGCAGTGGACATTTTTCTTCTGAAAATATTAATTTTGAAGAAAACCAATTTTCCATTGCAGGAGGATGAAATGCAATAACTCCAGCGGGAAACTTCTGGTCAGCACAGTGGTGGACCTGCTGCCACTTTCATGTAGGAAGAAAATCAAGCGTGTCTGCACTAACCGCATAAAAACTAAAATTGCTACACCCTTGTGAGCCGCAACAGTACGAGGATTAGCCCAGGAGGGGACCTCTCAAAATATGAGATGTTCTCTTTTATGTCCATGTGTTGCAGCCATTCATGCCAGGCAGGATGAGATCGCTGTGTAGTTGTTTTTAAATTTTTCAGGGTTTCCATTCCCTGTTTAAAGATGCAAAGAGCTGGCATGCCAGCACCGTAACAGAAACACAGACAACAGGGCTGGAATAGATCTCGGGAAACCACGTAAATTCTCTCACTTCTTGCCCCAAGGTGGGTCCAGGGATGAATTTAAGGACTGGATAAACTCATCATCTCAGTGCAGGAGAAGAATAGGTAGTGCCAGGTAGAGATGGAAATACTCTGTGGACGTGCGTATCATGTCAGCTGCAGCTCAGACAGTGCTGGGGATTCATCAGCTGTTCATAACAAAATTATGACACAGGCAATAATACGAAGAGGTAAATGCGGTGTCTGCCTCGGTTTGATAAGATCAGGAGTAACTGTTCCTATTTCAAAACATATCCCTATATACACAAGGCCTGAAAGCCGAAGGCTGAGAACGACAGCGTTTTAACTTTCCCAAATTCCTTATCCGGCCTCCAGCAAAGCACTCACTGCCTCAGTTTTCTCCTCTGTAAAATACGGATATTACTGATTTATAACGTCTGCCTGAGGGAGGAGTTTAAGCATCACTGAATGGGCTGACGTGGCTCAGGGCAGGAGAACCTTCACTTTCTGAGACCAGCCAGCACCTCTTCAGCCTCCCCTGGCTCTTGCTCTCGGGAGAATGCAGGATTACATGGGAGGAGATAGGTTAGAGGTTGGAAATAGCACAGTCAAAGCAGGAAAGCAGCGGCTGTGAAGGAGGATCAGGGATACCATCTAACTCCCATCTATGAGAAAATAATCCACTGTAAATATCACTTAGCAGAACAGGATCGCTTGCCTGCATCTGCAGATAGTCTGCAATAAGATGGTACGACCAACTCCAGCCTCGCACAAGCCGATATTGGCTCAATTGCAAATGCCGCCTCTGTTTAATTATTGACAGGACTGATTACTGCAAGAGAAGAAGAAGATACCCTGTTTAGATCTGGACGGTCTCGACCTCACAGTCTCGCGTTTTGCTACGATCCAACAGCAACATTTTGGTTACAGAATGAGCTTGTATCTCCTGGCTCCAGTCTCGTGCCTGGTAAAGAGTAATAATTATTGTTTAGAAAGTACTCCATAAAATGCTATCTTCAGAGATCGCCAGGTTTGCATTGCAAAAATAACAGTAAGCAGCACAGCTGCTGATTTTTAATAACTACCTCAATAAGGATTAAAAAAAAAGGGGGGGGGGGGGAAATGGCAAAGGGACTTGGGGAAAAAGTCACTCACCACTGAAAATGCTTGTCTGCACTTTGTCACATTCTTGTTATCTTTGACTGATTTCCTGGGTGGACCTCGTAGCTGCCTGTGCGGTGTGTGGTTTTACACCCTTGTGAAAATATCATAAAACAAGCTGGGGTTTGGGGGAGGCTTTTGTAAGGAGCTGGTGGTTTGTTTTAACAACTTCAGTTCTGATTCCCCAGCGCCACCAGAACTATTTCAATGTTTGTCGTCACAACTGGAACAAAAAGTTCGTTTCTTAGGAAGTTGCAAGATGCCAAGAATAGAAAAAAAAAAAAAAAAAGAAAGCCAAGAATAAATCAAACATGAAACTGGAAATCTTAACTGTGCTTTACTGTGGGAGGGGTACGCTGCATGAATACACCGTGAGCAAATACCAGTGTTCAACGGCGATGAAAATACAACGCATTTTCCAACAAATACAAGAAGCAGCGTGTAAGGACATGGACCTGTTGGAGCGGGGCCAGAGGAGGGCTACTAAAATGATCCAAGGGCTGGAGCCCCTCTGCTCTGAGGCCAGGCTGGGAGAGTTGGGGGTGTTCGGCCTGGAGCAGAGGAGGCTGCGGGCAGAGCTGAGTGCGGCCGCTCAGGGCTTCAAGGGGGCCCAGAGGAAAGGGGGGGACAAGCTTTTTAGCAGGGCCAGCTGTGACAGGACAAGGGGGGATGGTTTTAAACTAAACCAGCGTAGGTTTAGACTGGATCTAAGGAAGAAATTCTTTACAATGAGGGTGGTGAAACACTGGAACAGGTTGCCCCGAGAGGGGGTGGAGGCCCCATGCCTGCAAACATTCCAGGCCAGGTTGGCCGGGGCTGTGAGCAACCTGATGTGGTTCAAGGTGTCCCTGCTCACTGCAGGGGGGTTGGGCTGGGTGACCTCTAAAGGTCCCTTCCAACCCAAACCATTCTATGATTAATGGGCACATTGTGAAGCAGAGAGTTACTTGGGATTTCCTCAAAGAGAGGGAAGGCTCTTGACAGATCGGTAGGCTCGGAAAATTTGCTGGCCTATCTAGATACGCATATGCTGGGAGGTAAGAAGGAAGATTTTGAGGCAGAAGACTCAATTGGCTGTTTCTCTGGAGGAATAATCCTCTGGATTTTATCTCAATGTGTCTGTCGCCTGCAGACTTGGAAAGCACATGATAAATGTTACAGTCATTCTCAGAAAAACCACATACACGAACCATCGTGCTGGAGGATTCTTGCATCTGCGTAGAGCCGGAGATGGTATTTGCTGCAGTATTTTTGAAGACTTTCCTCTATTATTGAAATATATCACAAAATTAAAGGTCTTGGGCAAAATTTGGTTCTCTTACTGCAAGATCCCAAAGTGATTATGGGAGTTCTGCTTGGATCAAGTGAAGGATGGGGCAAGACAGCTTTACGGGGAGTGACCTATGCCTTGACTGTTGTAGAGTAAAGTAGACCTTTGGGTCAAGAACTTCTTGACTTTGCATTTCATGCTCTTCCTTGCTGTTTGGTTTGAGACTCCTTTACAGAAAAGTGAGTAGAGCAGAAATGGGTGGGAACAAAGCTCTTTCTGTCCACCTGAATTAAACCAGAAGGGCTCAAACTTTTGTGGTGGTGTGCAGCAGCCATTTCAAAGCTGGCTGCCTGCTCCCACCCCTTCTCAGGTGCTCAGAAGTCTTTGCATAAATTTTTCATGGTCTGAACATGACACCTTTAAAAAGAGCTCTGCAGTTTTTCTAGGCATACCATCAGGAATGACCAAACATAACCAGCTACCAACAAGGTCAAACAAGCCCATGAGTTCTCTTTCCCCGCTTTTTCTTTCAGTTAAGGTCCTGAGCCAACACTTCCCAATGGCTCTGAACTTGATGTTTTACCACAGCACATTGGAATTTCCTCCAACAACAGATGCTGGGGCCTATCTGACCCTCCAGATTAGCCTGTGATGCTGCATCTAGGGAGGCTTCTGGTTCAGGCTCATTTCTGTTCTAAACCAGGCAATTTCTTGGCGCAGACTCGTACAAAAAGATCAGTCAGGAACAGTCCTGCTCCGCTTCATTCCTGAAAGCACAGCCCGGGAAGGGAAAATTCATCTTGAAATAAAACCATGCTGTGACAGAAGCCTATCTCGCCTCTTCTCCCTGCTGTAGCCTGGGGTTCCTCTTGGTTTCTGCAGTCGCCCCTCTCCCTTCTGGACACGTCTGTCCAAAGTCTCCGCAGCAGAGGAACACCGGGGCTTTCACCACCCTCCCAAAAGGCAGTCACAATATTTCCATGTGCTTGCATTTTACCTTTTAGACCGGCTTTAATCTGTCCCGACAGCTGTGCCAATGAAAGAACAGTCATTCTGGGCACCAGCCAGCCATGGAGTTCATTACTTGGCTTTGAGGTCTACGCAAATGCAAGCATTTATTCAGAATTACCTTGAGCCACTGGTGACCTCCTCCCATCTGGACTCCCTCCGCAGCAGCTGAGGGGACGGTTCACCCTTTGGACGTTCTCACGAGCAGGAAGAGGGATCCTCCAGCAGACCATTCATTTTCTAGAAAACTGAAGAAACCAGTCTGTGAACCCAAGACCTTGCTGTCAAATTGGGCTGAAACTGGCTGAGGGCTTCAAAAGTTAATGGAAGAGATGGACAGACGGACAGAAATCGTATGATCACAAGCCTTGTTTCCTTAGGAGACCAAGCAAAAACCAAACCAATCTCTCACACCACATATGATAAAGAAACTGAAGAGAAACTCAGGGTTTCCATGTATTTCTGTGTCATCTGCTGTCCCATGACTCACACATGGTAGGGAAAGAGGAGGGAGACCACAGGTCCTGCGCCATCTGGTGTTTGCAGGCTGTTTGTACACTTCACGCAGCAGATGGATCTCCTGATGCCACCCCACACAATCAATAATGATTTCAAACCTAATTATTTGCTTTATCATTGTGCATTGTCTTTCATCAGGAGGACACGGTCGTTTTCAGGAACTGCTGCTTCCACCTCCCAGTTGATTCATTTCATGGCAACTATTTTCTTTCACAGAGTGACTGACATCTTCAGGCATCATTCTTTTTTTTTCTGAATAAAAGAGGAAATAGATCTTCCAATGACAACTTCTTTATTTTAGACTTGCAAGTACGCCAGAACTTTATGAGTCATTCTTTCGAAGAAGCCAAAATAGAGTATTACCAGGAACTAGGTCCCCATCACAGTTAGATCATGGGCTGTCCTCTTGCACAGACCATACGTGCCAGCCCCCAAAAAGGCGTGAGGCACCAGAGGGCAACACAGAAACTCCAGTTAGAAATGCCCTGACCTCCAGAGGCTCCAGTTACTCTCCCCAGCAAAACGATGACAAAATTCCCTCAAATTCCTTGTTTTTCTAATAGATGAAACAGGAAAAGGTCATTGAGAAAGGAGCTCTCACCAGAAATCCTAGGTTTCCTCATCAGAAATAAAATTCCTAATACTAAAATACTTGTGTTTCATTGCGGCGGTGGCTGAATGATCAGACTCGAGGTGGAGATCCAGGCGCTCTGACTGTGGATCTGCTCTTCCTCGTAGCTGCTGCAGAAGCTCGGAGCCCTTCTCCTGTCTCCTAGGACGAGGCACATGCTTGCATGGGGCTGTTCATCTTACACCCTCACGGGGCAATCGGGGACACTGCCCCGCAAAGATACCCCTATCAGGGTAGGTTTAGACTGGCTCTAAGGAAGAAATTCTTTACAATGAGGGTGGTGAAGCACTGGAACAGGTTGCCCAGAGAGGTGGTGGAGGCCCCATCCCTGGACACATTCAAGGCCAGGTTGGATGGGGCTCTGAGCAACCTGATCTGGTTAGCGGTGTCCCTGCTCCCTGCAGGGGGGTTGGACTAGATGACCTCTAGGGGTCCCTTCCAACCCAAAACATTCTATGATTCTATGACTTCCATCTCATCTCCCCTGAGTGCTACAGCATGGGAAGACAGAAAGCCTTTTGTCTTACTCCCAGGCTAGCCATGTTTAGGACCAGCAACACCAGCCAGAATCCCAGTCTTTGATACGTCAGCAGGAGCTAGAAAAATCAGTGGATCTGGCAAATCGGAGATACACTGCTACGTAGTCAGAGCATGAGACTACTCTCAACCCTGCCCTTACTGACTGTAGGACACCAGAAAAATCACTTACTCCTCCCTGTGCCTTCGGTTTTTCACTGGTTAGTAGCGCTTTAGCGCTCTCCACTGCTGCGATAGCAAATTCTTAGGATGGGTGAAATATCTGTAGCGGCATGTTACCAACCTGCAGCATTGCTTTGAGCAATAAGTGACTTATAAGTGAGCTGTCACGTCATCGCCACGTTGTTCTTTCTCCTTTTTTCCTTTGCTTCTCAATCTTTCCTAAGGCTATGAATACCCCAGCATGCAAAAATACACCCGACTGGATCAGCAGAGCTAAATCAGAGCCTGGGCACCAGGGAGCTGAGCACAGACATCCCCGAAATGGGCGGTGCAAACACCAGCAAGAATTGGGAATTGGCCTCTCCATAAATTTATTAGCTCAGCTGGGTGAGAGCACAGGGCATTCACAATGCTCGTTGCTGTGGGATGCAGCACCACAGCTCTCCGGCCAAACCATCAGCTGCAGCTCATTGCCAAAAGTACCTGAGATCCTGGGTGGGCTCCCCTCCCAGCACCCACCAGACTCATCGCCCAGCACGGCCAAAAAGGCGTTCGTGCAACACAACCGTTGAGCCATAATTTGGCACACTATGTTCACACAACCCCTTGCTAAGGAGTTGGGCAAGCCCAGATCACCCTGTTCCAACATCTATTGCAACATTGCCTATTTGCTGCATTCACAACATCCCTGAGAGGCAGCCGAGCCTGGTGAACCCTAAAAATTATCATCTGCTCCTACCATTCCATGTAGGGTCCAACAAGACTGTGATGAGGCAACTCAGAACCGTCAAAAGAGACTCTATGTCCCCTTGGGAGCAAAATTAAAAGGATCTGGAGCACAGGTGGTGTTCTCCTCTATCCTCCCAGTCAGGGAAAATGGTTTAGGAAGGAGGAAACAAATTATAGAATTCACCTGACCAAGTGAGGCAAGAGAGTTTTCACCAACAAGCTGGCCAGACTTGTATGGAGAGCTTTAAACTAGACTTAGTGGGGAAAGGGGGTGGAGTTTTGAGCACCAGAGAAAACCCAGGGGCTGCTGATGCATTGGGAATCAACAAGGAAACACCAATGAAATGCTTCAGAGGAATTAGGGCACGTTCCTCTAAAAGTGGTGTCAGGGTCGATAGCCCACCTCAAGTGCCTCTATGCCAATGCACACAGCATAAGTAACAAGGAGGAGATGGAAGCTGTTAGAATCATAGAATCATTTGGGTTG